>CAXKWD010000003.1:81808236-84208236 GCA_964059195.1 Ectobius pallidus
ACATACATACATACATACATACATACATACATACATACATACATACATACATACATACATACATACATACATACATACATACATACATACATACATACATACATACATACATACATACATACATACATACATACATACATACATACATACATACATACATACATACATACATACATACATACATACATACATACATACATACATACATACATACATACATACATACATACATACATACATACATACATACATACATACATACATACATACATACATACATACATACATACATACATACATACATACATACATACACATACATACATACATACATACATACATACATACATACATACATACATACATACATACATACATACATACATACATACATACATACATACATACATACATACATACATACATACATACATACATACATACATACATACATACATACATACATACATACATACATACATACATACATACATACATACATACATACATACATACATACATACATACATACAACATACATACATACATACATACATACATACATACATACATACATACATACATACATACATACATACATACATACATACATACATACATACATACATACATACATACATACATACATACATACATACATACATACATACATACATACATACATACATACATCCATACATACCATACATACATACATACATACTCAAAGGGCAGGACTGGTAGAAGAAATAAGAAGAAGAGGGGGACAAGTGGCCTGTGACAAGTGAGAGACTTAAACGAAAGCACCTTCAAGCATTCAATAATTTTGTTAAGAGTATAAACTTTGAAACTTTGTAAATATAAATATATAATTACTAACTAGGATATAACGTAATATAGGAAAGAGATTAGTAACACAAATAGAAACAACAAATAATAGGAAGTAGGAAATAGTGTAAACTAAGATACAATAAGGGAAGATATAGTTAATTGCCAATTGTAAATATTTTATAAATATTCTTAGAAAGTAATACACTCATATGATACATATTGTATAGTACATAGTATGATAGTCATTTGTAAATATTTCAAAATATCTTTAACATAGAATAATCAGATAGACAAATAATGTTATACAAATTAATAAGTATAACAAAGTAAAAACAAAACTGAAATTAGCTCTAAGAACAACTGTAAATAATGTACAAAAAACACATGTATTATTACTTTGTAATGGGGCATGTGGACTATGCTAATAATAAAAAAAAAAAAAAAAAATACATACATACATACATACATACATACATACATACATACATACATACATACATACATACATACATACATACATACATACATACATACATACATACATACATACATACATACATACATACATACATACATACATACATACATACATACATACATACATACATACATACATACATACATACATACATACATACATACATACATACATACATACATACTTACATACATACATACATACATACATACATACATACATACATACATACATACATACATACATACATACATACATACATACATACATACATACATACTTACATACATACATACATACATACATACATACATACATACATACATACATACATACATACATACATACATACATTACATACATACATACATACATACATACATACATACATACATACATACATACATACATACATACATACATACATACATACATACATACATACATACATATCAAAGGGCAGGAAAGAAATAAGAAGGGGACAAGTGGCCTGTGACAAGTGAGTATAATTACTAACTAGGATATAACGTAATATAGGAAAGAGATTAGTAACACAAATAGAAACAACAAATAATAGGAAGTAGGAAATAGTGTAAACTAAGATACAATAAGGGAAGATATAGTTAATTGCCAATTGTAAATATTTTATAAATATTCTTAGAAAGTAATACACTCATATGATACATATTGTATAGTACATAGTATGATAGTCATTTGTAAATATTTCAAAATATCTTTAACATAGAATAATCAGATAGACAAATAATGTTATACAAATTAATAAGTATAACAAAGTAAAAACAAAACTGAAATTAGCTCTAAGAACAACTGTAAATAATGTACAAAAAACACATGTATTATTACTTTGTAATGGGGCATGTGGACTATGCTAATAATAAAAAAAAAAAAAAAAATACATACATACATACATACAGACATACATACATACATACATACATACATACATACATACATACATACATACATACATACATACATACATACATACATACATACATACATACATACATACATACATACATACATACATACATACATACATACATAACATACATACATACATACATACATACATACATACATACATACATACATACATACATACATACATACATACATACATACATACATACATACATACATACATACATACATACATACATACATACATACATACATACATACATACATACATACATACATACATACATACATACATACATACATACATACATACATACATACATACATACATACATACATACATACATACATACATACATACATACATACATACATACATACATACATACATACATACATACATACATACATACATACATACATACATACATACATACATACATACATACATACATACATACATACATACATACATACATACATACATACATACATACATACATACATACATACATACATACATACATACATACATACATACATACATACATACATACATACATACATACATACATACATACATACATACATACATACTACATACATACATACATACATACATACATACATACATACATACATACATACATACATACATACATACATACATACATACATACATACATACATACATACATACATACATACATACATACATACATACATACATACATACATACATACATACATACATACATACATACATACATACATACATACATACATACATACATACATACATACATACATACATACATACATACATACATACATACATACATACATACATACATACATACATACATACATACATACATACATACATACATACATACATACATACATACATACATACATACATACATACATACATACATACATACATACATACATACATACATACATACATACATACATACATACATACATACATACATACATACATACATACATACATACATACATACATACATACATACATACATACATACATACATACATACATACATACATACATACATACATACATACATACATACATACATACATACATACATACATACATACATACATACATACATACATACATACATACATACATACATACATACATACATACATACATACATACATACATACATACATACATACATACATACATACATACATACATACATACATACATACATACATACATACATACATACATACATACATACATACATACATACATACATACATACATACATACATACATACATACATACATACATACATACATACATACATACATACATACATACATACATACATACATACATACATACATACATACATACATACATACATACATACATACATACATACATACATACATACATACATACATACATACATACATACATACATACATACATACATACATACATACATACATACATACATACATACATACATACATACATACATACATACATACATACATACATACATACATACATACATACATACATACATACATACATACATACATACATACATACATACATACATACATACATACATACATACATACATACATACATACATACATACATACATACATACATACATACATACATACATACATACATACATACATACATACATACATACATACATACATACATACATACATACATACATACATACATACATACATACATACATACATACATACATACATACATACATACATACATACATACATACATACATACATACATACATACATACATACATACATACATACATACATACATACATACATACATACATACATACATACATACATACATACATACATACATACATACATACATACATACATACATACATACATACATACATACATACATACATACATACATACATACATACATACATACATACATACATACATACATACATACATACATACATACATACATACATACATACATACATACATACATACATACATACATACATACATACATACATACATACATACATACATACATACATACATACATACATACATACATACATACATACATACATACATACATACATACATACATACATACATACATACATACATACATACATACATACATACATACATACATACATACATACATACATACATACATACATACATACATACATACATACATACATACATACATACATACATACATACATACATACATACATACATACATACATACATACATACATACATACATACATACATACATACATACATACATACATACATACATACATACATACATACATACATACATACATACATACATACATACATACATACATACATACATACATACATACATACATACATACATACATACATACATACATACATACATACATACATACATACATACATACATACATACATACATACATACATACATACATACATACATACATACATACATACATACATACATACATACATACATACATACATACATACATACATACATACATACATACATACATACATACATACATACATACATACATACATACATACATACATACATACATACATACATACATACATACATACATACATACATACATACATACATACATACATACATACATACATACATACATACATACATACATACATACATACATACATACATACATACATACATACATACATACATACATACATACATACATACATACATACATACATACATACATACATACATACATACATACATACATACATACATACATACATACATACATACATACATACATACATACATACATACATACATACATACATACATACATACATACATACATACATACATACATACATACATACATACATACATACATACATACATACATACATACATACATACATACATACATACATACATACATACATACATACATACATACATACATACATACATACATACATACATACATACATACATACATACATACATACATACATACATACATACATACATACATACATACATACATACATACATACATACATACATACATACATACATACATACATACATACATACATACATACATACATACATACATACATACATACATACATACATACATACATACATACATACATACATACATACATACATACATACATACATACATACATACATACATACATACATACATACATACATACATACATACATACATACATACATACATACATACATACATACATACATACATACATACATACATACATACATACATACATACATACATACATACATACATACATACATACATACATACATACATACATACATACATACATACATACATACATACATACATACATACATACATACATACATACATACATACATACATACATACATACATACATACATACATACATACATACATACATACATACATACATACATACATACATACATACATACATACATACATACATACATACATACATACATACATACATACATACATACATACATACATACATACATACATACATACATACATACATACATACATACATACATACATACATACATACATACATACATACATACATACATACATACATACATACATACATACATACATACATACATACATACATACATACATACATACATACATACATACATACATACATACATACATACATACATACATACATACATACATACATACATACATACATACATACATACATACATACATACATACATACATACATACATACATACATACATACATACATACATACATACATACATACATACATACATACATACATACATACATACATACATACATACATACATACATACATACATACATACATACATACATACATACATACATACATACATACATACATACATACATACATACATACATACATACATACATACATACATACATACATACATACATACATACATACATACATACATACATACATACATACATACATACATACATACATACATACATACATACATACATACATACATACATACATACATACATACATACATACATACATACATACATACATACATACATACATACATACATACATACATACATACATACATACATACATACATACATACATACATACATACATACATACATACATACATACATACATACATACATACATACATACATACATACATACATACATACATACATACATACATACATACATACATACATACATACATACATACATACATACATACATACATACATACATACATACATACATACATACATACATACATACATACATACATACATACATACATACATACATACATACATACATACATACATACATACATACATACATACATACATACATACATACATACATACATACATACATACATACATACATACATACATACATACATACATACATACATACATACATACATACATACATACATACATACATACATACATACATACATACATACATACATACATACATACATACATACATACATACATACATACATACATACATACATACATACATACATACATACATACATACATACATACATACATACATACATACATACATACATACATACATACATACATACATACATACATACATACATACATACATACATACATACATACATACATACATACATACATACATACATACATACATACATACATACATACATACATACATACATACATACATACATACATACATACATACATACATACATACATACATACATACATACATACATACATACATACATACATACATACATACATACATACATACATACATACATACATACATACATACATACATACATACATACATACATACATACATACATACATACATACACTCACGCTTACTTAATTACTTACTCAATGGCAGTAGGCAATTCCTAAGAAAGCTAAAAGAATATTATCTATTTGATGGAATCCTGAGTTCCATTACCGCGCTTACATGTGCCCGCCATTCAATCCTATTCTGTGCTAACCCCATCCAACCATCTCTCACAAATCCTACTTCCCTTAAATCTATCCTAATTTTGTCCTCCCACCTACTTCTAGGTCTTCCAAGTGGTCTTTTCCGTTAGGGTCTCCCAGTCAATATTTTTGAGATGTGTCTTTCTTCCCCCATGCGCGCAACATGTCCAGCCCATTTCATCCGTGATTTAATTACCCTTACTATATTCGGTGACGAGTACAGGTTTCGAAGCTCGTCGTTATGCAGTTTTCTTCAGTCCCAATTTTTATCTCTCTTAGTCCCAATTATTTTCCTAAGCACCCTGTTTTCGAACACAGATTATGTTCTTTCCGAAGAGTAAGCGACCATGTCTCACATCCATAAAAGACAACCACAGGATAACTGTCTTATAGATGTTGATTTTTAGATTTCTGGATAGAAGATGAGTTTCTGAACTGCATTAAAGGAGGCATTTCCTGATTTGAGTCTATACTTAACTTCTGCCTTAATGTTATTTGTATCCGTAATTATTGCTCCCAGATATTTGAATTTCCCCACCTGTTCGATCGATTTACCTTTCCATGGCTCTGAACCACTAAAATAAAGGATCATTTTTTGCTTATTTTCAACAGTTTCTGGTTTACAGAACACAAATAATTTTAGAATCACCCCTGCCATTTCCAACTCCACCATATAAATTCAAGAAGAACATTTCTCAGTTATCAACCAACTTTTAAAATACCGGGTACTTTATTTTGGGCACCTTGCTGGAGCAAACGTAATGAATAAACTGCAAAAGTGAGCTTCTTAAGAAACCTTTAAATTGCTTCTAGAGAAACCGGGGGTTTCGATTCACTAACGATTCTCTTTATCGGGACAATGGAGTTACAAAAGGAAAAGAATTACAAAATGTAATGCTATATTTTATCATACAAATTTATCAAGATGCAAAATAAAAAGTGATTTTCAGCAGTACAATAGTAAATTGGATTAATTACATATTATTAGTTCGTTTTGTTTATCTTCTTTTAATTAAAAACAGTTTTAGCCATTTTTTGGTTTTTAACATCTTATTTAACTATTTTTATGTTTGTAAAATTGGATTATGTGACTGTCATGACAATGAAATGGGTTAAAATATCAAAATCAGCAAGGAATAAAGTAGCTTAAAACCTAAGAATCCGGGCCCTAGTTATCACACAGACTTCAAAGAAACTGCCATGTGCTTTACTCGTAAGCTCAAACTATGAGCATGGTGTGAGTCCATTAAAATCTTTTAATGGGTTATGTTTGGTGTTAAGTTCTTAAATATACGATGGTGGAAAACCCAAATTTCAAGGTGAAATATTATGAGGGTGCTAAAAGGGAGATTTATTCGTTTAAATTCCTTAATTTTTATTTGTCAAGAGTGCTGCGTGTAAGTATAGGACTATTGCAGACTAGGGAAATAAAGAGGTCAGTTAGAGTCTTTAACCCTTTCAGAATGAGCTCTAAGTTTGAAATCAATAAAAAATATTTCAGTGGAATAGCTGCTTCTATTGGTAATAAACCTACTAGGTGGATGAAAATACATAATCAGTTTTAATTATCTGCTTTAAACAATATTGTTCGAAGTGACGCATTTATATGACAGTAGCTGTGAAAGGTTAAATATTACAAAATAAATTTGAGAAATAAGAATAAAAAAGAGAAAGAATTAAATGAAAGAAGTGCAAAGAAATAAACGTATGTAGAAAGACGGTTAGAGATATGTTCCGTAAAAGAGAGACTGAAAAGAAAGAAAGCATCCATAAAACAAGGCACTGAAATTAATATAGCCATGTAATTAATAAATTAAATAACAAGAAAATGATGAACAATACATCAGTAACAAGAAGACTTAAATAAAGAAACAATGAATAAAAAAATAGCGAGAAAGAAAACGGAAGATAAAAGAAATAAGCAAAAGGAAAGAGAGGATGGAGAAAGAAAAGGAAGAGGAAAGATTGTGACATATACAGCAGGTGAAAAAAGCAGACCTACATTTTATTTACAGAAAAACTTTCTTATACGTGTAGCTGTCTTCCAGTTTTTAGAAGACAAGGTAAAAGCAATAGTACCTTCATTTTAGGAAGGAAATTTAAAGGAAAAGAAATTTAATGTGATTCTAAACAAAAAATTTTAAAGGGAATAATATACTTCATTGCATAAGCAAATTATAACCTTGTACAATGGAATCAGTGTAATCACTTGTAACTTAAAACCTGTGTTGTACGAAAATCTCTTCTGTACACGTGGCATCACGTAAATTTTAACAAATTACAAATTACAAATTTTTTTCTACGCCATTAACACCCAAACGTGAAATAGGCCGAGTCAAGTACATTAAAAACTAAAATATTAAAAAACCACAAGGGAAAGTCTACAAGAAACAAATTCATTCACATTATAAAATGGGTTATTGAGCAACCATGTTTCCAATCTCATTTCAAAAACATTTGTATGCAGCTCTTTTAAATCTTTCGGCAGCTTGTTGTATAAAAACAGTCCATATACATAAAAATTTCTATTTGTCTTTGACAGTCTACAAAAGGGAACATCTAGGTTGTCCTTGTATATGGTATTATGATTGTGAGTATTACTTCTACATTTGTAGGATTTTACGTTTTATCTAAGTTACTCTCGATAGCTGAACTGATTTCTCATGAAAGACTGAAAATACTTTTACGCCCTCTAATCCTCAATTCAGCTTGCGGTAAGTGTAATAGGACAAGGCTGTTTAGAAGTCATTGCCTTCATTTAAACCACCCGGCAGAGACAACTCCTTTTGTATAAAAGAACTCAAAATTCCTTTCTTTTCGTATTGTATACCCTCATTTCACGATTGTGACAAGTGCACTGAAGTAGGCCTATAGTCTGCCAAAATTTGTAACAATC
This sequence comes from Ectobius pallidus, assembly GCA_964059195.1. Lineage (NCBI taxonomy): Eukaryota > Metazoa > Arthropoda > Insecta > Blattodea > Ectobiidae > Ectobius > Ectobius pallidus. The sequence goes on from CAXKWD010000003.1 coordinate 81,818,544, forward strand.
TTATCGTTTCAAAATCTCCGACAATATTTTCCATTATTTTAATTTTTTTAATGTACTTCAGACCATTAGACGCACCCAACTTTCTAGGCTCTGTTTTCAAAGTAAAAAAGTGCGTCTTATGGTCCGTAAGATACGGTATATTAGTATCTTTCGAGGATAACGATTAGTCTACATTACCTCGCCATTCAAGTAATCCAGATCAATGCTTTGATATTCCTCCTCGGATGAGATGCTGGAATCCATGCTGGAAATGGTGTCTGTTTATAAAGAACTAGCAACTGTTTTAAAATGACGAAGACGCTTTGTGCGATTCTTGCAAAAATCACATCCAACAAGAATACAGTAATATGTAGAAACACTACTGTACCTCACCGCTAGTAACATAATTACGTAACACAAATAAGCGACACAGCTAACATTCTAATCCATATGACCTTTGATTGCACCAGTAAGACGGAAAATGTACAGTACAATACTCGTGATAACAGCGTATTGTTTGTCACGACTGCGGAACGAACTAACTTAAATGCCCGTTATGGATAAAACATAAAACGTTTAGCGTGCTATGCACAATGCTCAATGCGCGATTCATTTAATTTACACTGACTCAAAGCCGAGCTCATAAAACGTGTAGGCCTACATAAAAAACAAAAGACTCCAAACATTAAAGTAAGTTTATTTTTTCTGCACTATCAGTACAAAATTGACAATGTATAAAATATAATCTTTATCTTCAGTAATCATGGCACAATAAAATAAACATTTCTGTAAGTTATTTACTTACTTAATGGCAACAGACAATTCCTAAGCAAGCTAAAAGAATATTATCTAGTTTATGGAACCCGGAGATTCATTGCCGCGCTTTCATGAGCCCGCCATTCAACCTTATCTTGTGCTAAATCTATGTGTATAAAAACAAGCATTTCCTTATTTTAATCGACTTAACTTCTGCCTTAATATTATTTGTATCTGTACTTATCAATAAAGTGATCCCTTTAAAGGCCATGGAGGCCCAGAGCGTTCCAGGAGGTTGAGGCTCCAAGATTTTGGACATTCGGCACGTGAAGGTGGTAAGGTTGTCAGCCTTACGCACCGGCCGCCTTTACTCCCAGGACTGCTCCTAGTACAGTGGTATTAATGAGACGTGGCAGTCCAAGCATGGATGCTCAGTAGATGCAGACGAGTCCAATAAACATTCGTACTGCATAGAGGGGTGTATGGGTTAGTTGTGTCGTTGCTTTCAGTGCGGTAACATCGTATAATGCAGTGAAGAAACAAGAGACCTTGGTACAATCGCTTCTCCTCTCTCGCAAGTGCAGTACAACATTCTTACCCCTCCCCATGATTCCCCCTACATGCGTCACCTCTCTCACGCGCATCTGACTGCCGCCTCTCTTTAATACCACTGTACTCATTTCTGTTAGAGGCTGAGTCGACCCCAGGCCCATAGTGCCACCAGAAGGATTAGGCCAATTGAAAAACTCCAATGACCTCTTCGGGAATCGAACCCGCGACCTTCCGGTTTGAAGCTCAGCACCTCGACCACTACGCTACGGCGTACCCCATCTGTACTTATCTCTCACAGATATTTTAATTTCTCTACTTTTTCGAATGCTTTATTGGCTATCCTAATATTTTGTAGTGTATTATTGTGACGCTTTATGACCACATAGACTACTTAGTTTTTTTCTGTATTAATTTCCAATCCAACTTCTCGCAGGCATCGCGAGTCTTACTTACCAATGCATTGGTAAGACTTTCTTTCGATTGCATTTAAGTCACCGCCCAACAGAAAACATCATCTGCGTAAGCTGAAATCGGGCGACTTAATTTGATGCCATTTAATCTAGGCCTACTTTCCTGATTTTTCATAATGGTATATTCCATGTTGTGATTACTGGTGCTGTAAATATGTAAACAATAGACGAGAAGGAAAATTATGATAACAGGTATAATAATAATAATAATAATAATAATAATAATAATAATAATAATAATAATAATAATAATAATAATAATGTTTGTAACATGATAATAACTACATTGAATAAGAATAAGTAGTAAAGAAAATTGAAAAAATAATTCCACTCAGCTTATACCTGTAATAAATGTTTCAAAATTATCATAAGCATGTATTTTATAATTTTTAGTACCCCGCTCCCTAGGTTAAAAACATGGCTGCATCAATGGTGATAGTGACATGTAGAGCTGGGTTAGTGGCAGGTTAGGAACAGTGATATTAGTTTTGATCGTCATCAAGTTTACAGCCTTGTTTCTGGATCATGTAACCCAAGCGCAACTCATTGCTATTCGTTGGTTATTATATGGTTATATAACGACGGAGATGTACTGCAACTTAGGCCTGTGACCGTCGCCGGTGTGCCGGAATTGAGTCCTGCTGGAGTTCTTTTACATACCAGTAAATCTACTGACATGAGCCTGTCACATTTATGCACACATAAATGACATCGACCTGGTCCGGGATTGAACCCGCAACCTTGAACACAGAAAGTCAGGCTGATAGTCGTAATTCTCGCCTTCCAACAGCCATTTTCTGTTCAATGGCTGTCATTTAGGCCTATAGGTTAAAAAATTGACTCCTTCACTCTCTTCTTCACAGTGTTTCGGACACTTTCCAAGAAAAGTAAAGCACTATATGGCTTCTATTTTTTTATGAACACAACGAGCTAATAATAACCGATTTTCAATTTTTTTTTAATGTGAACTTTTTTAGAAATGAGACAGTATTTTTCAGTAAGTCTATTAGATGACAAAAGAAAATAAAACAGTGATAATGACGTCTGGGAGTGAAATACTCAGTATAATGGGACAGTTATTAGTAAAATATGCTATTTAATTCAAAATCATAAAAAAAGAAAGGATTTTTTTCTCAGAATAAGCAAAATTAACACCAAGAAGAAAAATTAAAATTTCTTGTCAATGAGTGTCTTAGGAAATGTACGATTTCTGCTTATGTTCAGATTCTGAAAATACTCGTAAGTATACATTTTCCTTAGAAATACGGTCTCAAGTTATGTCAAGTTATAGTAAGAATATGAGAAAGACGTCGATATAATTTAGTAGGTTGCTCTTTTTTGTAATTCGGCAAAATTATTCAGATACAAACATTTTTTAAAACTAGTGTTTCTGGACACAAGGATCTAAGAAATGTATTAACGTCGAAAACTTGTCATCGATTTTCAGGGTCGAAAACAATACTTCTTCTATGCCTACGGTACGATTAGAGAAAACAAGAATGTTTATGAATTAAAATAGGTATCATGTTAGAGTTAATAGACAGACATAAGCTTAATGTGATTGTGTCCAATAACCAGAAACTGATCTCGATTATGAAACAGAACTTACCGGATTTTCCACTTTTCGGTCAGTGGGGAACTGCTCCAGGAAGACATATTGCTCATCAACCTCTTCGGCCTCTTCAGGTGCTATGAAGTCCTCCAGGTCATCCGTCACGTTTTTCCCGCAACCACAGCATGCCACACAGCTCTTCCACCCCATTGTTATCACATCACTGACTCCCACTTGCACCGCCTCCACTGGTGATCGAACCAGAGTGCGCTTGCGTAGGAATTATATTGGCTGAATGCGGGTCGTTGCGGAAATATTTTTAGGCGCTATGCTGTGACAGAGTCAGTTCAGTGCTTAAAATTAAGGTTTAACCTCATTTACATGGACATTTTCTTTTTTTCCTAAGACGTTATGATTGAAACATTTGCCACGGTAATGTATCATAGGCGAGGCAGCTGCCGTGATCACTAGAGCTGTGACTTCTATGCAATAACAAATTTATTCTTTATCTTTAGACTGTAGAAAATCATAAATGTCCTTGGAAGACTATATGAAGATTATTTTAGTGAAGTTTTATTTTACATACATTTACTGTATATATTTTACAAACGCATAGGCATTTTACGTATTTTCGTGATATTACATATTTCACCATTTTCATATTTATAAATGTAAAGCGGTTTGTTGAAATTTAAAACTGAAGCTGTGACTATTCTCACTTGACAGAATAAGTTTAAGATGACTGACAGATATTTAAATCAGTACCATAAAAAAATAAAGGAATCTCTTACAAGTGTTTTACAAAGGATTCCAATAAACTATAACGTAAGCCTTGACAAAACCGCACATTCTCTCATACCTCTGCACAAGGGCAGCTTAAGTTCAGGGCAAGGTTTACCGAAACATGCCAAAGATAGCCTATGTTGTTTGCTTTTTTAGACTAATATTTACGAAAGAGTGAAAGATGATGGAGGTTTCGAAAGAAACCCGCAGTGTGTGCTGAATTCTAAATGGAGACATTTTTTATCCTTCCGAGGATTTTCCTCAGAAAATATTCCTACTAAAATCTGCCCTCGTTAATCATGTGGAGGTCATTTTCCGCCTATAAGAACATTCTGACAGACCTCAGGAAAAAAAAAAATTTGATTTTTCATTAGAGCATGGTTATCTCTTAAGTAATACAGTACACAATTAATAGTATAATATGCGAATTACTTATTCCAACATACCGGTCAGTGGCGGACACAGGGGGGATAGGGGGGTTACATCCCCCCCCCGAAATTTGAAAAAAGGCAAAATATGTACTCTAAGTGGCCAGCTTTATAAACTAATTGTATATGTAAGTTGATTAATTTTTTTAGTATTCTTTCTACCTATTCAAATCCCCCCCCCCCCGAAAAAAAATTCTGCGTCCGCCACTGATACCGGTATTCCATAATTTCTCACTACATACATTTATTTTGCAACAACATAAAAATCGTAGCTCTAGTGAACACTTTATTTACGTCAGACAGTAATCACGGCCATTTCGCTTTAAATAACCTCTCTTTCACCTTCTGTGGAATGCACAGCTGGTTCTACCCGTTCCCCTGATGTTGTTCTTCATAATGAGCCAAAATACCTTCGCACAGACTTTAAAATTCACTTCTAATCTCTTTCAGAGTATACAAACAAACTTCACTTGTGTTATTACGGGAAATTGCACACTGGACACTGGTAACATGCTTCTCTCGCAGTAGTCATAGCATTGCGCTAACTGAGCACGTCAAACATAACCTATTCCGAGAACTGACGTTTCTCTCCATCTTCATTCTGGAATCTAGTCATGCGCATGCCTTCCCCTCCATTCATTGTAAGCTCTCGCATCCACATGTGATTTCACCTTGTAATCATTATGAAAAAAAGGTTATGAGTCACCCTGAATACGCCGCAATGAATGATGTTATCACAGGTTTTGTAATAACCATGGGAATGAATATTTATTCACGCGTGCTAAGTAAGTTTCACGTCGACGTAAGGACTATGCTCAGTGGCGTATCTAAAGGCCCCGTAGAATTCGAGATGCGGCGGGGGGGGGGGGGGGGCAGGTCCTAGAGGGTTCAAAATGACAACAGAAAAAAATGAATGTACGAGTACTTATGTTGTCATAATAGGGGTCTTCGTGCAAAACAATAAAACAAAGTTCGAAACTGTCAGTAAATTCGCCCATACGTGTCGACTATGAGCCATTCCATTGTTACGTATGTTACATTTGGATGCACTTTAGATCCCTACAGCCAGTGGCGTAGGAAGGAGGGTGCGGGGGTGCGGGCCGCCCCGGGTGGTGGGGGGTGACAAAATAAAAATGTGTTTTTGTAAGTAAAAAATCGCTCAAGGGAATTTAAAGAAAATAATATTATTTAAAATAATTAAATAAGCTTAACAACTTTCTACAAGTCAACATGCGTATTGAAACTTCTTTTAGTTTTAAATGCAGTCAACAAAGGTATAATAATAAAACGCGGCTGAACTGGCCGCTGCGTAGATACGAAGAATAATATTATGGTTAGGGGAGGGGTGTTTATTTCTGCCGATTCTTGTATCTGCAGTTTTGTTAATTTAAATGAGACTTCAACAATCGGTGATATTTTATATCACCCAAGCCGCAACCAATTCTACCCGCTGCGGCAGTCATGACTTTGACGAAAATAAACTTCGAATGTGAGTTGACCCCGAAGTCTCCGGCAATCTACTGTAGATTGTCGTAACGAATCCACGTTTCATCCTGTCACGATGGATTTCAAAAACTCGTTCCCGTGCCGAGTGACTTTCATCTTTTTCGGCAGCTGAAGAAAGATCTGGGAGATAACGAAGAATTTCAAAACTCTTCAAAATGCCGTGAAGACCCTTCTCAATACGCTGGCGGCAAGCTTCTATGAAGAGGGTATAGAGCTCTGGGCTTTTGTAGTTTTTCTTCCTGCCACTTGAGCGCGCTGCTCTCCACATTCAGGTATTGTCAACTTCCGGTTTCCTCATTCTGGTGTGTTTTCAATATGAGTTCGGGACGGTTCGCCAATTTTACAGTGAAGGAGTTAAAAAGGATGTTATCCGAAGATGGTGCATCAAATATTTCATAGTTAACAAAGCAAGAGTTGATTGCAAAGTGAGAAATCAAAGCTAGCTGTCTTCTGAAACGTTCGCTGTTCTAATATGGTGCAATATGTCTGCGGTCTCAAATATTTTTGTATACTGTTGCACGATTTATTTTCATGTTTTTTTACAAATATGCATGAACTTTTTCGTATCATAACTTATTGAACACACAGTCTAATATACGACGCTGTTTGTTTTGGTTGCAGGTTGCTCAGGCGAGAGAAAAATCCGGATAGGAACTTTGCCTTATTCGAAGTTGAGGTTATAGAATCAGAAAGTACCCACGACTTTCCTTCGACAAATTTCTTCAAGATAAATTAATTCAAGAAAGAACGGTTTAAACTTTTTGACGAAGACCCCATAACCACTTGGTTCGAAAAGCGTAGGGCAGGCAGCACTATGAAAGCTGGCCGGACTCTCTAGCAATTAGAAAATTCATCAAGTTCAAGTTAGTGAATAAGAAACATTATGCACAAGTACAGGCACAGATGTTACTTACTGATATTCACAGGTGTGACTTTGTTATTTGGACTAAGAAGGGCATCATTATTCAACAAATACAATTTAACAAAGCATTTTCTGAGGGGCTACTTCATGTTTATTATCAAACAGTATTTTTGCCTCTTCTGCAAAATACCAATACAAATTATTAGTTGTACAGTTGCTATTGTCTTTTGATTTGTTTTAAATAAAAATAGCTGAACCACCATGCTTTTTATGACTACGACAAAAATAAGAGGCTACTTTAAAATTTTGAGTATTTGACAAATTTATATTTTCTGAGCTCAGCCAGTGTTCCGCCATCCCAATTACCTCCAAATTATTTTCTGATGACATAATACATAACATATCTGATTTACCTAGAAATCCTTGAATGTTAAGAAACATGACATTTACAAAATTAGTGTTATAATTAACTATAGGCCAATTATGATTACACTTTTCTTTATCAGGTTTTGATCTACTTGTTACAAGAGTTTCTATTACAGGCATACAACAAATCTGGGCATTTTCAGATACATTTAAGCTATCCTTAGGCCTAGGCCCACATTCTACTCTAAAAAATCATCAAGCCCGGACCCTTGTTTTCCTAAAAATTTATATGTAGTTTGTTTTTTACTCAATTACAATACTACAGAATGACCATTTTATCGGTTACGGGAGAAATTTCGATTGACATTGACATTCTTAAATGTCAAAATAAATAACCAAATAAATTGGCAACAAAAATTTCACTGAAAAGATGAAATACTAATTTAACGTGGAAATTAAACTTGATTATGAGCCTAAACGAGTATAAGTTGGTCAGGTATATTTATTATTTCAGAGGCTTATATATTTTTCTCAACATCTACTATATATCTTAATCACTCTAAAAAAAAACATGCTCAAAGGAACATTAAAATCATCTTCTGTGAAGTGACAGCTGCAAACACGAGAATACTGGGAAGGTGTTTTTTCATGGCGTAATTTTACCATCCATTCTTGAAAAACAGCCCTTTCTTCTGGAAAACTAAGTCCTAAATTTTTGTTTGCAACGGCTGAACAGCTGAAAACATAGCAGTTAATCGGCATAATTACTTCCAAAATAAGACAAAAGCACAGAACTGTATTGTAAACACAGGCCTCTGAGATAACCGGAAGTGGATAATACCTCATTCTCGGCGGCCATCTTAAAAGCGCAGAGCTCTATAATGAAGTTGGTACCACGCTACGACAAATGACTCAATCAGAGCGAGATTATGTAGAGAAGTAGCTAGAAGGTGTACCGTACCTAAATGTTCCAAATAAAACAGTTTTGATTTTCACTGTGGTTTTCATTTTATGACCCATCGGAGGTTAAAAAAAATAGCCCTCGTATTTCCGAAATTGAACTTACTTTTTCCGAAATTGAAATTACTTTTTCCGAAATTGAGGTTGAAAAGATGTAGATTTTGAACTGGTATGTGCGCATATTTAAGAATAGATTATTAATAATACAGTTCCGTAAAATAGTTACATTACTTGTTTATGAAATTTATTAGGATCAACCCATAAAAAAATTATGTGTAATTCACATAACTTCCTCTGCCCAAATAAAAGTTAGCCTCCCCTTAAAAATAAGAGAAAGTCGTCAATCTTTGTGTAAAGTAAAGTATTCCCTATTACAGGCCATGAAGGCCCAGAGGGTTCCAGGAGGTTGAGGCTCCCAGATTTTTAGACATCGGCACATGAAGGTGGTAAGGTTGTCAGCCTTACGCACCGGCCGCCTTTACCCCCAGGATTGCTCCTGGTATTCATTTCTGTTAGAGGCTGAGTCGACCCCAGGGCCATAGTGCCACCAGAAGGATTAGGCAATTGAAAAATCTCAACGACCTCATCAGGAATCGAACCCGCGACCTTCCGGTTTGTAGCGCAGCGCCTCAACCACTACGCTACGGCGTACCCCCCAATCTTTGTGTCACGTCCCCAAAAGGTACCTAACCCAAATACAACATTTTGTTTTCGTACGATTTTCCGTTGCAAGAGGCCGTATTGCGAAGAGCGCGTATTCAGAATGGGTGGCTTATAACTACCATTCAGAGAATTATTTCGAAAAAGTTTTTCAAATAAAAGTTTTAGCTCTTAGTATAAACAATCCACGTGCAAAATTTAAAGAAAATCGTTAGAGCCGTTTTCGAGAAAACTTTCTTTATGTAAAAATAAGGAAAACCTGTCTCCAGTCTTCGGTTCACATCTTGAAAGGTACCTGACATAAATACAAAATTTTGTCCTTTTGTCAAAATTCATCTTTCCAAAATACGAGATTTCACTTGGAAAACGAAATTTTAAAATATATTAAAAAATCACTCCAGAAATAAATCTTTGCATAATTTCGGGAGTGTATTTTGGCCTAGATGTTCGTTTTATTAACGGTAACACCCACAATTCGTGAATCTGTCGCTCACGAAAACAATGTATATCTGTCTGTCTATAACGTACTTTAGGTTAATAATAATAATAATAATAATAATAATAATAATAATAATAATAATAATAGTAATATTAATAATTAAAATAGCATTTATTGTCGTTTAACAGTACAACGTACAATGTGCAGCATAACTTAATGTGCTTGATATGTATGTCTTTCCTTAATCCTAACAAAATTGGCTGAATTAGGTTAAGTATGTCTTATATGCACCATTGGTAGCACTGGTTACAAGATGGCGACAACATGGTAACTGGAATCGCTTTATGCATGGTTGATTCATAGTATGCCATGAATTTGGAGCTTAGTTTTGTTTTTATATAACAAAGTAATTATTACTAATTTTGCATAATCCGTTGAGTTTACGAGTTACATCAGATAAATTCGCTGCAACTGCATCTATCGATAAACTCTTAAACTCTCATGGGATTACCTTTGACTGTCCAAAAAATAACACTCGGAACTGTTCCATCTTTTAATAATTCAAATGGGGGGGGGGACAAGAAATTTTCCGCACCGGGTACCACCTAAGCTTGCTACGCCACTGCCTACAGCGATTAAAATATGGCATTAACTGGAACTTTGTACATATCAGAAGATAGATTCAAAGATGTACTTTCAGAATATATGAAAGTTTTATTAATCAGTAATATACATTAAATTATTATTAGGCTTTCAATCAAATGGGTGTTACGTATGTTACAGAAATCGGACACAGAATTTAACCTTATCTATCTTACATGGAAATCTCTGTGAATTATGTAACACAAGAACTCCAGGACATTTTTTTCTGGGTAGCCAAGATTACACTCATTAACCTAGTATCTTTGTTTCAATAGTTCAGGCTGATTTTCAGAAATTAATTTTTTTTTTCTTCTGTTACATATGTTACAGTACTTTGTTACGTATGTTACACTGTGCAAAATAATAAAGAAGAATAATGTTTTATTGTGCAATATTTCAACAATTTGAATGTTTTAAGAACTTTTACATGATAGTTCACTTATATTTAAGTTTTTATAGTCTCACATGTCATCTGTTCGCGACTGTTTATTCAGCATATTCACAGCTACCCTCCATATCTGGCGACCATATCCTCTATCTGCAACCTTAGGATGCACCATGCTGTGGTGACTGACAAGAGACCCACCCCTTAAATATATTATATGTGTATATGTGTATTGGTCTCGTGGTTAGCGTCACTGGCCATGGATCCGTAGGCCCAGGTTCGATTCTCGGTAGAGGTAGGGAGGACTGGAACAAGGTGCACTCAGCCTCGTGATACAAATTGAGGAGCTACTTGATAGAAAAGTAGCGGCTCCCGTCAGACCACATGCCCTCCAATCCTGCCATCTGCCTATGGCAGATGACGCAGCGGTTGGGTGGTAGGCCAAGTCCCTTCAGGGATGTAACGCCAAGAAGTTTAGTTTATATGTGTATTTACACATACATATTTACGAAGCAAGGTGTCTTCCCACACGCTTTAGTATAAATTTCCTTGGATTGTTAGTCAGATATTGTTTTCCAATTTCTCTTTGTTTTCCTCTTTCTCTTTCTTTCTCTAAATTGGCCGCAAATACCTCTTTATTTTGTTTTATCCTGTCTCTCTATTTCCTAACTCTTTCCTTTGAACTCTTTTCAAACCACAAGCCAAATAGAATATCTTTCGTTTATGCGTAATTTTATGCAATTTTGATTAAATACCGCTAATAAATAATATGGCCTATATTAATTATATATTTATATTCATGTGACAAACAATTATTTTATTAATTATTGAATTTTACATTTAGGCCTATACAGTGGTGCAGCCAGGATTTTCATCTGGGGTTCCTAAAACTTAAAATACATGAAATATAAATTTTAAAAGAGATAATTTATTATAAGCTGGGTGCATAAGACTAATTTTCAATTTTCTTTACAACCCATTCTTATTCAATGAAGTTAGGCTACTATCCTATTGCAAACATCATTATCTTCATTATCAAATTGATATTTCAACTTTTGAAATTTGTAGTTATCGTACCATTAGGCCTAATCAGAACTGAACCTGCCCCCCCATAGTATTTTATTATGTGTCTTTAAAGTGATCGTATAAAGCACTGTAAAAAGTGAGTGTTTTAAAAACAGCATTAAGACAATCTAGTCATTGAATGATGGATTGACGGAGAATGTAGCACTGGTTGTTGTTAAATAAATAAATAAATAAAATAAGCCTATCGTGTCCCATATAGGGCAAAGGCCTCCTAAGAAGGGTTTAGCTCCTCTTATCTTGCACGGCGAGCTACTCCGCGCTAGTGAAGTTGTTTGTGATTTTGAGCGTCATTTACACTTGAACTTCTTCTTCTTCTTCTTCTTCTGCCTAACATGGATTAGGCCAATCGGCCTGTTCCGGCCTCAATCCATCTAAGTCTCGGTCTTCCCGGATCTCTTCTGCCTATGGGTTTGTAGTGTAACAACTTTTTTGGAATCCTTGAGCTGTCCATTCTCTGTAAGTGTCCATTCTCTCTTGAACTTACTGCAGTAATATACAGAACTAAACATACTTCCGGTAAATTGTTTCTACTTCTGTGATGACTTGAAATTAATGCTATTATGGTACAGAAGATTTTAGCATACTCTGCCAGTATGAATTCTGTAGCAAACATGGTGCAGTGGGATTTGGACTTGATTCAGCAAATGTAAAGCGAGGCTGCAAACTAATGCATTTGAAATCGATATAGAATTTCTTTATGTACGGCGAAAATTAATTATTATTATTATTAATCCAATTAACAATTGCAAACACTGTGAAACATTTTAAGTAATCCTGCATTCTTATCAGTTATCACTAATTTAACTTAAGTGAAAGTGGTAAACTAAAGAAAAAATCATTCTAATATTGGGGGGGGGGCTTTAGCCCCCTTAGTGCCCCCATCTCCCCCAATGGCTGCACCACTGGGCCTATGTATATAAAATCAGTTTCAGCACTCAAATAGGCCTAACTGTAGGCATATCAAAAAGGCAAATTCATATTTTATTCCAAGGCAGTAAAAGTGTTACGTATGTTCCACTTATTGTTTACATATTTTTTTAAGGAAATAATTGTTCTTTTTGTGAAAATAATTTTGCAATCATTAGAACTCATGACTAACCTTACTTCCATAAGGTAACAAAGAAATCCACCAGCTCTTTGCAATTAAATAAAAACTTTTTTAAGTTTTTTGTTACGTATGTTACATTTAGGACTATGACAACTTAATATGAATTTTAAAATAAACTCATTGGATGGATTAAGATGAAATGCAGGTAACATATAGAGCAAAAGACGCTGTTAACAATGACCTGAGCAGAACTAGTCTCTGCTGGTTCTGGACAAGCTGTCTAGCCAACTAAAAAATACGTTTTTTAAAGATAACAGAGCAAGTTCAAAGAGAGCCAACTTTAACTCCATATTTCTTAAAGTAATTCTTCATATTATGTTTTGGGTACTTTGTATAATAAAATATAGATCTTCAAGAAATGTTTGCTGCAAAAATAAACATTATACACCAAATAATAAAAATTACCCCTCATGTCCACCATAGGCGTAACCAGGCCGACCATATGGGGGGGGGGTTATAACATCCGCGGGGTCTGGGGGTATGGAATAAGGGGGGGTCCGGGGGTCCTCCCCGGAAAATTTTAAAAATTAAGAAGCAAAATAACGAGTTTTAAGCTTCCCACGCTTTATATTTGTATTAAGTAATTTATGGGCAGACTTAAAAAATTATACAATTTTCCTTTTTTTAATCAATGGGGGGGGGGGGTTCAAACCCCAAACCCCCCCCTCGGTACGCCTATGATGTCCACTTTCTCATGGAATGGCCCCTATCAGAAAACCAGGTAGGACTATTGAAAAATTCAATTTGAAATATAACACGTGGCAGTTGCTTGTCGCACTGCGGGCCACTTCCAATGACCCTGAAGGATTGCATGCCAGATTTTGGCGTAATGAATACTAGTTTATTTCTTTATTTCCTTATTTCCAACACTACAATTACTATTTTTATTACTATTAATCATAATAATATTAAAACAGGCAAATTTTAATACCTTCGAGGTCCTGTCAGTCTATCAAATTTGACATTTCCCGCTGTCAGAGACACACATGCTTGAATATATGCTTTGTTAGGGGGCCCAACCGTTCTCCGTTACGCCACTGACTATGCTACATGCACTTGAACATTCGTGCGGAAAATTCGAAGATATTTAGACAACTTTGGAGTTCCAACATCAGTACCTAAAGTCAGTAGCAGGAAAATGTTCACCGCTATTGACGTATAGGCTAATATAGAAAAAAAAACATAATATAGAAAAAAACATAAACGCAAATACGTGTATAAAATTAATAGAGTATTGATTTATGTAAAATGTGAAGATTTTTATCAACATGTTGCAAGTGTCATTCATGGAAAAGAGCTAAATTTCTAAAATGTTATTATCCATTTCAAACTTGAAGGTGGAGAAAAACGGCAGTTCTCGGAATTGGGTATGTTTGACGTGCTCAGTGAGGGCAATGCTATGGCTACTTATATAATAAGATAAATCCAGGTCTGAAAGGATTAATAATTGGTAGTTTTATTATGAACTCCATACACTGTAACTTATTGGAAGTTGTAATTCTGTCACATCTTGAGTTAGGACAGTTTTAACAATTTCCAGACTTTAAGACTGTTAAAAAAATAATTGTACTTTATTGTACTGTAATGTTTGAAATTATATTAAAGTAATGAATTAATAGAACATTATAATTTGTTTCCCCATACCGGTATGACGTGTTCGCGAAGTACAGAACAGGCCCCATAACAAAGCATATGTTCAAGCATATGTGTTTTCGACCGCGGGAAATGACGGCGTACGCCGTACCAATTTCAGTGACTTCCACTCATATGCCGCTTGTTTCATATTGACCAATAACGTTTAGCAATTCCCCGGATATTGACCAATCACGATCGTTTATCTTATAAAATGCTGCAAGCCAGTTCGTGTGCTTTTATTCTGTTCTGCTGTTAGCTTACCTGAATTAAGTTAACTATGTCTTATATGCACAATTGGTAGCACTGATCACAACATGGTAACTCGAATCTATTCATGGATGGTTGATTCATAGTGTGCCGTGATCTCGAAGCTGTTAGTTTTGTTTTTATATAGTAAAACACGGAAGTAACTATTATTTGTATAATTCGTTACATTTTTAATCATGGAATAGTCTTCATAAATCCAACTCGAGTTTACGAGTTTCATCAGACAGATAAATCTATCTACAAACTCGTAAACTCTCGTGGGATTACGTATGATAATTTGGTATCCAGTAGAATAAATGTACAACTTCTGTTTTTTCTTCTTTCTTTCTTGTCTGTTAAGCTTTGTCTCTGGCAACCTCTGAATGGGTGAATTATATAAATATAAATCAAATAAATCGTAGAATTTTATTAAACTCTAAGAAATCTTCCCAACTGTTCATTCTAGCCTACAGGAAAAACATTCGTAAGCAATCGTTCCACAGTCTCTCCTCGTATTCTGCATTATAGCGGAAAATTATCATTATTCCAGAACCTTCCAGAACAGAACTACTTCGGAGAAAATGCCAACTATATTTTCATGTAACTTCCCACACCACAGTAACAATGCTCTTAAATAAACAGCACATACGTATGATTTCTTGAGCGCAAAAGAATTACGTAACTAAGTACTAGTTCATGGTTTTGTTATTTACGATGATGAAGTAAAATGATTTACTAAGGTATAGACTCGTACAATACTAAGTTACATAGCTGAGATTCCAAACACATAATCAGTGGCGGACGCAGAGGGGGTGATCGAGGGGATGTATCCCCCCCCCCGAAAGTTGAAAAAATAATGTAAAACGAATAGGCTATAAATGCGAATCAATACGGCAAATTTTACGCTCCTTTTATATCCGTTTTCGGAAATATTTAAATTGCTTAATTTTTATCAATAGAAAAGAGAGGATAGTGGACTTTATAATACAGAAACTATTAGTCCTTACTCAACTCTGTCCAGATCGAATTTCTACAGTCAGTCGTTCTTAGATCTGTCCTAACGTTATCATCCCATCTTCGTCTCGGTCCCTCTAATGGTCATTTTCCTTCTGATGTTCCAATTAAAATTTTGATCAACATATTCAGCCCGCACTAACCACCTGCATTTAATTAATCTCGTGGTATTTGGAGAACGATACAGGCAGTAAAGTTTATCGTCGTAGAGCTTTCTCCATTCCCCTGACATCCTATTCTTTTTTATACAAACATTTTTCTTAAAACTTGATTTTCAAATACTTTCAACTTGTGTTCCTCCTGCAATGTGGCACGTTTCATATTCATACAAAACTACAGGTAAGATTACAGTTTTATAAACTCATTATAAATATAAGTGAACTTTTTTCTTTCTTTTTTCTCCCCAAATCCCTCCCCGAAAGAAAATTCTGCGTCCGCCACTACACATGACTATGTCACATACAGAAGTGCAAGTAGACGTACAGTAGTTAGATCGCTAGTATTTCACTTCTGTGACTAAGGTCGAATCCCGGTCGATCCATATGTAATATGTTGTGGACAAAATCGGATCAATTAGGTTCTCCCCATATGATCCCGTTTTTTCCTGTTATGTATCGCTTCACCATGGTTTCATTGGTCAGTCAGAAATGGCTACTAGACGAGGCTTCAATAAATAATTATTTTTGTTTACAGATACTGTACCACATTACAAGAGAATTGCTTTTATAATCCTAAAAGTCAGAAAGAAACCCGCGCGGAACGAAACTGTGATTGTTGTAGCAAGCGCAACTTGTATGCAGGACCGTAACACGGTCCTTCTGCACCCTTGGCGTGTTTGACAAATCTGCGCCCTCCAATACTGGGGAGGGGGGTCTGAACAATTTTTTAAATAATGTTTATTATTTTAATATAAAAACACTTAAAAAAAGAATTAAGTAATAACATCTAGTATCAAAAGTAAATTACATAATAGGCCTGAGGCCTACTAAAATGTTTAACACATTAATAGGCCTATAGGTAAAAATATTTTTTTCGAATAGTTCAACCACTTTCATCTCAATAATAACGCATATTTTAATTTTTACTGTCGTTGTTTACTGTTAATGTCAATAAGAAACGTATTAATTAAAGAACGTTGCATGACTGCTTTTTGTTTGTAGACAATCGGCATAATACTACAGATAGTTCACTTGCAGTAATTTTTAATAACCTGAAATATTTCTTCCAATAACGTGGAATTTTTATTGCTTGATAAATTGCACCACTAAAAAAAAGCGGGATTTTTCATGGTTTATTTTGCGCCTCTTTGTACCTGCGCCCTTGGCGGGGGCCCATTTCGCCACCTCCTAGCTACGGCCCTGCTTGTATGTAGGGCTACAGAAATCTTCACAGCAAATATTAACCATATGATATCAGTAGGCCTATCTACTAGAACAAAATGGTTTGTTTTGTTCGAGATGGGGTGCTTCCTCACTTCCCGTTACTATAGGTCAGGAGATTGCTCATAGAAGCAAAACTTTTGAATATTTCATATTTGGTAGAAATAGAACTCGTGGCATAGCCACTATAGGATGATTGACGGAAACACGGGAGTTTCCCCCCCCCCCTTTGACAAATTTTCGCGAAACATCACAACCCTAGAAATGATTGTAAGTATCCTATAGAATATGGTACGCCTACGCCGTAGCGTAGTGGTTGAGGCGCTGAGCTACAAACCAGAAGGTCGAGGGTTCGATTCTTGATGAGGCCGTTGGAGTTTTTCAATTGGCCTAATCCTTCTGGTGGTACTGTGGCACTGGGGTTGACTCAGCCTCTAACAGAAATGAGTGCTAGGAGCAATCCTGGGGGTAAAGGCGGTCGGTGCGTAAGGCTGACAACCTTACCTCCTTCACGTGCCGAATGTCCAAAATCTGGTAGCTTCAACCTCCTGGAACCATCTGGGCCTCCAAGGCCTATATAGGGGTCACTTTACTTTATCTTACACCCTATGGAATAGTTATTGGTATATTTAACAATATTTGCTGCTCATACAGGTTAATATTTTAACTAAAAAAACCAAACTGGTATTATCTGTCACTGGTCATTTAACAAATTATGAAAAATGAACGAAAAGAAAATTATGATTTAGATCTTCTGAAAGGGCAGACAATGTAAAAAGAGTGCAGTAATGATTCAATATACATCTTATACCGGTAGGGAGTGTCTTTCTTGGGAAGGAGATAAAATTATTCGACTGCATAAGCAAGAAAGTACAGAAACAATTCAGAATTATACGAGGGTTGTGCAAAAAGTAAGTTTCCCTGTTTTCTTAAACAGGGGAAAATTTTTGTGGGACTCTCATATTTTGAGGGATTTTTATTACATACGTAGTGGCAACACTGAACCTGTTACCATTTCTTTACAACAATCGGTTTGGTGTCAGTAGCTTCTTAACCATGGAGACACCCTTACTCTCTCACTCCGCCATCGAATTGTGTTCTGTGAAACGTTTTCTCCATGTTAAAGGCAAAAATCAACTGAAATCCACTGAGAAATTGTTTCTGTGTATGGCGCGGGTACGATAAGTGTCCAAATGGTGCGAGAATGGTGTTCTGCTTTCGCAGAGGGCTATCAGAATGTTTGTGATGAACCGTGCTCCGGTCGTCCTTCGACCGCCACTGAGGGGGACGCTTTGCAGTGCGGTTCAGAGATTGTTAAATGTGATGGGCACCTCACCCTCAATGATATTGTTGCTGCCTTACCTCCCCACATGAAAATCAGTCGCAGGTCAGTGGCTAAAATCTTAAAAAAAGAATTTGGGAATGACAAAAGTGTGTGCATGTTGGGTCTCCAGCGAGAAAGAAGTTGAGCTGCTTGAAAAGTTAAATTGGGACATTCTGCCCCATCCACCCTACTCCCCAGACCTTGCCCCAAGTGACTACTACCTGTTTCCGAAGTTGAGAGTTCACCTGGGTGGACAGCACTTCCACAACAATCACGAACTCAAGATGGAAGTCAACCGTTTTTGAAGGAGGTGGCGCAAGCGGAGTATGAGGCTGGACTGAAAATGCTTGTACCATGGTCACAAAAATGCATTTAGAAAAACGGTGACTATGTAGAAAAATAGTTCTTGAGTCAAAGAATCGAAAAATAAAAGAATTTTTTCGATATTTCCTGTAGTTTTTATTCTAAAAATAAGGGAAACTTACTTTTTGCACAACCCTCGTATTATAGTATTATAGTAGAATGATATAGTGACAATATTACATCATAAATAGCCCAAGATAACTCAAGGTCTTGCGTTCAAGAAAACCTTAAGATATTAATAAGCTCAGATGGTAAACAATGAATCAAAAAGTCTCAGAAGAATACATCAAAATTAGAAGCAGTGTTCGAAAATACCTGTAATAACTAATAATAACTTACAGTGCATGGAAGAATGGTCAGCAAAAAAGTCAAGCAATGAACGTAACAGGATAAAAATAATTTAAGCTAACTTATGCTAAGAATCACAATAAATCCACTCAGCAGCTCCTTAGCCAGGACCTACTTGGGGAGGGCAGTTTTGATAATAGGGGACAGAATCTTTTTGTATTTGCTGCTTCAAGCCCTTCGAATATGTTATATAGCAGTGTGGTCCAACCCGCGGCCCGCCTATCAATTTTTGCTGGCCCTTGTCCTTTTTTCTGGATAAAAAAAAAAATAATAAATAAATAAATAATAATAATAATAATTTAATGTTTGGAAAAAAATCGTTTACCGTTCTTAAATGTCCCTCTGAACAATCTCTGCTGAAACCTTTCTTCATCAACTTACTAGCCCTAAAATATTCTCGATAACGCACGGCATATTATTTCTAGCAGTCTACTCTGTTTCAAAAATTTACGCGACCTATATGAAATCACTGTAGTTTAAACTTTACTATTTAATTTACTTTGGCATGACTTTCGAAAAATTCTTTAATATCTCTTCACGTTTCATGCCTCCCTAATACGAAACCACCGCCCGTTCAAATAAAAAAAAAATTGTGAAGATATTTGAACCAAATTTTATTATGTTATTTCTAGGCCCAATAGTTCGGACAAGTTCGTTAATGAGCAAATTTGCCCAAGGCGGGGGGGGGGGGGGGTCGGGGGTTGATTTTTTTGATCTCAGCCCCTATGAAGTATAGAGGGAAACTTTGTTTGAATAAATTAGAGTACTCCCTATGGAGTTCACAGTTACACCAACGATTCGGGGGCTTAGGGGGCACGAGTGGGGGTGGGGGATGGAAATTCGAAATGTTTGAAACCACGTCTTGTGGGGTATCGTTGAACAACTTTTGACGAGTAGCCTACTCTACAAATCAATAACTAGTTTCTCGATAGTTCTCATTTAAGGCGAGATTTGAATGTTTGAGAAAGGGCTCTTTCCTCTTTTTGCGGGTTTGTCATGCCAAGGCTAAAGAAGAGGAATGCTGCGCAGCGACAATAAATTAAACCAAAAGCACTTCGAAATCTACCTCAGCCTGTAGGCCTGCCTAAAGGGATTTTTCATAGTTGGTCGAGGAGAAGATGAGAGGACAATGATGTTAGTGTCGCTTCTTCTAGCTCGTAGCACGTGGCAAGCAATTCTCCATTTGAACCTTTACATTACAAGATTAGACAATAATATGAACACAGGATGTCAAGTTCGAAGTGCTCAAGACTGTGAGCAACGGCAAGTGGCAGCCCCACCCCAAAAACTGATTTTTTAAATATGTATCTTACTTTCATGCCAAGAGACGACACATTTTTAATACAGTACATGTAAATATTGTGTAAACATCGTCAGAAATATAAAGAAAAGTTTTACTAATGTAGCCCAAAGTAAAATTAATTTATAGGAACATATAAACAGTATATCTAATAAATTGAGCAGGGGATTACTCATTTTAAGGATTTTGAGAAACCATCTTCCCCTTGAATGTTTACTGACAGTTTATTACGGACATATACATAGCCACTTAAGCTACGGAACCCTATTGTGGGGCAACCATCCTTCAACAAACAAGCTGTTTATTTTGCAGAAGAAGGCGATCAGAATTATGTGTGGATTATCTTTTAGAGCACATTGCAGGCCTTTATTTATAAAACTGAGAATTCTGACTCTAAGATCAATGTTCACCTTAGACTTAAGAAAAACATTGATAGGTACACTCTTTGTTCTGCAATTCATAGCTACTCCACGAGAAATAGTTCTCACATATATGTTCCTAAATGCAAATATACTAAAACACAAAATTTTGATGCTATATCTTTAAATATATACAATAGACTTTCTGACAATATTAAAAATCTTTCTTTATCAGAATTCAAGAGGACAGTAAGATCAACATTGATCTCAAATCCTGTGAATATGTTGGATGAGTATTTTAATAGTAAATTATTTTAAAGCACTATTTTATCAAACTTTGTATGTGCATATTATATTACTTTGACGTTTGCTATACACTTTCATGTCTCTGGCAAATAAAGATATATCTATCATATAAAGAATAATTACTTTCTTGGTGGAGCCAAGGGGGGAGGGGTATGATGGTTGCTGACAGGGTCAAACACCGTTGCTATGACAATGCTTCCCCTCAAACTCCCCACATCTATCTATCAAAAAACTAAATGCTTTAATTTTTTAAATTAGCTCTATAGCTTCAGCATACCGAAATCATGCTACCGGCAATGCTCAAAGTAACAACCCTACCGTAACCCAATCAAGCTCGCATGAATCTTTTAAATCAACTTTGCTGTACGGCTGTTTTTTCTCAATTCGCGATAAAATAAACCGTACCACTGCACTCAGTCGCATTAAGGGACTCCGATATCCCCAGCCGGGTAGGAGGTTTTTCAGTAATAAAATGTCTCCTCTCCGGGTTCAGGACTGGGTGTTTATCAGTAGGATGAGATCATGCACATTGTGCGCAACTCCTTAATTAATAACTTAATTAACCAGACGATTATATAGCCTACAAAACTATACGATATAATTATATATTTAATAGGTAGCCAAGTATATGTTTTACATTTTTAATTAAATCATTCGCGCAGGGGAAGCGTTCGCTCCTCTCTCGCAGCGGGCCTGGGTTTGATTCCTGGTCGGGATAAGTTACCTGGGTGAGGTTTTTCCGGGTTTTTTTTCCTCACCCGTGAGACAAATGTCAGGTAAATTAGGCCCTTGTGGACCCCGGATATCATCTGACCGTCATTATCACCCTCATCCCATCTTCACCGTGTCTGGAGTGAGTGTGTGTGTGAATGGTGTGTCTCGTCCTACGTGTTCGTGTTGTCTCGGAGGTGGCCCTGGCATTGGGCTGACCAATCATCCGTGGAGGCCCTCCAAGTCCTTGTCTGGTGAGAAAAGTAAGTATGTGATCCAAAGATAATCCCTCTCCCGACAGGTCGCGGCCCCGTAAGGCCCGGGCGGCTTGGGTCGATTAAATCCTAAAAGGGAGAGGTAAAACTAAGATAAAAAAAGAAAGAAATTAAATCATTCTTGAAAATGTGCATTAATAGATTGCCCTTTTCATTTAAAATATTGAGGAGGTACGTTTGAATTAATATGTCTAATCTCTAACAGGATCAAGGCTTGTAAAGTACAGTTTATTGATCTTGTAACAGGATGTCCCTCGTCGGTAACATGATCTTCACTATCACTGATGTCCGGAAAAAAAAAAAGTTCGGGTAATATGAGGAAACGATTGAAACCTTACACAAGGCCGATGCTACACAAAGCGGATGAAGGCGACCTCTCTATTGATCTGCAATCTTTGAACATTTATGTACTGGAATTAATTTATAAATTAATTATTATGACTTAAGAAGGAAGAGAAGTGGGGCATGAACATTGTATTTGGGTTTTCTACCTGTAATGTTCATTATTATTATTAAATAAATACCAATTAGAGCTGATTGCTCTGCAAGTTGGATGATATGAAGGTAAAATCGTAATTCCTCATTCAGAATACCAGTAAGTTATTCAACAAGCTGGTCCTATGATAAAAGCCAATTTGGGGGGGGGGGGGCAAGGTACTTGCTGTGGCTAGTGATGTTAGATTCAAGACAGCTGCATTTCACTGCTAAACCAAATCACTATCCAGATTAGGTTAAAGGAACGTATCATAGTGATCATAAACTGATCCATAAAATAACAATTCTTAGCGTGGTAAATTATTGTTGTGAAGTTATAATGGAAAAGATGGGAGAATATTATTAAAAAAACAGGCAGTTTCTTTTTCTTCCTTTTTAAGGAGTAGGCCTACAACATTCGCGCTAGCTATGAGTGTTCCTCCATAATTTAAAAGAAAAAAATGCATCTATATCCATATAAAAATATTTTCACTTTGTTCTGAGCGCAAACGTATATTAAAAATAAGACTTTTCATGCAATTGAAAGTATTGTACTTTATAGCCAAGTAAAAAGAGTATAAATACTGTTTACTCATACGACACAACCGAATCGGAAATAGAAAAGACTAGTTTGTCAAATCAGGAGTGCAGACGAGAGCAAGAAATGACATACATTACATACATTGTTTATTCAGAAATTATTGTTAACTCGCTCCTGCTGTCAGCCTGAGGTTTGTGGGAAGCATGTTCGAGGTTTTATTGCAGACCCTAGCTTGCACCGAGCTGTCGCTGAAATCGAAGGTGAATGTTCCCTACGACATTCCAATGCGTGCAAATTTATTACACTTAGGAAACGGCATCCATTTAAATATTTCACATACAGTTACTACTAGCTTTTCCAATGCCTTAACTTATTCTACAAGTATTCAAATACACGAAACTACAATAACTTACTAGTCTTTGTCATCACAGTGTTATACAGCATAAACCGTAATACAAGACGTATTTTCAGTTTATGTTAGGCTACTGAACATAAGCGCCGACTTAGGGGGGCAAGGTACTTTCTGCCCCCCCAAGACTTAAGATTTTATCATGTAAGGCCTATGTATAGCTACTGAAAATCCAGTTCTTGCCCCCCCCCCCCAGAAATATTTCCAAGTCAGCGCCTCTGCTACTGAACCCTTATACTTCACCACTACTGAACTAATAAATAGTTCAAAATATATGTTTGTTTACTTGCCATGTCTGGTTTCCATTCATTCACTAGTTCTGGCAAACCTGCGCATTTTTTCCTCCACATGTACCGATATTAGCTGAGCTCGCGGCTTACTGTACCTGTCACATGAATTTGACGCCACCCGCCAGGTGTCGCTTCTGACAAGGGGGATCAGTGGCGCCATCTTTTGAAAAACACTCAATAAGTGTAACATTTTTACTCCCACCCCTATTTGGTTCATGAGTTGGGATTTAGCCAAATATTTATATGTAAAAGGAAAGTGAAGTGTTTGGTATAAGGTCCCTAAGGAATCCAAGAGGTTGAGGCACCCAGATTTCAGACATCCGGCATGTGGAGGCGATAAGGTTATCATCCTTATGCACCTGCCGCCTTTACCCCCAAGATTGTTCCCGGTGTTTATTTATATTAGAGGTTGAGTCGACTCCAGGGCCATAGTGCCACCTGAAAGATTAGGCTAATTGAAAAATCTCAACGACCCCATCGAGAATCGAATCCACAGCCTTCCGGTTTGTAGCAAAGTCCCTAAGCCACTCTCCCACAAAATTAATATTACTACTGATAAATACAGAGCTGTACAAGACAGAATTTTGTTTGTAATTCAACTGCCAGGAAAGTGTTGTGTAGCCTAGTTAACGGAAATTCTATAATGTTTATATTATTATAAAAGCAGTTTTTTTTTATTTTAGGTAACTACGGTACTCAAAATAAAATAAATTAAAAACATACATGGACTGGCCAATTTCACAGCACGGCATGTTGCATACATTTCTCCTAACAGAAGTTCTCCCAATAAATTTGTCACAAGCCTCATCATCATCATTTTCTTCTTCTTTCCTAGATCAGTAGCATGCTCTCCTTAATTACACCATCTTTCTCGTGGACAACTCAAGCTCCTTCTTCCTTCTGGTCTATTGTTTCTTGCTGATTTAATCAATTTTTCTTAATTAATTCATTTTACATATTCCACTCTTTCTTCTTTTTGACCAGTCATCATTACTTTGTACTCCACACACTTGTCTTTTTTCACAATTCTGTGCCTTGTCCATTAATATCGTTCCTGTGATTACTCTTAATCACAAGCATCATCTACATTCTAAATGTAACTTTTGCATTTTCCCCTTACATATGTCTAGAACAGCAATGCAATTACATTTTTTCTAAACGCAAAAATGCCTTTAGTTTTTTTAAAGCGTAAAAGGATCTTTTGGCAGCGGTTGTGGAAATTGCATTGACAGACGTAAAAACTTAATGGATTGAGGAACAATTTCAAACGATCATGACTGAATTGAAACCAGAGGAGTTCATTCTATGTATGTCAACAATAGCCTGATTTTCGTTTTACAGCGATTCAACACTGAAACATGAATTTAGTACTTGTAATAAATAATGATGGTAATAATAAATGGCAAATTTATTGGGTGGGTTTAAGTTCCATGGGCCCATATAAGTGAGTGCCAGGAGGGGAATCTACTATAGGCGCAGGTGGCTCAGCACGATGACAGACTATATAGCACATGTATTCTGTACATGGTCGAGTTGAATTAGGATAGCTGAATTTCACACACAAAAAGCAAGGCCCATATCTAGTCATTAAAAGCGGATTTGTGACGAATTAGACTCCACTTTTCAGCTAGGTGCTATAAATAGCTGCAGTATATCTAAAAAAGTACTGTAAATATCGTCACATTATCACTCGATAGTACCCCTAACTGTGATATGCAACAATTTATAACAGCACCCGATGAGATATTATCACGGTTACATTTTATGGGCCAATTGTATAAACCATTTTATCTCGGATCAGGGACTAAACTGAACTCAGTTCACGCTGAACTTGGAAATGTTTGTTGTATAAACGATAATCTGAAATCAATTCGCACTGAACTAAGATCAATTTTGAATGGAGAAATTTCTCCGATCAAACTCATTGATCTCAGTTCATGGAGTTGTTTTCTTATTTGGGATACAAGATTAGCTCATTATAAATCTAATTATTACCTGTGTGGTTATGATAAATGACAAGGAAATACACAAAAGACTAACTTATTGCATTTCTAGCTATAACGTAGTTGTGGTATATCTATGTTAGGCTCCTTATAGTGCAGTGTTAACATAACTCTACAACATTCCCTCTATATATTGCTTCCGTTATTATTATCATCATCTCATTCTGAATTAACACATGTATGATTACTCTGATAGGCCCTGTATCTTCTAATGATGAAAATGATTAATTTTGTCAGGCTTTCTGTGTGTTTTAAAATTGCCTAGAGCAAATTCTTTCTTCTTTCTCTTTTTTATGAGACCAATTAACCCTTTCAGAGCTGAATTTTACGTTGGTAATAAGACAGTAAAACCACCAGTGGGCTCTTAAGTTTAAAATCGATAAGGAAAAGTTCAGTGAATGACAAACATAACTCATGAACAAAAACCATCACTTTTACATAAAGCATTCATCGATTAATCTTACATCTCTGCTTTTATACAATTATTGAGGCAAAGCATTTATAGATCAGTAGCAGTGAAAATGTTAAGTCGATTTATAATGCCAAAACTGAGGCAACAATTTTGCATGCATTTTATTGCTTCTGTCTTTTTGGATTCTATAATGTCTTTATATTTTCCCAAGACAATTTAAACCAGGTCAACCTTGTCCTTCTTGTAAAAATTAGGGGAACGATCCCTTTTCTGCTTCCACAGTGCCGACCATGGCGTTTTGGTGGAAGGTGGTGTTTATTAATGTTTTTTTTTTGCTTTGCATGTGTTGTGCTTAAAAACCTTGAATGTGATAAAGTGTAGAATTAGATTATCTTGTTTCCAGCTATTTTAAATGAATTATTTTTTTCAGTTCTTTTATTTAACATATAACTTTGACCATGGCAGATCAAGGAGAAAATTATTGAACTTTTCAGGTAAATTATAAGAAAATGAATGGATTTTATTTTTAAACGAACAGATCACTCTTGAACTGTAACAATTTAAATTAAAGTAAGTAAAAGAAAAGTAAAAGAACTTAATTTTGTTCTTTTAGGATTTCATCAAGTTTCTGAATAAATTTTCTTTTTATATACTGTACTTTACAGACTATAAGACACCCTTTTTTCTTCAAAAAATTGCCTCCAAAATTCAGGTGCGTCTTATACTCGAAATTAATATAAAAATGTCCAGTGTTTGATTTAAAATTCATACTAGTCTTAAAAATGGACATATATTCGATGCTGCCGGAAACCTATCTCTATCTGGCAACATTAGATTCAACTGGCAGCAGCAGTGCACCGATGAGACAAACATGAATTGCGGGGATTCACAAGCTTGCTAATACTGTCTCCCTCCCGCCCCACAATCACAAACCAGAACACTGTCTAGCCTATGATGCGTCATTGCAGTCTATGGTGCCATTGAACTTGAATTGAAAGTGATTTGTGTTATCGGTAACAGTACAGTTCGTTTTATAAACTAAGATTTTTTTTTAGTCTGGCTTTGCAATCTAATAATAAAAATTGTAAAAATGTTATTAAAAAAAATTGCTTAAAAATTAAGGTGCGTCTTATAGTCTGTAAAATAGGGTATCTATGTTTCCTTTTACACAAGTTTGAAACAAAGGCTAAACATTTTCTGGAGCAGCATCCCCACTAATTTTAGCTACGAGCCGCCAATGCTGTTAACCAATGGTGTTTCGTAATTTTGAGACATTAAGAAAATACTAATATATCAAGGCTATTTAAAAATTTATTGAAATCTTATGACCTGTCTGCATAACTATAGTAACACAAGAGAAATGCATGCTTAGATAATGTTGCAACAAATATCGCTGGATCAAAACTAAAAAAGGGTTTGTTTGATCCCATCATAATTCACTATACAAGTATCTGGCTGGAAATTCTCTCAAATAACAAACCCACAAATTTTAAACCTGAAAATATCAAAACATTTAGAATAATGAAACCTGAAAATATTGTCAAATGACCTTGAAGAAGCTTTCAATACTTTTCATTGAAAAACCTGCTTTATGAATACTAACCAGTAAAATATTTAAAAATTGATAATACAAAAAAATCAAAGCAGCAGCATGCAAAATGGTATACACCCCAGCTCAGACAAATTCATATTAGTATTAAGAATATTTTATGATAAATATAAACATCTGGTGATAATACAGATAAGCATTCCTATGTCAGGTGCAAAAAAAGAATTTAATAATAATTAAGGTATCGCACACAATGTGCAAGTGCCAGATGGAAATGGTATTAATCATATATAAGTAGACAATTTTAAAGTGATCACAGTACAGGTCATGGAAGCCCAGAATTTTCTACATTCACCTTCTGAAGTTCTTCTATGTAGTATTGTTGTCTTGCCATACACATACTAGCCAAAAAAGCATCTACTTCGACAGATTTATCTTCTTCTTCATATACTTTGCCTTAACACTTCCTACCATGTGAATATTAGCTGTCTTTAGTGTGTCCAAATGCTCTCAAGAGCATAAGCCACAATTAGTGTTATTTGCAGTCTGGATAATTTAACTGCTGTATGGTTTGACATTTTAAGTTGTCTTACTTCACTTGTCACTTTTAATTTTGCCAAATGTACACATATATAATATAAGAGGGTATATAATAGACCCTATAATATAATATAATAGAGGGTATATAATAGTAATAGATAGTAGTAGTAGTAATATAATATAGTAGTAGTAGTAGTAGTAGTAGTAGTAATATAATATAATAGAGGGTATCTATATTAATAAAAGGAAGTGACTGTCCTCCGTCTGTCTGTCTGTCCGCGATGCCCAGGGAAATCTACTGAACGCAGAGATCTGAAATTTTATACATAGCGGACTAAAGGGTCGGAATGTGCACCTCGAAGCCGGAATTTTAATTTTCGCTTTAGTTCGTGAGTTATGAATGAAAAACGGGCAGAAAACGTGTATTTATTCCGTTTTCGAAGCATGAGTTTTCAGTAATACAAATCAATTACACTAGGCTTTGGCTATTTTTGTCAAACCTTCGACATAAAAGCATCGCGATCTCTTGAATGTTGTAGCTCACGCTGGTCGATTCATTTGTGTTTAATGTCAAGGCATGCAAACATAATATGAAATTTTCAACCTACACCGAAGAGGAATATTATTATTATTATTATTTTTTTTATTATAGGGATAATCAATATTAGCCTAAATATGGTCAAACGTTGTTCGATTTGGACGAAACTCACTATACAGGGGGTTTCCGGGCCAAGGAACTCGAATCTGAGGTCGCTTTTACCAGGTGACGCTATCTAATCGTGATATGTAGTCCACATGATTTAGGTGTTAATATAATGATTTAACTATTATGCTCTTAATTTTTAATTTTTGAAATAATTATCGCGGGCGAAGCCGCGGGCACATGCTATCTTAAAATAATAAAAGGACGTGTTTGTCTGTCTGTCCACGATTTTTAATTTCATCTTTCGTTCGCGAGTTGTGAGTGAAAAACTGGCAGAAAACGTGATTTTAGCGCTGTCGAAGCATCAGATTTCAGTAATACATTTCAATGTCAAATCAATTGCAGTTGGCTTTGGCTATTTTTGTCATAACGTGGTAATAAAAGCATCGCGATCGCTAGAATGTTGTAAGCCCACGCTGGTCGATTCATTTGTTTAGAATGTCAAGGCCCGTAGACATATGAAATTTTCAACCTACAAGGAAGAGGGGTAATCAACATAGACCTAAATATGGTTAAACATCGTTCGATTTGGACGAAACTCACTATACAGGGATTTTCTGGGCCAAGGAACTCGAATCTGAGATCGCTTTCACCAGGCGACGCTATCTAATCGTGACATGTAGTCCACGTGATTTAGGTGTTAATAAATATAATGATTTAACTATTATGCTCTTAATTTTTAATTCTTGAAATAATTATCGCGGGCGATCGCTTGATTTTGTAAGTCCATCCTGGACGATTCATTTATTTAGAATATCAAGGCCCGAAGACATGAAATTTTCAACCTACACGGAAGAGGGATAATCAATATAGGCCTAAATATGGTCGAACATTCTTCAATTTGGACGAAACTGACTGTACAGGGGTATTCTGGGCCAAGGAACTCGAATCTGAGGTCGCTTTTACCAGGGGACGCTACCTAATCGTGGAATGCACTCCACGTGATTTAGGTGTTAATAATTATAATGATTTAACTATGCTCTTAATTTTTAGTTTTTAATTTTTGAAATAATTATCGCGGGGGAAGCCGCGGGCATATGCTGTTTGTCTGTCTGTCCACGATGTCCATCGAAATCTACTGAACGCAGAGATCTGAAATTTTAAAGATAGATGGACTGAAAGGTGGGCGAATGCACCTCGAAGCCGAATTTTTAATTTTAGCTTTCGTTCGCGAGTTATGAGTGAAAAACTGGCAGAAAACGTGATTCGCGCTATCGAAGCATCAGATTTCAGTAATACATTTCAATGTCAAATCAATTGCAGTTGTCTTTGGCTATTTTTGTCATACCGTGGAAATAAAAGCATCGCGATCGCTTGAATGTTGTAAGCTCACGCTGGTCGATTCATTTGTTTAGAATGTTAAGGCCCGTAGACATATTAAATTTTCAACCAACACGGAAGAGGGATAATCAATATAGGCCTAAATACTGTATGGTCAAACATTGTTTGATTTGAACGAAACTATACAAGGGTTTTCTGGGCCAAGCAACTCGAATCTGAGGTCGCTTTTACCAGGCGACGCTATCTAATCGTGGTATGTAGTCCACGTGATTTAGGTGTTAATAATTATAATGATTTAACTATTATGCTCTTAATTTTTAATTTTTGAAATAATTATCGCGGGCGAAGCCGCGGGCAGATGCTAGTATAATATAAGAGGGAAAGAGTGACTTTTCGTGGAATTATTGTATTCCAGCCATGCCATTTGTGACAGCTGACAACAGGGAGGCAGTTAAAAATGGCAGGAGGAGAGAAATTTTAGTTTGTATTCTTCAGTATGAAAACTGTTGACCAGTTCTCATTGTGGAATAGAATCATCCAGGAACTGATTTATCTGAAGTCAGATGTTAATACATAATTTAGTGAAGCTGACATGCCTAAGGGAGCATTCACACCGAAGTAGCATGCCACTTGCGACGTGCTACCTGGATGCACGCTGCACGTTACTCATTTTAAATCCAAAATAAACAAGTTCAAGTCTTCACACCGAAGTAGCGTGGCAATAGTGCAGTTCGCAGAGTGCAACATTCATTTCTTCAGATAGATCAGGACTTATTTCATGCGACGCTACTCGGGATGACGCATGCGTACAATTGCATTTTCAGCTGTTTTCTAATTGTTAAGAACATTCAACACATATTCGCTTGTGAAGCGGTAGATTATGGCAAAGAATGTCATGAAAACTGCTGGAAAGAGAGCTATTTAACATACAATTTGTACATACGTAGACTATACGATATGGTAATCGAAACAAGTATGAAAAAAGCATGGATTAAAATTGCTTAAACTATATCCTCTTTAGATAAATTACATTACATTAAATGGGTTTCTCAATTGTTCAAGTGAAAATATATAATGTACGTTAAACTGCAGATCGCATTCGCTACTTTGGTATGAATGCAAAACTGTGAACCATGCAAATCGATGTGCAGCCTGCATCCAATTAGTGCAATTCGAATGCTACGCTACTTCGGTGTGAATGCTCTCTTAGACTTCTTGCAAAACTGAAATATGTAAGCAAAAATGGTGAAAAAGTGCTTTTCGTTGATAGTTTCATATTATCATAGTGGAAATGTTCCTGCACCCACTGTCAGTAACCTGGGTCTTTTACCTTCCTGTGCACATCAAACTCTCTAACTTTTGATCTATTTACCATGCAGATATGCAATATCATATTTAATTAAACTTAAAAATGTTTAAGTTTTAAGTTTAATTGAATATAACTTCACTGTGTAATTCCCAGATTTAGTTACTTATAATATCATATTTGCTAGTCAAATTTTTTCAATCTCACATGTGTCTTTTATTGTATCTTTTTATTGCTTAATAGACTAAGATTTAATTCATCCAGCAACTTTCGCTTATCTTTTAAACTCTTCCTCGGTTCTTCAATTACTGCTCTTGTGCTGCAATATACAAATTTGACTGATAGTCAAATATTACATTGTAAACATGTAACATAAAAGTTAATGTGGCAAAAATATTTATGTTAAGCAACAAGGGGCAACAGAAAACCATCAACAAGATGAATAAACAAATAGAAATAAAAAATGTTGCAGGAAATGCCTCAAGAAAATCCCATGCATTTTATTCTACTTTTTTTTTTTTTGGGTGTAAAGCACACAGGAAAAGCTGCACCTGATTCTTCAATGCAAAGAAAAAATTACATTGATAGGCTGCTAAAAGAAAAATATGGAGGAGATTAAAGGTAGCGTTAGATGTAAAAAAGTAAGGGTATCTATTGATGAATCCATCGATACTAAGGATCTATTGCTAAAACAAAGTTTTATCCTCTACATGGCTTGAAACCACATTACAATTTTTAAAACAAAGTTTCATTTTTCTGAGCCATGGCCCGAAACCAAGGCCATCTACATGGAAGATTTAAAATCTCAGCTGTACAAATTCAAGATAGACATACTTAATCAGCTAAAAGCTAATCAGAAGCAAACCTGATCATTCTGAGGGCATTAAATCTACATGTTAAAATACTGAGGATAGAGGTAATCTATTACACAATTGCAGTAACAATCAGTTCAAAAGAAGGTTTCACCTTTCAAAGAACCAATGCAAAAGTTAGCAAGAACGCTAAATCATACTGACAATTTGATGTCAGAGGTGCAGGTATAACATCTCGCTGTTATGTTTAATATATTTACACTTATTTCGTATTTTGATGTGAATTATTTTCTTAAATGACCAATTTTTAGGTCTACGTTTACGTTGTATACAGTGTCTATGGGTAGTAGTTTTTTTTTTCTTTCTTTCTTTCTTTCTTTTTTTTTCCCCCTGCAGCAATATATTGTTGTAACACAGAGAAATATCTTGTAAAACAAGAGACTTTGCTTTCTAAACAGAGATTCAGAATTTGACCACAAATTCAAAACTGCTGCTTCAAACCACTAGCAAATTCCTATTTTAGCAACTGACCTTTAGAGAAGATAATAATATATAGCAAACATTATTTTGGGAATATCAGAAGACAATCTATACTAATTTCACTTTAAGAACAAAGTAGATGTAAACAAAGCCACGTGACAAGGTAGCGCCTCATTGGCTAGTGGACGAACTGTAACTTTTGCTGCTTTGTATGCATACTCTTGCTCTTAATAAAATAGTTCGGTTCAAACCGTACCTTTTTGTAGCTATTTTCGTGCAGAGAAATTTAAAAACACGTTTCTGAAGCAGATCTGTATATGAAACAAAATTAATTTGATCAGGTTTTCATGACGCATAATAACTAAGTGAACTAATTAAACCGTTACAACAGATGTAAATTGTAGGCGTTTACGACAGCTGTGTGAATGCTCAAGTACGCCATCTTGGAATGAACTTGCCACAGTCCCTTCCCAATAACTTGGTAAGACCTGCTGAATATGCGTTCATTTATTTATTTATATCGGTTTTACAACACGTACGTGAGGACAAGAAAGTCGTGTGCTAGAAATTTTGTCAAAAGTTAAATGTAACTTACAGCTCTGATAGGATTGGGGCGGTTACAAACAGAAATTAATGAATTCAACAAGGAAACGCCTCTGAAGTGGGCAGCCAACATTGCAAACTGAGAGTAATTTTTTATACTCGTTAATATCTTCTTGTTAACTGTTTATGACTTTCTTAAATACTAATATTAAGCCTAATTTTGTACAGATGTATCGATCTTTTCAAAATAAATATCACATTTTTCAACAATGGTGCATGTCATAAAAAATATTTTATAAGTACTATTGAGAACACTGGAATACACACAAATCCTCATTCCGTGGCGGGTAAAACTCCACATGGTTTGTCACATGCTCGGCGGAGTGGTACTTTAGAGTTTGTTTACATCTACTTTGAACTTAAAGTGAAAATAGTATAGGTGAAGATTTCTTAAATAAACTCTGTTTAATTTTATTAGGGGAGACTAGATTATTAAATAGTTTAACATTTGGAAACAGCAAATTTTTCTACCATATGTAAATTCTTTGACTAGTCCATGAAATGATAGCCATTCAGCAAAACAATGTAACACAACTAATTCTCTATGCTGCACATGAGGTGCTTCGCTCATGCTTTAGAGTCTTAGAAGAGATTTCATGATATTGATAAATTAATTGGCTCACCAAAAATATATTATTTTATAAATAACCCTATGAGGCAACAAAGGGTTAAAAATTAAGAAATTTTTATACTTCATAGTTGAAATCTGATACTTTTATTTTGTTATTTTATACTATAAAACATTTCAACATAGAAAATGGATAGAAAATATCAGTAAGTAGACAGACATACACATCCTAAGAACATATGAGTAAGGGTTGTTTTCTATTCTCATACATCTGACGATGTGAAATCTAATATGCCTGCATGTGTTACACAACTAATTACAGAAATTAACACTAGTAGTCAATCAGACAATGCTGCTTATTGTAATATTGTATTAAATAACTCTGCAATTATTAAATATTTTTAAAATAATATTTATTATAATTTATTAAGAGAATGTTCAATTCATTGAATGAACTGTCACAAAGATAGTGAATCAGTTGTCCCTCTAAGAACATAGTTACATAAAAGAAGACCCAAGGAACAGGGATGAGCAACATATAATTGATACAAACCACCGATGTGTGGGTCTGCATTATGAACTAGAGTAAATTTTATAAATTAAATGCAACACAGTTCATAGAGAAGTAGGGTCACTTTCAATGTCAGGTTGGCTGCATTGAGCTTTGAGCTACACCAACTGATCATTGACGATCATGGGTAAAGAATATCATAGTGTCCTGGCCGATATAAGAGATGAACTGCTGGATGGCTACCCTCTGGGAAATCATGTGCAATCACTTCAGCAGCGTCTCCTCGATCCATGTACCTTACTCTCACTCCGACATTCAAGGCTGTGCTCAGAGCTATGATATGGATATGATCACTCTCTTTGAACATTGGTTCAACTTCCTAGAAACAAAATATCACATTTCAGTCTCATATGAGGGGCAAATCAGGAGCTGGTACATATTATTGTCTTTTATATTTTTCTCAAAGTCATGACTAGGGCCCGGAAGTCGATCATTTTTCTGCGACATCACAGACAATGCAGGATGTAATATAGATTCTTCTCACCTCAAAAGAAACAAAAATAACTTACTTTTATTTTACATGTCCCTATTTTGTCTTCAGAATGGACTTTTCCAACATTACAGGCCAAATGATCTCATAATTCCTCAGCTATGAGGCATTCATTAATAAATATAGTACATATAACAATAATCATAGAAAAACAATAATAAAAGTAGTAATATAAAATACTTAAATCTTATCCTTTGTACAATATTATTTATTATTATACTACTGTATATTCCCTTTTCTAAATACATATTTAGAAATACTAAGTCATTTTTCTTTCAAAAACTTTTTTGTCATATTTTTATAAATTTAGGTTAATTTTTCAGGCATTTTTAGATCATCAAGTTCCAAGCCCTACTCATGACAACTATTAAATTGTTAGTTTCAAACAACTGTTTTCCATCCCTAGTTTTTTCTATCTAAATTATCAATTGATTCTGATCGCCCTACAAATTTAGTCTACTTTTAATTTCAAGTGTATTTCATTTCTGTCTGTTAACACGAACCAACACTTTAAAATGTCTTGGCATTTGCATTTTGTAACAGAATTCCAGCATAGGGTTTAGTTCTTGCTGCAACCTGATTGGGAAGGGAGCATCATTTTCCATATAAACTAAACTAAACTATGTGGCGTTACATCCCTGAAGGAACAAAGCCTACCACCCGGCCACTGTGTCATCTACCATAGGCAGACGGCAGGATTCGGGGGCATGTGGTCAGCATGCCGACACCCATGGCCGTTAATGGTGGTTTCCATGACCGGAGCCGCTACTTCTCTATCAAGTAGCTCCTCAATTTGAATCACGAGGCTGAGTGCACCCCTACCAGACCTCCCTACCTCAGAAAAATCCGAGGAGGTACCGGGGATCGAACCCGGGCTGACAGATCTGTAGTCAGCGACGCTAACCACAAGACCACGCCGGCAGCCTCATTCTCCATAAACCTGACATAAATTTGGAATGGCTTGGAAAGCTGCTTTCCTATCTTAATTTCCCTTTATTTAGTAAGCGTCGAATCTCGATAAGTCAAATTTTTGTTACTAGAATTGTTGATATTTCAAACTATCTTATATTGGGAGGTGAAGTCAGAATGAAAAATTCAATACCATAGCCGGGATTTGAACCAGGATCTTCGGCTCTCCGTGCTGACGCTCTAACCAACTGAGCTACCATGGCAACGTGTCGGTAAAACATTAAATTCTCCAACTGACTCACAATCCCAGTATACCACCAGGCGTTCTCAATATGAGATACGAACCCAGTGGCGACTTACAACCTGTAAGTACTTTAAGACTCGGGCTTCATAGTAAACCACTAGTGGGTCACAGTGGAATGATAATTCTTTCACACCGGCCGTGTGTAGGCTAAGACATACATTTTTACATTCCTAAGGACAATGACTCATTTAAAAATTCATATAATATGGAGGACATCTGGTAGACAGAGAAGCAATCTTTCCATCTTAGCCTACATACGGCCAGTGTGAAAGAATTATCATTCCAGAGAAGCAATCTTGTCGGTAGAGATCAGCTGGTGATGGGGAACCCATTGAAATGTACATTCTAATTTGGTATGTTTTTACTTACAACAATTATGTGAAGTTGAATGTTTTAAAGTTTAATACATAATCTTGACACTTCACTATGTTTTCCCGATTAATTTAATAAAATTCTCAGTATACTTTTAAAAAGTGTTCATACCACCAGGATGATGGAATTCTCCCTAACACACTGAAATTTCAGAACAAAATTCCTTCAATACACTGTGAAGAGGTTATAATAACATACAAAACAGCAGCTTGAAATCTTGGACTTCAAAGTTGGAATTGGAATACAAAAAACCTTACATTTTTCATATATTGCAGGGTCTAAATCATATACTGCAGAAAGATGGCAGAGCACACACTGTGCTCTTCCTACGATGCAATACAACACAATTTTTTAAATAATTTAAACAACATGCAGTGAATACAAACATCGGAGAACCACTGGTTACTTCTTACATTTGTGCCATATTTTCTGGTAACAAAAAAGATCTTTCTTTCAAATAGAAGGAATAATTTGTAAACCATAAAGTAACTAAAATAATTACTTATATATTTATTTTGATTCCTCAAAGAAATATCTACATGTACCTACGTACTGTCAACTAGCAAAACGTTTTTTTAAAGATAGTTCTTTTTCATGTGATCCCTGATCTGCTTCGTCTGTGGCTACCTTACAGATTCCAATTTAGTGCCTGCCTGTATTGCAACATCAATATTATTAATAAAAATCTCCCTAACTTTCCAGAAATGTTTATTGTGTGTTGTTTATTAACCACCATCTATTTGTAAATTAGACCATATTGGATCACCCTTATTAATTGCATGAATGCATTATGACAACATAATTATCTTAGGTGACCTGAATATTAATCTACTACCTACTGGCTCTCATAATACCTCACAACTTACTACAATGAGAGCATTATAGGAGAAAAATTCCTCCGGCACTGGGACTTGAACCCAGGACCTTTGGCTATTCGCGCCAATGCTCTACCAACTGAGCTAAGCCGGAGCTCAATTCACAGCACCAGATAGAACCTCTCTCCTATGACTAATTGCCCTAATGGTCTACCTCACAGACAGACAAGTTATGTCATATGCAGTACTGTGAGGCACACTAAGTAGTGATTTTTGTGACCGGGCTCCCACTGTTATTGTACAGTTAACATTCAAGATAGATATATAAGCAATCATGAACCACAGATTATTGCCTCTGTTGGACACTACATGAGAGCATTATAGCTCAGTTGGTAGAGCATTGGCGCGAATAGCCAAAGGTCCTGGGTTCAAGTCCCAGTGCCGGAGGAATTTTTCTCCTATAATGCTCTCATGTAGTGTCCAACAGAGGCAATAATCTGTGGTTCATGATTGCTTATATATCTAACTTACTACAATGTTTCAAGCTTGCAACATGACACCTCTTCCTTTAAAACCTACCCATCACTCGCAACAATGGATAGGCTACTTGCCTTAATAGTGACCAACAAATCAGACCGAGTACTGACATATGGACAAGTACCTGCATCAGGAGTTAGAGACATAATTTTTGGCCTACTCATTGGAATGTCCCAAACCATCCTCTAAGTTAATTATGTAAAAGGATAGACAGCTCTGAATTCTTTAGCCATTCTCTAGAAAAATACATGGGAAACCCAATCCATTGACGATAAAGTAGAATTGTTTAACAGCTACACTGTCAAACTGTACGAAAACCATGCTCCACTAAAAACTGTTGTTGTTGGCTAATGCTGAATTTCTGACAATGAAATCATTAATTCTCTAGCTCTCCAGTATTTTTCACTTAAAGATGTCGAGTTGGTAAGGGCTGGGCATTGTGGAAGGTGATCTTGGTCCATTTCTTCTTGGAGGTCGCATAGGGGGCATAGTGGTGAGGGGAGTATCCCAATTTTGTTGAGGTGTTTAGCAAGGCAGTCGTGACCTGTGAGTAGCCTGAAAATTGCAACCGCACTCTTTCTTGGGTATCCAGGGATGTTCTGAGTTAAGACTGCTTCCCACCTTTTGTTTTTTGAGGCTTGGGAGTGATAATTCAATACAATTTTGTGGTATTGAGAATTAATTATCCTTTTTGTTGCATGTTAGGATAATTGTGTGTTAGGTTTTTGAATAATGCTGCAGCCTTTCTTGGCCAGGTAGTCAGCTGAGTCGTTTCCAGCTAGTCCACAATGTGCTGGGATCCACTGAAAAACTATTTTTTTCTTAAGTTTGCTGAGATGGTATAGGCATTTCCAGCACTCTAAAATTTGTTGGCTTTTTGGTGTTAACGTAGATGCTACAGCCAGGATTGCTGCTCTTGAGTCAGAGAGAATAACTGCTTGTTGAAATTTAGTTATTCTATACAATAGATTTTGCAGTGATGTGTAAATAGCCTCGACTTCTCCATCAAAGTTTGTAGTGCCAAATCCCAGGGGTTTGTAAAAGGAGAAAAGTTGGCATGTGGCTCCAGCACCTGCTCCGTATTGATTTGGTAGAAGGGAGCCATCAGTGAAGATGTGTAGCCATTGTTCCTCTGGAAATCTTGAGTGAATTGTTTCTAATGCTAACAATTTCAAAACTTCTGTTGGAGTGTTGTCTTTTTTAATTTCTTCCATTAGATCTGTATAGTATTCTATATCTATTGTTTGTAATGGGTTTATTCTATGGAGTAAATTTTCTTTGTTAAGAGGTAGAGTTATCTGCTTTTTGATATTGTGTATTTTAGTGAGGAAACTCTCCTGTGTTTTAAGGTGGGTTGAAAAATTTCTTGTCTGCCAA
This sequence comes from Ectobius pallidus, assembly GCA_964059195.1. Classification (NCBI taxonomy): domain Eukaryota; kingdom Metazoa; phylum Arthropoda; class Insecta; order Blattodea; family Ectobiidae; genus Ectobius; species Ectobius pallidus. Next base: position 81,857,684 of record CAXKWD010000003.1, read on the forward strand.
GTGTTGAAGGGAAGTCTGATGAACTTTTCGTATTGTATAACAGCAGATTTTTCTAGATCTAATTGGATAGGTTGCTGTTTTGTTAGTATTTCCATAGCAGCCACTGGTGTAGATTTCACAGCGCCTGTGATCAGTCTAAGGCTTTGATTCTGGAAACTTTGGATTGTGTTAAGATTTGCTGTTATCAGAACTTCGCCACAGTATGTAATTATAGGTTTTATGTACACATTATATGTTGTGTTTAATGTGTCTCTTGAGCATCCCCATTTTTTCCCTGCTAACCTTTTTAGTAGTGTCAGGCGTTTTTCAGCTTTTTGTTTTATGTGTTCTAAGTGTGTTTTCCACGTAAGCTTAGTATCTAAGCTCATTCCCAAATATTTTGCTGTTTGTGTTTCTGGAAGGGGTTTCCCATCGAACGTTAGTTTTATGTTCATTTTCTTTTTCCGCAGTGAAAAAATCTGATAGTTGGATTTGGAGGTGTTGATGGTCATTGAGTTGTTAAGGGACCACCATTTTAGAATATCTAGTGCCTTTTGTATTCTTTTTCCTTTCATGGAGCCCTTGGTTTTTGGGATGGAGTCCCATATTACAAGATCGTCGGCAAAAAGTGTGCATTTTACTCTAGATTTCAGTAGTTTACTTGGCAGATCATTGATATATACATTGAACAGTGTGGTGCTGAGGACTGCTCCTTGGGGCAGGCCGCGGTGTATCTGTCTATATCTGGATGTATTCTTTCCGTACCTGGTAGCGATGAAACACTGGGAGAGGAAGTGTGATATCCATGTAAATAGGTGGCCTTTTATACCTAAGTCTTGTAATTTCTGTAATAATTTAAGTCTGCAAATAGAGTCATATGCACTTTGGAAATCAATAAAGGCTGCCAGTGTGTCTTCTCTTCTGTTAAACGAGTCTTTGATTTCTTGGCTAAGTAGAAGAATTTGTTCGTTTGTTGAGTGGAACTCACGAAATCCAGCTTGGTACGGAGAAATTAAATTTTGTGATTCTAGGAACCAGTTTAGTCTGTTGGCAACCATTTTCTCCATGGTTTTCGCTATAATACTGGTAAGGGCTATGGGTCTGTAACTTTTTATTTCAGAAGCTGGTTTGTCTTTCTTTAAGACTGGGATAATTATTGCTTTTCTCCACTCAGCGGGTACTGTAGTTTTCCATGATAGGTTGTAAAGAGTGAGTAATTTCCGTTTAGCTAATTTTCCTAGATTTTTAACAAATTCCGGGTAAATCTGGTCGGGTCCAGGGGACTTTCTGTTTGGTAAACTGTTGATTGCTATGTTTAGTTCCTGCATAGTAAATTCTTCGGAGAAGATATTACAATAGGTATTAGGGTGATTTTTTGTATTTTGTTTAAGATTTTTTCTTAAGTGTTTGTTAGACCTTATAGGTTTGTGGGAGTTAGCATAGTGTTTATTAAAAGCTTCTGCTATTATTGAGTCATTCGTCAGAAATTTGTTATTGTGCTTGATGGGTGTTTTGTTTTCTTGCTTCTGGGCATTGTTTGCACCTTGTATAAATTTGTATGCTTTTTTCCCATCTGTTCTATAGTCCATTTTTTTTTTTCAAAAAACGATGGAAGTGTTCTCTTTTGGCTGTATTGATTTCCCTTTTAAGGGAAAACTAAACAAGTCAAACGAGTCTCTGCACCTTGGTTACCTAATGAAATATGCAACATGATGATACCAAGAGACACAGCTCATCGTATTTACATACAACAAATCAGACATAAATTGCAACCATTACAAAAGAGTTCGTAACAAGACTACTCATTTAAAATCTTGATAAAAATTCCACCTTAACCCTTAACATAAAACTTATCTGGGTCCAGTCACAATCTCACCTTTCATAAGATAAAACACAAATATATATACCGTATTGGCCCGAATATAAGATGATGTTTTTTCCCTGAAAATGTGCTTTTACAAACTATACTCGTCTTATACATGCAGCCTAAGACTCAACAACTCTCCATTCCTGAATGCAGCTGTGCACGTGGGCAGCGGCGATGCAGCGGGTATCCCCAAGCAAATGACGTCCGACCCAAGGTCAAAGCCGTGCAGAAATTCACGAACTTTACCGAACTAATTTTTCCTGACTTCGTGCTTCTGTTTGTACTTCACCAGGACCTTCTGATCCTGACTGCACTGTTACTTGCCTGCGCGTCTATTATCTACGCATAAATCTTTTGTTTGACCACCAGTCATGGCAGACGATGTGGAAAAGAAAGCATCTTCATTGTCTCAATGTGTAAATAAAGGCGAGAGAAGAAGTTACGACATGAACTTCAAATTTCTGTTTTATGTGAAGCAAAATGTACTAATAAGCTATTTTATTTATTTTTTCGTAACTACCCTTCAAAAATTCAGGGTCGTCTTATATTTGAGGTCGGGTCAATCCATATGAAATCATCCAATAATAAATTAATTTGTTGCTGACCTATTTTATTTTATTTTATTTTTAAGTATATATTTTCTGTTTCTATGTGTATCTGGGAGTACAAAACAATTTTTTTCACATTTTTATCACTAACGCTTCGGCAACTAGTGGCCATTTTGCTTAGAAGGATCTGTCATTTTTGGCATTTTCAAAGGTTCACGGTAAGTTAAATAACTATTTTATTTATGAAGATATCAACTTGAAGTAAAAACCATCTTAATCTACAAGAAACAGTCTACAATTCATGTTATGACCAAAAATTTGTTAGATCTTAAGGAAATAATCTAAAACTTTATTAGAAAATGCAGTTCCGATTAGAAAAAATTAACAACTTTATAAAACTTTTTTTCATAGAAGGGATGAAAACACATGTTTTATATTTTCCCCCCACAAAGATATAGTAGATCACTAGATGCTAGTAAAATTTGAGATTATTTATGTAAATCCTTTAGGTTTTATGAGTCTTCAAATATCGAGATTTTGCAGAATTGTTGATTTTCAAATTAAAATATCTCAAATGGGACTGAACAGAAAAATCTGAAATTTTCTCAAAATATTCTTCCAGTGCCTAGTAATCAACATATAAAATTTGATCACTGTGTTCTGACCAGAAGTATTTTATTTTTAATAATGAAAATGCTAAAAAATAACACTGTCAAATGAGCGAATAACAGTGTTAAAATACATTAAAAATTGTCAAAAATAATATAATTATTTGTTGTTGCTAGTAAAATTAAATATGCCATAAAACTAACATATTAAATGTTCCATGGTAGTAGTCATAGTGATCAATACTCCAGCAGAAGGAGACCATATTGCCACATTTGCTGAGCAAGCCAGAATATGCTGACTTGAAAAAGGCAAGTCTCTACAGACTCCTCTGTAGCTCCTTTGTTCAGTAATCAGTAGCTGTGCTTGACTGAAGATATCAAAAAAGTTGCCCCTTCAGTTAAAAAAATTATTTATTTTAGCGATGGAGATGGTAGCCAGTACAAAAACAAAACGAACTTTTTGAATATTTGCAATCACTTTGAAGCTGAATAGCATTTTTTTGCCACTTCTAATGGAAAGAATGCTGCGATGGGATTGGAGGGGGTACAATGAGGGCTGTCTCGATACCTTCAGCAGAAGAAGTGTTCAAATTTTGTTCTGAAGAAATTAAAGGTATTTCCTATACACTTGTATAAACATTTTTTAAACTTTTGGCTCAGGTGTGGATCAAACTTCTAGCATCATAAGGTGTTACTTTCACTCAAAAAGTTATATTTATGGTGAACATAGTATTTCCATTTTGCCCAAATTTGAAATAAGACCTTTCGAAGTAAAGGACATTGTTGACTGCATTATGATCAGAACTGGTGGTTTGGTGAAATTGATATTTTTTTAAGTGAGGGGCAACTTTTTTGATATTTTCAGTCAAGCACAGCTACTGATTACTGAACAAAGGAGCTACAGAGGAGTCCAGCAAATGTGGCAATATCGTCTCCTTCTGCTGGAGTAATGATCACTATGACTACTACCATGGAACATTTAATATGTTAAGATATATAAGCATTCATGAACCACAGATTATTGTCTCTGTTGGACATTACATGAGAATATTATAGGAGAAAAATTCCTCCGGCACTGGGACTAGAACCCAGGACCTTTGGCCAATGGGTTGGCCAATGCTCTATCAACTGAGCTAAGCTGGAGCTCAATTCACAGCACCAGATGGAACCTCTCTCCTATGACTGATTGCCCTAATGGTCTATCTCACAGACAGACAAGTCATGTCATATGCAGTCTGGCTTAGCTCAGTTGGTAGAACATTGGCGCGAATAGCCAAAGGTCCTGGGTTCAAGTCCCAGTGCTGGAGGAATTTTTCTCCTATAATATTCTTTAATATGTTAGTTTTATGACATATTTAATTTTACTAGCAACAACAAAAAATTATATTATTTTTGACAATTTTTATTGTATTTTAACACTGTTATTCGCTCATTTGACAGTGTTATTTTTTAGCATTTTCTTTATTAAAAATAAAATACTTCTGGTCAGAACACAGTGATCAAATTTTATATGTTGATTACTAGGCACTAGAAGAATATTTTGAGAAAATTTCAGATTTTTCTGTTCAGTCCCATTTGAGATATTTTAATTTGAAAATCAACAATTCTGCAAAATCTCGATATTTGAAGACTCATAAAACCTAAAGGATTTACATAAATGATCTCAAATTTTACTAGCATCTAGTGATCTACTATATCTTTGTGGGGGGAAAATATGAAACATGTGTTTTCATCCCTTCTATGAAAAAAAGTTTTATAAAGTTGTTAATTTTTTCTAATCGGAACTGCATTTTCTAATAAAGTTTTAGATTATTTCCTAAGACCTAACAAATTTTTGGTCATAACATGAATTGTAGAATGTTTCTTGTAGATTAAGATGGTTTTTATTTCAAGTTGATATCTTCATAAATAAAATAATTATTTAACTTACCGCTAACCTTTGAAAATGCCAAAAATTCCAAATCCTTCTAAGCAAAATGGCGACTAGTTGCCAAAGCGTTAGTGATAAAAATGTGAAAAAAATTGTTTTGTACTCCCAGATACACATAGAAACAGAAAATATATACTTAAAAATAAAATAAAATATGTCAGCAACACCCATTGGATGATTTCATATGGATTTACCCGGTCGTCTTATTTTCAGGCCAATACGGTATGTGACTAATCTTACCTTTCATAAGATAAAACACAAATATATATGTGACTGGACCCAGATAAGTTGTATGTTAAGGGTTAAGGTGGAATTTTTATCAAGATTTTAATATTATAACCCTTATCGGAAAAAAGAAGTCTCTTAATAGGACTACTCAAGCTATTAAAATGCCAAGCTGACATATGTTCACAATTATAGAAACATGAAACCTTATGAAGGAACCTGTGCAAAATGGGTTTAGGCAAAAGAAAAGAGCAGGTAGACACTATGCCTATTCCCCTCTGTGTATTGAATGAATACTTCACAACTGTTGTCTCAAAATCTGTAAACAAAATCCAGACAACAACAAAATACAATGATGTAAATACAATGTGTGCTTGTCCACAGACAGACTGACAGATGGCATTCCAAAAACACTATTTTCGGCTTATAGGCATCGTGAAACATGTTTTCTCGGTGTTATCTCAATTTTGATTTTTTGACACAATCACAATACTTTCTCTATACTTACATGCGAGAAAGTAAAAACACCAAAAGGGTTCAATTCAATTAAAAAGCTGTGCAAAGGAGGTATTTGATTTATTTAATTCAGTTCTTGAAGATGGCAATTTCACATAATTATAAATTAAGATAGTTTTTAAAATTTCTGTTACAGAGTAAAATAAATAAATAAATTTGCAGAGAATGCCTTGCATTGAACTTTTTTCCCACAACATGGTCTTACGTTTATCGAGTACTTGCAGAAGGCTTTTTAAGTACCACTGAATAAATTGATTCCTGTTCATTACCTCTCTTACAATTCAATCTCATGATAAACAATCTTCAGTCTTGAATGGTGACAGGAAAGTACAAAATACACTAAGTAAAATATAATACCTGATGGCAGAAGTCCACAACTGAGCGATCACCTTCAATAAAATGCTGATAGAATTCTGCATCTCGTTGCAATTGTCCAGATGTAATCAGACGCAGATACACGACGATATAATCTGAATGCCCCTGTTCATTAAACAACTTCTGAAGGTCGGTCTGTGAAAATTTGCTTGATCCTTGACCAACTGAGTTTACTACTTCCATAAACTGTAATAGACAATAATTATATGTTAATTCTTGTGAGTGTTAAAAAATTAGTCAACATTTTAGATATTGGAAGTCACCATCAATCAAGTTAAGTTTGATCTTTCTATGGGAGATTCAACTGTGAAGTTACAATTAAAGTTATTTAAAACATAATTTTAACCCACTTCACTTACCTTAAATAAGTTAAAATTATGTTTTTAACCACTTTGGAATATGCAATTTGATGAGAGGTAATCTAGATAACACTGAAATTTACAAGATTTATTAATTTAAATCTTGAATGACAGATAGATGATTGGCTTAAAGGTTACATTATTTTAGCGGCTCTCTCTTGATAGGTGTAGCTGTTTATCCAGTAAATAAATATCAGAAAACAGGACATTTATTGCAATTTATATGAGCTAACACATCTGGTTTTCCTTGAACCCATTATATTTTAAAGTTGTCTTTGAAAAAGCCTATTTGGTTTGACAGTATTAACCTCAGACATCTGAAGATAAAATCACTTTGAAGGTTTAAGTGAGAGAAATGGAATTTTATTGAACATGAACTTGAATCTTACCATATAGGAAATGCACAATGTCGCACTTACCGTGTCATGAAAGTCTTCAACTGTAAACTGTGGGAATCCCAATTTCACCAGGTCATCTTTACTTTTAGTTGCCAAATCATGAAACCTGTATGAAAATCAATTTTTTGTGTAAATGCTTTCTAAAACAGCCGCTTGTCAGCTGTTAACACACCAAAAAGTAGCATTTTATCGGCCTAAGCTGATAACGTAATTTTAGCGGACTCTACTTCAACTAGTTCCAACTATGGCACCTAGATGTCTGTACACTGTATTCTAATGAAGTTTATTTGTATATTTTTCTTATGTGTATGGATTAATACTGTATTATTAAGAGGGATCCTAAACCTTGTCGTTTGGACATCTTGTACACAAGAAATAATTTGAAAATAATATTTTATGTTGATCCTAATTGGAAGGAGACTTGAATGGTCCATGTCTCCATTACCACACAAAGCAAACATGTAGTTGAAAGGAACAAGTCCAGATGAGTCTCTTGTAAAAATTGCTTCTTTTAACAAGGCATAATAAGCTTTGTTGTGGAAAGTAAGATAAAAATGACTTGTAATTTCAATTGAAGTAAATATATTTAGTTTAATTAATCAAAATTATTATCTCAACAATGTTTTTAAAAGAAACAAATCCACAGCAAGCCAAATTTATAAACATGCACTAATGGTGAAAGCACTACATCTTTACTTTCTTTATGCAGGATTATTGAAAATGAGTGAAAAACTGAGCTCATTAGTTGTAAAATTAGAGAACTATTACTGAAAACTATTGTATGCACCACATACGCAGTAACTTTAGCTGACTCATCCTGTATTTCAGATTCGGCTACATCTTCTCCGAAATACTAGTCTGCTAAAGCCTTGCTTTTCGTACTTGATACATAAAATAGCTATTATGAAACCTGTAGTTTAAAAAGTCTCTTCAGAAATTATGTACCTTCATATTTTCTCCGCAAAGTGTTCAGTTTCAAAAAGTAAGCAATAATGTTGTAAGGACATGGCAAATAAGTATACATATATACATACAAGGAGTGGAGCATAAGTTATGGCAATTATTTTTTCTTTTGAAAATGTGGGAACATTATAAAATGTTAAAATACACAAATGAAAGGGCACATCTGTATAATGCATAATATGGATATTAGAAGTAGGACAGTGAAGGAAACAGCAACTTATAAACATGCCTACATGACTGAAACATGCCACTCTAATGTATTGTGGTAATTGGAAGCACGAAAGCACACATTCACACTCCGGGATTAAAGTTTTGTACGGATGGGCATTATTCCTCAAACCTTCCATCATATCCTTGGTAGTAGTCTCTGGCATCTCCATCGGATAGTGACTAATTTGACATGAGAATGCTGTTCAAATCTTGTCATATCTATTCTGCACAGAGGCTCATTCACAACTAAATTGCATGGGTTGATTTTTTAGTAGTGGCAACTATTTTATTTCTCCATACGTAGCAAACGTACATGGTTCTAACTTGTATAGGCCTTCGATGTAATCACCACCATTGCGTACAACATGTTCCCCGCGATGTGTAAGTCTTTGGAACCTGCTGGCACTGCCTAATCTGTTGATGGTGCGAAGAGAGCGGTCGGTTGCCTGTAAAACATCTTCAACCATATGAAAGCGAATCCCCCAAGTGGCTCCATCTTAAGGATTAAATCAAAGTCGCAGGGACTTAAATCTGGAGAGTACGGAGGGTGATAGAGCACCTTCCAGCCCCAGCGATTGAACAGTTCAGACACAACTCCTGCTGTATGTTCCCTAGCGTTGTCATGCAGAACGATAGGTGGATTATCCGTGAAGTTGTCGGTATGTTTTAAGATCCCACCATCCCAATCATGTTTTACAGGCAACCGATGGCTCTCTTCGCACCATCAACAGATTAGGCAGTGCCAGCGGGTTCCAAAGACTTACGCATCGCGGGGAACATGTTGTACACAATGGTGGTGATTACATCGAAGGCCTATACAAGTTAGAACCATGTACATTTGCTATGTATGGAGAAATAAAATAGTTGCCACTACTAAAAAATCAAACCATGTACATCACTTCTATTCATATAACCATACATTACAATGCTACCAAATGATGTGTCCATATACTAGAGATGCCACACTCTCCTGTGATCTCACGGTACTAACACTTTTCTTTAAGAAAAATATAGTTGACATGAGTTACATCAATTAATAAAAAGGAAGGGGAATGATAGCTTGTCCTCTGAATTTACCTCCCACCTCCTAACAGGCTTCCGCTCACCAGTGTATATTCCTGTTGTTGAGTTTACAATTTACTCCTTTTGTGTATATCCACAGATTCATCAAATTCATAGAAAATGCTATTTTTCAAATGTTTTCTGACTCGGGGAAGAATGGAAATGATTTATTCAAATTATACATAAGTTGCCTGAAAATACACACAAAACCAATTTCAATCTGCAACTTCGAAATAATTGTTAATATTTTCCAATACCAGTGTTTATTCTTGCATACATAACTTAATATTTTCTGTTATCAAGTTCAGAAGAGTTTATGCAGCTTTCATAATAAAATTACTGCTTGTTATTGTTGTTTGTTGCTTTTTGTTTGTTGAATAATTGACATTCTCATGAAAGGCCCAGAAGTCCAATGACAAAATGCCTTGAATGAGTAACGTATGTTACCATAAGATGGACTTTTTTACCTTGAAAACAGAGCCTTGAAAATTGGGTGTGTCTAAGGGTCCAAAGTAAAATAATAGTAATAATAATAATAATAAACTATGGTAAATATTGCTGGAAATGTCATACTTATAAACAAGGTGTTGTAAAACAAAAAGTCAGCTGCAATTTTTGGCGCAGACTGTACATCATTGCACTTGTCACATTTATAAATTTAGATTAGTGGGAAGCTAGGTATACAACGCAAAAAGAAATGCTGGGTTCTTTCATACGAAAGGATTTGTCTCCATGGGTTGGTCTAAACAAAGGCAATGACCTCTAAACAGCCTTGTTTCATTACATTTAAGGGATGCTGCATTGAGGGTTAGAGGGTGTAATAGTATATTGCGATACAAGGGCCGTAAGGCATGATTACGGATTGAGGAAATAGTGTTTTTAATTTTCCGAGATCCGTAATGCGCTTATGGCACGTGTATTGCATGCTATTTTTTGCACGACGATTATTTATATCAATTTAATTATATTAATTGTGATATTACCTGAAAATATTATGTATATACATTCTTGAAGATTGATGTTTATTTCAGAAAGTGATTCGCATTTGTTATTGTTTATGGCAACCGAATATTTGTGATGAGGGGGGGCCTTGTTCATAAAGGCTTGTATAATGAAGATATTCATAACAGCCCTCAAACACTTTCCGCCCGAGGACCGTAAGCGTTTGCAGGCGGGAAACGCTTATCGCCCCTAGCAACAAGATTGCGTGTGGGAATGTCAACTTACGATCCCCGGCAATAAAGTTTGTAAGTACCACTAATTAGCTAAGGAGTGCAAAAAAGTATTTTCAGTCTTTCATGAATTTTCATTCAGAATCACATTAATTTTCGTCCCCTTAAAATTCCATTTTAAATTCAAGGTGCCTCTTATGGTCTGCAGCATCTTATAGTCCGAAAAGTATGGTGACTTAGCAGCAGAACATTCTATAAAAATTTTCTGTGTTTGAATATGGGGAGTTCATATTCTGATAATCTCAAAATAATAATAATCTCAAATACAATCTTCTCAAATTATAGACTAAAGTATACAATCTTAGTACCTGACATACTCTTCACGGTTGTCCAGGAGTCGCTCCAAATAAGCATAACTAAAGGCACGAAAAAAGCAATTGCCATCAGGTCTAGTTCGGCGCATACTTTTATACTTCCCAGCCAAGTCTCGTGCTTTTTGACAGTATATTTCATCTCCTGCATATTCATCTTCAAGGGTTGAAAGAGATTCAACATCACCAACTAAAGCAGTGGACTCTGAAATCTAACGGAATACCAAGGAACAGTCATGTAAAGTTAATCTTACAAAATCATAATTACTTAAATATCAATTAACAAAATACATCTGATACTGTACCTCTTTTTCTATTCTTCTCTGCTGTTGCATGATGAGTTCATCTTGATTGACCCCTAGGAATAATAAGAAGACACTTGTTAAAGGTTAATCTGCTTTGTAACTAACCCGTGTCATTGTAGGACAAAATGAAAAGGTGGTATTAAAATACTAGTATTTGAGAAGACTTTCTGGTTGTGAGTAGAGTGAGGATGTGTGGAGTGTGACCACGAGTCTTCATTGTTTCACCATTCTTATTTATGTTTTAACCTCTGAAGGTCCAAGTACCTTAATGCCAGAAGTAATACATAGAAATATTCAATACTATTTGTGGTCTTTGGCGAAATGTGGTAAGTTAGTGAATATTTCTCTTGTTCAAACTATTTTCATTTGTTTATTATATTTACAGGCCTCAATAGGTTTAGAATGTCAATAATCAAAAGGTCAGTTATCCGAAACGTCAATTATCCAAATGACCTTTTTATTTATTTTATGTTATTTTGAATCATAAATATTGTTTTAACAAAACTCTCTCCATCTATGTAAAGTTTCATTTTATGGGCCGTAGTGGTTCAAGTGATAGACTATAACGCTAGCGGTCCCGGGATCAAATCTCCGTAGGTGCGAAAATTATTAGGATAGGAATAAGTCCCAAATAGGTAGGTAGGGTGAAGGAGAGAAGGGAGGTTCTAGGGAAAAGAGGAGAAAAGGGATAAAAGAGGAAAATAAAATTTTCTGTCTTTCTAGTATTTCCGCCAGATGTCTCTGCGCTGCTACTAGTTCCACCATTACCTAATAGATGTCTCCCACTGTTTACAATAGTCCCCGCCCAAAACCCCTCCTGCCCGGGCGGGTCCCGATAGTGAGTATGGGAGGAGCTTAATTGGCACCTTGTATTTGGTTTTTCCCAACATGTGTTTGAATGACTCGCTTTTTATGTAAGGAGCAAGTGGAGTGTCACACATTTGAATAGATTGGCTGAATGACCCATCTCTACTATAGTGTCATAGTGAGAATAGTTTCAGTTCGGAACTCGCAGAAAGTGACTGCTCTCGTTAGAATATTATATAATAATAAAAAAATAAAACAAAATGGTACCGGTATCTCAAGAAGTAGGTCTAGTTACCTGAATCAAAATTCGTATTGGAGGCTTCTTTCTCATCGCCCATGACTGCACTCATGACTGATTTGTGAGATACAACTGAAACAGCCAACAAAATATATAAGAGTCAGGAAATCCCTAAAACAAACATCGCATACGATGTAACAAATGTAGTAATTATGCAGATGTAAACATCACTGAAATAACAATGCACATTGGAAAAAAAAAATGTATGAAAGAGATACTATGTATCATTGAAGCCTTCGGGAATCTGAAAAACCATATCCTAAACAATTCTAAACATTTTATAATTAAACATTACAATTAAATACATTACCTTCAAACGGTTGTACAGTAAACACAGGCTAATATTATTTTATCGGACACATTTCACATGGAACTTCTCCTAAAAAAAAAAAGAACTGAAAATCAAATTTCGATACTTTTCAGTACTACCAACAGTTTTGGCAATTGAGCATTTTTGAATTGAGTAAGCAGAATGCATATATTCCCTAGAACGTTGGCCCGTAATCACTTATTTGTATTTGTGCGTTGTAAACCAATCTAGTAATACAAATGGTTGTATATATTTAACGTTAAATCATTTATAAACATTATGGGCTTATATTACGTTACCAGCATTGTAGCCCATGTTGGTTCTTGAAAATAACAATATGGCGCATTACAGTGTCTATCATGTAAACTTTTAAGGTTAAACCGAGCTACTTTTAAACACTATCTATATAAGGCAGAATACGAGAGATAGATAATTTGAGGATCTTTAAATAAGCTGCTCCCCATCCAAGAAAGGAGGTACTCCACATATACTTTAATCTTTAAAAATTATAAACATTGTAGTAACATTTGTAATTTTGGAGACAATCATCAAATTCTGTAGGTACCAATTTCGTTTCATCTGTCCAAGCATGGCCTGCTAGTGTTATATAGAGTATAAGTTTACAACCTACAAAAGAACTTAGGCGTTGTCAGTAGGCCTACTCATGCTACTGTAGTGATAGGGGCAAGCATTCCACCAGGTCGGGTTACACTAATCTTCTTATTTATTTTATTATCTCTTTCTCATGCAGCACTGTCGGTACCTGCACCTGAAAACTGTAAGTGTAACAATATATCTGTGGTGTAACATATGCTTGCTAATTGGCGACCCACACAGTCAGAGTTCTGAAGCACTACTGACCCCCACTGCTAGCATCGTGCAGCAGACACAGCAAGTTTTCATGCAGGTTCTTTTCTAGCTTATAGACTAGCAGGTTATGGTCCAATGAACATTTTAAAGGAGGATACTATTCTTTCTACTTCTGCATTATTAGTCAGGATGAAATTACACCATCTAGCCTATCCGAAATGATAGGCCTACTGGTAATATATTTTCATTTTCTAGCTGCTCACACACAAATCTTTTCAGATGGGTCATTTCATTTGTTCTTGTGTTCTTGTGTTCAGATGTGTTCTTCAAGTTGTGCAAGAACAAGTCTTATCACGAACCCGGCAGCGAGTGTGTGTGTAGTCGCTGTGAGCAGGAATGTGAACGATACCACGTACTAAAGTGCCCAAATAGAGGAGCGTCCTTAAAGAAATTCTGTCTTGAATGACACACCACTATATGCACATTTGTGCGAACTTCTTTATTCATTCATTTGTGCATTGTAATTTGTAACCTATTATCTACAGTAATACCAGTACCTTTCTTGCTCAAGAACATTGTACAATTTTCTACAGTTTTCACTTAACTAGGCTACATTACAAAGATTTAATTAATGGTTTCGTATCAAATAATTCACCATCCCAAAACATCCTTTCAGAATGCCAATTTATTTTCTCATGCGAACTGAAATAGGCTATTTATTTGAACAAAAGTGTTTTTTCTTTTGGTTGATTCCCACCTTTAGTGAAACAGTTTCATTTTAAATGATGAAACTATATACATATCAGGTTTGAATTTTTCTCGGCGAATAATATATAAAAGTTCTTCACAGGCTGACAGCCCTCGGAGTTTATTAAACCATTGACGCGGCTGTCAGCCTGTGAAGAACTTTTATATAATTTATATATAGACATATCATTCATTATCAGTCAAATTTAAACCTTGCAGACTGGACAGTAAGCATTGTAAGAAGATTTGTGATAGATGTTGACTGAAGGTGAAAAATATGGTGTTGGTGATTGATAGGAGAGATGGGGCCTAATTTATAAAAGTAGGTGGAGGAATTGACGGTTTTCCTCCACATTCCTAAGCTATAATACAAATGAAATTTTATATTCATCATGTTTATGACTTGCTCTTCTTGATAAAAATAAATATTTGTATATTATATTATTATACTTATTGAATTTTAATTTTTCAAAATCTGAACCAAATTGCCAAATGCATTCACTGTAGTGTTAATATAAGTTACAATATTTTGATAATTAGGCTATTTTTCATTAAATGATTATTTATAACATTATTTAACACATAGGCTATGGCCTATAACAGATATAGGCCTAAGTTAAAATTATTTAACAGATATAGAACAAACAATTAAAATAAAACCACATAACAAGAATAATAACAATAAAAAAATTCATTCTTTACTTAAAGGCAAAGATAAAAATTGTTCAAGTGTACAAGTAAGTCATTGTTTTAAAATAGTATTATCATCATCGCTATTCTGTTGTAATGACAATATTATTTTTTTTATTAGGCCTAACTTACATCATTTGTTCTTCTAAAATTTTAAAGTGTTCCGGTTTCTCTGTATGACAGAATCTGGCAACTGTAACTATGTATATTTACCATGGCTACATCATAAATACAAGAAATAGTGTATTTTCCTATTTTCTTAGGTTGAAAATCCCAGAAAGTTTTGTCCATATTAACTAAGTCCAAACAAAATTCAAGGGTCAAAGTTATTGAGAGTTGGCTATCATCTAGAAACACACCATATACCATTTCACTGTTTGTAATTTCATGGATATGTAGTAATGTGTGAATCAGTTCCATGTATAACTGTCTATGAACTGCATTACATATTCTATGAATACCATAACAAGCAGAGCTTAGGGACTCAGTTCTTACCAGTAATTTAGAATATGCTGTGTTTAGTAAGCAGAATAAGATACAATACTGGTATGTAGACTTGTAGTATAAACTGCAAATTTATTTGGAACATATCTGGAGAAGGTGTAAGTAACAATCTTTTTTTCAAATTCAGTTTTTGTGAATTATTTTGATTTTTTTACTCTTACAGTTATTATAACAGTCAAAATTATGTTACTATTTGAGACCTTTTTTTTTTGGTCGTTACAAGTAGTCTACTCATGTCGTGAATGTGTCTCTGTAAGATAGGCTACTCTGAACATTTTTTAACGAGGCTATAAACTGTGTAATCTCCTTGGACCGATTGCACATGTCACTTTATTTTGTCTTCCTGTTTATGTTTTTATTACTTATAACTAATTCTAATAGTAAAAAATTATTCTTAAATTACAGCTGCACATGACTGAAAATATGGATGATACTGACCAGAATGACGAAGAGGCCCATTTTTCTTATGAAGTAAGTAACACTCACCAACAGAGAGGCTTCTATATAAATTGGAATGTTCAATTTAAGATCCCCAAACTTTTAACTCAGGATTTACATACCCCAACATTGATGGAGGAGATAGAATAATATCTGGGGGTACCATACCGTAAAAAGTAGAAGGAACTAATACAATGAAGCCACTATAATACAATATACTGTAATTTATGAGAACCATTGTCCTAGAAATATATGTAGTACCAAAAAGTTTTAGATGAAATTATGTGTCAAAGTTAAATTCATAAAATAATTATATATCTGGGGTATTTAAACTTTTCTGCATGATTTAATAAAAAATTCTGGTAGCTTTGTGAAAAAAGGAAAAATTGATCAAAGAAAGGTGATCTAAATGAAATGTGGATCATAGTTTTTCTAATTTATAGGTGGAAGATAAACCACCACATGCTAGCTACAGAATTCTTACCTGTAACAGGAGTAACAATTTATAATGTTGGCAATGACTTTAGATGTCACTACCATGTAGTATTAGTTATTCTTCATATGACAAATTAACATGAGACCACATTTCAAGTAAGGTATATTAATCAATTTGTGTCATTCTGTAACATTCAAATGTGAGTGAGAAACATGAGTTAGAACTTTCTAAACATCAATGACTGTATTTAAGTGGCCTTGGCCATTTCTGGCTATCTACTAATTTGTAGATTAACTGCTCCGTTATCTACCAAACAGTCTACTCAGAGGATCAGATTGTATTTAAAGAGAAGACATACATGTTTCCAGTGAAATGTGCAGTTGGCCAAATACATTTTAACCTGAGATTTATCTTAGTACAGTAGTTGAAGTACAAGCCCTTAATGTTAAGTTCCACATCCCATTACCCAAGATAAAATGAGGAGAAGGGGGGGGGGATGTCAAGCCAGGGCTCCAAATTTATAACCACCAAGAGCAACACAAGACCACAGAGGCAGTCTTCTGCCTCATAGCTTTTAGCATTTGAAAAATTTATTTAAAATTCCTTTAGGCTTCCAGGCTATTGATAATACTTCATTTTTCTTTTTTCATCGAGAGTTTATTACTATTTCCATGGTCTAGTACTACAGTGAAGCATCTTTATAACAATATTTGGAGGCTCTAGCAAATTTTATTGTTATATTAGGGTTGTTATATCGGGGGGAAAATAAGAAAATTGCGTGCCAAAGAGACTAAAAACAATGAACTTGCATAATATCACGATTTATTTAATTTGGAAAGAAAACCTATTGCAAGCTACACAATAACACTAAAGTAAATTGTACTGTACTGGGTTTATACGGCAAAAAAAATCTGTAAGATTTCTTTCTCTGCTGATTTTATTTTGAGATTATTAATTGTCGTTGAGCAGACACCATAGTTATTTTTCGCTCGCACATTAAAAAATAATTTTGGCACTGGTTTCTATTTAGTTGTTTAACATCATCTTTTGTCATAGAAGGTTCAGTCTCGTAAAGGGTGGAATGAGGGAATAATGAGAATGTTGAAAGAGACAGAACAGAGTTGCCACATCAAAACTGAAACCATTTGCTCGGTATCATACTTTAACTGCACATTCTCCGAGTGTTGAACCAGCAAGCAAAATCTCCGTATGTTTTTTTTTTTTAAACACAGGAATATCATAATATTTAAGAAGTTTACATAGTGATGTCATCATTCACGCTCCATATAAATGACAGACTAAATGCAGCAACAAGAGCAATAAATGACATCAAGCTTATAAACAAACTTTCACTCGAAACAGCGTTGCAGTTATTCAAGCTGAAAATAGACCCAATAGCCACATATGGCTTGGAAGGAGTATGGACGCATCTAAAGAAGAAGAGTATTGAAAAGTTGGAGAAACTGAAATCCACATATTTGAAGAAAGTACTCTCCCTCTCCAAGTACACACGATCGCGACTTGTCTATGAACTTTCCAAGGAAACTTTTTATATAGAAGATTTAAGATTAAAATTACTACTTCCAGCAACACCGGCATATCAGAAGGTCCTAAGAGAGTTGCACGACAAGAAAACAAAAATTTGGGAGGAATTTTATTCCACAGATGCAATGGTGAATCGCGAATGGACACGAGGAGGATATAACTTGCGGCACATAGTGACAAGATTTGCTGTGCATGGTTTCCATCACAGACTGTGTTGCATAAAGAATTTTCATGAACCCAGCATGGATTGTGTCTGCGAGAGATGTGGCTCTGAGTGTGGGAGATATCATGCGATGAACTGCAGACTCCGCACAGAAACATTAGTGATGTTCTGCACCCAGAACTAAGTCATGTCCCAAATGCACATTGTGCGCTCTTCCTACTTTATTATATTATTATATAAGAATAATAATGAGATAGATTGTGACACACAACCTTCACTAAAACTGACACTAACCTGGACTGCAGTTTCGAAGGGTATCCTCATTCATCCTCAGTGAAGAATTACTTATTGTTGTGAAAGGGTACTTATGAAATATCTTAATCACTATAATGAGGGACATGTAATGCTAAGCTAGGAAATTTTCCAGGACCATAGAAAAATATCACTTAATGCGGGTTTATCATTATATGAATCTTTGTTATACAGAGGCTCAGCTGTAGTTGTTAGCGTTGATCTGAAGGCCCAGGTTCAATTCCCATCACTGAGTTGACTCTGTAGCAACAAACAAGGGAGTGAAACGTATTGATCTATTATTATTATTATTATTATTATTATTATTATTATTATTGTTGTTGTTGCTGTTGCTGCTGCTTTATCATTACAGACTGTATCTCTTTTATCTTCACAGGTTTTGCAAAAAGAGGCTGAAGAAGTTAAACTTCCATCATCTTTATGGGCTATGCACAAGCATCCAAAGGGAAAGTTAGTATTCCTATAAATCTTACCCATCTTAGCTCTCAATGTGTGGTATGACTAGTATTTTAGAGTAAAATGAATATGAGGGAGAGTGAAGTTGATGTTATCTCTGAGCTTAACATCACAGCGGTATTGAAAATAATCTCAGAACTACTGATACATTCTTGAAATATCTGAAAAATAAAACAGTTATTTTTGTAAGCATAGAAAGCGACGCTTTTTTAAAACTCACAAGTTCAAAAAAGAAGCTTTCTATAGGCCTACAAGTTGCATACATCACTTTTTCCGCTACTTACCTCAAAAGTAGATAGAAGTGTAGAAAATGAAATAGGAATTAATGGTCAAGGCATCCTAATAATTAGCGGTAGAATCGATTTAGTAAAAACTGTGTGGCCCTGGTAATATTCGTATAATAAATAAATAGCATGCAAAAAAAAATTCATTTTTTCATGCCATGCATAAAAATTAATTTTTTCATGCCATGCATAAAAATTCATTTTTGCTTGTAAAAATGACAAACTTTTGTAACTCAAATCTGTTTAAGAATGACATACTTTTGAGGTAAGGTAGCAAAAAAATTAATTTTTAAAGTACTGCATCGTTCATGTATTGCATTAGGCCTATGTGTGTATAAACAATGTAAAAAAATATAAATTGTAATTCATGGCCTTCTCAACAAAATTTCCAGTGAAACTATGCTATTTTATTTTAATTTTACTCTAACTAAAAGCCAAAGTTTTTAGTAACGATAGGAGGGCAGCACGGATACTATGATCAAAATTAGGCATGAAACATTAAATTACATTTCATATAAATTTATCAGTCAAATAGGCAAAAAAAGATTTGAATAGTTACGACATAATCGATTAGGCTACACATAAATATTTATTGAAAAAACAAGTGACATATTTCAATACTGCAGGCTTTCAACTTGACAGAAATATATAACAAGACTTTTTCATTACTTAAAAAAAAACACATGTAGGTTGACATTCATGTGGAATTGCCCAAGAGCATAGTGCTTGTTTATCCTTGTGATAAAGGAGTAGCTTTCCCCTTGGCATAGTAACAGGATAAACTGTTTTGAGGCTGAGATTCTCCCATTTTGTTAAAGCAGTAGCTTTTCTTTCTATTATGTATCAGTTCATAAGTGGTGCTTAAACTGGCAACACTTCAAAGTGGCATGACTGTTTTTGTTCCAATAAAGTTCTCTTTAAGGGAGCATTCACACTGAAGTAGCATGCCACTTGCGACGTGCTACCTGGATGCACGCTGCACGTTACTCATTTTAAATCCCAAATAAACAAGTTCAAGTCTTCACACCGAAGTAGCGTGGCAATAATGCAGCTCGCAGAGTGCGACATTCATTTCTTCAGATAGATCTCGACTTATTTCATGCGACGCTACTCGGGATGATGCATGCGTACAGTTGCCTTTTCAGTTGTTTTCTAATTGTTAAGAAAATTCAACACATATTCGCTTGTGTAGAGATAGATTATGGCAAAGATTTCATGAAAACTGCTGGAAAGAGAGCTATTTAACATACAATTTTTACATGAGTAGACTATACGATATGGTAATCGAAACTAGTATGAAAAAAGCCTGGATTAAAATTGCTGAAACTATATCCTCTTTAGGTAAATTACATTACTTTATGGGT
The DNA here is from genome assembly GCA_964059195.1 of Ectobius pallidus. Taxonomy (NCBI): domain Eukaryota; kingdom Metazoa; phylum Arthropoda; class Insecta; order Blattodea; family Ectobiidae; genus Ectobius; species Ectobius pallidus. Next base: position 81,877,736 of record CAXKWD010000003.1, read on the forward strand.
TTCTCTTATTGTTCAAGTGAAAATATATAATGTACGTTAAACTGCAGATCGCATTCGCTACTTCGGTATGAATGCAAAACTGTGAACCATGCAACTCGATGTGCAGCCTGCATCCAGGTAGTGTGATTTGCACGCTATGCTACTTCGATGTGAATGCTCACTAAGAATGTTTGTATTTCAGGTTTGTAGCATTCAGCAGACTGTGTTCAGCTAGGGTTGGTCGCTTGGTATCTGACAAAGCAGTTGTCTTTGTTGAGGGCCTGGTACCATCTGTGTTCTTCAGAGAGGTAAAGCTAAAGCTACCAAATGGATTACAAGCTCAACCATTGGAGTCACTTGAAGAAGTGTCGACATACCTATATAAAATACATCGATTAGCTTTTTGTATAGGAACTGGTTTGAAAGATCCAACAAGAAGCATAAAGTGTCGGATATATGTAGATATGCCTAGTGCTGTGAAACAGTGTACTGCTTGTGCTTTAATTTGTCAGACTGTTATAAGTGGAGGAGAGCAATTACCTATAGCAAGTGTATATCGTTGACTTGTAACTTGTTTACTGCATACATTACAAGAATTTATATTTTCTTCCTAGACTTTTTTTGCAACTTTATTTGTAGGAATTAATTCAGGTTTTCTGATGCCAGGTTTCTATAAACTTGCAAAATACCTATGGATAATACCATTTTCAATAAACACACTTATTAACACACATACTTCATTGGATAGGTGTTTTATCTCAGAACGTAAGTACCAAGAATTTAATTAATTGTTCCTATTGTCAGCTTATCTAGACTGCCGGGTGTTGTCCCCGTGGTGGTGGTTGGATGTACAGTACCTTGTGATGAGGTTGACTCTTGCTGGGATGTCAAAATTAATTTTCCTCTTTCTCTCTCGCCCCCCCTTTTTTTGTTGTTATGTTATGAACACTTTATTGCAAATGTTATTTCTGAATACTTTCATACATGTTTCATGAGTTTGGATTCTGTATCTATTTCATGGCCCTGTTCCCAGTAGTGTGCTGCTGTAGCTGAATTTTCTCAAACTAAAAAACAATTCTGTGGCGCTACATCCCTGAAGGGACTTGGCCTACCACCCAACTGCTGTGTCATCTACCATAGGCAGATGGCAGGGTTGGGGGGCATGTGGTCAGCATGCCGACACCCATGGCCGTTAATGGTTTCCGTGACCGGAGGTACTTCTCTATCAAGTAGCTCCTCAATTTCAATCACAATGCTGCGTGCGCCCCGTTCCAGACCTCCCTACCTCAGAAAAATTCAAGGAGGTACCGGGAATCAAATCTGGGCTGACAAATCCATAGTCAGCGACGCTAACCACAAGACCACGCCGGCGGTCCTGACTTTACTTACTGTGGGAAAATTTACAGAATTAATAGTTTTGAAAGATTGTTCCACTGAGATGGTTGACATTTAAACACTTTAGACTTAAGAACGTACATTCTGTAAAAATGTAAGTAAAAGTGAATCTAAAGTGATTAAATGTCAACCATCACATTTAAATATAATAATATATTGCTTCCCTGTATAAAAGTTCCATTATTATATGGTTTTTTAAAGGAGGAAAATTAATTTTGACATAACAGCAGAAGCAATTTTATTACAAGGTTCATCCATCCACCACTAGGGTGACAACACCCGGCAGTTGAGATCAGCTGGCAATGAGAACGATCAAGTTCTTGAAACATGTGTTAACCCATTGGAGCACTTCCCCGTCTGCGGGACGGGCGAAAAATCAAAGTCGAAACGCACTTTGCCGGCTGCCTGACGGGTTGAGCAACCGACACCTTTTCTTGTAGTTCTAGCTTTCTCTGAGTAGATGGCATAACATTCCATATACCATTTTAAAGCTGAATAAATTCTCTATGCAATGGTATGCAACACGATATGCTTCATATCGATCTTCAAGGTATAAATCGATCGTGAATATGAGGTTATTCCCGCTTTTCGTAAGTAGATGGCATGACATGCCTTATTAGCGTATTATACCCACACAAGTTATCTACCTTATTGTATTCAACACAATAAGTAAAGTTTAAGTTATAAATCGATATAATGATCACGTGATCATGGGATTCCGAGGCACTCAGTTCGAAAAATGGCTTCGAGGAAGAAATTGTGTGTGGCGTTCCAGACTGTTTTAGGGTGTATCACACCACAAAATACCTGTAAACAAACATTCTAGGGATCAACAAAACATCACAGCATAAAAAGGGGTATGTAGTTTAGTCCATAAAATTGAATTTGCATGAAGTAATAATAAATGTAAAGAAATCAATTTTTGCCTGAAAATATTAGTGTTTATGGGTGCGCTGTGCATAAGAAAAGTAGTGTGCCAATGGGTTATTATTATAATTATATTAAAGTTTAAATCATTCAACTTCACATAAACACTGTATGTAAAAATTTACCAAATTAGAACATACATTTTGTTGGGTTCCTCATCATCATCAGCAGAGATCTACTTACAAGTTCGCCTCTTTCTAGGTTGTATTAAATTGGAAATGAGGTAATTGTCCTTAGGGGATGTCAAAATTTATAAGTACTTTGCTTTTATTGGATGTGTACTTTTCCCCAAACCACATGGTTTGCTGACCACATTTCAGTAATCTTGCCTCACTATTGAAAGCATGACCTGTAGACCAGAAGTGACAAGTCACCGTAGATTTTTCTATTTGCTGGTATTTAATATTTCTCATATGCTCATTGTACCTTATATTTAAATTTCTCTTTGTTTTGTCAATTTTTCTTGGTCACCGTTATTACAATTTCTTAAGTGGCTGGATGAACAATAACTGGAAAAAGTATACATCCAAAAAAATTATATTGTATGAAATGTTGTACAGTCAAAAAATTTTCCCCAATAATACATGTAAAAATCAGATTTGAGCACTCCCTATTATCTTGCCAAAAGATTAAATATTTAACAATGACTTTTACATTAATAAAACTTGGGAAATAAAACTGAGAGACAAATTAAAATTTGTATTCATTTTGTGTAATATTATTCTCTTCAGTTAAGTATCATCTTTTGCCCAAGTCACATAATAGCATGCATCATACACAGTATTTAAAAGTTGCTCAATCTTTCAGGTAATGTTCTATATGGGATTTTAAATTAAGATAAGGTAAGTTCATTACATTTACAATTAACTTCATCAATTTGATTTATGTACATGACACCACACCAGAGGCATAACGAGGGTTTTTTTTTGGGGGGGGGGGGGTTCTACCCATTGATTAAAAAAAGGAAAATTGTACAATTTTGTAAAGTCTGCTTATAAATTACTTAATATGATATTACAAAAAAGATTGCTATGGAGCACTCAACTTCACTCATTTACATGTACATGTAAATTAGTGAAGTTGAGTGCTTCATAGCAATCTTTTTTGTAATATTTGATTACTTCACTGTGATTCTCGCATATAATAGTGTTAATTACTTAATATCAGTATAAAGTGTGGGAAGCTTAAAACTCGTTATTGTGCATCTTAATTTTTAAATTTTTCTGGGGGAGGACCCCCGAACCCCCCTCTCCCTGGGGGATATTCCAGACCCCCCGGATGTTATAACCCCCATATGGTCGGCCTGGTTACATCTATGCAGCACACAGATTAAGTGAAATTATATATTTTTTGTTACCAGTATTCTTCAGAAATTTTAAATAAATTATCCTAACCCTTTTAATATCTTTGGGGTCTGAATGAAGTACTACTAGTCATTCTTTAAAAATGAAAGTTGTTGCTCAATATGTAGAAGTAAACATTGCATTAAACTTCATATAAAATAGGCCTATTCACTTTTGGCCATTTTAACGGTTTGAAGTTACTTCCACATGGTACCTGAGCTAGAATGATTTTTCTTATGTAAATAGCATAAAATATTGATGTGTTAAAAACTTGAAAACTAAGGAAAATGTATTTTTAACACTCCATAAAAAACTTTATTGAACTCTGTTTTAATTTCTATTGACTGCGTTAAAATAATTCCTCTATATATCTGATACTTTGATGCACATTTCCTTTCTTCAGCCTCCTTCTCCTTACGGGAAATTCCACAGGTAACTGACTGACAGTCGAAGATATTTTACAAAGTATTTCAATAAGTCGAAGTACAATACATTTTTAACTTTTTTAATAATCTGAGCTTATTCTGCATATCTGAGGCATCACAATCATTCATTAAATAATCAAATTCATTTCAGAACTTGAAGGAAAAGTGTATTATACACAAAGAGTTACTGACTGCACAAATTTTATTTGGAGGTCTCCATTTAATGAGATTTCTCTGTAACAATAACATTTAATTTCATAAAGCTTCAGTATATACCGGTACTAACTAAGAAGTAGTATTACTGTTTTAATCATATTAACTTGCCAACCCAGTTAATGCAATAAAACAATTAACGCCTTGGTAACTGACTGGCCACATGGTATCTGACTGACATGTCCAACTTCATAAAAATTCATTAGCCAAATTTGAAAAAAAAAAAAAGACCAATTACAGAGAAATATTTACTGGAAAAACAAATGACATTTCAATACCGCAGGCTTCTAGTTTTACAGAAATATATACCTCGATATTTTTCATTACTTCTATTTTAAAAACACACAGGTTGACATTCCTGTGGAATTGCCCTTATACAGCTTAAGTAGTTATTAGGTTTTTAAAAACTGGACATCCGCACGTTACGAGTGCTAAAAATTTTCAGTAGAGGACAGGAGCAGTCAGTACCGTCTACTGCTGCCATCTGTGGCGAACGGTGTGCACTACTTATTCAGGGCAAGCCTGTTTTCCGTGCCGTGACAGCAATGACAATCCCAATCCCACTGCAAGTGCTCGTTTCTTCCAGCAGAGGACAGGAGCAGTCAGTACCATCTACTGCTGCCATCTGTTGCGAATGGTGTGCACTACTTATTCAGGGCAAGACTGTTTTCCGTGCTGAGAGAGCAATGACAAATCCGAATCCCACTGCAAGTGCTCGTTTCTCCCAGTAGAGGACAGGAGCAGTCAGTACCGTCTACTACTGCCATCTGTTGCGAATGGTGTGCACTACTTATTCAGAGCAAGCCTGTTTTCCGTGCTGTGACAGCAATGAAAACGCAACGGACGATCCTATAATTAAAGAAGGTTCGGGTTTACGTCATTGCTGTCACAGAACGGAAAACAGGATTGCCCTGAATAAGCAGTGCACAACATTCGTAACAGATGGCAGCAATAGACGGTAGGCCTACTGACTGCTCCTGTCCTCTGCTGGAAGTAACGAGCACTTGCGGTGCTTGCAATCTCTGGGTATTTCAAATGAGGTTTTGTGCTCATATTAACAAATTTATTATGCCTTAGTTTGTTATTATTTCATTACAATTTCTTTTTTAACGACTTTAGGAAAATAAATACTTTAAATATACAATTCTGGAAAAAGTATGATTATCACACGTATAATTGATAATTTCTTCACAGAATTGGTATGATTGAAAAAAATTAATAAAAAGACCATTTGTGGAGATGATCCTGTATATTAATCCGAATGGTCGTTAGTGCGCGCTTTCTCTCATTTAATAAATCCGATTGGTTGGTTGCTGGCTTGGGGCTTGGAAGTCCGGAGCTAAATGTAAATGTGGTTGCCATGACAACGCAACGGACGATCCTATAATTATAGAGGGTTCGGGTTTTACGTAATTGCTGTCACAGCACGGAAAACAGGCTTGCCCTGAATAAGTAGTGCACACCATTCGTAACAGATGGCAGCAGTAGACGGTACTGACTGCTCTTGTCTTCTGCTGGAAGAAACGAGCACTTGCAGTGGGATTGGGATTTGTCGTTGCTGTCACAGCATGGGAAACAGGCTTTCCTTGAATAAGAAGTGCACACCATTTGCAAGAGATGGCAGCAGTAGACGGTACTGACTGCTCCTGTCCTCTGCTGGAAGAAACGTGCACTTGCAGTGGGATTGGATTTGTCATTGCTGTCACAGCTCGGAAAAAAAGGCTTGCCCTGAATAAGTAGTGTACACCATTCCCAACAGATGGCAGCAGTAGACGGTACTGACCAGGGAGTGACAAGAAGGGGGAGTTTTGGGGGTTTAAACCCCCCCCCATTGATTAAAAAAAAAAAAAAAAATGTACAATTTATTTCATTATTGTGATATATCATCTTTCTTTAAAAATCTGCTTATAATTTACTTAATATGAGTTCAGAGCGTGGGAAACTTAAAATTCGTTATTGTGCATCTCAATTTTTAAAATTTTCCGGGGGAGCACCCCCGAACCCCCCTCTTCCAAGGGGGTGTTCCATACCCCCAGATGTTATAAGCCCCCCCCATATGGTCGGCCTGGTTACGCCTATGGTACTGACTGCTTCTGTCGTCTGCTGGAAGAAACGAGCACTTGCAGCGGGATTGGGATTTGCCATTGCTGTCACAGCACGGAAAACAGGCTTGCCTTGAATACGATGTGCACACCATTCGCAACAGATGGCAGCAGTAGACGGCACTGACTGCTCCTGTCCTCTGCTGGAAGAAACGAGCACTTGCAGTGGGATTGGGATTTGTCATTGCTGTCACAGCACAGAAAACAGGCTTGCCTTGAATAAGTAGTGCACACCATTCACAAAAGATGGCAGCAGTAGACGGTACTGACACTTCTGTCCTCTGCTGGAAGAAACGAGCACTTGCAGTGGGATTGGGATTTGTCATTGCTGTCACAGTACGCAAATCAGGCTTGCCCTGAATAATTAGTGCACACCATTCGCAACAGATGGCAGCAGTAGACGGTACTGACTGCTCCTGTCCTCTGCTGGGAGAAACGAGCACTTGCAGTGGGATTGGGATTTGTCATTGCTGTCACAGTACGCAAGTCAGGCTTGCCCTGAATAAGTAGTGCACACCATTCGCAACAGATGGCAGCAGCAGACGGTACTGACTGCTCCTGCCATCTGCTGGAAGAAAGAGCACTTGCAGTGAGCACGGAAAACAGGCTTGCTCTGAATAAGTAGTGCACACTATTCCCAACAGATGGCAGCAGTAGACGGTACTGACCATAGAACGTCTTTGGTACTGACCAGAGTCGTAACGAGGAGGGGGAGTTTTGGGGGTTTAACCCCCCCCCATTGATAAAAAAAAAAAAAAAAGGAAAACTGTAAAATTTATTTCATTATTGATTAATGTGATATATCACCTTTTTTAAAAAATCTGCTTATAATTGACTTAATATGAGTTCAAAGCATGGGAAGCTTAAAACTCGTTATTGTGCATCTTAATTTTTAAAATTTTCCGGGTGAGGACCCCCCCCCATATGGTACTGACTGCCTCTGTCCTCTGCTGAAAGAAACGAGCACTTGCAGTAGGATTGCGGTTTCTCATTGCTGTCACAGCACGGAAAACAGGCTTGCCTTGAATACGTAGTGCACACCATACGCAACAGATGGTAGCAGTAGACGGTACTGACTGCTCCTGTCCTCTGTTGGAAGAAATGAGCACTTGCAGTGGAAGCAAATCCCTGGGTATTTCTAACAAGGATTTGTGCTCATATTAAAGAAATTTAATGTGACTTTCTTATTATTTCATTATAATTTCTTTTTTAATGTCTTTGTGAAAATAAACATTTTTAAATACATAGTTCAACAAAAAAGTATAATTATCAAAAGTAATTGATAATTTTTTCACAGTATTATGATTGAAATAAAAAAAAATCATTAATAAAAGTTGGGTAGGCAATAATGTTAAACGTCTTGTGTGTGCTGCCAAAATTTAGCGCAGAATGAAAATCTGTAAGCCTATGTCTAATTTCATTTGGATTGAAATACAATTGAATACCACTGAAAAAGAGGAACTATAGAAAAGTTTTTTGACAATAGACAAGTTTATTCGTCATTAAACACTTCACACACAATGCAATAGACTTAGTCATACAACTGTAATTTGTAGGCTACCAGCCTAATACATTGATATAGGCTATATATATATAAACAATGCTAAAGACAAACCTATTATTTAAAAATTGTCATTCATAAAGTCATTAATACTATTATAGATTTATTTACAAACAATTTTAAAATCTAGTTTTCTCTTTTCACATGACTATCAGAATTTAACTTTACTAAAACACAGACATCATAAATGTATAGACTAAAACTACAGACAAGATTCCTGATTTGACAAAAAATGGTTAACAATGTTCTAATTTCTTTGCTCCAGTTACTATTCTTACTGCTTTCTTCTGAATCTACAAGACATTATTAATTCCTACTCTGTTACCCCAAATTACAATACCAAATCTAATTATGCTCTCAAAAAAGGCAAAATATGCTAACCTTAGATAATTTTCTGTAACTTTTTTTTTTTAAATTGCTTAAAAGATTGATAATCTTACACAGAGGGTTTCTATATGTTTCTGCCAAGAGAGCCTACTATCGATATTTATACCTAAAAGTTTTACAGAACTATATGAAACGTCATGGGTTGAAATTATTAAATTGTCGGTTTTTTCTTTGTTCAACAGTAATCCATTTGCAGAGAACCACTCTGTGGCTTCATTAAGGGCCTGTTCCTTCAAACAAGACAACTGAAACAAGTCACCATGACTATTGAACAAAGTGGTGTCGTCAGCATATACAGTTAAACTACATGAAACATTACACGGTAGATCATTCATTAAAACTAAGAACAACATAGGGTCCATTACCGAACCCTGAGGGACACCGAATTTTACACTAGTGACTTGAGAGCTGTGTCCATTAACCTCTACTACCTGCTTACGATCTTTTAAGTAGGACACCAGCAGATCTAAGTCGCAGCCTTGAAAATCATAATGAGCCAACTTATTTACAAGAATTTCATGCTGTACACAATCAAAAGCCTTGCTTAGATCGCACAAAGTGATCTAAGCAAGGCACCTGTCCTCTAAGGCCCTCAGTATTTCTTTAACTACACTATCTACTGCTAAAGTTGTGGAGAGACCTTTCCTATATGCAAATTGACTCTAAAGGCTAGTTTACACGACGAAATTAGGTTTCGTAACTGAGTTTCGCAACTGTTTTTTACTTGAATGCGCAAGCGCTAGATGTACTGGCGACAATGAGTTACGACACTATGCAGTTTTGGCTGATTCTAACTTTTCACGAAACTATAATAGTAATTTTGAGATTATACGCTTATTTAGCTTGTTCGCATTTCGTAAAATGAAATGGGGAAGTGAGGAAATTGTGAAATGCCTGTATTCATACGTGTTTCAAACGTTTATATGGGATTTTAACAACTCGAACTTCAGAAATAACATGAAATGTGCGGTTGCATTGGAAAGAAAATGGGTGTAATTAGTCTCACGAAATCACTATCATGAAAGTGGTTACGAAACCTAGTGTCATCGTGTAAACTAGCCTTTACTAAACAAGTTACAAGATTCAAAGTAGGAACTTACCTGGTTCTTGATTATCTTTTCAACAATCTTGGCCATAGTAGGAATACAAGAAATAGGTCAATAGCTGCTAGGCGAATTTATGTCACCTTTTTTAAAAATAGGAACGACCCTTGACAATTTCATAAAGGCTGGGAATACACCCTTGTTTAGACAATGATTTACACAATAGGTAAACGGACTTAAAATTAAATGAAATACTAATTTTATGAAATTACTTGTTAAGCTGTAGACATCTCTTGTGTCTGAATTTTTCAATGACAGAACAACTTTCGGGAAAATAACACATTACGACCCGACCGAGCCCCCCACCGCTACGAGAAACCTAGCGGCGGCATTAGAACTACTAGGAAAGTAGCGACGGTGGCGACATCTAGTAAGGAAATGGTGAAAGAGAAAAATAATTTATTATTCCTTTATTCTCTTCTTCTCTTCCTTTCCCATCTCTTTCCTCTCTTCCTCTCACCTCCTCTTCACCCTACCTACCTATTCGAGACCTATTCCTAACAGTAAATTTTGGATCGAACGGGGATCGAACGCATGACCCTTAGCATCGTAGCCAAGAGACTTAGCCGTTGAGCAGTGAAGGAAGTTCCAGTATATTTTAGTTATCTAATTTAGTTGGCGCTAGCGAGTGTTAACGCAAGAATCGGGTTTTCTAATTTTGAGATGGTTTGTTTGTTATGAAAAGAGTAACTTCACTTTCTGACACATTAGAAAATTTAAAATTTTTGTGAACATCTGTAGCAAAGACTAGAGGGTCTAGATTCTAGAATGAGCCGAGTAATCTCAGCATCAGTGCACCAGGCTGAGCACTTTTTTTCACAAATTGATTGGCTTTACTCTTGGAAGCTTCAACTTTTTCACAGATATCTTCCACCACAGCAGAGAAATAGGTACTGTAGTCGTCCGGAGATATTGTTGCTCAGATTAATGAAGTTAATTGTATATGTAATGAACTTATCTTATCTTAACTTAAAATCCCATATAGAACATTACCTGAAAGATTGAGCAACTTTTAAATACTGTGTATGATACATGCTATATGTGACTTGGGCAAAAGATGATACTTAACCGAAGAGAATAATATCACACAAAATGAATACAAGTTTTAATTTGTCTCTCAGTTTTATTTCCCAAGTTTTATTAATGTAAAATTCATTGTTAAATATTTGATCTTTTGGCAAGATAATAGAGAGTGCTCAAATCTGATTTTTACATGTATTATTGGAGAAATTTTTTTTACTGTGCAACATTTCATACAATAAAATTTTTTTGGATGTATACTTTTTCCAGTTATTGCTCATCCAGGCACTTAAGAAATTGTAATAACGGTGAACAAGTATATATTGGCAAAACAAAGAGAAATTTAAACATAAGGTACAATGAGCACATGCGAAATATTAAGTACCAACAAATAGAAAAATCTACGGTGACTTGTCACTTCTGGTCTACAGGTCATGATTTCAATAGTGAGGCAAGATTACTGAAATGTGGTCACCAACCATTTGATTTAACTGTTTGGGGAAAAGTATACATCCAAAAAAAGCAAAGATACTTATAAATTTTGACATCCCTTAAGGACAATGACCTCATTTCCAATTTAATACAACCTAGAAAGAGGCAAACTTGTCAGTAGATCTCTGCTGATGATGAGGAACCCAACAAAATGTATGTTCTAATTTGGTAAATTTTTACATACAATGTTTATGTGCCAAGTTGAATGATTTAAACTTTAATATAATTATAATATTAACACATGTTTCAAGAACTTGATTGTTCTCATCGTCAGCTGATCTCAACTGCCGGGTGTTGTCACCCTAGTGGTGGATGGATGGACCTTGTAATGAAATTACTTCTGCTGTTATGTGAAAATTAATTTTCCTCCTTTAAAACATATAATAATGGAACTTTTATACAGGGAAGCAATATGCTGAAACTTCAAGTTTGATTCTCTTGTAGGATAAATTTCTTCTTCGCAATATAATATAAATCTCTAGAGAAATAAAACTGAAAACCTGAAATAATGACAGTAGTTTTCCCTCCATATGTGATTAAAACTAGAATGCAAGAACAGCAGGCATATGTTGACACTAGAATGCAAGAATGTTCATAATATCAGAGGTCCCAAATCAAATTGTATGGTAACTAGTAAATGAAATTTAAGTATTTAACCATGTTAACGTCAGTCAGTTATCATACCATTGGGCATTGTTGCAATAAAAATTACAGAAGCCTAAATACATATTATGGTACTACATACTACAGTGCACCAGGGAACTTTCTCCACAACAGCTACATGCTGAAAAGGGTGCTAGCAACAGTTGTTATGTTGGCAGCAGAATGCAGCCAGGCAGGCAGAGGTCATTGGGACTTTTTTTGACTGAAAACAGCTTCTAAGGAAGTTTTCCTTTTGAGTACTATGCAATGACTCGAATAGAACTTAAGTCAATTTCACAGCTAAGGACAGCGGCAAGATTCAACTTGATGAAGTGTTAACGGAGGCTTTATAGAACCAGGAACGAGAGAGGAATTACAACTGTTACCAGTAAGAGGACTGAGCACTTATAACAGTTTGGGCATGTCACGTGGATGGAGCAAATAGAACAGTTGTATTTAGAAACTCTGTTAACTTAAAAGTTTTACATTTTATTATTACCACCAACTGTTATACATTTCAGTTTCTGGCTTTTGTATCAACTACTGTTTCACTAGCCATCTTACAATGTAATGTAATTTTCATTTGCATTGAGATATCAGTCATGTGATAAGGCCTTTACTTTTGTAATTTTTGTACTGGTAAGTGAAGCATAAGTGACAAAGTTCAACTCTTATTATTATTATTATTATTATTATTATTATTATTATTATATCTGTATTGGCCGTTAATGATGTCCATGACAAAGGTAATAATGCTTACATAAATTTAAATCTTTTCTCAGCAATCTAGCTACAAATGTTGATAAAACAACAGGTTTGTTCCCAAAGCAAACCCATAGCTGCTTGGGAATTTGCTGTACTGCGCATGTCCAATCTATAACTTATCTGTGAATCTGCACTTGGGGAACGGTTAGAAGAATTTGGAATCCATAGTTTCTGAGTAGTTATATTGCTAGAAACAAGCTGAGTTTATATACGAATTCTATAGCTTAAAAAAATACCACAACCTTAAATTTCTCTGTTTTTAGTGTCCCAAAGAAAATAAATACATTTAGCAACAGAAAAAAATACTCCTTTACCGTTCACTGTCAGGGAGGGGAACTTGAAAAATGTTTTTGTGTAACTGCCAGAAACGAAATCATATTCATCAGATTAGAATAGAATATGTATTTCCCTTTAACATGATATACATGCAATATGCATCGTCATTATAAATTATATTTTGGAAAACTTTTAATTATTTTCCATTATTCATACATATAAGTAGCCTATGCTTATAAATCAGACGCAAGGTTATTGGAGAAAGGAGTCAGGTGCGTAAAAATAGAGGGCTGTGGTTAGTGCGCATGTCTCTGATAACAATTCATGGTAGAACCTGCAAACTTTTTTTATAGTACATAAACTGCCTGTGAGAACACACGGAACAGAAAATTTACAGTCAGAATCATGAATTCTCGCTCTGGGAACGCGTGTAGAGAAAGAGCGCATGCACGAACGATGTGTTCATGGTTTCTGAGAGCTTTGGGAACAAACCTATTATCTGTATTCAATTTATAATAATATTTTTCTACAAACTGCTTATTTAAGCCATTTTTGAGATGGTTGTTGTCTGTAACTAAAATTGACTGATACATAAAAATTATTTAGAGGCTGTTCAGTTTGAAAAGACATAAAATTAAATGGCAATAAAATTTATACTAGAGGCGTGGTAGACCTCCTCCTAGTTCCAATGTGACACTAAAGTGTAAGAGTTGTATTATCACTGTTACTGCATAGGAAAAAAAAGAATGATTGAATAAACAACATTTACAAAATGCCGTTTACAGTATGACGAGCAATTTCCTCTGTGAAAATAAACCACTCTCACAGACTGTAGTGGCTTACCGCACACCAGATATTAACAGCCAGGGATATTCATAATCTCAGAGCAAAAATTTCCTCAGCTTTCTGAAAGTTACTCCAAAGATGTTACATCACACATGGGAAGTATTATCCTCAAGATATGAACTGTTGTGCATTTTGAGGCCTAATTTTGACAAACTTCCATTCTTCTAGAATGCATGGACAAATTATACAGTGCCTTATTTTTTACTCGTGGCCGGCCGGAGCCAGGAACAGTGAGAAGCACTGTGCGCAAGTAGCTACCTCCTGCTGGCCGGCCACGAGTAAAAAATAAGGCACTGTATAACAGTAGATACAACAGTTCTCATTTAATAATATTTTGATGTTGTCTTCCCAAACAGATATCTGTATTTAACAAAATTTATCAAATAATATCGAAAGTTTTCTTGGGATAACAACTAAGGGTGGAAGGTTATTTATTTCTCATGTTTTTGTTCTGAACTGTAATCCCATTTTTAAGCAAGAAAGATGGAAATAAATAACCTTCCAACTGTCAAGTGTTCACCAGTTACAAAAAGATAATCTGCAAACTTCAGTTAGCTATAAGAGGAACAAAATATTTTCTAGATACAATTTGTGCATTGCATGGATTACTGATCTATGAAAAGTGACTACAGCCTACATCATATTTTTATAAAGAGAATTAAAATTACATAAACTGGTTAGACATAAATCATAAACAAAGAATTTTTTTGTTCTTTAGTGTCACATTTCAAAATGTATGAGTAATAAACTCTAAGATAATGATTCGTATTGAATATATTGGCTAATTTAAATTCTTATGATTATGAACCAGAACAATGACTCTTCAATAGTGAATGTATTCAAATAAAAATAGTCCTGTGCAATGAATTTTTACCCCAAACTTGTTTTGCATCTATTATAATTATAGTATTGTTATCTACATCTATCATAAGCAATGCCAAATTCATTCTGGTAATATCAGGTACCCCTCAGTTCACTGTCAATCATTTCCTGCATCAGAGAGTTATTGTTATGCAAATACACCAACAATACAATTTTTAATTTCAATCTTAACATTTAATTAGAGTTAACTGTTAGAAGTCAACACAAATATTACAGAGCGTTTAAGATATTAGCCCCGATCCTCTGAGTTCTGTACCTGGCATGGTCACTCAGCGATGGTAAGTAGGTGCCCATGTTGCTGATAGTGGAAGGGAATGGTTCTTTTATCTTGCACATACCAAAATTACCTATAAAACTTGTACATAATTGTACTTTGATTACGACCACCTGCTTGGTCTAGTGGTTAGTGTTGCTGACTATGGGTTCGATCCCAGGTACCTCCTCGGGTTTTCTGAGACAGAGAGGTCTGAAATGGGGTGCACTCAGCCTTGTGACACAAACTGAAGAACTACTTGATAAGGGCTTCAGTTCAGTAAGCCATCAATAATGGCCATGGGAGTTGGCATGCTGACCACATGCCTACCAATCCTGCCATCTGCCTATGGTTAATGATGCAGCATTGGATGGTTGGCCTAGTCCCTCAAGGGATGTAGTGCCATGGAGTGTTTTTCTCTTTCTTTCTTTGATTATAAGAGATATTAGAGATAGGTGTAAGATGGTGGATGAGTGAAGTGATACTTAACAGAGTACTTATCTAGAAATAGCTCTCTACAGTGAAGGATGCAGTGAAACTGCCTAGAAATTAGCTAAAATATGCTATTAGATTGGAACTACTACTTGGAAATATTCTCTCTTAGAAGAGATGCAAATTTAACACATAATTAACAGCTACAAATCTAGCCTGGTTAGAAAGATGCAATCCTGTTCTGGCAAGAGTAGAATCAAATTTGTGGTATTTGTATTTGTTTGATTTTGGTGAGTTGTTGTATTACATATAAGGAATTTATATACCGGGTTTCATTTGTAGGCTATATAAGCACATATAAATTCAGAAAACAATGTTAATTATGTTTATATTAATATTAGGAGGATAGTAAAGATGAGACAGTCTTGCATTAAGGACAAAAAGTCCAACAGTACAAGAGACGGAAGTTAGCCATAAAAAAACTATTTAACCAAGAAAGTATTTCAATAGATCGGCACAAAAGCATGTCAGAAGTAATATTTACAACTGTGTTTGCGAGTGGAATTTCCGAAAAGAGGATTACCCATTCCATAGCCTATTGTCATCTGTCTTGCAGTGGAAGTTAACGGGACTTGAGGAGGAATAACCTTTATATTTTGCAATAACAGGTTAACATTAACTAGCCAATAAGAAAGATAGAAAAATAGTGGGAGTATGATTTAAACCAATCAGAAAATAGAAATATGTTAATTAATAATTGTAGGCAGTAAGGTGTTAAGATGGAAGTTGGAGAGTAACAGAGTCTGAATGAAAAAACACTGATATAGTTAGTCGAGTTAAATTGGAGAGAAAAGTTTGTCTGTATGTATACTCAATAGTAGTCAGTTTATAGCGGCGAGAATAAGTAATAAGTCAGTGGGAAAGTACCAATGTATTCAGTCCGATTTGAATTCACCGTGTGTGATAAAACAGTTGTGACGATTAGGATGTATAATCAGGATATAGACGTGTGATAAGGATTATTGCATGGAATATGGGTGTGTGTGATGGTGTATGTATAAACAGAAATGTATGTTCAACTCGCTGACTCCAATAAACATATTAAATAATTATCAACAATTATTTAATAGAATAGGTACCATAATTCTACCCTGAGATTAAGAGAATCATGACTCGTACGGCCGCAGCACTCAGGTAACTCTAGGTGGATTCAACAAGATACAGAACTGCAATTTGGTGGCGCCCATAAACCCTGGATACTTATGTAAGTATAGTGATCATACTGATACTAACTTTCCATTTTGCATTCTGTAGTGAATCATGACCATCTTATCTAGTACTGTGACCGGGGACACTCGCTTTAGTCAATAATTCCGAACATTAAATATATTGATAATTAATGCAGTAATTATTCGGACAATGGTGAAGAAAACTCCCATATACTGGCGCCCAACGTGGGGCCGATAAATAAGTGAACAATTAAGAAGAATATAGCAAAAACCCCAGGATAAAAATGGAACCTATTCACCGTGGGACAGCGAGGAATCATTCAGCGTGGGACAACGCGGGACAGACCAGCAACGAAGCCAACCAACGAGGAAGGATGGTAGAGAATCTTGAGGACGGGCAGAGCATCGGCATCGAGGGATATTAATTCAGATAAGAATTTAATTATTGTTGTAAAAGGGTGATAAAACAAGAGTAAAATTAATTATGTTGAAATTATAAATAAACTCATTAATGTTATAAAATTCAAATTAATAATAACTAAATATTCAAAAAGATAAAACAGTAAATAAATTGAAAATAATAAGTAGATGAAGCTAAGATCTGGAAAGATAAAACTCAAAATGGAGGAGCAAAACGCTCAGCACCTGTTATCTGAATCTGAAGTAATGGAATATGAGGCAATTAATTTATCATGCATAGAAAATGAAAGTAACTTGCAAAATGCGGAAGGAGTTCAATTAACTAAAAATAATGAAATGGAATTAGATAATTTAAATGTTGTACAGGAAAACAATGAAAATACTGTACCTGATTCTGAGCAAATTCAAGAAAATAATGTAACAGTGGTAAATGTTGAAATAAATCAGAAAGGTGCTATAAATGATGATGTCGAGGGTAATGAAACAGAGAAACAGGCTAATGTTTCAGCTAGTAGTATTGAAGCAATGCTAGCAGTGTTACTAGGAGAAATAAAAAAAATTGATGATAATGTTAGGAATAACGGAGAACAAATTAAAAAAATTGATGGTAGCGTTCTGAAAAATGGGGATAGAATATACCAAATTGCAAAAGACTGTAAAGAAAATAATGAGGCATATAACAAAAGGCTAGAGGAATTAGCGAAAGAAATAAAGAATAGTAGTATTGCATTAACTGAGAAATTTGAAAAAAAGATTGCAGATACTGAGAGTAAAATTAATCAGGAAATTAGTAATTGTGAGCAAATTCTTGCAAAGAAAACAAACAGTATTGTAAATTTTGTGGAAAATAAAATTCAGGAAGTAAATAAAAAAATCAACTCAGGAAATAGTAACTTGGAACAGGTAATTCAAAGTGAGGTTACTAAAGTTAGGACAGAAACTAACGACTCCCTAGTTCAGTTGGATAAAAAGATAGATGATTTGCAATCAAAAGAAATAGCGATTGAGGCTATGGTTAGGACTGCTGAAGTCGAAGCGAAAAATAATCATTTAAAATTATCAAATGATATGAATGAAAAAGTGAATAAAATTTCAAATGACGTAAGCAAGAAAGTGGTGGATTTATCTAAAGAGGTGAATAATATTCTGAACAAGTGTAAAATGAAAAACGATGTAATTGCAGGAAGTGAAAGGGAAAATATTATTCACGAACGGAGCCCATTAATTAATGATGTTTTGATGGAAGTCAGTTCAAATACGGGTAGTTCTAGCTCTTACGTAAATGTTAGTTCAGTGAATAATATTGCACCTGAAGCCTTGGAAACTACAGATAGAAATAACGCAGTGAGTACACACAGCTTGCATGGTTTATCTAATTACATTGGAAATGAAGTAACTTTACCATTTTTTAGTGATAATGATCACACCAGTCCCCAAGTTTTCCTTAGAGATTTGGCAGAGTATTTTAAACTGAGGTCTGTACCAGAACATTTGAAAATAATGATAGCAAGAAAGGCACTAAAAGGGAGAGCAAAGCAGTGGTCTGATGTAACCGTTGATAATAACAGTACATACGAGAGCTTTTGCGATCAGTTTTTACAACACTTTTGGAACTCAGGTAAACAGCTGAAAGCTAGGATGGATTTGTACAGTGGTAAATATGTAGCAAAACCAAATTTGACTATGGCGGATTATTTCTTATCTTTGGTTAAGACAGGCCGAATGCTGCAACCAGTCGTATCTGACCAGGAGGTCGTTACTTTAAGTAGCAAGCACTTTAGCCAAGATGTGAGAAACATATTGTTAGTAGCCAAAGTGGTATCTGTGAAAGAAGTTCTAGATTTATTGACTAATATGGAAATGTATAATAGTTATGATCAAACTGTTAGGAGAACTGAAAATAATGGAGAGAATAGTCAGAGAGACTATAGGCCTAGAGCAGAGTATAGAAATAATTATACCCAGCAAGAAAATCGAAACTACCAGTCTGGTGGACGAGCAGAAAACAATAATTATCAAAATCGGCGTCCATATCAAAACAATAATAGACCGAATGAGAGGGAAAATAGATCGCAAATTAATGCTTTGCAAGTAAATACTGACACTCGTAGCAATGAACGCAGTTGTCAACAAACCATGAATAGAGATCACGATCGGAATTCTGAGAATTCAGGCATAGAGCAGAGAGGTCATTCTAGCTTAAACCCGACTGCAGAAGAATTTTCAGGTAACCGGAACGAACACGAAACTCAAAGGGGAACTCAAGATTAAACTGTTAAATTGCAGTATTGTGAGTTCGAATTCTGCAATTCCCGTATCAAATAGCCTAGAAGGACTCAATCATATTTTAACGACTCGTAATGATGGGCACGTAATTAGCGAGAATAACTCGATAACATTTCACTGGAACACCTGTAAATAAATTACAGAATAATGAAGTCAATGAGATAGGGAGGACAGTTGTATACCCACCTATTATTGAAGTTTGCTATGGAAACGATAGAATAAATGCTTTGTGGACACAGGTTGTATCCATACTATATGCTCTGAGGAATTAATTGACAAAATGGTAAAAAAGTAATTTAAATATTCAACACTTGAACACGGTTGGATTGCATTGTATCACAGCTATTGGTGCCAGGCAACACCGGATAAATCACCAGTGTATGATGAAAGTTAAGATGGGAGATATTGTATTAGAATTGTACTTTTTCACAGTTAGAGGATTACAGCACGACTTGATACTGGGATGCAATTTCCTAGAAGATCATAAAGCTAAGATAAATTTCATTACAAATAAGCTCGAACTAAATATCAATGAGAATGTAGTAAATGTACCATTTCAACAGGATAAAAATATAATGCTTGTTGATGCACGAGATAGTAGGGAGAAAACGTTGTTAGAAGAAGACTTCATAATTGAGAATATTGATTTCTGTGACCATGAAATAGATGGGACACAATCTTTACCGGAGCTAGACCGGAATATTACGGGTAGTGGGGGCGAAAATAGGCCTATCCATGTAACCTATGATGATGATGATGAAGAGTGGGAGGAAAGTTATGAATTAGCTGAACGTGAGGAGAATAAGGGTGCAAATATTGAGCAGATGCAAAGAAATGTTGAAATGGACGAGAGCTATGAATTAGATGAAAATATAGTGATGAGCAGAAATAATAATGAGAATATTGTAGAATTAATAAATGAAAAAGTACAAAGCATTGATTCCATTAACAGTGAACAAAAATCGCAACTGTTGGAAGTTTTATTAAGAAACCGGGAGGCGCGCAGCTCAAGGCCAGGCCTTACCTCGGCATACACTCATTCTTTTAACTTGAAGGAGGAGATACCACCAATACACTATAAAAGTAGGATGTTACCATTGTCAATACGAGAGCAAGCGAACAAAATAATTAATCAGATTTTAGCAGAAATTAAGGAGGCAAAGTTTTTATCCAGTGTGGACATTACTAGTAGCTTCTGGCAAGTAAAGTTAAGACAGGAGGATAGGAAGTATGTAAGTTCTAACCATGAAGGGCGTACGTACAGTTATTGTAGAACTCCATTTGGAGTAAAGACTTCAAATAGTGCACTGTTACGGGCGTTAAATATGATGTTTCCGGAGGGATTTGGAGGCGGAATAGCCGTTTTTGTTGATGAATTCTTATTTTACTCACGAACCTTTGAAGAACAGATAGAGAAAATAGATTATGTGTTTAATACCTTTAAGAGAATTAAGAAATATAGGAATGTACTTAAGAGTACTCTGTCATACCAGACACACAAAATGGGTACAGTATTGTAAAAAGATTGAGGATGTCGTAAACTATTCATTACATCCTGTAATAGGAGTAGAACCCTGGAGATTGATGATGGAGACAGAACCAGAAAGATTAATAACAGAGCTACCTGAACCTGTAACTATACCAGAGACAGAAGATAGCATTGAAGATACTGTCGTAAAGCTATTTCTAGAATCAGAAATCAAGCTGAAAAGAGAAGGTTGAAACAACACAGCTGTAAAACCATTTGGAATCCTAAAATTGGAGACCAGGTTTTGTTGAGAAATAAATCTCTATCAAATGCCGTAAGGAAACTAAATGTACGTTTACTCTTATTATATCGGGACCCGTACACTATAAATGATGTTTTTAATAATATCTGCTTTGAATTATTTGACCCAATCAAAAAGAAACTTATTGGACGTTACAATAAGAGCCAGTTGAAACAATTTAAATCAACTAATTGAGTAATATAACAATGTAATGTGGTTAAATGCAGTTCTGATACTTACTGAACTATTTGTCAAGTGAAAAAGGATATAAATGTATTATGACTGTAAAAGTAGAATGTGTAGTGGTGAGAACAGGATGAATGATAAGTGAAATTTTATGAACGATAATTATGACGAGAGTGAAAATACACTAATAGAGAAAAGAAAAACCGTAAATGACGAACTAAGAAAAAGTCAGTATGTAAAGTGGATGAAGGGAATGAGTGTGGTGAGGAAATGCTATAAAATGTAAATATGTCTTGAATTTAATATTATAGGTGTATTTTGGAGGACAGAATTGATATTATCTACAGTTATCATAAAATGTATATGAAAATGAGCAAATAGTCAATTGGGCATATATAAGGAATTTATATACCGGGTTTCATTTGTAGGCTATATAAGCACATATAAATTCAGAAAACAATGTTAATTATGTTTATATTAATATTAGGAGGATAGTAAAGATGAGACAGTCTTGCATTAAGGACAAAAAGTCCAACAGTACAAGAGACGGAAGTTAGCCATAAAAAAACTATTTAACCAAGAAAGTATTTCAATAGATCGGCACAAAAGCATGTCAGAAGTAATATTTACAACTGTGTTTGCGAGTGGAATTTCCGAAAAGAGGATTACCCATTCCATAGCCTATTGTCATCTGTCTTGCAGTGGAAGTTAACGGGACTTGAGGAGGAATAACCTTTATATTTTGCAATAACAGGTTAACATTAACTAGCCAATAAGAAAGATAGAAAAATAGTGGGAGTATGATTTAAACCAATCAGAAAATAGAAATATGTTAATTAATAATTGTAGGCAGTAAGGTGTTAAGATGGAAGTTGGAGAGTAACAGAGTCTGAATGAAAAAACACTGATATAGTTAGTCGAGTTAAATTGGAGAGAAAAGTTTGTCTGTATGTATACTCAATAGTAGTCAGTTTATAGTGGCGAGAATAAGTAATAAGTCAGTGGGAAAGTACCAATGTATTCAGTCCGATTTGAATTCACCGTGTGTGATAAAACAGTTGTGACGATTAGGATGTATAATCAGGATATAGACGTGTGATAAGGATTATTGCATGGAATATGGGTGTGTGTGATGGTGTATGTATAAACAGAAATGTATGTTCAACTCGCTGACTCCAATAAACATATTAAATAATTATCAACAATTATTTAATAGAATAGGTACCATAATTCTACCCTGAGATTAAGAGAATCATGACTCGTACGGCCGCAGCACTCAGGTAACTCTAGGTGGATTCAACAAGATACAGAACTGCAATTTGGTGGCGCCCATAAACCCTGGATACTTATGTAAGTATAGTGATCATACTGATACTAACTTTCCATTTTGCATTCTGTAGTGAATCATGACCATCTTATCTAGTACTGTGACCGGGGACACTCGCTTTAGTCAATAATTCCGAACATTAAATATATTGATAATTAATGCAGTAATTATTCGGACAATGGTGAAGAAAACTCCCATATACATCTTTACTTCAACAAATCTGGGGTGCGCGGGCAAAGAGAGTTAAGTCCACTTTCTTGTTACTGAGAATTAGAGTGACTTAACACACTATACCAGCCCAACATAGCTTTAGAGATGGATAAACCTATGAGGCACACATCCATAACTACCGTACAATTTTGAATATGACTTACTGGACATAACACAAATGTAGAGAAAATTTTTATCTAGAATTCTATGGACATATCTCAATTTTTTTAGGATGGTGGACTTAACTCTCTTTGCTCGCACACCCCGGAAATGTAGCATGTAAACTAATGTTTTCTGTGCATAGTGGATTTTCGCCAACACAAAATTAACAGTTACAAATCAAAAGGTTAGAAGGACCCTTCCCTTTCCTGCAGGCTGGGATTCAAACTTGTATGGATGTAATTGTCAAAAATGGTATCACTTGTGACTGCTACAATTTGGGTTTCACTCTAAAAGTGTTGTAATGTGAATTCAGAAAATATTCCAGATGGTGAATAAATGTGTGAAAATTGTGTTGCTATTGGCTCCTTTAATAAGTTTCAGGAAGAATTATATTTTGGAGAATTCTATCTCTTTGTTCTTTAGCACCTAAAAACCTATATAGGGTTCATGACGAAGACTATAATACTGAAAGGCCTCCTTAAAAGCTCCCTCTTGCAACCATACAGAATGTGATAAGGTTCAAGGATGGCAACATCTGACTCGCAGAAGAGCTGTTTCTCCATTACCACACATTAGTGACACCTTCAAAGATTTGCATTTAGGCCTACACACATTCATTCTTCTGAGAATCCTATCTAATTTGATTCTGATGCTGTTCTAATCTCTCTTCTATCCAAAAAAATCTTCCCATTAAGCATACATGGATAGTTACTTAGTTTTTATCCAACACAGAATCCATTTACAAGCGATTCTGTCCGGGACTGAAATACTACAATACTATCTTACTAACTTTCTATGCACTTTTCAACAATCACCTTTTCTGAAGTACATCTATGCTATAAAGATTATTTGCCATAATACATATTATTTATCCTATGTGGTGTTATTCCTTATAGTTGCCTCGCTCATAGCGTTGATGGGCGGCTCGGTTTGTTCTCATATTATAATGTTTGTTGTTACTGGGTTTTCTCAAAAGAAACCGCTGACTGAATTCGTGTTGCCAATTCTCTCATTGCTCAATGCCATTGCCACAAGTGTTTTGCTGCATCTACATCTTCCCACTCTCTTTTTTAACAGTATGCAGTGTGGCAACTACGCCAAGCGACAAGGTCGGATGGCAACTTCTTTGATGTTAACTGTCAACATAATGAGCGAGGCGACTACACCACAACTTTGAAACATCTACATGCAATAAGAATAACATGGTAAACCAGACTGAACTATTAGCTCTGGAGACCATGGGCATCAGTTTACTGAGCGGCAATAGGCAAACATCAGATTTCGGGGATAATGCCATGGAACGCTCTGTATAATGAAACTTAATATGTTCATGGTTGTTTACTAATATTAATGATAATATAAACATAGTACAATTAACAACAGTAACAATAATAATACTTCAGAATCATTACAAGCATTTCATAATATAAGTAATGACATTAATGTTGAGTTGGAGGCTTGATGTACAACTTCTCTTAACACAGTCAATGTATATGTAATAACTTCACTATACAAACTTCCTATAAAATTTAGCATCAAATGGGTAACATTTTATACAAGAAATTATCAAGCTATATGTATTTTCGCAAATAATTGGAATTTCATAACTAACGTGTCTGTGCCTATTCCATTTAATAAGAATTTAGATAAGACTTATCCATGGATCCCTCCATTGATACATGGTATAAATTTTAGGAAGAGATATATGTGGAGATTTTAGGAAGATATGATATGTGATGACTTTGACTTGGACCAGCGCTCGAGTTGATAACTGCACCTACACGCGTGGTTACCTGGCTGTTAGCTATGATTCACATGAATGTCATTTGTGGCGCTATTATATGTTCACATGCAGTATTAATAATTTCAGTAATTTTCAGTAGTTTAGCATGCTTTTTTATTTTCCCTTCATGCAGTGCCCAGTGTCCAAGATAAGTCCAAAGATTGGCGAGATCCGTGTGGTATAAAGTACCGACATGGAGCTTACATCTTCATCATCATTGTTTTCCTCATCCCTAACCTCATCAGGTTCAGATTCTTGGTCTTCTGATGAAGATTTGGATCTTTTAGGGCTGTAGCTGGGCCTAAGGTGTTCAGAGCTCCGAAACATCCTTTTGAGGCTTAAGACGACCGAGAATTTTTATGTGATTGTACTATTTTATGTAATTATTGTAATTTTTACCCCATTGACTTCGTCTATTTCAGTTGTATAACTGTCTTATGGAAATTAATTGAATTGTACTGACACTGCATTAAACTCAACATACAGGGTCTGTTCTGAAAGTAGTAGGACTGGAATTTTCCTGCGCGAACGGGCGGACGAGAAGCGATCTGCGCATGCACAATCTATAGAGGGGGATATTGGGAACTGTGGGAAAAATCGTCAGTCGGCTCACAGCCGTTGAAGAGAGCAGGTCACTGGTACTGTGAACCCCTGTCCAAACGCCTCGTCACGGAGAATCATGCAGCGTTTACTGGAACAGCGATATGCGATCAAATTTTGCGTAAAGCTTGGTAAAACGGGCAAAGAGACTCACGACATGATTAAGGAGGCCTACGGGGATGTTGCCATGGCTAGATCGGGTGTTTTTGAGTGGCACAAGTTGTTCCGAGAAGGTAGGGAAAGAGTGGACGCCCATCTACCAGCAAGATCGACGAAAATGTGTCGCGAATTAAAATGTTACTGAACAGTGATCGTAGGATGAGTATCAGAATGATTGCTGATGAATTGAGCATTCCTCAAACCCGCCCAGCCATCGCCACCAACTGGCGTCTGCACCATGACAACGCGCCAAGCCATACAGCTTTCGGAGCAGTGGAGTATCTTGCCCGGCACAATGTCGCAACGTTACCTCATGCCCCCTACAGCCCCGACTTGGCCCCGCCAGACTTTTTTCTATTCCCCAGAATAAAATCGACTCTCAAGGGGAAACATCATGGCTCGGTAGAGATGATTCAACAGGCCGTGACGAGGGAGATAAACAGCCTTCCGGTCCAGGCATTCCAGGAGGCATACAAACATTGGAAAACTCGTTGGCAGCAGTGTGTAGATGCGGAAGGATGCTACTTCGAAAAATTCTAATCGTTTGTACTATTATCATAAATAAAATATTTTTAAAAAAATAAGTCCTACTACTTTCAGAACAGACCCTGTATTGAATACCTGTTTATTGGTACATGAGTGTGCAAAATACAATCAGCATACTCAATCAATTTCCTTTTTATTACCAAGAAATGGGGAGAAGGTATTTTATGCCGCTCACAAGTCCCCCACTCCCACTCCTATAATTGTGAAATATGATTTTTGGTGTAAGGGCCTTTTTTTTCTTTTTTTTTCTTCTTCTTCTTCTTCTTTCTTTCTTTCTTTTTTGTTTGTTATGAAATATTATTTTTGTTGTTTATAGTTGTGACATATTATGTTTGGTGCAAAGGTCTTTTATTATTGAGTGGAAGGAAAACCTGTGCGCGGCATAAATTACTGTTTCACCCAAGAAATTTTAAAAATAGAAATTCACCATTGACCCCCTTACGTTAAAAGTACAGTGCAGAATACTATGGGTAAGTTCATTTTTTGCACAAACTGAAATAATTGGAAAAATTACTACACAAAATGAGTAAATGTGTAAATAAATAATGTTACCAAGAAGAGTTAATTGCTTGCTTTTCGATAAAACAAAAATGCATTGTTAACGACATATGTTTATACAGCTAGGATCCAACCAACAGTCAGCTGTTCTGTTTAGTGAGAAACCTTTGCAAGCAAAATAAACTAAAAAAATAACTAGAAAGTCTACAGTAGTGACATCTGTGAACGTTGTGAAGAAGAAAGGCAGAGGTAAATCACGCTGTTAGTAACAAGCACTGATAACTGGGCGATTTAGGTTTCAGAAACTCGTGAAAGTTATCTGTGCTGTTAAAATTGAAAGTCCATGTAGCTAACCCTATTGTAAGGGACGGCCGGAAAATATATCCGGTCCGAGAGGGCAATGTAAGTCTTTAGGACCAATGTTAGGGTCAGGACCGTAAGGAGCAAATGTTAGGTTAAGGTACTTCTCAAATAGGAAATAAAACGTTGCTTTTAGGTTTGGAAGGGACTTCAATTGGAAGTGCATAAGATAGGAAAGATTAGCCACCTCTGAATAGCTAGTGAGGACCAGATTCGAAAGAATCAAAATGAGAGCAATAGACTGTAACCTCAGGACACTGGTATCAGGAATCCACGGACTACTTAAGGAAAACAATCGAAACGTGAAATAATCACAACTTACTAGATTCACACACAATAATTATTTAAACTAATTGAAATAGAAACACTGATACATAAGATGCAAGAGTACGTTATCACACGTGGTTGAAAATATTAATTTCTTGAAAACCTTGACAAATAATATCTTAAAATGCGTAGATTAACTTGCTCTTGAAGTTAATACTAAACTTTTGCATGTAGTTTAGTCGTAAAAGCTGATATAAGCACTGGAACATGTAGCGTTGGTTGCACAACTGTTGCGTAATATCAAACTTCTGTAACTCGGAGAATTCACTCGCGAATTTGATGAATTATATGTAATTATGTATGAATAATTACTGAGAGCCACAATTGCGCACAATTGTGTCTAATTCACCGCTTCCAGAGCAAGTTTAATGAAACTTGGTAGAAAAAGCGGGAATTCCTCGAGCCTACTAGATACACTGTTATCTGCGTGAGGTCTCGTTCAATACTAACTGGCGTGACGCTACACCACCACATATAACAAAAGAAATTAGCAAGTCATGCATGATCCCACAATGCTTTGAGGCGGGAATAAGATGACAATCAAAGCGGGACATTGCAAGCGGACAGTTTGAAACATTCTAAAGTAGAAACATGTTGCTTGCGCGAACATACCGACCCCTTTGAACTATTTAGTTCAACAAAATAGATAAAGAGCAAGCTATAAAAAATACATTCAAATGGACAAATAACATAAAGGAAAACACTTATTATATACATCACAATAACACAGTTTATCTCCGAAAAGTAAAACCTTATTGTGTAAGGAGGAAAACCAAATAACACTTATTACAATGCAACGGTTTGTCTACACTATAATTGCTTGTAAAACAATAAAGAGATATGAAATATTAATTGCACTGTATTACACTTATTATTGATCTGGCAATGGACATAATTTCACTACCGGGCGCTTGTATTCACCACTAGGAGTGCGAACTGTCGCCACACGAATTAGACCGTCTTCTCCCGGATGCACCTTGGTGATGACGCCTATCTTCCATTGAAGTGGGGCTACGTTGTCCTCCTTCAGAATGACTAAGATGCCTTCTCGCAGATTCTCACTGGAAGATGACCATTTTTGTCGCTGCTGAAGTGTATGCAAATACTCGGAAGACCATCTTTTCCATATATGATGCAAATGATTTTGTAGAATTTGCCATTTTTCAAGACATTTCATATCATCTGTGGGAGGATGAGATGGCAGGGACGTGAGAGGCTCACCGATGAGGAAATGCCCAGGTGAAAGATATGAACAGTCGTTTGGGTCGTCACTAAGACGAACGAGTGGTCTGGAATTCAAACAAGCCTCGATCTGAGTGAGCAGCGTACAAAGCTGTTCAAATGTAAGGATTTGTGCACCCATCGTTCTCCTTAGGTGAAACTTCATAGATTTCACCGCAGCTTCATGTAACCCACCGAAATGAGGAGATGACGGTGGAAGAAAATGCCAGGTATAATCATTGGTTGCAGCAAAATCTTGAACTGACTTCTGAAATTCTTCGGATTGTAGTAGAATACGAAGATCTTTCAATTTGTGATTCGTGCCTATGAAATTAGTACCGTTATCGCTGAAGATATCCTTGCATAGGCCACGACGGGAAGTAAATCTTCTTAGCGCGGCTAAGAAAGCTTCTGATGTGAGGTCTGATACCAATTCAATATGAATGGCTTTAGTTACAAGACATACAAAGATTGCAGCGTATGCCTTGGCAATGATTTTACTTCTAGGCGATCCGTATCTTATGCTGAAGGGACCAGCATAGTCTACTGCTGTGCGTAGAAAGGGCCTAACAGGAGTTACTCTGTAGTTAGGAAGATTGCCCATTAGCTGTTGAGCAGATTGTGCCTTTAGTTTATAGCAAGTCAGACACTTGTGTAGAACAGATTTCACTAGTCTGCGCACGCAAGGGATCCAATATGCTTGTCTTAACGAGGCTATCGTAAGCTGATGTGACGCATGTAAAAGCTTAAAATGTTCATGCTTTACAATTAGAGCAGTTAGATGGTGCTTGCTTGGCAATATGATCTGATGTTTAGCATCATATGCAAGATGAGATTTATCTATGCGACCACCAACTCGTAAAAGACCATTTTCGTCCAGAAATGGTGTTAATGTATGAATAGAACTTTTCGCAGAAGTTTCTTTCAGATTTTTAAGATCTGCAATTTCACTCTTAAAAGATGAATGCTGAGCACTTTTAACACAAGTTTGTAAAGCTTGTTGAAGCTCTTCAGCTGTAATAGGTCCATGAAATTTTGTTTCATGGCGACATGCAGCAATAAATCTATTCATGTAGCATGTTACTCTTTGCAGGCGTCGGAGATCTGAGAATGTTGTAAGAAAATGTTCTCTCTCCTTTGTTGACACCAGACAGACATTTGCAAGTTGTTCTGATGAATCAGGAACACTTAGTTGTTGTGGTTGTTTTGGCCAGGCTGTCTCTGGTGAAGATAACCAGTTAGGACCGTGCCACCACAAATCGATTTCAGATAACTGCTCACAAGAAATTCCTCTTGAGACAAGATCTGCTGGATTTTCATGTGTGGCAATGTGTCGCCATGTAGCAGTCTCCGAAAGTTCTTGTATCTGCGACACACGATTTGAAACAAAGGTTTTCCACTTTCGTGCATCAGTTTTGAGCCAAGAAAGTACCACTGTAGAATCTGACCACAAACGATTTTGTAAAGGTTGTACCTTGAGGTCACTTAGCACTTTGTTGTATAATTTAGCTAGCAGAAGTGCACCACAGAGTTCAAGGCGTGGAATGGTTTGCTTCTTTAGAGGAGAAACCTTAGATTTTGAACATAATAATTGAACAGTAGTTTCACCTTCACTATTTACAGAACGAATATATATACAAGCTCCATACGCCTTCTCGGAGGCGTCACAGAAACCATGTAATTGAATGTCCTGCACTGTACCAGATGTAAGCACATATCTGGGAATACGCAAGGTGTGAATAGTAGCTAATGTTTTACAGATTTCCAGCCATTTCTCCACCAGATGCACAGGTACGGTTTCATCCCAGTCTAATTTCTCAATCCAGAGAGATTGCATAAAGATTTTAGCATTTATGACAATAGGACTAGCCAATCCTAGCGGATCAAAGATAGATGAAATAAGTGAAAGGATATTTCGTTTGGTTAGTTTACCTTGCACATGGGTTTGGAGTGAAGGATGTGATTGGATCTGAAATTTATCATTAACTGGGTGCCAAAGTAAGCCTAGGGCATGTATGTTTTCATTGTTATCAAGTGCCAGGGGCAATTGAGTTTCTCGATGTGAAGGAGGTACTGATTCCAATAAAGCTTCATGGTTGGAACACCATTTTCGCAGAGGAAATCCACCACAATTGAGCATATCTGTAAGCTCACTTTGCAGTTTCAGGGCTTCTTGGATGTCATTGTGGCCTGCTAAACAGTCATCAACATAAAATGATTCCCGTACTGCCTGAGCAGCAAGCGGATACTTCTCTTCTTCTTCTAGCGCAAGCTGATGTAAAGATCTTATGGCCAAAAATGATGCAGATTTGGTACCATAAGTGACAGTAGTTAGAGCGTAGTCTTGTATGGGTTCATTAGGACTTGAACGCCACACAATTCTTTGAAGATTCTGATCTTCTTTATGCATCCTTACTTGCCTGTACATTTTAGAAATGTCTGCTGAAAATGCATACTTGTAGGTGCGGAACCGAAGTACAATAGATGAAAGATCGTCTTGTATAGTTGGCCCTAGTTTCAAGATGTCGTTCAATGACTTGCCTGAAGACGACTTTGCTGAGGCATCGAATACAACTCGGGTTTTCGTGCTAGTTGAACTAGGCTTTATAACAGCATGATGCGGCAAGTAGTAACATTTTTCTCCAGGCTGAGGAAGTGAAACCTTCTTCATGTGGCCTAGATTTTCATACTCTTCCAGAAATTTGGAATAGTCTTCTTTTAAGCTAGGGTTAGCTTCAAGTTTGCGTTCCAGGTGTCCTAAGCGTTTTATAGCTTGTTGCCTAGATTCGCCCAGAGAATCTACAGGTTGATTCTTGGGGAGTTGCACTACGAATGCACCATCAGTTGCACGAGTGGTGTTTTCTACGTAGTGTTCTTCACATTCACGTTCTTCTTTGGTGTGTACTGCGCTGGGGAAGTCTTCCAGCTCCCAAAATTGCCTTAGTTGCCTGTCCACGTTGTCGACAGTTACAAACAAGTTATGCTGTGAGAACGTCACCTTCTTGTTTTTAATGGCAGACTTAGGAACTGTACCACTGATTATCCAACCAAGCTCGCTGTTGGTCAGAATAGGCTGATTTGGTTTAACTATTCTTTCGTTTGTGATTAATTGAAAGAATAAGTTAGCGCCAATTAGCAATTGTACATCACCAGGTACATGGAATTTAGGGTCAGCTAATGGAAGTTCACTGGGAATATTGAATTTGTAGGGGTCAATTTGGACAGCAGGAAGCTTATTTACAATGTGAGGTAGAACTAGGCAGTTTAGGTTAGCTTGGAAAGCGTGGATCCTGGATCTCATATTAATAGTGATGCTGTGACCACAAGCTGAGGTGCCATTGATACCTCTTATGTGAGTCTCCACTGCGCTAGTTGGTAATTGTAATTTCCTTGCCAAATCTTCCGTGATGAAATTAATCTGACTACCAGAATCAAGCAAAGCTCTGCATTTTACAAGTTTTCCATTTTTGTCTTCTATTTCGACCACTGCAGTTGCAAGAAGAATTTCACATTGGCTAGCCTTTTCTTTTATAGAACAGTAACTAGCTGGAATGTTTGTTGCCGTGCTGGCTGTAGAACTTTCTGAAGAGGGATTCTGTCGAGAAACCTTTTCACTTGACTGTGTGTCATTGTGTAACCATTTACTATGAAAGCCTTTTCCACATTTGCAAAATGATTTTAGCTTGCACTGATCTCTTCTGTGGTTAGGAGAGAAGCAGTTAGCACACAAGCGTTTAGATTTAATGACATTCCATCGTTGTGATACACTTAGTTCTTGGAAGTTCTTGCAATTTAATAAGTTATGATTATCATCGCAGCATGGGCACTTGTCTTCTTTTGTCGCAACATAAGAATGACGAGTGTGTTTCTCTGACTTCTTCTTCGTACTTTGCTCACCTTTGTGCTTAGATGGGCTGGACGTGTTGTTTACATCTGCCAATACTTCAAGGGAATTTGCCTTAGCTTCTAAAAACTTGATGAGGTCTTGAAGTGGTGTGAAGTTCTGAGAATCAATTCTTCCTTCCCACTCTTTTCGTACGCTCTCACAAAGGCTGTCCAAGATTAACTGCATGAGTATAATATCTTGTAATGGTATTTCTACATGTAAAGCTTCCACAGCATATATGTTGCTTTGGAATTTGTTAAGAATACTACGAAGATCATTCACATTTTCACTCTTCATCGTTGGTAAAGAGAGTAGATTACGTACGTGAGCTGTGGCAATAATTCTTGTATTATCGTATCTGGAACCTATTAGATTCCATGCTACACTGAAATTTTCACTAGTCACTGGTAGATTTTTTATCAGTGCGTGTGCCTGGCCCTTTAATGATGACAGAAGGTAATGCAATTTCTGTATCGGTTCTAAGGCTGCATTATTGGCTACAAGACTGCCAAACGTGTCTTGGAAATGTTTGAACGTTGTTATGTCCCCAGAGAAGGTTGGAAGCTGTATGGCAGGAAGTTGTATTGGCCTATTGTTGCACTGAGAAACAGCTGAATGACAAGTATGATGTGAATTGGCACTGTTATGAGATCGCTGACTGTTCACAGAGTTTGCACTATGCACTTGCTGCTCGTGATGACATAGGATTGCACTGAGTTTAGCTTTTAACTCGAAGTAACCATTCATCATACCTTCCTTGTATTCTGCATGTTCATCCAAATCTTCTTCTGCTTCCACAAGAGATTCTATTTGTGTTTGAACAATATCAAATTTGTCCCATATTTCATTTATCTTGTCAAATTTAACTTTTAATAAGAACACATCGGTGTCTTGATTTGCAGTTTCACAAGACTTTTGTAGAAAAGTAAGCTCTCGCTTAATAACGCCTCTACGTCTAATTAAGGCTCGTAAATCACCTTCCATGTTGTGTGTGAAATGTGGAAATTACTTGAAATTGACAGTTGAATTCTACCACTGCTGCACGATAATATGTGAGTCAGCTGTTCACTGCTTTCTTGATGTCTTTTGAGCTGTTGTGTTTTCTGTAGTACTGAAGCACTGCCGAATAGATGATACAGAGTTTATGTACTAGAAATCGTAGCTCTTGAATACGCGGATGCCGTCGCGGTTGAGTCTGCATACAATGAACGAGATCGATAAGACGAGACAAACCATATATATGTGTGTGAATAATGAAATTGTTTCTTAGTAGTCCGGTCCGTTGAGGAACCAATGTAAGGGACGGCCGGAAAATATATCCGGTCCGAGAGGGCAATGTAAGTCTTTAGGACCAATGTTAGGGTCAGGACCGTAAGGAGCAAATGTTAGGTTAAGGTACTTCTCAAATAGGAAATAAAACGTTGCTTTTAGGTTTGGAAGGGACTTCAATTGGAAGTGCATAAGATAGGAAAGATTAGCCACCTCTGAATAGCTAGTGAGGACCAGATTCGAAAGAATCAAAATGAGAGCAATAGACTGTAACCTCAGGACACTGGTATCAGGAATCCACGGACTACTTAAGGAAAACAATCGAAACGTGAAATAATCACAACTTACTAGATTCACACACAATAATTATTTAAACTAATTGAAATAGAAACACTGATACATAAGATGCAAGAGTACGTTATCACACGTGGTTGAAAATATTAATTTCTTGAAAACCTTGACAAATAATATCTTAAAATGCGTAGATTAACTTGCTCTTGAAGTTAATACTAAACTTTTGCATGTAGTTTAGTCGTAAAAGCTGATATAAGCACTGGAACATGTAGCGTTGGTTGCACAACTGTTGCGTAATATCAAACTTCTGTAACTCGGAGAATTCACTCGCGAATTTGATGAATTATATGTAATTATGTATGAATAATTACTGAGAGCCACAATTGCGCACAATTGTGTCTAATTCACCGCTTCCAGAGCAAGTTTAATGAAACTTGGTAGAAAAAGCGGGAATTCCTCGAGCCTACTAGATACACTGTTATCTGCGTGAGGTCTCGTTCAATACTAACTGGCGTGACGCTACACCACCACATATAACAAAAGAAATTAGCAAGTCATGCATGATCCCACAATGCTTTGAGGCGGGAATAAGATGACAATCAAAGCGGGACATTGCAAGCGGACAGTTTGAAACATTCTAAAGTAGAAACATGTTGCTTGCGCGAACACCTATGGTAACTGCAATGTACCAGAAACAGAGTATAAGTCTCACAAATATGTGAAGACTTGACTGCAACAGACTGAGATTACAATAGTTTACGCAAGAAGTTCAGGTGACAAAAACAGCTGGTACTATCTCATGAAGATGATTTTACTGTCAAATTTAAATAGTACAGTCTTCTAAGTAATTGTTGGTATAATTATGAGTGTTCAAATAAAGTTGATAATTAACTATAAATTTTTAAAAATCATGAATTGCCTATTTTATCATCATAGGCCTATATTATGCCACATGGCATGCTCTGTATAATGTAAAACAGTCAGCAATTTTCTCAGATACTTCATGTCTGTGAAGTCGCAGCTTCATATTAAAACAGCTGCACAAGAATTGCCTTTGTCCATTGATTGCATTTGTGCATTCAAAAATTCAATCACAACATGCCTCCACTAAAATTTCTCTGAAACCTAAGAGTTCGCCTATTGAAAAGTTAGGATTACAACCCTTCGCCTGAAGCGCCCATTTTGCTCCTGACCCCTTATGGCCCGGAAAAATTATGGTATTTACCGGTATATGTAATTAAATTACTGCATACAAAAAATAAGAGTAAAAGAGTAAAAAAGATGGAGAAGGATTTAATTTTGATAGAAGGGAATTAATTTGTATAGTTGCTTTAATAATTAAAATGATGTTATGATTAAGAAAAGGATTAAGGATTATTTTTAATGCTGTCAATACTATAATACCTCTTTTCAAGTTCATTCTATTCTTTGTCTTTGAAAGGTAGGGAAAGGCGTACGCTGTAAACAGTTCAAAGCGCACCCACACTGGAACACTAATAATAAAACTCGTAGCCCTTACTGCATTGTTGGTCAACTGCAGGTGGTTCGGCGGCTATTTAACGAGCATCAGTGTAGCAGGTTGGCTATTGAAATTGACTATTTAAAATATTTAATTTTCAAGCCGCACATTATTTCAGTATTTTCGTGCTACTAATGTTCAAAAAAATTCTACCACCTTTCCGTATAGTAAAATCACGACAATAAAGTATTATAAAACAAAACAAAAAATCATATTGTCAAATGCCGCCAAAAAATTGATCGTTTCATAGGAAAATTGCCCAAATAGTAATAGTTGAAATATATATTGTTTTTTAAATCCTAGTTTTCCTTATGGAGTGGGGAGGGGGGAGTCAAAACAGTCACCTCTTAATCCCTTTGTCAGTGCAGTTGAAGATTGTTGACCTGAACTGTTGTAATTAATTATATTGTGAGTTGTCAGTGAAGTGTTTTACACGTACCAGTTGTACTTTTATATTTCGGGGCTTTAAAAATTCGCCGTATGATAAAATTTCAGAGAGCTTCATAGGACATGAAGGCCAAAAAAGGGAACAAGAATGGTAATGAATTCAGAAAAGATAAAAGACTGAAAGAGTTGCAAGAATCGGCTAAAGCTTGTTCTAAAATAACTAACTTTTATGTAAAACCACACACAAGCAATCACCCTGAAAGTGAAAACTGCGGTGAATTAATCCGCCCAGGAACGACCTTGTTCTCAAATTCTTCTCTTAGTGAAAAAGAAAAACTCTAGTGTAGTGAACTTCCTAATATTAGTTAGTGTTATGGCAAAAGTGAAACTTCAAATATTGATTTTGATTCTAAAACTGAAGATATAGTTCTGATGATAGAAGCTTCTGATAGAAGTTCTTTTGAACGAAACTCTTCATCACCACCTCTGTTATCATTGATTGTAAATCCAACAAAAATTAATAAGCTAAGTATAGTATAAGGATAGAGTGTAGCCTCCTGCACATTGCTCAAGACAAAATACAGTTATTACTGCTGATGTATATTGAATATAGTAAAAAGTGCTTGATATTACAATGCCAATTCCAGCAAATATTAATTAAATTGAAGATTGTGTGGAAACGAGCGTTAGCTATTTTCAACGCGGGAAGTGATGGCTCAGTAAAATATACAAAACAATATAAAGTTAAATTGTCTATGCTCTGTACTGTCATGTTAGCAGTTTTGTCTTAATGCCAATTCCTGGTATAATCAATCAAACTGTAATTTTTGTGGAAATGACCGTTGGTACATTCAACGCGGGAAGTGGGCCTGAGTGTGTAAATAGTGTTGCTACAGACAAAGATAGTTTTTCTGATGGATTATTTGAGCTTATTTCTAAAGCTTATTCTTTGTGGTTATAAACAGTAGTAGCGTCAGGTGCCATAGTTTTTGAACTCTTAAAATAAAGTTCCTAAGTAATATGAGTCTGGCGATGCTTCTAGAAGCGGCAAATTTTGTCAAACTACAAGGAGTGACCTTAATGGAGGATATCCAACCTGGTAAAGTTCAGTTCTTGTCTCATTCAAGTTCTATTATTGACAAATATGTATGTGATGGTTGTGAGAAAAATGTTAAGAATGGAGACCTGTGTTATCTTTGTGATACATATTGGCACTTCAGGTGTGCTAAACTTGATCCAATTCTAAACAAAAAAAAACCCTAACTTAATGTCTGAATGGTCTTGTGATATATGTATGAACACCTCTCACAATCGTAGTGATCCCAAGTGCCAAACAACGATAAACAATTACATATCGGTTATAGCAGACTTACGTGATGAAATCAAAACACTCCATAAGAAAATTGAACATCTAAACAAAGAATTAACGAGTGCTAGATTATCTGAAAACTTGATACCCAAAACTAATACTCCTAATGAATGGAAGAAGGTAAACATTTTTAGACATAATGTACATTCAATTAAATTAAATGACCTAAATGAGTTTCCGCCACTTCTGACAAAGAATAGATTTTCATCACTGAACCTTGAGCAAGAAACGTCTGCGAATGTGAATCATTCTGGTGAGATCAACCATTTCACTGCTGGAAGGGTCGACTGCTCATATAGGACTTCTAAAGGATCCTATAAAGATGCACGTCTGAAAACAAGTAGTAGGAGAGTTCTCATTCTTGCTGACAACCATGGTAGAGGTTTGGCCAGAAGGATGAATGAAAGTAGTGAAACGTCTAAAACGACCGCTATAGTTAAATCCGGGGCTGGTATTAGAGAAATAACACAGAACATTGAAGCCAAGTGTAACAATTTGTCGAAACAAGACTGTGTAGTACTAATTGGGGGTAGTAATGATGTTAGTCAGGGTGAGTTACATGGTGTTGTACCAATATTGGAAGACACACTAAATAGATTAAAGCACTCTAATGTTATTGTGGCAAATCTTCCACAAAGATGCGGCCAACATCCTAATTCATGGGTAAACCAACAAATAAGAATAGTGAACCATAACTTATCTAATTTGTGTAAAAAGAATGTTAAGATGATTAACACTCATATTGCAAAAAGAGGTTTGCACACTAGGCATGGCCTTCACTTTAACGGAAAGGGCAAAAGTGTATTGTGTAATGCAATTAGTAAGGCTGTGCAAGATTTGCTGACTGATTGCTCCAATTACCCTAATCATATAAATGAATCTTCAGCTAATCTCACAAATGATTTTTTATTGGTGAATTTAACTCTAAAAGTAGTATTAACTCTGCCACTGGTAAATCAAAAGCTTTCAATCTCATCATTGCACACCAGAATATTCAATGTATCAGAAACAAAATTTACAATCTTGATATAACCTTGAGTTCCAGTTTGATTGATCTAAACATTCTATGTTGATCAACACTGGTTAACCAGTGATGAAACTGACTATTACAAAATTCAAAATTTCAATCTCTCCAGTATTTACTATCGATTTTCGATTAAAAATGGTGGAGTTGCTATTTATGTCAGAGAAGGCATTAAATCTGTCAATAGATCAAACACAAAGCAAATGAATGTGGAAAAACATTTTGAACATGTAGTATCAGAAATCTCCATTTATGGTTCTAATTGTAAATTACTTATTGTCTGTATTTATAGATCGCCTGATGGTTCTATAGAAATGTTTTTAGATAAATTAGAAAACCTTTTAGATATTTTACACAAGGAAAACAAGCCCATAATTATTTGTGGTGACTTAAACTTAAACTTCCTTACATCAAATTCATTGATTTCTGATCTTATCTCGTTATTACAATCTTACAACTTGGAAACAGTCATACATAGTCCCACCAGATTATCTTTAAACAGTACCTGTTTAGACCAAATTATTATAAGTGTTGATAAATTTCCTTTCGAAACTGAAAACATTAACTTCGCTCTGTCTGACCATAACCTAATATTACTTAAGCTAGTACTTCCCATCAAATGAGATTTACCAGACATTTCACACCATAATAAACAAATTAAACTAACAAGAATCTACAGTGAAGAAAACTTAAAGTACTTCACTTTTCTTTTGAGTAATGAAAATTGGAGTGATGTTTTACAGGAAACAGACTTAAACAACAAAGTAACCAGTCTCATTGACACAATAATGCACTATATGAATATAGCCTTCCCATTAGTTAAAAAGACTAAATGAATGCAGAACTACAAGGTTAAAACCTGGTTGACTAAAGGCATATTGATCTCGTGTAAAAATAAAATACGAATTCAATGAAATAAGCAGATATACAAATGATCCATCTATTAAGAATCACTTCAAAACCTATTCAGATATTTTGAAAAAAGTAATTTTTGAATCAAAAAGTCGTAATAACGACCAGTATAGAAGCAAAGCATTATGGAAGGTTGTTAAAAGCGAGACTCAAATTGGAGCAAATAAATCCAAAGATAAAATAGAACTTCTTCTTAATGATAAACATCTTATTTCACCATTAGAAATTGCAGAGGCCTTCAATAACTTTTTTATTAATATATCAGGTGTCAACTACAAAAACCCAATAAAATCTAATACTAAAACTCGTTCAAATCCAGTTACTAATTCCATTTATTTAACTCCTGTTACATAGAATGAAATTTCAAATATACCTAGGTAATACACTCCTAATATATTGTAGGAGTTTATAATCCTAATATTTGTAATGCAATAGATGATTCTGAAAGTATTTTAGTAAAAAAAAGTAGAATAAATATTATTATAATTGGTGATTTTAATTTTAATTTATATGAGTTGAATAATTCTATTATAGATAAGTATAAAAAGCTTGCACAGTGCTACAATTTTTCATTCTGTAACCAACTCCCTACATGTATAAGAAATACTGTTTTGTAGTACTAAGTCCGGCACACTCATCCTCAGGCACCCAACATGGCATCAGTTCATTATCCAGACAAGTCTGAAATGACACTTTCATGTTGTCGGAACACCTATTTTCATTATTGAATTTCTTTAGTATCACAAAATTAAGAGTAACACTTAAAATGTCTTCAGAACTCATAATCTATATATATAAAAATGAATGTATGTGTCCTTTATGCATTACTACACCATTCATCCGATCGCCATGAAACTTTGGGAAGTTGTTGGGTACATTCCCGGGAAGGTTTCTGTCACACTACATTTTTAATTTTAGCCTTCGTTCGCGAGTTATGAGTGAAAAACGGAAAGAAAACGTGCATTTTTTACGCTTTCGAAGCATGTTTTCAGTTATTCATTTCAGTTGTCAAATCAATTGCAGAAGGCATTGTCTATTTTTGTCATACTTTGGAAGCAATAGCATCGCGATCGCTTTGGAAGGCAATGGATATCTCATGTTATTATAAACGCCAGAGAAGTTAATGATAAGGTGATGATAAGGTAATATTAAATATTTATTTAACGTGGAATATGCTTCTTAAGAAAGATGGTTTACAGAAAATTCCGGGGAAGTTGCTTAGTTCGGGGTCCAGGCTACAACATTTCTATATGTAATCATAAGTAAAATCTCTTATGTGTGGTCGTTAAATCTGCCTGAAATGTAACGGAATTATAAGTCTGGACAAATGAATATAGAAACTATGGCCTCAGTAGGCTTATTCCATTCTTCATCTATATAAATAAAAACGAATATATGTCTGTCTGTCTGTCAAATACATTTACACACATTTTTTCATCGTAAGTTTAATCGATTT
Source organism: Ectobius pallidus (assembly GCA_964059195.1). Taxonomy (NCBI): domain Eukaryota; kingdom Metazoa; phylum Arthropoda; class Insecta; order Blattodea; family Ectobiidae; genus Ectobius; species Ectobius pallidus. Next base: position 81,917,978 of record CAXKWD010000003.1, read on the forward strand.
CAATTCTCATAATCTTCTGAGGTTGCAGCAACGCTCGACGGGTAATCTATATAGATCTTCTATATAGCCTACATAAAAATGAATGTATGTGTGTCTGTCCTTTATGCATTACTATGCCATTCATCCGATCACCATGAAACTTTGGGAAATTGTTGAATACATTCCCGCAAAGGCATGCTACATTTTTAATTTTAGCTTTCGTTCGCGAGTTATGAGTGAAAACGGGATTGAGACGTACATTTCTTGCGCTTTCGAAACATCAGTTTTCAGTTGTCAAATCAATTGCAGATGACTTTGCCTACTTTCGTCATACCTTGGAAATAAAAGCATCGTGATCGTTCGAATTTTGTAAGCCCACCATGGCCGAATCATTTGTTTATAATGTCAAGGCACGCAGACAGATGAAATTTTCACCCTAGACGGAAGAAGAATAGTGAATATAGCCCTAAATGGACAAACATTATGCAGGGTTTTTTTAGGCCAGGGAACTAGAATCTGAGGTTATTTTTCCCATGCTGCGCTTTCTAATCGTGGAATTCACTTCAAAGCCGGATTTAGAGTTGTTTCATTAATTAGGCCTATCAATCGTTTAGTTTAGACCTATGAATGTTTCGTGTGTAAAGTGTTAGTAAATATAATAGTTTAATTATTTTGCTCTTAACTTATAATCTTCCTATTAATTATTGTGGGCGAAGCCGCGGGGATCTGCTATAAGCTATAATAAGCTATAGCTTATCTAGCGTTTTCTGAGGAAATAGTTTGTGTGTGATAAGTCGTTCTTCCCCATTTCAAATTCTAAATACCTATATAAAGCCCTTAAAGACCTCGAGTTTGAAAATCGAAAGTCCTTCATAAGTTATTTTCGCATTTACAAAATACAAAACCCGAGCGACGCCAGGCCTTTTAAGCTAGTGAAATATAAAACAAGCCTTTATACTTTCAATAGAAATTAAGTATAATTATGATATTTTCCCGGGCTACTAACCAGGTGGTGAATTGGATTAATTCCGACGTTTCGAAACCAAACTGAGGCTTCATTGTCAAGGAGAATGAAATGCCAGGATTAGATGGCGTGTATTTATAGGACTGCTGTGAATGGGGACATCCGGATTGGAGAAAGGATTTGTTGAAGACCAACCAATCAGGAAACAGATGGGTGCTGTAAGAACAGGAGGGAAAAATTAGAGAAGTAGAATCGGTCCAAATAAGGGCCAACGGTCAATAGGTAGTGAAAATAAATTATTATTATATAGGTGGTGGTGGAAACGAGAAAAAATTGGAAAAAAGTTGGAAAAAAGGGAAACACGGTCCAAATGAGGGCCAATGTTTTTAATTACTCTGGTGGTTCATTGGAAGGTGTGCGGTTGGCTCGTATGGACCTGAGCGACTCAATAGCATGGAACCAGGCAGGGCTTAGTTGGATAACGCTGTCTCTATTCATGTTGTTTGGTTCCAAACGGATCTCCACGGCTTCTCTCACCACTCTCTCCCAGAAGTTTGAAGACCTGGCAAGAATAGCCGTTTCACCTTAGCACCATCAGACCTCCTAGTCAGCTTCGACGTAGTCTCACTTTTCACACGGGTTCCTGTCAATGACGCCATGAACCTACTCCAACCCCATTTTCAACCTGACATCATAAACCTCTTCAGACACGCACTCTCCTCCACATATTTTCTATATGATGGCCAGTTTTATGAACAGACAGATGGTATAGCCATGGGGTCGCCTCTGTCACCTGCCATAGCCAATTTTTATATGGAGCACTTCGAACAGGCAGCTTTAGAAACAGCTATCCACAAACCCACCCATTTCTTCAGATACGTCGATGACACGTTTGTGGTCTGGCCCCACGGGAAAGAAACACTATAGGAATTTCTACAGCATCTGAATGGATTAAACAGCAACATACAGTTCACAATGGAAGTAGAAAAGAACGGACAGCTCCCCTTCCTTGACATCTTAATCAGCAAGAAAACTGATGGGACTTTGGGCCATGCTGTCTACCGGAAGAAGACCCATACGGACCTATACTTATATGGAACGAGCCATCACCATCCATCCCAGCGCAGAGGGGTACTTAACACTCTCTTTCATAGAGCTTTCGCCATTTCGGACTGCAATAACTTACCGGAGGAACTAGACCATCTCAAGAGAATATTCCTTCAGAACGGCTACAAGAACAATGAAATTAGATTGGCCCTGAAAAGGACCGCTTCTCCGCGTCCAGCAGTGGAAGATGAGAAACCCCCTGACGGTAGCCGGCGCGTAGCATGCATACCATACATGGGCGCAACGTCGGGGAAAATTAGCCGTATCCTCCATAAGTTTGACATAAAAACAATTCATCTACCACCTCCCAAGATAAAGCAGCTCATCCGGCCAGTGAAGGACAACCTGGGTCTGACGACAGGACACCGTATCAAGTTTGGTGAAACGGCTATTCTTGCCAGGTCTTCAAACTTCTGGGAGAGAGTGGTGAGAGAAGCCGTGGAGATCCGTTTGGAACCAAACAACATGAATAGAGACAGCGGTATCCAACTAAGCCCTGCCTGGTTCCATGCTATTGAGTCGCTCAGGTCCATACGAGCCAACCGCACACCTTCCAATGAACCACCAGAGTAATTAAAAACATTGGCCCTCATTTGGACCGTGTTTCCCTTTTTTCCAATTTTTTCTCGTTTCCACCACCACCTATATAATAATAATTTATTTTCACTACCTATTGACCGTTGGCCCTTATTTGGACCGATTCTACTTCTCTAATTTTTCCCTCCTGTTCTTACAGCACCCATCTGTTTCCTGATTGGTTGGTCTTCAACAAATCCTTTCTCCAATCTGGATGTCCCCATTCACAGCAGTCCTATAAATACACGCCATCTAATCCCGGCATTTCAATCTCCTTGACAATGAAGCCTCAGTTTGGTTTCGAAACGTCGGAATTAATCCAATTCACCACCTGGTTAGTAGCCCGGGAAAATATCATATATTACCAGCACCAGGAAAAATTCAAAGCACAGAAATTAAGTAGTTCCAATGGGATTACAATAAGAAACCCGCCTAAAATTTCAGTTCGCCATCTTGTTCGTGCTCCCATGGGAACCTGCACTCTCCTTCCACATTTCCCATAGCTGCTACAGGCTGATGGATCCAATGTCAAAGAGCTGTGGAAACTGGTGACAGCAATGATGTCATTGCTGATCTTTGAAATAAAAGTGCTGCCAGCGCATTCACATAAAGGAATATGCTGTCTAGATTGAGGACCGAACAAAGTTGTAGAAATGTAAAACATTCAGCAATTTTCCCAGGTATTTCCTGTCTGTGAAGTCGCAGCTTCATATTAAAACAGCTGCACAAGACGACTATGTGAAAAAAGAAATTAACAATGCAGAGTTCTTCTTAATCCAAGTCGATGTTACAACAGACATTTCACAAACCTCACAGTGATCCATTAGATTGTAATGAACATACATAAGCTTTCACGGCCGGAGTCATCATGGTCTACAATTTCCGGGCTGTTATGCCGTGGTCCTAGGTTTTTATGACCTGGAAACATTCTGAAGCGACATAAGGTAGACACCATCTTCAAGCTGACCAAAAAGCTCCAAGCTAGCCTCAGATCTGCCAAGGACAGTCGAGACCCTCTTACGGGAAAGGGAGTGTATAGAATTCCATGTAGCTGTGGCTTAGTGTACATAGGGACCACCAAACGAAAAATCAGCACAAGTCTACAAGAACACAAGAGATATTGCCGGCTACTTCAACCGGAAAAATCGGCTGTGGCTGAACACGCTATTTTAGAGGATGGCGATCATGAAATTCTATACAAGGAGACCCAAGTCCTTTCCACCACACCACAGTACTATCCGCGGCTGTACAGAGAAGCCATAGAGATTATGAAACATCAAAAGAATAATTTCAACCGCAAAGAAGAAGCTTTAAGAGTAAATAAGTTGTGGTTCCCGGTACTAAGAAAAACCACGGTGCAACCTTTCCATGGTAAGAGGAAGACGGACTTCACAGAAAACTGCGCGCCAAACAGTGCCCAGGGTATAAATATGGGAGGAACACAGAACCAGAGCTCAGTCTGTCAACGGCCATCTAGACAAGCACGTCGCTCCAGCAGTGCCTCTGAGGATGCTCACCGCAGTCGTGAGCGAAACGTCAGGTCGTAAAAACCTAGGACCACAGCATAACAGCCCAGAAATTGTAGACCATTAGATTGTGTTTCGTTACTTCAAAAGCTGAACTTGCAAAATGGTTCTAAGGTTTTCATGACATCAGTACTGATAGAACGTCCCAAACACTGTTCAGTCTTATGGATACAATTTTAGGAGTGTTCAACTACAAAGCTAAACTTGTTGGTCAGTGTTATGACAGTGCTAGTGTAATGTTAGGTCATTTGAATGGTCTAAAGAAGAAAATTAAAGATGAAGCTCCTCAAGCACTTTTTGTTCATTGCCTTGCACACTGTCTCAAACTTGTATTGCAACAAAGTTGTAATCGAATACTAAAGTGCCACATATTTTTCGCTAATATAAGTGGCATACCCCCATTCTTTCATTGAAAAGAACTTACGCCTTGGACATAGTTGGCAGAAGAATTCCCACAGCAACAGACCCATGATGGAGTTCAAATTCAAAACTCGTAAATGTTGGTGTTGAACACTGGGACAATTTAAAAGCAGTTTTTGAGCAAATAGTCAATGACAGGTTTCCTTAATGAAATTAATGTTTTGAATTTGCCTTCCTGTCCCTTGTATTCAGTGATTTGTTTGAAGTCACAGGCATTCTGTTTGAGATTCTACAAAAGAAGTCTTTTGCTGTAAACAAGTTAAATCCACTTGTAAAGTAATTCTTACAAAAAAGGAATTGGGGTTGAAGCTGAAAGGGCTAAATCCTCTTTGCGGGATGTAGTTTATGATTTATGTATAGCGTAGAGCTTTTCACTGGTACTCACTACTACTCACTACCAGTGAAAAGCTCTACGCTATACATAAATCATTAAGATTATCGCTACAGAATGGACAAAACTCAAGAATGTAGTTTATATTACCAACAGCAATCACTCGAATGATAATGTGTCTAGTATGGAGGGATGTATCCAAAATGACTTCAGTAAGGACACCGAAGGCTCCGACCGGCACCCTGGCAATATGTGTAGTACGGTGGGAGGAGACTATATTCTACATATCAAAAGGGAGGATGTAGTTGGCAGTAATAGCAATGTTATGGATTCGAAGTCTAGGATACATAACAACCTCAGGGTTGGAGGAACGGAAAATATTCCTAGTGCATCCGCCCCAGAGACTAAACATGTTAATAAATATTGAATAGCTGTAGAAAGAGGATCAGTCAGTTTGAAGGATACTAGAAGCACTCAATTAGCTAAAGAGAGCCATGCTGATAAAGATCCCATTCTGAATGGAACCAGCCAGAGTGGGAAGTACAATGATAATATTAAGTTGATAGATATGGTTATAACTGAAAAGGAGGATAGATGTTCCATCGATAGGGTCTTCTCCAATGACACCGATCCACCTTCTGTTAACATGCCTGCTTCGGGGGACTCCGATTCAGATTGGTGGCAACTGAATAAAGCGGATGGGATTGTGCAGCATAAGAACGAGACTTTGCTCAGGGATAATACCGATGCAAGTAACGAGTTGTCGAAAGACAGGGTAACAGAATATATTCAATATAACGAAGGTACCGAGGTGGATGAAGATTATAGTCCCACTATACCACATGAAGTTTCCACTAATCAAAGTAATATTGAAAAAGAAAACCTTAACCTATATTCTATTGTAGGCAACGAGACTCTCAACCAGACGAGTGTTGCTAGCACATCCTCAAGGGATGCTCTTGTTTCGGCCCCTGTTAATTGCATCGACTTATCAGTTGCACCTATGGTAGAAATAATTACGAGCAAGATAGAGGTGAATGATATAGGTGAATATCCTAATCCAGGTGCGATTCGTAGTCATACTGTTGAACAACCTGGAGTAGCTCTCACCGTAACTAGTGATGTTATAAGACAGAATAAAGATAAAACCAGTATGTTTGAGCGGGGAGAGGATTGCTCGGGTAATGAAGTTATCAATACTAGTATACAAGTTCAACCTAATAATGAAATAGATAATGTTACCAATGAACAGGTGGAATTGGGCCATCTCGAGGTAGAGCATATTTTGCCAGAAGATTGGAAAGTAAAATGGGCTAAAGCTGCATTAAAAGTAGCTATGTCAAGGTCAGAAGCCCTAAAATTTAAAGAAGTACAAATGAATCTTGATGCTTTCTTCCATCAAACAGCAGTAGGCGTACAACCGCCACTAGACATGGATGCCTTGGTAGATCTGCTAGTTCATAATATGAAAGGAGAAATCAATGAAAATGTAAATATACTCAATAGACCAAAACGATATGTTAGAAGAGAATCGAACAGAAAGCAGAAACATAAACTATGCCAAAGGATATACCGCAATAACCCTAAATCGCTGGTGGACAAGGCTTATTCTGATAAAGATTTCACAGAAGATACTTACCGCCGAATCTATGGTCGTCCCCTAGGTATAGGGGCTTACCCACACCTAGCTGGCAGACCCCTTGCAGCCTGCTTGCTTTTGGTATCGGAGAAGCCCTGCCAGCAGAGGTTCCAGCAGGTGTACGCAGGGGTTGGGATTTTGGAATGAATGGCAACCGTGTAGATGCGTCATGGTTGAGCTAAAATGGCTGCTTCATTGTGACCAATATGATAGGGAAAAAGTCAAAATAAATTTGCGCTATTTATATTGTTTTCTAGAAGAAAATGAAGGGGTTTTCTCAAGAAAATCCTAGGTGTTACCAAGTATGGGTTTCTTACTTTATGGTAATAAGCACAAGATGTTTAGAAGAACCGATCATATTCAATATAAACATTGCGTGTTGGCTGTAGTGGGGGATCGGAAAGCTGAAGCAAATGTATGTTGTTCGGCCATCGTTTTGCTGCTACAAACGCTATATTGGGTGTGCTGTGATATTGTAGAATCAAGATGACGAAGGCAGCTCCCTTTACTCTCCACGAGAAACACTTATTAACGCAAGCAATTGCTCCATACAAGTCTCTCGTGGAGAGTAAATTAACTGATGCTGTGAGCATTGTGAAGAAGAAGGAAGCGTGGAACACCATCGCCAGTAATTTCAATTCGAATGCCGGTGTTCCACGGAGAGACCACGTTCAGTTAAAAAGGTATGTAATAATATTATTACTGGTAGTAAATTGTAATAATTCTTAGATTTATGCCAAGGAATTACTGGCTACTTCATGTTCAGCTGTCTGCCTAAAGAACTGAGCTATTCATTGTTTCATTGAGCTATGCAACAATTTCAGAAGCTGTTAGCAGCTTTGAAAATGAGATGTCTCTTTGAATTTATATAGCATTATTAGGTATTTAAAATACTTTCTAGTGTGCATAGGCTATTTATCAACATTTGTGGGGTGTAACCTCAAAAATAATTTTTGAATGTAATTTGAAACTGATTAGCGATTGTATTGTTATTATATTTTTATTGAGTCCATATTTACTATGTATGGGTATCTCATCTTGAAATGCTAATAAGAATAATCCCTAATAATGGATCCTTTAACTTGACTGATATCCTAATTTCAGATGCTGGGAAAAGCTTAAATCTGCCACAAAAAAACAGATTGGAGAGGAGAAGAGAGCGAGAATGGCCACTGGTGGGGGACCGGGCCCAAAATTTATAGAAGACGACATCCTGGGGGATGTTATTGACATTGCCCCCCATATAGACTCAGAATTGCGTAATCCCTTTGATAGTCAGCATCAAAGGGAAAGCAATTCTGTAGTCTTATCGGATGTGTCAGGGAGTAGTTTTGTTGATGTGGAAGGTAATCTGCAAGCAGTTCCTTCCATTATCATGGAACTAGGACCTGACGCAAATGGGGCAGAGTCCGGTTCACCCCAGGTGTCAGTGCTCGGATCACCGCAGGTGGCATTACCTGACAGTCCTCAAGTGACAGGTGAGTGAAATAGCCTATTACTGTTACATTTATACTCAAGGCTGGGAAGGACCCCGGCAATGCACCAAGCTGGCGACCGATTTCTATAGTCTCAATCTTGGCTAGGCTGTTCGCTGCCCTTCTTGACGGTAGCGTCAGGAAGGTGGTGAATACGATTTCTATAGTTTCAATCTTGGCTAGGCTGATCGCTGCCCTTCTTGACGGTAGCGTCAGGAAGGTGGTGAATATAAGTCCGAACCAGAGAGGATTTACGATGCAACCAGGCTGTCAAAGCAATGTTTGTATCATATCTCACATAATAAAGGAAACTAAACTAGGTGGAGGTGTGTTTTGCTCGACAGTTGATATCTCCAAGGCTTTTGATATGGTCGCACATGAGGCCATACGTAACTCCTTGATCGACAAAGGCAGGCCACCAGGTATAAAAGAGTTGATAATGTCATCGTATGACGGCGTCATGACCAGAATCTCCAGGGATGGACCCGATATCAGGATTAAAAGGGGAATTAGCCAGGGATCCTTTATCACCATTGCTATTTAATATCACAGTTGATATTATGTGAAAACTTACATTACTGCTTTGATTATGTTCAGAATGATGACTGCACTCAAAACACAACACAGTCATAATTGTTACAATAATGAACACAACACACTGCAATATGGTAACCAAACTGAGATAGCTGCTTGCTTGGATAGGAATGAAAAAGTAGTAAGTTTATTTTTAGATCTTTCGAAGGCTTTTGACTGTGTCAGTCATAAAACTCTACTAGCAAAGCTCGACATGTACGGGATAAGGGGTATCAGTAAGGACCTCATTGGATCCTATCTACAAGAACGTACACATTCACAAGGAAGATGGCTCTTTCAGAAAAATAAAGTCGGACTGCAGAATTGTCAAAAATGGTATCCCCTAAGGCTCAGTGTTAGGACCCCTGTTATTTATTCTTTATGTAAACAACATACCAGAACTTCCAAACCTTAAAGTAATATCTTATGCCGACGACACTACGGCTATATATAAACGGATAGATGTCTTAATCACATCGACAATCTTAAATCTGGCTATTCCCTGGGTGAGAATATGGTGACTGTGCAAGCTTTCGCCAACGACCTTTTTCTGGTTTTGTCCGATAAGGAGGAATCCAGGGAATGCTGGACATTTTACAAGTTGACCTTTCAAAAGTTGGTCTTTCAATATTATGTGGGACGTCCTCTGCCTTCCAGGTAATTTCTAATAAAAATACATGGGTATCAGTCGACCTTGTCTTAAGGATAGATGATGAAGTGATACCCTTTGCATCCCTTGATCAGGCATTGTATTATCTGGGGAGAAACATCAATCCCTGGATTAGATCAGGTAGCATATCTGTTAGTGACCAATTACTTAAAGTGGCAATCAAGGAAAATCATGAAAGATGCCCTTAAGCCCTGTCAGAAATCGAATATTATAAGTAACCATCTCATCTCAAAGTTTGTATATAGTTTTTCTATTAGTCTGCCTAGCAATACTATACTGAAATCCATAGACCTTGAACTACATAACATTGTCAGGGAGATCTTCCATCTGCCTCCATCGCTAACCAAGCATTTCTTATATACTAGGAAAAGAGACGGTGTAATGGGACTGCCGAAACTCGAGTGTCTCATCCCTTTAGCACATTTAAAAATGTTGAACACCTTAAATTCCTCCAACAATCCCATTATTAGGGAGTTGGTAGGAAGAGACACATTTCAACTCAAGGCACTTGACCTCTCTGCTAAATGGCATTTGTTATGGCCTAGTCCGCAGCATGGCTTAATCAGTAAGAAATTTGAAGTTAAGGAGTTGGAAAGAAGACTGTGGAATGCGTGCGAGAGTCAGGGGAAATGTGCTCCAAGAGATGATTTGAAAGATGCTATAAGCAGAGTTCTTACTGATGGATGGATGATCTTTAAGGCTTCCAAATTTCACCATGTCCTATTTGAAAAGGTGGTATCCCCTGGGACAAATGAAGTGCCTGACGTGAAGAAAGGTAGGCCAATGGATCCCACAACTGAAGAAGAGCAGTATCCTACACAATCCAAATGCAAGATCATCTGCAACAGATGCACGGAAGCAGGCTTATGAAATTGCAGCCAAAAGCAGCCGCCAAAATATGTTCCAGGCCAAAGATGGGTTTACTGGTTGGGATTGGTGGGTTTCGTTCAAGAAATGCTATGGCCTCACTATGAGAACGTCCGAAAATGTCGGTGAATTGAGCTGCAGCGGCCAATAAAGATAGCATAAGTGAGTTTCATGATACCACGATGATCTTTAAGGCTTCCAAATTTCACCATGTCCCATTTGAAAAGGTGGTATCCCCTGGGACAAATGAAGTGCCTGACGTGAAGAAAGGTAGGCCAATGGTTCCCACAACTGAAGAAGAGCAGCAATCAGTATCCTATACAATCCAAATGCAAGATCTTGGATTTGGCTTGACTGCAACAGATGTACGGAAGCAGGCTTATGAAATTGCAGCCAAAAACAGCCGCCAAAATATGTTCCAGGCCAAAGATGGGTTTACTGGTTGGGATTGGTGGGTTTCGTTCAAGAAATGCTATGGCCTCACTATGAGAATGTCCGAAAATGTCGGTGAATTGAGCTGCAGCGGCCATTAAAGATAGCATAAGTGAGTTTCATGATACCTTGAAGACAACATTGGAGAAACACAGCTTACAGGATGAACCAACTCGTATCTGGAACATGGACGAATCAGGATTTTTGTTCATAACGAAGCCTGGAAAACTGGTGTCTCCAAGAGGGCAGAAGAGGATCTACCAGCAGGTGCCCGGAGAGTGCGGTGAAACGACAGTGCTGCCTACTGCCAATGCTGCAGGCCAAGCTGGATAATATTTAAAGGGCAGCGACTAGCTGAAGAACTTAATACTCCACCAAATGCAATGGTCACAGTTTCTGCAAGTGGATGGATAGAATCAGGAATATTCCTGCAATTTCTGGGATTCTTTGTTGAAAGAATTCCACCATCAAGACCTCAGAACATCTTGCTGGATTCTCATGCCAACCATGTCAGTACACGTTATGAAATTTAGAGAGGAGAATGGGTTAGTTTTTCTTACTTTTCCAGCCCACACAACTCATCTCCTTCAACCTCTTGACATCTCAGTATTTGGTCCCATGAAATCCAACTGGAAGAAGAAGGTCAAAAGTTTTCTGCAATTCAATGGCTGGAAACTTTCAAGGAGAGACTTCTTCCCTATCTTCATATCTGCCTTCAAAGATGGAATGCCCATCAAGAGCATCTGCAGTGGCTTCAAAGCGGAAGGATCTACCCTTTCTCCGAGGACGCATTCCTGGAAGATGACTATCATCCTGGACTTCTTCATAATGCTAGTGGCAACACAGCAACACAACACAACAACACAGCACCAGTGATGCCTTCTCTACAACAGTTTGCTGGAGACTGACATAAGAAAAGTGCTGCACAAAGAGCTTGAGTGTTCAACAACGTGGTGTCGACTTCAGTCACCTTTATTGAAGAGGATCAAGCCAATAGTGTTCTTACAGTTGAAGTGGAAGAGAGCACTCCAAAACAGAAACGTCCCCAGAAAAAAACAGCATCTCCCAGCGACTCTTGCACAAATTGTGGGAGAAACTTCAAGGAAGACCGAGATGACGAGCCTTGGATTAAGTACTCATTTGGGAGCCCTCTCTCCATGCAAAATATTTAACACATGTTAGGGCGACACAAATTTAAATAATTTAAATATCAATTTATGTCCGGTTTCATCGACAGGGGTTACACGTTCTAAACTCTCAATTTGACGAAAATTTTGTTTCATCAACAAGAGTTAGTTTTAACCCCTGAGGTTAAGTTAATCCCTACCTTTCCTATGGTTAAAAGCATAACTTAGGGCTAAAAATGACTGCTGTGAATCGGGAATTTGATGTAGAATTGCTGTATTTTGATATTTTGAATGCTGTACCTATTAGAGAAAGATCTCGAAGGAACGATTTTGAAATTATATCACAAGAACAATTTCAAAAGAGGTATAGATTATCAAAAGTAGTCGTAAGTAAAGTTGTAAATGAAATTCGTGTGAGATTGGAATATGCAACAGAGTGAAACAGGATACTCTCTCCTATGCTTCAGGTTCTTCTAACTTTAAGATTTTACGCAACCGGGTCATTTCACGTAATGGTTGGAGATAATGTTGGAATTTAAAAAACTAGAGCTGGCAGAATTGTGTCTAAAGAGTCTGCAGCTATTGCTTCAATGAGACCAAGGTATGCTAAATTTCCTTGAGCTGAAGAACGTCCTCATATTATTTAAGACTTCCACAATATGTACCATTTCCCTAGTGTTTTGGGCGCAATCGATTGCACCCACGTAAAAATCCAATCTCCAGGAGGCAATATGGCTGAAATATATCGCAACCACAAGGGTTATTTTTCTATCAATGTCCAGTAATTAATGACATTAATCTCCAAATACGGGCTATAGCTACGAGATGGCCTGGGTCGGTACATGATAGTACCATCTTCACAAACACCTACATTAAAGTACAACTTGAAATAGGAGCAATTAATGGAGGGGTTTTGCTTGGCGATAGTAGTAACCCGTTAAGGAAATACTTGCTAACCCCATACCTACATCCTGAAACAAGAGCACAACACAACTGCAACGCCTCTCATATTAGTACCCGGCACTGTGTGTAAAGAATGATTGGAGTTTGGAAGAGGTTCCGAGTCCTTAGCATGGGATTACAAACGAAGCTATGAACTCTCAGTAATTGTAGAAACAGCTGTTCTGCACCAACATTGCTGTGGAGATAATAGACTAACTTCCTCCAGAAGACCTAACACTGATTCAGTACGTTATAGAGAGAAGAAGGAACAGGAATATGCAAATTCAGAATCACATCCTTCTTCCCAATGACAATGAACATACTGCAGTTTCATATAGACATGCAAATTTCAGGTTACCGTTTATTAAACTTTATTAAGATTAGCTACTTTTTTGTATTTTGAATATGAAATGAGACAATCACTGTTTTCTTTTCTTTTTTTCATGTTAATTATTTGTTAATTGTTAATTCAGTTATGGAGTTGCATGAGCAAAATATGTTAGCAATGTGCTGTTGTTTCTCGTCCTCCCTTCTTCCATGTTGCCACTTCCTGTCCACTGTTGAGTTATTTGGCTGGAAGAGGAGAGCTGAGAATTACCGTGTATTTAAATGATCCGACATCTTCGGCGGTAATTGACCAAATTAATAATCTGGCAATCATGTTATGATCTTTTGTGAGTGTATAGGTATTCTCCGCCAACAACTGAATTTTTCATTCATTTTCAGTACATGATTGGGTGTACAGTCTGTCGTGCAAATTTCAGCCTGCCAGTTATTCAGTATATGTTATTTTTCACATAATATGTATTTATTAGTTATATTTATTTATTATTTTATTATATTTATTTCTTATTTCATATTCATTTATTTGTGGCAAACATGTCAAAATGTTACTATCCACAGCGAAGGTTGAAAATTTATACATAGGGTTATTCAATATTTCGACAAAGAAAAAGAAAATTGTACTTTAACACCTTCACTCCCACGGGTGACTAACTCTGCCAAGAGTTCTCAGGTCCAACGTACCACGGGCAATGTTACTCACTTAAAAATAAGTGTTGACATTTTGCTGTATATCTCATGACCAGAACTGTACAGGAATATAATTCTTTCTTTGGGCGATAGATGGTGCCTGCAAGTTTCTATTCTCTTGTTCCCAGGAGAAATGTGCTTTGTTTGAGCTTTACTTACATTCTGTACTTAATACTGTACTTACATTCTCATACATATAAGTCATGTTAGAGAACTGGACATTTATATTTACTGTTTTTAATTACTAGGTTTCACTTTTTTAACTCTGTCTTGCTGACTTAAACATGTAAATCAATCTGTGTATTTGTCCTAATGGTATAAACTGCTGTTAACTTCTTCTAGATTATAAGCATGACGTTGTCAATTGCTGTAAAGGCCGAAAGACAATAAAATATTATTATTATTATTTCTTTTGTGCTTTAAAAACACATGAAATTTCTGAGACCCAAGCCTCATTCAGTGCGTTGAAATGGGCTGTGTAAGAGCTAGTGCCAGTTCTTCTTGTGCAGAGTTTTCTCTAAACGAAGAAGTGTTTCACTTATTATTCAATAGCAATTCTGGGGATGAACTTATACCATCAGACATTGAAAGTGAAGATGAAAACAACAATTTTCATGTTGAGTCTTCAATACCACTAGGCATAAATGATACAAACAGTAATGATCAGCAATCACCTTTTTTCCGCCCTTGTGCTCCTAATTTTGTAGAAAATAAGGAATGATATCAAGGAAATAAGGATGTAGGAAATAAGCGATGATATCAATATCAATGGTGATGTAATGTCAGCAGTAAATGTATTTCTGAATACGGCAATGATTTTTTTTCAATTCCTGTGTGACCAGACAAACTTAAATGAAAGCCAAGTCATTGAAGCAGATCCTCCTCCCTTTAGATACTCAATACATCAGATTTGGACAGATGTTTCTATTCAGGAAGTGAAAGAATTTATAAGGCTAATTATCATCACAGGGATAGTAAGAAACCGACATTAAAAACGTACTATACTGAAAACCCTTTGTTTTGTACCCTGATATCTTCCAAGACCATGTCATGGAATAGGTTTGAAGCTATATTAGCATTCCTTCATTTTAGTGACAGCAGTATGCTACATGATAGCACTGACTGGCTCTATAAACTCAGGCTACTCTTGGAAAGGCTGTCTTGATGACATACAATCATGGACCTCCTTCACATTTTTCTGGTTCATCAGTGGAAAAAATTCTGACATCACCATGGCTACAAATTAACAAAAATAAGGAATGCAATTCTCCACTCCTTTTGAAACATTGCGATTGTGTGTTCATGAAATATTAATACTATTCTTTGGTGGTTAATCAGTTGTATTTTGATGAGGTTTCTACAGTTATTGTAAAAATGCCAGGGAAAATACATTGTTTGGAAAGTGATTCACGGACTGAGAATCCTTTGCGTATAGGTGTCGTCAAATAGCCAGGCACTGGAACTGGCACAAAGGATTATTGATAAACTTCATTTTGAAGTTTTAAGTATGTATCAACTAGTACAAATAACAATATTTTAAAAGATTTATTTATTTTAAAAGATATATTTTAAAAGATATATGCAACAGATTAGTTTACAAGATATATGATAAATTTTGGGTGCAAATATTATTTTATTAATGAATTAATTCTTCATCAACTTATAACTTAATTCCAAAAATCAAGAGATAAAACAGTGTAAATTACAAATAAGACTTTGTAGACATATTTTAGAATTTTAGACTTGGTGTATAATAATTTTTAAATTGAAAATAGATGTTGACAAGTTCACTCATTGACAAGAGCCACAGACTGGTCTAATATATATTTTCACTAATGGATATGGTCACCTAAAATTAATTGTATTAATTATTTCATCAACTTATGTTATGATAGTGCTGAATATAATTAGTAGAATTAAGTACTTATATATAAAGCAAATAAAAGGGACAACTTTTTCAAATGACAATGTACAAAAGATATGAAACAATTGGTTTATATAAAATTTAAATAAATAAAAAATTGTATTGTACATATCCCAAATCTTTCACATTCGGGCTTATCCACGTTAGTTGGTACGGGTAATGAAAGTTTACTAGTACATAGGTGGAAAATATTTTAAAATAATTGGCATAAAGGACTCGTGAATTTTATAAGAAGGAAAAAGTATACGTCCAGATCCATGGGCTTACTTCAATTCCTGCCGACAAAATAATAGAATGAATATAAAAAATCCTAGGACTCAGTGCACGGATAGTTGTAAGTAAGGGAGTTCTACTTCAAGAACTGAAAGATACAGAAGCCAGCAGTACTGATCAGATATTATTTTCTTAAGCACAACAGGGAGAAAAAAGAATAAGCCACGTACTGTTCTTCCAGGTAGACACAATTCGTTGGCACTTATATGCTAATTACAGCAGGAAGGAGTACTCTACCTTTGACAAATTGCTCTGTCCTCTGAAAGAAGCAGAACTTTTCACTGGAGGCAAAACCTCACTGAAAACGGTGGTAAAAGAAAGTGGGCTCTGTTATAAAAAATTGAAAGGAAGCAAAGTTCTTCTAGAAAAGGCGCATATTGTAATGGCCAGAAGCATTTTTCTCAACAAAATTATGGGCAAAGATCTACACAGTATAGCATGGTTAGATGAGACATGAATCAATGCCAGAGAAGCTGTCAGTAAATGCTGGACGGACGACACTCCCAACAGTAGCGGACAACAATCCACAGGAAGAGGAGCCAGATTGATAGTTGTGCATGCTGGATCTTCCAGTGGTTTTGTGGAAGATGCTCTTCTGGTTTTCAAATCAAAAAGGACTGATGATAATCATGAGGACATGGACCAATCATATTTCATAGGCTGGTTTAAAAAACTGTTACAAAGCCTGGATGGCCCTATCATGATTGTTATGGATAATGCTCCATATCATTCAGTGAAGTTGGACAAAGCCCCAACCTCTAATGGTACGTTCACACTGAGGAATTTGTTGCAAGAATATGTGCCCGGGTACATGTATAGCAACCTATTTGCCACAAGTCGTAAACCTATTGAACATATTCCTAGTTCCCGGACACAAACAGTCAATAAAATGTATCAGAAACAAGGTTTCGCCACAAGTTCTTGTTTACGCTACGAAAGCGAAAACATCGAACAGATCCCAGCGAGAATGTTCTTTGCGCATGTGCTGTAGTGACGTTTCAACAGATGACTCTTGCAAATTATCGATAGTTTTCTAACGATTTTTAATGGCGGTCGTTTTTGTATTTTAAACGCAGCTATTTTGTACGAAATCGCTATGGAGTGGTCCAAGAAAAATACATTGGATCTAATTGAAGAGTTCCACTCTAGAAGGTGCTTGTGGGATCCTACATGTCCAGACTACAAAAATAGATTAACGAAGCGGGAGAATTGCACAGAAATAGGGAAATTGTTCAACACTGAATATAAAGACATTGAAAACAAAGTTCATAGCCTGAAATCCCAGTTTTTACGTGAGCATAACAAAGTGGTGGCTTCGAAAAAATCTGGTTCTGGAATGAAGGATATTTACGTTGTAGACATCCTCACAAAATTTTTGAAACCTCGAATGTCCTCTAGTCTTAAGTCATTCATGACTGAATTGTAAGCGCCATGACTCGAACGTTTTTGCAAAAAATTTCGAGCCCACTATCTACGCTGCCTCTTTTTGCTTTTTTCTTTTAATATTATAGTAGCACTCGCGCAAAGAAGCAAAAGTTCTTCATTTGAAGCCATTTTTGTGTCTGACAACAAATTCCTCAGTATAAACACTCACATGAAATATTTGTGCAAGAAACATGTAGATAGGATAAGTTTCCTGAATCAAGAAACATGGAAATGTATCTGGGATCTGTATGGAGTATTTGTGTCTGCAACAAATTCCTCAGTGTGAACATAGCTTAATGATCACAAAGAAGTTATGGGGGAATGGCTGCAAGCGAGGAATATTCCCACAGATATGAGCATTACAAAGCTGTTTTATATTCCCTGGTAAGAAAATAAACCTACCACACCTACGTACATTGCTGATGAGGTAGCTAGGGAACAGGGCCATATGGTGATACATGAAATAGTTTAATATTACTATATTTATAATAAAGATTCTAATGCCACATTAAACGTCATGATAATTACATTTTATAATGAAATATTATAATTAATATTTATAATAATATAAGTATTAATTGATAGTTATAAGCACTAATTATTGTAACTAATAAAAGCTAGTAATGTATTAAATATTGCACATAATATTTTAGTAACTGTGAAATGAACATTTTTAATGGAAAGTTATGATACATGAAGAGTGACAGGAACCCATATTTAGCTCGCAAGAATGTGAGCCAGGTATTAAAGGTCCAAGTTGTCTCAGATTGTATATTGTGATAATCTCATTCACTAAAGAAAGTACTGTTATACATATTGAGTGGAGTGTCGGGAGATCCAATCTTGAATTACAAAGTCAAGACTTACGGCCATTGTGATTTCTTAGCCAATTAAATTAAAGCTATGGTCATCCTAGGCTCTTCAAGGCAGCCATTTTATTTTAACGGCATAATCATTCTGCATCAAGGACTTCCCAAGGCAATGGTCGCGTTTCATCAACGCTGCTGAAAAATGGCTATCGTGTGTACTGGTTAGTATAGTCTTCGGCTTCATAATTCTACAGTTATTAAGTGCTATATTATATTAATCTTGTATTGTTATGGCGAGCAAGGCCACTTAAGTAATTTATAATAAATAGCCTCCAAACTGTAATTGTCTGGTGTACCCCTGATTTGAGTGTCAACTCTGAAGTTCGAGAACCTGATTTCCCGCATTTTCCACCACCGAGTATAACCTGGGAGAGACTGTTAATAATCATCAGTGAATTTTATTTACTGATTGGCGCCCATATCATCACGAGTAACAGTCTCATACAACAACCAACTTATTATTGTCATTTCAACCCCATTTAAATGGTATGGAGTGATGTAAAACTGCATGTGAGGAAAAATAACAAGTCATTCACAATAACTGAAGTGGAAAGACTTTTGCGCAAAGGAATTGAGACCATGGATGCTGCTTCATGGAGGAAGAAAGTAGAATAAATGAAAGTTACTAATTAAAGAAGCGCAGATAACAGATGGAATTATTAGTAACCATGAACAATTGATGATATGTCTTTGTGAAGACTATGACAACGATGGTGATGACGGGTTTGGTGTCAATTGTAATGATAGAATTCTTGATGGTATTGTGCCATTGCACTTGTGAACTGGTCAGTAAAAGTACTTAATTTTATTACATTAAATTTAACTCAATGAAGCTTGTGCCAATCAGTTATATTTCAGTAATATAAAGGCACACTTGGGATTGTCACAAGAATGAGAATGAGTGAATTAATGCAAGAAGTTTGTCCAGCCCTGAAAATGTCATGAGCCAGCGATTGTTACGCAACAATGCTTAGTCCTTGCGCTCGGAGTCGAGCGAGGAAACTTCCATTGCCTAGTGAGGGGAGGAAGCCTTCCCCTTCGTTCCGCGCTCTCTGCTAGGCTCTTGTTCGGGTTGAGTCGTGCTTCCCGCATTTCACGAAGACACTCGGCTGCCGGCCGCTGTTGAGGAAGCAGGTTCATACAGCTCCGCGCATTGGTTGCGTCATGTTTTCATTGTTCTTTTGTCTTAAATTTTCATTTCCGTGATGTTTTAATTACACCTATTGGTGGCGCTTCTAAAGGCGCCAGGTGAAGAAGTGGGGAGGAAATCTATATAAAGAAGAGTCACAGTAGGCTCTTTCTCACTTATCTGCTACCCTTCTGGTGTTCAACATGTGTTGTGTACAACAATATGGCAGCCTCGTGGCTTGCTTTGTGCCTGAAGTTTGTTCATCACATTGAGGTATGTACGACATCTGTTTTTATTTAAAACATCCTTGTTTTATGTTTAGATTTTAATCATTCATTATGAAAGAAAATATTCTGTTGTGTTGACCGGGCTTTCTTTGTGTGTCAGCTTTCGCTGGCCTGATTAGCAACTTTGATGGGGCCTGGGTTCTTTGTTTTTATTTTGAGTGTTTAAGTAATTAAAGTATGCTAAATGCACCTCATGTTATGTGGCCGGTCAACAACAGCTGTTTGTTTTTATTTATTAATTTTAGCAGTGTAGTGCTACCTCAATGCAATGACTTCTCTAAATTGTTATTTTGCCGCCATGATCTGATTCTACACATGTTGACGGATAATTGAGCCTTTTCTTCCCACATTGCTGTGGAAAGAAAAGTTGTTTTCTTGGACTGTGAGGTAAGCAGTTTGTATATAATAATGCATTTTTAAGATTATTACCTCACATTGTAAATATCTGATTAATTTAATGACAAATGAACTTGGAGCTTTCTTCAGGGCTACTCCCAATGTAAGCATTTATAATAATATTATGATGCAATATTATTATAGCCCATCAGCCTACCTTATGTTATCGTCTTGCTTATATGCCATCAGGCTATGTTAAATGTAAGGATTTATCTTCTCAGGCCATAAGCCTATGTTTTGTTTTATTCTTTAACTATTGTTGGCCATCAGCCTTTTGGAAATATTATTTTAAAAAAAATATCACATCTTCGTTTCCACATGGTGTGTTTTATCATAACACATTCTCGCGAAGGGCATCTAAATTTATTTTAGATCCCTTTCGTTACAAAGTGTCCCTTCTCCGCCCTCCTCTGAAGCCAAGTTTTCAGTTACTGGGGTGCCCCTAGGAGCAATTACGCTGTCCACATGCAAGAAGAAAAGAAGAAGTAAAGGTGAAGAAGAGGAGTTGTGGCTTTTGGGTGGTGGGGGCGTTTCATCTGGTTCGCAGAGCTGTGGTTTATAAAACCAATTGGTTGTCCACGCTGCTGCATTTTTCTTTCAATTATTTTTGTTTTAATTATAAATAATTTTACCATGTGGAATCGTAACCTGATAGGGTTTTAAATATTTATGTGTTGTTCTGAGTTTGTACTGGATCTAATAGTTGCAATTCTGTGTTTCATGTACCATGGCTACTGAGATCTCTCGATATGTTCCTAATCCTGACTACATTCTCAAGACTGACGTAAGCTACGAGTTAACAATTAGAGGTCTGTCTGTGGAAGAAAAGGAACTAGTTACAGACCTTAGGAAACGACTAAATGACAACCTGGACAAGGAAGTTGACATCATTAATTTGGGTGAGTCCAATATACCACAATTAATTTCTGTTGCCCAAGATAGGTTGCTAAACGTTAGTGGAAAATTATCGCAAAGTCAGTTCTTAACAGAGAAGGTTAGATACCGAGCACTTCATGCTGTTCAGCGAGTGCGGGATCTTGAAAAGTTAGTCACAGGAACCGACTTCCTGTTAGAAGTTGAAGAATTAAAAACTAAAGTCAGTAAAATTTTAAACAAAATAAACTCAACTGGAATGGAGATAAATGCTCCAGTGAGCGAGGAGCTTGCTGAAGAAGTGGAGGTGCATAACGTTGAGGTTATAGACTCTCTTATTTCCCCGATGAGACAACCCAAAGTTGACATGAGTGCTGGTAGTAATACATGCTTCTCTCGTTTTGATAGTAATGATAGTAAGGAAAATGCTAGGACATTTCCCTGCGTACAGAGTTTTCCTCTCGCCTTCCCAAATCTTCCCCATCCGCTTGCCTCCATGCTTGAGAATTGTACACATTTCTCAGACGACAATGTTGACAAAGTCTTAGACTTTATAGGCTTCATTTGTGAACTAAAAAGTCAAGCTGCTGTGTTTCACTTAGACGAACGCAGTCTGCTAGCATATTTATTTGCTAAACTTAGTGGTTCCTTGCGACATGTAGCCTTAGAGGCCGTTAACTGTGGATTAGGCTTAGAAGATTTTCATGTTAGGTTATTGGACACGTATGTTCCTGTGCGAGCAAGATCTGCGTTAATTACGTAGCATTTCTATCGTACACAAGGTCATAATGAGACACTAGCAGAGTACCCACGTAGTATTAGGTGGTGTGCTCAACTGTTCCGTCTAACCATGTCAGAGAAGGAAATCGTAGAAGCTATCATTGAGGGTATGTCTCCTGACACTCGTTCCAAAGTCGTTTTTGAGAGCAGACCGGCTTCGTATAGGCAATTAAGAGTCCTTATGTGCTAAGGTGAATGCCATAAGCTTTTCTGACTCCTTAAGAGTTGACGGACAAGTCATGTTAAGTAGTAGTCAGGCTAGGCCAAGCTCTAGTTTTGATAGTGCAAAACCAGTTGCGGGAGGCAACAAACAAACGCCTATCAAGTGCTATAACTGTGGCAAATTGGGACACATTGCTAAAGACTGCAGAAGTGGGAAAAAGAATAGTACGCAAACTAGTAATGTTCAGAATCGTTCTGCTATCTGAGATAGGTTACACCCAAGGGCCCGGGGTGGATCTAAGAATTCTTGTAGCGATACATTTGAAGGAAAGAAGACTGAAGATGTGGTGACGACTAACGCGACTGACTTTAATGACGTTGACGCACCGGCTAGGGACCTGTTCAGCTCTAGGGTGGTGACTTCGACTGTTTTGGTTAACACGACTCACGGTACTGACATTAAAAGCAAGACTGACCGTTTTTATGCCACTAGGACGTTTGTAAATAGTATCTTTCACAAAAAGCGCTCAAGTAAAGAGATTTTGACCAGTGTTGATGAATATAGTAATAGTAGCGAGGCGATTCAAACTGAACATGATCTTACAGTGAAGGAAAGTTTGCCAGTAGATATGGAAGGTCCGGACCAAAAGAAAAATAGGCTCTGTGGAAAGAGAAATAAACGTAAGAACAAGAAAATCCCGATTTTGACTTTAATGATAGTGACAAAAATAAAGATTTCCCACGCCAATTATCTGCAGTCGTAGATGCTAAATTGCCAATGATAGAGGTAGAATTGTGTAAATATAGAATGTCAGCATTGCTGGATAGTGGCGCAGCGGTCTCTCTGCTCTCAAACGACGCCTATTGTAGGATGTGTTTGGTAAACAAACACATGCCGAAACTGGTTAGTAGTAGTGATGGGCAAAAAATAACGTCGCAGTTACTTTGTAACGGTTACAAAAGTAACGTACACCAAGAAATAACACGTTCCTGTGTCACGGTCTTACGGGAACCAAAGAGACTGGCAGTCTGCTAGAAAATGAATTAAATACTGTTTGCATGTTCATTCTAGCTAATCAAGAAATTCTTGAAATTCGCAGTAAAGTGCAATAGTCCTAAGTGATAGACGTTAGAGGGTAGACAGAAAATGCAATCTCTAAGTAGGCTTTGCTATAAAATGCGACGTTACTTTTAACCGCGACAAAAGTAACGTACAGAAAGAACGTTGAAGTGTCACGACTGCAGCTTGAAGACGTTACAAAAGTAACGTACAGAAATAACGTTGACAGTGTCACAACCACAGCTTGAAGACATTACAAAAATAACGTATAGAAAGAACGCTTACAGTGTCACGACTGCAGATTGAAGACGTTACAAAAATAACGTATAGAAATAACTCCTACCACTGTCACGACTGCAGCTTGAAGACGTTATAAAAGTAACGTACAGGAGGCATACGTCCTGCGAATCTACGATATCATAACAGCCAGGAATTTTAGGTGCTGCACCTTCATGTTTTTGCTAGTAGCCTATAATCCCTAAAAAAGCTTGTCATGCAAATGAAACATTAAATAAAATCAGGTAAACTGATTTAACAAGTCCACCGCTGTGGCTCAGGGGATGCGTCCGATCCTCTCACGCAGCGGGCCTGGGTTCTGGACAAGTTACCTAGGTGAGGTTTTCTCCGGGGTTTTTCCTCACCTGAGAGACAAATGTCAGGTAACTTTAGGCCCTTGTGGTCCCCGGATATCATCCGGCCGTCATTATCATCTTTATCCCCATCCTCGCCTTGTTCTGAGAGAGTATGTGTGTGAATGGTGTCTCGTCCTATGTGCTCGTGTTGTCTCGGAGGTGGCCCCGGCATTGGGCTGATCACTCATCCGGGAAGGCCCTCCATGTCCATGTCTGGTCAAAAAAGTATGTATGTGACCCAAAGATAATCCCTTTCCCGACAGGTCGCGGCCCTGTAAGGACCGGGCGGCTTGGGTCGCTTAAATCCTAAAAGGGAGAGGTAAAACTACGATTAAGAGAGAAAGACAGAAACTGATTTAACAACGTGCCAGAATGATTTTGTTTAATCAGTGATGATAGGCCTATGCAGAAAATAAGTTATTTTTGTAATCGATCTGAGAGTTAAGCTCCAGATTGAACAATGGAAGAACAAAGTTCTGATTCTTAATACTAATTCATATGAAATTCTTAAAATATGTCAACATTTCACACAATGTAATTTTAATGATATAAGTGTAGGCCTACGATTCGCTGACATGTTTGTTTCAGGTTTAAAGCAGTAGTATTGGTTATTAATTAATTAAATTCAATCTGAAATCAATGTCAGGAAATACATTAGGTCTGTTTGCTTTCACAGCAACGTTTAACCTGAAAAATACTCACATTAAAATATAATGTAGATATCGGTAGCCGTACATTTCGATAGAATGCACAATATTATATCAACAGCACCTGCGTTTAATTATTCAACGGCTAGATGTGTTTTAAATCTTTTATTTATTTTGATAAACATATGTGAAGCAATAAGTGGAATAACAACAGAACGAAATCACAACAAATGCCTCACATCTAAAGGAAGGCGAGATGTAATAAATTTAGAAACATCTGACTGCATTGGACTCAAGGCCCTTAGTGATTAGTAACGCGACTTTGTAGTACAGTCATGATTTCCAACTTAAAAGCATGTGACCTTTCATTAATCGTTACACCAGTAGGCCTACCAGCCAACCGATTTGGTCAACGAGAAATAGCCTTCATGGACGATATAAATGCGTATACCAAGTTTCATGAAAATCCGATAAAGTGTATTTGAGTTATCGTGTTAACAGACATGCAGGCAGACAGTTGGACAGACATTTTCCGGTCCCCCGCACAATCTCATAAAGTACCATTCTGGCACTTCATAAACACTTCTATATGTGGCTCCGTTGCCGCATTTTTTCCCATAGGTCTAATAATTTCTACTTCCTCTGCCCGTACCATAAGTACTATATACAGAGGAAGTATTGTGTTCAACCCCCAAATTCGAAGTCGAGTTTTTAACATAAATACACGATTTAAGGTTCCCTCAATCTAAAAATATTATTTTCAGAAACATTTCTGTGTGTGTGTGAACAGAAGGAAAAATCGTATGAAAACCAAATTTTGTATTTAAATTAGGTACCTTCGGGGGATGTGACACAAGATTGGCGAGGATTTTCTCTTATATAATGGTACTTTGTATAAAGAAAATTTCGTTTTTCGTGAATTTCTCGAAAATGGCTCTAACGATTTTGTTTAAAATTTGTACATGAGGTGCTTATACTAATAGCTAAACCTTTTTATTTGAAACTTTTTCCCACAAAAATTCTCTGGATGGTAGTTATAAGCCTTCCCTGTTTCTAGGAACTCAGTCTCGTCTGAAGAACAATAAATATTTGCATTAGGCTGAAACAACTGAATACGCGCTCTTTGCAATATGGTCTCCTATTCTATATCAGAACATGAAGTGTGCAAAGTGTATTGCCCATGTTTAGGGTAAAGAAAGTTACATGAATGCATTAATCATATTTTATTTCTGTTATGTAGGCCCATCCTTCGGGGATGCGATGTGATAACGTAATTTTCCCAACAAATTTACAAGAAGATTATAATAAAAGGTAAAACTATTATTTAGGAAAAGGAAGTTATGTAGGCCTATTTCTCAATTTCCTCAAATACGGTTTCATAATAGGGTTGTTATATCCATATTCAAGGAGGGTGAAGGAACTCACGGTCTTCCCAAACCAGTTTGTAATTAGTATAAAGGGCGGTGTAAACATTACTTTCGCTTCAGTGGAGTCCCGTTAGGCCAAGCCAAACCTTTTACTTAGATTACGCCTCATGCACCACCAAAGCGCGAAAAAGTAAATTTTATGTCCTTAGTTAAGTTATTTGATGTAATAGTTTTGATACGGGTTCTGTCTGTATGATTATTTACATATGAAATTTGCACCTTTCAAAATAATTTTTGCTTACCATCTCAACCTGGTACTGGCGGATACTGCGAAAGAAAATATTGTTATAACTTATAAGTATGATGTGAAACACTTGCACTAGATTCTCTACCTTTCTCATCCCAAAATATACTAACTTAATTCTTCACTCCATTTATATCGACTGCATCTAAATCCGAATTATAAAGATACTAGCTGTTGCCCGCAACTTCGCTCGCGTGGATTACGTAATTTTATAAAAATACTCATTCCTCGGTAATCCTTATTAATTTTTTAAATTGCTGACTATTCTTGGAAATGATAAAGTATAAGAATAGACCTATTACAGCCTAATGTTTCTTTATAAAAACTTTAAGCCCCTTAACAACTCTCTGCGTTTATCAACCTTAGGGGTTGACTTTTGGGAATTCCAAAAACATTTATATCCACTATTTCACCCTTTAGGGGTTGATTTATTAAAAAAAATAAATGTTCAATTATTGTGTTTTGGAATACTAGAACCTTTATATGATATTTCTCCGTGCAAATATTGAATCCCCTTATGACCTCATTTTGTTTAATATGAGGGGCTAACTTTTGGGAAATTCGGAAATATTTTTTTCAATATTTGTGTCGTAAAGTATTTAACGCTAAGTTTCAAGGAAATCCTATCATAAGTATTAAAATATTGTTTAAAATTGAAACATTATACCCCCTTTTCACCGCTTTCGGAGTTAGTTTCTGAAGAAACCTTTACAAAGTTTTAAGTCGACAGTACCATTAAATAATGTTTTGCTTTATAAACTTCTAACCCCTTCATGACCCTCCTCAGCACTTGGATTTTGAAAAATTTCTTCCTACTGAGTCTCTACATGATGAAATAAAACTACTGACCAAATTTCATAAGTATTAAAATATTGTTTAAAATTGAAACATTATACCCCCTTTTCACCGCTTTCGGAGTTAGTTTCTGAAGAAATAAGAAATACATGTTTAGTTTTTTTGGAATACATTTACTAAGTCCATAGAACCTTAGAAAAATGTTTCGCAATATGAATTTTTCCCCATACGAACCCCTTAGAGGTCGAATTTCGGGAAATGCTTAAAGTATAGAGTATTTACCCTAAGTTTCACGAAAATACTACCAAAACAATGTATTGTTTCTAATACAAACATTTATATCCCCTCTCTCGTTTTCATGCCCTTAGGAACTGATTTAAAAACAAATATTAAAGAAATAGATACGTGTTTTTTACTTATATTTTCTAGTACCTTTACAAAGTTTTAAGTCGACAGTACCATTAAATAATGTTTTGCTTTATAAACTTCTAACCCCTTCATGACCCTCCTCAGCACTTGGATTTTGAAAAATTTCTTCCTACTGAGTCTCTACATGATGAAATAAAACTACTGACCAAATTTCACCCGAGCACGAGCAGTCTTGCTCATTCGGGTGTATTACTAATTGTAATACCTCTTGGAATATCTCTTGTAATAAATAAATAAAAAAATTAAAAAAAAAAAAAAAATTAAAAAAAAAAATATTATCTTCAGCTATTTTGGCTTGGTGGTGATGAATCATTCAGTCATTTTATATAGGGATAGATTTCTAAAATGAACATATGATGTATGTAAGTTATGGTTATTTACAATAAAATTAAAGTTCCTACAAAAATCATTTTACATGTAGTTTAACTGAAGCTTGAAATATTAAGAATTAAGCATTTTTATAGTATAATGCAATACCAACGCATTAATTATTATAGTTATTAAGTTTTACAATTTTTATGTATCCATATATATCAAATCCTGAATCATATTGTCAAGTTATAATATCGAAGTTCTGTGTGAAATTTTCTAATGAAATGGAAACCTCCAAGAAGTTTCCGTTAATTAAGTGAACGTTTGAGTGGTATATTTTTTTACGAATGGAGCAAAGTTTATATAATCGTTACTTAATTAGACATCCTATCGTCAAGGACTAATGTGGGGTTTGATTGTTGTGACAGTAACTTAAATCCTTTCAGATAATACGTTAGTTACTCATGTTAATAAACCAATTTGTGTGTTATAAATCTGGCTTACTTAAAGTTTACCGATGTTATATGAAGAATTCATCTCTGCGAGCAAATATCCCCTGTCCACACGAACTGGTATCTTTTGTTTCTTGTCGTATCCCTTATAGCCTACCATTCAGGAGGATTCTTGTTGTTATGGTCAGTATAATCCTTACCCCAGGCTGTCCCTTTTGTCCGACACAAGTTCCTTTCCACTTTTTTTTTCCAAACCACTTGTCTACTAGTTTATCTTCATTCTGTTTTTCGTCTCTGCTCACGTATAGTCTCAATTCATTGTTCATTCACACTTCCGAGTTCTTGACCCTCGTACCTTTCATTTCAGTCTTGTTTTTACGTGTTCAATCCAGAAAGTGTCAAAAGTGAAGTTATTTTCTCGTGAAATGAGAATTAAATCTTTAAGAATTAATTAATTAATTCTGCTGTTTGTTATTGTGACTTCTGTATCGGGATAGTTACAATGAATAAACGTGCGAAAAAAAGTTCTTTGTGGAGGTACTTCACTGATATTGGTAATCAGTTCGCCAAGTGCGACATTTGTGGAAAAAAAACTTCTTTCAGGTCAACCACAAATAATTTAAAAAAACATATTCAAAGATTGCATCCAACCGTAGATTTACGAGAAGTGGCAGTCAGAACAACAGGCTTGCAGGAAGACCCAGATGATGTGGATCCAGAGCAGAACCAAGAGTCCATAGAAGTTGATATGTAGCTCATACCAGTGAGAACCTGGCAAGCGAAATCAAAAGATTGACAGATAGTTATAATCTGACAGACAAAGTTCTGGCCGTCGTGACAGACAATGCTGCAAATATTACCAGTGCAGTGGCATCAGTGTTGCAGTGGAAGCATCTAGGATGTTTTGCACATACTCTAAATTTAATTGTGCAAGATGCGGTAAAAGTGATCAAACCACTTCAAGAAAAAGTGAAAGTGATAGTGGCTCACTTCAAGAGATCGACCACAGCAACACAGAAATTGCTAAAATTTCAAAGAGATTCGGGAATTGAATCTCCCAAAAAACTGATACAAGATATGCCAACACGCTGGAACTCGACTTTGCATATGTTAGCCGCATTTCCTCACTCCAGGATGCAGTACGAAGCACAGTGGGTTTACTCAATGCAGGGCTCCCTGTGCTTTCACCTGAAGAGTGGCGCATTTGTTCGGAGGTTTCAAAAGTTCTGAAACCTTTCGAAGAAACTTCAACGAAACTTAGTGCAGAGCACTATCCAACTGCAAGTCAGGTGATCGTTGTTGTTAGGGGATTATCGTCTGTGTGTGAGAAATTCCTGAAAGAGGATTTTCATTCTACGACCACTGAACTCGTGCAAGCGCTTAAAAATGGCGTAAGCAATAGATTTCATAATTGGGAATGGAGCAAGACTCTTGGAGTTTGCACTTTTCTGGATCCAAGATTCAAACTTCTGGGATTTTCAAATTCTTTAGCTGGCGAAAGTGTCAAGTCATTTGTTACTGAACTGGCAACGAAGGAGTTAAATAAATCTAGATCCAGACAAACAGAAGAACAAGTTGTCAGGAACATTCCTTCGACTGATATGTTTTCTGTGTGGGAGGATTTCGATAAGGCGGTAGCTACAAATCAGCCCAGAGGTACTCCAATGTCGGGTGCCATTATCGAAGTACAAAGATATTTAGATGAGCCGCTACTCCCAAGGAGTGAAGATCCGCTGAAATGGTGGAATAAGTTTCAGCATGTGTACCCATTGTTATCTAAACTTGTACGCAATCGGTTTAATATGGTTGCTACATCTGTGCCCTGTGAACGCATATTTTCGAAGACAGGCTTAATCATCAGTGACAGGCGTACTCGTCTCACATCCCAGAAGGTAGAACAAATAATATTCCTTCATGCGAATAATAAATAGTGACCTTATATTGTTATGAATGTGCCAGATGATCAAAATATGTAAGTAATTCGGCCTGCATAATGATACCATTAATAATAATAATAATAATAATAATAATAATAATAATAATAATAATAATAATAAAATAATAAAACCGATAATGATTTTATTGACAAAAGCCCATTTAAGTGGCATTCTTGGTACCGGTATGTAACTACATAGAGGGAAATTTATTATTATTATTATTATTAACGCTATCGTTATTATTAAAGAAACCCCAGTGCATACTACATTCCACCCCTATGGGATCTCTTGAACCTGAAAAGATTTAAAGTACATTTTATTCTTCACGTATCTCCATATTTTGCCATTTAGGCCTATTATATAATTTTACATGCTTTCTTCTGGAAAGTTGCTTTTCCATGTGTATCACAACGTATTAACGTACAAACATTTCATATTTTTAAGTATTGTATATTGATTGATGTTTAGTGCATTCAAACCAATTTTAAATGATTAAATGTGAAGTTTTACATATTACTTAAATATTTGTCAGTTCTGATTTGTAAATAAGCAATGAATCTGTCAAAGTAATTTTTTATTTATTCCAGTTTAACTATTTTATTTTTCACACTTTATATATAATCTATTACATTTTGGATCTGTTTATTCCTATAAATCAATTGTTTTGGGGAAGTTATAAATATTTACTGTTTAAAATTTACGTTAAGGTAGTATTGTTATGTATTACCATATGTTGGCAACACTTAATAATTATTATACATGCTCATTTGATGGAGACTTGCTTTTGTGTGTATATCATCATAATTATGTATTAATTAGTACTGTAGTGATGTATTAGTACTGTGTACTAATTTTATAATTGAAGTTTTATATTTAATTTTTAAAAACTTGCCACTCACTGGTTTGTGTGATAATTTTTCAAAATGCTATAAAACTAGATCCAATCAAAGTGATTAATTTACCTTTCTTCACACAGTCACATTTTATTGTATTTGGAACCTGTATATATTTTTAAAATAACAACTACAGAGAGAATTATAGGCCCACAGCTTATTGCTTCAAGTTTATGATATAAATTTATTTTCAAACTATTTTGGGCCATACTTATGAAATCTGTAGTCCATACTTCACTGAAAATTTGATCTATAGGCTACATATATGATTGTATTTCAGAATTCTTTTTAGCCTGCCTTTAAAATGACAAGTATTCAATATACTGTATTTACATAACATACAACTGGTCATCTGTCGCTGTAGTGTACATAGGTTTCATACATGTGGGACTATTAAACTACAGTATTATTTCTCCTCTCTAACTGCACTTATACTTAAATAAATCTTATTTTAATTTTATCAATTCTTCAATAAATATCATTTTACTTTTGTATTAAAATGAAGTCTTTGCGTTATTATTGATCTGTCTCTGGAAGGTACCATCTTCAAATCCTACTCTACAGCGACGTTATTTTTAGCCGTCACAAAAGTAACTTACAGAAAGAACGCTGAATTGTCACGACTGCAGCTCGAAGACGTTACAAAAATAACGTATAGAAAGAACGCTGAAGTGTCACGACTGCAGCTCGAAGACGTTACAAAAATAACGTATAGAAAGAACGCTTCCAGTGTCACGACTGCAGCTTGAAGACGTTATAAAAGTAACGTACAGGAGAAACACGTTACACTGTCACGGCTGCGAATCTACGATATCATAACAGCCAGGAATTTTAGGTGCTGCACCTTATTATTATTATTATTTTTTTTTATATTTTTATTTTTATTTTGCTATTCAGCATAAATAAATTCAGCATGTGAACATAAGAAAATATTGAAAGGAGGGTGCAGTTGTATGGAAGGTAGGTGGCTGTCTTCCCCTCAAAAGAAGTATTCACAACCCTAAGCTATTGTCTGAGTGTGGAAGTGCTGCTCACTATATAACTTTATAACATACACTTGTAGATAGCACAAACAAAGACCTAGTTGAAGTAAACATGACCATAAATATGATTTTAACATATTTTATTCCCTCATTCAAAAGAGTATATAGTTATAAATATTGTAAAGCTGGACATTTTAGCGAAGGTTGGATAACCTATTATATCATAAAAGGGAAAGTTGCAAGTACGACGACCTTTACACCCTAAGAGAAGATAAGTATACTCACCCCCATACTTATGATTAGTTAATCAGAATATATCTTAGAGTCTCAGATAATGAATACAGTAAAAGCTCCTTATTCGCGGGGTATATGTTCCATAAATATGCCGCGAATACAGAAACCGTGAATACGGAATGGTAATTTATATGGGATTATAGGGGATACGTTCCTATGTGACAAAATAAAAAAAAAAAAACAAATATATACAGTAAAAAAATCAATTTAAATGAAGTTTTTGAACCAACCATCCGATGCTTGAAATCCTCCACCTGTACATTCACCACTACAACTACCATCAGGTTCTTTAAAATGAGCGTAAAGACGCTTTGCCTTCTCCCGGACCATTGGACCACCCAGGGGCACCCTTTTTTGGTTGCGGTCTTCGATCCATAATGACAATGCCACTTCCATTTTTGTAACGAATGTGAAAGACGAAACAATAAAACACGCAAAGCGGCTTTTACCATAGAACAGAACAGCAACATTTAAAAATATACTTTATTCATTGAGTAATAAGGTTGCTTTCATTCTGTTTGTTTACATTCTCAAAAACACCGATCGCGGCAAAGGCGGCTTATGTCAAAGTCCTCGGCGATATCATTTAACAACAAAGGCAAAGTTGTAATAAGATCTACAGTACTGTATTTTACTTTTTTTATTAGTCCATTTGACGGCATTTACAAAGGATATTGGGTTGGATACCTATTGGAATCTTTATTATTATTATTATTAGATCCGTGAATAAAGAAATTTTTAGCCGCGAATATAGGAATTGGGTCGCATTTTTTTCATCCGCGAATGAAGGAAGCGCGAATAAGGAGCTTTTACTGTATGTGATAAACTTCTTGTATCTGATTGATAGTCAAATATAGAGTGTACAATTAACAGCCGACAAGTAAAGTCTTCAACTATATAGTCATCAGTCATAAGTCTTAAACTGTAGATTCAAGTAAGAGTGTACATAATAGCCGACGAGTAAAATCTTCAACTAGTTTTTCAATTAGAGAATCTTATAAATAGCAGTCTTCAACTGAATAGCCATGTAGGCAGTACTAGGTTATTGGACAATCAATTTTAAACTGAACAGTGAACTACATAGTTTTAAAATAATATGATAGTGAATACAAGTGAGTAATAATGACTTATACGCATGTGGTATTAATAAATATTGAGATAAATCATATTAAAATGTGTTATCATTCTGTGTGTAAAAACCTGTAAGTATCCATCAACCTCCCTGAGAGTAAAGAATCTCATTGCATCGCTGAGCTGTAGCAGAACCTAACCATCAACGTCGTAAGAAGAAGATAAGGTACGTAAGAACACAAATATTTAATAATGGTGCCCACCCTGAAATAACGTACCATACGACCATCGACCTTCTTATAAGACCGGGACTGCATCAACTTATAGCTATTTTGTTTAGCTCTCTCCATTCCCTGGTTCTTTTTATAGACAAGAATGGTATAATCATCAGACATGTCATGCTTCACAGCAATTACTTATCGCTTCTCATCGGCAACGATATTGGATACCCAGCTTAAGAAGGATAGTGAAATCCACATTATACAAATGTCTCACTTATTTCATCTTGAAGGCAGAAGGTGAACAACAGCTAATGGGCAGTCTACATAGTTACAGATCTTTTCTATGTTCTGCTGACGATTATGCTGGTCCTTACTTCATACGATATGGCTAACCTGGAAGCTTACATAGCCATACTTGTTGGCTTATCTATGAAGGAATCTACCTAAAAGGATGAAGTTGTACTACAAATAGACTTCGCTGAGAACTATTCACTGACTTTACAAGATGAAATTCAGTCAGCTCGATGGGCTCATCGACTAGCAACACTGTTCACAGCTGTTGCTTGGCTTCACAATAAGACGAGATCATTTGTAATAGTAAGTGATGATACAAATCATGAGAAATTTGCTGTGTGGACATTCTTGAAGAGGATAACACGAGAACTAAAAGAAGAATATACTAACCTAGTAAAGATAAAAGTGTTTTCTCATGGCTCAGCAGCACAATTTAAAAATCGTTTCACGCTTTCCAACCTCCTATTCTTCAGAGACGAGTTTTCCCTAGATACTGAGTGGAATTTTTCAGCATCAAGCAATGGGAAAGGAGCAGTGGATGGAGTTGGGGGAAACAAAGCACAGTGTTTGGATTGCTGTGAAGAGCAGAAAATAGTGTGAATACGCCTGAGGAATTTTATGAATGTGCAAAGAAATTAATGTCAAGAGTGAGAATACTTTGGATGGCAGCATGTGAAATAGAGAGAAGTCAGAGCTAGAGAGAAGGTGATCCAATATTCTTTCAGTCCCTAACATACAGAGCCTTCATCACTTTGCACCGAACGGAAATCAATTACTAGTCAGCCAGACAAGTATTTCACCAAAACAACTTATTTCCATCCTTCCTTTTTTATCAGAGGAATGTAAAAGTGATCCTCAGATTAAAGTCAGTGACTTTGTCCTTGTCAAGATGAAAGGTGGAAAGAAGTTACCTCTGGGTCAATCCATTAGAAATGAACCAAATTTAATAAAATTTGTTGCTCGACATTTTTGATTTTCCTAATTTTTTTATCAGTTATTTCCCAACTAAAGGTGAGTTCAAAACTATGGTAAAAAAAATTTTGGGCTCATACCTCTTTTTTGGCGGCCATTTTAAGTTTGCTTTTTAACCATATTTCAGTCGAAAACATGTTAAGATGTTGCTGAATTGAATGGATTCAATAAGAAAATAATAGACAAAAAGATTTTCAAATTAAAAAAAACAGAAACAAATAAAAGAAACAACTACACTTTCATCCATTAAAGAAAAGACAAAATTCAGAAGCTTTACCTATCATCCTTGGGCTTCTTCGAAATTTCAAAAGATATTCAAAGATTTTGGGATCACTTTGGCCACAAAAAACAATTACAGTATTAAGAATTTAATAAAATCTAACCGTGGTGACTGCATACCTCCAGGTAAAAAATCAGGAATATACCAAATTAATTGTCAAAATTGTGACCAATTTTACATAGGAAGAACAAAAAGAAACATTGACACAAGAGTAAAAGAACATGTGAGGAACATAAAAAACTGCCAAATTGAAAAATCAGCTGTGGCATCACATGTTTTGGAATATGACCATGAAATTTCGAAAGAACCTAAACTATTAAAGTCAGTCAGTAAACACAAGGATTTGGAAATTTGGGAAAAAATTTACATTAAAAAATTCAAGAACAGCCTAATGAATTTTGAAATACCTGAGGAAGACAGTTTAATCAGAAAGTTCATAAAAAGCCCACCAGGTGCGCAAAAGAATCTTCCTGAGAAGGATTTGGCAGTTGACAGAGTATTTGAAAATGGGGAGGAGGCTCCTTGAAACGCGTCATACCAAAAATATGGTAAGTGAAGCAAAAAGTGTGTTTATGTCAACTCATATAGTAAATTAATTTTATTATAGTTGCTTCACTGTATAAAGTTCCACAAAGTCTTTACTGTAGAGAATCCTTAAATAAAGTAAGTCAGAAGTCAGCAAATGGACATAATCATAAGGTTTTGGAGCGAAGAAACTAATGAAGTCTCCACGTGATATTTCACGTCTACTTTTTTTAAGAAAGCAACAGCTGTTGACCTTTTGACTGCGTTTCTTGCAGCAATAAGCAGTTTAGACCTTAAAAAGCTTCTTCAGATATCGATGGATGGGCCAAATGTAAACAAGAAATTTCTCTCAAATTTGAAAGGTTACCCTTACTGAAAACTGAAATTGGAAACAAAAATGACAGAGCTTGGCAGTTGTGGCTTACATTCACTCCATTGTGCTTTTAAGGCTGCAATTAATATCACGGGTTGGAACATAATTGGGTACTTACGAGCAGTCTACAACTTTTTTAAAGACCATTCTGCTCATCAAGGAATATATTCTCAGCTAACTGGATCAACAATGTTCTCTAAAATGTTCTGCTCCGTAAGGTGTTGCAGAAAATGCCATCAAGATGATCCCCTTCCTGAAGGAATGCATGTCGTATGTTGGAAAAGAGAAATCAAAACCTACATCTAAGAGTTATTGTATTATGGAAGAACAGTTAAAAGACCCATTGCTTGCTGCTAAATTGGCCTTTTTTAAGACTTTATCTAGTGATGTCCAGCCTCTTCTGTGTGAATTTGAAAGCAACATGCCCTTGGCCCCCTTTCTTTTTACATCTTTAAGACATCTAATAACAAAGGAGATGGAAAGGTTAGTTGCACATGACAAAATATTACCATCAGTGAAAGTTCTGCAGAAAAGTGAGAATCTTATAGTTTGTAGCAGGTGGACATTGGCATAGGGGCCAAGTGTTGAAATAGGCAAATGTAAAGAAAATGTTACAGTGCTCCAAGTTAATGTTTTAAAAAATGAGTGTAGGAACGTATTCAAGTGCTTGGTTGAAAGACTATTGAAAAAATCTTCTCTCCAGTACGAGGCTACAAGATTAATAACTAGTTTTCATCCTTCCATAGCCCACACCAAAATTGGACAAGAACAGTTTGAAAGATTGATGATCCTTTTGACAAACAACAACATTATCACTTCTCAAACATCAGAAAGAACCCAGAGAGAATTCAAAACAATATGTGAGCAGACAGTTGAAAAAATGAACTTCAAAAAGGCGGAAAAAGTTGAAAATAGCCAGATGAGACAAAACAACAGACTTGATTCCTTTTGGACAGCTCTACTCAAGGAAAATTATCTAGACCAAAGTGCTCTTGAAGTTGTCACCAAGAAAATTTTAATATTGTCTCATGGGTATGCAGATGTTGAACAAGCCTTCTTAATTAATAAGGAGTGCATTGTTGACAACATGAAGGAGGAATCCTTGGTAGCCTTGAGAACTATCCATGATGCTGTTGTTTACAGTGGAGCTGCTGATAAAGTGCACATTACAAAAAGCCTCATTTTGTCACGTGAAAATGCACATGGAAAGTACAAAGATGCATTGGAGAAAAGGAAACTGGAAGGGGAAGAAGAATCAGCGAAGAGAGCAAGCAAAAGAAGAAATCAGCTGCTTGTAAGAGAACTGGAAAAAAAGAAAGAAAGAAGAGAAAAAAAAACAAAAGTTAATGACTGAAGCCAGAAAAGAAGCTGAGTT
The DNA here is from genome assembly GCA_964059195.1 of Ectobius pallidus. Lineage (NCBI taxonomy): Eukaryota > Metazoa > Arthropoda > Insecta > Blattodea > Ectobiidae > Ectobius > Ectobius pallidus. The sequence continues at coordinate 81,954,972 of CAXKWD010000003.1, forward strand.
AATTGATAACAAAATTTCAAAGTTAGCCAAATTATAAGTCAAGTACAGTTCATTATATTATAGGAGAAAAATTACTCAGACATTGAGACTCGAACTCAGGACCTTTGGCTGTCCGTGCCAATGCTCTGAGCTATGCCGGAGTTCGAATGACAGTGCCAGATGGAACTCTCCTCCTATAGCTAATTACCCTTATGGTCTACCTCACAGACAGAGAGTTTATGTCATATACAGTACTGTGAGGCACATTAACGAATGATTTTTGTGATTGGGCTACCACTGTTATTGTATAGTAACAATGAAGATGGAAACATGTAATCACAAGCCACAGAATAGTCTCTCTCTTTCCACTGTTATTGTATAGCAACAATGAAGATGGAAACATGTAATCGCAAGCCACAGAATATTGTCTCTCTTTCCATCTTCAAGTGTTACTATACAATAACAGTGGTAGTCCGGTCACAAAAATCACTAGTTAGTGTGCCCCACATCCACTGACTAGGGAAGCACTTGACAGGGCAAGGTCAGTGCTGAGTTCGTTCATACTGGATACAGTTGAGTAAAATTTTGAGCACTGTGTTGTATTGTGTCTGTAAAGTAAGTTTTAGCAAAAGCCTATTTCTCAAACAGTTTGTGATGTCTTCGTCGTCTAAATCCAGCAGGCCACTTAGGGGTCAGGCCTGTGAAATTGTATACAATGTGCACCAGTATTTTAATACTCAGAAAGAGGGAACAAAAGAGTAACATTAATGTTGCAAGTGTAACCAGTACAGCTACTGGAATATCAGAAAGTGCGGTAAATAAAATTGTGAAGGAAGGGGTAGATAGTTTAGCAAGGGGATCTCTATCTTTCTCTATACCGAATGGAAAGAAAGGAGAAAGAAAGAAAAGAGTAAAAGTCAACAATTTTACAGATTGTGCCATAAGACTAAAGAATCACTCATTTTATGCCGTAGAAAAGCAATGTCCCACAGTTGGAAAACTGTTAGCTGCTTTGAAAGAAGATCATGTGATTGATTGCGAAAGGGAATTTCTACGTAACAGATTAGAAAAAATTGGTTTCAAGTGGAAAAAGTGTCAGTACACTAGGAAAGTAATGATAAAAAGACCAGACATTGCCGTGTGGAGAACTCGCTATTTAAGCGAGATAAGAAAACAAAAGGAGTGAAGGAAAGTATCTTGTTTATGTAGATGAAACTTACTTACAAGCATCACATTGAGTGAATTCTTACTGGCAAGGAAATGACGAATTGGGCATTCTGTCTAAAATTGGTAAAGGTGAAAGGTGAATTGTCCTACATGGAGGTGGGGAACAGGGATTTGTGGAGGATGTCTCGCTTGTGTTCAAAAGTGGACAAAAAAGATTATCATACATCCACAAAACTCTGATAATTTCTGTAGGTGGATGGAGAATGAACTTCTTCCTAAATTAGAATCCCCTAGCGTTATAGTTGTGGATAACGCAAAATACCACAATGTAGAGGTAGATAAGAGGCCTACCAGAGCAACTCCTCGGCATAAAATTGTGGACTGGCTAAGGCAGCATGAAATAGACTTCAATGAATCAGACACGAGGTCCCAGCTTCTTCAGGTAGTAAAAGGGATTCATCATGAACGAAGATATGTAGTGGATGAATTAATAATGAAGCATGGTCACACACCCCTTAGACTTTCCCCGTACCATCCCGATTTAACACCTATCGAACTTTTATGGGGTGACATCAAAGATCAAGTAGCTCAGCAGAGTGTAGGAACATCTTTACGGGAGAAAGAACAATTATTAAAAAAATTTATGAGTGAATATTCACCTGAAAAATGGAAGAAATGTTGTCACCACATGCGTAAAATTGAAGACAATTATCTTGCTCATGAGTGTACTGTCGATGCAGAAGTCAACATCATCATCATCTCTCTGTCGAATGAAAGTGATGATTTCAGCGGGTGTAGCGCTGCCGAGCTGAGTTCAGAGACAGACTCAATTCAGGGGAGTGCACAGAGGTGAACTCACAGCAAGACTGTGGAAAGAGATTCAGCTAAGGGTTCTTCCATAACTTTTTTTTTGTACACGGTTCAGCTATAGTTACCTCAGCCAATCAATATCTAAGAAAGTCCTGTGACAGCTACTTGTCATCTCCACATAAGAGTGGAACACGGGGTTGCAAGATCTAGTTAAGTGCAGAGACTAATCCTTAATGCTGCTACCTGAACACCATCCAGTTAATATGGGCAAAACTTAAAATACCAGTTATCTCCTCGTGACTCAACAAAGGATGATGCAGTTAAAACCTTAGGGATCACATGCCATCCCACAAGAGACAAATTTCAAATCCAGATTAATCTGAGAGACTGTTCTGCATCTGCTACTAAAAGAAACATTCTTTCTATCGTAGCATCTATTTTCAACCCGTTAGGACTACTAGGGTGTGTTGTAGTCAAGTGTAAACTTTTGCTGCAACAGCTATGGAAACTAAGGTTGGACTGGGATGAGTCCATTGATAAATCCATGTCAGCGTATGAGTCCTGGACGAGGCTGTATAACAGTCTGTATCTCTTAAATGAGATAAGAGTTCCAAGAAAGGTTCTGCCCTTCGAACATACTAAACTTGTTGAAATCCATGGGTTCTCTGATGCGTCAGAAAATGCCTTTGGTGCCTGTGCTTATTTTAGGTCAGTGTCCAATGATGGACAAGAGTCAGTTGTTTTGCTGACATCTAAATCAAAAGTGGCTCCCTTAAAACAATCTATTCTTAGGCTAGAGCTCTGTGCAGCTCTCCTATTGTCCTGTCTTATGACCAAGGTCGTAGAGTCGTTAAAGCTGTCTGTTCAGTTATAAGATGTATTACTGGACTGACAGTACTATTCTCTTGTGTTGGTTACAAAAACCATCAACCAGTTGAAAAACCTTTGTTGCTAACAGAGTTTCTGAAATCCACTCACTAAGTTACATAAGGGATTGGAGATATGTATCTACTCATTGTAACCCAGCTGATCATTTGTCACGTGGCGTTCATCCCTCTGATCCAATTAATCTTTGTATTTGGTGGGAATGCACCAATTGGTTGCGTGAAGTGTCACCCAAGTAACCTGAATTATGTGTCAGCTGAAAATTGCTTAAGAGACATGGAATCTAAGGTTCCTATGAATGTTTTGCACGTTTGTGTGCAAAATACTGATTTTGAAAAATATTCTTCTTTTCCTAAGTTAATGCGAGTGTATGCTTACGTATACAGATTACTGAACAATACATGTTCTGGAGCAAACAAACGGCAGTCAGGACCACTCACTGCTGATGAGTTGAAAATTGTAAGAATGATACAATGTTCAGAATATTTCAAGGAAATTGATGACCTGAAATCACAAACGGATGTAGCTACATCAAGTAAACTAAAGACATTAAATCAATTTTTTGATAATGAAGAGTTATTAAGAGTCTGTGGCCGACCTGGCCACTCTCAGTTAAGCTATGATGAGAAACACCGGTTATACTCCCAGGTAAACATTGTGTCACTAAACTAATAGTCACTTATGAACATGAAAGACTGTTACATGCAGGTGTTCAAGCAGTATTATTTTCTCTAAAGACAATATATTGGATTCCTCAAAGTAGAACAGTTCTTTGTGGTGTTGTTTGCTCTTATTACAAATGTTTTAGATATAAACCTATCCCGGCCACTCAGCTGATGGGTCAGTAACCTGCTAATAGAGTTGAACCTTAACTACCATTTACTGCAGTAGGAGTAGACTACGGAGGTCCAGTCGTAATTAAGGGAGAGAACCCATGTAGTAAAATTAAAATCATTAGTGATAATGGTACTAATTTTGTAGGAGAAAGGAACAATATCGTAAGATTTTTTAAAGGAAAATGAAGCTTCCATCGACTATAGGCTATTCTCCTTGTAGACTTTCTACGTAGCAGTCCTCAGTCATCGGATGACAATTCCCAAACCAATTCCTCATTGCTACACTTTAATCCTTTATTGGCTGTAACACTTAGTCAAATCTTCTTACTCCAACTCATGGAAACTACATTGTTTTCAATTTCTTTGTGTTCCAGAATTGAATTGGCTTAAGTTATTGTTATACTGAGCAATAAAATTCAGTCTCCTCCCACTTTCATGATAATTATATCATCAGCTTCAAATTGGATCTGGACGTAAAGTTCTAAAATCAGATGGTAGGGAAATGGTAGTTAAAGTTCACAAGTTTCTCAGTGAAGAATGTAACGCCTTGAAACGTGGGAGGCCTACTATTTCAGTGACTAGTATAGTTAAGAGAACTGCTGCTGTTACAGATGTTTCCTCTCATTCCGTCCTACGAATTTTAAAAGAACATAATAATGCTGAAGCACGTGGCAGTAGTTTGCAAACTCCAGGCAAGAAGCGCCCGAACAGGAGATCAAGAAAAACAGAAATAGACTCATTCACTGTTGCTGCTATAAAGCAAACCATCTATTCGTTGTATCGTACGGATTTTCTGCCTAGTTTGTTGGATATATATAAGGCTTTAAAAGTTCAGGACTTGTTGAAAGGAAGCATGTGGATGTTAAGAAAAATTCTTAAAAAACTCCATTTTAGTTACAGTAAAACTCGCAAGAAAGAAGTTTTTTAATGGAAAGAATGGATATTGTTTCTAAAAGTTTTACTTTTTTAAGGAGAATTCAAGAAATGAGGGCTACTGGTCGTCCAATAGATACCTTGACGAAACGTGGGTGAATGTAAACCATACGAGAAATAAGGTGTGGAAATGTGACACTGAAGAAAATGAAAGTGATTTCCCTCTTAAAACACTAATAGGGAAAGGACAGCAATTCATAGTTTTACACTCTGGATGTTCAACAGGATTCATTCCGAGTATGCTACCACGTACTCGACTCAAATTGAGGAAGGGGAGCAGTGCCTGCGGATGAGCGTAGTTTGGAACTCCCCACGCGAGTTAAGGCAGGCAAGTAGCACTGTCTTTGACGCTTACAGGGATGGGGCGAACATATCTGCGCGTAAGTTTGGTAGCGTGGTGGCCACTGCATTGAGAATAGTTAATCAGCAATTTGCTCAAGCCTTAGACGTAGCCACAGACGTAGGGCTGGCGCAATGCGACATGCGCAGCCTTTACCTTAAGGGAATCCTGCTCTGCCTGCGACTGCAGCGCGCACTTCAGCTGCAGCAAGGTTGGGCCCCACCACACATGCCACTAGGCATTTTCAATCAAATAGTGATGAGCGACCCAAACATCCTATCAGACCAGATTGCGTTGTTTCTAGGTGCAGTTGCAGAAGGAGTGCTCATGCTAAGGTATCCAGACGACGTCTCCACAACTGAGCAAATCAACTACGCGATGTGGTTGGCAGCTCCCTCTGCAGCCCTTATTCCCATAAACAACCAATTGAGTGTCGCAGATGTTTTCGACATTCCTGCGCTGCGTGTCATCTTGTTGACCCTGCAACCTCACGCAGTTGTCCTACCTGATTTGGGTATACCGAATCCTAATGCTTTCCTGGCCTGGCTACATAAGCTTGCTGCTTAACCTTAACCTTAGTGGAACTATTACCACTTTGGCCCTGCAGCAGCTTAACCAGCGGCAGCAGCTCAACACGTTCCTATCATCGTACATGTGGGGCATCAACAGCTTACGCGCGACGACAATTTCAGGACTCCAACTGATTGTCCGCAGGCTGTTCCAGCACTGTTGTGGTGTCACATGGGAAGCCCTATTTCTGACAGGCAATGCTTGAAACAATTATCCGGCAGGCCTGCCAGCAAATCGAGCTGCAATGTATGCACTCCAGTGGCCTCACTCAATACCGCATCTGGGGTCACCATTTGCACTTGACATAGCCTACATCATCAGGCCGATTGAGTGGGGGTTCTCCGCTATGGGGTTGAAGGCTGATTTCACCGGAGAACTGGGCTCCCACAATCAGAATGCGAGGGAATGGCTGGCTGTTATGGGGGCCTATGCGCAGTATAAGGAGGTCGCTGCTTCTCAGCAGGACTTCATAGCTGTGCCATATGGTATGTTGGCAGTGAATTTCATCACTCAATACCTCGAGCCAGCAGAGGAGCCTATGTTGTCTGCGACAACAGTAAACCCCATCTTGGAGGCTCCAACTTTACCAGTATCCTTACCCATGAGGTTAGACGGTGCAATCCAACCTCTGTGGGATGTGAATGTTATGGGATACGCTCCATTCACCTACGAATCATATGATTGGGTGCAGGCAACGTTACGGGTGCCGGCCTTTCAGGATGGTGATCTCGCACCCGGTTGGTACAACCAACTGTGCGCAGTGCGGAAAACTCAAGACTATCAAATTGGTTTGTTTCAGCCCGCGCTGCCCAACCGCCAGCTGGAGCTCACATCGAAGGTGGCCCTCTTCGAGCTGCGAGACGCGGAGGAGCTCCACGTCAGGGACAGTCGCCACACGGCGGGGGTAGCTGAGAAGAGAACAGAAGACATCAACCAGGACTCACTTCCAGCAAACAAGAAGAGAAAGACCAAGGAAGACAAACCTCCCGAAGCACCACCATCGAGCAGTGGAGGTGCCAAGGATGATGACATTTAAATGAGTCCACCCACCCAACTGAGACAAACCCACCGGCTTTGACAATTAATAACATCTCTATGGGAGGTACAGGCTGAGAAAGAATGCCTAAACCAACCTCAGACCAACAAGACAGCACAGCTGCCAACAACACCTGCCAGTGACAGCTACCGACCGAGACGGTCAGCTGGGCCCATTCAATAGAATATAAGAATGGGTTTGTGAGGGATAATTCATTCCTAATGCCTTGCTAACTTTTAAATCAAAATCTAGTAGAGACTACCATGAAAAAATGGATAATAGGACTGGTTTCTTAATAAGTTGCTGCCTAACATTCCTTGTAATAGTGTCATAGTTATGGACAATGCCCCTTATTATTCCATAGAAATTAATAAAGTTCCCACTTCATCTTCATTGAAATCCCATATGCAGAAATGGCTCCGTAGTACTAATATTGAATTTGATACACGAGCGACAAAACATGTGCTATACAAGCTAATTAACCAAAGAAACATTATTTCAAAATTTATGAAACACATAGAATCGCGGAAATGCATGGACATACCATAGTGCGGTTAGGCTACCACCTTGGTTAAGCATGTCACTCCCGATAATTATGAGGGGTGGATGAAAAACCGTGTCCGTGGCTTTAGTGGTACCCTTGGAGTAACAGAGGAATGCAGCATATGGGGAGACCACAACCGTTGGCCCAAGCAAGAAATATTGGCTAGTTTTAACAGTTTTTGTTCTTCGAGAAGGAAACTAAGGAGACACCTATTTTTATCTGTGTAGCTGCTTCAAGAGATTCATCCTACGAATCTAACGTATTTTCAGATGTAGTGAAATTAATGGAATACGCTGAGATGGGGCACATTATGGCTGTGGACACGTATTTGTTTCAGAAATATCCGGAGCTCTTGAGGATTATGCCTGTTGCTCACGGTCAAATTTTTCTTTAAATTTATTGCACAACTAGCACTTTTCAACAAATGGGTATTGCTAACGATCAAATTCGCCTTTTGGCAAACGTTTGGTTAATCGCGTCGGTATATAGGACTTGTTCTAATTCTAGCAAATAAGCTGTCAAAAGCCAATCAGCGCTATGAACGTGAACACCCCATGCCCAATCAGCGTCTAGCGCAACTTCCACTCCATCTGCCGGTAACTGAGGAAAGCAAAGCCTCCTGCATGCTCTTCCAAAATGGCTGGTGCAGGTTGGACTAAGGAAGCGGTATGCGTCTTGCTAGACGAATATCAGAAGAACCCCTGTTTGTATGAGGTCAAGACGTCTCTCTACCATAATCGGAACGCGCGAAGGGAAGCAGAAAGTAAAATTACAGCCGTGGTTAGCGAGGTTAGGAAGGACACCAGCAGTGCAGAAGTCAAAGCCAAAATAAACGGGCTTCGGACACAATTCTGCAGTGAAAGGTTAGTACCAATATATTACTTTACTCTGTAGCATTTTAGAATTGTGTAAAAAATCTATGTATCATCGCAAAACATAACAAAACAAGAGGTCACACCATTCCACAACGTAACATACGGTATCTAATGGCATTGTTGCCTAGGTCATTGCATGGTTGAAGTAGGAAGGGTATGTGACATAGGCTATTTACAAAACAATACATCATATTAACTGAATAAATAATTTAGTAGAGCTGTGAACCTAATTATTGTTGACACTGCGCTTTGTGATGTATACAAAATAGTTGTCTACAATTGAGTTTGCGATAGTTTCACGACTGACCAGACCACTCACGACATTTCGACCCCTAAAGGCAAGCAAAACACATTACACCGGCGACCATTCAGGATTTATTACGACAAAATGACATATTGCATAATAAAACAAATTACACCTTTAGACGGAGGATATTAAGACCTAATAGATGACATATTGCAGTTCATTACACTATTTAATTAAAATACCCTTTGATATAAAAAATCTATTTATACATAGTAATAATTATCCGATATAAGACAGACTTATATCAAATGACTTCTAAAATTTAGGACGACATTTTTACAAACATCAAAGGACAACAAGACTTATCGTCACCTGGCTGCCATAACCATGAATGTGCAAAAATTGAGGTTTTGAGTTAAGTGCATCGCTGGCATCTACAGACATTTATCTTTGTTCTGCAAGAACCGCGAATGTTGTATCTTCTTTCCTTGGCGAGTAATAGCTAGTTCCATTTCCATGAATGTGCAAGTTCTGTTTTATTTGTTACGCCATAATCACCAATGTGCCACATTCGTGTGTTTGGCAGAACAGATGCAGCACTTTGAGAAAGGTGATATGGTGTATGTACCACATTCGTTAAAATCGCAGTACATATCTGGTTAAATCAATGACAAAAGTTTCACCATTCGCGAACGCATTGATGATGGGCCCTTGATATCTATGTATCTGAAGTACGCGACTGGCCCCAGAGATCTTTATGTTGACAAAGGGTTGATTTCTCAGGAGTTAGCTTTTATGTTTTAGGTCAAGGATTATACAACATGGTCATTTATCAATGGATAGAAAGTGAAGTGCATACTTGTCCTTGTATTCTTTACTCTACTAAGTTCTTTTATTATTATATTTTTTGCTTATAACAATGATGGCAGACAATACTATGCAGTCTTGTTTTGATTTTCACTGAGCAAAGGAAAAAACGTATTTTCACCAACATTTTTACAATTACTAATATAGAAACTATAGTACATAATACTGTAGGGTTGTACACAGATCATTTTGCAGATTTCTTAGTAGTACTGAATACTATTCTAAGAAAATTCCGTTAAATGCTGCAAAAAACTGTTCTCCTTCTGTTTCTAAATACCGCCCTATTCAAAGCATTTAATGCCTATAAATGTCACAGCCTGTCACTAAAATAACAAAACTTCCTAGAAAATAAGCTGTTGGCCTTGAATTCCCAATAAGGGGGAAAAGGATCTGTAAAAGCATCAATGCCCTAAGCAGCACACAAAAACCCACCAGGGTAGCTTTCAGAGAACAATAAATATGGATTACTAGCGGTGTCGTACTTTGAAGCACTATTGGCATTGTTTAGTGCACTAAGTTTGTATTTCAGCAATTATTTTATTTTGAAAAATTTACGGCCATTTAAACTGAGGAGGGGGCATGTTTAAAGGACACGTTTAAAGGGTGAATGTCCGATCTGAAGAGTTGACCAGCCCGAAACAGCTGCAGACAGGCGAGATTGTGTTAGTATAAATGCAGGTAGTAGCCCTCTAGTGAAGAAGCTTTTACATTTTGTCAATAATAGTTTGTATAGTTTGCGAGTGTTGTTGCTTTCTGCTAACATCTTTTTCGTATTCATTGTGAGTGAACGTTGAAGAAAAATTCTTAGTTTGGCTAAGAAAATGAAAAATAATTCAGGTTTGTTCAATTTACGTATTTTACTTATCTACTTGATATTTTATGGGCATAAGTGAATACTTGCATTTCACTTCATTTGCAATGAGTATAAAAATGTTTTTACTTCTGATACTTGTAGATACTGGAAATTCTTATGACAGTTTGTGTGATCCTTTTTCTGAGATTGAAACAGTTATACCATTCAATTTTTTATATAAATTTCATGTGAGCCTCTTATGATTTTTAATTTTGTATTAATTTGAAGTGACTTTTTAACATAAAATAAAGAGTAATTTCATCTAAACTTTTATTCTATGTGTAAATAAAAGTGCATTTGTTAACACATTCACTACCCACTACCTGCCAGCTCTTTAAATGACCCAGCCCAGGGATTTTTAAATGGCCATTTAAGCATACACGTGAATTTACAGTACCTCACTATTTTCAGCTTTTCTTGAAAACTATATGAAATTATTGCATAAAAATGTTACATACTTTCAGTTAAACTTCTGTGTTTGTTGAGTGGCCGCGGAGCTGCAGCAGACGGGATTAATTCAACACCACAATCATTGTTGAATAATAATTCGTCTATCTCCTCACCTGATAATGGCCTATGCCTATAATCGCATTTTTCTCTTTTGTCACTGCACACGGAATTACCACTAAGCCTAATGCTAACCATTCTTCACGCTACTGACCGGCGTTGCGAAACTGGTCTTGAAAAGCACATGGAATTCTTTTGTTGTCAGGAGGTCAACGACATAATTTTAGGGTTTCTCTAAATCCAGCAAGTGTATTCACCCACCATCTATTGCCTTACATGGAAACTAATAAGTGTATTCACCCCCTATCTATTGCCGTAAATGGAAACTACCACCTTCACCATTTCCTTGAAGAAATATACAAAAAATTGGCGCGGGCGCTTAAACGCCAGCTGGCGTGGACGGGAGGGAAGTGCTGGCTTTTCTTCCACGCCAAATGGCGTGCACGGTAGCGAATGTGTTAATATCTTTCTTCTGCCAAAACCACGAATGTGACAAAACCAATCCATAGAAGGGGCTGTATTGACAATTAAATGAACGTTATGGTATACATACCTTTCTAACTGCTGATAAGACATATTCCAATACAAATATTCACTTATTTTTTAATTATGTAATTTTGCTTAAGCTCTAAAGTTTCAATTGCGTTTTTCTCAAAACTAGTAAAATGCACATTCGTGGTTATGGCAGACAGGTGACGTTATGTTATACGACTTATAGATTGATTAATCTTAAACAGGAAATGGGTCAAACCATACTCCAGTCTCTCTGTCTCCAGACATTAATTATCACTTTTGACAGATTGCGTGAAGGGAACACAGCGTCTTTTAACTGTAAAATGCTGAGAAGGAAGCGTTAGGTACAAATTTGAGTGGACCAATAAGGACTCATGTGTGATCAAAAAGGGCATATAGGAAGTATAATTAGCCAATAGAATTACAGAAAAGTAGGGGAGAAATTCGTTACGAGAGCTGAAGTAGGAAACAACTGAAAGAAACAAAAGTGTCTTGCATCGTTGAACGTCGAAGAGATAGGACATATTTAGTATCCGCGCTATATAAGTGAGATAATAAGAAACATTTAGCAAGTCCGAAGTATATTTTGTTTGAAGCGCGTTAATAGGAAAAAGAAGTACTTTAAAGTGAAAGTGAATTAAGTATAGAGTAGTCTTGCATCGCCGAACTTCGAAGAGGGTAGACGTACTCAGTATCAGCGCCGTATAAATGTGAATTAAAGAGATATTAGCAAGTCTGACGTATATTTTATTTAAAGCGCGTAAATTGTGAAGGAAAGTATTTTTATAAGGATTATGAGTTAAATATATTTTATCCGCGCTATAGAAATGAGATTTTATCCACGTAAGAAAAGAATAACGTAGAAAGTTATAAGTAATATTTCATTGAAGTGCGCCGCAAGTCAGATTATATAGAAAGATTCACACTCTGTGCAACACACGTTAAAAGCCTCCCATCAAAATCAGAATATTAAGAGAACATTAAATATTGAATTAATAGAATTATTTGGTGTTGTTTCTCGTATTTTCCTTTAATTCGAATTAACCACGGAGAGAAGACGATCATCTCTGCCGGCTAACTAATCAGGCACAATAACCACCTCCTGCGATTCGGAACTGGTACGCAAAACAAATTTATCTGTTCATTAACAGGTTGGTGCCCTGTGGACCGGTGAATTTGTAGTAACAAACCGAATTGCTGGGGAGCAGTTTCGTGGTGATTAAGGCCTCCACGATAACTGCCGTATCATACTGTCCCATACTGACATCCCAACGAGGACCGTGATATACTGTCCCAAGTTGCATGGTACAATACAAAAAACACCCTTATCTTTGAATGCATAAAAATATAAATACATGATACTATGAACTTAAATTACATTATTGCTTTATTTATTTCCAGGACAAAGCTTGCAAAGTGCCTGCATAGTGGGATGGGAGGCGATACTGTTTACAAGCCATCGTTTATGTGGTACGACAGGATGATGTTCCTCGTACCACATATAACATCGCGGAGCAGCAAATCCAATTTGGACGAGTCGCTCAGTGATGTCTGCGAGGTAATGAAACATTCACTACTACAAATGCATATGGTTATAAATTAGCTTCACACAACCAATTAAATGTAGGCCTATCTTTATTTGGGAAAACTGAAGAAACTGCTGCGTCCTAGCTCCTCACTCCTACTCACTAACGCCACCCTCCTGGGAGGCATCTAGCTGCAACATTTGAAATAGTAGTAATGTCACCTATTATGCAAAGGGCAAAGGGAAAACATGAGTAATTTCTTTCTTTTCCTCCCTTTCTCTTGCCTCTTCTTCTTCACCCTACCCACCTATTTGGGGGGAAAAAATAGTTTTATGTTGTGCACTAGGCTCCTCCCACCAATTTTCTAATGGGACCCGCCTGGGAAGGAGGGGTTTTAGAGTTTCGAATGTCTCCTCTTAGATGGCGTTGCTAGTTGCATTGCTCTTTCTCTCACCTTCTCCTCACCTTATCTACATATTTGGAACCTATTTCTAATAGTAAATTTTGGATCAACTGGGATTCAAACTCGTTACCACTAGCACCGTAACCAGCAGCCTTAACCACTGCACCATGAGCGATTGCTAAGCGGTGGAGGGAAAATTCATCTATTTAAGTTTAGAGAGCTGAGAAATAGCAGTTTTGGTGCAAAGGTCGTTTTTTTTATAATTGTGAAATATGTTCACTCTCGAAAGAGCTGTTTTGGTCCAAGGGTTGTTTTTCATATTGGAACAATATCAGTCCGTGCAGTATAACATGCAACAACAGTGAGCTCCATTACCAGCATTGACCAGCTTGAGAGGAAGTGAAGGCACGGCTAGGGAAAGCGGGCCGTCACTTTGGTAATGGACAGCAGAGAGTGGAGTGAGGGCCAAGGTATAGCAGCCCTAAAATTTAATAAAGAACATTTAAAATATGACATTATATTACATTTTTTAAATATTCCGTCAAAGCACAACATCCACTAAAAAATCCGCTATCCGCTAAAACCAAAGACGCTAAAACCATATTTTTCCCCATTGAAAATGTTGAAAATCCACAAAATTTAACGGGAACTCCGCTAAGTTGGCAACACTGCTTGTTTCTTGCCTTAAAAAAAAAAAAAAAAAAAAAACTCACCTGAAGCTTTTGGTTAAGTTTTATCTGGGAGGAGTGACTCTTGGAAATACAGCAGCTCCTACATAGTCTCTTGTTGCAGTGTGTCAAGAGAGGCTTATAATATGTCTCATTAGTACTATAGAAGAAAAACAAACATTTCTTGTATTAGGCCTACTGCAACTAGCTAAGGCGAGCTGAACGTCTTCGGATTGGTGGGGGTTCTTCCACAGGGGAGTTGAAGCAAATAAGATCTCCTGACACAGACATTAAAGATGGACTTTCGTTATGAGAACTGCCAAGAAAGCTGAGTCTGTCACTTGAATATCTTGAACTGGTCCTTTCAAGCATATTTAAGCATTCTGTAACAGTTTCATCACAAGGAACCAAATCACAGCCTACAGCAATTTTAGCAATTTCAGCCTTCAGCAATTCTGTTTTCTCCTGGCAGCGGCAATAATAGCTTGTAGTGAAGACTGTGCAGGATGCTTTTTCTTCTCTACTTTAGTGCGTGTAAAACGTGGTTCTTTCATTTTTGGAATTACTTCTTCTATCCAATTATTTGCTTTAAGCATTGTCAAATTATTAAAACGGAAGTCCAGGTTTTCAACCTGGAGAAACTAAACACACAAAATCTAATGCCTGTTGCTCACGGTCAAATATCGTATGGATTTTCTGCCTAGTTTGTTGGATATATATAAGGCTTTAAAAGTTCAGGACTTGTTGAAAGGAAGCATGTGGATGTTAAGAAAAATTCTTAAAAAACTCCATTTTAGTTACAGTAATACTCGCAAGAAAGAAGATTTTTAATGGAAAGAATGGATATTGTTTCTAAAAGTTTCACTTTTTTAAGGAGAATTCAAGAAATGAGGGCTACTGGTCGTCCAATAGATACCTTGACGAAACGTGGGTGAATGGAAACCATACGAGAAATAAGGTGTGGAAATGTGACACTGAAGAAAATGAAAGTGATTTCCCTCTTAAAACACTAATAGGGAAAGGACAGCAATTCATAGTTTTACACGCTGGATGTTCCAACAGGATTCATTCCGAGTATGCTACCACGTACTCGACTCAAATTGAGGAAGGGGAGCAGTGCCTGCGGATGAGCGTAGTTTGGAACTCCCCACGCGAGTTAAGGCAGGCAAGTAGCACTGTCTTTGACGCTTACAGGGATGGGGCGAACATATCTGCTCGTAAGTTTGGTAGCGTGGTGGCCACTGCATTGAGAATAGTTAATCAGCAATTTGCTCAAGCCTTAGCCGTAGCCACAGACTTAGGGCTGGCACAATGCGATATGCACAGCCTTTACCTTAAGGGAATCCTGCTCTGCCTGCGACTGCAGCGCGCACTTCAGCTGCAGCAAGGTTGGGCCCCACCACACATGCCACTAGGCATTTTCAATCAAATAGTGATGAGCGACCCAAACATCCTACCAGACCAGATTGCGTTGTTTCTAGGTGCAGTTGCAGAAGGAGTGCTCATGCTAAGGTATCCAGACGACGTCTCCACAGCTGAGCAAATCAACTTTGCGATGCGGTTGGCGGCTCCCTCTGCAGCCCTTATTCCCATAAACAACCAATTGAGTGTCGCAGATGTTTTCAACATTCCTGCGCTGTGCGTCATCTTTTGACCCTGCAACCTCAAGCAGTTGTCCTACCTGATTTGGGTATACCGAATCCTAATGCTTTCCTGGCCTGGCTCCATAAGCTTGCTGCTGACAGGCAAGAAAGCGTAGAGTTTATGGCGGCAATGCACCTTGCGAGCATAGTGATCGCCGGGGTGTTTTATGACAGAGGGCTTGACCCGATGAGGTGAGTGCCAATGTTAACTGACTTGTCAGTTGCGCCGACCTACACGGTCCCCCTGCCTCGTGATTATAGCATATATTTGCGCGTGCTCCGACCTGGAATGACGAAAGGAATTGACCAGGATGCTGTCCATAGACTACTGGTCAGATATTTTGGTAATCCAATCACTGCCGTACTAGATGCTCATATCATTGCTGGAGCACTGTATGGTAACATGACCAGCACAGCGTTCGCTGCTGCCAACATTAGTGGAACTATTTCCACTTTGGCCCTGCAGCAGCTTAACCAGCGGCAGCAGCTCAACACGTTCCTGTCATCATACATGTGGGGCATCAACAGCTTACGCGCGACGACAATTTCAGGACTCCAACTGATTGTCCGCATGCTGTTCCAGCACTGTTGTGGTGTCACATAGGAAGCCCTATTTCTGACAGGCAATGCTTGGAACAATTATCCGGCAGGCCTGCCAGCAAATCGAGCTGCAATGTATGCACTCCAGTGGCCTCACTCAATACCGCATCTGGGGTCACCATTTGCACTTGACATAGCCTACATCATCAGGCCGATTGAGTGGGGGTTCTCCGCTATGGGGTTGAAGGCTGATTTCACCGGAGAACTGGGCTCCCACAATCAGAATGCGAGGGAATGGCTGGCTGTTATGGGGGCCTATGCGCAGTTTTCGGAGGTCGCTGCTTCTCAGCAGGACTTCATAGCTGTGCCATATGGTATGCTGGCAGTGAATTTCATCACTCAATACCTCGAGCCAGCCGAGGAGCCTATGTTGTCTGCGACAACAGTAAACCCCATCTTGGATGCTCCAACTTTACCAGTATTATTGCCCATGAGGTTAGACGGTGCAATCCAACCTCTGTGGGATGTGAATGTTATGGGATATGTTCCATTCACCTACGAATCATACGATTGGGTGCAGGCAACGTTACGGGTGTCGGCCTTTCAGGATGGTGATCTTGCACCCGGTTGGTACAACCAACTGTGCGCAGTGCGGAAAACTCAAGACTATCAAATTGGTTTGTTTCAGCCCGCGCTGCCCAACCGCCAGCTGGAGCTCACATCGAAGGTGGCTCTCTTCGAGCTGCGATACGCGGAGTAGATTCACATCAGGGACAGTCGCCACACGGCGGGGGTAGCTGAGAAGAGAACAGAAGACATCAACCAGGAATCACTTCCAGCAAACAAGAAGAGAAAGACCAAGGAAGACAAACCACCCGAAGCACCACCATCCAGCAGTGGAGGTGCCAAGGATGATGACATTTAAATGAGTCCACCCACCCAACTGAGACAAACCCACCGGCTTTGACAATTAATAACATCTCTATGGGAGGTACAGGCTGAGAAAGAATGCCTAAACCAACCTCAGACCAACAAGACAGCACAGCTGCCAACAACACCTGCCAGTGACAGCTACCGACTGAGACGGTCAGCTGGGCCCATTCAATAGAATACAAGAATGGGTTTGTGCAGGGATAATTCATTCCTAATGCCTTGCTAACTTTTAAATCAAAATCTAGTAGAGACTACCATGAAAAAATGGATAATAGGACTGGTTTCTTAATAAGTTGCTGCCTAACATTCCTTGTAATAGTATCATAGTTATGGACAATGCCCCTTATCATTCCATAGAAATTAATAAAGTTCCCAATTCATCTTCATTGAAATCCCATATGCAGAAATGGCTCCGTAATACGAATATTGAATTTGATACACGAGCGACAAAACCAGTGCTATACAAGCTAATTAACCAAAGAAACATTATTTCAAAATTTATGAAACACATAGAATCGCGGAAATGCATGGACATACCATAGTGCGGTTAGGCTACCGCCTTGGTTAAGCATGTCACTCCCGATAATTATGAGGGGTGGATGAAAAACCGTGTCCGTGGCTTTAGTGGTACCCTTGGAGTAACAGAGGAATGCAGCATATGGGGAGACCACAACCGTTGGCCCAAGCAAGAAATATTGGCTAGTTTTAACAGTTTTTGTTCTTCGAGAAGGAAACTAAGGAGACACCTATTTCTTATCTGTGTAGCTGCTTCAAGAAATTCATCCTACGAATCAAACGTATTTTCAGATGTAGTGAAATTAATGGAATACGCTGAGATGGGGCACATTTTGACTGTGGACACGTATTTGTTTCAGAAATATCCGGAGCTCTTGAGGATTAGACTAGTCAGAAATGATTTATCTAACTATGCTGCTGCCCTCGCTTATATCTCTTCCAAGCAGGTCAGCGGCCTTTCATAAAGAATAAGTTCTCAAAAGATGAGACTGCTTGCCTTCAGCGAAACCAGTTTAGGGCACTATCTGCTGCCGCATTCATAGTAGCACGAATGGAATCATCTTCTTTTCGTTTTTATGCAGGTGCAAGAAAGGACTCCTTGGAAGAGATGTTGTCAAGTATCATTGGGACATATTTTAGCATGAGAAATAAATTTACTCCCTACAACATGATCTTGTCTAAACACTCCATATCCTCGAATGAAGAGAGAGAGAATATGTTAGCATATGTAGTGGAAGAACCTATGGTGGAATTCTCTATTATGGGATCTGGTGGGGGGGGGGGGGCTAGATTGCCATCTCTTATGATCTAGGGCTCTGTAATAGTAAGTCATGGTCAGTCAAGATATTTTAAGGGTAGAATAGAGGTTTACAGGCAAATCTACTGCCTGTGTACCTATGTCGTGAAATACAACAATAGACTTACTTTTATGGAAATAAGTGGATATAAAGATTACTTGATGTAAATTCTCCTTATTTCTTTTAGATGTACTCTTAGATATAAGTTTTATATCTGTCTTTTTAGCAGTTGTAAATAAGCTGTGTTACGCAAAAATCATATGAGTTCCAACATGTAGCAGGTGTTCTAGTTCTGTTCAAATTATCACCACAGTATAAGTATTAATACAGTAAAGAAACTGTGTGTTAAAAGTCCTATGACAACATGTTGACTCGACGACACTAGCGCTCCATGCGGAGATTGAGTAAGGCTACATTCTCATCATATGAAATGGCTTGGGAAAATACATAAACACATCGCAAAATATGTTATGTTAAAAGAGAAAAATACAGAATATTTTTATTTAATGCAAATCTAATTAAAAATTTAAGAAATAATAAAACAGATAATGTATTATATTCTAGTTAAGAAGAGGTAAACAATACCTAAATAGGCTACTGTTAAGGACTGTACCTAGGCCTAGTATTTTTCCTTTAAAATCTTTGCCCTTTAATATAATTTATAATTCAAATTATGATAATAAATAGCCTACATATTAATTACGTAAATTATATTATAGGTCTGTCATGTTGTTCATTCTGCACGTCATTGTTGACAGAGTATTTTGATTCTTTGCCTTATATGGCAATATACGACTTCAATTTATCGTAGGTCTATGTAGCGTCAATTACTGCAGGATGGACTTCATTAAACAAAACAAAAAATTCAGGAGCATTTGGAATTAAACACCGTCGGTACAGCAGTTTTAATTAACGAGTTTTTATAGGAATTAATAAACTGTCTGTTTTCGACGTGTGTCAAGCATAGACGGTAATTTTCACTCAAATATTTTACATATTTTGTTACTAGGTTTTCTTGTCGACCATTAATGACCTATTTTATACACCAGAAATCATTACAACAGAATAAAATATAAAAATATAACATTAAAGTAACTTTAAACATAACCACACCAGAATCACGAGTAAGCCAGTAGACCTACAATAAATATTACTTATTTTCATTCTTACGTTTCTGTATGTTTCAAGAAAGTGAAGAAATGCAATTCAGGATTTTGTCTTTTATTATTACTGAAATTTACAGCTGAATAATGAGGTCCTTTCGAATATAGCGTGTTCTAATAAATACAACACTCCTATTTATTTACATACTTCCCGGAGTAGTTTCTGTAGTCTTACTATATGGCCGCTACGATCGCTAGTAAATGCGCGCGCATGCTCGGCAGGCAGAAAAACGGGCTGAGTTTCTGTACTGTATTAATACTTATAGTGTGTTATCACTGTGATTTCAACGCCATTAAACTTATATGGGCACAAGTAAAGAACGACGTTGCAATCAGCGACGTTGCAACGTCCTTTCCTTGGGTGAGATTCAAATAGGTTTACGTTTTTATTGGATATGAGAAAGCGTAACTGATGGTACAGACAAAACAAAAGTTATTAAATGTATGTCATTGACTGGGATGTGGGAAGAACTTCATACCAAATATTCTTTTAATTTTCTTACGATAAGAGGACTCACCCAAGAACCATTAGTAAATTTTCATTTAGTTGTAAAACAGAAACATACCTACTGTAGTAATCCCACTCGTAAAATGATTGTTATTGCTTTTAAGCACGTATCGTTTAAATGCATATCTCACACCAGGCAATACTGGTAAGTCTGCTAGAGTTGAGTGGTGGCAACTTTTTTCTCAATTAAAAGAAAATAAAGGAGATGCTTTAAATTTGAATGTCTCAGCTTTCCTAACTAGTAACTGAATCGCCACTTCTAGGCATAAACGTCACTGATGTAGTTGCAGATGTGGAAGAGGAAAATGCAAAAGTATATGTGTTTGGTCATATTTTAAGAAAGGTTTTAGCACTGCATTCCTCTGTTCAGTGTGTATGTATCCTGAGAAGACATTTAGGATCTATCACACATTCTACTCATGTCAGCCTGAAGTTATTTACAAATAAATTTAATTTACACATTTCTTCAGATGAACTGCAAAATTACTTGTCCAAGTGTGAAATGGTACTAATGGGAAGAATTTCTGATGTTATTCATACCACAGTAGAGTCCTGCAAACTTGATACTCGATAACAAAGCGGTTCAGATTATTTGGTGAGAAACGAATGAGTATCAAACAATTTTTTGGCAAAAAATAAGGTAAACTATTCTGTTGTAATTTATTGGCACATACAAATTTTGTTTCATAGAAGAGTAATTATATCAGTATTAACTTGTTCACAAGTTCTCCTTGTAGACTTTCTGCGTAGTAGTCCTCAGTCATCGGATCACAATTCTTAAACCAATTGCTCATTGCTACACTTTAATCCTTTATTGGCTGTATCTATTAGACAGTCAAATCTTCAGTCAAATCTTCATACTTCTAAATGAAATATGCTGTACATGGAAACTACATTGTTTTC
This sequence comes from Ectobius pallidus, assembly GCA_964059195.1. Taxonomy (NCBI): domain Eukaryota; kingdom Metazoa; phylum Arthropoda; class Insecta; order Blattodea; family Ectobiidae; genus Ectobius; species Ectobius pallidus. The sequence continues at coordinate 81,975,534 of CAXKWD010000003.1, forward strand.
ATTTCTTTGTGTTCCAGAATTGAATTGGCTTCAGTTATTGTTATACTGAGCAATAAAATTCAGTCTCCTCCCACTTTCATGATAATTATATCATCAGCTTCAAATTGGATCTGGATGTAAAGTTCTAAAATCAGATGGTAGGGAAATGGTAGTTAAAGTTCACAAGTTTCTCAGTGAAGAATGTAACGCCTTGCAACGTGGGAGGCCTACTATTTCAGTGACTAGTATAGTTAAGAGAACTGCTGCTGTTACAGATGTTTCCTCTCATTCCGTCCTACGAATTTTAAAAGAACATAATAATGCTGAAGCACGTGGCAGTAGTTTGCAAACTCCAGGCAAAAAGCGCCTGAACAGGAGATCAAGAAAAACAGAAATAGACTCATTCACTGTTGCTGCTATAAAGCAAACCATCTATTCGTTGTATCGTACGGATTTTCTGCCTAGTTTGTTGGATATATATAAGGCTTTAAAAGTTCAGGACTTGTTGAAAGGAAGCATGTGGATGTTAAGAAAAATTCTTAAAAAACTCCATTCTAGTTACAGTAAAACTCGCCAGAAAGAAGTTTTTTAATGGAAAGAATGGATATTGTTTCTAAAAGTTTTACTTTTTTAAGGAGAATTCAAGAAATGAGGGCTACTGGTCGTCCAATAGATACCTTGACGAAACGTGGTTGAATGTAAACCATACGAGAAATAAGGTGTGGAAATGTGACACTGAAGAAAATGAAAGTGATTTCCCTCTTAAAACACTAATAGGGAAAGGACAGCAATTCATAATTTTACACGCTGGATGTTCAACAGGATTCATTCCGAGTATGCTACCACGTACTCGACTCAAATTGAGGAAGGGGAGCAGTGCCTGCAGATGAGCGTAGTTTGGAACTCCCCATGCGAGTTAAGGCAGGCAAGTAGCACTGTCTTTGACGCTTACAGGGATGGGATGAACATATCTGCGCGTAAGTTTGGTAGCGTGGTGGCCACTGCATTGAGAATAGTTAATCAGCAATTTGCTCAAGCCTTAGCCGTAGCCACAGACGTAGGGCTGGCACAATGCGACATGCGCGGCCTTTCCCTTAAGGGAATCCTGCTCTGCCTGCGACTGCAGCGCGCACTTCAGCTGCAGCAAGGTTGGGCCCCACCACACATGCCACTAGGCATTTTCAATCAAATAGTGATGAGCGACCCAAACATTCTATCAGACCAGATTGCGTTGTTTCTAGGTGCAGTTGCAGAAGGAGTGCTCATGCTAAGGTATCCAGACGACGTCTCCACAACTGAGCAAATCAACTACGTGAAGTGGTTGGCAGCTCCCTCTGCAGCCCTTATTCCCATAAACAACCAATTGAGTAATAAATAAAAATTGTAACCGGGATTCACAGTGAAGTAATCAAATATACATACTTAATTCAGTTTTCCACTCAACTTCACTATATAAGTAATGACTTACACATAATGCATTTCACAGCTTCTTAGCTGCATCATCAGATGAGGTCAACTCTGAGTTGACCTCATCTGATGATGCAGCTAAGAAGCTGTGAAATGCATTATGTGTAAGTCATTACTTATATAGTGAAGTTGAGTGGAAAACTGAATTAAGTATGTAAACCAATTGAGTGTCGCAGATGTTTTCGACATTCCTGCGCTGCGCGTCATCTTGTTGACCCTGCAACCTCAAGCAGTTGTCCTACCTGATTTGGGTATACCGAATCCTAATGCTTTCCTGGCCTGGCTCCATAAGCTTGCTGCTGACAGGCAAGAAAGCGTAGAGTTTATGGCGGCAATGCACCTTGCGAGCATAGTGATCGCCGGGGTGTTTTATGACAGAGGGCTTGACCCGATGAGGTGAGTGCCAATGTTAACTGACTTGTCAGTTGCGCCCACCTACACGGTCCCCCTGCCTCGTGATTATAGCATATATTTGCGTGTGCTCCGACCAGGAATGACGAAAGGAGTTGACCAGGATGCTGTCCATAGACTACTGGTCAGATATTTTGGTAATCAAATCACTGCCGTACTAGATGCTCATATCATTGCTGGAGCACTGTATGGTAACATGACCAGCACAGCGTTCGCTGCTGCCAACCTTAGTGGAACTATTTCCACCTTGGCCCTGCAGCAGCTTAACCAGCGGCAGCAGCTCAACACGTTCCTATCATCGTACATGTGGGGCATCAACAGCTTACGCGCGACGACAATTTCAGGACTCCAACTGATTGTCTGCAGGGTGTTCCAGCACTGTTGTGGTGTCACATAGGAAGCCCTATTTCTGACAGGCAATGCTTGGAACAATTATCCGGCAGGCCTGCCAGCAAATCGAGCTGCAATGTATGCACTCCAGAGGGCTCACTCAATACCGCATCTGGGGTCACCATTTGCACTTGACATAGCCTACATCATCAGGCCGATTGAGTGGGGGTTCTCCGCTATGGGGGTGAAGGCTGATTTCACCGGAGAACTGGGCTCCCGCAATCAGAATGCGAGGGAATGGCTGGCTGTTATGGGGGCCTATGCGCAGTTTTCGGAGGTCGCTGCTTGTCAGCAGGACTTCATAGCTGTGCCATATGGTATGCTGGCAGTGAATTTCATCACTCAATACCTCGAGGCAGCAGAGGAGCCTATGTTGTCTGCGACAACAGTAAACCCCATCTTGGATGCTCCAACTTGACCAGTATCATTGCCCATGAGGTTAGACGGTGCAATCCAACCTCTGTGGGATGTGAATGTTATGGGATATGCTCCATTCACCTACGAATCATACGATTGGGTGCAGGCTTCGTTACGGGTGTCGGCCTTTCAGGATGGTGATCTTGCACCCGGTTGGTACAACCAACTGTGCGCAGTGCGGAAAACTCAAGACTATCAAATTGGTTTGTTTCAGCCCGCGCTGCCCAACCGCCAGCTGGAGCTAACATCGCAGGTGGCTCTCTTCGAGCTGCGATACGCGGAGGAGATTCACGTCAGGGACAGTCGCCACACGGCGGGGGTAGCTGAGAAGAGAACAGAAGACATCAACCAGGACTCACTTCCAGCAAACAAGAAGAGAAAGACCAAGGAAGACAAACCACCCGAAGCACCACCATCCAGCAGTGGAGGTGCCAAGGATGATGACTTTAAATGAGTGCACCCACCCAACTGAGACAAACCCACCGGCTTTGACAATTAATAACATCTCTATGGGAGGTACAGGCTGAGAAAGAATGCCTAAACCAACCTCAGACCAACAAGACAGCACAGCTGCCAACAACACCTGCCAGTGACAGCTACCGACTGAGATGGTCAGCTGGGCCCATTCAATAGAATACAAGAATGGGTTTGTGCAGGGATAATTCATTCCTAATGCCTTGCTAACTTTTAAATCAAAATCTAGTAGAGACTACCATGACAAAATGGATAATAGGACTGGTTTCTTAATAAGTTGCTGCCTAACATTCCTTGTAATAGTATCATAGTTATGGACAATGCCCCTTATCATTCCATAGAATTTAATAAAGTTCCCACTTCATCTTCATTGAAATCCCATATGCAGAAATGGCTCCGTAATACGAATATTGAATTTGATACACGAGCGACAAAACCAGTGCTATACAAGCTAATTAACCAAAGAAACATTATTTCAAAATTTATGAAACACATAGAATCGCGGAAATGCATGGACATACCATAGTGCGGTTAGGCTACCGCCTTGGTTAAGCATGTCACTCCCGATAATTACGAGGGGTGGATGAAAAACCGTGTCTGTGGCTTTAGTGGTACCCTTGGAGTAACAGAGGAATGCAGCATATGGGGAGACCACAACCGTTGGCCCAAGCAAGAAATATTGGCTAGTTTTAACAGTTTTTGTTCTTCGAGAAGGAAACTAAGGAGACACCTATTTCTTATCTGTGTAGCTGCTTCAAGAAATTCATCCTACGAATCAAACTTATTTTCAGATGTAGTGAAATTAATGGAATACGCTGAGATGGGGCACATTATGACTGTGGACACGTATTTGTTTCAGAAATATCCGGAGCTCTTGAGGATTAGACTAGTCAGAGATGATTTATCTAACTATGCTGCTGCCCTCGCCAAGCAGGATGGTCAGCGGCCTTTCATAAAGAATATGTTCTCAAAAGATGAGACTGCTTGCCTTCAGCGAAACCAGTTTAGGGCACTATCTGCTGCCGCATTCATAGTAGCACGAATGGAATCATCTTCTTTTCGTTTTTATGCAGGTGCAAGAAAGGACTCCTTGGAAGAGACGTTGTCAAGTATCATTGGGACATATTTTAGCATGAGAAATAAATTTACTCCCTACAACATGATCTTGTCTAAACACTCCATATCCTCGAATGAAGAGAGAGAGAATATGTTAGCATATGTAGTGGAAGAACCTATGGTGGAATTCTCTATTACGGGGTCTGGTGGGGGGGGGGCTAGATTGCCATCTCTTATGATCTAGGGCTCTGTAATAGTAAGTCATGGTCAGTCAAGATATTTTAAGGGTAGAATAGAGGTTTACAGGTAAATCTACTGCCTGTGTACCTATGTCGTGAAATACAACAATAGACTTACTTTCATGGAAATAAGTGGATATAAAGATTACTTGATGTAAATTCTCCTTATTTCTTTTAGATGTACTCTTAGATATAAGTTTTATATCTGTCTTTGTAAATAAGCTGTGTTACGCAAAAATCATATGAGTTCCAACATGTAGCAGGTGTCTTAGTTCTGTTCAAATTATCACTGTGATTTCAACGCCATTAAACTTATATGGGCACAAGTAAAGAACGACGTTGCAAAGCATATTTCATTTAGAAGTGGTAATGTAAAAGCGTTGTTTGATAGTGCTGTTGGAAAAGTGACTGCAGAAAACTGGAAAAGGGCGTGTGAGCATGTGCAAAACACTGAAAAGTTTTACTGGGAGAAAGACGGTCTGGTAGATGAAATTACAGACAGACTAGTCATACGTTTAGAAGATTCGAAAGATGAAGATTCAGTTGAGGTTTCTGAAGGCGAATCGGAGAACGAACAATCAGACGGAGAGGAACATTCCGCCACTGATACCTCTTTGGATGGAGTATCTCCAATACCTGCGTTGCCATAGAAAGAGATGGTGAGTGTATGTATTCCTTTCTCTTCCTAATAGGGACATGACATGATTCACCTCACAGACAGTAAGAAAGCAATTGAGTTGCCTGCATTTTCGAAGATAAAGGTCAAACTGCCCACTTCAGTGTTTACTAAGTCAATGGCTGTTGTCAAACTTCTTGTTCATAGTGGTCTAATCACCAAAAGATACTTTGGATTCAGCAGAGTTTTGTCAGAAGACAAATGACTTGTTTAACAATTTGTAATTCATCTTTAAAATGTAATGTTGAAAGGAGAAGTGCTTTATGTGAAGATTCAAATAGGTTTACATTTTAATTGGATATGAGAAAGCGTAACTGATGGTACAGACAAAACAAAAGTTATTAAATGTATGTCATTGACTGGGATGTGGGAAGAACTTCATACCAAATATTCTTTTAATTTTCTTACGATAAGAGGACTCACCCAAGAACCATTAGTAAATTTTCATTTAGTTGTAAAACAGAAACATACCTACTGTAGTAATCCCACTCGTAAAATGATTGTTATTGCTTTTAAGCACGTATCGTTTAAATGCATATCTCACACCAGGCAATACTGGTAAGTCTGCTAGAGTTGAGTGGTGGCAACTTTTTTCTCAATTAAAAGAAAATAAAGGAGATGCTTTAAATTTGAATGTCTCAGCTTTCCTAACTAGTAACTGAATCGCCACTTCTAGGCAAAAACGTCACTGATGTAGTTGCAGATGTGGAAGAGGAAAATGCAAAAGTATATGTGTTTGGTCATATTTTAAGAAAGGTTTTAGCACTGCATTCCTCTGTTCAGTGTATATGTATCCTGAGAAGACATTTAGGATCTATCACACATTCTACTCGTGTCAGCCTGAAGTTATTTACAAATAATTTTAATTTACACATTTCTTCAGATGAACTGCAAAATTACTTGTAAGTGTGAAATGGTACTAATGGGAAGGATTTCTGATGTTATTCATACCACAGTAGAGTGCTGCAAACTTGGTACTCGATAACCCAGCAGATTATTTTTTATGAAAGTATCAAACAATTCTTTGGCAAAAAAATAAGGTAAACTATTCTGTTGTAATTTATTGGCACATACAAATTTTGTTTCATAGAAGAGTAACTATATCAGTATTAACTTGTTTTATTATGATTTTTATTGGTGTTTGTTATATTTGAAGGCAATAAACACATTTTTAATTTTTGCAATAACAGTTTTAATTTATAAACCTTTGTTCCTGTTAACTCGGTATTTCGGAAACTCGGTGCCCTTTCAGTCCATATTAGGCTGAGTTCGCAGGGCTACTGTAATCTGACATGGGCCCAGTTATTACAGCATTTTCAAAAAGTACATATGTAGATAAACCCAGGAAATTATTCAACATATAGCCCTAATTTCATGACTCACCAGCTAGGGAACACAACCACTCTGCAACTTAATGAGTGAACTGATAAGTGGATAAGATGGTTCATAATTGTACCGAAATGCATTTCCAGTAGAAACTAGGAATCAAGAATACACTTGAGCTACACGCCTATTTGAAGGATTTCCTGAAACAACAGATGTTGTACCACCCAACCAACAAGAAGATTTTTATGTTGTATGACTGTATTTTTAAAACTTACTAATTTTAAACTTGTTTTATTGGAACTTTTAAAAAACTTGGGCAATTAACATGATCTATGACTATTGTGGCCTTTCCTTATGATGAGTTGAAAACTAAGTTCAAGCACCTTCTCTTTTGCAGACACAGTTAGCAGTTAGCAGTTCTAACAAGTTTTAAATATCAGGAATATAATTGGTGCAATTTGTGGACTCCTGCTGTTAGCAGACTATACATGTATAATTATATTTTAGATAAAGAACTGTTATATAGGGATATTGTACTTTTATGACAGAATTATTGCACAGATTGTAAATATGTTTTTTAAGGGTAATGTTGTAAATATATGTTTTAATATTGTAATTTTGTACATAGTATTTATTAAATAGATACCAACATTTGAATCAAATTAATCGTGCTATTATTTAAGCAATCCTACAAATATTAATAATAAAAATTAGGGCTTTATTTTGGATAATTTCTTTGGTTTATCTATATATTCACTTTTTGAGGGCATAAGGCAAAAAAGACCTATTTTTATTAAACTATTATTATTCCCTCAAAGAACAAGTATCAAATTCGTTAATTCTAAAGCTTTACTTGTTCTACATATTAAAGTCAAACTCGATAATATGAAAAATTGCATGTTCACTGCCAAAACAATTGAATCGGTGAATTGTAATTCAGATTTTTTTTTCAGTTTTCATGTAATACAAAAGCCATCTGGGTACATATTTCACTGTCGTGATATACAAATACAGACAGCGGTGTGCATTGTAAGGAACGGTGGCAGAGATGAGTAAGAAAAGAAGTAAACATTTTACCTCACTTGAAAAAGTCATATTTAAGGACATTCTTAAAAAATATAGAGAATAAGAAGTTTGATGTTGTGTCTGCAAAAGAGAAGGTGCTTGAACTTAGTTTTCAACTCCTCATGAGGAAAGGCCACAATTGTACTCCACAAGGCCGAGTTGGAATTTAACGTGGGTGGATCCTGCTACTAGGAAAGTTTTTGAAATGTAGTTGATCTTCATGGAACACCAGGATTGTACACATATACTCATGAATATTTTAAAGAATGTCTCATAGCTCTTGCATCGAATCTGAACCCTCCTAGTGGTTTTACTATAGGGGAAGACTGCAAAAGAGGAGATCCTGTGGAATGTAATGAGACATGGTACAACCGTGCAGGTGGGTTCGAGGGATTGCGTCAGAAAGGATGAACCTTAGCAACAATAGCTTTATTATTGGTTGTTGAGCAGGACACAGGGCTTAAAAGTTATGTCATTGGTCAAGAAGATAATCAGATCTGTAAAGTGCTAATCCCTATACCCAAAGGATATCTTACTCCTGAAGCATACTTGGAGTCAAACCAAGAAGAGGTAGAGAACATCATAAAGTCGTATATGGAAGTGTTAGCAAGAAGAGCTAAGGAGATGGGGTTACAGATTAAGGCCGAGGAGACTGCAGTCAGTAGTGAGGTCATGATTTATGGGAATGAGATTATATTCCGAGGAGTCTATATGCCACAAGGTATCAAAAGAATAAGCAGAACACTACCTGACACAAATGAAACCTTCCCCAACATATATACCCAAGTCTCGACTCTGCAGGATTTACTTGCTCACAGAAGTCATTAGATCTCGTTACACCATATTTCATCAGCAGTGTAGAAGCACTAGTAGCAACAGAGCACTGTGCAATAGAACTAGAAAGCAAGAAATTATTGCGTCCGACTGAACTGGGTGTAATCCAATCCCAGGGGTTCAAGACTTATTTAATGAATCTGAATTCAGAGATATCTGGATATCCATTCCTGAACTTTCTACATACGCTGTATAGAGGGTGTCCAGATCCAGTTACCACATCGATCACAGGTTTGTACTTTGCAGCAAAGCATCAAAAAATAGCAAGACGATTATACACTTGGTTGATGTTTGGTTGCTATAGTTTAGGGAAAGGTAGTCCAGAACTCTTAGTTTCTAATAAAAAATCTCTCAACATAGAAGTTCCTCAAAGTTTATCATCCAAGCTTAAGACAAGGTTGCAATCAATACTGACAAGCGAGGTTGTAAATCGTGATTTGTCTCAGATATTTAAGGAGTCTAAACATGCAGAAGATGATGAACTGTACAAGTATTTGATTCAATGCAAGCCCTTGAATCCTAGGTTGATTCATGAGATATTAAGAAACTCGGAAGCCGGTGCTCGATTATCCTTCTTTACAAAATTCCATAACATGAAGACAATTCAAGATCTTTTCCACCAAGATAAGAAGAGCATACCTTTTGCAAATGAGATCCCTGCTGTAGAAGTGGAATCCCTCAAACATTGGCTCAAGATTTACACTCAAATATTTGAGCTGGTTGAGGTACCCATCGAGCAGCTGTTAGACCCGACAACCCTTACACAGGTACTGAGAGACAACACATGGGCACCAGTAGTTAATAACCAAACTATTGAAAGGGTGACGATTCCACATCCGTGCCATCAATTTGTATTTCATCCGGATTACACCACCAAAGCAGCCACTGGCAAGCAACACAAGAAAAAGAGTCAAACTCACGTGTGTTCAGAATATGTTATTTTCGTCCCTAAAGACTTTGACATATTGTCTTTAGTAACCCGGGGTCCTTATCCAGCATTTGTGGGGTCAGCCACGAAAGAGAAGCTCACAGGGAAACTGTATCAACTCCCTACTACAAGTAGACCTCTCCAATCTGCAGCTAGATTGCAACAGTGGCGGGGCTGGACTATTCACCCTAGATCAGCAATGAACTCTACCATAGATGAGATGATCAGTTCTAGAACTAACTTGGATCCACAAGTTATAGTTATGTCCAGTGCAGAAATTGCAGGTGGATCAGTCACACACAGATTAGATGACCATGTGACTAAGAGAGGAACACTTCACAACAACCGCCTCAATCATACAACTCACATTTGGTTCAGTTGTGATCACATGGGTAAGTACTCAGGAGGACAGGACAATTGAAATATGCATTTCCAAGGTGTTATTCACTCAGGGCACACCTGGTTATTGATTAATGCTGTCCATGGGGGACGAACTACATCATGCCTGAGAGTGTGTTACAAATGCATAAGGAAAGGCCAAGGAGGGCTCCTAAGTCCACATTGGACGATTTCAATGGAAGTGTAGTGTGTCATACTGTTAATGATTTTTATATAATAGAAAAACAAAGGCCTACCTTAAAAAAAGTACATGATAAATTAAAATCATCAATAAAATTTGAAGGCATCTCAACTTTAAGAATCTTATTATTAAAATTAGGATTTCGCTGGAAGAAAACTAGGAATAATAGACAGATGTTAATAGAAACCCATAATATACGAGTAAAAAGGCTTTCCTACCTCCGGTAAATTGCCAAATAAAGGGAAGAGGGTCATCCAATTGTTTATACGGACGAAACATATATTCATTTATCTCACACTAGTATGTCTTCTTGGAGTGATAGTACAGGAGCAATAGTACGATACAAGGGTTATTTTTGCCCATTCCCAAGTTGCTGGGTGGGAGCAACGTTTCATTCCAAATGCCTATATCCATTTCAAATCTGGTAAAAAGACTGGTGATTACCACAGTTACATGAATTACAGAAATTACGAAAAAAGGTTACAAGAAAAACTTATTCCACACAATCCAAAAAATTCTGTATCAGTAATCGATAATGCTCCCTACCATAATGTTCATTCATGCCCCGACTTATAATTAAAGGAAAGACGATATGATTAACTGGCTAAAATTGAACTCGTAATAATTGGGAGGAACGGTGTAGACATGTAAGGGACACAGAACTTCAGTGTATGGAAAAAGAAGGATTATTGGATGTTGGCCAGGAAATAATTATTCAACCGCCATACCACCTTACCAAACTATATTCCTGTACCCATAACCACCTCATAATTTTGGTCGCCCAATCGTGTGACCAGAATTACCTCAACCCTTACTGAAAGATTGGTTAGCTGAGATACCTTCTGACCCGATGTAGATACTTCCAGGAGTGTGTGATTTACTTGCAAAAAAGCAGCTAAAAGCTGCAGAACCTATTTCCTCATGACAGTCAAAGTTGGATTCTCATATAATTAGGCGAACAAATGAATGTGCGGCTGCAGAAGCTGCATTAACACTCTTTGTTGTGTGAACCATATGTGCGACTTAACAAAGAAGTGCTTTAAAGAGGCCAATCATACTTCTAACATGCATTTGCACCGAACAAAATGCAGTGGTTTCATCAAAAATATTCTTTTCCCTCATTTCAAAACCAACTTTAATGTGACATAGGAGATGGCACTTTCAGTGTTCTTATTGATCCACAGACATTAGTGTTACAAAACTGTTAGCTGTCTGCGTTATATATTTCTTTCAAAACCCTGTGTTGTGTTGCATCCACCTTTTTAGGAATTGTGGAATTAGAAGAATGCAATGCGGCGACAATAATAAATGGACTGAAGTCTTTGCTTGGTGAATATGGACTAAATTTGCAGAAAATGCGTGGGGTGGGAACTAATAATACTGCAGTGATGGTGGGAATTAATAATGGGGTTTCTCAGATCCTCAAAAAAGAAGTTCCTAATCTGATATTAATCGCTTGTGTAAGTCATTCTCTTCAGTTAGTGGTATCTTCTGCCACAGCTGAGACATTGCCACGAAATATGGAATTCTTGTTGTCAGAAATTTATTCATGGTTTTCTAGATCATCTTCTCGTCAAATTGCATACATAAAACTATTCCAGGCTAGAAACAATGGGGCTGATCCTCTGAAAAGTGTACAAAAATGCAACACAAAAGTATGGCCGTTCTAAAAAGGAAACCTGAAGTAAACAAAAACCAGTACATCTGTTTCACTCTAGCACCTTATTCGTATGGCTTAAGAGTGAGGGAGACAAACTGGTGTTTACTTCAGGTTTCCTTCTTAGCTCATCTTGGGTATAGTGGATGTCCATTTTAGGGCTGTGTTCACCAATGCCGATAATCTGCCTGATCCTGGTTTTTAGACTGAAAAGCTGCGACATTGTTCATTTTGCGTTTCACCAGCTACAGTAACTTGGTTTTTTGATAATATCCAAGCTAATGCTTTACCGGTGAAATATGGGCAAGTAAAACAGGATAAACCTAGCTAATTGCAACATCAAGATGGTGCGTAGGCGTTTTTAACATCTGATCAACATGAGAGATGACAATGACAAGGAATATGAAGCAGAATACAGAATAAGGCACCCTAGATGGATTAAAAAAACCCTACGTCGTACTTGGACATTTATGACATTAATTTCTGCACAAGATTCAAGGGGGAAAAGACATTATCTGCTATTTGCCACAACCCACAAACAGTGAGAAATCTAGTGACCAATTGAAGAACTACTAGCGAGAGACTGCATGAGGGGAAACTTACCTTTGTTATAGCAACGTGTACATCATTTAACGCCTGGACGCAAGCCAATAGTCAGTTTTCCCCCCACTGTTTCACACAACACCCGCCAGATGACATTGATTTCTTTTATGAAAAATTTAAGGGTCAGACAAGTAGTACACAAAAACCAAGCTTTTGAGTACCAAGGTGACAAACTGTGAGGTGAAACCCGAAAGGTTTATTATTTGAGATAATAGATTAATCGTAGTGTTTATTATCCATGATACACAGCCCTTAGAAGCAGTAATTCACATTCTTTTTCAATGGCCTGAATTACATATTCTTTTCAAAATAGCAAGACTCAGTGAAAAGTGCTATACTGCAGATCTTCTCTTTAACATACAGGGTTTGTCCGGAAAGTAACGAGCCTCACTTGACTGTGAAGCGACTGTACAGCGCCGAGCAGTGCTACCGGTGAAAAGGAGTGGGGTTAGTCGCCTTCGTGCTCTCGGCAAGTCAGGAAGTGCTGTGGCATGAACCACCGTGCAGAGACCTTGTCGTACTTACGATGGAGAAAACGTTAGAGACTGAACGCCAGGGACACCAGAGTTCGAAAGGAACTCCAAGGGTCATGGAAACTGCATCATGAGAATGCGCCCACTGTCACAAAAAAGGTGTTGTGACTTCCTACCTGACCTGATCGGCTTAGCAACGGTTCCCCATCCACTCTACAGTCCCAACCTAGCCCTGATGGACTTCTTTTTGTTCCCTCGATTGAAACGGGTGCTTAAAGGACAACATCTGGGCACTGTGGAGAACGTCCAAGCAACCACGACGGCTCGTCTAAAGGACATCCTGGTCGAGGACTTTCAAAAGGCATATACAGCATGGACATCGCGCTGGCAAAAGTGTATTGATGCAGAAGGTACATACTTTAAGGAATATTGAGTTTTTGTATGTGCACGATCAATAAATTGTGAGAGAAAAAATGCGGCTCGTTACTTTCTGGACAAACCCTGTATATGATGATGTTACAAGCAAAGTCTACCTTGTATTTTTGAAGGCACATTTAGAAGAATGCCAGCAGTGAACAAATCATTCCACTCAACCTCAGCTGATTAGTCACTACTTCTCAATGATCTTGTTGCATTAATAACTGGACTTACAAGAAGAATAGTTGCACCCGGATATAAGGGTGACTTTCTTAATATTGATGTTCATAAATACAAGTCCCCTAAAATATATTTCGGCCATGAAGTTTAAATTTTTAGGAGAATTTGAGGAAAATGGGTCAGATGACTTCAAAGAGTGAAGGTGTTTTTCAGAATAGGTGCGAACAATTTCTGATTTGCCTTGTCTCCGAACTTCAGCGCAGACTCCCCCAAAAGTAACACTATTGCAGAAAGTCTCATTGATTTCCCCTAAAGAGTGTTTGAAGATTATGAAATTACTAATAATTTTAATTTACAGCTTTGGTTAAAGAGAAGGGGTTTCCAGATGAGGCACTGACAAAAATAGATGTCCAATGTTCGAAACTTATAACTCTAAAATGGGGGGGGGGGGGGAAATAGTGAATTTTGGAATGAAGTAAGAACCTATAAGCCTCCCCAGGGGACGTCGCCTTATCGAAGCACTGTCCGTGCAGGCGGGGAGGTTTGCGTGCTTCAATGAGGCGGAGAGCTATACCGACGGTAGCTAGCTACCAGAAGGGTCACCCATGTCGGGAAGGTCTCACGCGGAGAAGCCTGACGAAGGCGTCCTGCAACGGCCTATCTTCCATATCCTGTCCTGTTTCCTTCCCTTTTCCCTACCCAAGCTAAGGTGGGAGGCATCGTGCTGAGGGCTGAATGGCACCAGGGTTAGATGGTGTTGCGAACGATCCCCTTGGGGAACCAGGTCGAACCCCATGGTATTCAGACCTTCTACTTCTGTGGGGGCTCCAGGAGTAGTGACAGATATTTCCCCCAGCTCGTGGGACCATTATTGAGTCTAGCAAGCTATATCATCCAGAGTGCTCCTTAGCAGGGGACTCAGATAGCATAAACCTTGATAGAACCCTGGCAATGGAACCCGGGGGACTAGAGCGCTCCACGGGGGACTTAGTTCCCATGGGGAAAATTTTCAGGGAACTTATAAAATCGGAAGGCTCCTTAAAGGGGGACTCCTATGACAATCTAGAGCTCTCCTTAATTGGGGACTCGGAATGGGTAAAGTTTGAGAGAAATCTGGCTGTGGAACCCAGGGAACTAGAGCGCTCCTCTATAGGGGACTCTGTTTCTATGGGTTACTGCGCCGGGGAACTCAAGAGATCAGAGAGCTCCTTAACAGGGGACTCCAAAGATAAAGGGATCGGACCCGACATAGCCTCAGGGACCTCACACAGCAGGAACCTGAAGCTAGAAAGAAGCTCTATTTTTAAGGCATATGGTGAGTACCATTAGGGTTATTTACTGTCTGCAGGCTAACCTTCAACACAGTTTTGTGGCCTCTAGGGTTCTTACCCGACGGCTACAGACTGGAGGGATACATATCGCCCTGATACAGGAACCATGGACTCGTGAGGGCCGTATCATGGGGTTGACTGCAGCAGGCTTCTCTACTTTTAGTGCTCGCACTACAGATAGGCCTAGAGTATGCATCCTAATTAAAGGTATGAATGCATGGGCACTACCGCAGTTCTGTTCTCAGGACGTGGTAGCTGTTCTTGTGAGCTATAAGGAGGGAAATGCAGAGCGGCAATTAGTTGTCTGCTCTGCATATTTCCCTTATGATTCTGAGGATCCTCCTCCCTCAAGGGAGTTTGAGGACCTTGTTACTTATTGTGGACGGGAGGGACTTGACCTGGTGGTTGGCTGCGACTCTAATTCCCATCATGGGATTTGGGGTAGCACCAACGTTAACGCCAGGGGCGAGGCTCTTGCCAACTACATAAGTACAACGGATTTGGAAATCTTGAATAACGGCGAACCTACATACTGTAATAACAGAAGGGAGGAAGCTATAGACATAACACTAGGATCCATAGGAATCCTGGACAAGGTTAGTGGTTGGAGGGTCAGTAGTGAACCGTCCCTTTCCGACCACAGACACATAGAATTTCGGTTGGCAGGCTCCCTTGATCCAAGGACCTTCAGGGACCCCAAGAGGACCAATTGGGACTCTTATAGGGAGGACCTGAGGGGCAGGATCGCTGGGGGAATGCCTAGAAATTCTTATAACAAGGAAAACTTGGGGGACTGCATTGATTGGATCAGTACGGCCCTCAGATCTTCCTTTGAGGATAACTGTCCACCTAGAGCAGTTAGGACAGTAAATGGGAGGTTCCGCTGGAACTCAACTTTGAGTAACCTTCGGAACTCCACGAGACGGCTTTTTAACAGAGCTAAAGGTAATCATGATACTGAGAGCTGGAACCTGCATAGGGATTCACAGCGCAAGTATAAGCAAGAACTGAAGAAGTCCTCCAGGGAAGCCTGGAGAGACTTCTGTCAGAGTATCAACAATCTACCAAGTACAGCTAGATTGTATAAAATCCTAATGCGAGACTCTAGATCCAAATTGGGCTCATTAAGGACCCCCTCTGGGACATATACTGGCTCGGAGGAGGATACTTTACGACTCTTGCTTGGGACGCACTTCCCTGAATCACAGGTAGTTAATGAGGAGGCTGTATCTAGTCAGGCTTGCCGGCCTGCTATGCAGGACTGGCGGACTGCCAAAGATATTGTCACCTATAAGCGAATAAAGTGGGCAATTCAATCATTTGCCCCTTTTAAAAGCCCAGGGATGGATGGGATTTTCCCGGCCCTGCTTCAGCAGGGACAGGATTTACTCATTCCAAACCTGGTAAGAATTTTCAGATCTTGCCTGGCGATGGGTTATGTACACTCGTCGTGGAGGCAGGCAAGACTAGTTTTTATTCCTAAGCCCGGTAGGAGCTCTTACCTTGGGCCTAAGGATTTTAGACCTATTAGTCTGACTTCCTTTCTTTTAAAGACTTTGGAAAGGCTAATAGATAGATATATCAGAGGACCTATCTTAATTGAAAGGCCTCTAAGTGCTGAACAACATGCCTATCAGGCTGGCAAATCCGTGGAGACGGCGCTTCATCAGCTGATTTCAAGGGCTGAAGAAGTGCTTGACCAGGGAGAGCTAGCCATGGCAGTGTTTTTGGACATAGAGGGGGCCTTTAATTTTACTTCATATGGCTCTATCTATAGAGGGTTGATTAGACATGGAGTTAACTTGTGTGTAACTCGATGGATTATGGCTTCCCTGGAGGGCCGCCGGGCAATAGTGTCTCTTAATCAGTGCGAGCTGATGTGCACTATGCCCAGAGGCTGCCCCCAGGGAGGGGTTCTATCCCCACTTATTTGGTGCCTGGTGGTAGATGAATTACTTGCCAGGCTCAATGAAAGTGGAGTATATGCCCAAGGCTATGCAGATGATATCTGCATTGTGGTCAGGGGCAAATTCGCTGATACAGTTTCGGGCCTTATACAAGGTGCCCTTGAAACTGTTGAAAGATGGTGTCGTGAGGTAGAATTGTCAGCTAACCCTGATAAAACTAACCTCATTGTGTTCACGAGGAAGCGACGGCTTGATGGTCTACATGAACCTACCTTCTTCGGGAAGAAGCTGATTCGATCTACGTCGGTCAAGTATCTGGGAGTCATTCTGGATTCTAGGCTGACTTGGAAAGAGCACATTGAAATCAAGGTGACTAAGGCCTGCAATACTTTGTGGGCCTGTCGGAGGGCCTTTGGTGTGAGGTGGGGACTTAAACCACGTGTGGTTTATTGGCTCTATGTCTCCATCATTAGGCCTTCCATCACCTATGCCTCGGTTGTGTGGTGGCCATGTGTTAAGACACAGGCCACCAAGAACAAATTAAATAAAATCCAACGCTTAGCGTGTTTGGGGATTACTGGAGCCTTGCGCACCACTCCGCTCAGTGCCCTTGAGGCGCTGCTTGGCTTACCTCCTTTGGATCTAGTTATTCAGGGAGAGGCCGGAGTGACTGCTCATCGTCTCTGGAGTTTGGGCTGTTGGTCTTTTAAAAATCCAGTTAAAGGACACAGAGAAATACTTAGCAGACTTCAGAAGTCGCAGCCTATCCTTGCGATGGGCTGTGACAATATGAAGCCAAGTTATAACTTTGACTCTATATATAGGGTCAGTATTCCGCCCAGAGAGGAATGGACTCGTGGCCCACGGGCTCCGGAGTCTGTCAAGGGGCTTGTCTGGTATACGGATGGCTCCAAGACGGACGAGGGGACTGGGGCTGGCATCTATGGGCCTAAGACGAGGCTGTCGTACTCTTTGGGAGGTTATACTACAGTATTCCAGGCTGAAATATTTGCTATTTTGGCCTGTGCTTATCATATTTTAGGGATGCCTTGGCTGCAAGGTCGGATTAGTATCTGTTCTGACAGCCAGGCTGCCCTGAAGGCACTATGTGCCAGTACAACAAGGTCTAGGTTGGTACGAGAGTGCCAAAAAACCTTGGATATTCTCTGCTCCCGCCGACCAGTACAGCTTTGCTGGGTTCCTGGGCATGCTGGAATCAGAGGAAATGAACTAGCGGATAAGCTAGCAAGGGAGGGCTCGGCCAATGTCTTTATTGGACCGGAACCTGTCCTTGGTATTACTCCAAGAAGGGCCAGACGTGAGGTCTTAGACTGGATGTCTCATCAGCATGGCACTTTCTGGAGTAATCTCACTACTGCTAGGCAGGCTCGAGCTATGATCGAGGGACCTAGCAAGAAGAACAGCAAGATTCTGTTAACCCTTAACCGGGTACAACTTAGAGGTGTAGTTGGCCTGTTAACAGGACATAACACCCTAAAGAGACACCTACATGTGATGAAGCTTAGTGCGGATCCCACATGTAGGAAGTGTGGTAGAGAAGATGAGTCCTCTCTACACATCTTGTGCGAGTGCGAAGCACTTGCTACAATCAGACACTTTCTCCTGGGCTCGGATAAACTGAGACCAGATGACATAAGGAGAACTAACCCAAGATCTATCCTGTCCTTCTTGAAGGCAACAGGACTTGAATGAATTCTCCAGTAAGAGGGGCACAATGGGCCCAATTATGTGGCCTACGTGCACGGGACCGAAAGGGCCCAACCCATTCATTTTCATTCATTCAAGAACCTATAAGGATGCAAGTGGTTTTAATCCTTTGAAAGAAATTTCGGAATTGGTCATTATGCTTTTAGTGCTGCCATGTTCAAATGCAGAAGCTGAAAGGGCTTTCAGCCAATTGAACTTAATTAAATAAAAACACCACTCGGTAATAGGCTTTCACAGAGTTCTAAGCAAGCAGTGGTAAAGAGCAGACATAGGTAGGAGGTGCTGTGTAGACATGGGCGTACGATAAGGGGGGGTTCAGGGGGTTAAAATCCCTCCCGAAATATCTGCAATATTTTGAAGATTATAAATCATGGAACGAAATTAAAAAAGAGAGAAAAAAAAAGCTCTGATTTGGTTGTTACATATTTTACAATTTCGTACATATCAAAGCATTATTTAAGATTTATCGTAATTTATTTAAGATTCAAATTTTAAAACCTGATAGTTTTTCAGCTCAATAACAGTGATGTATTACTAGTAAACAAAAATCCCTTTGGAATCTGTCAAACAACAACTCGAATACTCCCGCCGAAATCCATCAACCTGTTTGTAAAGCCAACAGTAATCACGAGCTCATCACAAAATTATCATGAAGTAATCGGCATTAATCGGGCTTTTCCACCGGTGGATTTACAGCTGACTTTAAAAACGTGCCACATGCACCATACAGTATTATGATAATTTTTCATAAGAAAGTTTTTTACTTACAGACTCTAACATAAACGAGAAATGGATAGAAATCTCAAGAAAAACAGTTTCAAAGACTGAGCTGTATATTAATTTATTACAGTGTATTAATTATCACAATACAATTGTTTAGTAATTAAAAAAAGTAATAATTCACAATGTGTGCAAGGACATTGACACGACTTTACATTGAACCCCTCCCGAACAAAATTTCACCGTACGCCCATGTGTGTAGATATATGTAAAAGTGACACAAGGGGAATGGCTATCGAAATTGAAGCATACAGGATGAGGATAGGTATATTTGGGGTTAAAAGAAGAACGTGGAACAAGGGAACATCGGGGGAAGATTTAACTAACGTGGCGTCCTGGGCCCAGGTGATAATAGTGCTACTGGTAATTGGAGGGGTTGAATTGAACCCAGGCCCAAAAAGCAGGATAGGCTGTTCAGAAGAGGTCATAAAAAGCCTGGAAAGAATGGAAGCAAGATTAGTAAATAAAATAAATGGGGCTACAAGAGAAGTTAAACAAGAAATAAGAGAGTAGATAGCAAGAATGAAAATGTAAGTGGAACAACTGACAACAAGAATTGAGAAGATCGAGAGTGCAGACCGGCAGCTGAAATTAGTTTTCCATGGAATAGAAGAAAGAAAAGGTATTAGTGCTCTTCAGGAAGTCCACGAGCTATTGGAAAACAAATTGGAAGTTCAGGATGGGAGTTCCTTACGGCACACAGAGTCGAGAAGATTCCGGGGAAAAGAACAATTGTAGCTAAATGCACATCCACACAAGTTGTTTTTGCCATACTTAGGTTAGGCTGTTTTCTGTGAAACATGATCAGTTAATAAACATCCACATATAACTGCTTGTCAATTCAAGCAGTTGAAAATGTGGGCAAAGCCCATGAAACGTATGTCCTGCAAAAATGTAAGGAAAAGTGAAGCCTAAAGTGTTTAATAGTCAACAACTTAGTTAATTACATAATTTGTTGCTTCACTGTATTAAGTTCCATTATCTCTTGATTCTTCATAAACATCCACTTATTAAGTACTGTTTGCTGAAATTTAATATTTAAATATTAATTTATATAGGAAGTTCGTAAAAGTGAAGTTATTATTGATAATATAATGAGTTGGGACTTGTAATACTTTCTTCACTTAAAACAGTTTTTTCAGAATAGTTTCAGGAAGAAATTCCAGGGTGCGCGGGCAAAGAGAGTTAAGTCCACCATCCTAAAAAATTGAGATATGTCCAAAGAGTTATAGATAAAAATGATCTCTACATTTGTGTTAAGTCCAGTAAGTCATATTCAAAATTGTACGGTAGTTATGGATGTGTGCCTCATGGGTTGATCCATCTCTAAAGATATGCTGGACTGGTATAGTGTGTTAAATCACTCTTAATTCTCAGTAACAAGAGAGTGGACTTAACTCTCTTTGCCCGCGCACCCCGGAATTATTCCTTCCCATCCTGTCATTTTTATAGAGCAATATTGAAATAAAAATAAACTAGACTGACAGTCACAAGCAAATGGTATTACCGGTAAATAGAAACTGAATGACCTTGCCTTATATTTATGAATGTATTTCCTTATGTTGAGTTCTGCAAAGGGTAGATCTGATTGCACCATTTTAGCCAAGATGACTGTCCTGGAATGCCCATCCCACCATGCATCTACGGAAAGAGCCTTGAAGAGTCAGCATTCTTCAAAACCAAAAAGCAGCCACCACATGCGTTCAGATACCTGTAAAAAAAGTGTTAGATAAGAATGCAGAAATGTCAGTTTAACTTGAGTTCAATTTGGTATTTATTCCAATTATTGTTTACTTCAATGCTTATTACACTACAATGATGACGGTTCAGATATTTTATAATGCTGCATTACCTGTATTACAGTATCTGAAATCACATGTTACTAGGTACTATTAATTTTATGGTGTTAATTTGGCAGTTTCACATGGATTCCAGTATTAACATATAGCTCTGTTTTCAAACTTTATTGACAAGTTGATTAAAAACAGGTAATGCTGTTGAAATAAATATATAAAACGGGAGAAGTGGTATAAACAGTAAAGCTATTGATTCATTAATTACAATGGGCAATTTTTAAAAACTTTTAGCTCTAGCTTTAGCTAAAAGTGTTTAAAAATTGTCCATTGTAATTAATGAATGCTGTTGAAATTAACTTTCTATGTAACTACTAGTATAAAATATGAAAGATAATAAGTGGAGAAATAATACACAACTTCACTAGATGTTCAGAATAACCTGGACTAGTTTCGGGATTATGCCTTTATCCCATTTTCAACTTACTTGAACTGCCGGTTGCGCAGTTCAAACACCCTCACGTGGACATCCTATGAATTAATTAGGTCATCCTCCATTGGTATTTCTAAGTTCATTAGGTAATCTGCATTTTTCTGGATAAAGATCTTCTCCCAGACTGTAAGTTCACCATGTCCATGTGTGCACTTAACCAACTTAGGTTCTTGTACAACTTCATGGTTCATATTCCAGACATGTGCTGCTGCCGTGGATTTTTCAATTTGTGCATACTTAATATTTCTGTGGTGTTCCTTCATTTTGGTCTCTAAATTTCTATTTGTTTTTGCTTATATATTTTTGTGGGCAGTTTTTACAGTTGAACTGGTAGATACCTGATTTCTTTAGGTGTTGCACTTTACCTACGTTGGTAGAATTTATCATATTTCTTAAACTGTATATATTAATTGGAGCTAAGGTGATTTTGTGGTCATTGAATTTTCTATCTGCTATTGGATGGTAGGTGATTTTCTTGTATGTAACCTTCTGTTCTTTTTCTGGTTTTAGGGTAGTTACATCAGTGATTTGTTTATGTCTTTGATATTTTTTCACTTTCTTACCGACCAGTTCTTTATAGAAACCATTTTGCTGTGCTATATTAATAATTGTCTGAAATCCATTCTTATATTACTCTTTGTTGAGTGGTAGGTTCACTAATCTGTAAGTTAGTGTGTTCAGTGTTGAATGTTTGTGACTGGTAGGGTTCAAACTGTTGGCTTTCATGTAATTGTTTCAGTGAGTTTCCTTTCCGTGAATTCCAAATTCCAGTCTATTGTCTTCACTGTGTAAACTTCCTTCATTAATTAAATAACTAGTATAAAATTCTTTGCATGTGATATTTAAATATACTTCGTACGAATGTTGCGTTTCATATATTTTTCATATAAACTATAAAAAAATGTGTACCAGAATTAGGTATTTTGTATACACACTTAATTCTGTTTTCCACTCAACTTCACTTATATAAGTAATGACTTTACACATAATGCATTTCACAGCTTCTTAGCTGCATCATCAGATGAGGTCAACTGCAATTACATT
This sequence comes from Ectobius pallidus, assembly GCA_964059195.1. Taxonomy (NCBI): domain Eukaryota; kingdom Metazoa; phylum Arthropoda; class Insecta; order Blattodea; family Ectobiidae; genus Ectobius; species Ectobius pallidus. The sequence goes on from CAXKWD010000003.1 coordinate 81,997,782, forward strand.
TACAATTACTTTACAAAATGGCAGTACCTAAAAATTCCTTGTTTTTGGTTTGTTTTGGGCACAAGCCCAAATTATTACTGAAAAACAAACAAACAAACAACAACAAAAAAAAACAACAAACAAACAAAAACAAAACATACCATTGAGAATATTTTCGGAAACATTGAGTAACTTTTTGTTAAAATTCACTCTAATTTGGATATTAGTTGCAAAAACAGTAGTGATGACGATATAGCAAGCAAGAATTATACTAATACTAACGGCTACTAAATTGTAACAATATACAATTTTATTTCCAGAAGTAAATTACAAGTAGAAATTACATTTTTTTTTAAATTATTGATTACAAGTAAATGGGACCAAAAAAGGAATTGTTACTGTAATCGGATTACTTTTACTCAATTACTTCCCATCACTGCTAACTACATACACATATTATGATTATAATTGTAGTATATAATTAGTAATCGTGTCACATAGTGATTACATTAACAGTTTCTGACCACAGGAGACTCCTGATTTGGAATAGCTCGACAATGCGACAGCTCCGTGACTATCGCCCTTATGATTCTGAGGTTTACTAATTTGTACGTTAGACTGTTCAGTATTGCATGTTTGTGACTGGATTGTATTGTACTGCTTTCCTCTTTGAAAAGTCTTGACATCCATAAGAATTTTTATGTTTATAACTTTCACATAGCCAAGTATTTCCATATTATTTTAAAACTCTAGTTATATTTGTCTCTTACCTGTTTATCATGAGTGCCTGGCTAGCAAATTTAATTCCACTTGACTCCCCTTAATGACAATGAGGAAGCAAGGTGTACCACCACAAACCGTAAAACTAGAGAGAAGAAAGAAAAAAAAAAGATTACATCAATGTGTTTCAAAGTTTACAAATAAGACTTGTACAAAGAACATGTATGAAATCACAACATATAGTTTAAAGAGAAAAAGAGTTTGTTACAAAGAAAAGATGAATCTTTCTTTCCTTCTGTCTTTAGTGTGGAGGATGTTAAGCAATAGATAACAATTCAAATGAAATAGATATGCATCTTCAGTAACAATTTTCTTTGGGTTAATACCTCCAAAGTGAATTTCAAGGAAATAACAGCATATTAATATAAAGTGCCAGTAGATGATGCTAAAGAGAGTGAGAACTAACTTAAACTACAGTTCATTATGCATGTTTTTAGCTTTCAATTTGAAGAACTTCACACAATGGAGAGATATACAGATATATTTTACAAAATAATATTTAAACAAATTTTAAAGAAATCTTCCTTCAGCATGATACTCAGCTCCACACAATTCAGAACCTCACTAATCAAAATTTTCTGGCAATCCAAATAGATAGTCTTAAATAGCAAGGTTCTCAAGCTGTGCTTTCATTTTTAGGAAAGAAAGGATATATATAATATCATCATTAGGGACCAGATTTTTAGGTTTTTAAAAACACTGTTTAGGTTTTCCATTTTTTTAGGTTTTTTGTCCAAAATATCGTTTTCTGGTAGAATAATTGGTTTAATGAATTTGAATGCGCTACATAGGATTGAATACTTGTAAAGCTTAACTTAACAAAATTGACTTAAATTTGTGTAAACTTGCTTTAAGACAATACTATACAATTGAAGAAGGAAAGCATAAACAATCAAAAGAAGCAGTGACAATAACATTGCCTCACATTTCCTGGTTACAGTATATCACTAAATATCTTTCAAGATTCTCAACTGTGAAGTTCTTCCTGTTATCTCTTAGTAAATAGTTAATACTGTATCTAGACACTACCCTTCTCAGGATTCGAATCCGATGCTTCTAATTTAGTGAGTAAAATACTTTATGGTTGGATGTGGATAATGTGAAACTGATTATTTTCCTTTTATCGGCTGTTACGCATGCTAACCGCACAACAGATCAGCTAGGGACGAAAACTGTCCCCTTTTCTAGAAGGGTAAATAATATGGTACGTGTTTCTGGGAGGCTTGACAAAATATTACTTTGCCATCTATAGTGAAATTCAGATCATCGCCAATCCACTGCCGTAATAAACTCGATTTCATTTGTTTCCGCATAATTAACACGTCTTCTTAAAACTCACAGTGTGACCACTCAGTATGAATAACAGGGCAATACTAAAGGCAAAAAAAAACAAGCGCTTTAAAACACAGAAATCTTTATCCTTGTTACATACACAGCAACAATGGTTGTTTGTACGAATATTTTAAAATGAATACACTGGTACTCTTCCTCTCTTGATACTGTCCATCCTAGATGACAATGGGTTGAATGAAACGCTGGTGGTATTAATTTCTACCCACCAAAACTATTCTCTCCCTGCAAAATATCAATTTCTCAACTGACAAACAAAAAAAGACAAAAAAGGAGCCTAAATTAGATATGTTAGGTTTTATATCCCGTTTAGGTGTATTTAGGTTTTTATACCCCATTTAGGTATTTTTAGGTGCCACAGAATTACCGTATTGGCCCGAATATAAGACATGTTTTTTCCCTGAAAATGTGCTTTTAAAAACTATATTCGTCTTATACGCGGAGCCTAAGACTCAGCAACTCTCCATTCCTGAATGCAGCTGTGCACGTGGGCAATGGGTATCCCCAAGCAAGAAGTGACGTGCGTCTGACCCAAGGTCAACGCCGCGCGGAAATTACCGAACTTCGTGCTTCTGTTTGTACTTCACCAGGACCTTCTGATCACTCCTGACTGCACTGTTACTTGCCTGCGTGTCTCTATTATCTACGCGTAAATCTTTTGTTTGACCACCAGTCATGGCAGACGATGTGGAAAAAGAAAGCATCTTCATTGTCTCAATGCGTAAATAAAGGCGAGAGAAGAAGTTACGACATGAACTTCAAAATTCTGTTTTATGTGACACAAAATGTATTAATAAGCTATTTTACTTATTTTTTCGTAACTACCCTTCAAAAATTCAGGGTCGTCTTATATTCGAGGTCGTCTTATTTTCGGGCCAATACGGTAATGTGGGTGAATCCTATGGACATGATTCGAATAAGTGTATGAGCGCTTTTTGTTTTGGAAGTAAGGAAAAAAATAGGTAAATACCTAAGAATCCAGACCCTAATCATCATCAGTGGAATGATCACCAGATATGGTGGATACCGGGGAAATAAAATACCCGGGGAGGACCAAAACTAGCAGTAAAGGGCACGGCGGTTCCACATGTTAGTGGCAGTATCCCAACAGCGTCTGTTTCACATGTTAGTGGTGGCTGAATAACCATCCTCTGCAGCTAACAACCGTAGTTGTAAATCGGAGCTAGCTCCACCTAAGGTTGACACCTTTGATAGTCAAATATGGAAGAGTCTTTTTTAAGAAAAGAGTTCCACCATCCAATCCCTCAAGGAAGGTGAAGATTACATCAGATTCGGTGCATAGTCATTAAGAGGCAAGAATGAATTAGAGCATTCGAAAGTATGTAACCAAACAAACAAACAAAGAATTAAATATAAACATATTAACTACAGTAAAACCCCGTTTTTACGTTCCCGCCATTTACGTTTTCCTGCCATTTACGTCATTTTCAGCTGGTCTCACTTTTTAACCTATGCTGACAATACATAGAATTCCCGCCATTAACAACTTCTACACAGTTGTATTTCCCGCCATTTACGTATTTTTGCCGAAGGTAGTGTTGATTTTCGATGAACCGTTTTCCATGCGTTCTCTTTCAAAGCGAATTCGTGAAGCGCTTCAGTTTTGCTGCAGCGAAGAAAGAACGGTCAAGACAGTCCTTGCAGCAAAACCCGTAAGCGAGATCAGACTTCGCTTCACCAACGCAACCCTGAAGCGCTTTAAAAAGGAACTCAAGGTCTCACTTCCGCTATGTTGCCAACTCTCTTACACGCGGCGACAGTGGCTATTTGCATTAGTTGAGTGGGAGTTGGTTTCTTTTGTGCTTGTAGATATTTGATATTCACATAGCGTAGACCTAATTCATCGTGGATTTTTAGCGAAGTGTTGCGTGATTTTTGGCGGTATCATGGAGGTTAATAAAAACAGTAGAAAATGCATTTCTTTGCACGAGAAGACTGAAATTCTGCGTCGTGTTGATTCACACGTGGGAACACGTGTTCAGTTAGCGAAAGAGCTTGGACTCTCTGTTTCAACTTTGAATACCATCGTAAAAAATAGATCGACAATTGAACTTAATGCCAAACAAAGTAGTGTAATGTCCAAAAAGCGCAAATATATACGCACATCAGCGTATGATGAGATGGACAAACTTGTGGCAGAATGGTTTGTGTCTACGAGAGCGGCAGAAATTCCAGTTGATGGCACCATACTTCGAACTAAAGCCCTTCAGTTTGCTGCAAAATTGGGAATCACCGATTTTACTGCATCTAATGGATGGATAGATCGGTTCAAGAATCGCCATAATATTGTCTACAATCAACTTTGTGGAGAAAGTAAAAGTGTCAGTGTGGAAACTGTACAAGAGTGGAAGCAAAACCTGCCAGCTATTATTCAGGGTTACGAACCAAGGAATATTTTTAATGCTGACGAAACTGGTTTGTTTTATAACATTTTGCCAAGCAAAACTTTGTGCTTTAAGGGGGAAAAGTGTCATGGTGGAAAACTCAGCAAACAGCGGGTAACTGTTCTGCTAATGGTCAATGCTGACGGATCAGAAAAATTACCCCCCCTAGTGATCGGTAAATTCAAGAAGCCCAGGTGTTTCAAGAATTTGAAAAATCTGCCCACAAAGTATGATGCAAATGCCACAGCATGGATGACTAGCAGCATCTTCACGTCTACGCTTCATGCTTTGGATGCTAAAATGGGAGCAACTCATCGAAAAATACTGTTGTTCTTGGACAGATGTGCAGCCCACAGTCTGATCTGCAGCTAAGAAACATTAAGCTTGTGTTTCTCCCGCCAAACTGCACAAGCGAGCTCCAACCACTGGATCTGGGCATCATTCATGCCCTTAAATTCAAGTACAGGAAGATGCTAGTGGAGAAGGCTGTCTTCATGCACGACAATGCTATGGACCCTAAGAAAATGACCATAACAGTCCTTGATGCCATGCATTATGTATCCAGAGCATGGTCAAGTATCAGTCCTGTGACCATATCTAACTGTTTCCGGAAGGCCGGGTTTGAGTTTGTGGAAGAAGAGGACTATCTGCCCGAGGAAGAGATGTCAGAGCCCAGCAACTGGGGTGTGGTGGACGAGCCTTCTTCATTTGAAGATTATGTCAACGTTGATGCTGATGTAATAACATCAGTGGTGCACACAGTGGAAGACATTGTTTCTAGCCACCTTGAAGAAGAAGTAGGTGAGGAAGACTCTGACCAGGAACCCAAAATACCTACTAGCAAAGAAGCCGTGGAAGCAATAGCTGTTTTGAGGCAGTACATTGCAAGTGCCTCGGGAGAGGATGGGGCTTTTGATGCCCTATATGCTGTGGAGAGACAGGTCGAACTGATACAAATAAGAAAAAAGCAAAGACAATCAACCATTTCTGACTTTTTTAAATAGATAATGTAAGTGTACATGGGTACCTGTTTTTTTTCCTTCATGTATTAAATTTTGCACTATATAGCATTACAGATTTCACATTTCCTGCAATTTACACTTTCCTGCCATTTACACTTTTTTGCATCAGTCCCTTGAAAAGTGTAAAAAAGTGTAAAGTTTTACTGTACATTGCAACGCACAACATAAACTCCTTATTGAAAATCGGAAAACTCAAGAACTTCACAGATGAAGTAGACAAAATATTCTTATATCAGGGCTTCAAGAAATGAGAAATTTAACATGAGGATCTGTTTGAGTCTCAAGATTATAGAAGTTACAACGGGAAGCCAGGACCAGAAGTTATGGAACATTGCCCTCAGTTTGGTGCAGGATTTATAGTAAATTTGAAAATAATAGATTCCATAATCAATTATGAAGCCATATCACCACAGTATAAGTATTAATACAGTAAAGAAACTGTGTGTTAAAAGTCCTATAACAACATGTTGACTGGACGACACTAGCGCTCCATGCGGAGATTGAGTAAAGCTACATTCTCATCATATGAAATGGCTTGGGAAAATACATAAACACATCGCAAAATATGTTATGTTAAAAGAGAAAAAGAGAGAAATACAGAATATTTTTATTTAATGCAAATCTAATTTTAAATTTAAGAAATAATAAAACAGATAATGTATTATATTCTAGTTAAGAAGAGGTAAACAATACCTAAATAGGCTACTGTTAAGGACTGTACCTAAGCCTAGTATTTTTTTCTTTAAGATCATTGCCCTTTAATATAATTTATAATTCAAATTATAATAAATAGCCTACATATTAATTACGTAAATTATATTATAGGTCTGTCACGTTGTTCATCCTGCACGTCATTGTTGACAGTGTATTTTGATTCTTTGCCTTATATGGCAATATACGACTTCAATTTATTGTAGGTCTATGTAGCGTCAATTACTGCAGGATGGACTTCATTAAACAAAACAAAAAATTCAGGAGCATTTGGAATTGAAGACACCGTCGGTACAGCAGTTTTAATTAACGAGTTTTTATAGGAATTCATAAACTGACTGTTTTCGGCGTGTGTCAAGCATAGACGGTAATTTTCACTCAAATATTTTACATATTTTGTTACTAGGTTATCTTGTCGACCATTAATGACCTATTTTATACACCAGAAATCATTACAACAGAATAAAATATAAAAATATTACATTAAAGTAACTTGAAACATAACCACACCAGAATCACGAGTAAGCCAGTAGACCTACAATAAATATTACTTATTTTCGTTCTTACTTTTCTGGATGTTTCAAGAAAGTGAAGAAATGCAATTCAGGATTTTGTCTTTTATTATTATTGCTGAAATTTACAGCAGAATAATGAGGTCCTTTCGAATATAGCGTGTTCTGATAAATACAACACTCCTATTTATTTACATACTTCCCGCAGTAGTTTCTGTAGTCTTACATAATGGCCGCTACGATCGCTAGTAAATGCGCGCGCATGCTCGGCTGGCAGAAAAACGGGCTGAGTTTCTGTACTGTATTAATACTTATACTGTGATATCACCAAGAATTGCAACTCTAGCTCTGCGAACCATAAACAAAATCTACACCATCATAAATGCCCATGATCCTACCAATGAAAAGAAATTTCCTAACAAAAACTATGCAAGACATGGAGAATTTTTGGGATCTCCTTGATCAGACAATTAATAAAATAAAGACAAATAATGTCAAGATACTTATAGGGGACTTTAACGCTCAACTGGGCAAAGAAAACAAGTATCGAGATGTGCAGTAGTAGGAAACTGGGCTCCTCATAAATTTACGAATAGAAATGGCCAACAACTCATAGAAATATGCAGAACTCATGGACTATCTCCAAATCTACATATTTTAAAAGAAAACCAAACAAACTCAAAAAGTGGAAACATCCGAATTGCACAAAAGGGGAGTGGCAACTAAACCACGTATGTATGGACAAGTTCTTTTACAAGGAAATTCACAGTTAATCCAGAATGACCAATACCGGCAGAAAACAGGAGCTACAAAATTAACAGACAATTTGGATGAAATAATACCAATTCTCAAACTGAACACAGAAAATCTAGCTTCATTAAACCCAAGGAAAATGCATGCTTGGTGGAACTCTGACTATGATAGAATGCATGAGGAAAGGCACCAAGCTTGGTTGAAATTTGAAGCCCACAAAATAGAAGAAAACACCTATAAAATTCCTTATATGATATATAAAATACACCAGATTATAATTATCAAGGTAAATTTAGGCCTTGCGTCAATGAATTAAAATTTCAATAAAATGTTCCTGTTAAAATTAATCTTGTGAATACGAATTAAAACAATATAACATGTAAAAGAGAAAAAACAGTAAGATGATAAAAGAAACGAGTAATGCGTTAAAAAAGTGTGTAAAACTTTATGTAGGTAATATCAATATTACCAGCCAAAGTCATTGAAAGTAAGTTGTGTAATCACTTGGTTATCACAGTCCATATTAATCACTTCACTTGATGTTATTCTTACTGTTTACTTCTACTGTAGATTATGTTGTGTTATATATAATCAATAAGAATATTCTTCTTCACACATATTTTGTAAGTCAAAACTTACCAAAAGGACGATCGTTGTGTTGTTTTCTTATAGGAAGTCGGAAGGCAAAGCGTCCAAGTATTATTTGCTTGGACGCTTTGCCTTCCAATTATTATTCTCTTATATCTGAATTAAAGATTAACTTCATTTATGATTTACCTTTTCCTAGAGAGAACATTCCGTAGTTTTTCACTTGGAGAAACTGCTATTAGCTTATCACAAGATTTATCTTCATAATAGATGCTCAGTTTATCAGGCACATATATGTGTTCTTTATCCCAATCAGGAGGAGATTCAAACATTTTTTCCAGATGTTGAAGGAACCTGTAGGAGAAGAATTTATATTTATAGTGTCTTTAAGTCATCACAGCTTACAACCCAGAAGCATCGTCAAAGATATTTAAATACAAACACATATATAATATAACTAGTGAGTGGAACCATCCAGTGAAGTGTTAATGAAAATCAACAAATATATTTTTAAACACATATACTTCACTTGGAAGGAGCATAATATATTTTAAGATATTCTTCCAATTATCAGCTGATATTATACATTGGGCCAATTGAGTTAAGGATCAAATAAGTAATATAAAATACCAGCAAACAGAAAAGTCAACCATAGAAGTGCACTACTGGGAAGAGGGACACGAAATTGACAATGAAGCCCAACTCTTGGAAACAAATGGATAAACTCACAAAATTAACACAGTTGACCATGTAAGTATTTTAAATTTGGGAATCAGCTTCAGTTGAACTGAACCTGAAACAAAATGTATGGTTTACTTACGTTGTGTCTTCATGGAACTCTTGAACTAGGTCTGTAATCTGATACTCTGGGTATAAAAACATCACAGGCCAAACCAGAAAACCATTTTCATCAAAATGTACACATGAGTGTGCTACTAATGGACTGCATGATTCTAATGCTGACATAGAAAGCTCTGAAACATTCAATACAAAATTTAAAAGATTTAGGCTTACAACATTTTTACACTTTTACATATTTTAATAAGTATAAAAATATAATTACTTAGAGATACTGATATTGGGAAGATCACAGTGAAGCCATAACATATATATGATGGTGTGTAACTTCACTTTTATAGTTATTACCTTAGAACTATTGGTATGTAGTTTCATTCACCATTGTGATCGTCAGCTACATGTAGCCATAATATATATATTATACATACTTCAGAATGAAGTTCATTAATGATCATAATATATATATATATATATATATATATCATTACTTCTTTAGATAATGATGCATTAATTCTCTATTTATGGAAATAAGTTGAAAGACAGTGATTAATATGTCAAATTTAAAATGAAGCCTCCTTGTAGTGACATTTGTGACATAGATTATATTGTTATATGGGGGTTATTCTTATATTGATGGGCTATAGTGCACAACATATTAAGAAGATGCATTTAGAATATCTTAAGACCTATAGCAGGATAATTCAAGGAACAGATGTGCCAAGAAGCGAAAAATAATGAATTACAAATCCAAATATTAAAAGACTGCTAATTTTGTTTCTAAACATACTGACCTCCATTGAGTAGTAACCATAGCTATTTTGCAGCCGTATGCTGAAAAATTACTGTTCAGACTGGTTTAACATCATGGATTCAGCCAAGCTTTGACCTAGGCTTGTATTAGAAATTACAAATTCATAGAAGGGGAAAGAGGAAAGAAACAAATTCACCACCCAGCTAAGGCAAAACTGAAACGATTTGCTCAATAGGGTGTTCTAACTGCATATGCTGTAAGAGATGATTGTACTCTCAATGACCCTTCTAGACCTTTCTCTTCTGGATTTTATAAGAAAAGAAACAGTTATCAGACCCGCTGGAAGGATGCTAACTATACAAAGAACTAAGCTACTAGTTTGCAATAACACATAAACCTCAAACTATTATTATAAAAGGATGTTTCTAAAATTGCTTCGTTCCTGTAATGAGTTACGTTTAACAAAATTAAGATAGGAAATTTGCCAGGACCATAAAAAAATATTGCAAAATAGGAGTTAATCAGTACATTGATCTTCATTATACAGATTTGGTGTATAAATTTTAGGGGGGTACGTTTTACTATACAATATTTTAGGGAGTCTGGTCAACTTTCATTAATACAATAATTATAGAATTAATTTACAAACAATATAAGAAAATCAAGATATTAGAACAGAGATGCACTTTTCAAGTTACTTTAAGAAGTGAGACTACTAAACAAAAGGCAGGTTCAAATTCCATCCACTCCCTTCAAGTAGCTAGAATAAAAGTTGCAACCATTCTTCTGAGTAAGGGTCGGATTTATAAAGCTCTGCCAGGTATGATAGCTTACCCACACACAGCTGGCAGACCCCATGAAGTATGCTTGCTTACAGTATTGATAAAGACCTGCCAGCAGAGGTTCAGATTTTGCAGCGATATGGCAACCGTGTAGATACAGGACGTCAAGCTAAATCGGCTACATCATACTGACCAATTTGATAGGGAAAAAGTCAGTATAAATTTTCGCTAGTTGTATTTTTTAAGAACATTTATAAGGAAAACTAAACATTTTCTGAACAAAATCATCTACGCCTGGTTTCATCGACAGGGGTTAAGAATTAACCCCGGGTTACACGTTCTAAACTCTAGATTTGATGAAAATTTTGTTTCATCGACACGAGTTAGTTTTAACCCCTGGGGTAAAAACCTTCCCTTGGGTTAAAAGCCTAACTCGGGGCCAAAACTGCTGTTGTAAATTAAGCAATTGATGTAGAATTGCTGTATTTCCCTATCGTCCCAGAAAGAAATTAAAAAGTTTAATAATAGCGTTTTTTATCAATAATAATATTAAAAGTATTAGTAATAATAATGAACTAGGCAATCTGTTATTTTCACGAGTCCCTGAGAGCTCCTTCTCCCGACAGTTATTGCAACAAGTCCCGTAACTGAGCAAGCGCATAGTCGGCAAAGAATTTGGTCTATACAGACGAATTCCTATTCCGTGAATCCTGCTTAGTTCTATTCATGTTCTGTTCTAATTTCTCCTGTTTCATCAAACTTCTCAGAAAGCATGCCTGCATACTTTCTTGGTATTTATTCAACACAGATAACTTGTTTCCTTAAAATTAATTACAAGTTTGCATACAGTGTTTCTGTCCGAAGTCGGAATATCGGGATTTGTCACGAATTTTCCCCACTCTTTACCACGATCACCTTTTCTGAAATACGTACGTACCAAAGGACCTGTCATAGAATTGCTTACTGAGGAAATTGAACAGAATTAGATTCACAGATGAAGAATGCATGTGTTTAGGCCTAAAATCAGATTTCTAAGAAGGTGTCATGACAACGCTTCTAGCTCCAGTAACATACAAGTTAGCATAATAATATTTTATTTTCATAGGTAATGGCCTAGGTAATTTTGGGAAATTTAACAAACCTATCCTTTTGTACTGCCGAGTACATTTAAGACAATACAAGCTATTTAAAAAGTAGGCCTACAAATATTCTGCTTTCTATTAATTGTCACAATAATTTAATTCCCTCCTATCACAGCATATTTTTTCACGTGCAGTTTCCTGATTAAGATTTTCAGTCTCCTGTTCCATTTTAATTAATTAAAACTTATTTCATATGCATATTTATTTTGTGGAGAGTTGCTCTATCTTGAAAGTTATTACAGCTGGCCTACTGTAAGGGAGCAGAAGAGTTCAGTGACCTTCGAAGTCAGCTGATTTCACAAACTTGCACTCTCCAAGTGCAAGTATACATTTCCGATATATAAATGAAACTTGGAAGAAGACAAAATAAAGAAGAATGTGTGAAAACAGATTAATGCTGTGGTTTATTGTATACTATAATTACTATTATTACAGACAAATAATTAATGGACTGAAGAAAACGTTATAATCACATACAGGACCATGTTAATGCTAATAAACTCCCTCGTAATTTTCTCCCAAGCATCATCCTTCTCTTTGATTGTTTCTTTGCACTCTATTATTGACTTGTACTTCGTCTCAAACAGAATTAGTAGAGACTTTTTCAAATAATTGATAAGTTTGTCCATCGATTTCTTTTTTTAATATCTTCCATTTTTGTGTATGACGTTATTCGCCACTACAGAAAAAAAAAAGAACTGCTTAATGAAGTGCATTCATAAAGAGGAATTTTCAATCACTGCCTTCTAGATTGCTACTGTTCCTATTTCCTGCGAGTGTTAAAATGGTGTTAGTTAACTCTCAGCCGAAAAAGCATGGTAAAATGCGTGAGTCACAAGGACGTGTTAAAATTTTTGCCCGAGGTTAACAAACCCAGGGTTAGTGTATTTTTAACCCCTGTCAGTGAGACCGGACGCTAGTGTTACTATTAAAAGATTATCTTAATAGTTTTAAGCATAAGAACATTGTATTATACAAAGTGGAAGTTGCACTGAACATCTTCACCTGCTAAGAACGCCTTTAGCAAAGATTGTATGAAACACCACATGTTTGAGGCAGGGAGGAGGGGTCAGCAGGAACCGGTCTGCATCATTTCACTTTTTCCTTTTTAATTGGGAATCACACCTTAAATTTGCGAACTTCGTATTTGTGAAAAGGATCCTCCATGTCCCTCACATATCGCTTCAGCAACCTTCTTCTCGCTTCCTCGTCCTGATCTTCATGATCTCTCACAAAGTTCACAAACTCCAGCATCTCTTCCATTTGACACAGAAGTGAGCTCATGCCTCATGGCTTGCAGGCAGGAAGTGTGTTGTTGACAGCACTAGGGGTTTGCCAGCTAGCAGGCCACTATCAAACACTTGCCAATTAAGTAGCTGAACATGCTTCCCTGGCAGAGGACTATCGATATGGGGGAAAAAACTCAAGAAGGAACAGCACTCAATCATCAAGGCAATCTACATTAGCACCAAACTTTTAAAAAGATCTATGATATACAGGAATTTATAAAACATGTAAATGTGATATGATTTTTACAACATAAATTACTGCAGAAGCAATCTCAGTCAGACGTCTATAATCAAACAATAAATCTGTAACTTTTATAATCATTTGTGTCTTCTGATTCACTTTTGTTATTATTATCTTGAGCTAGTGGATTAGCATATTCTCTGCAACATAGGTTTCTTTTCAAGTGGCCTCCAAACCTTCTTTCAAGCATAGGGTCTTTGAAAAAGGGCCTTACTTAAGGAACTAGCAATCAGAATTTAAAAATGAATACCATACTGGCCTGAATAGAAGACAACCTCGCATATAAGACGGCCATGCATTTTTGAAGGATAGTTACGAAAAAATAAAATAAAATAGCTTATTGATACATTTTGCTTCACATAAAATGGAATTTTGAAGTTCATGTCGTAACTTCTTCTCTCACCTCTTCTTACGCATTGAGACAATGAAGATGCTTTCTTTTCCACATGGTCCGCCATGACTGGTGGTCACAAAGCTTTACGCATAGAGAATAGAGAAGTAATGGTGCAGTACAAGCAGAAGCACGAATTCGGGGAAAATAAAATTTGGCCAAGTTCAGTAAATTTCCTTGTGACTTTGACCTTTGTTTGGATGCACATCATCGCATGGGGATTCCCACTGCACAGCTGCATTAATGAATGGAGAGTTGTTGAAAGTGTTAGGCTGCGTGTATAAGATGAGTATAGTTTTTATAAACACATTTTGAGGAAAAATAATATCGTCTTATATTCAGGCCAATATGGTACATGAAATTAAAGAGTAAGAAATATCTAGTTAAGCTATTTTTAAAAAATACAATTTTTCATAATTAGGTCTCTTAGGTGTAAATATACCTCAAACGAATTAAATTTTGTAAAAAAACAAGCGCTTTACCATTTCCTTCTAGGTGGATTCCTCTTTCCTTTATGGCTTTCAGCAGCAACTGATCTCTTTCTTCTTCCTTTTTTCTGATTGCAGATTCTTTTCTTGCATATCTTTCTTCAGACTTCTAAAAAAACATCAACCAAATCTTCAGACTTCTTAAAAAAATCAACCAAAGTATTGATACTTATACATAAAAACACATATTTTACTTTGAAGCCTAACCACAGGACAAGAAATGTTTAAGTAAAGGCAGCAGTAAAACAAACACGAGCACAAGCAGTTTACTCATTCGGGTGTATTTCTAAATAAATATTTGGTTCTTTTCTTAAAAAGTATTGTACTTTAATTTTGAAATTTGTAAATGTTTTTTGTTTATTTGTGCATTTTTGTATTTGTATTTGTATTGGTACATAAGTTTGTAAATGTAATTTAAATAAAATAAATAAAAATAAAAAATAGTCATTATTTTTACTTATCATTGCATTATAACTTTATTCAGAATTATCCCCTCCCCTTTGCCTTTGTTCTATACAATAATGATCATTATCTATTAAAATCTTGACAATCATATATCCACTTCTTTGTCTTGTCTGGGTCCAGTTTCACTCAGCATTCATACATTAAATATCACAAATAAATACACTAAAACCAATGCCAGTGACAATCTTTGAAAGGCTTTCTTGTTTATGAAGATGGTGGAAAATTTCACTCTTCTAAGTTGGAGCCTAGACTTGTCATTTATTCACAAAAATGAATTTCAGCACCTAGGATGTGCCATCTTGTAGATCGATAAAGCATACAGTAAACTTTACGATATGTGAATAACTCACTACCAAATCCACAAAACTCAATATTTTTATTAAATATTTTAATAAAGTTCAGCCTTAACCCTTAACATACAACTTATCTGGATCCACTCAAAAACAGCATATTTATAAGGCAGACACAAATAAAATATTGCTATCACACATAAATTAAAATATTTAATACTATAACCCTTAACTGGAGAAAATGAAATTTCATAGTCATCAATATTTTTAATAATTCTTATCCTAACAGTTTACATTATACTGAGTCAGCAGTATTCTATTGCTCTGAAATTAACTGCTATTTTTACCTTTCCTTGAACAGCCTTTGCTCTCAGTTCCAGTACTGCCTTGTCTGTGGGAGAAGATGAAAGTATCTCATCACAGAAAGCAGTGCATTCATCATATCTCTTAAGATATAAGCAGCATTGGGCTGCACGACTCGTGCACTTTGTATAATTTGGGCGAAGTTTAAGTGCAGCTTTACAGTCTGCCAGGCAGGACCTACCCAAAACAAAACAGATTGTATATTACAGTTAGTCATACTTTTTTCCTTCACAAAAATGCCATGAAATCAAGCGCAACCAATCCACAGCATACAAAACATTACAAAAAAATAATAAAAAAATAAAATTCAGATGTGGGGGACAGCACAATGAGCCAAGTTAATTTTTTGTTTATTTTATATTGAGTGACATGGTACATGAAATGAACTTATTTTAGTGTGAACTTCCTTTTATTTCAGTGCATATTTCACGAAATAAGTTATTTTCATAGTACTTTAGACATTGTTAAATTTTATCCTTTATATAGTTACATATAGATAGCAGAAAATAAGACAAAATTAAAAACACAAACAATTATAATTTTAAATCACATTTTTGTGTAAATTTCTCAGTTTCCATCATGAAGTGGATGATTTTTGGACACCAAATTGAATGCTTTTTTGCAAACTTCATTTGTTTACTATTGGTATTTTAAGCATTTAGAATGTTAAATAAAGAAAGTTTTTGTTGTTGTAATTTTTAGTGCTTATTACTGTTACCAAAAAATACAGTCCTGACCAATAACATACTCGAGTTTTAGTTCAGTGTTTCCAGGAGTCAAATGTTGTTTAAATATGAATACATTGCTGGAAGGAAAACCAAAGCGGCATAATAATATGCACTGTTGTAATTTTTATTATGTCTCAATGTTTTTTTATTAGACTTGATTGTGAAAAGTGCTGCTGTTCTCATATTGCTTAGGCTATTAGGTGAGTGCTGGTTAAGAGATTTTGCCGTAGTTGCATTGGACAAACTATAAACATTCCATTGCAATCTGACTAAATAAAAGACACACTGTTCTATCACCAAGCATAACTATGTAATGGCCTTATGTCTAAGATACCACAACAGTACCTCCCGTTATGAAAAAGAGCTAGCGATACATGAAAACCCAGACAATCACTTAGAACTTACAGTTAGAATAAAATGATGTTACCTGTAATTTTTTAGGTAGAAGTGGGCAGCAGCTCTGTTGTTGTACAATTCAGAATTAAGATTAACATCTCCACATTTTAGTTTCAGTCCTTCTGTGTAGCTAATTATTGCAAGACGATATTTCTTTATCTTGAAATTAAAATTTCCATCATCCTTATATGTAGCAGCCAATTCTAAAAGAAAAGAAAAGAAAAATTTGAATAAGCTTTTCATTTGCTATTTTATAGTATGAGTAAGTTTTTTTCACTTTAATAATAGGATATTTAGTTATTACTAATATACATACTATAAGCTAAGACTGTATCTAGGGTCAGCCCAAGGGGTGGGTTAGATAGGATAAAGAATATGGTATGATAGTACCAGTATTATGTATTTAGGCTAGGAAATAATATTTTGTAGAAACTTATTTATTTTCAACTAGCTTAAAAGGCTCGGGTTTTGTATTTTGTAATTTGAAATTAACTTATGGAGGACTTTCAATTTTGAAACTCTAGGTTTTTATATAATATGTATGTAGAATTAGAAATGAGGAAGAATGGCATATCACAATCAAACTACAGTGATACCTCGAGACACGAGTTTAATTCGTTCCGTAACCTTGCTCGTATCTCAAAGCAATTTTCCCCATTGAAATTAATTGAAATGCCATTAATCCGTTCCAGCCCCAAAAATGCTACCCCCAATTGTTTTTGTTACGTGCTTTTGAATAAGAAAAATGTATTTATAAATGACAAATATTGTATAAAAACTTAATAAAAGAGAATGTAAAGCAAAAACAAAAAAACTGGTTTCATAAAGTGTACATACATATTTGTTACACTTTCTTCGGACCCATGGTTATAAAAAGAAATGTGATAAAGTATGTAAATGCACAAAAAGCACAAAGCCCTAGAAAAACTTAACAAAGATGCTTCGACAGCGAGGTAAACAAGCACACTGGGGGAATACGTGGGATAATGCGAGAGACGCAGGCGCAGTAAACTGGTGGGCCATGTGCAGCGTCGCAGCTGACCGTTCCTCGTATCTCAAATGTCGCTTGAATTTCAAAACAAAACTTCGCTCGCTCGACAGCTCGTATCTCAAATAACTCGTATGTTAGAGCACTCGTATCTCGAGGTACCACTGCATTCCCTCAGAAAACGCTAGATATAGCTTTTTATGGCTCATAGAGGATGTCGAATGTTGCATTCCATTGCTTCTACACACCATGCCTGGGAGGAGTTCAAATAAGAAGAAAATGAAATTCCAGTTACATAAGATTGTATTGTCTTGACAGAAAATTTAATTTCTCACTCTCAAATTACCAAAAACCATTTTGGGGCTGAAATAAAAAAGAAATTCAATATTACTTTCATACTTTCCTTCCCAAAAACCTGGGACATAATATACTGAAAATGTCCCATCCCATTTTGTCTTCTTTTAGATGCTTAGGGCCTCTGATAAACATCCCTATTTCTCAACTAATACAAAGCCTATAGCTATGAATAATGTATCAGTGGATAGGATTTTTTTACTGACTTCTGTTATAGAATACTCATTGGCAAACCCATAAGCTGTCCCTGCAATACAACCGCTTATTCTACACCAAAATGTGGAGTGAGAAAATGATATTTTCCATGTCGAGGGTAGAGAAAGTTATTTGACTGCATCATTTTGTGCTCTGCTTTTGTGGATTTCATTCTTCAAGAATTATCTTCACAAAGGTATGGTGGATAAAATCGGTTGTGCTTTCGTGGTGTTCTGTTGTGGTAGGGAAACGTATTCACAAATGGCCAGACTCTCTACAGAGTGCTCAATTGTACAAGCAGAACTCTTTGCTATAAAGGAGGCTGTCTTATGGTCTAAATCTCAAAATTCAGACTGTTGCATTTTCAGTGACTCACAAACTGCACTTACTGCTATAAACAACAAGTTCAATTTAAATGCCTTGGCAGCAGAAATTAGAACTAAGATAATATCATACGAGAAACACGTTTGTTTATCCTGGGTACGAGGCCATATGGGCACATTAGGGAACGAAAGAGCTGATGAATTGGCAAAAAATGCTGCGACCTCGAATTTAAATTTTAGCTACAAATTGTGTCCCCTATCTTATGCTAAGAATAAACTTAGAGATTATATTAGGACTGCTTGGAATGAGCATTGGGTGTCCAGCTCCAAAGGGACCACTACGAGAGAAATCTTCTTTCCAACAGTTGAGTGTCGCCTACGCTGTACGAGTGTAAAACCGGACTTCATATTCACTCAGTTTCTGTCTGGGCATGGCAAATTTGGTTTTTACTTTCAACGTTTCATGATCCAAAGACAGAACGGTTATCAATGTATATGTACTGAACAACAAACTGTTGAACATTTAATTTTTCATTGCCCAGTCCTAGAGCATAAAAGAAGAATATTGGACACACACTTAGATTATTGTAAAAAGAAATTAGATAAACCACTCTTTGATATTTTTAGGAAAAAATGCTGTTATAGAGAATTCCAAAAGTTTTTGTGTTCTATTTTTAAGATGTTATAGTTTTCTTTTATAATATAATATATTAGTTATCTTGTTTTCTTAGAGTAGTAAGGCCTGCATCCAGCCTATGGATAAGAAGTAGTAATATTGCAAATATATTGTCTTGTAACTATAACCCTAATATACCTCCGGGTGGAATAGGGTTTAAGTAATTGTATATTCAATAAATAAATAAATGTATTACATCGATAGCATCAGAATTTGTTAAAGGGCCATTCCGTGAGAAAGTGGACATGAGGGGTAATTTTTATTATTTGGTGTATAATGTTTATTTTTGCACCAAACATTTCTTGAAGATCTATATTTTATTACACAAAGTACCAGAAACATAATATGAAGAATTAACTTTAAAAAATATGGGGTTAAAGTTGGCTCTCTTTGAACTTGCTCTGTTATCTTTAAAAAACGTATTTTTTAGTTAGCTAGACAGCTTGTACAGAACCAGCAGAGACAAGTTCTGCTCAGGTCATTGTTAACAGCGTCTTTTTGCTATATATGTTACCTGCATTTCATCTTAATCCATCAAGTGAGTTTATTTTAAAATGCATATTAAGTTGTCATGGTCATAAATGTAACATACGTAACAAAAAACTTCAAAAAGTTTTTATTTAATTGCAAAGAGCGGGTGGATTTCTTTGTTACCTTGTGGAAATAAGGTTAGTCATGAGTTCTAATGATTGCAAAACTATTTTCACCAAAAGAACAATTATTTCCTGAAAAAATACGTAAACAATAAGTGTAACATACGTAACACATTTTACTGCCTTGGAATAAAATATGAATTTGCCTTTTGATAGGCCTACAGTTAGGCCTACTTGAGTGCTGAAACTGATTTCATATACATAGGCCCAGTGGTCCAGCCATTGGGGGGGTAACTAAGGGGGCTAAAGCCCCCCCCCCCCCCCCAAGATCAGAATGATTTTTCTTTAGTTTACCACTTTCACTTAAGTTAAATTAGTAATAACTAATAAGAATGCAAAATTATTTAAAATGTTTCAGTGTTTGAAATTGTTGCTTGGATTAATAATAATATTTAATTTTTGCCGAACATAACAGAAGTTCTATATCGATTTCAAATGCATTAGTTTGCAGCTTCGCTTTACCGAATCGAGTTCAAATCCCACTGCACAGGTTTGCTACAGAATTCATAATGGCAGAATACGTTAAAATCTTCTGTAATAGCAATAATTTCAAGTAATCACAGAAGTCGAAACAACTTAGTATGTTTAGTTCTGTATATTACTGCAGTAACAACAACAAGTGCTGTATTCTCCGTCAATCCATCATTCAATGACTAGATTGTCTTAACGCTGTTTTTTTAAACACTCATTTTTTTACAGTGCTTCATACGATCACTTTAAAGACACAATAAAATACTGTGGGGTAGCAGATTTAGTTCTGATTAGACCTAATGGTACGATAACTATAACTTTCAAAAGTTCGACATTTTCGACAACAGGTGATATGGAAATATGTGTTGATATCCAATTTGATGATGATGAAGATAATGATAATAATAATGTTAATGATGTTTGCAACAGGATAATAATTTCATTGAATAAGAATGGGTTGTAAAGAAAATTGAAAAATTAGTCCTTTGCACCCAGCTTATAATAAATTATCTTTTTAAAATTTTATTAGCATGCATTTTAAGTTTTAGCAACCCCAGATTAAAATCCTGGCTGCACCACTGTATAGGCCTACAGGTAAAATTCAATAATTAATAAAATAATTGTTTGTCTCATGAATATAAATATATAATTAATATAGGCCTCATTATTTATTATTTAATCAAAATTGCATCAAATTACGCATAAACGAAAGATATTCTATTTGGCTTATAGTTCGAAATGAGTTCAAAGGAAAGAGTTAGGAAATAGAGAGGCAGGATAAAACAAAATAAAGAGGTAGGCCTATTTGAGGCCAATTTAGAGAAAGAAAGAGGAAGAGGAAGAGGAAAACAAAGAGAAATTGGAAAACAATATCTGACTAACAATCCAAGGAAATTAATACTAAAGCATGTGAGAAGACACCTTGCTTCGTATATGTATGTGTACATACACATATACACATATAATACATATAAGGGGTGGGTCTCTGTCACCACAGCATGGTGTATCCTAAGGTTGCAGATAGAGGATATGGCCGCCAGGTATGGAGGGTAGCTGTGAATATGCTGAATAAGCAATCGCGAACAGATGACATGAGATACTACAAAAACTTAAATATGAGTGAACTATCATGTAAAAGTTCTTAAAACATTTAAATTGTTGAAATATTGCACAACAAAACATTATTCTTGTTCATTATTTTGCACAGTGTAACATACGTAACAAAGTAATGTAACATACGTAACAGAAGAAAAAAATTTTAATTTCTGAAAATCAGCCTGAACTATTGAAACATAGATACTAGGTTAATGATTGTAATCTTGGCTACCCATAAAAAAATGTCCTGGAGTACTTGTGTTACATAATTCACAGAGATTTCCATGTAAGATAGGTAAGGTTAAATTCTGTGTCCGATGTTTGTAACATACGTAACACCCATTTTATTGATAATAATATTTAATGTATATTACTGATTAATAAAACTTTCATATATTCTGAAAGCACATCTTTGAATCTATCTTCTGTTATGTCCAAAGTTCCAGTTCATGCCATATTTTATTCACTGTAGGGATCTAAAGTGTGTCCAAATGTAACATACGTAACAATGGAATGGCTCTAAAGCCCAGTATTATATAGTTCCCAAAGCCCTATGTGAACACTGTAAACAATGCACTGTTGTCATGATAATTGAATTGCATTTCATTTTTTCAGTATAATATTTTCTGAAATTATATAAATTTTCAATGCTCTACCAAGTGAGCTAAGCTACCAACTGAGGTATACCAATAAGGGGATTCAGTCATAGGAAGAAGGTTCCATCTGGCGCTGTGAATTTAACTCCGGCTTAGCACAGTTGGTAGAACTTTGGCACAAATAGCCAATGGTCCTGGGTTCAAGTCCCAGTGTCGGAGGAATTTTTCTCCTATAATATTTTCATGTAATGTCCAACAGAGACAATAATCTGTGGTTCATAAATAATTACATATATCCATCTTTCATTTCCTTGTATAACTACTTAAATGAAACATGTTTTATATGTTATTACTGTATGTAAATGGTGTGACTTGTTTTTATCACTGGATCTTAGACTATTAACTTTACACAAATAACACTTTTAAATTTGTAGTCAACAATTTAAAAAATCACTATCCTAGAAGCATTACTCTTGCAATTCTCTCACTTTATATTCCAGCAAACAGTAAGCAAGCGGGTATAAGCAAGGCCGAACTCCTTATGTAGAGGGACTTGTTGTGGATGAGACAGTTGGTAACAAATCCTCAGATAATTTCTAGAGGAAAAAATTATTCAAATAAGAGTTCATGTTATTTATGGTAAGAACTAGGAGAAAATCAATGACAAGTTTATGTCACATCACTAGCAGATGACATAATTAAAACATAAAATTTTGTTTGGATAAAAAAATTATCGGTCACACACACATAAAAGGAAAAATATATACAGGGACTTTTTTTTTGTATATTAAAGCTGAAAACTTGACATCAGAATTCAGGTTTAAACACAACTATTACTTTTCCATAGATCCTGTAGAATGGATATAAAAAGTAAAAAATGAAAGTTGCTACTTTCAGTTTATGCATTCACTCAGAAGTTGGTACATATGGGTATTTTGCAGGATTTAGCTGTAGACCTAAAATCCAACCCCCCCCCCTCCCCACAAGAAAAGACTTTCTGCAGAGAGAACTACAGTCCGATATTGGGTATCTGAGATTAAGCAAAGGTAGTATGGCATCAATTAGAATATTACCTTCTGGAGTGTTATCACTTTCACTGTACTTGAGCTGTTGTAATCCTTCCATAAGCGGAGAGAGTGTTTCTCCTTCTTTTGGAGGTTTGGTCATAAAGAAAGGATGTTTCTCCATTTCCTGTATACACACAAAAGATCATATTATTTACCTCTTGGCCCACTAACTTGCAGATCTTATTTTATAAGAGAATCAGAGATCCAAAATTTCATTATACATTCCACCTATATCCTCACATGATTTCTTTTAAAGCAGCTTTGAAGTTTATCTGAAGCTCAAAATCCGTTTGTCCACTTGTTTTCAAGGAAAAGTATCCTGTTTTGTTTCATATTGCTCTACCTATATGTGTACCTATGTGTGTGCATCCTCATTTTCGAACAAAAAATTAATGAAAAAAGTTCAGAAACAGATTATGTTATGAACATGTGGACAAGTGCATTCGAATGGCTCTGAATAACTATTCCCACAATATTAAAGAATTTGTAGCTGAGAGTGAGTGCCATATTTATAATTAACTAATTAAAAGTTTTCTCACATTTGTGTCAGCACAGGCAATAGATTACAGCAAGGCTTTCGACAATGTGCAACATAATAGAATGTGGGAAGTCATGAAAAACATGGGAATACCTCTTCATCTGATCAATCTCATAAGAGCTTTGTACACCAACTAAGAGGCAAAGGTTGAGGTTGAATTTGGCGCGACAGACTGGTTCCCTGTGCAAAAAGGAGTGAGACAAGGATGCATTCTTTCCCCTGCCCTATTCAATTTATATAGCGAATTGGTCATGAGAGAGGTAGGTCTAGGAGAATTAGAAGCAGGTATTAGAATGGGGGGCTGGTAAATTAATAACTTAAGATATGCAGACGACACTACACTACTGGCAGGTAATGAGGAGGATCTGAAGCAGCTGATAAGTATGGTCAAAGCAAAAAGTGAGGACGCAGGCCTTATGCTAAATTTGAAAAAAAACAAAGGTACTAACAACTGGCCAACAGTGTGCAATATCAATAGATGGTGAACAGCTGAACGCAGTAGACAGTTTCAACTTTCTGGGTTCCATTATAAATAGGGAAGCATCTTGCAATGACAAAATAAAAAGAAGAATTAATCTTGGACGGGCTGCAGTGGGGAAGCTGAAGAAGATACTTAAGGATTCAGACATCAGTAGAAACACCAAGATTCGTATAATTCAGTCCATGATTTTTCCCGTAGTATTATATGGCTGCGAGAGTTGGACGGTCAAGAAACAGGACAGAAAGAAATTAGACAGCTTCGAATTATGGACATGGAGAAGATTACTGAGAATTCCGTGGACTGAAAGAAGGACAAATGCTTCTGTAATCAAAGAAATAAACCCACAATACTCACTTGAGGCCATGGCATTGAAACTAAAACTCTCATACTTTGGCCACATCATGAGAAGAAAAGACTCACTGGAAAAAGACTTGATGACAGGACATATGGAAGGGGCAAGAAAAAGAGGAAGGAAAAGAACAAGATGGCTGGACGGAATACGTTCCATCTTGGGCAGGAATTGGAAGGACTTAATCATAATAACCCAAGACAGAAGACGGTGGAGCTCCGAAGTTCGCAGAACAGTGATAGCCAGAGAAAGAACTAACATTTTTTAGGGATAGCAAGACCCTTCCCATCTTGCTAGAAAATCCATACGGATCTCCAGGAGTCACTAGCGACTCAAAGGAATACTACTACTACTACAGGCAATAGAAAATGCATTGCTGAAAGTTATGTCATGTATTCTAATAAACATTTTTAGTCATTAGACTGAAATATATAATACAGTAACCTCCTCATAATAATATTTGCAGGCCCTAGCAAATCACATTGTTATATGAGGGTTATTGTTATATCGAGGGACATCTTAAGAAAACTGCATACAAAACAAAACATCAAATTATGCATTTATACAGCCTAAAGGAAGAATATATTTAACATATAGAGTAACAGACATAGGGGAGAGTGGGGCAGTTTTGCTCAATATCAAATTTCTCTCTCTTGGTAATCATTTTATCATTCTTATGATATCACAGCTATTCCCATCAACCACCTCAACTTCCTGTGGAAATTTGGACTGCTTAGCTACATGTGGAGATGTTTTATAGAAGAAAGTAATATTTACATAAAAAGTTATAAGTTTTCTATTTTTGTTTTACCAGGTAAACACATTTCATTTATACTCATCAATATATTTGTCTACTGCCTAGTTGCACATTCCTTAAGCTTTCTTTCCATGTCAGACATGTGATTTAATAACCTCACTTGTGGAAAATAATGACCCACTTATTCCAAATTGTGCATTGGGGCAGTTTTGCCCAGCCTACGTGGGGCACTTTTGCCCATTAACTAGAGTTTCTATTACCAGTATTAATTAACTTAATTTAGTAAATATGAATTTAGGCATATCTACCCTATTTTAAAAAGTAATTTTGAATTTTTTTTATTCAGATGTTCTAGAAATGGGTTTGATATTATCTTATTTTTTCTTGCACAGTGCCTTCGCTGCCTAAACATGATACGATGACAAGACAAATAAACTTGTATTCCCTGAGAACAAAGACTCAAGTTTTGTTAATATTGAGGACATTTTTTGCAAAGCTACATCAGTCTAAATTGGAAGGAAGACCTGAACAAGCCTTGGGAGCAATAACATTTTCTGTAAATTTCAAAAATTTTAATATAGGCTATACTTAGGCCTATAATAAAGCAGGGTTAAATAGATGTTAAGACTGTATTAAATGTTTATTTCAGTTTGAAGACAATTTTATCTGAGTTTGTGATGTTATTGGTTCCAATTTTCTCTTTAAATATTAGTATGCCTATTTAGGCCAGTTCTTTAGACATTTCAAAATATAATAGGCCTAATTTTTGTGTTTTAGCTCTGTACTGTAAATTAATTGCATAATCATTACATGTCAACCTTTCATTTCTACATTATCTTGCAGTGATCAAATGTGCCCCATACACTGGGCCAACTTGCAACGTGTAGGGAAAATAATTTTAAATTAAAAACAATAAATTATAAAGTAATAATAAAATTATGTTTATATACAAAACATATCAGTGTATAAGTAGCACATAAATATCTTCTCCTGAATATAATTAGGTTGAGGAAAAAAAATCACAAAGTTGAGAGAACACATTTTGGGCAAAACTGCCCCACTCTCCCCTATATTAGCACACAGATAGGAGGCTAATAGAATGCACTTCCACTGTGTTTATTCTGTAAAAAAATCAGTAAGTTTTCTTTGCTTTTTGCAAAGGTAGCCAACGTAGATTGTGAAAATCCGTAATTTTTTGCAACTTCTGTCTGCTTCAACCATCATCAAAATCTTCAAACGCCGCTAATTTTGTTTCGAGACTTATTGATTTTCGCTGAGGAGAGACCATACTACAGTGTGTTTCAAAAAAATGTATACACACTTTGAACTGTCATAGAAAATTTATTTCCCGTTCTACAACGTTAAATTTCTGGGAGAAAGTAATGTTATATTTCTTCAGCAGGTGGCAGCAGAATAGTTGAAACAATTGTGCCAATAATCATCCAACAATGAAAAGTACCTAATAATGCTGAGCCAATTTATGGTGACGGGTGTGACATTTGGACAGATTTCATTACACTTATTTCTTTCTACCCCTGAACCATATTGCAGGAATGTCACCAAAGTTTTTTGTGTTAACATACCAATGCATTGGAAGTACAAAATATGATCAAATGTTTTTTTCAAGGCTGTATACTTGAGCTGGGAAATATATTGTGCATGCGTTGGGTGTGACCATGATTGGACAAAGGTTTTTTCTTATGTAGGTTTAATTGAAAATTCTGTGAATTGATTAGCTTCACTGTATTTGTTTTATTTTTTCAAGTAAGAGGACTGATAAACATACTGAAATGCATAATTAGATTTTACAAAAATATTTATATAGTTATTGAAAATTTACTTTATCAGTGTGACATGTCGGATGTGACAACATTAACTTATAACTGAGACTTAAAACTAGATCTTAATTTGAAAGTAATTTACTTTTGTAATACTGTAACATGAATTATAGTAAGTGGCAGTTATAATATATCAATAACTGTAAAATCAATGTATACTCTAAATCACAAGTATTAGGACATTCATGGAGATCACTAGGTAGTAAAATTACATTGGCATAATCTAGTGATGGTGAACAGAACAGTTTGTCTTCAAGTATAGCTACTGAAACTGAAACTGGCCTTGCTGTTGATTGGAAATGGCAAACCTTCTTAATAAGAGCCAATCCATAGTGACATTCAGACAGGTTTTATTACACTTTGCACCTTCTACCTCTGTACCATTTTGCATGAATTTCATGAAAATTTTTTGTGATAATATACCAATCCTGGGGAATCCCAACACATGTTCTCAGCATAAAAAATAATTCCCTTGTTAGTCTTTTTTCCACTTTGTCCATATTTTTAACAAGCTTGTGTAAAGTTGTGAAGTGAAATGTTCTTCCGGTACTAGTTAGGCAGTTTTCGTTGTCCACATCTCTAAAATCCTGGACTACTTGGGAGCTTGAGCGCTTCACAAACTTTTACTGAATTGAGGTGGATCTGGTTATTCTTGTCATCAGGACTTTTTTGTGGTCTCTCATACAAAAATAATATTGTGTAGCTATATTGAGATTGGCTGATTGTTTTTTTCTATCTGGTCTCCATTTGTTTCCAGGTAGGCCTACTCATTTCATCGGCTGTTAGAGGCATTGTCTGTCTGAATTTCTTAGAAGTTCTAAGATACACAGTTACCAGGCACAAAATTAATTAGGCTATCACTTCTCACTTCTTTATTGGGGTACAATGCCATAGTGCTGGTTGAGGCACAGGTTCAATTCCTGATGAGATTTTTGAGATTTTTCAATTGGCCTAATCCTTCTGTTGGCACTATGGCCCTGAGGTCGACTCATCCTCTAACAGAAATGGGTACCAGAAGCAATTCTGGGGTAAAGGCAGCTAGTGCATAAGACTGACAACCTTGCCACCTTCATGTGCTAAAAGTCTAAAAATGTTGAACGTTTGAACCCTCTATAGGGCCTCATGGCCTCTATAGGGATCACTACCGGTAGATCTTTACCTCACTTCTTTACCAACATTAAAACATTTGTGATATTTCCACCGGCCACCTACGTCATCCGTAGCCAAAGCTGGTAGATCGTAATTTCTTTGTCTTGCAAAGAAGTTCTGTTCTCTACCACGGAAGTCCAAGAGCCATTTAAAGATAGTATTAATGAAAACATATGATTTATTCAACATCTGCATGAAATAATCACTATACAAAAGTTGTAGAAGGTATTTTCCATAAATGTCACACAACATAGGCCTATGTCACACCCGTCACACAACATGTTTCACACCCGTCACATCAAAATTAAGCCAAAATAGTAGGCATTTCAAAATTATATTTTAGGTGTGTCTTCTGTATTGAAATATCCTAACTTTTACCAAATTTCCATTTTACACAATGATTACTGGGCTCTACCCAAACTATTAAATGTTTTTAGTGATGGGTGTGACAAGGATACCTTGAAAATTGATTTGATGATTATCTTCACTTAAACTCATCTTAAAAATTTGTTTTATGATGACAAAATCTTCACTTATTTCTGCTTTTGTGGGTGAAATTAAAAATCGCAGCAAATCTACTGATTCCATGAGTATAATGCAGTAGGCTACTAGCCAACATGTTAAATTATAAATTTCAGTCAACGAAAAAAATACACATTTCAGCAGTTATTATTATAGGCCTATAGATACCTTTAATTTAATAGAATTATGAATCTATTTTCAAATTCTACAGTCTTTTCCCTTTACTTTGATATATAACATGTCTATGTCATGCAAAAAAAAGATGTAACCACTTTTGTCCACTTTCACATGGATTGGCTTTGCTTGCTGGTTCCATATTCCCTGCCTTTCATGCATTATACGGTAATGATAAGTTTTATTTTCAACAAGATGGCATGCCGCTGCACTATCAGAGGAACATATGAGCATACCTGGATCAGAATTTGCCAGGCCAGTGGATAGGACGGACTAATCGAGTTTCCTGCACACTATCCAGACCTTACGCCGCTGGATTTCTTCTTATGGGGCACAGTAAAACGTGAGGTGTACAAACATAAACCACGTAACCTAGTAGTCATGTTGTGGTCCTGATTTCCACCTAACCTAGACACACTTTGGAATGAGATTAAAGCGGTGTGCGCAGAAATCTCATTGGACACTTTGGTACAATGTACGGATTCAGTGGTGGCTCGTACTCAGAAATACATTGATGCTGAAGGTCACCATTTTGAACAATTGAACATTCATCGCATTTCATCAGAAAGTCATTTATTTTTCAAAATGGACTTTAAGCTTTCCATTTTCAGAAATTTAACCTTGTAGAACGGAAAATAGATTTTCTATGACACTTCAATGTGTGTATACATTTTTTTGAAGCACTCTGTATTTTTCGCCCGCCAACTGAAAAATAACTTTAAAGACAGGTTAGCTGTTTAAATGCCTAGCATACCTCGCAGAAGGTTCAGTCACATGGAAGGGTGGATAGATGGAAAAAAGAGAGCATAAAAAGAGAGGAAGAAAGAAGAAAGACGGAACAATCACAGTGACCTTGTACTCCACCCTCTACTGAGAATAAAATTTCACTTTGGGGATTTCTAAAGGTGGCTTATAGCTTCGCACCACGGCTGGGAAAGACACTAATCAGACTAGGGAAGACCCCAACAATCACATTGGCCAGTGACCTTGTACTCCACCCTCTAATGAGAATTTCTCTTCTAGGATTTCTAAAGGTAGCTTAAGGGTTCGCGCCAGCTGTAAAGGACACTAATCTGCTACCTGCTACCGTCGGCAGGGCTAAGTTGCTGATCTAGAATGGCAATTTGACTTCAAAATATGTATCGTTATAAAAATGTTCAAAAACTACCTTAAATGCCATAATGAGGGACAAGTAATGTTATTAAAATAGGAAATTTGCCAGGACCACAGAAAAATATTGCTTAATGCGGGTTTATCGTTATATCGGTCTTCGTTATATGGAGGTTCGACAGTATCTATTTGTTATGTGTCAATTTTTAGTCTTTGACCTTGGTAGTTCGCCACATGCTGGATTTATAGTAGCCTATAACCTTAAGTTGGGGAGTTTGGTGATCCCTGTTCTATAGTACAGGTATAGCATAGTGTTAAAATGTTCCAGGTGATCCCAAAAGACTAGGGGGGCTAACATAACCTGTCACTGACCTAGAATTTACCTATCACTATTTAACTAAATGCACAAGCACCATGGTACAATAATGAGGTGTGCGTGCAGGCTCGGAAGCGAGGGGAAGCAGCCAGCGGGCAGGGCTCGGCTGGTGCGCGACAAATCTATCTTTTGCCTAATTGTGAAAAAGGCCTATTATGTTAGCTCTGAAAAGAGCTATTTTGGTGCAAGGGTGATTGTACTTTAATTACAATTAATAGTGCAGTAGAGTCATTCCATGTCAAATCAACACAGCTGCCAACCCGACCATCTCAGATTTTCATGAAATTTGGTGTGTTCATTGCACATGGTGAGAATGAAAAATGCCAAATTATAAAATTCTAGCACCAGTGCAACAAAAGTAATGGCTGCCCAAAGTTCGGAAAATGTGCTGAAAATTTGATAAACACTGCAGACAAAAACGGCAGTAACTTCTGTTCTAATAGAGATAGAACTGTGAAACAGGTAATTTCAGAAAGGTCTGGGAACAAGCTTTCAAATGATATGCAACATGGCTATATTCAAACAATGTAAACAATTAAGGTCAATGACCTTAACTTTTGACCTTGAATACCTCAAAACATGTCACCTTCAAAATTGATGAAAAAAATATATTTGCTTCTTCATGTTACACTATACAACATAGTAAAAATTCAAGTTGGGACGACATTGGGTTTAGGAGATATAAATTAATATGTACAGCTATTTGGTGCAATACAGCAGTAGAAATTGTATGCAGACTGCAACAAAGTGACATAGACTCCTGAAGAACATATTAACTGTTAAAAAAGTGTTATCAGGGCCTGGATTCTAATGACATGTCATCTTTTTACTGATGCTGCATAGACATTGCCAGCTTGTAGACAAACCTATCATGGCCTGTAAATTATAGAAATGCATTTTTATTAGGTCATTTTTTGTCATTTTATGCAGTTTTGTATTTTTAGGGCATTCATTTCAATTTTACGTCATTATATTGTTATTTTTGTGTCATTTGTTTCTATATTTAGTAATTTTCAAGCAATTGCATGGAGTGTATTAACTTTTTTGTCCCTTTGAAGTGTTGTTTGTTTAATGAGGTAGAGTTTACAAGCTTTTTTTTTATGCGTGTAATATTTAAATAAATTACTAGATTACTATTTTCTTACTTTTCTTCTCAGATGGTCCAATCAAGAACAAAGAACAAAGATTTAGACCTACAACGTCCTTGCTGCATTTACCGTTTTTACAATTACAGTATGTACAAATTAGTTTATACCTTTGTGTGTACAGTAATAATTTTTCATAAATAAAATATCAGCTTTTAGGTCATTCTTTATAATTATTAAGTCATTTTCTTTAAAATTGGGTCATTTTAAAGGTCATTTTTCAAGCAATTTTAGGCCATCAGAATCTGGACCCTGGTTATTATAGTAATGCACAGTAAGGTAACAATGTGAACAGACCAATAACTGTATCAAGCATTCAAAGATGAAAATCCAGGACTGAAAATCTGGCTGGTGAGACCGGTACCCATAGTGTGTGGGTATGCATCAAAATGTGAAGCTCATGTTGGAAGGTTCCAGATTGAAATGACATGTGATGCCAATGATTAATGATTAATGTATGTATTTTGTAATTTATTGTAACTTTCAAAAATGTCCTTTGTTGTAGCCTCCTTTTTGTAAATAATTGTTTACATGCCTATTGTGCTTTTTATGTATTGAATATTATTGTTATGTTTAGTAACTGCTGCAAATTTATAAATGACTGTCCCTTTATGCGAGCCATCTGGCTCTTTGGGACCCTTATGATAGCTAATAAATAATAAAAAAAATAATAAAACTGTCAACTTAACATGTATAAACACTGTCTTGCTCAGATCACTGTAACCCTTCACAACCAAAACGTTATATGTCAACATGTGAGAACTGTCCAAGTACACACTCTTTCATTGCATACCTAGAAGAGTTGTTTGACAAAAATGGAATTGATGAAGTAACATACAAACTGTGGACATCTACAGAGAACAACTTTCCAGACATGTCTATCTTCTGTGGAAGATTTCTTGGAAACTTTTGCAGACAAATTAAAGAAACTCCTTCGTAGCCACCCAACAGCCTGAATTTCTACAACATCTGAAAGAGACACTTTATGACAATGAATACATTGTAATATGTGATTTTGCGGAGAATTATGCAATTGTCCTGCAGAATGAGGTCCAGGGGTTCCACTGGAACAACGCACAGGCCACCATTCATCCATTAGTTTTTATTATAGACATCCAGAAACCCAAGCAATAGATCACATTCCCTTTGTTATCATATCAGAATGCCTCAAACAATCAAACATGACACTGTGAGTGTTCATCTTTTCCGTCATTTGGTCAACTTCATGATATCCCATTTCCAAAGAACACCCAAATACATGTATTACTTCTTAGCTGGAGCTGCAGCCCAGTATAAAAACCGTAAGAATTTTGCAAACGTATCTTTTCATGAGAGTGTTTTCAGTGTCTGTGCAGAGTGGCATTTCTTTGCCACATCACATGGCAAAGGACCATGTGATGGTATCCCTGGTACCATCAAGAGACTAGCTGCCCGTGCCAGTCTGCAGTGCATCTACAACTCTCAGATAATGACAGCCAGACAGTTGTTTGAATGGTGTTCTGTAAGAACATTACAGTGTGTCACTTTCATTACACAACTAACAGTGAGTAACTTATGATGAAGAAGAATCTCTCCTTCAAGAGCGGTTTGCACAGATTCCCACAATTGCAGGTACCCACAAGTTACACTGTGTTATTCCCGCTGGCCATAACAACATCCAAACAAAAGTTTTCTGCAATTCACCAGACATCAGAAATGAATCTCTAACATGGACCGAAAAAGACTCATACCTTGGTGATATCACAGGGTTTGTTGCATACATGTACGAAGGTCACTGGTGGCTTGGATGTATTTTGAATGTTAATGAACATACCAGTAGGGTTACAATTAGCTTCCTACATCATCATGGCCCTTCACCTTCATTTGTATACCCCGAGAAACCTGACATCTTTACTATGGACAAGAAGGATATTCTTACAAAGGTTGATGTAAGAACAGCAACAGGTCGAACATATGTCCTTTCACCAAAAGCTGCACAAACAGTGTTACATCTTGCTACCCAGTATTGAGGCATGTGGTAAGTCCTGATGGTACATTTGTCATCGTGTTTGTTTGTGTAAATTTGAATCTGTTTACCTTCCAGACATGCGTTTCGCTGGAATGGTTATATCATGCTTTGCATCATTGAAGGTGAGAGGTTACCTTGCATATTACAAATGTTTGTTATTGGTCTTTTCACATTGCTACCTTACTATGCATTGCTATAATAACACTTTTTAACAGTTAACACGTTTTGCAGAACTCTATGACACTTAGTTGCAGTCTGCATACAATTTCTACTGCTTTATTGCACCAAATAGCAGGACATATTAATTTATATCTCCTAAACCCAATGTCGTCCCAACTTGATTTATTACAATAAATATTGTATATTAATATTATTGTATAATAATATTGTAACAATATTGTATAGTGTAACATGAAGAAGCAAATATATTTTTTTCATCAATTTTGAAGGTGACATGTTTTGAGATATTCAAGGTCAAAAGTTAAGGTCATTGACCTTAATTGTTTACATTGTTTGAATATAGCCGTGTTGCATATCATTTGAAAGCTTGTTCCCAGACCTTTCTGAAATTACCTGTTTCACAGTTCTATCTCTATTAGAACAGAAATTACAGCTGTTTTTGTCTGCAGTGTTTATCAAATTTTCAGCACATTTTCCGAACTTTGGGCAGCCATTACTTTTGTTGTACTGGTGCTAGAATTCTGTAATTTGGCATTTTTCATTCTCTCATCATGTGGAATGAACACACCAAATTTCATGAAAATCGGAGATGGTCAGGTTGAAAATTGTACTTTTCTGTGTTGATTTGACATGGAATGACTCAGTACAGGGGGTTAAGGGGCAAAGTTACAATGTGGGGGGGGGTGGAAATAGTTTTATGCTGCGCGATAGGCTCCTCCCACGAACTCTCTAACGGGAGGCGGGTCCCGTTAGAGAGTTAGGGGTTTAGGGTTTTATCGCAGAAGAGATTCAATGTGACACATAATAGGCATCGTGCTCTTCAGTATGTTGCTCCTAAACTAACATAACGTTGCTAACCTAACAAAACCTGTCACTGACCTAGAATTTACCTATCATTATTTAACTAAATGCAGAAGCATTTCACCCTTCCACACCTTTCATAAAACATCGTTAAAACTGTCAAGGAAGCCATGGCACGATAGGTGAGTGCACATGCTCGGAAGCGAGGGGAAGGAACCGGCGGGCTATTAAAGTCTAATACCAAATTCAGAATGCCCTCCTAAATTAATATCACTGTTCATAACCTAACTGCCACTGAACTAGAATTTCGGGAGAATTCAGAATGCCCTACTAAATTGACAAAGTACTTTTACTACAGTACAATTGTAATTTTTGTAATTCTCGTAACTGAGCAAGTACACAGCCATGATAGGAGATGAAGGGGAAGCAAGCAGTAGCATGCGCATTGGCTCGGAAGCGTCGGTCAGCAGGGGAAACGAGCGGGCGGGTGACAGCGGGTGGAGCTTTGCCAGCGGGCTGCATATATCTATTTTTCGCCTGTTGGGGTACCCTTCTCGCGATGTGAGCAGGCTTCCATGGACGGGTGATTTTTTTTGTTTTTCAGCGAAGCAGGTTGACCAACATATGGTAGTTAGGTTAGGAACGGTGATATTAGTGTTAGTGACAGGTTCTGAACAGTGATATTAATTTAGTAGGGCATTTTAGTTTAGTGGCAGTTAGGTTAGGAACGGTGATATTAGTATTAGTGACAGGTTCTGTTAGGTTATGTTTAATTTAGTAGGGCATTCTGAATTCACCAGTTTCTTAAATGTGCCACACTGTATCTCTCTGACAAGGTTGGTTGTGTTTGTGAACCTGTTTCACAGAATTCTACGAGTTCTGCTGGTGTAACGTCACACATCTTACGACCAATCACGAGTTTCTTCATCATACGGAGATAAAAATATAGCAGAATGGACGCTATTTTTGCTAGATCGTGTTATTAAAGAAAGTGTAACATTTAGGGCGGGTGGGACAGACCAAATTATTCGTCGAGATATCTCCTCTTCAGAGATGTGTGATATTAGGTGTTTTATGAAAAGAAAGTTGGTTTTCAATGTGGGTCACCCTGCGATTTTATTAGGTAAGGTTGCAGGCAGCCTTGAGCAGCTAGGGATAAGTAGGGGAAGCAGGCCGCTGCCATGCAACGCGCAGCAGAAAGTGGAGTGAGAGCCAAGGTATAGCAAATTCTTTCATTTCCCCACAGATCTTCCGTTTTCCCGAAATATACATCATGCAGTAGGCCTAGTGTGAGAGACACAGCTATATATTCAAAGACAACCCAGGGATTTTGCCGTTTTGGCGCAGTGTTTCTAGTTTCCGCATCCAGAAAGCAAAATTGCAAGGCTGACACTGATGCTCTACTAAAATACCTAATTTAAATAATAAAGCATGGCTAACCAAATTCTGGTCGTTAAAATTTATTCTGATGGATAGGAAGCAGAAAATAAGTACAAAATCTGAGGTAATGGAGAAATGTGTCTTACCAACTCTGACATATGGCTGCCAAACATGGTCTCTGAATGGAAAGCAAAAACAGGCACTCCAGACCTGCCAACGACGGATGGAGAGAAAAATCCTTCAAGTATCTTTGAGAGATAAGATCAGAAATGAAGAGATACGTAGAAGAACAGGCATGTGTGATGTGGTTACAAAAGCACTAACCCAGAAATGGAAATGGGGGGGACATGTGGCACGGATGGATCAACGTAGATGGACACATCGAATGACCATGTGGGATCCACGATCAGGATGGAGACATGTAGGACGACAACGAACCAGATGGGCTGACCAGTTCAAAATGGTAGCAGGAGGTCAGTGGTCACGAGTGGCAAAAGACAGGGAAAGTTGGAAACTACTGGGTCACCCATGACTACACATCAGAGGCTAGTGAAAGTGTGACAGTGTCAAAAATCACTCCTTAGGACTTGCTCACTTAAGGAGTTAAGTTTACTGAGCTATTCCCTGCATAGGCAGGAGGCCATGGCCCTTATGGGATGTACTCACGGCTAATTTCATTCATTCATTCATTCAACCCCTGGTATTAAAATATCATGTGCTAAAAAAAGAGAGCTCTATTTACAATACAGAACCAGTAACAATCAAACTCAGAAAGTGTATTATAAAAGATATTGCAATGTGCTTAAAAAGGTTATTAAAGAAGCAAAGAGCAGGTATTTTTCACAAATAATTAATAAATCAAACAACAAAGTTAAGACTAAGTTATATGGAATATAGTAAAAAATGAAACAGGGAAAGCAAAGGAAAAAAGTGATTGTACGTCATTAATATACAAAAATAAGAAACTAGACAATCTATCAGATATTACAAATGCATTTAATAACCACTTCATAAATATTGCAGAGAATTGTGTTCCCACCAACAATACCAGTGTCAAGGCAATAGACCTTCTGACCTGTAACCATAAATTTGAAATCACACTGACTTCCTCTATAGAAATTGAAAATATAATAAAATTGCTTAAAAGTAAAAGCTCATCTGGATGGGATGACATAAGTAATAAGCTATTAAAAAGTTGCTGTTCGGAACTTAGTAAACCCCTTAGCCATATATTTTAACTGTTCACTAGAAACTGGAATATTTCCTGAAAGAATGAAACATGCAATTGTCAAGCCCCTGTTTAAAAAAGGAGACAAAAATTTACCATCAAATTACAAGCCTATATCGCTCTTAACTTCATTTTCAAAAGTATTCAAAAAAGTTGTATATAACCGCATAGTTTATTATCTTAATTTGAATAATATTCTTACACCATCACAATTTGGTTTTAGAAGTGGCATGTCTACTGAAATACTGGAAGCGCTAGATAAAAAGAAATATACGTTGGGAATTTTCTGTGACTCAGCTAAAGCATTCGACTGTATAAATCATGAACTATTCATTGAAAAATTGGAACATTATGGAATAGATAATTTAACACTGAATTGGTTCAAATCATACCTGTCTGATAGAACTCAAAATGTCGTAATAAATGGAAACAAATCTAATCTAGGAGTAGTCAGAAGTGGAGTACCACAGGGATCAATACTTTGCTATTTTTAATTTTCATCAATGACTTGCCACATAACTTAAGTGACAAAACAAAGGTATTGCTTTTCGCGGATGACACTAGTGTTTTTGTAACAGGAAAATCCCAGGAACAACTGGCAAGAGTAGCTACAAAGGCTTTTCACGAATTAAATATATGGTTCCAAGCCAATAAAATGACGCTTAATATCGAAAAAACCCACTTTATTCAATTCAGAACAAAACAAAGATGTACCCAAAACCTTGTAATTAATTACCAAACACAAAGCATAGAAGAAATTAGTAATATCAAATTTTTAGGATTACAAATTGATCAACATCTCGACTGGAAGTCACATATTGAAATGATAATTCCAAAACTAAGTTCAGCATGCTTTACCTTAAGAGTCCTGAATCAGGTATTAAAACAGGATGCCTTACGCATAGTGTATTTTGCAAATTTCCACTCGATAATGAAGTATGGAATCATATTCTGGGGTAACTCGACCCATAGGGATAAAATATTTAAGCTACAAAAGCAAGCAATTAGAATAATGTGTGGAAAGAAAAGGAGAGAATCATGCAAACCGCTCTTTGAAAAATTAAAAGTCCTCACTCTCACAGGGGAGTATATATACTCTGTTATGTGTTATATGGTAGATAATATTGAGAGATTCCAAACTAATAGCAGTGTTCATGAACATATTACTAGAAACAGGAATGATTTACATAGACCGGTTAATGCATTAAAACTTTTTCAGAAAGGCGCTTATTACTCCGCAATACAGATATACAATAAGCTTCCAAACAACATTAAATTATTATGTATTCAAAGAAAAAGCAAATCCTTCAAAGGATCGGCAAGATGACATTTTGCGACCCACCCGGCTCCCCTTTCCATCGGCCTGGTCGCCTTCTCCGCCAGCCTACCGCGCATCTTCCCCGCTATGGCTCATGCCGGCCGCTACTAGGCGCCACTTGCTGTATTAAGCCTGCAGCTTGCTCTAATAATTGCAATTACCATTATAAAAAACAAAATAAAATTTCACGAATTATAGAAATTGTCGAACAATTAAAAAAAATACCCTTGTACCAAACATCATATTTCACGATCTTTAAACACCGATTTGATAATATAAAAAATCGAAATTTACATAATATTTCCCAATTTTTAAGAATGCCGTGTTATGATATAAAACATGGCTCAATCGATGCAGAAAAATTCCCTTGCACCAACAGTATTCTTTTCGTAACAAACAAAACATTTCAAAATTTGAAAAAGCGATTCTTGCGTTAACACTCGCGAATGCATGAAGTCACCCTTAGTACCTATATATGAAATCTTTCTTCACTGCTCAAGTGTCATTCGTGGCGTAGTGGGTTAAGACTCCTAGCTATGACGCTAGGGGTTCCGATAGATAGGTAGGGTGAAGAGGAGGTGAGAGGAAGAGAGGAAAGAAAGAGAAGAGAAAGAAATAAATTATTTTTCTCCCCACCCAAAACCCCTACTTTCCACGCGGGTCCCGTTGTAGTGGTGGGGGACTCGGGTGGGTCGCAATGTGTCATTTTCCCAAAGGATCTATCAAGAAATTGGTAGAAATTTTTAATGACTCACACCTTCTACAATATGGATGAGTATTTCCAGTTTGAATAAGTTTATAGTGTAGTATATTATATATCATTATTTATTACTTCCTTGTATATTGTAATCTGACGTGTTCTATATCCTTGAGTCCCACTCAACACAGGATCTACAGAACGAGATAACTACATCTACATCAGAACAAAATTGGGTACCGGTACCCAAAATTGATTAGGTCTAACTAACCTGTTGCCAACGATCTTCAGGCCATCCTTCAGTATATGAACGTTTTTCTAATCCTCCAATAAATTCATCCAATTCCTTATCCAATTGTTCTGCAAGTTTTCTCCTTTCTTCATCAGTCATGGGTGTTTTCACACTTTGTGGGATATTATTTGTAGGTTCCATACTGGTACTAAATCAACAGAATCTATGTAGGCTACGGCTTTCTTTGTACTTTGCAGCAATGTTGCGTTAGCAGCAAAATTCAATGTAGGGTACCTATGATGTGTTTCATTGTCTTTAGATAACAGTACTGGGTAATGCAAACCTTCGAACCTGATTACCAAAATTGTCACAAGTCACAAATACTTCACAAAAGCATGCCAACCACAGAACACATGGAGCGCAAGCGGCAGACTCACGCACAACGTGCTTTCTCTACTTAACCGTCCGCAGAGCAGGGAATCATCGCTTCAAGATGGCGGCTGGTTGCCGAACTAAGCCGAACGGATACGATTGTGAATGGCGGTGTTTGGCGGGTTCTTTCAAGTTCATTCATCAGTGCTACCGTGACTACAGTAACATTTATTTTAAAATAAGAAAACGCCATTTTCACTTGTACCCCTACCATAGGTAATATAGATTCGAAATCGAATACCTGTTTTGAATTCTCCTGAATTCAATAATATTCTATATCAGATGAAATAGAACGACGAGTCACGGTAAGTAAATATCCAAACGGCCCATTTGACTGGAGAAACCACAAATAAAAAAATAAATCGGCGACAGGACTTAAACATTGGACCTCCTTTCTGCGAGCCCAAGACGCTACCATCTGCAAATCAGTTTTCATTTTGGACTCCTGGACCAATAACAATAATACGCTTAATTTTATAACATGTTGCATTTTAACATTTAAAACAATGTTCTGTATACATTTTACAGCCGTACACGCAGAGATCTAAATGCACCACAGTTTAGAAAATTTTACAATACCGTGGATTAATCTTGTTTATAAAACTTGGGCGCCTATGCAAATCTTGTTTTAGGTCATCTCTTTATAAAACGCCTCTGTTATGATATTTCACCTTTATCACAATGTAATGGAATTTAGGAGACGATAATCTTTAGTCAATTCTACTCTTATATATCGTGATTCTTTGTTATCACTTTGAATTTGTCACTTGTACACACAAGCAGGTTTGTAGTAAGCACTACAAGTCCCCCTTCCGCTCGGCGCGGCCACTTCCCCGCCTGGCCGCTACCCCTCATGCCCTGGCCACTAGATCCTTGCATCACAAGCTCACAACGTCGTAGACACAAATCAAGCCTAGAAATAAACAAAGACCTGATTATCAAGGAAGGCGATGTTTGGAAAATACCCTCTTCGTCAAAAGTGGCCGAACTATATTCTGTACGTGAAAACTTAGTTCAGTGTATCTGCAAATTGAAGTGTGATGAATGCAAAATATGCATACACAGATATTCCTGCACGTGTGTTGACTCCAGCATAAAGTGGAATATGTGTAAACACATACACGCAGTATGTCAAATTGAAACGAGCCACAAACGCCCTGCAGATCCTTAAGAAAGGTCTACCAGCGAATTAATAATAGACGATGAGGATACTTGTGCTGCCATTGAAAAAACAGAAATACTAGCACAAGCTAGTAAACAAGAAGGCACGAAGAGTCCTGGGTCCTTATCGAGACAAAAAAACATAATTACAGCAGAAATATTAGATTTAATTAAAGGAATTAAGACATATAAGGAACTTCAAATTCTGAAACAACATAAAGCATAATTAAAAGCTACCTTAGCTGCTATTCAAAAGCAACAATCAGGCCTGGACATGACAACAAAAGACATGACAAAAAAACGAAAAATCTTGCATCAAAGAAGGCTCTATTCGACAAAAAAAAGAAGACTGGCCGCAGCCCCTCCATTGCAAAGCCTGACCTGACAGAAGTGCAGACAATTGCAATATCTTTGTTACAAGAGAGCAGATTTTGAAATAATAATTTTTTATAGGACTGTTCTGAAAGACTGGCTTGCGAATAATCCATTTTATTCTATTAGTGAGTTTTTTGAAGTTAATATTGATGTTTTTTTTCTAAATTTATACACTATACTGCTATTCGACATAATTTCTGTTGTCCATTTTCATTCTCTCTCTAATTTATGTATGTTGATAGCAGCAGCGTCGCCAGGAATTTTACTAAGGGGGGGCAAAATCAATTTCGGACCTCAATTTCAAATGATTAGGCTAAACACATTAATATTCACTTAGTTAACCGGATCGTTATTTTGAACCCAAGCTGAATTCGACGAGGCTACAAAGTTTTTTAAGTTAACAGAATACGCTCTCTCGAGCAATGGCCTTTATAAATACATATTATAGTTATAATTAGTTAATACTTGCTAAACTCATTATAAAGTAATTCAATTTTTTATTATCCATGCTACAATTGTAGGTTGACAAAGAGTGCCACAAATAAATGAATCCATAAGGCAATCCAGAGGGGGGGCAGTTGCCCCCCCCCCTTGCCCCCCATGCCGACGCCCATGGTTGATAGCCACATTTTGATGTGGTTCAAAAACTTAACAAAAATCAAATCAAATCATTTCATTACGAGCTTGGATTCTTCTTCAAAAAATTAAATATCATTAACCGAAACAAAAAGAACTTATGTATAGACGTGCGATTCTATTAGCACAAAAGTGAGGCATAGAGATGTGTCTAGAAGGTCATTTATTTAATGTGTATCAATCACCGTGTGCCTTACGCTATGAAAGACAATTTCTTCTGTGAAGAACATTGCCTGTCACGTGTTACAACATTGAACCAGCTTCGGGGACTTAGGGAGTGGGGATGAACACTGCTGCGCCTGCGTGAAGCGATGATTCCCTGCTCCGCGGAATTATCCCCAAGCAGAAGATGAACGAACTATATAGGTCCAATTCTATGAAGCATTGTTTTCAACTAACCAGTTCATTTGAACGACTCTAGTTAGTGAGCGGGAGCGAAAGATCTAGCTCTTGAAAATGAACTACAGTGCAGTGACCATAACTTCCATCATTTCTTGAATCGACTGCATAAAACAACAAAGAATAGCCCAATTTAATTCAGGAAAACATTAAGCAAACAATATGAAATTACTCCGCTCCTCCTCTCATTCATTTCTTGAATCGAATCACAGCGTTCACAATACTGACTCACAAAGGAATAGTTCTTTTTTCCTGAATAACAATGCCTTTTTTCCTAATGCAATAATACCGGGACGTTTAATTCAGTCATTTGTTTCCCAAGAAACGTTTTCACTTTTTAATTAAAGTTGTACTTAAATAATTTTTATTTGAACTACAAATGGATCGTATGAATGACAGATTTCTCCTACAATTGATGTATCAGCACCAAGACTTCTACAAGGATGGATACAACTTGCAAGAGCTTTTGAAACTCACTGAAAAGCAGCTTGAAGAAAGTGGGAGTTCACATGAACTCAGAATCTTGCCCCGTCTCAAGTGGCTTTTGGAAAATGCTTTGAAGAGACAAATTGTGGATTTTAGAAATAGCAGGTACAGTTTAAATGTGGAGGGAGAAAGGGCAGCTAAAGCTGATAGTGATGCCACCAAAGAGGGTAATGAAAAACAAGTCCAGAAATCATCTGATAACAAAGATGCTATGCCAAAAGCTGTAATGGCAAAGGAGTTTCTAGATAGAAACGAAGCTATATATTCTGTTGCGGTACAGGTTGGAGGAGCAGCTCTTACAGAAGCTGTAACTCACATGGAATGTACTGATGTCATGGAAGTGGCAGCTACTTCAGAGGAGAATCTAGCACATCAGTTAGCTGAATCTGGAGGAGGACCTGCTATAGAAGCTCTTGAATGTGGAGACACTTCTGTAGTGGCAGCTGCATTAGCTGCTCCAGCTGCATTAGCTGCTC
The DNA here is from genome assembly GCA_964059195.1 of Ectobius pallidus. Taxonomy (NCBI): domain Eukaryota; kingdom Metazoa; phylum Arthropoda; class Insecta; order Blattodea; family Ectobiidae; genus Ectobius; species Ectobius pallidus. Next base: position 82,040,672 of record CAXKWD010000003.1, read on the forward strand.
CAGCTGCTGAAGAAAACAATATTGCTGGGATTGAGATGGAACCATCAGCTAAAGATGAATCTGTATCACATCACATGAAGGTTACTGATGAAGGAGACACTGAGAGTCATCCGACATCTCAAATTGATGAATCTGAAAATAATAATGCAGCGCCTATTGATGCATCAGCTACAGCAGCTCAGCCTATAGAGGCTGCAGATGAAGAAATTGCAGTTCAGAGTCATCCAGCAACTCAAATTGATGAATCTGAAAATAATAATGCAGCGCCTATTGATGCATCAGCTACAGCAGCTCAGCCTATAGAGACTGCAGATGAAGAAATTGCAGTTCAGAGTCATCCAGCATCTCAAATTGATAAATCTGAAAATAATAATGCAGCGCCTATTGATGCATCAGCTTCAGCAGCTCAGCCTATAGAGGCTGCAGATGAAGAAATTGCAGATCAACCTACAGAGGGTGGAGCTGACGAAAATGGTCAGAATAATTGGCTTTCTAAATGGTGGCCATTTTGAAGAATTATTGCAATCAATAGTACTTTTGGTTTATGTACATTTCCTGTAAAGAGAGACTGAATTTATTTGTAAGATGTAGCCTATGTTGCTATTATAGTAGTAGGCCTACACTATTAAGAAAATTAAATAGTTTAACCTATTCATTCTTGTATCCGACTTTAGCGCTGTGTAACAAATAGTTGAATAAAAACACTTTCTTCAACGCACTTTATTTACCTAAGTAAACTTCTGGACGGCCGTTTGACACTCTGCTGATGATGCAGGAACACCACCTGCGAAACGGCCGTCCAGAAGTTTACTAAGGTAAATAAAGTGCGTTGAAGAAAGTGTTTTTATTCAACTACTAGTTTAACCTAGTTCACATCAGAATATGCTTTACTCAATATGTAAAATTTCAGGCTTTCCTGGTGTTATAGTAGTTTCTTGGGCTTTCAACCAAGTGAGTAGAAAGATTGATTCCGAGGTTTTGGCAACTTACTCTGCTACCATCTTCTGGGAAAAACGAACTATAGGCCTACTCATGGTAGAACACAGACAGTTAAAAGTCTGTGACTAAAAGTCACATATTCTGACTATCGAGGCTATCAATGTGTACACTGTGGTCAAAATCACCCAACTAAAGAGTGTACATGAAAGACCCACTTCATCCTCCAAATTGCACCAATTGTAATAAGGCCCATCATGCTAATTATAGGAAATGTGAAAAGTTCTTAGCTTATTCAAATGGCCGAAACAGTCCCTCACAAGGAAAAGACAGACAGGAATTTGTTTTTAACAATTATGACTTCCCTTCACTGCCAAATTGCACCAATTGCAATAAGGTCCATCACACTAATTATAGGAAATGTGAAAAGTTCTAAGCTTATTCAAATGGCCGAAACAATCCCTCACAAGGAAAAGACAGATGGGAATTTGAGAAGCTTGTTTCCAAAACCTGCTAATTCCATTCATCATACATTTTCAGGAGAGCAGATATACTCCTGTGTTTTTCTAGGGAATCAAAATCATTAAAGTGTTTTATTTTTCTAACGTTCATTATATATATTAGTTTCAAACATATATTTACTTATTAAATTGATATTTTTAAAGACAAAAAAATTGGTATAGCAGGTTTTGGAAATAAAATTGTCTTTTAGGATTTTCTGGAAATAAACTATTGGCTTTTAGCATTTTTTTGGAAATAAAAGGTATTTCTAGTTAAAAGCAGAAAAGATGTAGGATAATAATTATATTTTGAAATCAAGTATAATTATATTTATATATTGAAATCAAGTACCGGTATAATATATAATTATATTTTGAAATCACTGATTATATTATTTTCAGGTAATCTTTGTTAAGAAATTATTCAAACTTAATTACATCAAATTCAAAAGACACTTCTACAATGTGATATTCACAAAGTTTAAAAAGGATCTTCATTAATTACTACATCTATATCATCAGTTGTTGAATCTTTAGTTGCTTCCAAACACTGTTTGTAGAATTTCATATCCTGCCATGGCAATCCTATAACTCCTAACAGCTGTTTGACGTCACCGGCCTTTGCTGATGATACATGGCTGCATGTCTTCTGTTCTTTGAGCTGTAGAGGAGCTGTGTTATTTTTCAAGATCTTATGGTAGGTAGGAGTTACTGAATATACAGGTCTGAAGGAAACTTCATTTGGTTGATCTAATTCCAGGCCAATTAAACTTAGCCTCTGTGATTTTAAACCCCTTTTCAGCTCTAAGAAGTTTGTTGACTGATGAATTCCAATCTTGCACCATCACACTTCGCCCAACAATATGTAATGTGCCAACAGAAGACACCAGGTTATCGTAGTCTGTAGGAAGGATCACAGTATAATTTTTACGTATTTTCTTTTCAAGTATACCAAATACCCTGTCCGCAGGCATGTATGAGTGACCTCTTACAGGGAAGAACCATTCGTATTTATTGTTCTTAGTTAGGCAAAATTTATGTAGGAAGAATAACATGGCATAGTTTTTATTCTGCCCTGTACAAGAGTCACAGAACAGCCTTAGTGTTTTTATAGTACCATTTGTTATCATTGGCAACACAACAGCATTAAGGAAATGATTAATACACAAAATAATTTCATTGCTTCCTCGTCCATGCCCATTTTCAACCCATCTATAGAAATGCACTGATGTGGGTTAAGGGAACCTGATTCAATGTGTATGACGATTGCAAAGATATAATGCCAAATTTGCCTTGAATAATAAGCTTGTCCAACTGGAGTCTTTGGAAGAGGTTGATTTTGTATCAGGTCAAAATTCAATGTCAAAGAACTGTCTGGCTGCAAGTTAAGCTCTTGGAAAAATCTTTTCGATCGTGCCTTGTGTAATTTTAAATCAATATTAAGCTTGAACTTCTCTTCTTCTGTGGTTGAATCTGCCTTAATCAGAGTTTTAAGTCTGACACATTCACTACAAACATCACTTTTCATAGAACCAAAACCAAGATTGATTTTAGATGTGAAAATTCTGTAATATGTGCTGTATATGCATTTACTTTTGTTGGGTCCACAAAAAAATCCCACATTTTCTTCATAGTTAAGTAATTTGAAAGATATGAACAAGGAGTGTTGTTTCAGCCATAATGTTTTTCACTACACCTGAAGGATTTAATGTGAGACATGATTTCTTCATTCAAAATTGTTTTATCTTCATTGAACCTAGCCCCACCTCTGGTTTCTCTCATCGTCTCATCTGGTTGCATAATATCTCTACTAGCTTTTTCAACTCTTGCTCTTTTTTATTTTTTTATTTATTTATTTTATTTTTATTTTTCATTTTTTATTTTTATTTTCCAACACTAAGAATAGTCATAAATGTTTCTTTGCAAATTTTAACTGTTGCACCATTTGTAGGTATGGTATAGTTTATAGATCATTCCCTTGTTCTGATATTACCACTGGATCCAGTTTTATTCTTTTGGGAAACTGACTTGACTATCATGTTCCTTTGCAAAAACTTCCTTTCTTTAGTTGCATTACCAATGCTCCAAAATTTGTCATGGAACATTTGAATATCATTTTCTGATGCCTGATCTATTTTTCAATAACTGGATTCATTTTTATGAGGGCAGGCAATTTTATAACCTTTTTCTTTCAAAGCTTGCTTTCTTACTTTATCTTGAGTCTTTTCCCAACTTTTGGGGCATCGTTTTCATTTCCTTGGTTTATCAATAGCTTCCATGGGATGACCAGCAAGTTTTAAATCACTATCCTCTGACATACTTAGGCATGTATGTCAATACTTGAAATCTCAGCTTGCATGTAGTTAAGCATAAAATCCACAAACTATTGTTAGCTGTGAATAGGCGAACAAACATTTACACTGACAACAATGTAAACAATATTAAAGTAAAAATTTAAATTTCAAATTCTTATTAGTTCAGTTTTGTCAAATTAAAAAATTTATTATATTAGTTGCCATAGATTTTTAGCAAGTATTAAACAAATCACAACACTGACAAATATTCAGATTTTAGTGTATTTTTTTACTATATTAGTTGCCATAGATTTTTTGCAAGTAATAAACGAATCACAACACTGACAAATATTCAGATTTTAGTGTATTTTGGAAATGAGTTAACAGAATACTCCCATAAAAATATAGTTTTAGTGTCGTGTAAAAGTGTCATATAAAAGTATAGTATAAAGAAATTTATGTCATTCATTTATTTTGGAAAGTTACAAGTAATTTTTGTGACAGATTTATGGTAGAAAATTAAATTTATTGTATAAGTATAAGAGTGCCAGTTTTGCACACACTGCTAAGTACAGTATGCAAAATGCTTTTACGTGTCTCATATGACCAGGAAAGTGGATGCAATATCATGCACAATCTCGCATTACAGCAGACACGATTCATCAATTTTTTTAGTAATGTCATTTTTAAGACAATAATACTAATTATATCATCATCATCATCATCCTGACACGTAGTAGTCCTGTAAGAACTGTTACGTCTACAAAAAATTTTCCGTCCATCTTTTTGGAGGGCGACCAAGTGATCTCTTCCCATGTGGTTGGTAGTTCAAGATTGCTCTGGGGATCCTGTCTCTGGCCATCCGTCTTACATGCCGCAGCCAGTCCTCCTGATATTTCTGGATATAGTCTAGAATTGGATCCATGTGGAGTTCCTGTAGTATATCTTCATCTTTGATGTGATCATATTTGGTGTGGCCCGCTGTCCTACACATGAACCTCATCTCACTGGCTGTAATTCTACTCCTGTCACATTGTCTTAGAGTCCACGCTTCACTGCCATAGCAGAGGACAGGTCTTGCAAGGGTTTTATATAAACGGAGTCGAGTGTGTCTCTGGACTAGGGAAGGTTTCATAACTCTATTTATATAAGCAGTTTTATTGCTGATATGAAGATTAATCTTCTCCCATTTCTCTAACAAAGCAGGAAATACCATGTCATCGACGTCATATTATTTTGTATAAAAACTCTGGATTTTTGTTATTCAGGGGGGCACAATGTAACTTGAACGTCGACACTCAACTACTGTCAAATCTTCATTACTGTATACTTTAATTGGAATAAACTATAGAACTTCTGTTATTCATCACGTCAATACTTTGTCAGGAATCCTATCCGAAACATTCCTACAGCATGTAGAAAAAGAGTAGGCCTACATAGAAAATGTCATCGCCAACCATAAAATCAAAACATACTACAGATATGTCGACAACATACTGCTAATATGTGAAGAAGACAAAATTAACAACATACTCAACGACTTCAATAAAATACACAAAAATTTAGAATTCACTATAGAGAAGGAAACTAAGAACAGTATAAACTTCTTGGATCTTAATATAAAAAGGGTTCGCAACACATTAGAATTTAATATATATAGGAAAGACACTTACACCGATAATATAATAAATAATAAATAAAATCACCCAAATACCCATAAAATGGCAGCCTTTAACCACATGGTACACAGACTAATCAGCATCCCCATTACTAAACAAGATTATAATAAGGAACTAAAAACAATTCTACAAATAGCTAACAACAATGGTTATAAAGAATCACTAATTCATAAACTTATTAGAAAGAAAAAGAATAAACTACAAAGAACAAATAATCCTACTTCGTTACTAACTCCAATAAAACAAGACAATGAAGAAAACAAAAAATATGCCATTTTTAATTACACAGATAGAAAAATAGGGGAGAGCGTGGAGGGATGGGACGTTTTCACTTTATTAATTTTTTTAATTTTTTGGTATAATGTAGGCAAAAACTGATTGCATTTCTGAAAACTGCTTGGCTTTAGAATATAAATATGTTATACTGAAGATTAAAAATTTGATTTACCTTACAGATAAATAACATTTTTTATAACATTATCAAATGTCCCATCCCTCCTACCTAGGTAGGTGGCATGGGACACTGTTCAAGGGGGTATGGGACAGAGCTTTTTGAGCCTCAATATCCATGTAAATAACGTTGGAAATCCTCATAAAGTTTAAAAATGCCCTTTTTCAATGCATTTAAATAGAACATAACAACAAGAGAGTTATAATAGGTGACTCGGAACAATAAGTCTCTCATAAAAAATTTTAAGCAAGCAAGTTTGACTTCCAAATGCAGCAGCATGTATCCATATCCAAAAATGAATCCATATCACTACAAAATAGAAGAAAAGCACCTTAAAATACATTTTCAATTTTGCAGGAAATATGGGAGGCTACGTTTCCCATTAAAATGGTGTCCCTTCCCTCCTGCATAAAAATGTCCCATCCTTCCTGCATTGTAGTTATCACATGATTTAGCTTATAACACCCAAACTATAAGACATATGCCTTACTTTCAATTGTTTTACATTACTGAAAAGTGAGATGTTTTCCATCAGTTAAAAAAAATATTTATGGTCATTTTCCAATTTTAAAAATTACAAGGCTATTTAGAAAGTCGGAAAATTTAACTTGGAAGTTACAGCATAACATCCACCATACTTTCTAATATAGCAGACTGTTGCTATTGCAAACTTCTGAGACCAATTGGGTAAGAATTTCAAATGTGGTTTTTGTATTATATTGAATGTCCCATCCCTCCTGTGTCCCATCCCTCCACATTCTCCCCAAAGCCTTTGCAACAACAAAAAACTAAAAACAGCATATAAAACTAACAATAACTTAAAACACCTATTATACAATGTAAGCAGAAATAAAGAAGATAATTTTCTAAATAGCGGTGTATATCAACTAGAATGTGGAAATTGTAATCAAGTTTACATAGGGCAAACAGGCAGAACCTTCAAACAAAGATTCCAAGAACACGTTATGGATTTTAAATAAAATAGAAACAGGTCAGCATTTGCTAAACATCTTATCAATAACAACCACGATTTACAGCCTATCAACAAAACACTTAAAATTCTACATAAACAAAATAAAAGCCGTAAACTAAACACATTAGAAAATTTCGAAATATACAAACACAGACATAAAATTATAAACGAAAACACAATAGAACACAATGAACTAGGCCTATATGAACTATACTCAGAATATTACCACATCGCAAACAACACATAATAGCATCAGTATGATATCTGTACTCAGGCATCCATACATCGGAAATCATTAACAGGTGAGTCCAAATTTTATTAAACAATAGTTAAATAGGCAACAACATCATACTAAATGTTTATATATAATTTATAGGACTGAGGATGATCAAGCAGATCGAAATGCGCATATCCGAATGAAATAGATGCCACAAGTTCAATTGATGCAACAGAATACAACCTCAAGCCGTCACCAATCCAGCTATTTTACTTCTACAATTAATATTTAATTACCAAACTTCAGTGTACTCAAGCATAATTTTATCTTAATGACTATTTGCTGAGAAGTCTTCTGCAAATTTTACTTATGTTCAACAGATAGACAACAGACTGTTTTATAATTAATCTACATGTACTCAAGCATAATTTTATCTTAATGACTATTTGCTGAGAAGTCTTCGGCAAATTTTATTTATGTTCAACAGATAGATAACAGACTATATAACTAATCAGAGATTGACTAACACACTATATACTTCACTTACCAATTATTTTGAAGTATATAGTGTGTTAGTCAATCTCTGATTAGTTATATGATTTCACTTCACTGTGTGAGTTCCACCAGCAATAATTTGCATTTGTTATATAGATAACAGACTGTTTTATAATTAATCTACAGTACGTAGCTCCAGTGTATATATTTTTAATGGTTTATGTTTTTAATTCGGATACAACCAGCATATTGCTATTTAAAATATAAATGTGTATTATGTGACTGCATAATTTTATTTCCATATATATTTTAGGACAATAGTGAAACATCAGCACCATCAAGTATTGAACACTTTTTGAAGAATGTATAGGCATTATACAGGAGTGCTATATGTGTGTGAATCCAGTTAATTTTACAATATTGTAGACTAAAGGAGGGCTTAGTGACGTTGCATTCATTGAACTTTTGGTTCAGTTTGGTTTGTGGTTAGGTGGACGAGTCTTTTTATAATAACAAACATTACCACAAACAGGGGAAAAAAAAATGAAATTTATCAATACTAAATTTGTAAATAGTCTTGCGTATTTTATTTGTGATAAATGCAATATGCTTATCCCATTTGAGATGTCTATCAATAATAATTTCTAAGCATTTAACTTCAGAAGATTCTTTTAAACAAGGGCAATTACACATTTGCTTAGAATTACGAAAGGTTTCATGCAATTTTATATTTAAAGCTGGTTTGGGTTTGGCGTTTACTATTGAATATAAAGAAAAGCTTATAAAAGTTGTTTTTGAGATATTCAAAGATAATAAGTTTGAACCTAACCATTTTTAAATTATTTTTAAGGCTTGATTGGCGTTTTCTTATGCTTTATTTCAATCTTTACCACTAATTATTGCTACCGTGTCATCAGCATATGCATACAAACTACAATTTAAATTTGACAAATCAAGTGTTATTAATTTGTTAATGTATTGTAGAAACAGAATTGGACCTAAAACAGTTCCTTGTAATATTCCTATATTAAGTTCTCTATTATCACTGTAATAGTTCTGTAATAATGGGAAAAAAGTTGTGATAGCCCTTGCTACAAAAGGAGGACAAAGAGAGTATTTATGAATAAAGAAAGGGAAATAATCCTGAATATTTATGAATAGTTCAGAAAAAAAAAAAAAAGAAAGAAAGTCGTATATGAATCAGTCAAGGCAACTTCCGAAGTGACGCTAGTAGGCTAAATGACTGTGTTCTAAGTAAAGAGTATCAAATGGGAAAAAAATCTAAATCTTTTGTTACATAAGTCCAAATATAACAAAAAGAAGAAATCATTTCATGTGAGCTGCAGGTCATGAGATAGAAAGGCTGCTCCTGTACCAGTGGCGGATGCAGAGGGGGGGATAGGGGGGATATATCCCCCCCGAAATTTGAAAAAAAGGCTATATATGCACTCTAAGTGGCCAGTTTTATAAACTAGTAAGTTAATTAATTTTATTTAGTATTCTTTCTACCTAATCAAATCCCCCCCGAAAAAAATTCTGCGTCCGCCACTGTCCTGTACCATTGTGAACTGAATCCGATTGATTACCATGGAGTGAAGTGAAATGAGATGTTGCATGAAAAACCAGTAAGTCTCGTCTGATGAGTATCTTTGAACATATGTAGAATAATCTGAGACATGTTACTCAGGAATACTGGCAAAATTACGTGCACCAAACTAAAGTAGACAAAAAGTGAATGTGGGAAACATACGGAATTACGGAAATTGCACATGATAGGTTAGCCATCGACCTGGAAGAAGAAGACAGGACTTCAGAGTGAAAATGAAGATGTACTGCCCCTCTGTTATGATCTATTTTCATAGGCCTACATGTAAAAGGTTGGAACATCTTCATAAGGCAAGCAAATGTGTTTGTTATGTATAGTATGTTCAGAAAGTAGAATTTACTGACCTGAATAGCTGGCAACTCTGTAGTGCAAAGCATCTTTCAATACTATGATCGTACCCTGAACCAGAGTATAAGAACTATCTATGGTCTTCAATGAACGACTGAATGGGGATACTCTTGGCTCTTGTCAGTATTGAATCCGACCTCGCTTGTGGATTTTCTTTTGAAGACATCATATATGACTTCCCTGCTCAGAGGCCAAGAAGAGTTAAAGTTTAAGCCTAAAACTTTTGAAAAAGAGGCCATATGCGTGTAGTGCATACCAATAAGTTATTAATATTTATGATTATGAAATAGTTTAGAGAGGCGGCATATACTGGAGTGTAAGATTATGAAATAGTTTAGAGAGGTGGCATATACTGGAGTGCCTATAAGTGGGTAATTTAAAAAAAAAAAAAAGGCCCTGGCCCTAAGCAGGTTTTCATTTCTCATGCTGTCATAGAGTAATTGGTTAATGCAAGAAGTGAGCATTCAGCAGTTTTAGTCTTATTCAAAGATGTCTTGTTCGCTGAGCAAGATGAAGCCTGAATTTTACCAGTAATGATTGACCCTTCAGAGAATTTTTAGGTTAAAGTTTCAATAAATTCAATATTTTAGCACTTAGTATAAAAAAAATTCAAACAAAACCATTCTCATTTGAGAAAATAATTTAATTTTCTTCACGTGAAATTGTTGAAAAATCAAGATTCCTGTGTATGTGTGCACTCCTAGATATAAACATGATGACAAAGCCATGGATACCGCATCCCTACGATGAATAAAGTTTAAGTTACTTACATGCTTACATATTACCATTCACAATGTTCCAATGGATTCTGTTGTAGGTTACAGGCAGCTTTCTTTGGAACATCCTGTGTAAAGGCAAGCACAATAAATTGATGAGTGATCAGATCATATATCTTCATGATATAATGTTTAACAACAAGATATAGGCCTACCTTAAGCAAACAAAACCAGGCCCCCCTACGTTTTCATGGAAAATTCATATCATCTTGTTTAAAGAGTTTAGCTGAACTTTGCAAATTAATACGTGCAGCTAACTTTCTCTTATAACATTCGTTTTAGCATTTGTTACGCGTCCGAGCGGTGCTCGCTAGTGAATTCCGACCTTTTTGCTATGCAGCAAAACTTTCGCCAAGAATATCATCCAGTTGCTGCTTTGCAGTCTTTGTACTAAACTTTCTATATCCAAAGAAATATATCTCATACTCAGCTTATAATAAATATATTCAGTCTTATATTCAAGTTGGAAATGTCGCCTCCTGTTCGTCATCACATAATAGATTCCTTCTTGGATTTCAAACAGTTTTCTTTGGAAATGTCTGTGAAACATTAAATACACAATATGAAATTAGTCTAACAGTTCTCCAACCAGCACAATTATTTTATAAAACATGCAGTATTTTTATAATTATTGCAGCTACGGCCCTAACATACATGTAGCTGGATATAAAATATTCTTTTGATACCTCTCCATTAGCAAGGTATGTGACGTATGGTACAATTAGGGCATACGAACAGGGGATAGTGATTGTACAGTACACAGCTCAGGAGGTGGCAAGCGGAGACGGAAGAAGGGGAAACAATGTCATGCTTCTAGCATTGAATGTATTCAACATGAAGTATCAGATATTGATTCAAGGGAAGAAAAGGATGTTCGTTTAGCCTATGACAGATAAAATTATAATTAGGTTTTTCCGACTATTTTTTATCTGCATATCTAAAAAGCCACCATTGAAAAATCCTGAAGACAGACCTTTGGAAATTCAAGAAATTCAGGAAATTTCCAATATGATAGTACACTGTCATATTGAAAATATTGGACTTCTTTTTAAAGATTTGAATAATTAATTAGCCCTCCATGCTGAAATATTTGCCGCCATGACTGTAGAAGTTTAGGCTATATAAGTATGTTTTACTTGTATATTCATAACAATTACGACTTGTGATCTTCAAATTCTCTGGAAAAATCCCCAAGTCAGAAATTATCGATCAATTATTGATAAGCACATTTATGATAAGTTTCATTATACTGTAATGTGAACGTTCATTAATAACAATTACTGAATCATTTATTTAATTTGATTTATTCTCAACTTAACATCTTTAATTAAGTGGAAGGAAAGGAAATAGACATTAAATCCATGTCTGGGATATTAATACAAGTAAGAATCAGCTTGAAAAATTTTATGTCATAACCGGGATTTGAACATGGATCTTCGGCTTAACGCGCCGATGCTCTACCATTGAGCTACCATGACAACATGCCAGTACGACATCAAATTCCTCAACTGATTCAGAAGACAAGGCAGACCACGGGAGGTTTCTCCGTTGAGAACACACATCCAATGGCGTCCTACATTTGTAGGTACTTTGAAGCCAAGTTATTATTTATATACTTTTAATTAAGTGGAGGGAAAGGAAATAGACATTAAATCCATGTCTGGGATATTAATACAAGTAAGAATCAGCTTGAAAAATTTTATGTCTTAACCGGGATTTAAATGGTTCCAAGCATTTTCATAATTATTATGATACTTTTCATGAAAGAAGATTCAACATGGGCAACAGGTACACTTTGTATGCATTAGCAATGTGGTTGGATATTGTCTTAGTATGAGAAACTATGAGCATGGTATTGCAGTTGAAATGTATTCAACAAGAAGTATCACGTACTGAATTCATAGGTAGAAAAGGATGTTTGTATAGTCTATGAGAGGCCAAAATTAAATTCTGGTTCTTTTCCAACTATTTTCGATGGATTCATGCATTTCTGGCTAAGAAACCACCACTGGAAAGGAAAAACCTTGAAGATATTGCTTTGGTAATTGAAGAAAGAAGCTAAACTACCGAAGAAGAAGGGATACTGAAAATTATGCAACAAGAAACTTTCAACACTTCATTCAGAAAATTTCCATTATTAAATTGGTATCAGGTAATTTAGAGAAGTAGTTATGGATGTATTGTATCTTTTGTTGGATACCATTTTGAGTAAATTACTTGAGCTGTGGCAATGCTGGCTGCATCTTCTGCATCGAAGGAATATAAAATGGCTTTGAGTTCAATGAAAAGTCTGTATAGTTTGACACAGCCTTCCAAGCCAGAATCTCGTTGTGTTAATACTTGTAACGTTGTCTCAAAATCAAAGTTTATTGGGTATAAGTATGTTTCTGTGATTTTATGTCTCTACTCCCAGATTTAAGCATGAACATAGTATCCCTATGATGAATAAAAATTGCTTATTTACTTTCACATTGTCATCTTTAATGTTGGGACGGGTTCTGCAGCTTTTGTTGGAACGTCCTATGTAAAAGACAGACACAATAAATATTGAATGTTTGAATATCTCTTTACTAGAAAATGTTTAATACTTGACATAGGCTCATCTTAAGCAAGCAAAATCAGCCAGCCCTTGTTTTTGTGGAAAATTCAAATCAATCTGAATGCACCGACTACTTTCTTTTGTTTTATTATTATTTATAATAGTGGAGTAGGGAATCAATTCCATATGAACTGCTGGTGCATTCAGATTGATTTGAATTCTCCATGAAAATTTAGAGATTTGGTACATTTCAGACAGTTCTCTTTGGATGAGCCTGTAGAATATTTAAACACACCATTATGATTTAGGTTTCTAACAGAGTTACAACCAGCATAATTATTCTTATGAAATATACAATATTATATATATATATATATATGTTCCTGTGCAAGTGGAGTTACTCTCCTAATATATAACTTATAATATAGCTGAAAAGTAAAATATTCTTTTGGTACGTTTCCATTAGCAAGGCATGCAACATATGATACGATAAGGGAAAAGTAATAATAGACAAATGAGGCTATAGTAAAAGTAAAGCACAGAGCTCAAGAGATGGCGAGCAGTGGCCTGAAAAAGTTGAGCCATTGTTATGCTTCTTACCTTGAGACTTGCATTCCTGCCGCTTGCCTTCTACTGACCTCTGTACTTCATTTAGGCTAAAAAATTCTTTTATATTCATTGAAGTATTCAATTCCTTTAACCTTCTAGATTCGAAATATCCATATTAGACTGCAAGAATTGAATTTAATTAATATGGCTGAATAAGAACTCGTTGCTAGGTAAAAAGTATACAGTATTTACACTTCATGCTAAAAGGGTCTAAGAAATGAACTCACATTGCATAACTTGCAAATACGCATAACTACCCTTCGGAAATTTTTTACGAAAACATTTTAAAAAGTTAATGTATCAGCACTTTGAATAAGGAACCCAATGTACAAAATTTAAACAAAATCGTTTGAACTGTTTTAAAGAAAATTATGAAAATGTAATTTTCTTCATGTATAGTTGTAGGAAAATCAAGATTTGTGAGGGTATATGTAAGTTTACATGGTTTTATATTTGCAAGCCTGCTCTTAAAGATAAAAGTGATGATGAAGCCATGGACACTGTATCCCTATGATGAATAAAGATTACTTATTTACTAATCATCATCCATCATGTTATCATGAATTCTGTTGTAGGTTAGAGATGTCTTCCTTTGGAACATCCTGTCTAAAGGGAAATGCAATAAGTTGCTGATTTTTCAGATATTCCTTTACGGTGACTTGTTTAACACTATGCAAGCAAAGTCAAGCAAAAAATAAGCTTTTGTGGAGAATACTTGGGTCTTAATACGTGACAGATCAAAAATAAAATCTGCCTCCTTTCCAACTGTTTTCGATGGATTCTTGCATACCTAAAAGAACACAATTTAAAATTAAAAATCTTGAAGACAGAGCTGTGTTAATTGAAGAAAGAAGAAAGCCTCTGTGATGGAAAATTATGCAAAAATTATGCAAAAAGAAACATTCAAGAACTCTTTCAGGAAATTCGATAAGCTGAGTCTAGAATTTTAGGCTATATAAGTTTGTTTTATTTTGAAAGAGTCATATCTTCGGCCTGTACTTACAAGAAAATAAAACAGTAAAATAAGCAATTAAATAGAGCATGAAAGATGCAAGGAATTAGCATCCAAAGAAGGAAAATCAAATTACACGAAAAATCAAATAAATTATTCATTTCATAAAAATCTTACCTTATACACAACTGTAACAGTATGTAACAAAGGTCATGCCCAGATTTTCTTGTGTGAAGCTTCTGTGTATGCCAGTGAAAAACAATTACCAAAGTGAAAATATTCTTTCAACGTCGCAAGACTTCACAGGTGCATGTGAAGAGGAACAAAGTCTTCTTCAATGAATTCCTCTTCAATGTCCGTTTCTTGACTGGAAAGCATTTTATAAACAGTACTGAGGGTTTTATAACCCTTTTTTAAATTTTTAAAAATATTTTATATTTTTATTTTTTAACTGAAAAAATGTCTATCAGGGATAGTGAATATTGCAATAAATTATTTCGAGCTTCCAAATGAGTTATAGTGTTAGGTAATTCAAAAAAGTGGTTATGGATATATTGTATCTTTTGTTGGATGCCATTTTCAGCTAAAAATTCTTGAGCTGTGGCAATGTGGTTGCATCTTCTGACATTTAAGGAATATAAAACTGTTTTGAGTTCAATGAAAAGTTCTGCATAGTATGACACTCTCCAACAAAGAATCCTATCGAGTTAATACTGACTGAGGAGGTAAAGACGAAATTGTGAAGAGCTCATTAAATTTTCGGAATCTATTTGGTATCTTAATGAATAATGGTACCTTTTTTTACGCTGCATACAAGTAGATCCACGTCTTTGGCTTCCGACAGTTTCTGAGACGCGATGTAAGCTGTAAGTAAGGTATGCCAGGTGAACTCTCGTAATTTGGGGTAGATCTTTTAATTCAGTTTCCGCTTTAATAATAGCACCAACTACAACAAACTTTCCTGAAGTAGGTCCATCTGTGGTATCATGATAGAAATCTGTATTTTATCGTTCTTCATTGAATCCCTTATATTATAAATTACATCTTGGAAATACGGTGGTACACAGTTTTTGTGCAATATAGATTCATCCGGTATCCCTTTTGTTTGTATATTCTCCTAAAAATCCCAGAACCTGCACGTTATTCAACTTTCACAACGGAATTTCGGAACTTACTAATGGTAACTACAAGTCTTTGTCAAATGCATCACTTGAACCAGGTTGTTCACCTACATTCCTTGAAATAAATTACTAATTTCACTTAGATCCATTCTTCGTCCTCTCCTTATGCCGCGATATATTAGTATGCTGCACAACATCATGTTTTTTCCTTGAAGAAACACTCTTATCATTAATCAAAGAAAATAATACTTTGTAGTACTAATTAAAACATTACTTCTCGAATCATTTATGTAACGCTGCTGATTGTGACGTCTTTGAGGGTGGTTTTCCTCATCACCGCACACACTCACTTTATTGCATTAATGAGTGATGCACACTAAAGCATAGCCCACTGCCTGTCAGCTTAAAAAATCTTGGATTCACCAGCCTACATATATAAAGTGGTGATATCCGACTGATCTGCTCGGTGGGAAACCTAATCGTAACTAATCATTGTTGTTCCACAATATCTCTGGGGATTCCCCCTTTTACACCTACAGTCTAGCGTAAAATATATATATAAAATAAATAAAAATTAGGTGATTATGACGTGTAGGAGTGAAGCAAGCACTTTTAATGTTACATTTTTAGTAATAATAGAAGGACTTTATGAGTCAAGGCTCATTAATAAAGTCCATACAAATACACTTTTGGCCAATTTTAGAAATACAGTATATACAGACTGATGGCAATTCGTTTATATTGCAGAAACAAATGTCCACATACGGTATTCAAAGAGACCATTAAAAAGCATTTATATATATTTGTTCCAGAGTAAGCGATAAATATTGCTTTATGTGATTTAAAAGTCGTTAACTGTTCAATTTCTAGAGGCAATCCATTAAAACTATTAAACAAATTGTATTTAACTCGACTTCTATTCCGTATCTAGTAGACATAATTTTCTGACTGTGTATATGTTTATGTTTCCTAGTAAAATTACTATGATAATCACCAGGGCCCGGATTCTAATGACATGTCATCTTTTTATTGATGTTGCATAGACATTGCCAACTTATAGATAAATCCTAATCATGGCCTCTAGATTATAGAAATACATTTTTAATAGGTAATTTTTTGTCATTTTATGTAACTTTATATTTTTAGGGCTTTTATTTCAATTTTAGGTCATTATTTTGTCATTTTTGTGTCATTTGCTTCCTTATTTAGTCATTTTCATGTATTTACATTGAGTATATTAACTTTTTTCGTCGCTAGCGGTGCTGTCTTTAAAGTGTTGTTTGTTTAATGCAAGAAGGAAAAATTCAGCATTAAAGTGTTGACATGTCTCAGTCGGAAGTGAGAATCAAAGAAATGCCAAAATTTTGTATTATATTACTATTGTTATTAGATTGACTTGGCAGAGAGAATAATCAACTATTGGTTGATTATTGGGTAAAACCGAAACTTAACACTAAAATATAACTTTGAGGTGGGGGTAAAAGTTAAAAAAAAAAAAAAAAAAAAAAATTGAAAGGGGCGGTTATACAAAGCTTTGCCCGGGTGCAAAGTGCATGAAATCGGGGCCTGTTTTTTACAACATAATATGGGAAGAAAATGCACTTCATGAAGAAATACATAAAGATAAAAAAAAATACGGCTACAATGGGGCATCTACTCAGTATGGGGAAGAAATGTAAGAAGTCGTTTAAGTCATTTGGTATGATCTATGTGCACGAGACAAAGGTACATTTTAATATTCACTAAATTTTGTCAGTAAAATTGATATCCCCTTAATTGTCCCAGCTTTTTCCTAAAAATGTTTAAAATATCCCGTTTTTACATAAACATTATACGCGTATGGACACCCTAGTGTACGGGGCTTTTCCTTATAGAGGAATTACATTTAATGTATCAGCTATTCAGTGGCGGCTATTCAGGGGAAGTAGGTGAAGTAGCACTTCACCAGTATTTTTCCTTTACAATACATATTTTTAAAGTTTATTTTCCATATCACGAATGTTGGTTTTTACTATAAATGTATCTGTATTTTTGAATTGCCCACCACGCCACCACCTGGTGTCAAAGCTAGGAGACACTGAGATTCTGAGTGCTTCAAGTCGGCCGTGGTGAAGGTGTACTGGATACCACTCCCTCCGTTGCATGGGTAGTCTGTTGAACTAAAACTGAGGATGGCAAGCAGCAGTTTTCTCGCTTATCCCACATCCACTTGGTGACGAGAACAGACTACCCATGAAGCAGTCCCCCTTGTTCAGGCATTTTCTTTGCCAGCACTTCACACTGTCAGCTCGGAGAAAGAGGTGGGCACATTAGATCTTCCACCGTCTGACGGTAGGGTGCAATGATGTAGCGTGGGGGACCATCATAGTCGAGTAAGCAATACTTTCCATCTTCGCCGCCAAATTCGAATGTGTTAAATTCAGAAAAACCCGGATTCCACAACTCCGATTAAGTATTCTGTCGCACTGGGAACACTAAGCGACTTCCTCTACCTCGATCATTAAAAATATTATTTTCTCGTCTCTTATTCCATTTTGAGGAACTCTCACACGATTTTCCCTCCCATAATTATTATTATTATTGTTAGTATTACTATTATTATTATCATCATTACTATTATCATTATTATTATTATTGTTATTATAATTATTTTATTTATCTTTTGCTATTTTCTCTCATCACACAACTCACACAACGTTCGACGAGACGAGAGAAATTAGAAAAAAAAAAATTTGGGTAGAGAAAATCGCGTGAGAGTTCCCAGAGATGGATTAAGAGACGAGTAATTTAGATAGGCCTACTATTGATTTTTAAAAATATTTTAAGTTTGCTGTATGAAATGGTATTTGCAGCACACCCTCGTTTTGAGCCACGAGCTGCTACTGGGTGAATTCCGTTATTAACATAAGCATGTGGCATTTTTTCTCATCACCTAATTTTCCGGGGGGGGGGGGGAGAGAAAGAGAGAGAGAGCTAGAGAGAGAGAGCTAGAGAGAGAGAGCTAGAGAGAGAGAGAGGGAGAGAGAGAGAGAGAGAGAGAGAGAGAGAGAGAGAGAGAGAGAGAGAGAGAGAGAGAGAGAGAGAGAGAGAGAGAGAGAGAGAGAGAGAGAGAGAGAGAGAGAGAGAGAGAGAGAGAGAGAGAGAGAGAGAGAGAGAGAGAGAGAGAGAGAAAAGTGTTAGGGAATTGAAAGATGAAAAGCATAATTCTAAGGGAAAAACAAATACTAGTGGTACCTTAGCCACTCCTACTCACTAACAGGACCCACTTAACAGTACGATTTGAACTACGAGGAGCGTCGGGCTGCAACAACATCAAGTAGGCAGAAGGTGAAACGAGGAAAGAATCTGGCAGTGATTTCTTGGTTAGTATAAATTCATGTTCTATATGTATTAGGCCTACCTCATATTCTTTACTGATGTATTATAATATGATGATGCCACCTGTATTGTATAATACTTTGGGAAAATAAATAAAGAAAGAAAAGAAAAAAAGGAAAAATTTAATAATTTATTTCCCCATTCTTTCTCTTGCTTTTCCTCTTCTTCCTCCTCCTTCTCCTCCTCCGTCTCCTCCTCCTCCTCTTCATTAATTTAGTCTCTTTTCATTTGGAGCTCTTGCAACAATTTTTCATATGAAGGTGGCAGAAGCATTTTCAGTCTCAGGTCTTCAAGGTTTCTCTGACCAATACATACGTATATCTTGATTGTGTCAATTTTGAGAACCCATGTACCCTTTTCACGTACCTTGGTTTCATGCTTTCTAGCTCTTCCAATTGTCTCTGTGTTAGGTACTCCCAAATAAGTTCTAAGCCATAAGTGAGAGTAGGCAGTACTTTGACCCAAAAGAGTTCCCGCTGTGCTGATCGACATTCTTTGTAGGTGTCTAAGGTCACTTATGCTTCTTATCATGGCTGCCAGTCTATCTTTTATGTGGACTGAGAAGGTTGACCCTGTTACTTGCATCGTAATCCCCGTATTTGAATTGTCTTTTCGACATCAGTGTACACCCCCAAGCACAATGATGTCTCTGGCTAGGCGTCCTCCTTTCCTGAATTCCACCAGCTCTGTCTTTGAAACATTCATTACTAGTTAATTCATGTTAATTAAATTTTAATTCCTTCAATATAAGTGAATGAGATGTATTTTTTTAAAATATCAATTATACTGCTCAGTTTGGAATAATAGTATCTTTCTAACAATTCCACTATTATCAAGACCTAAGGCATGAAAAGAGAGAAAAATGAGAGATAACAAATGCTTGCAGTGGAATGCAGCAAAGTTGCTTTGGAAATCTGAAAAAAGGGCTTCAAACTGATTTCATGCTGTTAATGTTTTCAGTAATATAGAGCACAAACTTTTCCAAAGAAATTTTCTTTGTCATTCATTAAAACAACTTTCCAAATACACCTATCTAGACCTTTGATAGAGATGTTTTTTGCACATCTACAATACAACAAGAATCCATCTAACTCTTGTGCTCTTTTATTTTCCATTTTTAAATTAACCAAGACTTTCCAAGGTAATAGTTAGGTATTGGACCACCTGCAAGGTCTCATGATTAGCATGTCACTGGCTACAGATCCACAGGCTCAAGTTTGAACCCTTTTTTTTTTTTTTTTTTTTTAAATAAATCACTTTTATTCCTGCATGCGCCATTACATTAGTAATATTACATGCGGTCTTACTCCTTCTTAGATGTATCTATATACATATATTACAAGTTGATATTCCTAACATACAGTGCCATTGTAACTATATACACATATTACGAGTTATTAATCCTAACATGCAGAGCTTTATACACATATTTACAAGTTAATTTTCCTAACATACAGTCCTAATTTGATTACATCTGAAGTTTGTCAAAGTCGATTTTGTTTACAAAATGTTGAAATATTTTACAATATTTGTCCATGAGTTCATTATTATTTAGCGGCCAGCGTCCACCCATTTTCAATACATATTTGCGTAGTTCTTGTCTTTCTTCACTCAATAAGTCACATTCCCACAGTATGTGAAACACTTTTTGAATACTTGTACACACGCACATTGGGTTGTCTTTGATTTTAAATCTTTCCAGGTATGCACAGAATTTTCCATGTCCTGTGGTCACTGCTGTTATATTGTGAGTTAGCGTCAATATCGTCTTCAGTCTTGCTTTAATAGTTGGAAAGAATGTCCTGGTTTATTCTCCTTTGGTGGTAGTTCGCCACTCATTCTCCCACTGTTGTATGCTTACAGATTTTTCTGAGGTAGATAGCTTTGGAATGGTGTGCATTCAGCCTCATAATTCAAACTGAGCTACTTGATTAAGAAGTAACAGCTCCTAGACGGGAGCCATCATTTACGGCCATGGGTGATGGCACGCAGACCACATGCCCCTTAATCCTACCATCTGCCTATGGTAGATGATTCAGCTGCCTAGTCCCTTCAGGGTGCAGCACCACGGAGTTTAATTTATATAGATATTCAGTCATATCATACTGAAAAGATTTAGATTTAATTCCTACACGAAAGCATGTAGGGGTTGGAAATTGGATGCTGGTTTTGAATTGGGTAAACGGAGACAAAATCACTAGGGTATGCAAGATATGCCCATCCCATTCTCAATTTGTCTCTGGACCCCTAATAACCCTGCTGAAAATGTTTAGACATCTACAATATATCACCATCATTAAGTACACAGTGGAACATTTGAATGCTTCATCTTCCTCGAATGGGTGTTCACTTAAACATATCTTGTTAAAAATTTTGTCTATAAAATATGAACATACAGAGTGTTAAAATATCTTACCTGTATATAGAGGGGACATAGACAAGCAACTTTTATTAGGAGATTTTTGCTCTATGACGTAAAATGTGTATGCTACAGGGCAGTAAAGTAATTACAATTTTGTGTTCATAGGTCAATAATTACGCAAAATAAGGTTACAATTTTCATTAAATTAATTTCATGCCTTCTTAGTGATCAATAAAAACCTGATTCTTAATCATTCATCAACAGCTATACAGTGAACTCTCAATAATTCGGACCTCAATATGCCGGACTTCGGATAACTCGGACAGATTCTTGACGATCCAGACCCAGATCTACAGTCATTCTATGGCCATTTCAGGACCGCAAGAGAAGTAATTGTTCAAAAGCAACAGAAAAAGTGTACACAGAAGAACGTGGCCTAAATCTCCTCAGAAAAATACGCTTAAAGTGCCCACATTAATCATCATCGTGTCCTGAATAGTAATTTTATTATAGTACTGAAGTGTTATTTGTTTTGTTCCAACTGTAAGTTGCCTATATTCTGCCTCATACATTTTTCTTGTGGCTTAAACAGGAAATTTCATTACTTAGATACCATTTCCTCATTTCCCCTCCATAAGCCGGACATTTCATAACTCGGACAGACCCCTGCCCAATTTAGTCCAGTTTATCGAGAGTTCACTGTATCATAATTGAGTGTTTCCATAATCTGCAAAATTTACAGACTAATCACATGACTGGCCACCACTGCATTAGTCATCTTTTATTCGTAACTCCAGTGTTAACAACGAAGTTCCTTTGTTTTGCATTTTTTTCTAATGTTAGAAGCCAGTGGGGGCCATGCCCTGGGAGATCTTATGCTGTAACAGGACAAATTGAATCTATAGGGCAAAAATATCCTAATAAAAATTGCTTGTCTATGTTCCCTCTATATGCAGGTAAAATATTTCGGTGTTATTCATTAACACCCTGTATAAATAAATAAATAAATAAATAGATTAAAAATTAACAAAATTGATAGACCTACTAATAAAAATATAATTATGTAATTACATTTTCAACAAACAAAATTATCACAATTCTGTCATTAACAAAATATTACAATGCAACAAGAAAGGATATCATATAGTAAAATGAAGACTGGTTGCTCTCTCATATATTTCTTGCTTTGCCTCAGGGAAATACTTGAGCAAATATTCCCAGTCTGTTCTCAGCAGAATCAGAACAATCGTCCGTGTTTTAGCTCTGTAACTGTATTTGTGCATCCGTGCTGGATATAATCCTTGAACCTGAAACAAATGTACACAATACCAATAGAATATTTCCTTAAGGCTAGTTTACACAACAGAATTAGGTTTTCGTGACTAAGTTTTACAACTGTTTGATACTTGAATGTACATGCACGAGATGCACTGAGTTACAACAATGAGTTATGACACTGCTCTGATCCGGTTGATTCCAACTTTTCACGAAACTATACCCTTAGCAACCAGGGAAGGCGGTTGAGGCCAGGTAGATTCCTTCACCCACAGGCACCCTCACATTTACAAGGGCAGGAGATTTAGGACCAACCGTAATTTCCTCCCCGTGAGTCACCTAGTCTACTTCAATCAATCAATCTTAGATTTTTTTAATATGTCATTTCATCTTAAAATGTTTGTTATATATTAATTCTACACATAATTACAAGAAAAATGACACCAAACAATGTATAATTTACTTTAACAGGAACATTTATAACAAATACATAAATAAAAGTTACGAGAAAACTGCTTTCAAGTCCTATGTTCCTATTAAAGTAAATTATACATTGTTTGGTGTCATTTTTCTTGTAATTATGTGTAGAATTGATATATAACAAGCATTTTAAGATCAAATGACACATTAAAAGAATCTAAGATTGATTGATTGAAGTAGACTAGGTGACTCACCGGGAGAAAATTACGGTTGGTCCTAAATCTCCTGCCCTTGTAAATGTGAGGGTGCCTGTGGGTGAAGGAATCTACCTGGCCTCAACCGCCTTCCCTGGTTGCTAAGGGTATATAGTGAGTTTTGAGATTATACAAATGTACGAGGGCTGTTTCTTTTTCAACCTCCGATGGGGCATAAAATGAAAACCACAGTGAAAATCAAAACTGTTTTATTTGGAACATTTAGGTACACCTTCTAGCTACTTCTGTACGTAGTTTCGTTCCGACTGAGACATTTGTCGTAGCGTGGTACCAACTTTCCAATACCCTCTTCATAGAAGCTTGCCGCCAGCGTATTGAGAAGGGTCCTCATGGCATTTTGAAGTTTTTTTGAATTTCTTCGTTGGTGTGGAAGCCAGATCTTAGGTTTGTTCGGAAAATTTGTGTGCATCCATTGCTTGGATTGTTTTTATGATTCTGGATTGTCGTAACGAATCCACGTTTCATCCCCTGTCACGATGGATTTCAAAAACTTGTTCCCGTGCCGAGTGACTTTCATTTTTTTCGGCAGCTGAAGAAAGATCTGGAAGGTCAGAGCTTCCACACCAACGAAGAACTTCAAAACACTTCAAAATGCCGTGAGGACCCTTCTCAATACGCTGGCGGCAAGCTTCTATGAAGAGGGTATTGGAAAAATGGTACCACGCTAAGACAAATGTTTCAATCAGAACGAAACTACATACAGAAGTAGCTAGAAGGTGTAGGCCTACCTAAATGTTCCAAATAAAACAGTTTTGATTTTCACTGTGGTTTTCATTTTATGCCCCATCGGAGGTTGAGAAAAAAAACAGCCCTCGTATATCTGGTTCACATTTTGTAAAATGAAGGAAGTGTGGATATTATAAAATTCCTGGATTTAGAATCAGTCCAAACATGTTTGTGGAATTTCAATGATTTGAATTTAAAAAATAAGGCAAAACTTGCAGCACTGAAATTTGTTAGGAAAGGAATGGATGCAATTAATGTCATGAAATCACTTTCATGTAAGTAATTATGAAACCTAGTGTCATCATGTAAAACTAAACTCCGTGGCGCTACATCCCTGGAGGGACTTGGCCTACCACCCGACCGCTGCGTCATCTCCCGTAGGCAGATGGCAGGATTGGGGGGCATGTGGTCAGCATGCCGACACCCACGGCCGTTATTGGAGTGTCATCATGTAAACTAGCCTTTATTCTTTAACATTAAAATATAACTAAAAATATCAAGAATTGGATAGCTTATATTAACTTATAAGCTTACACTATGCTTTATGTAAGAAGTTATAGGTTTGAAAAAGCTCTAGAGAATGCACACATAATATATTACACTTTAATTTCACTGTTAATTTAAAAAAAAAATCAATTTTCTGATCCAAGATGAAAATTTGAAAATTATAACAATTTGCTATGAAATATTAATTAACATACAATTTTAACCATATCAATTTTAAGCAGATGTTGATGAAACATACTTATTATCACCTGAGCTCTGAAAGATTAATTAATATTCAATTTTAATCAGATCAAAAATCATGTCGATGAAATGAACTTATCTCTCTATATATATATAAAAGGCTTTGTCCTGACTGACTGACTGACAGAGAGTCAACGTAGAACCTAAACTATAACAGGTAGAGACTTGGAATTTTGACAATACCTTCGTTTCATAATGTAGGTGCTCACTAAGAAACGATTTTGCAAAATTTTGATTTTAAATGCCAAAAATCAAATGTTTTTGAGAATACTTAATCCCTTTTTACCCAGAATTATCAAATCCAAATCACAGTTGACATGACAACATATTGTTGCCAGTGGGTCTCAGATGTGTTTGGAAATAAATGAAACTAGAATTTGACAAATTAGAGAAGATATCAATAAAATCCATGTTATAAATAAATATTAAAGAATGAAATCCACGAAAATAATGCAGTCACATAACACTCTCTACCCTGGACATAGAGAAAACAATACGAGGTATGGTAATGTGTATATTATTATATCACAGCTTTTTGGAGAGAGAAGTATGAAAGTGATATTACACTTCTGGGCAAAAGATAAATGTAAGTCGCCCCTTATGCTCTGACCACTGCGTTGCTATGGCGGCCACACGCTTGTTATCTCGGAACTCCCGACTGTTTCTATTCTTGACACTCCCAACCGTACCAAATACCAGCTACCAACCCTTGCACCAAAATGACAACCCACTAGCTCACTCGGCACTCCCGACCGTACCACAAGCACCTCTGCA
The DNA here is from genome assembly GCA_964059195.1 of Ectobius pallidus. Lineage (NCBI taxonomy): Eukaryota > Metazoa > Arthropoda > Insecta > Blattodea > Ectobiidae > Ectobius > Ectobius pallidus. The sequence goes on from CAXKWD010000003.1 coordinate 82,066,125, forward strand.
TATAGTCTAAATAATGCATAACACTATTCACATAGTTAAGTGCGCGAAGCGGAGGCGGTAGCCGAAGCGAAGCGCCCTTGCATTTTCAAATAATGAACGATACACTGTTTGTAGGTTTCGAAAATGTGGCATATTATATCTTCCAGAGGTTAGTCAGCCTGCCACCTTTCGTTTAGCGGTATGATGTCACACCACCAACGTCCAATCATGAGTTTCTTTGTAATATGAGGACAGAAGAATTCACTAGATCGTGGTATAAAAGAAAGTGCATCGCGAGGGTGTGGTGGGTGGGAACATTTATCCAAGGTGCGACTTACATTTATTTTTTCTCCAAGTCTGTTTAATTTCATTCCCAAAACGGTTTTATGGTAACATGAGAGTGACAAATAAAATATTCCGCAAAGACAATACAATTTTATGTTACCGGAATTTATGTTTCTTCTTATTTGAACCCCTACCAGGCTTGCTGTGTACAAGCGATGGGATGGAAAATTCTGCATCCTCTATGAGCCATAAAAAGCTATACCAAGTGTTTTCTGAGGGAATAGTTTGAGCGTGATAAAACGTTCTTCCTATTTCAAATTCTAAATACCTATATAATGACCTATAATTTAAAAATCCAAAGTCCTTCATAAGATAATTTCCAATTACAAAATAAAAAACCTGGGCCTTTTAAGCTAGTTAATAATAAAGCAATGAATGTCTGTGTGGTCTCATGGTTAGCATAACTGGCTACAGATCTGCAGGTCCAGGTTTGTTCCCTGGTACCTCCTTTTATTTTTCTGAGTTACGGAGATCTGGTACAATGTGAACTCAACCTCGAGATACAAACTGAGGAGCTACTTGATTGAACTTGTTCGCAGAACATTAGATTGCATTAAAATATGTATGTCTCTAGTGCCAATATTTTAATATTATTAATTAGTAAGATTGAGCTAAATTTAAAAAAAATGAAATTAGCATGCCCATTCAGCGTTTCTATGTAGCATTAGCAGCAAATAATAATTGTGGCCAAAAGTAGTTCCATGTGCAGACAGTCAAATATACTATCATACCAAAAAATGAGTTATATTATTATACTTATAGGTAAAGGTTAAAATCCTATAATGAACATAAGAATTACTAGAAGCAGAAAGATCATACATAACAAAAATGAAAAATTTCAGTAGACACAGAAAACTGTGTTAAATACACTTATTCTGGATGTTTTAAGAAATTCAACTGGGAAAGAAACCATGTATTAGTGGGAATATGTGTTCCTTTCTGCACAATTTGTACAGCTACACTCCAGTTATTGATTGGTGCACAAAATTTGTTATTGAAAATGTTGTTAGTTATGCCCTTTCTGTATCGTGTAGGCCTAGTTCAATTATTGGAGTTGAGGTGCATCCTCACTATTATTGATCCCACTCTAGTTTGATCCTAGTCAAAACAAAGGGGAGGAGAACTCACAGAGAGTTCGCGGAAAATTCGCATCATGTGATTGGTTAATGTCATAAGCATGCGCCATTAGTAGGGTGTGGCTAATGAGTGTTCATAAGTTCATGCAACAATAATATCAACATTTACACGTGAAATAACAAACTCTCACTGGCATCGTCATCATTATAGTATATCAATTAGCAAACAAAACAAAGGATTCATTGTTCACGACGACCCTGCCGGTGAGTTGTACTGAAAATAAACAAACTAACATTAAACACTGTGAACACGTGCATTCTCACATGCGGGGTATGACAGCCACGCCTCTTTGTTTTGAACAGGATCGTTCTTAAATGGGATAGAGAATACAATGTAGACATGGTAACTTCTGGTAGCAAAGTAGGTAGGGATTGAGGAATAATTGGAATAGAACTGAAAACTTAAGGAAAGCTGAAGACCTTGGCATTAGCATATCAGGCTGAAAACCTGGGTCTGACACCTACACAGTATTATACTCCGCAGAGTATGTTCCATTTTTGTTTTCTTACCATGCCAAAGACATCACCCTCCATGAGGAGATCTTGCAGATCTGGGAAGTAGTAGTCTCCACTGTTGCTCACCACTTCCACTTCACCAGAATAAACAAAGTACATGGAGTCATTTACTTCACCCTGGTATGCAATGTAGTTTCCCGGAAAGAATGTGTACTGTTTTATTTTGGTTACAAGCTGGCGCAGGAAATCTCTCTGACATGTGCAAAAGACATAATTCTGTAAAACAATATATCATGTTTTAAAAAGTCTCATATTCAATCACAAAGGAAGTTTTTGCCTAACAAGAGTGCACATTTCATTGTCTCCATTTCATTCAAGGCTAAATGGAACTTCAACTTCCAATGATGTAGATATGATAATTTTATAGTAGGTGTAAGTAATGAAGGCAAATTTCATGAAAATGGTAATAAAAAGTTATTATTTTTGTTATTATTATTATTGTTATTATTATTGTTATTATTGTTGTTGTTATTATCATCATCATCATCATCATCATCATCATCAGTGATGGGAAACGTACAAATATAAAGTAATTGGGCTGGATTATAATCACCTGAGAGACATTTTACAATTACAAATTACTTTTTCAAAACGTAATCAGTAAAATTACAATTACATTTACAATTACTTTACAAAATGGCAGTACCTAAAAATACCTTGTTTTTGGTTTGTTTTGGGCACAAGCCCAAATTATTAATGAACAAACAAAAAAACATATCATTGAGAATATTTTCGGAAACACTGAGTAACTTTTTGTTAATATTAACTCTAATTTGGATATTAGTTGCAGAAACCATAATGATGACGATATAGCAAGGAAGAATGATACTAATACTAATGACTGCCAAATTGTAACAATTACAATTTTATTTCCAGAAGTAAATTACAAGTAGAAATTACATTTTTTTTAAAGTATTGATTACAAGTAAATGGGACCAGAAAAGGAATTGTTACTGTAATCCGATTACTTTTACTCAAGTACTTCCCATCAGTGATTATTATTATTATTACTACTAATACTAATACTAATACTAGTAATACTACTAGTATTAGTAATACTACTACTACTACTGATTAAACTGTTCATAAAAAGTCCACAAAAGAATCTTCCTGAGAACGATTTGGCAGCTGACAGAGTGTTTGAAAATGGGGAAGAGGCTCCTTGAAATGCGCCATACTAAAATATGGTAAGTGAAGCATTAAAGTGTGTTTATGTGAACTCACGTAGTAAATTAAATTTATTATAGTTGGACAGAACCAAGTGGAGAGCAAAACTAAAGGAAAATGACAAGACAGTGCTATAAAAACAGTTGTGCAAAATCAGTGTTGTGGAAAAGACAATCACAAGACAGATTTCAAGTCAACCTTAGAATGTTGAAGATCATATGGACTAGCCCTCCATATGTGATACCTAATCAAGCTAACCCTAATTAGGAGGCCATAGCCCTTCATGGGACAAATAAGGCTTATTCATTCATTCATTCATTCATTCACTTCACTGTGTAGAGTTCCACAAAGTCTTTATCCTAACACAAGTTTGGTAAAAATAAATGGTGAAAGACCATTAGCGGAATTTGCTCCATACATATCTTTAAGTTTTAGAGAAATGAAGTATCTTCATAACAAAGACTATGAGAATCATCTAGGTACATATTGTACACAGAGGCTGCGGCACTGAAGGGTTAGTACAAGTTTACTATAAGTGTCTAACAAAACAAACTGAGGACATTAAAAATATCTCACAAGTCAGTAACTTACCGTCGAAATGTGGTGTCCATAGAGAGAAGCTTTGACTCCCTCTATTAAATAGTCTGGAGCTTCCATCAACAAGATAGGTACCTGAGTACCTCTGTGAGTATTCCAAAGATAAATAGCATAGTCCCATATCTGACGAAGAAGGGTTAGAGAAAGTCCCTGCAGTTTCAGATAGCTCTAAAGGAATAAAATGCATCATTATATAAGATCTTACAATTATATGTGACTTTAGACGATATAAAATGCGAATAGAGCTGCTTTATTTCAATGAAAACTAACTCCTGATCTCATTCAAAATGATACTTCATATAATGGACACCTGTAAATAGCAGACAATCCTATGTAATATATATCTGTATATTCCTCACCTGAAATGTGAGTATAAATATGGAAAGATTACTTATGAGTAGAGGAATTACTTAATAACATGGTGACAATCTAAAACATAATTTTATTTGCATATATCTTTTATACAGTAGACAAGAAGTGAAAAAGGACAGTTAAACTTTGTTATCTCCTGGTATTCAATGAGGAAATCACGTACAAGGCAGAGACACAATCTGTATTGTGAGATTACTAAGATTGTTGAAAGTTGAAAAAAAAAAAATTGCTACTCTTTCCCTTCTGAAACGTTAGTGGTGCATGACCATTGCTTCAAACTCAAATGTTTCTGTCAATTATCAAAGCAATATGCTTGTTCATTGGGGTGGATATCGATATCTCCTCAAACTTCAAGTGGCTTATTAGGTCTTTCTCAGTCTGGAATTTAATGGAGTTTAATTATTAAGACTAGCAGGTGCCTGCAGCTTCGCCCACGATAATTAATTCGAAAATTAAAAATTAATAGCAAATTAATGAAAACATTATAACTACTAACACTTACACACAGAACAATTACAATAAAGTAAACGATTAATAATTATAATGAAACAGCTAAAAATCCAGCTTTGGAGTGTATTCCATAATTAGAAAGCACAGCTTGGGAAAAACAACCTCACATTCGAGTTCCCTGGCCCAGAAAACCCCTGCATAGTGCATATCATCCAAATTGATCAATGCTTGCCCTTTCAGGTATACTTTCATTATCCCTCTTCCATCTATCTTGAACATTTCAGATGTCTGCATCTCTTGACATTATAAACAAACAAACTGACCAGGGTGAGCTCACAAAATCAAAGCGATTGATAATTCCATGTGATATATTGAAAAAATTGCGATACTTTTATTTCCGAGTTATGACTTTTATTTCCGAGTTGTAACTCGAAAACGAAAGCTAAAATTAAAAAGTAGATATTACTGGGCATCGTGCACAGACAGACAGATAGGCAAAGAGAAAAACACTTCCTCTTATTATTATAGATGTAGAATTGTAATGTTTAAGAATAATCTCTCATCAGTCATCACACATGTGATTATGTCAATGAAGTATAAATATTTGTCAATAAAAGAAAGCGTGGTTATTGTGAAGTTTAGTGGAAGTTGAAGAAAAGTGTCCATAAATTAGCTGTGAAGTTTGAAATAGGAAACACACAAAATAAGTATAGGGAAACATGACAAACTTGACGTTAGAGGCAGCATGACAACGCTTGTCCACACACCTCACATACAACTGCAGAGGCTCTTTGAAACCTGAAGTTTGAACCTATTCCACACCCTCCTTACTCCCCGATCTTGTGCCTTGCAATTTATATTTTTTTCCTCTACTCAAAAGAGAACTCAAGGGTAATCAAGGCAACTGGAAAGTCCTGGATTCGAGATAAGTCAGAAGAATTTTTCAGTGACGGAATGAAAAACTTGTTACACGTTGGGAGAAATATGTTAGCCTTAATGGTGACTATGTTGAAAAATATATATGTAATTTTAAATCTTAAGGGGCTAGTTCCATAAGGGCGTAAGGCACATCAGCAAAGTTGTGAGAAATCTTAATGTTTCTAAGCAATGTTACCACTTACAAGCACAGGTCTTTTCTTATGACTGAGCAGAGGTTTAAGGCACAAGTATAAATTGTTCACTGAGTATTTAAGATATATGAGGAGAAGGCATAAATGTTAAAAGCTCAGAATTCAAGATGTGCCTTACGCCCTTATGGAACTAGCCCCTTCAATTGTAATTTAATGTACTTTTTATTCGATCTTGCTATTTGTTTTTGTTTGTGCTGAACAAGCATGTGTGCATTACTTTTCAGCCTACCCTCGTATTTAACCCTTCATCAGGCAAATTAATTCAGCACCACCAGTTTCACAGTGAATTATATATCAACAGTGAAAAGATTAAAGCATAAGTTTGTTGGAGAGATGAAAAGTTCATAACTACCCTGATGAAAATTATTTCAGAAAAAGTTTCAAATAAAAATTTGAGGGTTTTATAAGGCGTTTAGGGTAAAATATTTAAATAAAGTCAATAGAGAAAATTTTGAAAATTAAATTGCTTTTACACGAAAAGGATATAAGCACATGAGAAAGTTGTTTCAGAGTTGAACACAATATTTTCTATAAGTTTAGTATCTGTAGTAAGTTACAGGTGTAGAAATTAATATGTGGAACTATCTTACAACATTCATGATAGTTTTCCATGGGACAATATATTATTTTAAATTTCACCCATTCATTAAGTGCCAGAATGGTACTTTCTGAGATTACGTGTTGGACGGGAAAATGTTTGTCTGTCCATGTGTTTGTATGCGCGATAACTCAAATACGCTTTGTCGAATTTTCATGGAACTTGGTGTACGCATTTATAACGTCCATGGCACGAAGTCTATTGTTTTTTGACCAAATCGTTGGCTGGTACCGGAGTAAAGCCCAATTTAGTGCCTATTTTATGGTAATATTTTAGACAGAATTTATCAAATGCAAATCTGTTCTCATGACAACGTATTGTTTTAGTGTGTTCATATATGGCTTTGGAAGTTGCAATAAATTCAGCTTTGACAAATAACACTATTCTTTCACATATGCTTTTCATTAAACTGAGCGAGATGGATGAGATGGTAATGTCTTGGACTTGCATTCTGGAGGTCCCTGGTTCAAATCCCATAGCTGGCCAATTTTACTTTTTTTGTTGTATTTTTATGTGAGTGTGCAATTGTCAAGATATCAAAAATCTGTATAGTTCTGCTGATGCTGGGCAATATTAATCTGATTTTTAAAAAACTAGACCTTTGTTCTTCTGTAAGTCCTGCTTAATCTGGAGTTTAACTCAAAAATCAATTTAAAAAGAAAACTTAATTTTCTGCATATCATACTGTAATTATAACTGACTAAGCAAAAGCATTCTGGAACTTTGTTACATCAGTTTACCAGATTTTATTTATGTTGATATTAGAACCTTGAAGGTAGTGCAGTTTAGAAAACTATTTTCTATTTCAGTTTTAAAGGATCTCAGTATCTGCAAACTTCTAGAGGAATGCATCCCAGTTATGAAAAAAATGCTTCATGACAACCCCACACAGAACTTTTGTTCAACCCTTTGGTAACTGGGGCATGTCCCTGTAAAATTTATGGCTTGCTGTGATGGGAAGGTCCACTATTTTGAGAAAAAAGAATACCAGTACAAAATATGTTTTCTACTACTTCTTTACTTACCTTCATATTGGCAATTTTATTAGCATAATGAATTTTTGTGTATCCAACTATTTCTAAAACAGCACACATTTCTCCAATAATATATGCTTGGACGAGCTGTCCTACAATACAGGCTATAACATTGTACAGGGCCAGCCATGGATATATTGAATATTTCTGATGGAATGGATTTCCGACAAGGATATTGATAGAGACTCGTAGCATATCCACATATGCCATTATTCTGTCCACTGAAAGAAAATAAATATTATAATTATGAAGTAATCTGTGGAATGCTCAAAATTATGTAATTACATGTAGTTAATGACAATGTTAATGATGATGTGATGATGATGAAGATATAATTTATTAAGTGAGAGATCGTTATTGTAAAGATGAATAAGTCATCGTCAAAATAATACATATTTATAAAGTAAAATCCATTTCACAATTCATGAACTCACTGATACTATAAAAAGGTCTTAATAACCCATGCAGCACGATATGTATAATATACGTATATTTTAGAGCTACATATATATCTTACGATTGGTCAAAGTCAAAACGTAAATTATACGTATATTTTATGTCCAATATATACATGTATAAAAACTGTTGTAATTTAATCCTGCTTTATATTTATAATATATCAAAATTAAAGTTACTGTTACATAAGTAAGATTAAATATAAAACAAAATCGATTTGATTGTTCATTTGTAACATCAAATTTACGTACCAACTATACGTAAATTTTACGTCTAGAATTGGACATTGTAAACACCGGTTTATTGTGTTTTACTCTAGTAAATCGATTTGGTTAAATTAAGGGAACGCAATAAAATTTACTCACGCTAATCAGAAATTAATTTAAAAAATGGTTTAAAATGATTACATCCGTACATTCAGTAGGACTATTTTTATAACTGGCGGCCATCTTGTCTGTGACGTCAGCAATGTAGATCTCCTGGTTCATGGCTGACTGTTGGGTGCTTGTGTGGCGTATAAGTTTCTCTTTTATAGTGTTTTATTAACAAGAAATTGTGTGTGGAGAGAATTGCACTGCTCTGTTGCAACTACTCCCTATGTATATAACATAGAAACGAAGAATAAATGTACATGTGTGTGTATTTAAAGATGACGAAATATTACGCAACGTGCAGTGAATACCCTAGAATACGTTTCCTAATGTAGGCCTACCTGAATGTTTGTGAAGATCTGGTCCTTCATGTAGAAGATTAAATGAGGCAGAAGAAAAACATTTACACAGAAAACAGTACTGGTAAGTCCCTGTGCAAGATTTGTTTCACACACATAAATAGGCCTATCATAACCTCAACGACTTGCAAACTGATTTATAATATAGATGCTGTGGTAATTAGCTCTGATCATAATAATTTACGATAACGCTGCTAAAGTATTTCTTAATTGTTTCAGGAATTCACAATGCCTAGGTGCTGTAGTGTTGCTGGCTGTAAAAGTAACTACAAGTCACAACATGAAAGTGTTAGTGCATTTTCTTTACCAAAAGACGAAGAACTTAAGAAGACATGGCATAGAAAGATTCCTACAGACTTTACAGGGGTAAGCAAGCCTGTTATTTGTGTGAAGTATTTTCCTGAAGAGAGTGTGATAAGAACAGAGACATTTGTATTTAACGGTGAATTAAAAACATTTCCTAGAACTTGCCCTAAACTGAAACTTGGTGCAGTACCATCAATATTTCCTAATCTGCCTGAGTACTTGTCAAGACCAGGTCCATCATGCAGAAGATTAATTGATGCAGAAGAAGAAAATTTAAACCAAGCAGTTGCAGAAAGCTTAAAAGAACTTAAAAGTTATGCTGAATGACAAGCTCTGCATTGTTTGGAAGATGTGATGCAGTACTTCCTAAGTGTAATAGAAGGACTTAAAGGGCAGTGGATTAGCATAATGGCAGTAGAAAGGCTAGTGCTGTGCTTAATGGATGTTAATGATGATGTTCCGAAGATTCTTGGTTCAGTGTGTATTATGAGCGATCTCAGTGTTTTGCTTACAATAAATAATTGCAAAATACCTCAGCAAGAAGTCCCAAAAAACTGCAAGATAGTAAGCACAAAAAGTGTTCTTGATGACATTTTTAGTTATTGATATCTCATGTATTGATAGTATATGTGAAATGTATTTGAGCAGTGTACATTTATGAACCAAAGGCCCTATATAGGCTACATAAATTATATATAAAATATACGTTTGATAGATCATCTTGACATATTTTTTACGTATAGTTAATGTACATCAATAGTATGTATGCGATTGTTCGTATAATTGATATATATTATATGTCTGTATTGACATGAATAGACGTACGATATACATCAAAAAGTGGGACATTTGAGCGTATATTATACGTAGATTTTATTTAACCAATATGTGTGATATACATTAACTAGATCTAGGGATAACGCAATTTTTACATATATTTTACGTATGTGTGCTGAGTGGGAAGTCTGCGTTAGAGCATATGAAGATTTAACTTGTATTTTTGTGTCAATTCTATGAAAGACTGACCTTATTTTATAATTCTGCAAAATACATTTTTTAATGTAAAATTTAGTGTAGCATATTATGTGTAAATTGTACACTGTCATTATTACTTCCTTTTCCCGTACCATAGGTACTTTAGGTAGAGGACGTATTGTGTTCGACCTGAAATTCGAAGATGAGTTTTTAACATAATACATATTTTGAGATCCCCTGAATCCAAAAATACTATTTTCAGATACGTGCTTGTGAGTGTGTGTGTGTGTCTACGAGCAGCCTATGCCCAGGGTGGTAAAACATATGAAAACAAGATTTCATATCTGGGTTAGGTATCTTCTGTGGATGTGACACAAAGATTGGCAATGACTTTCTCTTATTTTTAATATTACTTTTCATAAAGAAAATGCTATTTATTTGTGATTTTCTCAAAAACTGCTCTAACAATTTTGATTAAATTTTGTTTCAAGGAAATTGCCCTGGATGTGAGGGGTGTAAGCAGATGCCAAGAAACATGCTCTTCGAGTGCCCTTGTGTCTCAGAACAAATCCTGGAAAAGAGGGTACCCTTGCAAGAGAAATCCCTAGGAGAGATTTATTTATTTATTTATTTAGCAATCCTGTAGACCAGTAGTACTGGCATAGGATAACAATAACAATAATAATAACAAAAATTATACAATAAATAAAGAACTAAAGATACTTAGAAGCAAGGAAAAATATGTCATCCTAGAGGAGCTGATCAAACTGGTCGTTGAGGAGGTGGCGAGAGAGTACAGGGGCAATAAGTTTGTGAGAGGGGACTCATTGGAGGTGACCGTGGTGACAGAGAAAGAAACAGTCCCCCTAAGGCAATCTGATAGATTGCGAGTGGCCCAGGCTCCTGCAAGCAATGAAAATTGAAAGAACAAGAACCACCTCAGGATCAACAGGAGAAGAAAGATCCCACAATCCCAAGGCAAACAGGAATGGGCAGAAGAGCTAGAGTTGTCAAGCAGAGGATAAACATCATGGGGAACAATTGAAGAGCGTTTTTTCAAAAGCCGATTTCTACATGGATGGCTCAGTGCAAGAGGTGACTAAGTGCCATCAAGAAAAGTGCTAATATTTGTGTGTATTGACCACCAAAGATCGTATTTTATCTACGCCAAACATGACTAGTAGCCATTACTTTGTCTGTAACTGATTCAGCAAGGCTGTTTGTCATGTTTGGCTTAGGTAGAATACGATCTTTGCTGGTCAATACACACAAATATTAGCACTTTTCTTGATGGCACTTAGTCACCTGTTGCACTGAGTCATCCATGTAGATATCGCCTTTTGAAAAAACGCTCCTCAATTTGAAAGAGGAAACAACCTCAAAAGAAGAAGAAACACAACATAGAACAACAAATTAACAAGACGACTACATCCTGATTGACTGACAGGCAGTTAATCAAACTGAAACTCAACAACAGAAAGTTGTAAGGAACTGTAATCAGTTATATACTAAAAGCTATAAGTTTGTCAAATTTCAAATATCTAGCTCATCTGGAAGTGAGTAAACATCAATGTTAAAAAGTTGATGATCCTGACTGTTGTGAATGTGAATGATGTCATGGCTATCCAGTGAGTTTTTCCACACTTACAGGGCAGCTACAAACACCAAATTTTGTACACTTATGAGAATTAAATGTGCCAATATTGCTGTCAAATTATTCAATTGTAGCTCTCCTGTAAGTGTGTAAAAAATTACATAATGTGAGGAAAATGTACAAAATTTACTTAAAATAAAAAAAATTAACTTTATCTAAGGTATAAACGATGGAGATAAGACAAAAAATTATAAGGACCAAACTTGTTGATCTCTCAAAATCCCTTACTGCTGGTGCAATTGGTTTTTTGATAAGACTTACTTATCATTCACCTACTATAAACCTCCAAAGAAGGTCTGCATAGGATCTGAAAGTTGCATCTGCCATTTTTAATGTTTTTTGACAGTAAATATTAAAAATCAGAACTACACTGACAGGCAAAAAAAACTGATCACTTAAAGAAATTTAAAAAAATTAAGTTTCAATAAAAATTATGTAGTAGTGCTTGAAATAAAATTACTGCAATTGTATATGTTTTTAAGATTAAAATTTAATGACACATTTCACACTTAATTCCCCATGTTGCCTCTTGCACCATGGTGTACGGTGAGCCTAAGGTTGCAGCGGCATAACGGAGGCTGTATCCATCATTAATTAGAGCTACAACTTTGGCAACATCTTCAGGACTGAGAGGCATAATTTCAACTAAACTTACCCACAGAATCACTTTGATGCTGAGGGAGACAGTTTCCTTTCAGTTTGGAAGGAAATGACGCAATACAACAATGAAACACCTTGCAATATGTATGACAAGCTAGTGCACATAATCAGACTGGAAACGCCCTATTGTGATGTTTTGTTTTGTTTTGTTTGGTGATAAAGTGAAGATATGAAGAAAGCAGGTATGCTGTATCTATAGCTAATGGTCCAATAAAAATAATAATTCATTCTCACCAACAACAATGTATAAACATCCAATAAAAAATATGTTTAATCTTAAAACTACAGCAAATTTTACAGTGATCGTTTTTTTTTTTTTTTGCCTGTCAGTGTATTTGGAATATGTCCTTTGGTTATGGGCTATAACTGCTGTAAGCTATAAGTTTGCCAAATTTAAATTTCGGGCTCATTTGGAAGTGGGTAATCAATTACGTTAGTGACTGTGTTTGCCGTGTGACTTTGTAGTATAGTGATGGTTTGCTATTTAAACCACTAATTGGTTACTAATGATGGTTTCACGGGCTATAAGTCGAGTAAAAGGATATATTGTATCCAAGCTTTCGGTAATCAACGCCGAGAAAGCCTCAAGTCTTACGCACTAATTGGTTGTTCTCCAGTACCAGAAAACCAATTTGGTCCAAAATCAGTAGTATTCTTCTTATAGACGTTATAGGTGTGTATAGACCTACTATTTTTCATGAAAATCTGATAAATCTTAAAAAGTAAAAACTGGCACTTAATAAAGGTTTAGCAATAACTTTATAGATAAATGTAGGCAATAAGACTTCAGACAGACGCTTTTCAGGTGTTTAGGTGAGAAAATTGATCAGATTATTCCGTCAGATGTAAAATATATGACAACAATGAAGGTGTATCTATTTAGGTAAGCATAGCCAATAATACTCCCATAATGTTTATGAAAGTAGGGGTGGGATTTAGTTTATTATACTCCCATAATGTTTATGACAGTAGGGGTGGGATTTAGTTTATTATTTAGTTTATTATATATATATATATATATATATATATATATATATATATATATATATATATATATATATACATACCTACGTAATCGAGCTCCCCCTAATTAGGAGGCCATAGCCCTTCATGGGACAAATAAGGCTTATTCATTCATTCATTCATTCATTCATTCATTCATACAAATAAAGGGATTTTAGAATTATACTTAGAACTATCAATACTGGTAAGGATCTTCCCTGTGAGCAAAACAGTTCAGTAATTGTTATAATGCAGATTTTTAACATTGGGCTATTTTTTGTTGCAACAAAAGATCTCTATTGTGCAAAGAGTGATACGGTACATGTTGAAATTTTAAAAAACGAAAAATCCCCTTGAAATTAAGAGAAAGTCATCTCCAATCTTTGTGTCACATCTTCACAAGGTACCTAACCCAAATACAAAATTTTGTTTTCATATAATTTTCCATTCTGGAGCTAGGCTGTTCACAGACACATACACACAGACATGTTTATGAAAATAGTACTTTTGGATTTAGGGAATCTCAAAACATGTATTTATGTTAAAAACTCAACTTCGAATTTAGGGGTCGAAAACAATACTTCCTCTACCTACAGTAGGCCTACCTATGGGTATCTATGGTACGGGCAGAGGAAGTAATAATAAGTTAACCCATCTACTTACGAATTATACCTGCTCTGTTGAAACGACTGTGTACGAACTTTGCCTGGAGCTCTGACCTCCCAATTGCCATTTAAGTCAAGGAGTAGAAGAAACTTTGACTGAAAAATTAATATTATTATATGGATATTTTGGCAGTTATTTCTTGCACAGTTTTAACAGGGGACAGTTTCCTTTACATTTAAATGTTGTTGAGGAATATCTTGTAAAATTCACATGGAAAATACATTTAGCATAAATCCATGGTCAATAGATATCATAAAATTTTGCATTATTTTCAGGAAATATCAAAGAGTTACTTCTCTGTCATGTTGAATGAATGAATGAATGAATTTAGCCTCTATGTCCCATGAAGGGCTAGGGCCTCCTACAAGAGGGGAAGCTCGGGTAGGTAAAGTCCGCGTGGTGAGCTATTTCACACGAACGGTGCTTTGTACAGTCACTTTGCAGTTCTTAAAGTTTGTTCCTTTAGTTCGGTATAAGGTTGTTCACTTGCTGCCTCCACTCTTTTCTGTTGCGGGCGATGGTCGACCAGTTCACACCCAGTTTTTGTCAAAAATTAATATAGTCCTAATTTAGGCCTTATGGCAGGACGAGAAAGGAAGTACAGTTATTCAATTCTATTGCATAGCAGCTGCAAGACATACAAAGTTATGCTTGTCAGCTATTTCTAACTTCCTCAAGGTTAGATTGTGTAAATACCATATATAAACCAAATAAAAGAAATGATAACATATAAAAGTACTTATGAGATATTGCATAATTCAAACAAACACCAGCAAATAACTTAATCAATAGTTATTACTTGGCTTCCCACTTGAGGGTAAAATGTACTATACAAACTGACAGCACAACGGCAGTCAAGACGGAAGTATTGACATACTAGCCCTGGTTACAGAAGTATTGACGTACTAGCCCTGGTTACAGAAGTATTGACGTACTAGCCCTGCTGTCTGAGTATCTCAAGTATGTGGCTAATTTCCATCATTCTTCGGTACATGATGGGTCTTTCTCTACAGAATTGTAAGTAGTTAACAACTCTTTGTTTACTGGTCACCACTGCCAAAGTCTTGTTAACAATATCGTAAGTACTCCTACCTGAATCTTAAGCCATCTCACTTTTAATGTTAATTTAAAACAACCACTCAGTTCCTATTTATATAAATAAACCTTAACGCTATTGTGTTAAAATCTCGTCTGCTTGATTTAGGATAACCGGTAGGACCGCTCCAATCCAGCTACCTCATATTATCCTTAATCCAGCACGACACTTTCTAATCAATGAAATGACATTATTTCAAACTATTATACCATGTACAAAAAAAGTAAAAATTGCAATATGTAATCTTGTATACATACATGGATACAGAATTCATATTTATTTACGAAAATGCTCAGGAAACACATTATTTTTATTATTATTATTATTATTATTATTATTATTATTATTATTATTATTATTATTATTATTATTATTATTACTATTACTATTACTATACACACATATAAACATACTTCTGAAAAACTTACTGACAGACATTTGAAGTGGATTCCAATGTCGAATATAAAGTGTTTTCATCATAATCATACAGCATGTAGTTGTATGCATTAACAATACTACAGTCAGGATGATGTAGAAGAAACGACGTAAAAATACATTTATATTCAGTTTATTGGTACTTATCTGGAAGAACTCCATAAGAAACAACTGAAAAAAAGAAGGTAACAGAAAGTTAAGGACATTTTATGTTAGCCTGAAAGATTCTTTAGTGACAGGATTTTAGTCTTATCTCATTAAAGAGAATTGTATTAAACTAGGAGGTGCCCGTGGCTTCGCCACGATAATTCTTTTAAAAATTAAAAATTAAGAGTATAATAATTATTAAAGCATTATATTTATTAACACTTGCAAGCGAATCATTCATAAACTAAGCCATTAATAATTAATGAAACAGCTAAAATTCCTGCTTTAGAGTACATTCCACGACATGAAAGCGCCCCCTGGGAAAACTATATCAGAATCGATTATGTAGTTCCAAAGAACCTGTGAACACATAATACATATGGTTCCTCAGCTGTTTATTGACGTGAATATGATGTGAATTATATTTTACCAATTCAGTGTAATTTTCAGAAATTATATAATATTTCAAGGGAAGGAATGGTTTGTTTGGATTATTATTATCAGCGATATTTCAAGAGATAAAACCATCAATATTTTACTGCTGGTGCCCTCGGCTTCGCCCGCCATTATTCATTGACTCCAGGATTTTTAAGAAAATTACACTGGTAGATTATTAAACATGTTTGTGGTTCAGAGCTATGAAAATTGTAAGTAAAAATAAAATTAGAAAATTTGTTCATTGTGTTCATTTCACTTAGGCCTTATATAATAAAGAAACGGGTTTCCTTCCTAATTTTGTTGTCGTCATGAAAGTTTACAATGCGAGAGACGAACATCGCCGAGTATACCCGATGTCTCACGAAGCGGGCGAGCAAGCACGCTATTTAGGGCCGTTGAATTGTATAAGAGTAGATTTGTCTTTACAGAATTTAACATACTCACGGCTGCTATTATTATTTTTTGTTTCTGGCCAAAATCGTAAATCATTAATGAATTAATATTATAAAAAACTAATATCATTTATAAATATTTATATATACATGTTTATTGGTGACACTCAAAGACATGCAAAACATTTACATATTTTGCACTACATTAGCAGATGTGAGAGTTATGGAAGCAGCTTACATAATGAGCTATGAATGGAGAATATGGGTGCCCGCTATGGTGAATGATTTGGCCTTAGCATTGGTCACACCAGTCTACTGTGTCACGAAACACATTTATACAAATATCTATTAGTCTTATATTCTATATTTATAAAATGATTTTCTTAATTTTTTTTACCTGACTTTGGAAGCATTTACCACAATAAATCCAGAAGTTTTCAGAGCTGTATATTTATTACATCTTGAGAAATAAAAATATTTTGCGATTTTTGAATGAGTTTCATTGCATTTCTGTGATTTATTACAGTTTGTGATTGTGTTTCATTACAGATTTAGACACTTCAAACCCAAAAATTTACCACTTACTTTGTAATAGAATTTACCATCTCTTTTAGAAATAAAATTAAACATTACCGGTATATATATTTTTTTTTTTACATTTAAATCGTAAACACTATGTTATAAGGACATAAATAGCTATCTTTCGCTATTCAAAATTAATTTGACAAATTTTATTTGCTGATATATCTAGGGGCTTTGATAAAATTTTCAGATTAATTGATTAAAAATTGCTGAAAACTGAAATAACAGTAGGCTACAATTAATTTGACAGGTAATTTAAAAGTGTTTTCAAAGAAAATTTTGAATCAGCAGAATCTCAGTTGAAAATAGCAGATGGATTACAACAATCTACAAATAGAAATGAATCTATTCAACCAATAGAATGCCTTTCCATTAGTATGATTTATAATTCCCTGCAATGGATAGCTGATAGTTCAACACCATCAAACAATATGGAAAATCAGTTGTCTTATATTGCAATAATAGATTCACATACTGTGAAAGATAATCTTACATAACAGGCTATTGAGAAAGGGCCTTGACAGTTTACAATTATTTATCTGACAAGGCTGACAAATTTGGAGATTAAAAAATATGGACAATTGCTTATTAAGATGAAATAATTGTCAAATTAATAAATAATAATAATAATAAAATTTATTTCTGTCAATAGACTGGCGAACAAGTTTCTGACAATGTCAACTTTACACTTAAAATCTTAAACTAAGTATAAAATACATCTAAAATACAAGGAGATTATTCCAGATACATGTTATCTTATTCTAAATACATTATTCCCTACTTATCACCTATTACCAATATAATTTTAACACAATATAATTTTAGATAATATATAATAAATGGTCTAAGTAGCCCGAATTAATTATTACACTTCCTTGTTACGTAAGTTACCTGTTCTGTTTATAGTTCATCCAGGGAATACAAGCATTTCTCTATTAAATATTTCTTTAACTGTGATTTGAAGTTTGCCTTGGCTGTAGTTTTGATTTCTGCTGGTAGCTTATTGTATAATATGGTTCCCATTACATTTACATCCTTAAATACAAGTTGCTTATTGCATGTATATCTATGGTAATTCAGACGGCCTCTTGTACTATATTCATGGATTTCACTATTTTTTACTGAATTACTGTTTTGTATATACAATACTGCCCAGTAAACGTACAATGAGCAAAGAGTTAACATATTTAGTTCTTTAAATGCAATTCATGAAATAGGCCTTGGTCTGCAGGCGTAGAAAAAAACAATAAAGATGATACTGTACATTTTGATATATTATGATCCATCCATTATCATTGCAAAGATCTATTGGATGAATATACCCTATTCATTTACTTTATTACTACTTACTTACAGATAGTCTCTTTCTAATTTTTTCTTTTTCGAAATCTATAAATATATATATATATATATATATATATATCTAAAGAAGAGTGGAATGTACAGGGTGGCGCACGAAATGTCATACCATTTAATTATCTCATAAATATTGTAATATAGCAGTTTCGCTGTTTCTTACAGTGCTAGTGTAAGCCGAAGTTCGTGGAAAATCTGATAGGTGTCATCACATGTCGGATTTCACCATGACAATGAACACGAACATTAGTTTGTAAAATGGCGCACAACGGGCGTTTGAATGGTGAACATAAGGTGAAAGTTGTTCTGTTTTTCGCCGAAACGAAGAGTGTATTTTTGACTCAGAGACGTTTTCGTGCTCACTTTAATACAAGATGGGCTCCTAGCAAGCAGACAATTTACAGACTGACTAACTGACTAACTGTTGGAAAAAAAGCAGTCGCGAAGGGCTAGTGCTTGTACACCTGAAAATATTGAAGCGGTTCGCGTTGCTTTGACTCGAAGTCCGACTAAAGGGCTTCTGCAGAGTTGGGAATCAGCTCAGAGTGCATGTAATGTAGTTGTGCCATGCGTTGTTTGAAGACTTGTGTTGAAAAGTGGTGACGAATGTAAGGGTTCGTTTACAAGAGATTGTGAGGCAAAACGGTGGTCATGTTGAACTCATTCTGTATTAAAGACAAAATTCCATCTCCTAATGATCAACTCTATGTATTCTATGTAAAGCTATAATAAAAATTAATACGTGTTATGTGTAAAATAAATGGTATGACATTTCGTGCGCCACCCTGTATGTTCGTCCTTTATACAAATCTACATCCTTTGACCAATTTGTACGAAATTTTGCACATGTGCTCTCTTCAACCAGGTACACATGATAGCATCTCAATATGAAAAAAAAAAAAGTTCCTTTCTTATAAAACACTTATTTTTCTAGGAAGTTGGGATACAGGTTCCTGTTTAAATCAGATCTTATAATTATTCACAAAACATTTATTCAAAAAGTTTATATCACTAAGTTATTAGTACTTACAATTCTTGGAAGTCTATTAAATCGAAAAAAGCCAAATGCATTAATGAAACTGTCAGTGCCATAACTGCCAAATGCAAAAGAAAACAGTTCTAAAGGCAGAATGGTAAATATATCCAAATAGAGTCCAAAATATTCATGCATGTACCTGAAATTAAAATTACTTTAACATAATAGGCTTACTTAGTAAATGCAATGCAATTTGGAATTCGTTATGTACCGGTACTCCTATCTCTTCTAGGATAGTCTATATTAAGACAAATTCAACTGCAACACTTTGTATTATCAGTGAAACCGTCCTTGCTTATTGTGAAATAACTGAGACACTATTGAATTATTTAGACATTATAATGAACAATTCTACCAGAGGATTGTTTTGCATTTACAGTACTTCACTAATGGCCGGTTTCTATAAACTCGCGAATTACCTATGGGTAAATTACCCAATGGACAGAATTTACACAAAAATAACACCACACAAACACAAATAATTTAAAGATAGCAATCACTTACAGTTGTGGCGAGTTTCTAGATAAATGTCCTCTAAGTAAATATGATAATGACAGAAAAAATGTTCCCACAAACTCGGGCTAGATCTTTCCAAGGGTAAATCTCTGGGTTAATTTATCCTTTCATGGATGGCTGGATAAAATTTAACCTTTCATGGGATCAATAGTAATATTTAAACAATGAAAATCAAAGCCTTCTGAATTAAATTAACTGTACAACTCCAAGGCCTTCCTCATTATATCATTGTGGTTGAAATGGGACTAATTTATCCATGGATAATTTACCCATAGGTAATTCACAAGTTTGTAGAAACCGGGCATAAATGAGTTTTTAAGTACCGGTAAATTTTATACATGAGAATATAATTTGGTATTGTTTTACGATTATCAAGATGTTATTTGACTAGTTTGGGTGGTATTCCGATTGACAATAGTTTCATTCTTTTCTTGTTTAGTGGTAAATTTTACACATGTGTTAAATTTACCAGTACTTAAAATATGTATGTAGATTTTTATAAAAACTAGATAAAGCTTTAATGATTCTTTAAAAATAACAAAAGTAAATTATTAAAATTTCCTCTGGTAGACTTGTTAGAAATGCTATAAAAACTAAAAACTAAACTCCGTGGCACTACATCCCTGGAGGGACTTGCTCTACCACCCAACTGCTGCATCATCTACCACAGGCAGATGGCAGGATTGGGGGGAATGTGGTAAGAATGCCGACACCCATGGCTGTTAATGGTGGTTTTTATGACTGGAGCTGCTACTTCTCTATCAAGTAGCTCCTCAATTAGAATCACGAGGCTGAATGCACCCCTGCCAGACCTCCCTAACTCAGAAAAATCTGAGGAAGTACCATGGATCGAACTCGGGCTGACGGATCTGTAGTCAGCAATGCTAACCACAAGACCACGTGGTCTTAGAAATGCTATATGCTTCTGTTAAAGCTCAAGTACGGGTCACTTTCAGCATATTCCTAATTCTCAGCGTTGAGACATAAGTGGCAGCACTATTGTTCCAAAAATCAGCAATGATGTCAATACTGCCCAGATCTTATCAAATTAAATTTGCTATGGTAACTTTTATTTAAGCAACCTTGGCTGGAAAATATTGTTTCATATTAAAAATTATTTGTGACACTGTGGTGTTTGATATCTATGTTTGGATTTGAATATGAAGAATTTCTTCCATTAGAATTTCTTGAGTTTTGGCCATTTTTTTGGTGATGAAAATCTTAATGATTTATATAAAGCATAAAGCTTTTCCACTGGAACTCACTACTGTGGTATTTAATTACCTGTTGGAGCGCTTTAAATTGCATGGAGCGGCCAACTTCAGCAACTGACTCCCATGATGCCATCGTTGTGGTTGGAAAGACATTTTTGGATGACTGTGTCATAGAGTGCGAGTGATTTGAACTGTAATTGTTCGTTTAAGATGTTGGTGTTGTCTTGTGTGGAGTGTTTGTATATTTAATATTGTTCAAATGTGTTGAGCGTATGACCTTTGTGGTTAATGTGTATGTCTGTATTGATACCTGCATATTTGTGGCCTGTGATTATTATATGGTTTGCAGAGGTAGAGTCTATGTTTTGTTTGAGAGCTCGTATGTGTTCTGTGTATCGTGTTTTGAAACTTTGGCCTGTTTGTCCTATGTAGAATTTTGGGCAGTCATTGCATTTTACTTTGTAGATGCCTGGGTTACTGTATTTATTTCTGTGTTGTTTGTTGTCTGTGGGTTGTATTTTGTTGATTGTTTTGTTCTTCGTTCTGAATGCTATTTTGTATCCTTGTTTTCTGAACTGTTGGGCGATTTTCTGTGTATGTGTATGTAAGTGTGATGTATTTGTCTTTTTTCTTGTCTGTGTTTTGGTCATTTTTCTTCGCTCTGATGTTGTGTAGTAAGTTGTCAATGATTATGTGGTTGTAGCCATTGGTAACAGCTGGATGTTTTATGGTGTTTAGTTCTTCTTTGTAGTCTTCAATGGATAGTGGTGTGTTCTCAAGTCTATGGAGCATGGAGCAGAATGCAGCATGTTTGTGTTGTGTTGGATGGTTGGAGCTGTTGTATATCAATGTGTCTGTCATTGTGGGTTTTCTGTATATTCTGAATTTACGTTTCTGTGTGTTGCCTTTAGTGATAGTTGAAAGCGCTCCAACAAGTAATTAAATACCACAGTAGTGAGTTCCAATGGAAAAGCTTTATCTATATATATAAAAATGAATGTATGTGTGTGTGTGTGTGTGTGTCCTTTATGCATTACTACACCATTCATCCGATCGCCATGAAACTTTGGGAAGTTGTTGGGTACATTCCCGGGAAGGTTTCTGTCACACTACATTTTTAATTTTAGCCTTCGTTCGCGAGTTATGAGTGAAAAACGGCAAGAAAACGTGCATTTTTTACGCTTTCGAAGCATCAGTTATTCATTTCAGTTGTCAAATCAATTGCGGAAGGCTTTGTCTATTTTTGTCATACTTTGGAAACAATAGCATCGCGATCGCTTTGGAAGGCAATGGATATCTCATGTTATTATAAACGCCAGAGAAGTTAATGATAAGGTGATGATAAGGTAATATTAAATATTTATTTAACGTGGAATATGCTTCTTATGAAAGATGGTTTACAGAAAATTCCGGGGAAGTTGCTTAGTTCCGGGTCCAGGCTACAACATTTCTATATGTAATCATAAGTAAAATCTCTTATGTATGGTCGTTAAATCTGCCTGAAATGTAACGGAATTATAAGTCTGGACAAATGAATATAGAAACTATGGTCTCAGTAGGCTTATTCCATTCTTCATCTATATAAATAAAAACGAATATATGTCTGTCTGTCAAATACATTTACACACATTTTTTTCATCGTGAGTTTAATCGATTTCAATTCTCATAATCTTCTGAGATTGCAGCAACGCTCGATGGGTAATCTATATAGATCTTCTATATAGCCTACATAAAAATGAATGTATGCGTGTCTGTCCTTTATGCATTACTATGCCATTCATCCGATCACCATGAAACTTTGGGAAGTTGTTGAATACATTCCCACAAAGGCATGCTACATTTTTAATTTTAGCTTTCGTTCGCGAGTTATGAGTGAAAACGGGATTGAGACGTACATTTCTTGTGCTTTCGAAACATCAGTTTTCAGTTGTCAAATCAATTGCAGATGACTTTGCCTACTTTCGTCATACCTTGGAAATAAAAGCATCGCGATCGTTTGAATTTTGTAAGCCCACCATGGCCAAATCATTTGTTTATAATGTCAAGGCACGCAGACAGATGAAATTTTCACCCTAGACGGAAGAAGAATAGTGAATATAGCCCTAAATGGACAAACATTATGCAGGGTTTTTTAGGCCAGGGAACTCGAATCTGAGGTTATTTTTCCCATGCTGCGCTTTCTAATCGTGGAATTCACTTCAAAGCCGGATTTACAGTTGTTTCATTAATTAGGCCTATCAATCGTTTAATTTAGTCCTATGAATGTTTCATGTGCAAAGTGTTAGTAAATATAATAGTTTAATTATTTTGCTCTTAATTTATAATCTTCCTATTAATTATTGTGGGCGAAGCCGCGGGGATCTGCTATAAGCTATAATAAGCTGTAGCTTATCTAGCGTTTTCTGAGGAAATAGTTTGTGTGTGATAAGTCGTTCTTCCCCATTTAAAATTCTAAATACCTATATAAAGACCTTAAAGACCTCAAGTTTGAAAATCGAAAATCCTTCATAAGTTATTTTCGCATTTACAAAATACAAAACCCGAGCGACGCCGGGCCTTTTAAGCTAGTGCTCTATATAAATCATTAACATTAGAATCTATTAGAATTTAATTTTGCGTTTTCAGTCACCATGATGGCAGCAGAGATGCAGCAGTTTTGTTCCTTTTCCGCTGGAGCATGATGTCATAAATAGCCTGCAGCAGTCCACTGTCAGAGCGCTGAGAATAGGAATTCGCCATAAGTGCAAGGTTATAGAACTTATTGCTAAGGCCCAGAAGTTAATGCTCTATCAAAAGATGAAATATGCAAGAAAATATGCTCTAAAATCTGTAAAAATATGCTCCAAAACCAATGAAGTTTGCTCTATCATTTAAGAAATTTTAATACTTTACATTCTATGGTTAGCTGAATTACATTATAAATTACAAAAAATAGTAGAAATTGTATAATTAAATTACATCACATTACAAGACTTAAAAAAAAAGACAGTTAATTGAAAACTAATGAAGTGCAATATCCTTTTAATATTATACAATTAGTTCGAAAAACATTAGGCTATGTACTATCAATTATTATACAGTAGGTTCTCAACAGTAGGTTGAACAGTAGTTCAAATAACCAAATATACTGTAAATTTTTGAATTACAGAGATAATTATGCACAATATTTAAAATCTATCAGAAAAATGTTGTTAAAATATGACAAATTAATAAAATATTCGCAAATATTTTAATATGAAGCAAATATGATGCAAAATATTGCAAAATAAAACCAATTTTCTCTCATTTCGTTCATGGCTTGTAGGCTACACTTTTTAAAACTAGCATGTAATAGAGTGGATTATTAAAAATATGATTTTCCATAAACTTCCTGGCCCTAATTACTACATTTCTATTCTTCTTTTGATGCACATAATGAATGGGTGGAGGTAACTACTGTAATCAGTGCATCTGCATGCTACTTGCACATGAGCATGCATTAAAATATTTCTTAGCCAGAGAAACGGAAAAAAGGATATATATTTTTTCATTATAGTAATTATTACCTTTTCCGAATATTCTTAAAATCAACAATCAGATCTCCAGATTCATCCTCATATGCCAAGTGAAACTTCAGGTAGATCTTTACAATGTAGGTAATGTCAAACACATATTGAATAACAACAACAGGTATACTATATTCCATCAGAGCTGCCTGATAAAGTATGAGCGAGTAGTTCATAAATGATCCAACAACCAGAATACACAATTCCCATATTTTGTAAAGCATCTTTTCCCGTGAAAACACTTTGTTTTTAAGTCCTGTCACCCTGAAAATTGAAGAAGATATTTGTAGAATTACAACTAATTTAATGTTATAATCCACAAAAGTAAAATGAAAGACACAATGCCAAGACTTCCTAATCTTACTTACAGACTAGGAAAAGATAATCTGCTGCTTCTCAGAGATTGAACACTCGAACTTAGTGAAGGATTATCTTCTTCATCCATTTCAATATTCCTCTGTGATACAGGTAACACAAAATCCTGTTAAAATATTGAACAATACGAAAAATGATTATTTTTAAATAATGTAATTGATATGCATACATACACTTTCTAGTCAATTATCCAAAGAACAATAAAAGATCCAATTACATTTTCTTAAAATGTACTACTCAAGGGTCATTTTTTTTCAAGCATAGTAAGTCTTTCTATAGCATCTTGAACTCACACTTAAGAGGTCCTGGGTTCAAACCCCGTGGCAGGTCAATTTATTTAACTTTAAGCGTCTGTTTTCTCAGTTTCAATTTGCATGCTATTTTGACACATTCAAAATTCATCTTCTCCCACAAAAATAAACAGCTATGAATTTTTCTTCCATTATTTTACTGCAGGAAGAATGCTTGCTTGTACATTATTTTTCCAAATAGTACCCTCCCAGTTCAATGCATTTGTGCATTTGTGATTTGATATTGTGTGAGAAAAATTCTTTTGGTTGACACCGTAGCCACTTGTGCACTGCCTACTATTGGACGTCTTCATCAGACTTGAACTTCTGCCCACCAAGGTGTTACTTTAATGGACCAAAATGTGGAAGTCTGATGGTGCAAAAGCGAAGGGGATTGCTGAGTGCAGGTGTTTTGCTTCAACATGATAATGCCTGTCCTCATACTGCTCGTGCAACCATGAAAACCATCGATGACATTTACTTCAAGTGCCTCCCACATCCGCCATACTCATCAAATTTGTCACCATCAGATTTCCACATCTTTGGCCCATTAAAGGAGCACCTTGGAAGGCAGAAGTTCAAGTCTGATGAAGATGTCCAATAGGCGGTGCACGAGTGGCTACAGCGTCAACCAAAATAATTTTTCTCATGCAGTATCAAAGCACTCCCTATCCGATGGAGCAAGTGCATTGAACTGGGAGGGGACTATATGGAAAAATAATGTGCAAGCAAGCATTCTTCCTGCAGTAAAATAGTGGGAAAAAATTAATTGCAATTTTCATTTGATTCTCTCTCGTACTTCACATTTGTGTGTAACAAAATTAATAAACAGATTTTTCCTTACAGGCCTTAGTTCTTTTGTAATTAAATATTTAGAACAACGATACGTCAGTTTAACTTTTCATTTTTGTGAGTAAAATTTTTTTTAATGAAAAATATAAACAATATTAAAACATACATCAGTAAATTTATGAAGCAAACAACAAATAATCACACATAAAAAATTCAGGTTCATTTTTAATAAGTTATCTGTCAGATGAGATAGATTTCAATTTTGATTAAAAATCAATGAATTCAATTAATATCTTTAAAAAATTTCGATATTAATGTGAAATACAGAACTTTAATTTTTGTTTACATTTTAATCCAGTGTACAAAATTTCAAGTTTCTAGGACAATTTAGAAAATCTCTCTTAACACTTTAGTCATCCCGGGAACTTGATTAATCATAATAATGGAATATGAGACTTCTGTATCGTTTTCCACCCAGATTACTATGTTGTATGTGAACAAAATCATCCACCTTTGTTTTGAATTACTGAGGTCTGAGGCAGGGCAGACAGTATAGACTTCAAGCTAATGGCTGTAAAGGAGAGATAAAATCTAAGTAAGAATAACATATATATAGTATTATAAAATGTACAATCACAGCTTTTCCCTAGAGTTATACATCACTGCTATCTGGACAGTATGCTCATTGCCAGCAACTAATGCTTATGTCTGAGCTACAGTGCGCCCGAGAACAGTCTCCGCAGTTGCTATTTGCTGGAGAGAGGGCTAGGTGCAACAGTTACGTTGGCAACACGGGCTTTTATAAAAACAAACCGCCAGCTGTGTATGCAGGCAGGCAGAGGTCACTGTCACTTTATCAATGGGTGCATTGTCTAATTACTAATCAGTGCATATTGCAGTGTGCAAGCATTTTAGATCGAATATTGTGACAGGACTTCCAGCACCTGCAATGATCGGCTGTGGTGAGTACCAACTTAACTGCTGCAGCTAGCTGCCTCTCCAACAAGTAGCCGCTGCGGAGAATATTCTCGGGCGCACTGTAGTTTCTTTCATGGAACCAACAATTATAATACCAGTAGGCCTATAAACAATAAATTCAAACTATGGGTAATATCATTTTAAAAATAAAATGGATTAAAAAAAATTATATAAGTTACTTCTTAAATACTAGATTTGTCTTTTTATTTATAATATTATTTTGCCCATATACAGGGTGTTAATGAATAACACCAAAATATTTTACCTGTGTATAGAGGGGACATAGACAAGCAACTTTTATTAAGAGATTTTTGTTCTATGGATTCAATTTTTCCTGTTACAGCATAAAATCTCCCAGGGCATGGCCGCCACTGACTTTGAACATTAGAAGAAAATACAAAACAAAGGAACTTCGTTGTTAACACTATAGTCAGTAGTTATGAATAAAAAAAAAAGACTAATGCATTGGTGACCAGTCATGTGATTAGTCTGTAAATATTGCAGATTATGTAAACACTAAATTATGATATAGCTGTTGACGAATGATTAAGAATCAGGTTTTTATTGATCACTAGGAAGGCATGAAGTCAATTTAATGAACACTGTAACCCTATTTCGCTACATTATTGAGTTATGAGAACCAAATTGTAATGACTTTAATCCCCTGTAGCATATACATTTTACGTCGTAGAGCAAAAATCTCCTAATAGAAGTTGCTTGTCTAAGTCCCCTCTATATATAGGTAAAATATTTCGGTGTTATTTATTAATACCCTGTATAAAATTTACATTGGAAAATATTTTTCAACCTACCCTTTGTAGTTGTGTAATCCTGAAAAATTGTTCTTTAAGATGAGGATACTTATTTAAAATATCATATAGTACTTGTGTCTTCATCATCAGTACTTCAACATGACTTCTTGCTTCTACAATCAATGTCTGACGAGAAAAGTAAATACTTTCAAAGTTTCCTATCATTCTGAAAAAGAAAAGAATGAAAGAATGTCAGCAGGCCTATACAGTTTTAGTTTTTAATAATATAAAATAGCAATTAAAATCAAGGTTAATATACATGTACTAGTACATGTCTTTTCTGAGACTTTAATGGCACATCCCATTAAATTTGTTTAAAAAATAAATTTAGTCAAAATCTCTGGCACATTTTTGCAGCGATAGGGTTTAAGAACTG
Organism: Ectobius pallidus; assembly: GCA_964059195.1. Classification (NCBI taxonomy): domain Eukaryota; kingdom Metazoa; phylum Arthropoda; class Insecta; order Blattodea; family Ectobiidae; genus Ectobius; species Ectobius pallidus. The sequence continues at coordinate 82,094,278 of CAXKWD010000003.1, forward strand.
ATCTCTGCATTATCTAGCTCTGTCTATTGACAGAATGAAGCACAGGAGGACTTGCCAACACAATGACCATTGATGATGGGTTTCTTGACTAAAGCCACTAATTCTTTAAACAAGTGGCTTCTAGTCTGTCCTCACAAAACTGAGTGCATTAAGTTCCAGCTCTTGTTACCTCAGTAAAATTATAAGAGCTACTGGTATATAGCTACTATAGAAGTATTACATATATGAAATTATAATTTCTATATTATTTTTTGTTGTATAAGCCATGGAAATATATTCTTGCCATTGACTATTCGTGACAACAAATTGGCATTGCTATTCAAAAAGGCAATGCTACAGTTTCATAGGCACATTCCCAGTTTCCTCTTTTTTAGAAAAATAATTTATTTTCAGCCAAAAATTGAAATAATAATAATAATAATAATAATAATATTAATAATAATAATAATAATATTAATAATATTAATAATAATATTAATAACAATAATCAATAGCCTAATCATTAATCATAATAATCATAATTATATTAATAAATAAGTTAATAATAATCTGCAATCGGTCCTTTGGACATTATCAGGATTCTTACACATTATACATTAATTGCAATCAGTATAGGCTACATAAAAACTCTGAAGTTATGACAGTAATAAATGATTGTCAATAAAACTTTGTAGGTTATTAAGAAAGATTACATAATTACTTACTTACTTATTCAATGGCAATAGATAATTCCTCAGCCAGTTAAAGGAATATGATCTATTTTATGGAACCTGAAGGTTCATTGCCATGCTTACCTGAGCCCTTCATTCAACCCTATTCTGCGGTAATTCCATCCATCCATCCCTCTCAAATCCTACTTCCCTTAAATCTATCCTAATATTGTCCTCCCACCTATGTCTAGATCTACCAAGTGGTCTTTTCCTTTTGGGTCTCCCATGATTACATAATTAACATGACTAATTAACAATAGTTATATGGTACATAGGTTTCACTAATGAAGACTACAATCAGTCATTTTTAAATTGTCAAGATACATCTACAATCATCTTTAATAATAAAAGGAAGTGTTTGTCTGTCTGTCTGTGTTGCCCAGCAAAATCTACTTAACGCAGAGATCTGAAATTTTAAAAATAGGTGGATTGAAGGGTGGGCGAATGCACCTCGAAGTCGGATTTTTAATTTTCGCTTTCATTCGCGAGTTATGAGTGAAAAACTGGAAGAAAAGTGATTTTAGCGCTATCAAAGCATCAGTTTTCAGTAATACGTTTCAATTGTCAAATCAATTGCAGATGGCTTTGCCTACTTTTGTCATGATTTAGAAATAAAGAATCGCTTCATTTTATAACCCCACCCTGGTCAATTCATTTGTTTATAATGCCAAGGCCTGTAGACATCTAAAATTTTCAACATAGTCAGAAGAGGAATAATGAATATGAATTTAAATCGACAAACATTAATCAGTTTGGATGGAACTCACTATGCAGAGGTTTTCTGGGCCAGAGAACTCGAATATGAGGACGTTTTTCCCAGGCGACTCTTTCTACTCGTGAAATTCACTCCAAAACTGGATTTTTAGCTGTTTCATTAATTATATGAATCGTTTAGTGTATGAACGTTTCGTGTGTAAGTGTTAATAAATATAATGTTTTAATTATTTTGCTCTTAATTTTTTATCTTCCAATTAATTACCATGGGCTAAGCCATGGGGATCTGCTAGTTTACAATAATTACTGCAATCAGTTATCATACCGGTAGGGCCTACATATAAATTCTAGAAGTTATAACAATAAATTTACTGTCAATAAAATTTCCCAGGCTATTAAGAAAGGAACCCTTAATTGTGCTTGTGGGGTCTGTGAAACCCCTCAACTCTTTTGTTTTGTAATATTTCACGAGTTAAACATGAGATGTCGTTGAGGCTTCTTGTAATCTTAGTATATATTGTTATTTGATCGTTGCTGGAAGTGGTGTGCATTATTGGCGCTCAAAAGTGAAATGTCACATTTTTTAACCGTTTGGACCCCATGAGCATGTAAGTGCATAATTTTTTTTTTTTCAAATGTTAACTTTAGTTTGCAAATCAGCTTATAAAAAGTGTAGATTCGTTACTAATAGTGTTGCATAGCCTAACTGAAGGTTATGTTTACTTTTCAGCTCAAAGACTTTGCGACAACCACCTAGGAGGCCCCTGACAGAAGAAGAAATAGATAACATTATGAATGATCCACACTTTTTAGATTCAGACGATGAAAGTGATGCTGGATAAAATGAATTTATCGCCAGCGAGTATGATTCAGAGTCTGAAGCATCCTCACATGGATTTATTGAAGAAAATGAAGAAGAAAACCCCGATCCAACAAACTATTACATTGGTAAAAATCCTAATTGGAAATGGTTTAAAACATGTAAGCAACGTACCCGAACTATTGAAAGGTGTTGCAAGGAATACTGAGCCTGGAAATGTGTTGCAAGCCTGGAACTTATTTGTTTCTGATCCCATGCTGAACATTATTTTGTTACATACAAATGACAAAATAAGAGCAAGCAGAGAGAAGTTCAAAGAACCACGCCCATCATACACAAAATACTTAGATTTAACTGAACTAAATGCTTTTATTGGGTTGTTATATTTATAAGGATGTATGAAGTCAGGTCATGAAGATGTTGTGGCTTTATTTGCATCGGATGGTACTGGCAGGGACATATTCCGTGCAACCATGAGTGTGTCACGATTTTTGTTCATTCTATCTTGTCTCCGATTTGATAATCATTCCACCAGAGCAGAAAGAAAACTTTATAATAAACTAGCAGCCGTGCATGAAATATGGGATCTATTTGTTTCTAACTGTAAGTCTTACTATGCACCGGGTGAAAATGTCACTATTGATGAAATGTTGGTGCCATTTCATGGACGATGCAGTTTCAAAATGTACATGCCTAAAAAACTAGGAAAGTACGGCATAAAAATAATGTGCATGTGTGACTCTCGCACATATTTTTTAAGTGAAACTTCTTTAGCCACGGTAGGGGTAAATCGAGAGCTTGTGTAATGCTTTAAAATCGTCACAAAATTAGTGTAACGCTCAAAATCGTCACGAAATTAGTGAGGTGTAACAGAACGGACTACACAGAAAACAATCAACTCAATGATTAGGTTAATCCAAAATTTTAAAAATCCAAAAATTCAAAATCCAAAAACTCAATATTAAAAAGTCCAACAATCCAAAATTGAAAAAATCCAAGAATTAAAACAAGTTTCACTTCTGTCGCATGGCGTTCCACGCACACTTTTTTTTGTGTAATGCTTTTGTATACACAGGTAAGGAACAACGAAATGATACACTGTCTGTTCCTACCAATGATGCACTGAAACTTATCACTCCCATTCAAGGCTCAAATAGAAATGTTGTGGTTGATAATTGGTTTATGTCAGTGGAATTATGTGAAAAGCTGACAGAAAATCATCTGACTGTGTTAGGTACTCTAAAAATGAATAAGCCACAGCTGCCCCCAGAATTCAAGCCTAATCACAAACGTCAAGTAGGTACAGTACTTTTTGGTCATAATGATAACATGACGGTTTGTTCATACATTCCTAAAAGAAATCGGGCGGTTGTGTTACTATCTACATGGCACCAGGATCAAGAAGTAAGCAAAGAAAATGGAAAGCCAGACATGATAAATGACTACAACAATGCTAAAGGTGGAGTTGACAGCTTGGATCAGCTTTGTGCTCATTACGCAGTATCCAGATGAACCAGGAGATGGCCAATGGTCATATTTTTTGCCATATTGAACATTTCTGGCGTAAACAGTGTGAATGTTCTAAGGTCTCTTGAACATACCAAGGAAACAAACCGTAGAGAGACACTAATGCAGCTTGGGAAACATCTTATCTGCCCACATATGCAATGCAGAGATTTGAAGCGTGTTCCTCGAGATCTGAAAGCCATTAAATGCAAATTCTTAGGGATACATTCCCCTCAACACGACCTCCGTGAAGAACCACCAAGAAAATCCAGATGTGAAGTATGTCCAAGACAGGCAGCCAGAAAAACTAAAAATCGATGTGAAAAGTGTGGTATGTTCATTTGTGGGCAACATGCTCATTTTGTAAGTGAAAATTGTTAATAACCTTATCTCACCAGAAAATATATTAAATTTTTTCATAATATTATGCTTTATAAGTAAACACTTCTTGTATTTGTCTACAGAGAGACAGAAAAAAAGAATTGGTGTGAAAATGGGTGTTATTTCTATTTCTAGCCTATGTGCTCATTTTGGATGTGAAAATTGTTAACAACCTTCCTTAACCATTAGCAATTCTGTATTTTTTCATATTATTATGGTTTATAAATAACATTTGTTTTATTTTACATTTTTATTATTATTTTTTATTTGGGGTAGGCCTACATAAGACCCCACCAGCATATTAGCGCAACCTGAAAACACCAGCATAGTTAAGGGTTAAGTTATGTAATTAAAATGAGAAATTAAGTTAACAATAAGAATCTGAGACTAGTAATTTAAGATTACCATAAAAATTGTTAAATATTAAGGCCTACTACTCTGTAAAGGAATTCCTTAATTCTAATGTAAACACAATTTTGTAAGCAGTGATGTATGACAAAGCTTGTTGCATACATGTATGCTCAATAAAAAAATACCCTACATCAAACAATGGATGCTATAAAGTGTTGTTGTTATTATTATTAATTACCTCTCTAATTTTGTCAATGTCCAATATCATGTAACATCCAAAGCCCTTTGTGAACACTACAAACAATAGGCCCTGGTGTTGCCAGGAGAACTGAATTGCCTTTGATGAATTCAGTGTAATATTTTCACAAATTATATCACATTTCAAGTTAAAGGGTGATTTATTTGAATTTTAAAGTTGCCCACATTTCCTTTTGGGTTGAAATGGGCAATGGCATAGGGAATGGCGGGGTCCAGAAGGTTCGGACTCCTCCCGAAATCAAAACCTAAAATTCTATTCTTGTATTAGATTAGTAATGTAGATATTTAAGCTCCATTTTTCAAATATTTAATTCTTCTATTTAATAATAAAGTACTGAATTTGCAAATGCAGGGCTATTATCACTGTTGCATGTGTTATTTAACTTTTCTTATAAATAGTAATAAGTGTTATAACTTATGTAACGATTGTTTGTTTAAGTTGGCATGTCTTAGAGTATAGTAATTAAATTTGCTAACTAGTTTTTCAGTGCTAAAATAGCATAAAATGTGATTTTCATTAATTCAATATTTAAAAATTTCTTGGGGGGTATTCCACAGCCCCCAAACCCCCTGGCATTTTCCACCCTCTCCGAAATTATTTTCTGGCCACGCCACTGGAAATGGGTATGTGTGCAAAATTTCATGCAAATTGATCAAAGCATATATTTTTCATATTTCATATTTATTTAATCTATTTTGACCACAGCTATGCGGTATAGGATACAATATAACAGACTATTATAGTACAAGGGTACAAGAATAATATTAGAAATACTTACAACACAAACAATACAAAGAAATACAAAGAAATACAGGATCAAACATTGCAACACTACAAAAACAATAAATAAATAAATAAAAAGTGCAATGTGTCAAGTAGGCCAAAGAACACATCTGAAAGATTATTTAAAGTTTTTGGCTGCCTCAAAAAGTTCATCATTTTTGTAGAAGCAGATTTGTTTTAGTTTCATCAGCACTAAGCCTTTAAATTGTTTAAAAGTTAAATTTCTAGTAGCAACTGGAAGAGAATTAAACATTTTCACTGACATGTATCTAAAATTATGTTTGGTTGTTGCAAACAAGCATTGATCCTGTAAAATGTTATTGCAATTTCTGGTGCCAAAGGTATGTATATCAGAATAAGTTTTAAAGTTATCAGAATTACGCTTAACATATATTGTACAGGGAACAAACATACATACCCACATACCCACTTTCAGTTTTATATATTAGATTTACAGAAATACTGATATAGTTATTAACTATGAGATTCATATTAAACTCACCCTCCTTTATGCAAGGTCTGTAATTTTGTGCCATCTGGTGAAACAACGTCTACTCTGCCCTTATGAATGAAGTAAATGTTTTCCTCACAGTCATTTAAGTTAATCAATGTACCATGTTTCATGAAAAATTTAACTTTCATGTTCTCAAGCAGTACCCGATAAAATGAGGTACCAGCATTAGACAGCACAGCAACCTATAAAAAACCAAATTTCAAAACATAATCTAAAAATACACTAAACTATGGTCAGTCAGTTTTAACCTTCCGTCAGGCGCAATATTCTTACCTTCGAGTTTGGGTGCAATGTGCCTACTCAGCACACACGTTAAAAAAACGTAATTAACACATTGTTTGCCAATTTGTACAACGAGAAGTGGAAGAATGTTAGTGTTAGGGATGTTCAAAGGATAAAAAATTAAACATTTGCTGCAAGAAAACTGTGTATTTGACGTAATACTGGTTAAACAAAATTTTAAGAAAATTTATGAGTCGCCTCCAAACAACATGAAAGAAAAGTAAGAACAAATTAGTTACAGTTGAAAGAACATTAAAATAGTTCACATTATCAACATTTAGTCTTGTTCAAATTTGAATCACACTGAATCATTCAGAGAGGAGGTCTGTTCCTTCATCAGTAATGCACTGATTATATACCATATTGGCATGGGATAAGCAGATAGGTGTTTCACATTTCTTGCATGCAGCCTAACAACAAGATATATTTTAGCAAAAGTAATGAAGATTCTAGCATTATTTAGTCTAAATAAGTTCAATTAAACACTTTCTTCTGCAAATATTTTCAAAATACACACCTTCAAGAATGTAGTAGTAGTAGTAGTAGTAAATGATTTATTTTGCCTGGCAGAGTTAAGGCCATAAGGCCTTCTCTTCCACTCAACCAGGTTTCAGAAAATATATACAATGTAGGTTTACATAAATAGCAAATTAGTGAATAAGAGACTTATGACTAATACTAAGACTAAGGTTAAGGCTAATCATAATAATAATTTAAATAAGTAAAAAGCATAGGTTTCATAAAAAGCATAGACTTCATAGAGAGCGTAAGTGTCATCAAAGAAAATAGTAATATAGTATTAATGTTACAAGTAAAACAAGGAATATGTAAAATTATGTTATAATGGGAATTTAAGTCTAGCTGTAGATACGTTATAAGGAGACTAAGTAATGTTATATACAGTGAAAGATGGAGTGACTACAAAGAGCTAGTTCTGTTCAGTGGGCAATAATTCCTTAATAAGCGCAGATTTGAAAGAGTGTACACTCCGACTACCCCTAATATCTTGTGACAAGGAATTCCAAGAACGGGCTGTGGCTATGGTGAATGAATGAGAGTATGAGGTTGTATGATGACTAGGAATTGATAACAGAGAGTTGTGCTGCGAGCGTGTACCATGATTATGGTAGAAGGATAGAAATGTAAATCGGGGAGCCAAGTAAATGACTTCAGGCGCAATGAGCTTCTCTGAACAAAAGTTTACAACTCCCCATGGTAATGGTCGAATACAAACTGAGTGGGGAGGTTGTATACAGCAGCAGGAAAAAAGAAACAACTACTCAGAGGCCCAATAGTCAATGCTGCCTGGTGACAGACGAAGGAGAAAAAATTGACGCCTTGTGCCTCTCAGATCAGTTGCGCCTGACGGAAGGTTAAACTAATTCTTGAGAAGGTCTACTGCTGTTACAATACTAGAGGTTGAAAGCTTTCAAAACTTTGTTGAGATAATGTTACAGTGTGAAAAGTTCATACTTCAGGGGGGGGGGGGGGAAATTGATGACAAGTAAGAAATATTGTTTTGCATTTTCCTTTGCAAAGTAGCCAAGGAATTAAGAAGTATAATGAATTACAGTAAATTTCCTGGTTCTGCCCTTAAAAAAAGATTTGAATACACAAACATAAAGCTACAGGAGATAGGGAATTAACTACAATCGTCCATGAGATGTGTTGAGGATAAAGCACCTGAACATTTTTGGCTTAACTGGTTTCATTGCAGATCAATAAACGCTCTAATGATTGTGAATCTATTCATGATTGTGATACAACTGAAGTTAGGCAGGGAAGGAACAATACCCTGCTTTTTTGCTTAAATGGATAACACTGTATAATTATTATACTCACTTCTTTCAAAGTTCTTCCAAAGATACTGACCAAAATATCTTCTCTAAGAGTAAAATGAAAAATCTGCAACATTTCTAAAACATCTTTTCCTTGTTTCTTCATCCACATATATTCAAAGTACTTTATAACATCTCTGTAAATTAAGTTGCACATAAATCACACAAACTCATTGTCACTGTTAGGCAAAAGTAATTTATGCTATAAGATGAGAGATAAAATTGTATATCATCATTCTTTTGATTACTAGTATCTAAAGAAAAATAAATAATAATTTGTTTCATTTCTGGGTAATGTTTACTTTAATACTAGTACTGGTACCAGTTAATCATTGGGGGTACCAGGGTCATTTTTAGAAATTTCCTGCCTATAGGTTCTCATGTATCTGCCGCCCCTCTAAACTATTTTATAACAGTAAATATTACTAACTTACATACTCTTCTTTAAAGGTTTTAGGCTTAAAGTGTATATAAAACTGTTTGTGAGCCTAAAGTTCACAAGACTGGGATGGCATTTTCTAGTGTGAACCACTTTCCGTGAACTGGTTCCTGTCGCTTCTTCTGACAAACACAAAGGATTTTTCAATTCACATTGGGTTATTGATTGCTAGAGGTTTGCTGTGAAAATAATTTCAACAAATGGTTCACAAGCTGCTTACGAACTATTGGCTCACAGATATATTCGCACCTCCGTACCACAACTCAAGACTAACATTGGAATGTAATTGCACAAACAAAAAGCATGACAATGATTGAAAATAATAATGTCTGCTGTACATATTTCCCAAGTTCGATGAACATTCGTTGTCTGTCTGCCTTAATGCAACGTCAGCATGAGATAGAAGGGAGTATACTGTTGTCAGGTGTACAATCGTTCAAACTATCATATACCACTTAATTTTGGAATTGTAAAAAGTTATATCTTTCAAAATTTTCCCCTGGGCTGCAGCCTACTGGAAGAAATGGCCCTGGGAGTACTGTATATGTATTGCAATTGGTTGAGACATGTCCTACACACTAGAAAGTTGTTGGCTCCATCTCCAATGAAGTCATTGGAATTTTTCAACTGGTTTAATTATTTTGGTGGCACTATGGCCCTGAGCTTCCAACAAATATGAGTTGGCCTATTGAGATTAATCCTGGGTGGTAAAGGCAACCACTGTTTATTTGTTTGTTTGTTTGTTTGTTTATTTGCAACATTTTTACAGTTGTTACAAAATTACAATATAAGTGTAACTTATATAAATATTGTTTTGAACGCCACTCAGAAGAGCAAAGCTTGTCCTCGGAGGCAGTTCAGTTCAATACAACAAAAAATTTACCCTAAAATAATTTTTTAACAGTAGTACAAAAATGAGATTTACAAAACATAGAATTGTACAAGTAAATGCAATACTAGATATATTTTTTATTAAACAGATACCTTTGAATTATTTTTGAATTCTGCAAGATTATAAAAAGCGTTTTCCGCTAGGTAAGATTTTGTACTCTTTAGCTTTTCAGTTGTAGTATTCTTTTTTTTAATGGCCTCCGGTAATTTGTTATATAGTTCTTTGCCAATATTTTTAACTGAACGGTTATTTAATGTTCCTCTGAGTGAGGTTCTGAAGAAGTCTTCTTTATTTCTTAGGTTGTGCTGGTGTATATTAAAATTTTTCGTTAGATGTTCACCTTTTTTTGTGAGAATGTGTTTGATACTTTCATATATATAAATACATGGAACTGTTAGTATTTTTAGTTTCTTAAAGATGGGTACATGATTTTTTCCTGTCTATTTGTGCAATTATTCTAATACTTCTTTTTTGTAGTTCGAAAACCTTTAATACTTCCCTAGGCTGAAGGTTGGTAACATGTGTCGAAAACTTAAAATTCTGGGAGCATCAACATCCTGGGATCCTATGTCTGTATGTGGAATACAATACTTTCAAGGCCCTGCTTCTGCAAGGGGCCCAGACCTCGAGAATGGCTCATCATTACCCTCCTGTAAAAGCATTATTAGTCAAAATTGGTTGAATTCCCACTGAAACTATCTTCCTTTAAAATCCCTTAATCTCAGATTACTATATTTTGTGTTAATGTTCAAAAGTGATCTCATTTTTGTGAATGCTGTCTCGGTTATGTCAATTTGTGATCTGATGTGCATAATGCAATAGGCACATTCATCTCCTAAGTACCAGTGCTTGAACTGATGAAGATTTTTCAGTTCTCGGTTTCTCATGAAGATTATCACCAATTCTTCCCTCTGTGAAATCCTCATCACTTTGACTTTTCTATGTTGAATTCAATATCCACTCCATACTTCTGGTCTCTCCATGATTCAGACCTTTCACTCTTTGTCCTAGGTGTAGGTTGATTATTAATCTTCCGTCTTCCCAGCCAATGCCGATTCCAGTCTTTTCCAGTTAACACAATCAATTTTTTTTTCCCAGTCGATAAGACATACACATACTTCTTTCTTCATTTTAGAACTCTCAAATAATTCTAAGCATTCTGATTGACTCTCATTCCTCTTTCTTTCTTGCCCTCTCTCAGGAAATTTCACTTTTGGTTTTTAGTAATTCATAAGAAATGCCTTTCTTACATGTTTTCTTCATGAAAAGGGGCTCTAAAGTCATTAGAGATAATTTTATAGAGTAAGACAAAATGGCTAAGGGACTTAAAAGACTGTTTTTCTATGTTTTGAAATTCTGCGCTTCCTGATGGCTTTTTTTTACACATCTGTACTGAATTAAGAAATAGTAAAATCATCTGCTGCTAGGTCTTGTGAACAATGTTTTTCTGGCTACAAGTATACATGGATGTTTTTCTCAAACAGACAACCAGATAATATAAAATAATATTAAAATCTTGCAAAGCTAACAGTTTTGGACCAGACTAAACACTTGTTACGATACTGACAATGTCAGAAACTTATTGTAAGTACATTGACAGCTAATAAATAAAAAAATACATTGAAAAATTCAAATTGAACTTAAAAACCTTATTTCATTGGTACAATTAACTTTTTACATTGCTTAATCAAAATATTTAGATTACCAAGGATGATGAAATAAGACGATTTTGGATATTTGTGATCAGAAAAACACTAATTATGAATCGATTTTGATAGCATTTAGAAGATTTTAGAGTTTTTCAATAAACAAGACAGACATAATGTTACTGGACTTTAAATTCTTAGAAAATGGCAGGCTAGTCTGTCAAATTAAGCCTTAGCTTAAACATACACACAAAAAAACATCATATTTAATCATTTATAAGTCTCACTTTTTGGCCAAATCTTTCCTTAGAATTCAGAGATGGAGCCGATACTTGAGATATTGTGGCGAAGTGGGGCCAGCAATATGGTACCCTGATTTGCTGAGGGGATCATTAGAGTAGCTATGGTAGAGTTAGCCTGCTGACCTCTCTGACTCCCTCAACAAAGAAACGCACCACTTTCTGGGTACTCCTGATAACTGATAAGAAGGTGCACATGAATATATCACAAGGAAACAACACTTCTTGATCTTGGGTACCTATGAGTATCAAAGTTGTGGATATCATTGATTGGAGTAGGACCGGCCTTTCCAACTGAGGTGCTGCCACGGTGCAGGCCAGCACCGGTGTAGCACCAGAGGCAGCTCCACAGATCTAGCCAGCGCTCAGCTTACGAAAACAATATTATTAATATCAAATAAACACAAAATTTATTTTCTACATATAATGTGTTTGCCTTTGTGTACATTTAGAATTTAAGTAGATTTTTAAAGTAGATTGTTAACATCGTTTTGCCGAAACTAATTTACCAATATTGCATACAATCGATTTGGCAAAGGAAATTCAAAGTACAGCCTCTAAGGCAGGGGAAGTCAACTACGTCTTGTGATGACGTTTGTGGAGCAAGAGCATGCGGATCCCATGTGTGTGACGTCAGCAAGAGCGCACGGTAGTAGGGGTGTTTAGAGTACGCTAGAGCTAGGTACTGGAGGACCTATTCACTTTAGCTCTGTGGGTAGAACAACTTCTGGTTGGAAATACGGAGCATTTTTCAAAGTTAATGCAAGATGCGATCCTGATAGTGTTCTCTCTGCAGAACATGTGTTAGTTCTGCAAAAATTCTTCTTCAGTTCGAATCGAGGTTTCAGGATGTGGAAAACCTTTCTCCAATATTTAAACTTTTTGCTACCCCATATTTAGTTAATGTCAAAGACGTTCCTTGCCCGTATCAGTTGGAACTGCTAAACTTACAATGCGACGATCTGTTAAAGGACAAATACGAACGTCAAGTGGTCTTGGGTAACTTTTACAGAAATTTCTCTGAAACCAGATTCCCGAAACTTGCCGCACGAATATTATGTAATTTTGGATCGACATATGTGGCCGAACAATTTTTTTCACGAATGAAATGTGCAAAGCTCAAATCAAGAAGTACATTGTCAAATCACAACCTAAATGTAGTCTTCGATTAAATATTGCTCAAACATTACGTCCCAACATTGATAAACTTGTTAAAGAAAAAAGAGACAGGAAAGTCAGAAAATTGTTACTGTAATCTTGTATCATCTAAGGTGCAGACGAGCTTGTATGGTAATTAATTCAGTTCATTTTTTTAATTATTTTTATAGTAGTGAATTATGTTAATTCAAATGATAGTAGGCTATTGTCTTTTTTTGTCAAAGAACATAGATTTTGTGGAAAGGCAATTGTTCTCACAGAATAGAAAAATAGAATCATTTATAATATGTTAAACTACTGTGCTATCAAGAAAAGAAAATCGATTGATGTTTCATTAACTCGGAAACACGTATTACGTAAGTTCTAACCCCCTAAATTCCCCCTGCCCGCAATACTAATACCTCTCTCTTCCCCCCTGTTCACTGATGCCTACATTTCACATACTCCTCGCAGAGGTACAACGCGAGCAGTGAGTGCAGAAAGCAGTGACGTCACAGAGCAACCTTCTGTCTTCCCCTGCTCTAAGGCAACATCAGACAGAGAAGTCCTGGTCTTACTTTTATTTAAATTCATAATTGAAAACATCTGTTCGCATGCATAAGTTGTACCGAACACTGACGTAAATTTTAAGGCAAGTACGTGAAGGTTAGGAAATTCCTGTGGATGGATACCTTTGTAAAATGAAAGTAAATTGCTGGTGTAGTGATAGTACCTGAACGTTTATCAGCCCTTTTTGGAAACATGATGATGATTTTCAGGACAAATATTTCAAGTTGAGGTGTCATATCATTAATTTCTTTGAATGGGCATTGAATTTATCGTGCAAATTCTGTAACAACGTCTGATACTCTCCAAGGTTTTCATAAATAGACAAATTTAATGATTTTAATGAAGGAAAATTTTCAAAACATCAGGCTTTAAACTGCTCTTTAAATAATAAACTCTGCATTTGAAAGCTTTAATTCTCTCACATATGGTGCTAATTAACTAATTTCTCCCTTGCAACTAAATAGTTAAATCATTTAAATAAACATTCCACGCGGTGCTACCCGGATAGCCTAGACCATGGCTGCGCAACTGGTGCACATTGTGCCACTGTGCGGAGGGATAATGCCTCCCACTACAGTCGCCCTTGATGTCAGAATAAAGCAGTTTCGACGTGACACTGAACATGAAGAGCAGGTTTCATACATCACAGCATGGGTGGGGTACTAAAACGTTTCCCCTCAGTTGCTCAGGTATGTGATGACTCCGGCCGCGGAAGCCTACGGACTCATTTAAATAAGGCATTATATCCACTAAGAAAGCGAATTCAGCTACCCATTGTGCTGTCTCTGAACACACATGCAGTCGCACCAGCCTCTACATGGGGAAGGAGAGCATCAGGCTGCCGTTGAGTGCTGCGATGGTGTGCCCCAGTGCAAAGTGCTCGAGTTGGAAAGGCCTGGAGTAGGACATATATTTATACAAACAGGATTTATCCATGAGTAAATACAGAATAATATTACCTGCACAAATCAGTTGGAATCTTGGCACTGTTCATGTAATTTACAAGTGAATGCATTTTCTCTTGGTATATTGTAAGGTCCACATTACGAGATGCTCTAGACGCTATAATAGAAGATATAACATGCAAGTAGCCTATCATTCCTGAAACATTTAAGAAATGTATTAATATAACTTCATTATGAATAACGTTTCATGACATTTAATTATATTCTTAATAAAAAGAATATAATTATAATAATATAAAGTCTGAAAAAACATTGGTAGGGCAGAAATATCAACTTATTACAAATTTTTCAGTATATGGTGTAACTTGCATTATCTTCTTTACATAATATAAAGAATTTGGAAATATAATAATTTAAAGTTCAATATTAGTGATAAGGCATAAAAAACAAGATAATTCAAAATACAATATCAATATTAGCTTCAAAACTATCATTGATAGAATAAAATGGATTTAAAGGAAGTCAGTCTCTCAAACAGCCTTAAACCTATTTGATTTAACTGACTGTGCAGCTTTGGGTAATTTATTAAACAATTTAATACCTATATTATTACACCACCTCTGTGTTTTAGTTAATCTTGCACTTTGAGTAACAATGAGTTGGTTATTCCTAGTGTCATATTGATGGAGTTTAAAGTGAAAATTTTGACTATGGAGATTAGACTTAATATTTACCAAACAATTGTAGATACATTGATTAATTACAGTGAAAATTTTAAAATTCTGAAACAATGGACCACTACGAAGGGCTGCTATTCTGATTGTAAGATTTCAAGCATGAGACGGCTAATTTTCTATAAAGAATCAATTTTTAAATTTCATATTTTTAGAGGAATGGATTGTTTTAGTTTTTAATTATTGAATAGATGTAGATATATACCGGTAGTATAGAAAACCACAAAATGTTGTTTCTGTTGAATATTACATGAGAATATTTTAGGAGAAACATACCTCTGATGCTGGGATTCGAACCCATGACCTTCAGTGTTATGTGCCAATGCTCTACTAACTCACAACAGTTCAACTCACAGCACCAGATGGAATCTCACTCCTATCTCTCCTGAAAGGCATTCATGTCATGTACAGTATCATGAAGTATACAGTTTCGTATATCTGGTTACTGAAAGTGTGGTAGACCATTACAGTCTTAGGAGAGAGATTCCATCTGATGCTGTGATTCAAACTTTGAATAGCTCAGTTGCTAGAACATCAGCATATAAAGCTGAAGGTCATGAATTTATATCACAGTGTCAGAGGAATTTACTCATAAAATATTCTCATATTAAACAGAATTTGCGCTGGTCATTACAGTATTTTAAAGGATCACCATGTCATTAAAGGTGTTTAGGTGTTCTTTTATACAGAGGGCCACAAGTCACAATCAGGTATTTTATATCATGGTTTTCTGAAATAATAAAATGCCTTAAGTGACGTAAAAAAATGTTATTTATTGAACATGCCTATTTGAAGGGATAGAAATATGCAAGAAAACACAAGAAAAAAGTTAGCAGGGTCTATGGGCATCATTGTTAAACATCTAAAGTTGTGGTATGCACATTATCATTTTCCATACACAGTTGAATGTGCACCCATATCTGTCTGCTTGCAAGCCTGTGCATTTCTCTGGTTTCTTTTACATTTCACCAGTCCGTTCTTTTATGAATCCACACAAAAATGATGAGATATTTCTAAATCGTATATTTGCTTGTATCCGCCATTGCTTACAACACAAAAATAAGAGTGTTTCATTCGACAACAATCACCTAATAACCTTCGTGCCTGGAAAAAGCCTGGCTTTCACCTGAAACATAACAATGCCCTCAGAGAAGCGACAAACTAATACCATAAACATTACCGTATATGAAGGGAAAAAAATTTGCTCAATTAATTTACACTTTCAGAAAAAGTGTTATTTCAATATAAATAATATCCGATCATGATTTTTGGCCCATTCTGTATATCTTTATACAAGACTTTGTATTCATGTAGGCCTATACCATATCTATTAATTATCAAACTGATGTGTAATGAACAGTTAAATATGTCAATTATGTTGTACAAAGATACGTTATGTTTAATGGAATAATGGATATTAATCATAGGTAGGCCCTACTGAAATTATGACATACTTTACCTGCAATACTAAGGAAGATGAAAATGGCGCATTCACTATCATTATGACAACTTATTCCTCTCAGAGCACATCCTGTAATAGTTGTAGTCATCCAATACAAACCATATATATAAACGTAAGCAGGTGTTAGAGGTCCTCGGATGTGTGGATTGGCAAACACTGAAATAAAAGAGAATGAAAGCAAATGGATAAACCAAGATGAAATCAATATACACCTAACCAGGATCAAACTGGCTATATGGGCAATCAGGAAAATTTCCATTCCCCCCACCACCCTAAATTTCATAGTTGAAGAAATTCATTCCGTTTGTGGTGAAATGATAGGATAATGTAGGCCTACTAAGAAGTCCCCTGCCACAATAAAGAACATATGCAGGAGTTCACTTTGTTACAAAGTTTGCTACAGGAATTGCTTTATTTTCACAGTTAGAATGAACAATCTTTGGGAGCACACTACTATTATTATAATATAGCCTTCAATATTATTAGTTATGTACAGGTTGATGTAAATCCGGTATTGTTACTACTATTGGAATTAAATACATAATTAGGTACAAATGACATAGTTTGACAAATCTTTAATAATAATAATAATAATAATAATAATAATAATAATAATAATAATAATAATAATAAATAGTAATAATAGTAATAATAATAATAATAATAACAACAACAACAGTAAGATGTTAGAGTTAATTTATTGCAAACACATTTGCATATATCCCATTATGAAATTATGTGCATGGGTAATACAGAAATCAGTAACGACAGTTATTTTCATAACTAAAAAAACTGAAAAATTTATTAAAAAATGTTAATTTATAAGTAAGTTTTACATAAATAAGTATCACTAGTCTCAAAACGAAGATGAGAATTGTAACACACATGAAAGTATACAGTTATAAAACAAGCAGTGTACAGAAACACTTTTAATTTTCAATGGATGTACTATAACAAGTAAAATGTGTTATATGTTTTTTTTAATATCCTAAAAATACAGTTTGCAATTGCATAAAAAAAAGTCTTTACTTTCAAATTTTTAACCCATTGGCCTAACTTGCCATCATTGAGGCGGAATTTCTTAGTACAACCTTCCCTTACCCAGCTATCCATGATATGGATCTTTCTTCAGTGACCTTCACTTACTTGGATGCTGTTGAGACAAAATATTTCCTTTCCATGTTTATAATGTTCATAAATAAAAATTCCCATTAGTTGCTGTATAGAAAATGTAATTAAAAATTTCAAAATGGCCCCACATTTTCAAACTTGAACTAAAAATAAATTTAATTTACTATATGAGTTGACATAAACACACTTTAATGCTTATATTGCTTTAATACATTGCATATGTAATCTTTCATGGGATGATTATATCTCTCATTTAAAAGGGAAATTATCTTCTTTGTGTTAAGCCTTTCGTATTTTAAGCAACATCTCAAATATAGGAATACTTAAAACATATTATTTCGGTTGTATTCAATCGGTACTAAACTATGGTATAATTTTTTGGGGTAACTCTCCAAAAATGATCGAGGTTTTTAGAATTCAAAAAAACATTTTAAAAATCATGGTTAATGTTCCCACTAGAACCAGCAGTAAACCAATTTTTAAAAAGCTTAATATAATGCCTTTACCATGTTTATATATTTTGGAGACTGTTTATTTCATTCATTGTAATTAAAAACTTTTCAAATATAACCATGATCTTCATAAGTACAACACAAGAATCTCTAATGATCTACATCTCAATAACCATAGAACCACTAAATTCCTAAAAAGCATTACACATCAAGGCATTAAACTGTATAACAAATTGCCCAACTCATTCAAAAAGTTAGATCCTAAGAAATTTAAACGCAAAGTAAGCTCCCTATTAAAGGATTTCTCATTCTATAATGTAAACAAATTTTTTCAGTCCTCCTTTAAAGATTTATAATTTGACTAATTTCTCCTCCGTTACAGGATATCACTCCTTCTCTCTCTCTACTCCAATTTCTCTTGTTAGTCTCTATGTATGCCTTGTGATTGTGATGCATAGTCCTAAACTGCCATGTGACTATTCAATCTCATTTCTACCTCAATTACCTTGTTTCTCGCATATTTCTTTTATTTAGTGTATGTGCAGAACTACTAGGCTAGCTTAATTTTAGTTTCTTTTCTCAGATGCAACATATATAATTAATTTATATTTGTCCTGTAGTATTTTCTGCTCTGTATTATAACTAGGTTTAGACTTAATCTTAAAAAATGATGACGAAACCATGTATTTTTTAAATACCAACGGTGAATAAATTTATTATTATATTATTATTACTATATTTTGGTATGATGCGTTTCAAGGAGCCTCCTCCCCATTTTCAAACACTTTGTCAACTGCCAAATCCTTCCCAGGAAAATTCTTTTGCGCACCTGGTGGGCTTTTATGAACTTTCTGATTAAACTGTCTTCCTCAGGTATTTCGAAATTCATTAGGCTGTTCTTGAATTTTGCAATGTAAATTTTTTCCAAAATTTCCAGATTCTTGTGTTTACTGACTAACTTTAATAGTTTAGGTTCTTTCGAAATTTTATGGGCATATTCCCAAACATGTGATGCCATAACTGATTTTCAATTTGACAGTTTTTGATGTTCCTCACATGTTCTTTTACTCTTGTGTCAATGTTTCTTTTTGTTCTTCCTATGTAAAATTGGTCACAATTTTGGCAACTAATTGGTATATTCCTGATTTTTTCCCTGGAGGTATGCAGTCACCACGGTTAATTTTTATTAAATTTAAGTGAAGCAAAAAGTGTGTTTATGTCAGCTCATATAGTAAATTAAATTTATTGTAGTTGCTGCACTGTATAAAGTTCCACAAAGTCTTTATTAAACTAAAAACTTAAAACTAAGGGAAACAGTAAATGCCATTAACTTTCCTGGCAAAGCAAAACAAACAATGAAATCAAAATATCTGTGTACTAACCTGATCGATGAATCCATGAATCATTCAAACAAACAACTCCTTCTGTATAGATACCTGCTGGGTCTTGCTTTATGTTTTCATGGAACTTACATTGGAGTGTGCAAATACATGAGGCAGCAAAATTGACAATCACAATGGCAATTGGGAAATACTTCATGACTCTGGAAACATTCAAAATCTAAAGTTATTTCTTCATAAGAATGAAATATTTCACTTCTATATATTATTATCTACATCATTGCTGAGCCAAAACTGCTCAAAGCAATGACATTTGAAAAGTAATTTTATTTTGTAAAGCAGGGACTCACTAAGACGGGATTTTTTTAAAAATTTAGCCCCTGAAGAGGCATAAGGGGGTTCAAACTTTGAATGAAAAAATATTATTTAACAGTTTTATTGACATAAAACTTGGCAAAAACTAAAAAATATAAATAATTGAACCACATATTTCTTATTTATTTATTTTTGGACTTTACTGGTTTTTGTAATCGATCCCTCAACTGTATTAATATTACCAACATACACAGGGCCGCCACATCTCGGGGTCGGGCCCAGGACCATGTAGGCTGCTGGTCGCGGGCCCCTCACTGAACGCCGACAATCCTCATTCAGATAGTTGTCTCTTCCCTTCTCCGTGGAGCTTCCTTCTCGTTGCTAGTGTAACAGAACATTTTATCAAACTTTTCCAGTTTTCCATAAAATTATATCACATCACCAGGATCCAGCGGGCCCCAAGAGGCCCGGGCTTGGGTCCCATGGGTCCGGCAGCACCCCCCATGTGGCGGCCCTGAACATACAAGTATTAATGGTCTTATTTTACTTACGAGATATACCGATGCTTGGAGATGATATCGCTTTCCAGGTAATAAAACATAGCTAGTATCCTGTGACTCTGTACTACTCTGAGAAGTGTAAAGTATGAATACATTCTATTTCTTTGAGTCAGTTGCAGCAACTCCACTGGTAGACACCCCAGCAAGTCCAGTAAAAATCCATGTTTAATATAAAATACTAATGTTTTCAGGGGGTGTGTCACTAGTATTCCATTATCATTGTAGTAGCATACATGACAGCGTACATACCTATGAAACAAATCTTACATTGAACACATAAAAATGATTACATATTTTTAAATAGAATTGCTGGAGCGATAAACAATCTGCACAATCTTCAACCTCTACTATGCAGTAACTATGTACCGCATTTTACGGACCATAAGATGCACTTTTTTACTTTGAAAACAGAGTCTTAAAAGTTGGGTATGTCTAATGGTCCGAAGTACACTAAAAAAAATTAAAATTATGGTAAATATTGCTGGAATACCATAGTTATACGGTACACGGTGTTGTAAACCATAAGACAGTAACAAATTTTAGCACAGACTGTACATCACTGCACTTGTCACTATCGTAAAATGAAGGTAGCTGGAAGCCAGGTATACAATGCGAAAAGAAAGGAATGTTGAGTTCTTATATACAAAAGGAGTGTCTTCCTCAGGTGGTTTAAATTAATACAATGACCTCTAAATAGCCTTGTCCCGTTACACTTACCATATGCTGAATTGAGGGTTAGAGGAAGTAAAAGTATTTTCAGTCTTTCATGAGAAGTCAGTTCAGTTGTTAAAATTTACACGATGCCACCTGTGCAGAAGAGATTTTCGTACAATGCAGGTTTTAAGTTAGAAGTGATTTAGACCGATTCCATTGTACAAGGCCATAATTTGCTTATATAATGAAGTATATTATTCCCTTTAAAATATTTCATTTAGAATCACATTAAATATGTTTTTCTTTAAATTTCCATCCTAAACTTAAGGTGCGTCTTATGGTCCAGAGCATCCGATGGTCCGTAAAATACGGTAATTTATAATTAATTCACTATTAATAGTATTTTTTACTGACATTAAACCAATTTGTAACAGGTTATCGTAACGTAACATTTGCGTGTGAACTCCTAAAATATTTCATATGAATGTAATGTTGCACTTGTTTTGTGATATAGACCCTGAAAGAAACAAAGTAACATAGTTAAAGGAGCAGTCTGTGATAAAATTCAATTTTTCAATTGTACTGTGATATTTTTATTAGAGAACTATAAGAAAAATGGCACTTGTCTTTATTCTTTATGTTGCATAGTTGCAGAGATAATTGAGTATAAATCTGCAGCATGATGTCACATGCATGGTACAGCACCAAGCTTTGTTTTTGACTGAGCTTCCTCCACATTCCTTCAAGTATTTGTGCACATTAAGGAGATCTGCTATCTACTACTACTAAGTGACGGGAAAAGTACAAAAAGAAAGTAATTGGGCTGGATTACAATTACCTGAGAGACATTTTACTAAATTATAATTACAAATTACTTTTTCAAAAGTAATCAGTAAAATTACAATTACATTTACAATTACATTTACAATTACTTTACAAAATGGCAGTACCTAAAAATTCCTTGTTTTTTGTTTGTTTTGGGCACAATGAGAATATTTTCGGAAACATTGAGTAACTTTTTGTTAATATTAACTCTAATTTGAATATTAGTTGCAAAAACAGTAATGATGACGATATAGCAAGCGAGCATGATACTAATACTAAGACTACTAAATTGTAACAATTACAATTTTATTTCCAGAAGTAAATTACAAGTAGAAATTCATTTCTTTAAAAGTATTGATTACAAGTAAATGGGACCAAAAAAGGAATTGTTACTGTAATCCGATTACTTTTACTCAACTACTTCTCATAACTGCTGCTACTACTAATACTACTACTACTACTACTACTACTACTGCTACTTGATGGTGATAAATCTCCTCAAGGACTGGGCTTGCCATTCATCCGTTACATAATCTACCACAGGGAGATGGCAGGAATGGGGGCATATGTTTAGCATGCTGACTCCCATGGGCATTATTGATGGCTTACTGAACAAGAGTCATTACTTCTTTATCAAGTAGCTCCTCAGTTTGTGTCACGAGACTGAGTCAGTGTGCATGCGCTCTTTATACAGTGCAATGCAATGGTAGACTTCCATTCCATGCAGTCTACCCTTACTGGTGTCAGGCGTCTTCCTAGTTAGACCGCTCTCTAGCTCTTCACCTAACTTCTCAGTCACGGGCCACGTCTGGACTGAGTGCACCCCCTTCCAGAACATTCTACCTCAGAAAAGTTTGAGGAGATACCAGGGATTGAATCCAGACCTATGAATCCATAATCAGCAATACTAACCACTAGAGCACTAGACCACACAGGTGGTTTAAGACATATTTAACAGGAAATAAATGCATGCTAACTTTATAAACTTGATCTAATTAGGTGTAGGCTAAACAAAACAAAAGGATACCATAACAATATTGGGATAACATTATATAACAAATTACCAGATAAACTTCAAGAAATGTCCCCAAATTTATGTACAAAAAAACTATATTCCTGGCTTCAAAAAAATCCTTTTTATAATATTCAAGAATACCTAGAATCTGACATACAAACAGAATAGAACAACTTAGTGCAAATAATTACATGATGTAAAAAGGTAAGAAATTAGTGTAAACTATAAGTATACTTTGTTCATTTAGTGTCACTCAGGTTGTAGTATTAGTATAACAATTGACTCGTATAATTATATGTTTATAAGATTGTAAATAATTATAGAATGAATTAGCATAGCTTAGGTTGTTATTGATAAGTATTAATGTTGTTGATAAGTATTAATGTAAATAGCTTACATGACCGATTGCAGTTTGTACTGCCTAAAGGTCTAACAAATAAATATGAAAAATATGAAATATTGACCACTTTCGTAGTCTTGTGGTTAGCATTGCCCACTAGGGATCTGCAGGCCTGGATTTAATCTCCAGTACCTTCTTGGATTTTTCTGAGGTATGGAGGTCTGGAACAGGGTTCACTCAGCCTCATGATACAAACTGAGGATAGATTGAGAAGTAGTTGCTCTGGTTACAAAAACCATCATTAACAGCTAAGGGCATCAGTATGCTGACCACTTGCCCCCATTCCTGCTATCTGCCTATGGTAAATGATGCAGTGATCGAATGGTAGGCCTAGTCCCTTCAGGATGTAGCACCACGGAGGTACTGCTCTCAATTGTAGAATTATTGTATCCCTAGGCCTACATAAAGCACTGTATACTGTGACAATACTCCCTAGGGGAACTCTAGGCTACAGTGATTATATTATCTTACTTGATGACATCTTAAGTGTACCGGTATGTAAAATTAATTTAGTTTCCGGTTCCATAACAATATTAACAGGGAATTAATAATGCTCGAATTTTAATTTGTTGACTGACTACTGATTTTTAACTAAGCAAGGCTTACTTACAAGTCAATAAAAGCAGGAATATCAAGAACTTTATCAATTATACTAGTATATAATTGTGATTGTGCCATAACAATAATTCTTGCTGGATACCAAAGACAGGTAAAAAACGCAAAGACAACACGAAATGCCTCCCACCATATTCTGAACTTTCCATCTGGCATAATTACCACAGGCATCAAAAGGTATCTGTGAACATCAAATAAATTTACTATTAGGAACTTTTTATCAACCTAGATTTCTTGGAAAATAAAACTGATGCTATGACTTTATTTCAGACAATCTTAATAGAAAGAAATGGTTGTGTAAGTTATTTTTTCACAACACAAAACATTCAATTTCCTCCTCTAGTTTTTTCAAGACTATGGTACATTTTGCTATGAATCTATAATGACATTTATTAAGATATGAGCATACTTATTAAACAAGGAAAGTGAGTTTCATAATTTTTATAATACCGGTATGATTATTTCAATTACCATTACAGGCAATTTGCATGTGACTGTTTTTATTCGACCATAATTACATGTTTAAGTACTAAGATTTTAGATTAATAAAAAAAATGGCTGATTGCAGCAATCAGCTGTTAGCAAGTTATCGTAGTTCATGTCTTATCTGATAGATGCCAGCTGATGGAATACAGTCAAGCCAAAACTTGTTCTTGGCTGTTTTCTTAGAATGAATGGATTTTTACAAGACAATATAGACTCAATTTATTAAAATTAATATGAACAGAATCAATGTTATTTTAAATGCAGGCATTTATTACACTGTTTGATTAGCTGCTCTCAAGGTTTCAAGATCGTTCCAAGTTCAATAACAATCAATACCACACCTGTGTAATGATGAAAATCTATTTTGAAATGGATATCATTATGACACCATTATATCACATGATATAAACATAATATAGAACAGTCAAACAAAAAACCATTTAAATTTCATCATTATTAGGGAACTGAGACAATGATAGTTTTAAAACTGCAGACTGACATCCACAAATCGTTAGAGCCATGTTCGAGAAAATTGCGAAAAAATAAATTTTCTTAATTTAAAGTGGCATTAAAAGTAAGAGAAAGTCATCGCCAATCTTTGTGGTACATCCCCAGAAGTATCTAACCCAAATACAAAATTTTGTTTTCATACAATTTTTTTTTTTTTGGAGGTATTCTGTTCAAGACAGGCAGAGATACAAACAGACATGTTTCTGAAAATAGTATATTTCTATTCAGTGGACCACAAAACGTGTACTAATGTTAAAAACTCAACTTCGAATTTTGGGGTCGAGCACAATACTTCCTCTACGTATAGTAGCTATGGTACAGTTAGAGGAATTAAAAATGCTTTAAAGAAATAATAAATTATATACCTAATTAAACCAAGGAGTCCAAGCTCCATGAAGGGCTCTTCGAAGTCAATTTTCCTTCTACCTTTGCGAGTAGAGCTGAGTCCATAAGAGATAAATGACGATGTCTTGAAGGAAGTTGTTAGCAACAAGGTGTCAAATGTGAACTGCTTTGAGCGGAATTTTGCTAGTTGCTGTAACAGACACCATTCACTTAATAAAGATGAGAAAAAAAAAAACATAAGATTTATAAAATCACTTAGGTTTCAGTATTTAATTTGTTAAAGGCAAATTCCAGCCATCAATGTTGTTATGTCATTTTATCTTAAGAATAGCAATTCATGCTAGCTAGACCACAAAATGGTGGTCATCATTTATCAGACACAATTTTCAAAACAAACAAATACTAATGGAAGAATTGTAAATGGCAATTATTGCTCTCACAAATGTGATTGTTAAACTTTGCATTACAGTGATGTTTATTGCTATTATACCCAGGTATGTATTTCAAAATCGTCCGATTATTCTGCCGGTTCCTGTACATATTAAGTATGACATGTAGGCTATGGCAGGATTTTACACATTAGTCTTTACATTTCGAATTTTCATTCAGCACTCATGATAGATATTAACAAATTTGTGCATTAAATAGTTTGATTTTTACATTACAGAGTTTTAACTTTACCTGTTTTGCACAACTACTCTAAGATATTATTTCAAAATAAAAGCACTCAACAAGCTATTAATCCCCTTTCCAATACAATCCTCTCATCATAAATCTCAAAATGTTGTGTATTTTGTTAAACTATTAATGCAAGTGTAATAAAAATTTAATGACTTGACGGTATAATTTTTTTATAGAAGTGTAAAATCGGGTAAGTCAAAGAAATTCTTACTTGACCTTCTATACACACCAAGTTTTTAAATTTATTAGATGCCTGAACATGCACAGTTTTATACCTATCTTCAATAAAATAATATGATACACAGATAGGAAGAGCATTTTTAGTTACATGACAAAATGTATACAATGCAATTTAACCAATCTGTTGACTGAACCAACATGCACACGTGAATCAGGATTTATGAAGAACTACCCAAGTATGTTAAAAGAAGTAGATTCAGTACCAAATTTTGGCCAGCCTTATAATTATGACAGGTGCATCATTCAACATGAAGCTAGATAGACAATCTGTAATGCACATTGAATTATCACTTACTTGCATGTCAGAAAATGTAGCAACAACCTCTTTCAAATCCATTTGGATGGAAGGGAACATGGCAAGTACTCTTGTAATGTCTGACTCTTTAATAGCAGCAATTCTACAGCTTGTTATAGTGCATACCGTTGTTGCAGAAGGAATATGTAGGAAAATTTCCACTGCTCCAAAGTGATCATTTGGACCCAGGATTTTTTGCCGCTTTCCAGTCAGGTTTGACAATACCTGAAAGTTACACATTTTTAAAAGAAATAAGAAAGGTGATGTTCTCAATGCATCCTATCTTCAATGAACTAGAGGATGATTTGTTCAAAATTAATGTGACTGTAAGCCAATAGATATACAATAACATATAAGGACAATTCGGAAAGTAACTTATATTAAGTTATTACTAAAATATACTGATTGGTCCAGGCCCGAACTGGCCAGGTCGACTGGTCGGCAATTGCCGAGGGTGCCTGATTCAAGGGGCCCCAAAAAAGTGGTTTATATATTTTATTACTCAGGTATTTTTTTAACTACACTGCTTTATAATTAGTTGCACTAGAGTCATTTTACTTTTTCTCAGGAAGCTTATGCATATACAGTCAATTTTAAGCTGTTGTTAAGATGTCAGTTAACGTTTACTCTTAACACAGCAGTAACAGCCAGTCTGCATATGCATTGGCACTGGCGTGTGGTGACGTGCTGCTGGTCAAGGGAAGTGGCTGATGCAGAAGACAAATGAAGAACTGGCCAAAAAGCTCTTAGGTTAGGTTACTTCTTAATTTAAATCGTAAATAATTCATTAGGACAATTTATTTCTTTTGTTTCTGAAAACGTAACTGTAGTAAAAGACAATTTTTTTCTTTATGTATGCTTGGCTTACTCAGTCATTAGCGTTTACTTATTTTTTTATTGGGGTATTGCAGTAGGATTTAGACTATGGCTTTAGCACAGGGTAAGTTGCCTAAATCTAAAAATGTTTCTTACTCTCATTTTCAAGTAATAAACCACGCCTTTACTCAAACCCTTTTCAAGTGCCAAAATAGTGGAAAATATGGTTTTAAGGCATGTAATTTTGAAACATTATGTAAGGCATGAAACAGGACCCCTGGACCCCCCCCCCCCCTCATGATAAGGTGACCCCTCTTCAGTATCTAGCTGAGGGCCCCCAAAAGAGTCACTCTGGGGTTGAATCAGTCTCATTTTTATGTACAACTTAATTTTGAATTAATTAATTAATTTTATTTTTATATTCTTTAGTACTGCCATATGAAAATCCTATGCATTTATTATTGAACTGGACTTTTAATATCCATGGGTTAGATGTTGATCAACCAGAAAGTGTGCATTCTGAAAACTATTTTAAATCTAAATACAACATAGTTTCAATCAGAGTGATTGGGTTTATGATAGGAGCCAGTGGCACTATTCCTTAATTATTTGCCAACTTTGCAAAATAATTAAAAATCTCATCTAAGGTGCTCCGGGGTTTCTGGGCCCAGGGGGTAACTGGGCCAGGGGTTATTCATATCCACATCTGTGGGAATTAAAATGTAATTTGGTTGGGACACCTTCATCTTCTTTGTTTCTCTCTAGAACAACAACAACAACTTTGTTTTGAACCATTTTGTGATGGTGAGAGGTTCAGTAATTTTCAAGAAGAAATTTTCTCAAACAACATCGTGTTTTTGAATGTTTAACGGGCTTCCACCATTTCTTGGTAAGTACCTTTTTCATTTTTACTAGTTAGGCATAAACATAATGAATGATTTTGTCCATAAATAGTGCTCTTTACCACTCCTGGCTTCTTGTTCTTTGTCTGGCAGGGGTGGCCCAGTTACCCCGAAAAATTTTCAAAAAAGGGGTAACTGGGCCATCCCATCGGGGTAACTGGGCCAGAGGGACCCAGTTACCCCGAGAAGTGTCCAGTTGTCCCAATAATGTAAAACATAGCCAGTATAACAAAGAAACTACCATGGAGCCCACTATGTGTTTATTTTTTTGCTTTGGCAAAAGCTAGTTAACTTAGGCTACTTGAAGTCTTGACATGTACTCATGACTGCTCGTCTAATAATGTTGAATAATTTTTTTTTTTTTTTTAATATTACAATTAACTTAAGTTACCTGTGACCTCACACAACACACTCCTTCAAATATTTACAGTTTTAAGTTAACCTGATTGTTTTTGTTCTGTTGTAGAATATGGTGCAAAGGAAAAGGACAAAAATTATCAACTGTGAAATAATAACTACTGCAAAATACCTTGAAATGAAAGAAAAAGAAGAGGAGGAAGAAAAAGCTTTGATTGTAAAAAGAAGGGAAACGTTAAAAATAAAATAAAATAAAAAAGAGGAAAAGGCAAAAGCAAGAAAAGAGAAAAGTTATGAGAAAAAAAGCAAAGAAAGGAAAAGGAAAATCAAAATTACAAGAGGTTCATTACAACTACTCTTCTAGTGATGAAAATGATTGTGATGCTTATTCTATCCAAGAAAAATTTACACTTTAATCTGATGAGTTTTGCATCACTAAAGTTTTTGGCAAAACAGAGAATAGTTTCAGATTATACATAGCCAAGGTAGTAGCCTACAAAAAGAGGATGAAGGTTACATGGTTCTTCTTACAAAAGACATTCTCATACAATGAAATTTAAAGAAACCAATGAAGAATCTTACATTAGTGAGCTTGACATCATAAGGAAACTTCCACAACCTGTAACAGGTGTTCTGCTCGATTTAATATGATTGCTTTTGCAGCAGACCTGAGTAATCTAACATCCACTAAGACTTTCCTAAGGTATAAAGACTCAAATAGTAATTGTTTAAACTCCAATTGATTTTTTAATGAATGAATTTGTAATTAATTTTTCCTTTTTGTCATTTTATGATAAATGTTTGTAATTCTGCAAATTTTGTGTAATTTCTTGGTAAGAAACAAGTTTCCTTAAATAAATATATAAATGCATAACTTTTTGCTAATATTCTGATGTTTTTCTTTGCCCTTTTTTTCCTACGACCTTACTAGGGTCATGATACAATGGCCGGAATATGTACTTGAATTGATCAATTGATCATACCAATATTTTTTCTAAATCAATTGAATGTACAGCAATAGGTCCATTTACCCCAGAAATTTACTGCAGTGCTGTTATAGAATGTAGCCTGGGGTGGTCCAGTTACCCCAAATTCACGGGGCAACTGGGCCCATAGGACAAATTTATTATAAATATATAAAAAAAATATATACTATTAAAAAGTTACTTTAAATGGTATGTAATATGTTTGTCTGTTTGTTGCTAAATAATCATACAATATTTTGCAGTGAAAAATTGCTAATAACTTGTCCTAAATCACTGCTTTATGTAGGTAACTGTAGGTCGTATTGTAAAATCATGGCCCAGTTACCCCGGAGCACCTTATATTAGCCTTTTAGCACTGAAAGGATCTTTAAATATTCTACATAACCATTTACATGCCCCATTTAACTAAACAAGTTTACATAGTTCAACAAAATTGTATCTTGTCTTGTAAAATTATATACCACTCATGTAAGTTAAAACACTTTCTATTTGTACGGCTATCCCATGCTAGTTTTGAAAAAGGATAATGTTCCTTTGGGCCTGGATAAATATACAGCAGATAAGAATGGCAAGACTTCCCACAGTCTCTGTACTTAGACTCGCTACACTGTTATAAAGAAATGGAGCTTCTATTTCTAAAGCACTTTGTGTTACAACCAACCAGGTTTAAGGTTTGACACATGCGATTTATTTCCAAGTAACACACTCTTCTGGTTATTCAACTTGTCATGTGGTGTGATAAATTTTAAGGATGCCCAGCCTCTGTTTAAGAGACATGAACGTTTATGCATTATGACATTAATAATAATAATAATAATAATAATAATAATAATAATAATAATAATAATAATAATAATAAACAATAATAGGAAGAAGAAGAAGAAGAAGAAGAAGAAGAAGAAGAAGACGAAGCTTAAGTTTATTGAAGAAATAAAAACTTTCTCTAAATCACTTATGTATACAAATTCCTTATGTCTTGGCACTAAATAAAGTATTGTCACTGTGTTAAAAGAAACTGTTTCATTCTCTTCTTCAACCCTTTACTTTATGGAAAACCTAAAAAGTGAGATTTTCCACAAAATTGCTTCAGTCACATAAAGATAACCCATGTACCAAATGCAGAGCTTACCTCACAGTAGCCATTTATAATGATATACATCTCCTTCACTACTTCTCCTGTGTACATCACTGGCATGTTTGGAGGTGTAACCAAAATTTCTGCCATCGACGCTGCTTTCTTCACAAATGCAGAGTTCACTTCCTGAAATGTTGAAAAATCTTCATTGTGTAAGTTTGTATAATGCACAGCCATACATGTTCTGTCCAGAAAACACCCATGAATTTTATATTTAAATAAATGGTGCAAAATATGCTGAACATATTTTTACAGATATAAGTTATGTGTTACTCAGTTTTTAGGTGGACAAAAGACTTTATGACCTTACGAAATGGATATATTGTACAATCAAACTTGAATAATTTGAATCGGTAGGGACCAGCGAAAACTTGAGTAAATCACTACATTGAATTTAAAAAGTTTGAAATATTCACGTTGGACTGTATTTACATTTCACAACTTATTTTTCCTATTAGTTCATAAATAAAAGAATAGAGTTATTCGTACTTTCATATCTTCTGATAATGTGTATTGAAATATATACTTCTTTCATTTCCATCTTGATAGTTGTTAATTTTATAAAGAAATGTGCTAGATAAGAAATGTTTATTTTAAATCCGGGGTGCGCGGGCAAAGAGAGTTAAGTCCACTTTCTTGTTACTGAGAATTAGAGTGACTTAACACACTATACCAGCCCAACATAGCTTCAGATATGGATAAACCCATGAGGCACACATCCATAACTACCGTACAATTTTGATTATGACTTACTGGACTTAACACAAATGTAGAGAACATTTTTATCTATAACTCTATGGACATATCTCAATTTTTTAGGATAGTGGACTTAACTCTCTTTGCCCGCGCACCCCGGAAATGTTCTAAATAACTAACTATCCTGATATTATTGGGTGGCCTGAAGTTAGCCAGTGAATAACTAACTTGTTGCAACATTTATGCTTTCCTTATGGGGATGAAAGATAGCTTAACTTTGGGATAACTTTCTGCTGGCTACACTGAAATAACCTAGCACAAAATAACCCCTTGAAGCAAACTTAACCCTGTGTAATGGTATCTAGTTTAATCTAACAAATCATCCTAAAATATTCTCACCTGAAAAAAAGGGACATTAAGAAGGGTCTTCAGGCATATATTGATTTGGACTTCTTCACGTAAATTATCACTTGCATAGTACAGAATTTTTGAAATGTATAATGCATTAAAATTATTTAAATAATTCCATTTAGTTTTCAGTACAACCATTACATACTGCTGCATATTCACATCAATGTTATATTCCCTCAGTGTTTTTCTGATTGTCCTGATCATATCAACAAACTGAACTCTGAAAACACCCAAGTTAAATTATTTTAAAAATAAATAATAAATCAAGATTTAGACAAAAAAGGTAATTCATCTAGCATACCTGTATGTGTCATAGTCCATATCGTTATTATTTTTATACCATAAATACATATAATTATCTTTACAGCATACAGGAGCAAGACATTCTTTAAGTTACCAGTATGTATATGTTTAAAAAAAACATGTATAGGTAGGTGTTTTATAATAATTTCTATTGGTGCAATTAAAGAAGTCTAAAAATATTCTTTCTTTATCGAGTACAGTGAGTCTCACACAAGAGTTGGCCAATCATGCGGGTTTCTGCGATGCAGCGGCCCCTGCTCTAACTCCCAAGCGATCAGGAGAAATATCTAGACTAATAAAGCTGCTAACGGTGTAATGGTTCAGGTTCTCACATTTACAGCTGGAATTACAATGAAAACAATCATGTATATCATCACAAGAGATGTTGGAAATGTCCTCTCCTTGCATCCACACAACACTGGCATCTTTTTAGGAAATTTTCTTTCAAGCATATAGCCTAAGTTCAGCTTAAGAGATAGAGTTAATTTCTCTTGTGATATTGCCTTTAAGTTCTTATAATGAATGGTAATTGACCTATACACTTTATTTTTCATGTTTTCCCATTTATAATAGTCACATACTGTTAGAAGAACTTAAAGACAATATCACAAGAGAAATTAACTCTATCTCGTAAGCTGAATTTATGTGCGTGAAAGAAAATTTCCTGAAAAAACGTCAGTGTTGCGTGGATGCAAGAGGAGGACATTTCCAACATCTCTTGTGATTAGATACATGGGTATTTTCATTGTAATTCCAACTGTAAATGTGAGAACCTGAACCATTACACCATTAGCGGCTTTATTAGCGTAGATATTTCATCCGATCGTTCGGGAGTTAGAGCAGGGGCCGCCACGATGCAGAAACCTGCATGATTGGCCAACTCTTGCGTGGGACTCCTTGCAGTAGTAGTAGTAATAACTGTAGTAGTATAGAAATTAAGTTTAGTTTAGTTTAGATTAGTTTATTTCATCCTCTGGATCATTACAAAATTAAGGGTGAATAAATCTTATTTTATCTTATCTTAACTGAGAATTGCATTGTTATCCTTGTGGCTAGAAAGGAAAAGACTGCTTGCATGTTCTAGTAGTTAGCATTACTGATTCTGAATCCACAGGTGTGGTTTTTTACCTACTGAGTTACTTGATAAAGAAGTAGCATCTCTGATCTTGAAAGTTATCAATAACAGCTGTGGGTGTTGGAATGGTGATCACATGCCATCAATCCAACCATCTGCCTAAGCTAAATGATGTAGCAGTCTGATGGCAGACCTTATCCTACAAGGTGATGTAGTGCTGTGGAGTATAATTTTAGAATGGAAAATATAGGCCTATAAAACTTAAAAGATAAAGTACCTTACCAGGTAATTTATGTAGAATGTAAGTTTACTAAATTAATGCATATTGGACTACAAACTGCAAACTTTAAAATGCATTGTCACACTTTTGTGTACTGTACCACAGCATAGTCATTTATTAAGTGCCAGAATGGTACTTTATGAGATTGTGTGGGACAGGAAAATATATGTCCATCTGTCTGTCTGTCTGACTTGTGATAACTCAAATACACTTTATCAGTTTTTCATGAAACTTGGTATACACATTTATAACATCCATAGAAAGAAGCCTATTGATATTGGATCAGTTTACCAGTACCAGAGTAATGCTCTATTTAGTGACTATTTTATGGTATTATATTAGAAATAATTTATTCTTGTGCTTTGTCCATTTTGTAGTGATGTAATAACTTAATGATTCACTTAGAGCATATAGCTTTTTTCACTGACACTTACTACTGTGGTATGGCAATGTTAATTACCTTGTTGGAGCGCTTTCAAGCCCGTGGAGCGGCCATCTTCAGCAACTGACTCCTATGATGCCACCGCTGTGGCTAGGAAGACATTTTTGAATGATTGTGTCGTAGAGTGCATGTGATTTGAACTGTAATTGTTCTTAAGAGCTGATGGTCAACTTATATACACTTGAAGCTCCACTTACGTCACATTCTTTCCTGGACTAGATTCGGGGAAACAACTCATCCCCATCCTCGGCCGTTGGTTCGTTTAAGATGTTGGTTTGTCTTGTGTGGTGTGTTTGTATATTTCATATTGTTCGAGTGTGCTGAGGGTATAACCTTTGTGGTTAATATGTAGGATTTCCATGTCTGTATTGATGTCTGTGTATTCGTGGCCTGTTAAAATTCTACATAGGACAAACAGGCCGAAGTTTCAAAACATGATACACAGAACACATACGAGCTCTCAAACAAAGCATAGACTCTGCCTATGCAAACCATATAATAATAACAGGCCACGAATATGCAGACATCAATACAGACTTGGAAATCCTACAAATTAACCACGAAGGTCATACTCTCAACACAAACAATATGAAATATACAAACACACCACACAAGACCACACCAACACCTTAAATGAACAATTACAGTTCAAATCACATGCACTCTATGACACAGTCATTAAAAAATGTCTTCCTAGCCACAGTGGTGGCATCATGGGAGTCAGTTGCTGAAGATGACTGCTCCACGCTGTTGAAAGCACTCCAACAAGGTAATTAACATTGCCATACCACAGTAGTGAGTGTCAGTGAAAAAATCTATATGCTCTAAGTGAATCATTAAAATAATTTATCAAATGCAAATCAGTTCTCATGACAACATAATGTTTTACAGTATTCATATACAGCTTTGGAAGTTGTAATACAGGTAGCTTTGACAAATAACACTATCCACATATTCCTTCACATAATTATGCTTATCAAACTAGACCTTTGTTTTTCTGTAAGTCCTACTTAATGAATCAATCTGGAGCTTATAACTCTGAAATCAATTAAAAAAATAACTTATTTTATGCATATCATAATTGCAATTATCACTGATTAAACAAAAACATTCTGGAACCTTGTTATATCAGTTTACCTCATTTTATTTTAATCTTTGATTAGGAAAAGGATGTAAGATTTTAACTTGGTGTAAAAGGGATGACAATCTGACACTGCAATCAGTACACAATTTTTAAACATTTCGTTACATTATGTAGGCTACCATGTAAAAATATCAGAATTTTATCTAAATAGCTTAAAGTTCCAACGTTTTCATACTGCTATAGCTTAAAGTTCCAACGTTTTCATACTGCTCACAAAGAAACAAAAACACTTCTTCTCAAATTTATGTTTTAATTTCTCATTTTCTAAAAAGAAAATTGTTTATCATTTCATCCCTTTGTGTCTAGGCCTTTCGAATTACCTTTCAACATACCTGTGTTTAGCTTGCAGAATTTGTGTTGCTGAAAGTCCAGCAGTCAGGTATAGAAAAATAAATGATGAAACAGAGACAATAGTTATGCAGATGAGCAAATCTACATAGTTTACAAAGTAGTAATGTGACATACTTTTCCCACACCACATAGCAGTAGATATCAACAATGATATCATGATATGAGTTTTTGAAAGAAGTTCTGGTTTATATTTTGTTATAGTAATTAATTCAACATCAACGATCTGCGTCATATAAAACTTCACCCAAGTATCAAATGCACAATAGCCTCTGAAATTAAATAAAACATAATATTATTACACTGAACAAATACCGGTATAGTATTCTTAACATGTTAGCACACACTATATGTATTATAGTATTTAAGTTATAGCCATTATTAAATTAAACATCATTGGCATAGGTATCAAGTTTTGAATATCTTGAGGTGTTCTTAACGCATTGATGATGGGAGACAGAGATTTGCACACCTTATGAAGCCAGTGGTAGGCAACAGGCCAAGGAGATTTCCATGTTACCAGTATGTAAGGGTTGCTTATCATGTATCAGCTAAATTTTAATCCATAGTTTTTAAAATACGATCATTTACCACTGGATAGAAAGTTGTTAGTTGTCCTTGAATCTTTTCTATTCCTCATATACTACCAAAAGAACTAATGGTATTAAATTAATGAAGATTCAACAATTCAACTTTTAAATATTGCACTATATGAACAATATTATAGTGCTCCACTTCAAAACTTAAATAAATCAATTCAGGAGGAGAAGGAGCATTTTTGGAGAGAAAAATTTTCTAAATTCTTGTTCAGTGTTAAGTTCATCATGGGATTGAAACAACATTTCGCCTATGGCCTTACTAGGCAAGGTAATACCGTGATGATTTCCTATTGCTCTTCTCGGAAAGTGTGGGACCCACCAGGATCTGAACCTAGGACCGCTAGGCACAAGCAATAGTAATGAGCTAACAGTGGACCTTTACAACCTCTTATATACTAAATTTGTTATGTAGAAAAAATTGTGAGAAATTAAATGACAACTTTTCTCAACAAGTGCCTGATCAATTATGATAAAACTGAGTGTAAATTAGAACCACTAACTTTACCATTATTAATAGGAAAATGTATTTTAGTTTTAAAGCGAAGTTTCAAGGGTACACCTTAAATTAAACTGCTCATCTGGATCTATTGTTCAGTTTTAAAATGTTAAGGTTTGTTCTGTTTTCAGTTTTAAAAAGCCAATTTTTGTTCAGTTTTTCAATTTAAAATCTTGATTTCCTGAACTTCTTCCAATAAATGTCATAAATATTTTGTAATTTTATGTAATATTACAATACATTTAAATTATTAAAATCAATTTAAATGTTCAAATCTGTTAATAGTATTATATGGTATTTAAATTTGGAATTAAAACAAGAAACTCTGAAACCTTTTTGTAGATAACTGCAGGAGAAAGAATACATAGCTCTATCTTGGCAAAGTGTCACAGTTTATTACAGTGGAGAAAATATTGCACTTCTAAAATGTGTTACATGAAAGATTAAATTATCAGGCATTGAATAAAGCTTTTAAGGTAGGAAACCAATTCCAGAACCTGAAGATTGTAGTGAATCCAAAATCATGACCTCAAGAAGTACAAAAAGTACTGGTATGTAATTTCCAGCAGCCTTTCCAGGGGCAATACAGAGGAGAAAACTTGGAAATTTAATAATAAACGGAATAGAAAGAGTAATGAATGGGATACAGTAAGAAAACAGAGAATGAGGTTGTAAAATATATCAAAACAAATATACAAAGAGTTTTCAGATAATAGCATGGAACTTGCGAAGTCTATACATGAGTAAAACACTACTGGTG
This sequence comes from Ectobius pallidus, assembly GCA_964059195.1. Classification (NCBI taxonomy): domain Eukaryota; kingdom Metazoa; phylum Arthropoda; class Insecta; order Blattodea; family Ectobiidae; genus Ectobius; species Ectobius pallidus. The sequence goes on from CAXKWD010000003.1 coordinate 82,131,134, forward strand.
CAAAGGGAAATTGGTAAATTTAATATAAGATATCAGTACTACGTTTGAATGAGATCAAATGGTGCAGAAAGAGCATATTCAGGTCCAAGAAAACACTGTGTTTATTATTCAGGTCATGAAAATTTGAGAAAGAACAGAGGAGGGAAATGGAAAGTGTAGTATTAGAATATAGACCTGCAAGTGATAGAATTATAAGCTTAAGTTTTAAAACATGTCTGTCAGCCTGTCAATTGTGCAGGTGTATGCTCCAGCTTTTGATGCTAGTGTTATAGAAATGGAATTATTTTACGAACAAGTTCAGGAATCAATGAATTTTATATCGAAGAGTGATGAGATTTAAATAAAAGGAGAATGGAATGCTAAGGTAGGGAATGAGTTAACATCAAGTATTACTGGAGGTTTTGAGTTACAAAATAGAAATGCTAAAGGAATCAGACTAGTAGAATTTGGTTTAAGTGAGATCAGAATAGTGTGCAATTCTTAAGGGGAAGGGGGGATTTCCCACCCACTGGCTTGAACTATCACATGATATATTATAGGCCTATATTTAAAATTTTAATTCTGGTAGTGAACCAGTGCAGTCTTGGGATGTAGGCTAGACTGATGATAGGGTTATAAGCATAAGTTTCAAAACAATGTCTGTCAACCTGTCAATTGTTCAGGTTATGCTCCAAATTCAGAGACCAATGACTTAGAAATAATTGGTCTATTTTATGAACAAATCCAGGAAGTAATGAATTTAATATCAAAGAGAGATGTGAATTACATAATAAGAGGTATAGAAAATGGATGAGCTAGAGAAATCAGACTAGTTGAATTCTGTGTGGAGAGTAATTTATTTGTTGCTAATACCATGTTCATAAAATTAGAGCAAAATTTATATGCTTGGACATCACCAAATGGAATATATCATGTTCAAATTGACTACTTAGTAGGATCCAAAGAAGGAATAGCTCAATGTAATAAAAGTAGCTGTCTGCAGAACCGATAATTAATTATTATTTGCTGCAACAGTCAAGCTAAAATTAAAAATGCCAAGGTGAGAAGGAAATGAAGTGCAAAATTTCCTATACCAGCACATACCAGTACAATATAAAGACGCAAAGAACAAAAGGAAAGAGTGGATTAATTGTCAATCAGAAAAGCCACAAAATTTATGGGAAAACATCAAAAATGTTATCTTGAAACAGGCTGATAAGCACATACCCAAGAAAAGAACTCTTGACAAATTAACATGGCTGAGTGATGAAGCAGAAAGTGGCTGGGCAGCAAAATAGCTGTAAAAGTTAAAGAACTAAATAGAATAGTTCAGAAAAAAAAACAAGAAAAGACAAAAATGCATTTATCAACAGACAATATAAATTAATAGAAGATTTTGGTACGAAATTAATGATCCAGACATCTCTAGAAGGATGAAAATTAAACTCTTTAAATTGATGGTATTTCCAAGGTTGGTCTATGCTAAAGCTGAACATTAAGAGAGGAAACAAAAAAGCTAGACATCTTGAAAATGTGGATTTGGAGAATGCTTTTAAAAGTAGCAAGGACATTGCTATACTGGTAATAAACTAAATCAAACTAGGCATTAACTTAAATCACTAGCATCCAAAGAAAAATTAAGGTGCTTTGCAGACATGTCATGAGAAAAAAATTGTTGGAGAAAAATATTAATGAAGGGTATTTTAAAACATAAAATCCTCTTTAATTATTGATCCTGAAGAACCTCACCTGTAACAGTTTGCTGCATATAATATTGCTGCACTATAATAGACAGCAAAGCATAAGTACGTGCCATACTTTAATAAAAGCAGGAATTTAATATGCACATGCATTTCATTTTCAACTTTAGCAAACATAACTTCCATCTGGAAAAAAGAAAAATACAAACATTAATATTTTGTTACCCGTACATAGTTTCAACAATCTTTCACTGAAGAGATTTACATTCCATTCTAAATGGAAAATATAAATTGATCAAGAAATTAACCAGAATATTCAGCTAAGTATGCTGATGCCTACACCACTTTCTTTGCCACAGGCATTCCCAGTGCCACTCCAAGTATGCTTCCAGGGTAGGTCCCTACAGACCTCATTATGAATGCGAGCCAATCTAGGCCTACAACATAGTGGATAGATCTCTTCATCGAGATATACCTACAAATTTATCAATAGCTATATACCATTATTAAAGTTTTTTTTTTTTTTTTAATGATTTATTTTTTGTTGCTTTGACTCATGGGAGTCTAATCGCGACTGTACGTATAATAACATTACATTACATATAATAACCAGTAATAAATATTAGAACAATGATAATGTCATAGTTTTACAAAAGAAGATATTACATTTAAATTTTACTATAAACATGGATATCTTTTGAATATAATATAACGTTTTTGAACATTTGTACATTATTGAGAACTTGTAAGTTGTCTGGTATCTTGTAATTTTTACTTCCTCTGCCCGTACCATAGGTACTATAGGTAGAGGAAGTATTGTTTTCGACCCTAAAATTCCAAGTTGAGTTTTTAGCATATATACACGTTTCAAGGCCCCCTGAATCCAAAAATACTATTTTTGGAAACATGTCTGTGTGTGTGTCTGTGTGTCTGTCTGTCTGTGTGTCTGTCTGTCTGTGTGGAAGTTTGTGAACAGGCTAGCTCCGAAACGGAGAATTGTATGAAAACAAAATTTCGTATTTGGATTAGGTATCTTCTGAAGATGTGATTCGAAGATTGGCGACAAATTTCTCTTATTTTTAAGGGGACTTTACATGAAGAAATTTTGGTTTTTCGCTATTTTCTCAAAAACGGCTCGAACGATTTTCTTTAAAATTTGCACATGTATTCCTTTTACTGAGGGCTAAAACTTTTATTTGAAACTTTTTTTCGAAAAAATTCTCTGAGGGTAGTTACAAGCCACCCACTGTTCACCCACTGTTTGTAGAAATTTTGTCTTGCGTGAACAACTGAATACGCGCGCTTTCACGGCCTCTTATTCTATATAAGAATGTGAAGTGAGAAAGATGTATTGTTGGCCATGCATAGAATAAAGAAGTATCTGAGGGAAATATTCGATAAATTTCAGAAATTATCGCTTTTGGTCGCATCATTGAAAGAAGAGGTATTTTTAGGATAATTAGCGTAAAATTGTGTCTTGCGATTCTGTAAAAGGATATGTGAATAGGCTACTTCTAATTTTTATTTAGGCAGAGGAAGTTATGTGACTTTCACATCAGATTTTTCCTGATGTGATCAAAACGGCGGCATTCTCAACGGCAGATCTCAGGTACACGGTCTCCAATATATTTATCCTTTTCATAATCACAATCATCATCCACTGATTTAATACGTATTTTTAATAAACTGGACTTTAGCTCCTTAAATACTCTGCCTTTTTTAACAGATCTTCCATCCTTTTCATGTAGGCTAATCATTTTTATCAAGTATTACAATCATGTTTTCCCTTATCAGCTAATGTACAGGTATATACTACGTCCTTTTCATTCAATGATTTTACAGTTTTTTTTTATCAATTATGTAGGTTTACATAGTATTTAGTGTTGAGGTTATCTAAAATGTTTTCTCATTTTTGTCTATTGCTTTGTCATTATTGCTAAGCCCATCTAAGGCTACCTCTATGTCAGCCACGTAATAATAATAATAATACTAATAATAAAAATAAATATTTTATTGTCGTTAAGCCAGAAGCAATAGACAAAGTCAAAGAACAAGAATATACAACAAATGCACTAAGTGAAGAAATCATGAGAAATTATAAAAGATTTACATTAGAAATGCCCTAAACATGTAAACAAGACCAAACATCCCAACACATGCTATTATAATATCAATAGAAAATTACAAAAATATTTACAAAGAAAATAACATTAATGAACAGTAGTTTATAATGTAGGCTACTGATATTAATTTAACATAAGCAAGTTTACAATACAGAATGTGTGACATCACATTATGGGAAATAAGGATAGAGATAAGTGTGATAGGAAATTAGAACTTTATATGTAATAGGAAATTAGAACTTCAGTCTACTGTCAATGTTGTGTCAAGAACATCTTGCAACAAATAAAAAGGAGTTGTAATCAGCAAGTTATACAGGGTGTTAATGAATAACACCGAAAGATTTCATCTGTGTATAGAGGGGACATAGACAAGCAACTTTTATTAAAAGATTTTTGCTCTATGGATTCAATTTTTCCTGTTACAGCATAAAATCTCCCAGGGCTTGGCCGCCACTGACTTCTAACATTAGAAAGAAAAGCAAAACAAAGGAACTTCGGTGTTAAGACTGTAGTCGGTAGTTGTGAATAAAGAAAAGACTAATGCAGTGGCGACCAGTCATGTGATTAGTCTGTAAATTTTTCAGATTATGTAAACACTAAGTTATGATATGGCTGTTGAAAAATGATTAAAAGTCAGGTTTTTATCGATCACTAGGAAGGCATGAAGTCAATTTAATGAACATTTTAACCCTATTTCGCTACATTATTGAGTTATGAGCACCAAATTATAATGACTTTAATGCCCTGTAGCATACACATTTTACGTCGTAGAGCAAAAATCTCCTAATAAAAGTTGCTTGTCTAAGTCCCCTCTATATACAGGTAAAATATTTCGGTGTTATTTATTAACACTCTGTAAATTGCTTTTTTAAAAGAATTTAACGGTTTATTTGTTAAAGTTAATGGTAGTTTATTATATAATTTTAAACCTAAAATTTCATAGCTATTTGCAGATTTCGATAATCGATAGTGGGGGAAGTTTATGCATAAACTGCTTCTAGTGTTGTAGGAGTGGATATCATGTCTGTACTGAATAAACCTCTACTTTCTGCCAATAACTAACACAGGTTTATAGCTCTTTATTTAAATATTTCATTCAATTTAATATGTAGGCCTAGTGTGTTTGCCAAAGAGAAGCTGAGTTTTTTCTTTCTTTATTTAAAATTCTTGCTCAATTGATGAGCAATTTAGAGAATCCCTTCATGTAGCATAGTACTTCTTCTCACTGCCAGCACATACTGCCAATATAGAATTTTATTGGTATTGGTATAGTCCAGTTTCATTTGCAACAGTAAAGAGTGCAGGTGATTTATTAATATTTATGTGCAATGATCTTTTACTTATGTGAAAATGAGTGATAGCCAGAAAAAGCTAAGTGGTTTTCAATACTGGAAACTCACGAAAGGCAAGGCAATAGAAAAAAGAGGAAACTGTGAGAAAGTGCACAAAAATAAATGACCTGTTTAAAAAACAAACACAGCCAGTTTGTTCCAGTTTGAGTCCAGAATCAGAGTGTAATAATGTGGCGAACAGTATCTGAGATAGACGTTTCCGATACTAAAAACAATTGTAATAACCTGTTTATTTATTTACTTATTTATTTATTAATATTTATTATTTATTACTATTATTACTATTATTATTAGCCTACTATTTCAATTACAATTATGCTTATTGTAGGTTACTTTGTGGTACTCATTGTACATTCATGTGGAAATAAGGGGGCGAAAATATTTTTCTCTTCCTAGGGGTGCTTAAGTAGCTAAATATGCCTCTGACCCTATTAATACATCACCTGCATCAGTTCTCTAAGCAACTCTAAATCATAATTTTTATATTAGCTTTCCATCAAATTTGTGGGAACGCATAGAACGTTTCTTCATCCCAATGAAGTACTTGACCCAAAATCACAACTACTAGCACCTTCAGCATTGAGTTTACACCAAACCAGTCCCTGAACATTTTCCTGATACCTAGGGCTTTTAAGAGAGACACAGAACCCATTACACAATTTTTATGACCATTGGCTGCCATCAGTTCTACCAATTTATTATTTCAGTTTTTGTTTAAGGATATTTCTCCACATCTTACTATGAAGAATATATTTCCAATAATTAATTTACTTACCTTATATAACTTAAGCAGTCTATTAAGACTTAGAGTGTTCATTACCACAGCTGGATGTTCCACATCCTCCATAATGTACACAAACCATTCTAATGGCAGTGAAGATATAATGTCAGCAATGAATCCCAACTTGGTAATTCTGTGTACAATAATCAATTTCCAATTTGCTAGAAGCTCTGCAAACAATATTTGTAATGAGGTTATAATACAAATACATAAAAAATTGTATGTAGCCTATATCTTATTTTTAAACTGTTCACAGCAGACCATCAGGAGAGTAGATAAGAGTAGTTCAGAACACTAAAAGCATACGGTATCTGAAACCTTTCCCTTTTTTTTCCCAACAGAAACTTATGTTCGTTATGAGAAGGGGAGTGATTTTTTTAAAGTTAAAGATAGATACAAAATGTAAGAAAAATAAAAATTCCTTAGTAAATGTCACAAAATTATGTAAAATTTATCTGTGAATGGCAGAAAAATTGTTAAAAATCCACATAAATACCCCATAATCAAGATGTTTTAAACAAACAAAAAAGGCACTAAATTAGGCATTATTCCAGTACCGGGTAACCGATTTGGTCAAATATCAATAGACGTCTTCCCATGGACATTAAAAACATGTATACCAAGTTTCATAAAAATCCGATAAAGCGTATTTGAGTTATCGTGCCTATAAAATAGACACTAAATTGGGTTTTACTCTGGTACCATTCAACCGATTAGGTCCAAACTCAATAGGTTACTTCTCATGGACGTAAATGCATATACCAAGTTTTCTGATAAAGCGTGTTTGAGTTAAGGCGCCTTTCTAATATAATCTATTAAAATAGGCACTAACTTGGACATTACTCCGGTACCGGTGAACCGATTTGGTTCAATATCAATAGGGTTCTTCCCATGAACGTTATAAGTGCATAAAGTACCATACTGGCGCTTAATAATCGTATGAATTTCCCTACACAAAACTTCCCCCTGCATGTTTACGCGTTTCTCTTTCACTAGCTAAAATATAAATAATACAAATAGAAAGTTACCTTCTTTTTTCCGGACTGCAGTAAGAGCTTGAATAACTACATCTAAAGTGAAAATAACAACAGTCACCATCCGTATCACTACAGCATTCTCTGCATCTGGACACATGGTTGCCATGCTATTAACATCTTTGAATCTCAAAGGCGGACAAGAAAACAGTGCATAGTATGGCAAAAATATAGCTGTTAGTAAGATAACGATCAGTACAATAACATCCCATGCTATTAAGACCTGAGAAGTGGGCTGGAATATCCATGGCCAGGATGATTGAAGACAAACTGGGTCAGTCACCAGTTCAAGTTCCTATAAGAAAAATCAATATTAGTAAATATACAAGTGTATTACTTCCATAAAAGTACACACATTCTTATAACAGTGAACCTGCGATCACTCGTGTTGTTAGAATGGATCTAACAACTATGTATATCTTTTAATAACTCACTTATATCATTCAAGAAAGAGTTGTTTTGCCAGCAGTAACTTCTACAACATCTAAAACTAAACTAAACTCCATGGTGCAACATCCCTGAAGGGACAAGGCCTACCACCCGACCGCTGCATCATCTACCTATAGGCAGATGGCAGGATTGTAGGGCATGTGGTCAGCATGCCGACACCCACGACCGTTAATGGTGGTTTCCATGACCGGAGCCGCTACTTCTCTATCAAGTAGCTCCTCAATTTGAATCACGAGGCTGAGTGCACCCCTGCCAGACCTCCCTACCTCAGAAAAATCCGAGGAGGTACCAGAAATTGAACCCAGGCTGACGGATCCGTAGTCAGTGACGCTAACCACAAGACCACGCCGGCGGTCCTTCTACAACATCTGGGGTTTATTATTTGTGCAACTCAACTATAACATAATATCACATACATGTCAGCAGCGATATTATTTCAAAACAGTGCAGTGTTAATCGTAACACAGCTGTTATGGTGTGATACACTTAAGCTGCCTGTTGTCTTCATAATTTAGCAATTCAGCCAATACAGCACAGCCAACAGTAATAGTTCAGATAAGTTCAAGAAGTTGTGTGAAGATGGTATAAATTTTGCCTACCCTGGCCTTGAATTCTAGCTATGGGCCTGTAAAAATGTTTTTGATATCATCTGAATATTGCAGTATGGTATTGGTAATCATTTATTTGTTATCAAGTTCAGTTACGTAAGTAAAATGGAATTTGTCTCATCCTGATGTTTCTACAGCGTCTCCTAGTGTAAGTTCAATTTTACGTGTTAAGGGCTTTATTTTTCATTGTCCATTAACGTATTAACAAGCATAGTAAAACTTGTCATTTAGAAATCTTGAATTTAAGAAATAAAGTCGATAATAATAATTTTTATATTTTTTTTTTTTACTGAGAGTGGGCATGAACGTATGAAGTTTGCATTACTAAGTCATAGCTTAGTCCCCTAGACCATGAGTGGTAGTTGAAAGGAATGAGTTCAGATGAGCCTCTTGTACTATTGCTTCTTTTAAGGCATAATAAGTTTTGTTGCAGAAAATATGATAAAAATGATGCGTAATTTCAATTCATGTAAACACATTTAGTTTAATTTAAAAACATTATTATCTAAACGATGTCTTTAAAAGTTTATTTTTTAAGGAAAAGAAACAATCCACCGCAAGCGAAGTTTATAAACAGGCACTACTGATACAATCGCCAATATCATTGCTTTCTTTACGTAGAATCATTCAAAACGAGTGAAAAACTGAGCTCATTAATAGTAAAATTACAGAACTTTTACTAAAAACTATTGTATGCACCACTCACGCAAAAACTTTAGTGGACTCATCCAGTATTTCAGCCTCAGCCGCTATACTAGAATCATCAACTGAAACCTTATTTTGCATAAGTTACTTGAGACATAAATAGCTATTAAAATAAGAGAAAGCTTATTACAACTCTTCCAGTATGAAAAGTAAGGTGTAGGCCTATTTATTTATTTATTTAGATTTTAGCCTATGACATCCATTAACGGGCAAAGGCCTCCTGCTGATCGCAGGGAAGCTCAGGTGCACTCTTTAGGGGAGCTACTCCTAAAGAGCGTTGTGCTACGTCCATTTAGTCACCAGTTTTATTCACTGTCTCATCACTATTTTCATTAAGCTTGGTCTCATTCCTCTACTTGGGAATTTAAACCTTTTTCTAGTTCTTTCCACTGGTCCTTGTTTCTGGCCTGCCGTGTCCACTTTTTTCCTGCTCGTTGTGTGAAGAGGTCTGCCCATCTTGTCCTCTCTCTCCCTACGTGTCTTCTCCCTATTCGTGGGTCCCACTTGGTGGTCCTGTAGGTCCATCTTGTTCCTTCCATTCTTGCTACATGGCCTCCCCACTTCCACTTGAGACGTTCAACTGTCGAGACCACATCCCTCATGCCTGTTCGTCTTCTTATCACCTCATTATGGATTCTGTCTTTTATTGTTACATGAAGTATCTTGCGCTCCATTCTCCTCTGGCAGATTTGTAGCATCTGTTTCGTATTTCCATTTAGCGTCGAGGTTGAGACCAATATTAGTACATCCCAAATTATTATAATATATAGAATTTTAATATAATGATTGTTCATTGCAAATATTTGTTAAATATCAACTCTATAGTCTGCAGTAAATTCAATTTAATATGTAATTATGAAGAATATGCACCCAGGAAAAATAACTTCCAACATTGCTCTGAAAAAACTATAGTAAACTTAAGCTTCTTCACTTGTCACATTTGTATGGAGTAAAAGTATGCCTCGCAAGCTTCCAAATATGCACTTTAACTCCAAAATTGTACTTAACACATGTGTGCACTAAGCCATCAATAACTAGTTAGTTAACACAACTCATAACAATTCAGCATTGAATAGAACAGAATAGATTTTTCTATTATCAATCTTACACATTGATAGAAATAGGATTTGTCAGGCTATCTACATAGTTTACAATTTCAGAATAAATTACAATAAAATACGATTATTATATTAGAACACATCAATAAAACTCAGTGGGGGAAGTTGTTAGGGAGCATTCACACCGAAGTAGCATGCCACTTGCGACATGCTACCTGGATGCATGCTGCACGTTACTCATTTTGAATCCCAAATAATCAAGTTCAAGTCTTCACACCAAAGTAGCGTGGCAATAGTGCAGCTCACAGAGTGCGACATTCATTTCTTCAGATAGATCCGGACTTATTTCATGCAACGCTACTCGGGATGACGCATGCGTACAGTTGCCATTTCAACTGTTTTCTAATTGTTAAGAAAATTCAACACATATTCGCTTATGTAGCGGTAGATTATGACAAAGATGTCATGAAAACTGCTAGAAAGAGAGTTATTTAACATACAATTTATACATGCATAGACTATATGATATGGCAATCGAAACTAGTAGGAAAAAAGCCTGGATTAAAATTGCTGAAACTATATCCTCTTTAGGTAAATTACATTACTTTAAATGGGTTTCTCAATTGTTCAAGTGAAAATATATAATTTACATTAAACTGCAGATTGCATTCGCTACTTTGGTCTGAATGCAAAACTGTGAACCATGCTACTCGATGTGCAGCCTGCATCCAGGTAGTGTGATTCGCATGCTATGCTACTTCGGTGTGAATGCTCACTTACATAACAAGAATTATTCATTTACTGAGTAATATGCTTTTTTATTACCATTTGGGAATGAATTTATTAAATGTTTTCAAAGGAAATTCTCATATTACTGAGGAAGATTTTAAAAAATCAATCTGCAGATATTTATGGCTATTACTTGTTTTCCTAACTGGGAGACTAGGAGACTACTGCACAACCTACAATATGGGTACTTGGACAACTTCCGGTAGTTGTATACATTTAAAACCCCAAAATTTGGCCTCTTAGGCAGGTAAAGGTTCCACTGTAATATTACACCTTTGCAAATGCACAATTTCCTTTCTTCTTCATGATTTCTGAAAACTATCTCATAAAAACATCAGAGATACATACCTCTGTCATTACATACAGATCCAAATTGTTTGGAGAATATTCTGTTTGACTAATTCTGTCTAGTTGTTCAGTTTTCTTTTTGGATTTGTCATCGTGCATCAGTGGTTGATCAATATCTTTTGTGGATTTGTCATCATGCATCAGTTTTTGCATTGTATTCTTAAGCCAGAGTAATGATGTAATATGTCTGAAAAACAGTTTTAGTAATATGCTAGATTGAAAACAATTTTCATAGGTAATCCCACGAGAGTTGACAAGTTTATCGATAGTTTTGTGACAATGCAGCAGGAGCTAATTTATCTGATGAAACTCGTCAACTTGAGTTGGATTTATTAAGACTATTCCATGAATAAAAATGTAACGGATTATACAAATAATTACTTTCGTGCTTTGTTGTATAAAAACAAAACTAACAGCTGCGAGATCATGGCTTACTATGAATCAGCCATCCATGAATCGATTCGAGTTACCATGTCATAACCAGGGCTACCAATGGTGCATATATGACATAGTTAACTTCATTCAGGTAAGCTAACAGCAGAATAGAATAAAAGCACACAAACTGGCTTGCACCAAATCGAAATTGTGTTTTAATCAATGTACATTTCTATTATTTCAACTTGCAAATAAGTTATGTTGTATAAAATAATCTGTTTTCTTGCTGTTTCCCTCTCCATAAAAAAGATCAAACAGAATATCATATCTGACTTATTTTAAGAGCCAAGAATAAAATAAATCCCATTTGTTCATGCTTTCCTTGACTGATACCATAATGTAAAATGTGTTTGCTCAAAATGAGCAAAAAGTTAGAGGACATAGTGCATAGTAATATAATGTATTGACTTAAGGATAGAGTAAGAAGTTTGTGTGCTAAAAGTACATCATTTGAAAGAGGTAATGGCTTTTAATGTGGTTAAGGTCGGTAGATTCACAATTTGCTCTCCCTCCTCTTCTTCCACCTGTTTCATTTGATTTACATCTAAGTAACAAAATAATATTTTATTCTATGTCTTGTTACGTACAGGTCTCCTCAGTATTCATAGCTTCTTCCTACAGTTTCTAAAATTTAGCCCTGATTTACAGGTATATTCCAAAGCTTGGATGATGACTTGTTAAGTACTATATTTAAATCTTACTTTCTTCTCCTCAGTGGATTTTTCAATGTCCAGTGAACATGGTAAAATTCTGAAACCTAATCCACAAAGAAAAAGAAGAAGAAATACTTACTCGCCTTTTATCTTATCATCCATCAGGTTCAATGTGGCAAGTCGCTTTAGCTCAATACTTCGCCTATACCTTTCCTAGAAGAAAAAATATCAAAATAAACAATGATAACATACAAGTTATAATATATAACAATTCTTCTTGGGTTTGGAGCCAGTTGATAAGTTTGGCGCTATCCAACATTTTAGAAGCTGACACTGCCTTCATCCTCTGAGATTCTGTCACATCAAGGGGGATATATATATATATACCAACCCATGTTGGGTGGAATCAACTAATCACACGACAATAGTTGTTCTATTCCTTTTCCTTTTAAGGGCCAACCTGCCTCTTCTGTCCACCAGGTCCTGGATGCATTTGTTCCAGACTTGATGAAAACCCCATCCCTATTGAATTTAGTTTCCTCTAGTCTATAAATACATTAACAGTAGAAAGCAGGTGCATGTTATAGGATTACATGGCCTACTACGAATCTGAAAGGATGATAGGGAGAAATATCAACCTTCATCTGTGTGGCGAATATAACCTGAGCTGCAGAGGGTCTTAATAATGTGGTCTTGCGACTGCTGATTTGCCTGGATAGAAGAGTTTGATGCATCTTTCATGCTCTTTACATGCACTTTCTTGTTCTCAGTTAATAGTGTGGTCTGCAACTGCTGATTGGTCTGGATAAAAGAATCTAATGTATCTTTCATCCTCTTTACATGACCCATCAGCAATTGCAGAACACACTATTAACTGAGGACCAGGCCACAAGATAGACTTCAAAGACAGTTCTTGCAAAGACACCATGCTATTTGCTATTGGGACCAGCTGATCAGAGAATCCATAGAAATAAAACTACAGGAAGCCAACTTCAATACAGAAGGGGTTTCGTCATCAACCAGGCCTAAAACAAATGCATCTAAGACCTGAAGAGGCAGGTTGGTCCTGAAATGGACCAGGAATAGAACAGCTGGCCCTTGATTGGTTGATTTTGCCCAACACAGGTTGGTCACATTCTTGATGTGACACTTGACACTTCAGGTTTCCTGAGGATGGAGGCAGTGTCAGCCTCTCAAATATCGGATAATGCCAAACTTATCACCTGGCTGCAGACCCAAAAGAATTTCTATATATGGTATGCCAGTAAAACCTCAAATTATACATACTGGTTATCATTTCCATAAACAAAAGATATAAGAACAATTACTTTTAAGGACATCTAGGAAATTGAAATGCATTATCTGGTCAAAGTCAATTCAAGCTAATAAATTTTTTTTATAAAAAAAATCTAACTATTAGTCAGCATTCACACCGAAGTAGCATAGCATGCAAATCGCACTACCTGGATGCAGGCTGCACATCGAGTTGCATGGTTCACAGTTTTGCATTCATACCGAAGTAGCGAATATGACCTTACCTGTAGTTTAACATAAATTATATATTTTCACTTGAACAATTGAGAAACCCATTTAAAATAATATAATTTACCTAAAGAGGATATAGTTTCAGCAATTTTAATCCAGGCTTTTTTCCTACTAGTTTCGATTGCCATATCGTATAGTCTACGCATGTACAAATTGTATGTTAAATAGCTCTCTTTCCAGCAGTTTTCACGACATGTTTGCCATAATCTACCGCTACACAAGCGAATATGTGTTGAATTTTCTTAACAATTAAAAAACAACTGAAAAGGCAACTGTACGCATGTGTCATCCCGAGTAGCGTCGCATGAAATAAGTCCAGATCTATCTGAAGAAATGAATGTCGCACTCTGCGAGCTGCACTATTGCCACGTTACTTCGGTGTGAAGACTTGAACATGTTTATTTGGGATTTAAAATGAGTAACGTGCAGCGTGCATCCAGATAGCACGTCGCAAGTGGCATGCTACTTCGGTGTGAATGCTCCCTTACAGTTACCTCTTACACAATCTTAAAATAACAAGTGGATCTTAGTATATTTATTAAGTTAAATTAAATTACTGACACAATATATTTAATTTGTTTGAATTTTGAAATTCTCTTGAATGAAATATGAAAGAAACTTTAATTAATACATACAATGCCATCAAGAAGTCACTCCGTAGCATTTGTGTGGGTGAGAATTTGCTAATAAATGGAATTCAGTTCACAGGATGGGTAGCGGATGATTTTAATGTTTTTCTACAAGCATTTATGAAGTAAGAAATAAAAGTAACACAAAACTCACCCGTTTACAGAAAATGTTGAAAATGTTTACCAGAGAACACCTCATTTACTTACTGTGATTTCTCGTCACTATTTCATTAAAATTGAATATGAGTTGAAATTATCAGATGCTATAAACACATTAACAATAGAAAGCAGATGCACATCATAGGATTACACTGGCCTACTATGAGTCTGAAAAGACGATAGAGAGAAATACCAATCTTCGCCTGTGTGGCGAATATAACCCAAACTGCCGAGAGTCGTATTGATGGCACTGTATTAGTTCAGTATTTTAACTATACTTACTCGTATAAGTCTTAAGAAAAATTTGCTATGGAAAGGATAGTCATTGAGAACCATAAGTAGATGTGTTTGATCAAGGACCATTATTTCACAAGATGTAGTGCATCTAACTGTTGTATTACTGTAATAGCTGAAAAAAAGTGTTGATTCTCCCAGGCAAGTTCCAGCAGACAATGAAAGTATTGGTGTTTCTTCATCTAGTTCTGAGAGTATCTGTGGAGTCACAATGACATTAATATTTTTCATGATGATATTCTGAATGTTTATATTTTTTATGCTGCTTTATAAAGGTTTGTAATAGGTGTATGGAGTATTATGTGAGGTTTGAGTCAAAATCCGAAAACAAGAATGTTTCCTATCACAAAATAAATAAACAAATAAATAAATAAGTAACATTTATCTTGATTACTAACCTCTATCACACCTGATACAATATATATCATTTTGTGTTTCAGTTTGTTTCGCTCAAAAATTATATCCCCTGGCAGACAAAACTCATATGTCATATGAACAGCTACTGTCTGCAGAAAAGCCATATCCATGTCTCTGAAAATATGTGACTGAAAAAGAATGTATACAGATATTAGTGTTCTTAAAATACCTCTATATCAATAAAATTGTTCAAACCTTCCAGGGCTGGGCGAGATACAGTCTTATTAATAGGTGGTATTGGCTCTACATGGAAAGACCTGTTCAAATATTATCCTACTTCTTAAGCAGTGCTTTGCATCTGTCCCTAGATATATATGTGGTGAACGCACAGCCAACATCACCTATTAGGAAGACTGTATTCAATTGTGAGATTAATTGCCAGAGCAACCAGGAGAAAAGAGCACTGCCTGACTTGGATGAAACCCAACATAATTAAAAGACGTGATGTGAATGATCATTTCATCAAGCTAGTTAATGAAAATATTAGATGGGCCTGCGAATCGCTGAAAGCTATTTATGTTGATGTAGACCAGTATCTAGATTCCTCCTGTTTGGGAAAAGATGGTCTTCACCTAAACCGTAAGGGATCGTGGAAACTAAGCCAGGTCATAAACAATGTTGTTTGCATAATAACTAAATATCATGAACAGGGAAACTAATCCTGGAACCAGCAGGTGAATGTAAAAACAAAAGTGTGAAACTAGGGACAAATGTGGGTGAAGAAAAATCTAGGCCTAAAAACAGAACATTGTGTAATCAGACTGACAACTGGCTCATGCACTTAAATTCTCAAGGAATATTTTGGAAAATAAATGACTTGAACTTACTAATAGATGACTTTGAAAACAAGAACGTAGAAATCATCTGTTTAAACGAACATTGGCTAAAGCATGATGAAACAAATGCATTAAACAAACTCAAAGGTTTCTCCCTAGCAGATCATTACAGTAGAAGAGAGTCAGCACATGGTGGTTCATGTATTCTAGTGCGGGATCACATTCTTGCAGTCTCAAAACCTAGAAACGATTTAAAAACCTTAAGTGAAGATAACTTCTTTGAACTATCAGCCATTGAAATTAAGAATCAAAACATGATAGTGATCTCAATATACAGGGTACCCTACTACTACACTCTTAAGCCATTCCTTAAAAATCTAGAACTGTTGATGAATAAATTACAATGCGACCAAAAAAAGAAAATCATAATAACAATGGACAGTAATATTGACCTCTATAAGACAAACTTAATCACAGACTTGGAAGACAATGTAACAAATAACACTTCAGACACAAATCACACTAACAACAACATGATAAATACGTACATTAACATAGTGCAGACTCACGGGTTTAAATTCATACATACTCAGCCAACAAGAGTTACAAGTACTTCAAGATCATGTATAGATCACATATTAACCAATAAGGTATATGGACAGGAGGAGTACTTAGTTCAGGAAACAGGCTTCTCTGATCATAAGGCAGTCCTCGCTAGACTGCCGGAAAAACCACATAAGAATCAACAAAATAGGAAAGGGTGCAGGCGAGTTTACAACTCGGAAAATATTTCAAAATTTAAAAATAAACTAAGCAAAACAGACTGGTTGTTCAACCCCTCAAACTCTGTAGACACAAACTACAACATTTTTCTTAGGGAACTTCTAAACTGCTTTAATGAATGCTTTCCAAAAATCACAGCCTCACGTTTCCTTAAAAAGTATTCATTAGACTGGTGCTCAAAAGGCATAAAAATATCCAGCGCAAGGAAAAGAATTCTACATACAATCTACCAGACTACCAAGGATCCTAACTTCATTCAATATTACAAAGCATACTCAAAAATATATAAGCGCATTATTAAAAAAGCTAAACAAAAGGCCATTGAAAACTATATTAGGAATGCTGAACACAAAAACAAGGCAACATGGAGAATAATAAAGGGGGAACTAGGAGTAAGTGACAGCACTAACCTTCGTAATTTAGATACAGTTGATAACAAAACAATTGAATCATTAAATAATTATTTCATTAATATTGGGAAAAAAATCAGAGAAGAACCTCCAACAATTCTTGGCTCCATGACTGAACTTTATAAAAACAACTGCCTCATGCTAACACCACTGTTTAACTTTGCTAGTGTCTCCCCTGATGAAATTAAAAAAGTAATAACAAACCTAAAAGGTAAAACTTCCAAGGGTTGGGATGAATTACCCACATTCATCATTAAAGAAATAAAACATGAAATAAGTGAGCCGTTTACCCATATAATTAATCAATCACTGTCTACGGGTATCTTTCCTGAAAGAATGAAGTACGCCACAGTTACACCAATCCATAAAGGTGGAAATGATGAATTTAAAAACTATAGGCCAATATCAATTCTTCCTACTCTCTCCATCGTATTTGAAAAGATTATACATCACCAGCTCGTCTCATATCTAGAACACTTCGGCAAACTCCATGCTTCCCAACATGGTTTTAGAGCAAACAGGTCAACCATATCTGCTCTTACTAACCTCATCAATGAGGCTTCTCATATGATAGATGAAAAAAATTACACAGCTGCTTTAATCTGTGACAACTCAAAAGCTTTTGACTGCGTTAGTCATGACATACTGCTAAAAAAACTTGAATTTTATGGTATAAGGAACATTGCTCTTCGCTGGTTTGAAAACTATCTCACAAATCGTAAACAGAAAGTAATCTTAAATAATCCAGCAGGTACCGTGCAGTCAAACTGGAACCAAATAAAAACTGGAGTCCCGCAAGGTAGTGTCCTAGGACCTCTTCTCTACATAATATACACTAATGATCTGCCAAACTGCGTGAAAGATAAAATAATAATGTATGCAGACGATACGTCAGTCTTACTAAAAGAGAAAAGTGAGGATAAATTGTCACTCAACACAACGGAAACTCTAACTACATTAAAGAAATGGTTTACCAACAACGGACTAAAACTAAATACTACAAAAACATCCATCATGCAATTCAGCACTCAAGGTAAAGGACATGAAAACAACCCTCCAAACAACACAGTAAACCACACACACACTGCAAAAATTTTAGGTGTCTACGTAAATAACCAATTAAAATGGGATGACCACATACACTATATCAGAAAAAAATTAAATAGTGCCTGTTTCAACATGCGCTGTTTATCGCAAATTACTAACCTTGAGACTAGAAAACTTGCATATTTTAGTTATTTCCATTCCGTAATGTCATACGGTATTATTCTGTGGGGAGGCGCGACAGGATGGGAAACAATTTTTAAAGCTCAGAAAAAAATAATCCGCATAATAACACAGGTAGATCCAAAAGAATCATGTAGAACTTTATTCAAAAAATTAAAGATATTAACTCAACCGTCACAATACCTATATGAACTTAACAAGTACATACATGCAAATTTTGATGATATATATAAATCACAAAACCAGCACTGTCATGAAACCAGAACAAAAAATAAAATAAAACCTCCCATGCACAGACTGAAATTATATGAAAAAAGTCCACTGTATGCTGGTATTAAGGCCTATAACAAACTGCCTGACATGATCAGGGACATTACAGAATTAAATTTATTTAATAAGAAAATGAAGACCCTACTCTTAGATAAGGCATACTACTCAGTTGCCGAATACATGGCAGACAACTTACAACTGGTAGTGTAGTGTACCCTGAGGATGATGTCACTATTCAAACAATTTGTAATTACGGACTGCAAAGTAGTCTACAAATATTTATATTTTTTGTTATTATAATGTTTGTCCACTATTGTATTTCCTTTTCTTTTCTTTTCTTGTATTATACATTTCCTTTTTCTTTTCTAGTGTTATACATTTGCTTTTCTTTTCTAGTGTTATATATTCTAATCTGACGAGTCATCTGTTTACTTGAGCAATGCTCAACCAACTGTAAGCGTTTATGACAATAAAGTATCTTATCTTATCTTATCTTATCCCACTATGCAGGGTTACTCAAATCTGGGGTGTTTTTTTCCTCGGGCATCGTATTTTATTCATGAAATGCACATCGAAACTGAGATTTTTATTTTTTAACTATCAATTGTTTTAATTGTTTATGCATAATTTTGGTAAGGTTTATGAATCTGTGGTACATTTTAATTGTTTCATTTTGAATCTATATGCCCTTACAGAAACACACGATTCGTTCTATTCATTTCATTTTTATACTTGTTACAGAAAAACAATATAATTAAGAATAAAATTACTTAATTCATGCAATTTAAGTAAAAATGATGTGTTAATAAATATAATGTAATAATTATTTTTATGTTAAATAAATTTGATTTGATTTGATTTGATTTTGTTTTTGAACCACATCAAAATGTGGTTATCAACATACATAAATAAGAGTGAGAATGAAAATGGATAACAGAATTATGTCAAAATAGCAGTATAGTGTATAAATTTAGAAAACAACATCAATATTAACTTCAAAAAACTCACTAATAGAATAAAATGGATTATTTGCAAGCCAGTCTCTCAGAACAGTCCTAAACCTGTTTAATTTAACTGAATGTGCAGTTTTGGGTAAACTATTAAACAACTTAATACCCAAATTATTGCACCACTTCTTTGTTTTAGTTAATCTTGAACTTTGTGTCACTATGAGGTAATTATTCCTAGTGTTATGATGGTGTAAATTATATTGAAAATTTTGTTCATGGAGATTAGACTTAATATTTATCAAACAGTTGAAGATATATTGATTGATTACAGTGAGAATTTTAGAGTTTTGAAACAATGGACGACAATGAGCATCAAACGATGCACCAGAGATTATTCTCAAAGCCTTTTTTTGTAGTAATAATACTTTATAGATATCTGCACCACTACCCCAGATATGGAGGCCATATGAAAGTATACTGTGAAAAAAAGCATAATAGGACATCTTTAGATGGTGCTTAGATACATTATTTTTTAGATGGCTCAGTAGGAAAATTACCCGAGAAAGTCTTTTACAAACATAAGAAATATGATCAGACCAATTAAGTTTTGAATCCAATACAATACCCAAAAGTTTAACATCAGAAGCAAATTCATTATGTAATTGTTTAAGAGAAAAAAGAATGCGTTGAGTTTTATCATTATTAAGTTTGAACCCATTAACCTCAAACCATTTAGTAGCTGTTTTTAATGATAATTCCATTGAGATATTGACATCATTCAAAGAAGAGCCACTGGTTAATAAAGAGGTGTCATCAGCATATAAGACAGAGTCACAATTTAGGTTAAATGGCAAATCATTAATCATTATTAAGAACAGGAGAGGACCCAAAATGGATCCCTGAGGTACTCCAGTATTAATTGTTGCAGAAGGAGAAAACTGGCCTTTAATACAAGTTACTTGTGTGCGATTTAATAAGTAAGATCTGATTAGATTGAGCATTTTTCCCTGAATTCCATAATATTCTAATTTATTACATAAGATTTCATGTGATACACAATCAAAAGCTTTTGACAAGTCACACAGCACCGTCAGAGTGGAATCTTGTTTTTCAAATCCATTGATGACACACTCAATGAGGTGTTCAACAGCATCAGCAGTGCATCTTGCCGATCTAAAACCATACTGAGATTTAGAAAAAAGAGAGTTGAGCTCAAAATGCATTGTTAATTGCTTATTAATTAATTTTTCAAATACTTTAGAAAAAACTGGCACAATAGAAATTGGTCGATAATTAGCTACATTACTTGGATCACTCTTTTTATGAACCGGTATGACTTTGGTTTTCTTCAAAGAGTTTGGGAAACATCCAGATGAAAAACATTCATTTATGGTGTAGGTTAATGGTTCAATAATATGAGGAATAACAAACTTAAGCAGATCACTATCCATGTCATAAATATCTTTACAACGAGAATTTTTTAAATCAAAGACAGCTTTAAGAACGTCATTCTGAGAGACCAGTTGCCATGTAAAGACAGAATTATTATTTAAGTTAGTGTTACAAAGAAAATTAATTGCATCATCTTTAGAAGATTTGACATTTTCAGAAATAAGTTTGACAGAATTCACAAAGTAGTTATTTACATCATCTGGGTTGAGGTTGCAACTGCTGCAGGTACCTGATTTATTACGCACACTATTAATTACTTCCCATGCAGCTTTACATTTATTTGTCGACTTGTTGATGTAATCTTCATTTGCTTTCTGTTTAGCAGCTTTAATTTCTCTAGAATATGCCCTCTTAGCATTGTTGTAATGAACTTTAATATCTCCATTAAGATTAGGATACAGCAAAGTAGACCACTTTTTGTATTTGTAAAGTTTAGTTAAGTTATTTTTCATTACTCTTAGATCTTTAGTAAACCAGTTCGTAATCCGACTAAATTTAGGTAATTTATGCATACTTTGTTTGATATACTTGAAAGGAAAACACTCATTAAAGTAATCTAAAAAGATATTAAAAAACTTGTCAAAAGTGCAGCTATTATTAGTCTTATCATTAACATTTACAGTTAATTTTAGGTGGTTCCAATCAATGGCACATAGATGGGACAAAAACTGATATTTGCTGGAATCTTGAAAACTGCGAATTCTGATTGATTTGCAATTATTACCCATTGAGCTGTTAGGAAAACAAATTGATATTTTTAAGCCATTGTGATCCGAAACTATGCAATTAAAAATTGAAGTAAATATCTGATTTCTTGAAATATTGGTGATAGCATTATCAATACATGAGTTCCCCCTGGTTGGGTTGGTATTGGTACAGTATAGATTTGACACTCTTAGAACATTCAAAAATTGTGACGTAAATTCTGACTTCATGTTAATATCAATGTTAAAATCCCCACATAGAACAATTGATAAATTAAAATGATTAAGATAAATTAATAATTTCTCTAAGGAGTTTAAGAAAGTTTTTTTGTCACCACAAGGTGCACGATATATTGAGACTAGTAAGATATTAAAACCAGTCAGCAGAGCAGTTGTAACCTCAAAATGTTGCTCTAAACAGAAATTTTCTACATTAACAACTTCAAAGTTTATTTTATCTAATAGATAGATAGCAACACCACCATGTCTTTTCACATTCCTACAGTAACTTGATGCACAAGTAAAACCTGTAATCTTTGCTAGACTAATAGAATAAGAATTACACCAATGTTCAGAGATACAGAAAGCGTGAAAGTTGTTATCATTTAAAATCATTTCTAGTTCACCAATTTTATTACTAAGCGACTGAACATTTAGGGATAAGATAGAAAGAGTACTGTCATTTTTATTTACTTTTTTGTTAATAAAAAATCATCTAGTTTTACAGGTGGTTTTGCTATTCTACCCGATTTCCTTATTGACTTAGACAAGTTTTCCGTCAATTCAGAAGAGTTTTCAGACTCCTTAACTGCAGCTTTATTAGCTGAAGAAGTATCACACTGGTCTTTCATCACAGTCTCTGATAGAACCCTGTCTAAGATGTTATCCAGGCAATCCATAACGTAATCAGTGACACAGTCTTCATGGGTAGTAACCACAACATCTGAGTTCAACAACACAGGCAGGTCACTAAGAGTCTGCTTATCTGGAATCTTCTCTAAGCCTCCAGCTTCCTTGGGAGCAGTGGTGAATCGAACTGTGGTATTGCTTGAATCACCTAACCTTTTATTGTGTGAAGAAGCTCCTAACCGAGTTATAGGATCAGTCTCCAGAGGTACATATTCTGAAATATTATTGTCCATAAGGGTAGTAACATTATTGGAAACACTATTATCAAAAATCTTCTTTAAGGCCTTAGCAATGATCTCACAAAGAAGTTCCTTTCCGTAGCGATTTAGATGCTGGCCATGTGAGGTGAAATGTTTGCGGCAGAAATCTTTCATCTCCACTATTTCAATATCCTGGCGTAGAGAGGACAACTTTTTTATCTCACTATTAATTTTCTGGATCTCATCATTCATCTGGGAATCCTCACTTAAGTCATATCTATGTGGTAGATCTATGATTACAACAGGGTTCCAATTAGTAGCTTGATTACTGTTAATTACTTTACTTTTCAGAGCAGTTATCACATTTGATGAGTCATGTTGACTTACATCATTTGAGCCTCCAATGATAATCATACAATCTACTTTCTCCCCAGTAGACTGAAGTACACTTTGTATTTTTGCGCCAGGTTTGACTACACCCATTACATTGAATTTTGAGCCTAACTTATTGTTTAGTTTATCACTTAGACCCCTACCATGGCTGTCAGCAATTAGTAGTACTTTTCTACCGCTTGATTTAGGCATGGGTTTAGGGTTTAGAGTTTTGGCATTAACCAGTAACTTATTCTTATTTGATGAAAGTCTAGAGCCTCTTCGTTTGTTTGCGATAAAGTTAATTGGCTTAATAAGTGACATTTGTTCACTTTCCATTGTATTAAGATTCTCAGATGATAGAGCATCGTATCTGTTTTTAGTTTCAAAAATATTATTAGACGGCCTATTTTCTGATCTGATTGGTAAGTGATTAGGATATCTGCTGTTCCTTGTTGTGTTCCAGGCATAGTTTGATTCAGTTATTCTATCTTTCAAGTGTAAATTCTCTTGGGTAAGTCTGTCAATCAGCCTGTGAGCTTCTTCTAAATCTCGCATTAGAATATCCACTATGGTATGATATGAGTCCTGTGAAGACCTAGAGTCCACTTCACTTTCTGCTATGTAACTAGCCGGTACACGATAACTATTGTGCGTATTCCATCCACTCCCAGGATAGCTCTGCTTCAAACCACTGCTAAGCTAAAATTGTTTAAATAAAACATCTAGCAGTTGAGTAAATAATCACAGGCTAAGCCACAGGTACCGTACATGCTTGTATTAGATTATTATATGGCTTCATGGACCCTACTCCTCCATGAAGAAGTTGAATTCTGAAAACTGTTCTTGCTTCCACTTTGAGCTGGATATGCCCTTGCCTCTAGGACTCTAATCCTGGAATTGAATCCATGCTGATAGTTTACCAACTGAGCTAGCCAGAATCTGGAACATAGTGGCAGATAGATCTTTCTCCTTCTCTTTTAGAGTAATCATAGGAAAAAGATTCCAAATGTCATTCCGTCTGTTGGTAGAGCATCAGCATGACAGCTGAAGATCCTTGGTTCAAGTCCCAGTGTCAGAGGAATTTTTCTCCAATATTCTCTTGACTATACATGTCCAGACAACCTTTGAAGAAGGAGATAATGTAATGCCTGAATGGTTAAATACCAGCCCAAAAAGATAGAAAAATTAGCAGCAATTTTGTAGGTCACACTGGCTGCAGAAGCCTAAATTACAAATCTATAAATGAGTATGTTTATTTCTATTTCTTTCATTTCCTTCATATGTCGAATGAAAATGTTATCAGTTGTTATTATTGTTCAAGTCATGTGACATATTTCTGACAACTGTGGCTTCATGCAAACATTCACTTCAAATTATCTAATTGATTTTTTCATGTATTCTTACATCAATAATATTCATAGTAATACTGAATTTCACTGAGAAAGGAAAATACATTGAGAGAGATCACTGAGCAACATATTTTTGATATGGTCTATGTTAAGTCTACACATCATAGATCTTAACTAAATTTTCATTTTAATACTCTAAAATGTTAGGAAGTGAGGCTTCAGTATTCTATAGACATTTATATAAATAAAAACGAATGTATGTACGTCTGTCTGGCTGTTTATCCTTTATGCATTACTACACCATTCATCCGATCGCCATGAAACTTTGGGAAGTTGTTGAGTCCTATGAAGGTTTCTGGCATAGTACATCTATCCTACGATAGGTGGCGTGCATACGTTTAACGGAAAAAATAAACAAATTGAGGCATTTAAATTACAATCGTTTTCCAAAAAAGAAACGCCATGAATTTCCATACGTGTTCAAGGTATTTTGATAATTTTTATTATTTTCAAATATTTTGGATCCAGTAACTTACACTCTAATTTCCAACTTCCCAATCAGAATCTACACATACATTTACACACATCTTTTTCATAGTGAGTTTAATTGATTTCAATTCTCATAATCTTTTGAACACTGAATTTGTCACGATCTGAGATTGCAGTAACGCGTAATGGGTAAGCTAATATTTATATAAAAACAACAAACTCTCCTAGTTTAAAATTCAGTGATTTAACAATTATGACTCCCTAAAGGAAGAGTAGACAACTTTTTAACAGCCCTGCTGAATAGTATAGTACTAGATGTACCATTTTTAGCTGAATCGAGTAGACTTAACTCACTTCAAAAATATACAGGTACTGATACTTACATGTTTAAAGGCGTGCCAAAATATATCTATAGCCACGAGTTTAACTGTTACTGTGGGTAGTAATCTAAATAAATTAAATTCCTTCACTCCATATCTCCTTTTCCAGAATTCTTCACAAAAATAGATTACTCTATTGCCCAGCTTTGGAGTAACTCGATGAGTTTTCTGCAACAATTATGTTAATAATAATAATAATAATATTTTTTATTTTTATTTATTAATCATAAATTTCTATAGAGAAGATTAGTTTCCTCAAAAACCTAAACCTAAACTTATAGCTAACAATTACTTATGATTAGTTAAAATCTAATAGAAGAATGATGATACAAACAAATGAATATAATTACAATGTTACGATTATATCATACAAGACAAGAAGTTAAACATCAGCTAGAAATATAGGAAGTCACAAGAAAATATAAACAACTTTAATTAAAGAGTTTCAAGTTCAAGAATTCATCAACGGTGTATGGCATATGATGCAAGAGCATTTTTTTAACTGCCTTTTTTAATAATATTAACTGATATGTGTTTAGTTGATATGGAATTTTTTTACATAAAATTATGTCCCTGTAAATTATATAAGTGCTGCATGCAATTCTATGGGTAGATAGATGTTCATTTGTAATCACATTTAATGGAGGTGAAAAGTAAAGAAAAGAAAAGTGATCCCTATACTGGCCATGGAGGCCCAGAGGGTTCCAGGAGGTTGAGGCTCCCAGATTTTGGACATTCGGCACATGAAGGTGGTAAGGTTGTCAGCCTTATGCACTGGCCGCCTTTACCCCCAGGAATGCTCCTGGTACTCATGTCTGTTAGAGGCTGAATCGACCCCAGGGCCATAGTGCCACCAGAAGGATTAGGCCAATTGAAAAATCTCACCGACCTCATCAGGAATCAAACCCGCGACCTTCCGGTTTGTAGCGCAGTGCCTCAACCACTACGCTATGGCGTACCCCATATTTAATGGAGGTAGAATATCCAAACTCTCTCAAGAAACTTGCTAAATATGTGCATGGTATCAATTTCAAATGTTTGAAATTGTCAATTGTAGAATTTACTGGAAACTATCAGAACTAGAATTCACAGTTTCATTTATGTGCATTATGTTCTGTATGATAGACCAGAAAATAATACAGAACTCCCTTTTCTTTTTCTAAAATATATTTTAGACCGAACAGCAAAGCTACTATTACAGGCCAGAGTTAAAATGTATGATATCACAATAAAACTTCTTGAGATATGCATGAGGACACCAAATAATTTGCTGTAAAATGATTTTGATACTGTTCGAATATATCCTTGTAATGGGACAATTCCAACTTCATGATGTAGTTCACTATTTGTTTGTTTTGCACAAGTTGTAGTCGATGAATATGGTTTGAATTAATGGAAGGGACGGCAGATATCCCCCTCTCATCAAAAAATTTCCCTGGCTCGTAGAAAAAAAATCCTTCCTCGCCAGGGATATATTTTTTTACATTTCATAAACTTCAGTTTAAAATCACAATGCAATTATCAGAAACATGCAATTACGTTTCTTCATAATTCCATTTTTGAACATAACGATATCATCAGCACAACGCATAGCAACATAAGTTATCTAACAAGCATTTGCGACAGTAGAAAAAAGATTTGTATCACCGCTTTCTGTTGGTTCCTTTTTTCCAGCAAGAATATGATTAAATAATATTTGCTATCACAATGAGCGCAGTAGTTATTGGTGTTCCATGGTAGTCTGTCGAGTACGTCTTTTAAAAAGAGTGACTGTTCTTAAAGTTGGTTAATTTAATTTTAATTTTTCTTGGCCTTCATAGGACCACTTCAGTCAGGTTTCTGGTTGAGGTTTTCCTTCTTTTTGTCAGCCCAGTACTTCTTCATCCTTTCTGACCGCAATTTTCTTTCTGCATCTGGAACTACCCTTCCTATTCTCTGTTTGTTGATTTCCATCTGTAGTATAGTGTGTTTGTCTTTCAATATTTTGAGTGTGTCTGTCTTGTATATTAAATCCTCTATTGTAATATGTAACTCTGCCATATCTTTCTTAAGTTCTGTAATCCATCTTATATTTTTCTTACTCTTACTCTTCTATAATTTTTTTAATTTATTTCTGCTACTTTTATTTTCTGGTGTCCGTAATATATGTCCCAAAAATTATATTAGTTTTTTTTTTTTCATTGTACTGGTTCTACTTCTTTATATATTGTTTCATTAGAAGCTAGTCTCCAGACTCCATTTACTTGGTAATTTTTGTTTAAACAGGTTCTTACTATTCTCCTTTCTACCTTGAGTACTCTATATATTGCAACTGTGTTAGTTGTTTTGAAGTGTTTCACATGAATACGTGATCTGCAGTTGAGTGACTGTTTTATAATGTTTCAGTTTGGTTGCTATTGAGAGGCACTTTTTATTGTATGTATTCTTGGTAACATGCTGTGCTCTAACCAGTTTATCTGTTCTACCTTATTTTGCCATGCTGGTTTCTCGTTCATGTTGTGAATATTTCACCTAAATATTTAAATTTTTCTACAGTTTCTTTTTCTTGGGCTCCCACCTCTATTTTGTTTGCTAGCGGCATTTGAGTTAGCACAATTTCTGTTTTTTCAAATGAAATTTTTAAACCTATATTTTGGGCTATTTCTTGCAGAGATTTAATTTGTCATTTTGCTTCCTGAATATCATTAGCCAGAAGCACTATATTATCAGCAAATCCTAAACAATTTAACTGTATATTGTCCTTTTGGGTTCCAATCTTTATATATTTCGGATTGTTGCTGTACCATTCCCTCATAACGTACTCCAATGCACAGTTAAAAAGAAGAGGGGACAGACCGTCGTCCTGTCTCAGACCAGTTGTTACCAAGAATGGTTCAGAAAGTTCTCCTCTGAACTTTATTTTAGAAAATGTATTAGTTAGAGTATATAAATAAAATAAATAAATAAATAAAATTAGCCTAGACATCCCAAAGGGCAATGGCCTCCTGCGGATTGCAGGGCAAGGTCATATACTTCTCGTTAGGTGAGCTAATCCTAGCGAGAGTTAATTCTAGCGAGAGTTTTTGTGCATGGTTGGATTGCTTCTGTATTTCCACTAGTCACTTGGGGTGGAGGTTTCTCCCATTTTCTTCCACTCTTTTCTATTCCTCGCTACTCGAGACCATAGTCTTCCTGATGATTTGATGAAGTCGTCCTCCCATCTGGTCTTTTGCCTCCCCACACTTCTCCAGCCTGTTCTGGGGTCCCAAATTGTAGCTTTTTGTGCCCATTTTCGTTGGTTCATTCGCATCACATGGCCTCCCCACCTCCATTTCAACTGTTCCGCTGTATTTGCCACATCCTTCATACCTGTTCTTTTCCTGATTTCTGTGTTGCGGATTTTGTCCTTTGATGAGATGTGGAGGATAAATCGCTCCATTTTGCGCTGGCATACCTGTAATGCTTGCCGCTGTTTTGCAGTAAGCGCCCATGTTTGGCACCCATAGAGCAGTACTGGAACCACACATTTCTCTAGGACCGCAGACTTCATTGCTGTCTTCAGTCTTTTGTCAGCCAGTAAGAACTTCAATGACCAAAACTTCTTCCACGCCAAGCCGATCCGTCTTTTGATTTCTTTTTCCATACAGTTACCAAACGAGATCATTTGTCCTAGATATATGTACTCTTGGGTGTACTTTAGATGTGTAGTGCCGATGTGGATGGGGGTTTCTTCTTTGTTGGTCATCACTTGAGTTTTTGTGGGGTTCATGTGCAATCCTGCCTCTTTGCTGGTAGCCTCCAGGTCTTTTAGCATTTCTTCTAGATCTTTTGCTGATTCTGCTAGCAGGATAATATCATCTGCGAACGTGAGGTTTGTCAACCTGACACCATTGATGTTGATACCGTACTTGTCGTCCCAGTTGAGCTTTGCAAATTGGTTCTCTAATAGGCTAGTGAAAAGTTTTGGGGATAGAGGGTCGCCTTGTTTGACTCCTCTTGCTAGTCGGAACCACTCCCCATCTCTTTCTGTCCTCACTCTCGCTTGGCTTGTTCTGTACATTTGGGCTAGGATGTTGATGTAAGTGGTTGGAACTCCCTGGTTCGTCAGTACGCATTTGTGCTCCACTGAATCAAAGGCTGGTCTATGGATGGAGCCACACTTTCTTGAAATCTATAAATGTTATTGACAGAGGCTTGTTACGTTTTTTGTAATATGCCATGTCTAGTTTCAAAGTTATTATTTGTTCAATGCAACTTCTCCAAGGTCTGAAGCCTCCCTGGTATCACCTAACTCTTGATCTAGTTGTTCTTTAACCCGATTATATAGTATTTTGAAAAAATCTTGTAAGTGTGAGGATGGAAATACCTTTATAATTATCTGGATGGCTTCTATCCCCTATTTTTGAAGTGGGTTAATTATTGCTGTGGTCCATTGTTCTGGGAATTTTTCAGATATCCAGACCTTCATTAATACCATATAATAAAGATGGTTAATACGAGGGTGTATCATTAAATAACCGGACTGATTTAATTGTATTTAAATAAACCGCCCTGGAACGAAAAGGCTGCTAGCCGCAGAAAGGTGAATCCTTTGACTAGCAGTGCTGTGAATCCCAGTTATCCGGAACGATTCAGTTAGGAGTTACACCCGGATATTGCAGGTGGTGTTTACTGTACCCAACATGGAACTGAAATTGCAGCAATGCGTATCGATAAAGTTTTGTGTTATTCTAGACAAAACTCCTACAGAAACCTTAGAAATGGTGCAGCAAGCATATAAAGACCATTCTTTAGGCAGAACTCAAGTCTTTGAGTGGCACAAACGTTTCGAAGATGGTTATGAAGACCTTCAAGATTCTCCGTGCCCTGGAAGACCCGTAACAGCAAAAACGGAAGTTAACATAAACACAATTGATCCAACTGTGCAAGAAGATCGTCGCATAACAATTGCGAAGGTTGCAGGTATAATGAATTTGTCTTTAGGAACCAGATCTTGCCAGGACAGGATGGATCTTGCATCAAGACAATGCGCTGGCTCATCGAGTGCGTGCAACTCAAGATGTCGTCGAAGAATTGGACATTGAGATCATGCCTCATCCACTGCATTCTCTGGATCTCGCACCTTGAGATTTTCTCCTCTTCCCTAAAGTGAAAAAGGAGCCATGGTCGCCATTTTCAAAGTGATAAGGAGTTGAACATGATGCGCATTGCTGCAGTTTCAGTTCCATGTTGGGTACAGTCAACACCACCTGCGATATCCAGGTGTAACTCCTAACTGAATCGTTCTGGATAACTGGGATTCACAGCACTGGTAGACGAAGGATTCACCTTTCCGCGGCTAGCAGCCGTTTCGTTCCAGTGTGGTTTATTTAAATACAATTAAATCAGTCCGGTTATTTATTGATACACCCTCGTACAAGTGATATGTAAAGTAGCATACAGCATTCGAGTCCAAGTGATGTCCAACTGTTTACTAAGGGATAAAGTTTGATAATTCTAGAAGTATCAAGTTTCACAACACAATCTATGTGTGCATTCCCTATCAATTTTGTATTCAGTAGTACCCCTAAGTACTTAACCGGTATTCGAGATGATAACCATGGAAGATGTCCATTCAGAAGATATAGTAGAGCAGGATCTTGATAATATCTTACTTTCTGTTCTGTTGATATTCATAAATAATATGCTCCACATTGTGAACCATTCTGTCAATAAAGGTAGAAACGAATGAAGACTACTGACTAGCAGTATTTATATTAGAATGTGAGCAGAACAGAACTGTATTATCTGTGCATGCATTGCAGTGCTCATGGGTTCCAGTTTCTGGAAGATCATGTGTAAAGATATTAAACAGCAAAGGAGCCTTGAGCCTTGTGGCTCACCAGCAGTTACTGGCCAAGGAATTGATGTGAATCCATCTCTACATACCAAAAATTGGTACACCGTTAGAAAACTCTTGACAATATTATCAGATATCTCTGTAAGGCTCGTCACTCCAGTCTTCAGTTTATCTGCCATCCATCCTCTTAGGTCCTCCACATCTGCAGAGAACTCCAGGAACTTACGAACTGCTTCTACAACTGCCCACCAAGCTGCTGCAGCTTCTTTCACTGCTGCATGTCTTGCCATGTCTTTAAATGCATATTTTAGTGCTCACAAATTATACATAAATGCAGTATTTTGTAATTTATATCAGTATAAGATGACCCCATGCTGTATATCATCTATTTAATTGAACAGAGCTGAATATAATAATATCAGATATCTGGTAGTCTAATTCTGTATAATTTGAGCAACACTCCTCCACACCAGGCCTTGCCTCGAAAGATTGGGCAAAATCTAGAAAAATAGCAGCAGTATATTTTCTTCTTTCAAATCCTTTTAGGTTGAATTAGGTGATTCTTAATAACTGAAGTTTTGTAGAATGTTTTGGTCAAAAAATAAAACGAAAAGTTGGGATAATATTAATGGAGTAAAAAACTTTGTAATCCTTTTACATAGTTCTTTCTCGAAGAACTTTGATAATGCTGGCACCAGACTGATTGGGTTTAAGCTATGTTGATGGTACAGCAGAACCCCACTAGTCCAAACTAATTGGGACCAGAGCCTGTTCGGATTGACAAAAATTCAGATTAACGGGGTTAATTTATAATTAGATAATTAGGAGTATATATGGAGTCTGTAAGTTAATTACACTCAATATTTGTAATGTGCAGTGCTATTTTTGTGACCGAACGATGTTGTTGTTGAATTTTGTGTCGGAAAAGCAACGATAAGTGATTGTAAAAAAATCAATTCAAGATAGAACAATTTTGCAGAATTGTGACCGAGAAGGTAATCAAGGAGCACCATACATAAAAAATTTCAGACTTTGACAAAATTTGATGAAGCAGTGTTTGTATGGTTTTCACAAGAAAGACAGAAAGGTCTTTCACTGAGTGGTCCTATAATCCAAGAAAAGTGCTCCAGCTCAGTAAAATGGTGAATAGTGATTCCAAATTTGGGTTTGGATTAGCTGCGTTTTCGGACTAGTGGGGTTCAGACTGGCAGGGTGCTGTTGTAAATGTTTTGATTTTACAATTAATTATGCAAGTTTTCTGGCATGTTCCTCCTGAAATGTACAAATTGCAAACAAAGACATATATACACAGTAACATTGGTTCTTTGAACTGGAAACCTAATCAAAATATCTTGTACAACCACACAAGCTCCTGTCATCTCTGTGATCTGCTTTAGGAAATTAGTCTTGAAATTCATCCCCTAGGAAAGCAAAAACATTGGTTGTACACAATATTATAACTTGGCTGATGGCCAAAAAAAACCACTGAAACAAATCAGTGATGAGTAAACTTCACCTGAGGAAGGCCTGGAGGTCAGGCTGAAACATAGTGACTGTTCAAAGGTAAATTTTATCCACTGTACTAAATTTTTAATAACAGTTTTTAATCAATTTATATTCATAACCGGTGGAAAGAGTTGGACCTGGGTTTTGAATTACCTGGTATGTTGAGTAAACTTCATATTGTAATAAATTGTAATATAGTTTATCTCACCTCTTTTCCATTCTCATGCAGTTAAAAGGTAATAAAGAAATTACATTCAACTAACCAAGTAAAGATGTGCTGTCTTTAAGTTTCTAGCATAAAAAAAGATGTCCCTTTTTTTGTGTACTAATGCTGCTGTCAGATAGCCAAGAATGTAACCCGTGATCCCGAAAAATGCTACTACACTAGTAATTAACATAATTAAATCATCATTCATTCTCTTGATTTGTACATCTGGATATCTGGAACAAGGAATGCAGAATGTTTAATAAATAAATAAATTTAATTGTTGTTAGGCCATTACAGCAATAGACAAAGTCTAATACATATCGAAAAATAGAATTAATATAAAACTACAGCTAAATTACTAAGTTCTAAGTTACAAATAACACATATTTTAAGCTAAATTACAGTATTACAGTTGAAGTATTCATCCAAGGTATAAAAAGGGTTACAAACTAACCAATTATGTAATTTTTTCTAAATACAATGATATGAGTATGTTGAGTAGATACAGATAGTTTATTAAACAGTTTATGTCCTATGATTTCATGACTATTCAGAGATTTGGATAATCGTTGGAACGGAATGTATACATGACTACTGGATCTAGTATCGTGGGAGTGAATATTATTTCTATACTGCAACTCTGACTGTCGATTCTTTATGTAAATTAAAACAGTAAATATATATATAGATTGATCACTGTTAATATTTTGTGTTGTAGAAATAAAGGTTTGCAGTGTTCCCTGTGTGAGCTATTAGTGATAATTCTAATAGCTTTTTTCTGTAGTAACAGAATTCTATTTACATGACAAGAGTTTCCCCAGAGTATTATTCCATATGCAATAACACAATGAAAAAATGCGAAGTATGAAGATCTAATGTGATTATCTGGAACGTAGTATTTAAGGTGTCGTAACAAATAAATAACTCTTGAAAGTTTACCGCTAATATATGTTATATTCTGTTCCCATGTTAACTTATTGTCAACATAGATACCAAGACATTTAACACTAGAAGATTTATTTGAGGCAAAAATGTGTCAGTATTTTTCATTTGAAAAAAGAAATTGAATGAAATAAATCTGATGTGAGACATATAACTTCCTCTGCACAAATAAAAGTTTTGCCTCTTAGTATACAGAGTGTTAATGAACAACAACGAAATATTTTACCTATGTATAGAGGGGACAAAGACAAGCAATTTTTATCCAGAGATTTTTGCTTTATGGATTCAATTTTTCCTGTTAAAGCGTAAAATATCCCAGGGCATGGCCGCCACTGACTCCTAACATTTGAAATTATGCGAAAGAAAGGAACCTTTTTTTGTTAACACTGGAGTTAGGGATAAAAACTAATGCAGTGTGATTAGTCTGTAAATTTTGCAGATTATGAAAACTCTAAATTATGATATAGCTGTTGATGAAAGATCAAAAATCAGGTTTTTATCGCTCACTAAGATGATGTGAAGTCAATTTAATGAAAATTTTAAGCCTATTTCGCTTCATTAGTGACTTCTGAGCACCAAATTGTAAAGACTTTATTGCCTTGTAGCTTACACATTTTACATCAAAGAGCAAAAATCTCCCAATAAAAGTTGCTTGTCTATGTCCATCTATACAGAGGTAAAATATTTCGGTGTTGTTCAACATCCTACATTATGTAATGCATTCTCTTCATGTGAATAGGTTGTAAAAATGAAGAGAATGTCACTACTACACCACAACGCATCTCCAAAGGATAACACAACCCAAATAACATCTGATTAATGCACTCGCGTAACTTTCTTTATTCTAAGTATGGGCAATACACCTTTCTTGTTTGACATTCTGATAAAAATAAAGATTCACTTATCTACAATTATAAATAAATTAATAAGTAAGAATGGATTCAATAAACACCATAATAATAATAATACTTACGCCCGGTTGGTTATTTGTCCCATAACAGCAAACACAGAAACTAAGTACCATTCAAAGTTCGTCAAGTTTTTTCTTACAAAATTTACTGGCCAACATTCTTCCTGTAAACAGCATTGTTATAATTAATCATATTAGCCAAGAATATAATATACCAATTTCTATGAGCACAATATTTCCCAACCATGCCATGAATGCAGTTTTCATGCCCCGACATTTTTTCTACTGCTATGATGAATATTTTCAATGGCTATGGCTGCTGGAGCAAAATATTCTCGTTGGCTTCTAGTTGCAGTATAGTTCTAGATCCACGTTAACCATCAAAATCAAAGGCAGGCCAGAAGACTGCAATAAATAACTAGAACTGGAGTGTGTCTTGGGCAACCTGCTTAATAGCCAATAGAATCTCGATCACAATTAATCAGGATATATTCCTCAATTTTTGACCCTTAAGCTTTGATTTTATGTGGAGTATGAGACGTTGGGCATTCAGTTTGTTTCCTTAGTACTGTTGTTTTCCCTTACACTCCTTAAGGGCAAGAAAATAGCTTAATCTATAAAGGATATTGGTGGTTATCAAAGATTTAGACTTGACGATATATGCTGTAATCTCCCTGAGCACTGGTATTAAACATGTTTTAAAGGATTGTGTGTGGATTGTCATTGTATGTACCATATTTTTTAGATGTCTCCACAAATAGAAGTCACAGGCCAACCTAAGGTTAACTGTTCAAAAATGGGATGAGTATTTGTGTTCTGTATCTCTCAGCATTGATTGTATCATCATAAAACATACGGCCTATAATCCTATGTCCAATTTTATCATGAGTTAAAACACAGTATTGTGCAAGAAACTGTGAAAATTACAGTAGAAGAACTTGCATGTGTAAATGTCAATTTCCTTCAGACCTTATCAAGAATGTGTTGCAGTAGATAGACACCATTTTCAACACCTGTAGTCAAGGTTAATCAAATCAAATCAAATCAAATCAAATCTTTATTCACCTTTAAATACAATATATTTGTACAATAGGCTTCGTCAGTTTTTGGATAGTTTTATATAATAACAAAAAAAGCTAAGAATACAAATTTATATCCATCATATTTTCTGGTATATTACTCTCTAAAAATTCTTCTACCGTGTATATCGCTTTGCTTTTGAACCAAATAGATAGAATATTGTATAGTTTTTTTTTTCAAGATTTCTTATCTTTAGTAGAATTTTATTAAAAAAAGTTATTTGTTGATAGCAATGACTTTTTATATTTGTACTTAAGTGAAGTTGTGGTTTATCTAAATCATTTTTTCTTTGCGTGTTGTAGTTATGCATTGACGATCTAGTTGCAAATTTAGTGTTATTTTCTTTAACATAATATGTAATATTAGCTAAAAATGTACATAGAGGTAAGTGTAAGAATGTTGTACCTTTTGAAGTATTGTTTACATTATTCTCTTGGCCCAATTTCTGCTATCAATCTATCATCTGCCAGATGAAGATTTTGTTTGCTGAATGGGAATCGCCCCAAAGCATAACCCCATATAGTAGGTGTGGTTGAACAAAAGCATGATAAGCTGTTATGAGCATTTCAAAATTTACACATTGTTGCGTGGTAATGAACCTCCGGGTTCCATAAAATAGGTAATATACCTTTAGATTGCTTAGGAATTATCTATTGCCATTGAGGAAGTAAGGTCTGAAAAATTTCCTTTGATTACTCCTAATCATTGAGTTGATTGTTTTCTGTGCAGTCCGCACCGAAACAAGTAAGTAATTTCGTTCTTCTTTGAGTGAGACTGATTTTGTGACGGTTTTAGTGTGACTGATTGTGACTGATTTCTTGACGGTTTTAGTGTGACTGATTTTCTTGATTTACCCTCTACTGCCACTAAAGAAGTTTTACTTAAAAAAAAGCACACCTTTTTACTTTTTGATCTGAAACGATTGTTTAGCCAGTTGTTAAATTTTTGTTCGTTTGTAAATTCATATGCCATATTATAATAAAATCGTTACACTGGTACTGAAGATAATATGAATAGTAGAAACATCTGTGACATCTTCAAGTACAAAAGCTGCCGTATTATATACTACTTTTTGATGTTCAGTCAATCATAAAATGTGGTCTTGGCTTCTGCAGAAACATCATGTTCAATTCTTGCACAAGACAACTTTCCTATAAAAGTCTCATTTTTATATTCTGTTTCAGTTTGTCCAGTTGGCAATATATCTGATCCAGTAGGCTGTAACCATATTGCTGTGAGTTGATATGGTCTCACCCATAGCTAGTTCATAATTGAATGGATGCATGTTCTTGAGATGTAAATAATAATTTTTTTCGGATGCATATTCCTCTCTCCATTTAATGTTTCAGCAAAAATATCAACAATCAATTTATAAAACAAATCAATTCCTTTTGTCAGGAGATTATTATTAAAATTTGCTTTAGGTTAATTTTAAGTGAGTATAATAACATATTCAAGCATAGGCTTATATACTGCAATAAGAATAATTACATAGGATCAACTTTAATTTAGTAAAATGTAATACATTTTTGGGACCAGCTTCATTTTAATGCAAAGTTGTGATTATGTTGGAGTGATTTGAAAATGAGGAACACTATTGCACACAGAAGCCAACTTGAGAGGCCTGGAGTGGACTGATGGAACATCCGTGAATTACCCCCGTTTTTATATCAATCCAAATGGAACATAGAGATGCCATGCCAATCCATTCAGAACGACTGTGAGTAGCAGCCTTTAAAGAAATTAGTGCTATTACATCCAGATCCCCTTCTTAAATTTCAATCTGTTATTTATTTACTTTTTCATTTGACTGCAAACACATGTAAGTGTTGATCCTGGGCAGCGTGAACTGATGAAGAGACATTCTTTCATAAAGACTGATATTTTATGTAAGTGAATTCACTGTGTCGGCGTTTTTACTACATGTGTTCTCACGTTTGTTGTCAAAATTAGCTAAAACATGGTTAAAGATTTGGTAGAATTTTTTAAATATAAAAAGACAGTATATTCACTTTCCGTGCATATTTAATCTGTAGTAGGCATACAATATCATATAATGTAAATTTATTTTGAAAGATTAGATATTAAATTAATATAAAAAGCCTATTTGAGAGAATGTTTTCAAGATATTTAGTATCCTATTTTGCCTGTCTATTTTGATGTTTCGAATGCCTGCATCTGGTCTCTACTCATGAACCACACCAAGGCATATCTGTAAATAAACTCACAAATACTTAACTTACAACTAACATTCATCCAGTGGCGGCTCGTGGCCGGAAAATTAGGTGAAGAGGAAAAAAATGCCACATGCTTACGTTAATAACCAAACTCACCTATGTCTTGTATAGCAAATCTATCCTTCGATAGTCCTTTATGGCTGCAAATTTGTCGGTGATATCATCATAGGACGGCTGCATTTCTTCTAGCTGCAGTAAAGGTTCTTTCTGAATTGAAATATTCGCTAAACAAGATACTTGTCTGGCAACATTTTTGATCCTTCATTTAGTAGACCTACGTCGTGATCTGACAGCTGGCACAATGATGATTTGATTTTAAACAATGCGGGTAAGAATATAGTTATTATTTATAAAATCTGATGCATTTTATTCATAGAATACTCTTAATAAATCCCAATCGGGATTATGAGTTTCATTAGATAAATTCGATCCTGCTTTTCCGCCGCGAATCTATTGATGTTTATCGTAATTATTATTCTCCTAATCAGATTATTCAGAATATTCCATTCATGCGATGCGGACTTGAAATTGACTAATAATCTTTAGCAATGCCTCGGATATCGACCAATGACTGTTGTTTATCTTATAAGTTAATATGCTTGCAAGGGTCGGAAAGATGCAATTTTATCTGATAAACTTCAGCTCGTTACTGGATACTTCAAGGCATTAATATGCAGTGATTAATATGTCACATGTCGTATGATTGCCTATGAAAAAATATGCATTGTAGGAATGAAACGTCGTGATTCAACGTTGTCGTCCTATGGCGTCCTATCGGTGACGATCTCCGAAGATGGTTCAGTGTTGTGACACGTAACAGTGGGCTTTCATCACAGTACACAGTAGTCTTGGTATATGGTGACACACATTAAATAAATTAACTTCTAGTCTCATCCCTATGCCTCACTTTTGTGCTATAGAATCGAACGCCTATGATTTTTTTTTCCGTTAATGATATTTAATTTTATGAGAAAGAATCCAAGCTCCTCTACCGTTCATACTTCAATGAAGTATATGGTTGTTTATAAACACCTTTTAAATAATTAATTGAAAATTGTTAAAAATAAAAATTCTAGCTCTTTAGCGTCTATGCAAATCGTGTGGAAAATTTAAACAAAATTGTTAGTTTTTTTTTATAAAATCGTGAAGAATGAAAGTCTGTTCTAGCCTCGCCCAAAGATGTAAGACTTAAAAGCCTGAGTTTGTACAAACGATAGCTGGCTTATAACTACCCTTCAAAGTATAAGGATACCGTATAAAAGTAAGAAAAAGTCGTCAATCTCCCCAGAAGATATCTAATCCAAATACGTTTTACTTATACACGATGTTTAGTTCTCAAGCCACACAGACACGTTCCTGAAAATATTATTGGACAGAGGAGAATTCAAAACAGGTATTTATGTTAAAAACATTGATTTCGAACATTTATTACCTTTGGTACGGGTAGAGGAAGTGAAATTGGTGCTTTGTTATTAATGAAGCTATTAGCAGAGGGGAGAGGAGTAGGTTTGAAACCCGCCAAACACTGTCATTTACAATCGTAGCAGCTTGCTGTGGTTTGCGCGCGCATCATGTAGCCGAAAGACGACACCTTCGTGGGTAGTCTGATCCCTTCAGCATGGACGTGGGATAAGCGAGAAAAATGCTGCTTGCAGCATCAGCTAGCATCATTTTTAGTGGACCAGACTACCCATGGAACAGGGGAAGTGAATCAAGGCTGCTTCGTGCTTCTTTGCAAGACTCGAGAGCTCTCTGGCGCCTCCTCCTTTAACATCACTCATGGCGGGCAATACAAAATTACATAAATGCATTTATAGTAAAAACCAACATTCGAGATATGGGAAATAAACTTTAAAAATACGTATTGTAAAGGAAAAATACTGGTGAAGTGCTACTTCACCTACTTCACCTGAATAGCCGCCACTGCATTCATCTTAATATTCTTATTCCAATTAATGAAATATTTCTTTAAAATGTGTATAAGAAGAAAGAAAAATAAAAAAATTAAAGAAAAAAGGAAGGAAGAAAGACAGGTTGAATGAACTTTTCAAGATGTGCATTTTAAAAACTGAAGCAACTTTATAATGCATTATCACTGCTTTATACTCATACTTTCTGTATGGCTATTAATAAATCATAAATACAACACAAAGCAAATTACAAATAAATAATTAATGAGCAGCAAATATGTACATACCATGTGAAAACATTTATTCATAAATAAGAGAGTACCAAATATTTGACTCTGAATTATAAAGTGAGTTAGCCATTCCATCGCATAAAGTGATACATTAATATGTGAAACGGTATTGTGAACCAAATCTGCAATAAAGAAAAAGATTGCTATAAACATATTGAAATTTCTAATACTAATTATCTTCTATTTTAAATACAGAAAATACAGAGTCCCAAAGAATACAGATCATAAATATTCTTTCTCAAAATACTAAAAAACAATCACAGTTTCTTTGATTGGCTTTATTGGAAAGGTACAAAGAATAATAAACCAAGAATTAAAAACAAGATGAACGTAAAGTTTAATAAGTGAGCCACTATTTGTAACTTCCTTTGATCCTAAAATACTTTCAAAAACCTCCAACAACTACAGGATTTATGTCAGCTCTATGAGGTCAGAGCTTCCCATGTGTTAATGACAGAAGGAAAGAATACCAACGCATAAAATATTAAGGAACTTGTTATTACCAGTACTAAGATAACAGTCCCAAATACATATGAAGCACTTAATGTGTTTTTTCTCTCTCTCTCTCTCTCTCTCTTGCCTCTCGAGAATAACTATAATATTATTATATTGGTGATCTTTCCCAAGGTGATGTGGATAAGGATATTGACAAGCATGTACAAATTAAGAATACAGAGTTTCCCAGCATCTCGTATGAGGATAAAACCATTAGTTATGTGGATTCAACAAAATTTTTAGGGATGTGGATAGATCAAAATCTGAATTGGTTCAAGCATATTGATATCCTCTTGAAAAAACTGAGTAAAATATGTTTTGCCCTATCGTCAGTGAGGAAAGTATCCAGTCTAAACTCAGTACGCTCGCTATATTTTGCCTACTTTCACTCCCTCTTAAGTTATGGAGTAATCTTCTGGGGAAATTCAACAAACAGTGAAGCTATATTTAAAATGCAGAAAAAAGCTATCAGAATAATGATGAAAGCAGACAACACAATCTGGTACCCTATGATCCCCAGGTGGGGCGAAGGGGCCTCCAAGTGGAGGTTTCATTACCTATACTAATTTTGATATGCTTATTTTCCGAGAGAGGGTAGAGGGACAGGTGGTAAGCCCATCGCCTCGCAACCCCCCTCTGGAAACTAAGTATTTCTTGGACGTGAAAGGGCCGAGAAATTTTGTCCAGAGGCTCTAATTTAGGCTTGGAGTTCTTTTACGTGCCGTAAATCTACGACATGGGACCCCCAGCTTAAAGTCCCTCCCGGAGGACTCCATGCCCAGGATTTTTACGTCCTGAAAAATCCATCGACCGCGGCCGGGTTTGATCCCGCGCCCTGCGGA
This sequence comes from Ectobius pallidus, assembly GCA_964059195.1. Classification (NCBI taxonomy): domain Eukaryota; kingdom Metazoa; phylum Arthropoda; class Insecta; order Blattodea; family Ectobiidae; genus Ectobius; species Ectobius pallidus. The sequence continues at coordinate 82,172,705 of CAXKWD010000003.1, forward strand.
TCTAGAGGCGGGCACGCTACCTCTAGACCACCGCGGCCGACAGACAACAGAATCAGCTGCAGGCAACTATTTAAAGACCTCCATATACTACCTTTCCCGTGCATCTACATATTAGAGTCGCTTATATTTGTAAAAACTAATCTTTCTACATTTCAAACAAATTCAAGTGTACATTCCTATAATACAAGAAATAAAAATATTTTAACAAGTATACCTCATAAAACCAGCTTATTTGAGAAAAGCTTCACATATACAGGTCTCCAATTATACAGCAGCTTACCCCAATTCATTAAAGAAATACCTGCACAATGTAAATTTTTAAAAAAGAAGGTTTCAGCATTCCTTCACAGTCACTGCTTTTATTCATTGAATGAATTTTTTAGTCATAGTTATTCATAAGCAGATTTATTTTTCACCATTTTAATTTATCTTTATTTTAGATAGCCTGCTAAAAGAGGTGGCCGACCAGTATATCCGAACGGACACTATAGTGTGTCAGTGTGAAACATGATATGGACCAAATGGCCTCATGTAGTGCACCAGTGATGACTTATGGAAAAAATGACTGAATTCATTAAAATTTCCATGTACTGTACAATTAGGACAGGTGTTGAATTTTCCTGGTAATAGGGTTATACAACAGTTAGGACTGTCTCAACCTTTCGGAGAGCGGCTTGGTTGATTTTGATTCCCTGTTGCTAGGGTTTAGAAGATGGAGGGGGCTCGCTAAGGCTGGAGGAACCTTCATCTCTTTTCCTGTTCTAAATTTTATATTTATTTATTTAACCTTGATTCTGTTACCTTGTAATATTATTATTACTTACTATTTCAATACAACATTAACATGTTCCTATAAGTTCATTTTTATTGCTAGAAGAAATCTTTCTGTGTTTATAATATCAAAACATTATCAATATAGCTACTTACACAACAGGATAACTCAGCACCTTTGTATTTGAATTTTTATTTTTGTACATAATTGTATTATAAATTTTGTATTTGTGTTGTAAATTATTGTAATAATTTTTTAATGTTTATTTGTATATTGTGTAAAATTTTCACATTGTACCTATTGCTTTATAAATGTGAATTCATATTCTTATATGTAATTATATTGACATGTCCCATAACATGTAATGTGTTCCGATGGACTGAATAAAATAAAATCAAATCAAATCATCAGTGTACTGAACTGAAGATCAAATTGCAGAGCGATTGCCTCAACAGTTGAAGGAAAAACATAAGCAGAAAAATTCAAAGCAAATATTTCTTTATACTTATGTTTGTCAGACTAAAATTCCAAAATGTTCCATACTGCATCTGAATTCATTTCAAAGCATAAGCTGATTTATGAGGGTAAGTCAATAAGCATCCGCAATTTTTCTTTAATCTTTTGTAGTTGGCTGTACTGCTTTGTGCTCACGCTCATCAACATATTCATTTGTCTCCAGTTGTGGAATGTTTGACAGTTATGACTCCACTGGGTGTTGCCCAATTGCACATGAAACATGGCTGCACCACCCAACGTTTGCACCAAAGAAGAACAGCGTGCAGTGATCTGTTTTTGTATTCTGAAGGTGTACCAGGAGCTGGAATCCTTCAAATACTTTCCACGCAATATGAAGGAATGTTTTACCATGGTGATGTGTGTACAAATGGATTGAAAAGTTCAAAAATGGTTGGAGAAGTGTGAAGGATGAGGAAAGAACAGGACATCCATCCACATCCACTATTAACGCCAAGTGCCTATCATGATTCAGACAAACCAAAGAGTGATGAGTGATGAGCGATGAAGTGGTAAACCATATGCAAACTAGCCATATTTCTGCATATGACATTATTCATAATAGGCTTGGTTTTCATAAAGACTGTGCAAGGTGGGTCCCCAAACAGCTCGCTGAACAGCACAAGCACAATCATGTGTCCATCTGCCAACGCTTACTGGACCGCCATGCTAATGAAGATGCCAAAGCATGGAATGGAAACACCCTACATCTCCAGTCAAAAAGAAATCCAAGAATCAACCCTCCGCAGAAAAAGTGATGCTTACACTTTTCTGGGACTGACAATGACCAATACTGGAGAAGGGCTGAACAATCAATATCATGCCTTAAGAGGTCATCAATTCACTACAGACAGAGAACTGAAGGAAGCAGTGCATACATGGCTTAGTACTCAGCCGAAAAACTTTTTTCTGAGGGCATCAGGAAGCTTGTGCAATGATGGATCAAGTGCATTGAGAAGCAAGGGAACTATGTTGAAAATGAGGTAACTGAAAGTTTTGTACTGTTGTTGCAATAAATTTTAAAAAGAGAGTGCGGATACTTATTGACTTACCCTCATACTTTTCTCTTTTTCTACTTTGCCTATGGTGGTAGGCCTACATTCTTACCTACTGCCAGTAGGGGAGACCATTGTACCTAGGACCACCTGCATTACTTCTGGATATACTTTGGTAAATTTTACTTTTGAATGTTTGTTATATTGGCTGCATTATTTTTAACAAATCATTTCAGTTTGGGATTGAATAAGACCACTTTTATTCTTGTAGAAGTCATTTATGTGTTTACAGTCGGTGAAAGTAATTTTTTTTTATATATTTTTTTTTATTTTTTACCTTAGATCAGCATTTGTTCAAAAGATAACCAACATTTAAAATTCCAGTGTCAAAAAATTCTGTAGAAGCTCCTGAACGATTTGAGTGGTTTTTTAAAACAATTGAAAAAGTGCTTTGGATTTTATGCGTTTGTGTACCTAAACTAGACCTATACCAAAATTCCTTTATAATAATCACATAAATCACCATAATCTCTGGAATAGAATAGAATATTGAAAACTTTATTAACTTAGGCCTATATATTGAGATTATTGCGGCCACTTTTCTAAAGTAGGTCTATATACTGTACTTGTACCTAGGGATATTTATTCCCTTCTACCTGGGGCAGCAGCGTCGCCAGGAATTTTATTAAGGGGGGGGCAAAATCAATTTCGGACCTCAATTTCAAATGATTAGGCTAAACACATTAATATTCACTTAGTTAACCGGATCGTTATTTTGAACCCAAGCTTAATTCGGCAAGGCTACAAAGTTTTTTAAGTTAACAGAATACGCTCTTTTGAGCAATGACCTTGGTGAGATATTATTATAAATACATATTATAGTTATAATTAGTTAATACTTGCTAAACTCATTATAAAGTAATTCTATTTTTTTTAATTCTCCATGCTACAACTGTAGGTTGACAAAGAGTAGGCCTACCACAAATAAATGAATCCATAAGGCAATCCAGAGGGGGCCATGGCCTATCCTGAAGATATCCATCCCTACCCTAAAGCTGGTTCCAGAAAATCAAGAGGAGGGCATAGGAGAGGTGTAGAGTAAATCTACTAACTAATACTTCACAAAAGAAAAGGAAACTAAACAATGAAAGCCAGTAGAAGACCAGGCAAGCAAAAGAGAGCTCGAAGCAAGTTAATTTGTGTGTCTCCACCATCATCGACTCCAAAGGTTGATCTCCCCCACAGATAACCAGACTCAGCTGGTGTTTGTCAATGGCCTCCAGTTACTGAACAGTATGGTGATGAAACTATATCAAAATGGGACTATGTTCACTATTATGAAGCTGAAATTGTAGGCCTACATGTTGCCTGTACTAATATTCTGTTAAATAGGCCTACTTGAAAAAAGTGTTTATGATTGAAAACAAATTTTTGTATGATAAAGATTAAGTTTATGGCATTTAAAAGGAAGACATTGTTATGAAGCTTCCAAAACCGATCACCAAAGATGAGCTCCACAGAGTTATCGGGCATTTATTTAGGTTCATATAATGTTAACTAGGAAGGATGTAATTTTGCTTTTTGTTATTTGGAACGGCTTATTTTATTGAGTCACTTTGTAGCCTAAAGTTCTCATGAATGAAGATCTTTCAGTGTGATTTAAAGTATGGCTCTGGGTACAAAGCTATGTGGCCCAAAGTAGAAGGGTATTTTGCATATAGTACCATGTGCAGGGTATTTTTTAAATACTTAAAAACATATCTAATATGGGCCAGCCAATAGAATAAAAAATATGAAATTATAAGCAAAAAGTAGACTATACTTTCTACCAGTGATTTTTTGTACACATCCCTTTCAAGTTTGCAAGTTATTAATTAGCTATTAGTTATTAATATTAAATCAGTCATTATTCATTAAAACTATTCCTACTAGTCAAATGCTTCTTTGGTTGTGTACGTTGGTGTATGTGTGAATCCAGTAATCAAGGTCTCGATAGATCAAAGCTACAACTAAGAGTCTAGTCTGAATGCTGCCTTTGAAAGAGCTTACATCCTGATGCCCGTCTCAGATTTCTGGTCTCCATTGGTGACTAAATTTCGTGCCAGTAATTTCTATTCAAAACATCTGTTTAATAATAATTTGATATTAATGTAAATTTTATATCTCTGATCACTTCCCCCATATACCAATAAAATTTTGTACTTTATCAATAACCTACATATCAGTCAAGATTGTTCATTTGCTGTATCTTGTGCTACAGTGCTGCATCACACAGCTTGTTTCTGTCCTTTTGTAATTTCATGTACAAATACAATACCAGTACTGTATTTCATTTTATGTATACAGTGAAACCTTGGCAAGACTCTCTTCAAGGAGTCGCGATTTTAAAAAGTTTAACACAAAGATAAGAATCAGAATAAACATTTGTTGAAGTAAATTAAGGATTCAATACTGTAATTATACTGAGGGTATTCTATTTTCTTTCCTTTGAGAAAAAAGTCAGAACAAATATAGTATGTACAATACAATGTAGTACAATTAAAATGCCACTAACAAATCACTTCACACTTCTACACAAGATCATATCTTCACTGACAAATACGATTTAAAACTGGCAGCAAGGAGGACCATGGAGGACTGAATCCGTGCTTTGAATAGTCTTGCAGGTACTCAAGTGTTGCATTCGGATTCCATTTTATTGTAACCACCAATCAAACACTCCTTCAAGTCCTTGAACATGTGGGCGCTAACGGTAAGTGTGTTGCGGACACTAACAGGAAATGTAAAAATCCGGAAAATGTTATCTCAGAATCCTTAAAAGCACAACATTTTAAAATTTTCGGCAAACGAAAAAATGTATTAAACGAATGATGTGTGTATTAAGAGAGATGACAAACGTATTAAGAGATGTATTTTATTTGTTTTATATATAGTGATTTCAAAGGACCATCCCTTGTACCAAATATTGAAAATACGATTACAATGATGCGAGAGTTTCCCTTGTAGCAAATATCCAAAATACAAGAGTGCCCCTTGTACCAAATATTCAAAATACGAGAGAGGACGTACTATGATATTGCTCAGGGAAGAGTTTTAGATTTAAAAGGTTAGATACCCAAACGACAACTTAGTTCATAACATATTTAATATATACATCTGTCCCATTTAAAACTTCTCTAGAACCAAAAATGCTCTTTTCAGAACCAACATAACATTTCACAATTATATAAAACAATATCCTTACTATTTATCATGTATTACACATCTCTGTAGTAAATAGGCTAGAAGAATTCTCAATTTTTATTGCAACGATCACTAATGGTGTAGTGGATAAAGTGATAGACTATAACGCTAGCGGTCCCTGGATCGAATCTCTGTAGGTGCGAAAATTATTAGGATAGGAATAGGTCCCAAATAGGTAGGAGAGAAGGGAGGTAATAGGGAAAACAGGAGGAGAAGAGGAGAAAAGGGATAAAAAAAAGAAAAGAAAAAAGAAAATTTTCTGTTTTTCTTGTATTTCCGCCAGATGTCTCTGCGCTGCTACTAGTTCCACCATTACCTAATAGATGTCTCCCACTGTTTAAAATAGTCCCCGCCCTAAACCCCTCCTTCCCGGGCGGGTCCCGATAGTGAGTATGGGAGGAGCTTAATTGGCACCTTGTATTTGGTTTTTCCCGTAATTTCCATTAACAAACATGATGAACCTCACAAAGATGCAAACTACATTGCAATATCTGGGAAAAGTCAAGCATTGGCCTATCTATCGTTTGGGATTTAGCCTTAACAGGAAACTAACTACACTCCTGACTTAAAAATTACACAGGTTGCCAGTGAACAAAACAAAAGTATCAACACGAAAATAATTGATAACTTCTGCAGTTAAAAGGAATTCACATTGTGACAGTAATTATGCAAATAGACCTACCAACTTTTCTTTATTTTAAATGTCTGAAATGGTATATGAAGCACACCCTTGTTTTAAGTGACGAAGCAATGGATAATGTAGCACTAAGGCTAATAAAAATTACTATTATTATTTATAATAGAAAATAACCTTTCTGTTTCTTACTGTAAGAGCTACATTTTAAGTGATCAAACACATGCAATGACATCAATTTTAAAAAAAAAAGTTTCTGACATCTGATGACCACTAGAAAATCAATCAGAACTTACCAAAATGGCCAAATAATGAAGATATTTGTAGAGACATCAGGAATTCCTAAGAAATTGAAGCTCGAATAGTACCATAGTCTAAATCACCCGCCCCTTTTTAGTAGACGCATGCATATGCGCATGCTCAAGAAGGGCAAGGAGTACCAACACGAAAATGTACCTCGGTACTCCAAGTAAATCGAAAATTCACAACAATTAGACAAGCAAGTGTTTAATCTCACACAATTAGCCAACATAACTATGTTTACTCGCACCTAACCTGTGTTATTGTCTATATATATATATATATATATATATATATATATATATATATATAGTGTTTGAGATTACCCCCTCCCCCTTTCGCTAGTTTCACTTGCAAGCAAGGTTTGTAGACCTGTAGACCTTGACTTGCGAGAGCTTCTCCGTGTGGTTACGCGGGACCGTATGAACGGTTATAAACTAAAAACTAAACTAAACTCCGTGGCACTACATCCCTGGAGGGTTATATTCCAATTAAATTAAATTTTATATATTAAGTGCCATGGTGGACGGGAAAAATGTGTGTCCACCCATGTGTCTGTACGCGCGATAACTCGAATGCGCTTTATTAATTTTCACTAAACCAAATACCGCATGCTGACTACATGCCCCCAATCCTGCCGTCTGCCTATAGGTAGATGTCGCAGCGTTCGGGTGGTAGGCCTTGTTCCTTCGGGGATGTCGCGACACGGAGTTTTAAATACCGTATACTACTAGTGTATTTTATTAAACATCTACTCTTATACAATTCAACGGCCCTAAATAGCGTGCTTGCTCGCCCGCTTCGTGAGACATCGGGTATACTCGGCGATGTTCGTATCTCTCAGTCTAAACTTTCATGACGACTACAAGATTAGGAAAACCGTTTCTTTATTATATAAGGCCTAAGTGAAATGAACTCAATGAACAAATATTCTAATTTTATTTTTACTTACAATTTTCATAGCTCTGAACCACAAACATTTTTAATAATCTACCAGTGTGAATTTCTTAAAAATCCTGGAGTCAATGAATAGTGGCAGGCGAAGCCGGGGGCACCAGCAGTAAAATATTGATGATTTAACTCTTGAAATATCGCTGATAATAATAATCCAAATCAATCACTCCTTCTCTTGAAAAATTATATAATTTCTTAAAATTACACTGAATTTATAAAAAAAAAATTCACATCTCATTCATCTGTCAACAAACAGTTGAAAAACGCCATTATCCACCGCCGTCTCGAGAATTACGCACGAGAATTAGCCTATACAGTTTAGAAGGCAGTGGATCACAGTTATCTTTGGAACTACATAATCGAATCTGAGATCGTTTTCCCAGGTGGCAATTTCTAATCGTGGAATGTACTCTAAAGCCGGAATTTTAGCTGTTTCATTAATTATTAATGGTTTAGTTTAAGAATGATTCGCGTGCAAGTGTTAATAAATATAATGCTTTAATAATTATTATACTATTAATTTCTAATTTTTCAATTAATTATCGTGGGCGAAGCCGCGGGCACATCCTAGTAGTATACACACTTAAAACGTCCGTAGGAAGAAAGCAATTGATTTTGGACCAAATCATTGTCAAACAACATTACATTTAAACTCTTTAGAGGAGCATTTGTCGTGGGCAGAAATAGAACCCGGGTTTTCAGTTTTGTGCGATTACGGCGAAACCTTTCCAGCATCGTGCTCAATTCCCCTATCGACCTAGCCACTTACATACCTACAGTAACTTATATACATATTAACGTAACGCGGATACATGTAGGCCTACAGTACAGTAACTCCCAAATCTGTTTATAAATTACAATTTCCACCTGTGCTCAGTATATAAAACCTTGTTTACCTATGGGATTAAATTTAACCAAGACTTTTGAAAGTAATAAACCAATAAAACTACCAATACATCGCCCACTTTAAATATACCTTCCGTCGTAGAAAACAAAACTTGATCCATATCTGTACATGTAGTGAATATAAGCAATAAATTAAAAGTGCGGTACTTACCGAAATACTCCCGTATTCTAACTATTCTTAGAAGTCTATTCAAGCGGAAGATGTTAAGCTCGAAGGGTCTGTTGGACATAATTCCATGGTTCAAAAAGAAAACAGAATCGAAAGGTACTGCAGAAATTAAGTCAAGTGTTAGTTTCCAGTCTTTGCGCACAAGATGAATTGTAACTGTGTTCAGCTGACTCCATGATTTGTATATTAAAACAAAAGCTATATCCGTGACATACAATAAATCTAAAAATATTGGAACAAACATTCCCCTACTTGTCAACTGTGTGGAAAATGAAAACATGTATGTTATGATACACAAATATATAATAGTCGAGCACAAGATGAGTGTCATCCACGCCTCATTAAATGACAACAAAACAATTTTCCTCAAAGTAATAAATCCTTCTTCTTGAAAAGCGATTTCTTCGGTTTCACTTTCCTCCTCTTCTGATTCTTCTACCTCATCTTCAAAGTAATGTTCATAATCTTCAATTGATTCTTCATCTGCAAATTCTTCGCTTGCCGATGGAAATGCTGTAATTACCTTCTCTTCGTCTAGATCATCACCCTGCAGTTCGGGGTCAATATGTAGCTCAGCCATTTTCTATATCGTTCGATTCTGCTTAAGAATATCAGTTTCCAGATGCAGTATTATTGTCGAAAGTGTTGTGCTGCCAACATTCAGACAAAGCAAGCAGGCCTTTCTCGCATAGGCCTATGCGTAGTAGGCCTATAAAGAAGTATTGTGATCTTGATAAAAAAAAATCGAAATCGAGATAAAACCGGGAAAACACGTTTCACGATGCCCAGAAACCGAAAATAGCTATTTATGATCAAGCACTGCCTTCTAAACTGTATTAATCTCGAGACGGCGGTGGTATCAAGTATGCAAAATAATGCTTTAGCGGACGAATCTAGTATAGCGACCGATGCGTAAGGCGAGGCCGAAATACTGGATGAATCCGATAACGTTTTTGCGACGTGGTGCATACAATATTTTTTAATAGAGGCTCTCTAAATTATGTGAAATGAAATCAAAACACCGTATAATTAATTATAATGAAAGGTAGACTGTGGTCAGTCATTTGTCATATTCTCACAGCCGCATGAATCGCAGCACAACAATGAAACGTACCAACACAGAACACATAGGGGAGAATGTAGAGGGATGGGACATTCAATCTATCTATCTATCTATATATATAAAAGGCTTTGTCCTGACTGACTGAATGACTGACTGACTGACTGACAGGAATCAACGTACAGCCTAAACTATAACAGGTAGAGACTTGGAATTTTGATAGTACCTTCGTTTCATAATGTAGATGCTCACTAAGAAGGGATTTTGAAAAATTCTTATTCTAAATGCCAAAAATTAAATGTTTTTGAAAATACTTAATCCCTTTTTACATAGAATTATCGAAACAAATTCACAGAGCATATTGTTGTCAGTGGTATAGGTGGGTTTGGATTAAATGAAATGGATGTTTGACAAATTAGAGAAGGTATCATTATAATTCATATTATCTATATTAATAAAAGGAATTGTCCTCGATGTCCAGCGAAATCTACTGAACGCAGATGTCTGAAATTGTAAACATAGGGTCGGAAAATGCACCTCGAAGCCGGAATTTTAATTTTAGTTTTTGTTCGTGAGTTATGAGTGAAAAACGGGCAAAAAACGTGCATTTTTTGCGTTTTCAAAACATAAGTTTTCAGTTATACATTTCAATGTCAAATCAATTACAGTTGGCTTTGGCTTTTTTGTCATACCATGAAAATAAAATAAAGCCCTAAATATGGTCAAACATTGTTTTATTTGGACGAATCTCACTATACAGAGGTTTTCTGGGCCAAGAAACTCGAATCTGAGCTCGCTTTTACCAGACGATGCTATCTAATCGTGGTATGTAGTCCACGTGATTTAGGTGTTAATAAATATAATGATTTTACTATTATGCTCTTAATTTTTAATTTTTGAAATAATTATCGCGGGCGAAGCCGCGGGCACATGCTAGTAACTTATAATACAAAACTACATTTGAAATTCTTACAAAATTGGTCTCAGAAGTTTGCAACAGCAATAGTCTGCTATATTAGAAAGTATGGTGGATGTTACGTTGTAACTTTAAGAGAAAACGAACTTCCTTCATTTTTGTCAATGAATTATAAATTTTCCGAATTTCTAAATAGACTTGAAATTTTTAAAATTGGAAAATTACCATAAATAATTTTAAACTGATGAAAACATCTCACTTTTCAGTAATGTAAAAGTACTGAAAGTAAGGAATATGTCTTATAGTTTGGATGTTATAAGGTAAATCATGTGATTGCTACAATGCAGGAAGGATGGGACATTTTTACGCAGGAGGGAAGGGACACCATTTTAATGAGAAACGTAGCCTTTCATATTTCCTGCAAAATTTAAAATGTATTTAAAGGTGTTTTTCTTCTATTTTGTAGTGATATGGGTTGATTTTTGGATATGAGATGTATTTGGAGGCCGAACTTGCTTGCTTAATTTTTTTTATGAGAGATTTGTTGTTCCGAGTCACCTATTATAACTCTCTTGTTGTTATGTTCTATTTAAATGCATTGAAAAAGGGAAATTTTAAACTTTATGAGGATTTCCAACGTTATTTACATGGACATTGAGGCTCAAAAAGCTCTGTTCCATACCTCCTTGAACAGTGTCCCATGCCACCTACCAGGTACGAGAAATAATAACAATCCCTTTAGGCAGGCCTACAGGCTGGGATAGATTTCGAAGTGCTTTTGGTTTAATTTATTGTCGCTGCGCAGCACTCTTCTTCGATAGCCTTGGCAAGACAAACCCACAATAATAAGAACTGAATTCGGTAAGTTAAAGAGAAAGAGCCTACAATCATTTGTTTTGACAACAAGAAAAGGATATAATATACTGGGAGGCCATACGCAAGATCAGCAATGAATAAAATTAGCAAAGCTGCTAAACCAGACAAAATTAATAATATTATAATAATTCTTAAAGAAAGCCATGACTGTGATAACTCTATCAAACTCAAGGTATCAACGTAACTGAACAGTAGTCCCAATGTTCTTTGAGGACAGCACTCTTTTTTTTTTTTTTGTTGAGCCGTAACTTTCATATTAAACTCCTTTTTACTGAGAATTATTTTATCACAGCAATATCAAAGTGTACAATGCACCATATGAAATATAAATAAATCTGAAATCTTTTTTATAAAAAGAGAGTTGTTTATTACGTTTTAAATTGATATTATATTTTATTATTTATTTTTGATTTTGCCATGCATTATTGTTCTAAAGGTGTGTAACTATTATTTTTAATATTTCAACTCTATTACATTGGTAATTTTATCCTTAGTCGGACCTCACACATTCCTTTGGGCAGGCCTTCAGGCTGAGGTATATTTTTAAGTGTTATTTGTTTTTTCAAACATTCAAATCTCGCCTTATATGTGAGCTATCGAGAAACTAGTTATTGATTTGTAGAGTACTCATCAAGAGCTTTTCAACGACGTGGTTTCAAATATTTCGAATTTCCATCCCCCTCACTCGTACCCCCGAACCGTTGGTGTCACTGTAAACTCCATAGGGAGTACTCTAATTTTTTCAAACAAAGTTTCCCCTCTATACTTCATAGGGGCCGAGATATAAACTTTTCAAAATTTCGACCCCCCCCCCTGGTCCAATTTTGCTCATTAACGAACTTGTTCGAACTATTGGGCCTACTAAAATAAAATTTGGTTCAAATATCTTCAAAATTACGGCCGCTAGCGTGTAAAGATATATATTATATATATCTCTCAAAAAAAGATTTGAACGGGCGGTGGTTTCGTTCTTAAGGAGGCATGAAACGTAAAGATATGAAATAAGTTTTCGAAAGTCATGACATGGTATCGATTGCAATAGGTAGATTTTTCTTAGAAATCCACCTAAAAAGAGCACACTTTTTTAGTACATGATCTCTAAAACAGCTGCTTGTCGGACTGGTAACACGCCGAAAAACTGCATTTTAGCGACCTAGACCGCTAAAATTGCATAAAACTGCAGTTTTATCGGCCTAGAGCGTGTAAAAGTGTTGTACATAAAGATCGGCCCTGATGCTTTCCATTCTAGATACCTGTTAATGTTAAGGAAACCGCTTCTGGGCACAGACTGAACAGGGAGTAGGCTAAAAAGCAGGGGCTAGAAAATTCTTGGTTCAGGCTGCATGAGTAGGCTAAAAGAAAACTCTTGTTTTGCCACTGGGACTGCCTACACAGGTTTTAGGCTAAAATCTGGGCTGCAAACTGTTAGGCTAAAAAAGCGGGCTAGAACAGTTTTTGTTTAAGCTGCACAGGGGGTAAGCTAAAGTGAATCCCCTATACTGGCGCTGGAACCTGGCTTCACGGGGGGGGGGGGGGTTGACTTAAAAACAGAGACTACAAAATTCCTTGGATCAGGCTGCACATGGGGTAGCCTAAAAGCTGGGGCTGGAAAAATCAGTGAGGGAAGTGAGGCGGTATGCGCCAGTATGGAATACCGTCACTGGTTTTAAAAGTCCAATGGCATACCGGCACTGGTTTCAATAGTGAAATGGCATACCGTCGCTGAAAATCAATGGCTATTGTTAATGTTCCTTTGAGTCAAATAATAATTACTTTTCATGATTATTCACCAACTCATACGCTTTCATCGGTAGCCATTGTCACTCTAACTTGTGATGGCCTTTTTTTGCCATCTTAATGACTACACCACTAGATTCCATGTTTTAAAAATATTTCTCGGTACCAAAATGTTGTATGTAAGGGAAAAATTTTTGGATAGCATACCGCCTCTGGATTTTTCTCACTTCCTCCACTGGGAAAAACCCTGGGCTGCTGCTGGATCCGAGCTGTACAGGGGGAAGGCTAAAGACAAGGGCATATCCAAGTTTCTTTTGGGGGAGGGTCTCTGATAAGTCTAACACACTAATGCTACTGTCACACACAATTATACTGAATCTTCACACGTTAGAATAACATAAGGATACTCAAAGTAGGTAGGTTTGATTGTTAATGTGTACTGGTACGTCACAGTCACACCTTAATCTAAACAAGATAAAGGCATGAAAGCTGTTTATTCATAGAACAAAATGAAGTATACCTGCTTTCCCATTATTAGAAAATTTATCAAGAATAATTTCAAGCATCAACTTATAATTCATCAGCTGTCAGTAGCTCAACAAGCTAGCGTTCATGCCAGCCTGTGCCGCTTAAGTAAAATTATATGTTAGGATTTATTTACGAGGGCCATTTCAAAATTTCTGCACACTGTAAGATAAAATTTAAGAAAATAATTTATTTTACAAAATACCTTTACAGGCCTTCAATATAATCTTCATTCTTACTTATGACAGCTTCCCAACGTTTTGGCAAATTTAGTATTCTGGATAGGGCACCTTCATTGTTGAGCTGTCAGATTACTCAGGTCACCTCACTGGAAGCTTCATCAACTGTATCAAAATGTTTTCCACGGAGTGGTTCCTTCAATTTGGGAAACAAATCAAAGTCTGGTGGGCTCAAATCAGGACTGTATGATGGGTGGGGAAGTCTTTCCCATCCATAGACGTGGAAAATGTTTTGTTACAATTGATGAAGCTTCCAGTGAGGTGACCTGAGTAATCAGACAGCTCAACAATGAAGGTGCCCTCTCCAGAACACAAAATTTGCCAAAACGTTGGGAAGCTGTCATAAGTAAGAATGAAGATTATATTGAAGGGCTGTAAAGGTATTTTGCAAAATAAATTATTTTGTTCCATTCTATCTTACAGTGTGCAGAACTTTTGAAGTGACCCTCATATATAATTAGATAAAGCAATAACGACATTTCTATTTCAAAATTCAATTGAAATTGAAAATTACCTTTTGCAGTTCATGAGTCAGGTTGCACAATTAAACTATCTACTATCTGAGAAATTAAAATGTTCTTATGTGCAACATATTAGCAAGACTTAACTATTTTGGGGGGGGGAGGGCAGCTGTAGCCCCCTCAGCCCCCAGGCTAGAAAAACCTGCTGCTCTGGAGGTAGGCTATAGTAGGGGTTAGAAAATCCTGGGCCCAAGCTGGAAAACCCTTGGCTCCACTGCACATGGGTTAGGCTGTAGCAGGGGTTGGGAACCTGGTAAAAGCAAACCACACAGGAACCATGGGGATTGTTTATGTGATGGTTGGAAATTTAATTGTCCTCATCTATAGAATTCTCCTTATGATAGATGTTGATTGGAACTTCAACCCAGGGCAAATCAAGTAAATGCAAACGACTTCTAAACACAATCACACTGTTCTGAATCATTAATGCCTTTTTCAATCCAGTAGGCCGATGGTATCTGTTATTTCAAATTTTTGACAAGATCTTCTATTTATTCTGAAAACATATTAAACAAGTGGGCTTTAAGAGATTTCTGTATTACAGTATTATTGCAGAGGTGTGTTTAAAGGTAGGGAAACAAATTTTTCCTCTGAATAATGCAGGATGTCCAACCTAGAAGTGAAATAAGCACTATAAAAATATTGTAGTCATTGACATTCTATAGATAGTCACTTAGAATTCCAACCCTTGATTCACACAAGTAGCACACAGTGTATTAATAGGAAGTTTGCTGGCATAACCCGTTTCATCTCACAAAGTGTGGTTCTGGTATCCATTTTTTCTGGAATACAGTTCACCTAGAGATCGACTGGTCTGCCAAGCAGGCAGCCTTAGACCGGGAAATATTTTCAGTGTCTGCCGCTTACAGCTATTCGTGGTAGTTGAGTTTATCTGTTACTTCTGAAGGACAGTAGTGTGCATTAGTAGTAAAATTATGTTGCTTAAGACGTAGTCCATTATTATGGTTGAGTATATCTTAGAACAGCATATATTTCTGAATGATACAAGGTGACACAAAAAACGGGAACTTTTTAACATCCAATAATAAAACCAAGAGTGATGGAAGAAAACATTTTATTCATAGTAATTGAAACCTTAAAACTTGCCATTTAAGAAACATTAATGGAATTTATCATTTTTTAAATTATGTACTGTAGATGGCGTCCTCCTGTACGAATGCATTCTTGAAACCTGCTGTTGAGATTCCTCATTGACCGCTGCAAGATCGCAGCTGGGATACTGTGAATTTCATCACGAATTCTCTGTTTTAACTCATCCAGAGTTCTTGGTCGAGTCATGTACACTTTACTCTTGAGATAGCCCCACAAGAAAAAATCACCAACAGACAAATCTGGCAATCTAAGGGGCTAGGGAACGTTACCGAATCTTGAGATCACATGGTTACTGAACAATTCTCGCACAACTTCCATTGATTACCGTGCAGTGTGTGATTTCGCTCCATCCTGTTGAAACCAGGGTTCTTGAACGTGTGGAAAATTGTTCAATTCAGGTGTAACGAAAGATTGTAACATCTCCACGTACCGATCCGCATTGACAGTTACTGTGACCCCCTGTCCACGACTCGACCAAGAACTCTGGATGAGTTGAAACAGAGAATTCGTGATGAAATTCACAGTATCCCAGCTGCAATGTTGCACTGGTCAATGAGGAATCTCAACAGCAGGTTTCAAGAATGCATTCGTACAGGAGGACGCCATCTAAAGGACATAATTTTTTTTAAATTATAAATTCCATTAATGTTTCTTAAACGGCAAGTTTTAAGGTTTCAATTAGTATGAATAAAATGTTTTAATCCACCACTCTTGGTTTTATTATTGGATGTTAAAAAGTTCCCTTTTTTTTGTGTCACCTTGTATTTGTATGGATACTCTTCTGCAAGAAAGTGTCTGACAAAATTCCAACTGTTTGTGAATAAAGTCAGACATACAAGATCTTTGTTGAACAAAAAATGAGTTCAACAGTGTCGGGTGTTGACTGAAGAGAAGCTGGATGAAATAGGAGTCTGGATAGAACACACACCCTGAAAATCACTGAAACGTTTAGTACAAGTTGGCATTTCCACGTTGTCAGTTACAGTGGGAATGAAATTTCTGAAACTAATGCTGTTCAAGGTGACTGTAGTTCATGTTTTACAGCAACAAGATTCTATAAGTAGAGTGTACTTTGCAATTGGTTTTTGCAGTCTGTCCACGATGAAAACGGGGCACTCATATTAGATAGAATATGGGGCACTCATTTTATTCATGAAATTCGTCAGCATAATAAAAATGCTTGTGTGTGGTGTGCAATAAACGCTAAAAGATTTAACAGATCCATTATTTTTTAACACAACTATTAAAGCTGTAATTTATAGAAATACAATTTTAAGAAATTTCTTTCCACAACTGAACAGATAAAGAAAGGTTGAATGGCTGGTTTCAGCAGGATTCAGTTAAAGCATACAATGCTGATCAATCTATGAGTGAATTAAGAGGTGTGTTTGGTAAGAGAATAATTATTCAAGGATTGTGGCCAGCATGCTCCTCGGATCTGACTACATGTGATATTTTTTTATGGGAACATTAAAGAATAGAGTGTACACAACAAATCCACATATTAGAAGAGTTGAAGAACAGTATTACAACAGAAACACAGGCCATCAGTTAACATGAAGTTTTGCGAACGAATAGAAATCAAGTCTGGAGATATAATTGGCACCATTTTCAACACCTACTGTGATGCAAGTAAGCCAAGTATGTACTATAGTACACAATTGAACCTGCATTTGCAGAGGTGTGCTCTACAAGGAGGAAATAATTTCATGTGATACCTTCAATGAAGGAGTAGATACAAATTCTGAAGAACTATTCAAAATAAATGTCTTTTGTGTAATTGTTGACAATCTAGTCTCTGGCATGAAAACCTGATGTGAGCCAATGAAGCTTTTGATGAAAATTTTGGGTTCTTGTGGAAATACTCAAATATCACTGAAGACCAGGTTGCTGTAAAATAATATGTTGTCATGAGAACTGATTTGCATTTGATAAATTCTTTCTAACATATTACCATAAAATAGGCACTAAATTAGGATTTACTCCAGTACCGATCAACCGATTTGGTCCAATATCAATAGGCTTCATGAAAATCTGATAAAGCGTATTTGAGTTATCATGCATAAATTCACACCGATGGATGGACGGACAGACATTTTTCACGTCCCCCACACAATCTTATAAAGTACCATTCTGGCACTTAATAAAGATCAGTATTGCAAGCATTTGTTTAGTAAAAGATTACATTAATCCTATATTCCATTTTAAAACTATTTTATCCAAATTGATGTAATTTACAGATTACTCAAGTTATTATATTCATAAACAAAATCAGGCTTCTATAACATTTTTAATTATGGAAAATGATTTGTGTTAATGCCTTTTAATAAAAATGATTGGACCATGATTGTTATTACAAAGTGAAAAGAATAAAGGTAGAAACATCACCATAATTAAATTAAGGTTAAATCACGTCAAAACTTACTTACTTAAAATAGCAGTAAAATTAGATTGATATATTTGAAGAGAGGGTCCAATCATACATTCGGCCCCATGCCCAGTGTTAGCTCTCAGAGGCCCTGAGCTCAAGTCAGCACAGGTAAGGCTTGTGTTTGAAGAATAAACTTTACCCTGCCGATTATAAAGAGCCAAGTCTTGCCTTTAAAGTGTATCTAGGGTAGTTATGAACAATCATTAGATTTTTCGGCCTACTTGATTTAAGAAAAGTACCTCCTGGAACCCTCTGGGCCTCCATGGCCTGTATAGGGATCACTTTACCTTTTTACCTTTTTTTTATTATATGAACAACCAGAAATGATTTGCTTGTACTCTGACTAACAGAGCATTTTACGAATGAAAATCAGGTTTTGCAAGCTAACTTCCAAACAGAGCCACAGAGTTAATGCATTAGAACAAGAGTGTTAAACAACTAGCATTTTATTATATTGTATTCATAGTAAGATAACAGTTAGAATTAATGAAATCAAACAGACATAATTAGTAACTTTTGGCAGTGAGAAAATACTTGCAGTCAAGTGCACTGTTAAAAGAAAAAACACATATAAAAATAAACCACTCTTCATCTATGTATATTAGTAGGCCTATCTATTTAAGTCCAATCAAGAGATCCTATGCTTACTTAAAATATTGTTCATGTTTTGATTACTTTATGTTAATAAGACCAGAAACTTACCAATTCACTTGTAATGTTACTAAGGCAAGTATTTCAAATCGCAAAAATCTCAGCTGAGTTAATCTTAACAGAATAGAAAATATCCTCAAGAAGTAAGGTATTACAATACTCGAGCAACTGTTTATAGACATATCACATAACAGAATTATTAAAAAGATAACATCCTTCTAGAGAAAAAGTAATAATTAACTGTGGCAAATTGTATTATTTATGAACTTGACTAATGTGTTTTCCTGACAAATTCAGTAAAGGACCTCCTGGTTGGTATCACTTTTTAATGGCACATTTGACATGCACACTAAAAAAAACACATTCAATATCTACCCAATCTGACTGTATTCTAAAACAACACATTCAAATTATTCAAGTCTGAGTTCTGTTAAGATTTTATCAACAATTTAATATTCTAGTCATTTCCTATTATAAATTTTCATAATATTATTTTATATATATATATATATGTATGTATGTATTTA
Source organism: Ectobius pallidus (assembly GCA_964059195.1). Classification (NCBI taxonomy): domain Eukaryota; kingdom Metazoa; phylum Arthropoda; class Insecta; order Blattodea; family Ectobiidae; genus Ectobius; species Ectobius pallidus. The sequence goes on from CAXKWD010000003.1 coordinate 82,191,787, forward strand.
TGTATATATATATAACAGCAATTTCCTAATCTAATGTCCTATTTCTCAAGTCCTTTAAATTTATACATGTGTAAGAAACATGTGTTTTACTATACACATAGAAAATTATAGTTTTCAGTTTCTATACTGTTTGTGGTAAAAATACAGATTTTTTAAAGCATTATTATATTGACATTGATATCATGAAGAATTGTCTTCTACATTAACACAAGGAATGCTTGTGTAAAGTAGAAAGATGCTAAGTAGCTTATATACCGTAAATTATTATATCATGGAAATATCTCAATATATAAGAAAGTGACACTAATGCTTGATAGTGCTTCTAGAACTTGGCACAAAAAACACTGTAGTTGAATATGAGAATCACAGTGAAGAGAAATATGTATAATTATACTAAATCAAGCAGACACTACTATTTTTGTGCTCAATCGACTATACTGAGACAATTAGATGACAGAATACATTATGAGAATTCACAAATATATAAGGCATTCTGTTCAGAGAACTATTTAGAAGGAAAAATGTAACTAAACAGTTTAAAAATTGATTGCCATATACAGTGCTGAAGTTGGGCTGGAACAGACCGGTACAATGCTCTGGCAAAGTAAAAATTTACTCTTCATCGTTGAGGCATAAATGCAGTGAGGATAAAGTACATATGAAATTTGGCAACATTTTTTAAAATAAAGAACCATTATTGGAGTCACGATCTTTTCATGTTGCAACAGTTGCCTTGCCTGCGTGGTTGCAGGGTCTAAGCTAGGAAAAAAAAAAGCTTTAGCAAAATGCTAAAATACAAATTTATTGCTAAAAGTTAATTTTAAATGCATTTTTTTATGTAGCTTCAAAATAATAAAAATAAAGTGGTACAAATAACAAACTGAACTATAAAGCAATTATTATTATTATTTTTTTCTCAAAACACTTTGGTTTGGAATTTAACACTTTTCTCTGTTTCAAATTGGCCCACTTCTCATTTCACATTTTTGCAAAAGTGGCTACAATTTCTTTCGCATTCTGAAGTTTACTATTGCATTTTGCAAAAAATGCGATCATAGCTTAAACCCTGCGTGGTTGGCATAGATTCAATGCATACATAACAAAGTTATTGCATTGGTTGTTGTTATTGTAATGTAATTTCTATGTGATTTATTTAAAAAAGATAATTTGACTATAATATGTGGTATCATGAAATGAAATAAAAAAAAAAAACAAATAAATAGCTGCATTTAATTTTTGGGTTTCCCCTAGAAAAATGTCCAACTTCAGCACTGCCTATATACAAGGTTAAGTGTATAAGTACAGTTTTTTTTTCAGTAGTCACAGGCAATTTAATGAAACAAAATAAACGAAAACTGTTTCCATATAATAATATTTTAACTGAACAACAAACAAACACGATTTTTAAAGTTTGTTGCTCAGTACATCTATTTGCAGGCACTCTTATTAGGCAGTATGTTTATCCTGAGAATTAGTTGGAGTAGTCACCAGTATGCAGTAACCAAGAGGACTACAATTGCAATGCAGATCATATAATTATCATGCAGGTGGTATAAACAAACAGATGTTTACACTGTATAGTAACTTATAAGAACCATTGTGAAAACATAAATAGTAAAATATGCAACCCATTTAGGGAAAAATACCTTACAATATCTTACTTTTGATGAGTGAATGCTTTGGAAATGTATAGAAGACTTCTAGCATATATTTAACCCTCAAGAAATAACCATTTCAAATTTGTTATTGGTATTCATCACACCAAAGCAACACTGTGTTGTTTGAGAAAGCGACATGCAGTTCAGTTGGGTTTAGGAAAGATATGAAGTTCAGAAACGGTGCGGGAAAAATCAGTGATTATTTCTGTGGAAGTATGTAACTGTATTTTTATGAATTTCTATGTTTTAATATGTTACTTTGTACACATTTGATAATCTGAAAATTGAAAATCAGTTTAGATTTTCAATTTTCAATTTTCACCCTCAGTTCCATTTAGTTTGGATAACCAATATTCTGCTGCATTACAGAAATAGCAAAAAACACTTATACCCCTAACATACTATATAATGGAAGATGCTTATTCAATGCATTGATGAAATCTAGTCTGGTGGCACGATGGCATTAATAACTGATTTATTATTTTGCAAGAAAATATTAATACAGAAATTAAAGCTTATCACAAATTGCTATTAAGCTAAAAACATGCTTATAAAAATATATGTTTCAAATCTAATCATAAAATAATTTTCCCATAAAATATTTTACTTGCAATTTCCAGAGTGTTTCTGAAAATTACTAGGATGCCATAAACATTATAATCAACACTTTGTCAGTGTTGATGAATGTTATGTTCTTTATTCAAGCATTAGTGTCTGTTCAAATCTGTCCAGTTTTGACATGAATAACTTCCACATAGCTTCAAATGTTTCTTTTACCTATATATTTAAAGTTTATTGTATTTTCTCAATTCAAATAATGACCATGTTCACAGAAGATTATTATTACATCAATTCACAAACTGGTAACAATACTTGTTGCAATTTTCCAAACAATTAATTCAATTTCTTTCCTAGACAACTGCAACCTTACAAGATGAGCTGTGACTGCACAGTCTTTAAATACAAAACATATTTACAGATCCAGTTCAGGGGGCAAACTGACAACTCATGAGAACTCACACTTTTCACACCACACTGTTTAAATCATTTTCAAATATAATAAATGAAAAATATTGAAGTAATACAAATCCAAGACAGAGTAATTTATCGAAAAAGGACACAAATTGGCATTTGCTGAGCAGATAAGCACATTTATCATATATGTTATAGATTACAAATTAAAATAATAGGGCCATCTTCATAAAATATTGTCTAATTCATTTCAGCTTGATATTATTTACATTGCAAATATACCAGCAGAGATTCATTACAGTTCCAAATAGTACTCCTCCAGTCTGATCAACATAACACTGAACAAACTGAGTGAAAAAACAACCAGTATTTTATGGCCTTTTGCTCTTTTGTGTGTTCTTGAGTATAGTGCTCTCATTTTCATCATCCCCACTCGACGAATCAAACGTCGGCATTTCCTTTTGCAGTCTGCCGGATTATATTATTGTTTATTGAGGGTAAACAGTAGTTTGCACTCTCAAATCCAAGCAGGTGGCATACTCTGTTGCCAAGTCAATCTAATAACAATAGTAATATAATGCAAAAATGTTAGTGTTTCTTTGATTCTCGTTTCCGACTGACACATGACAACATTTCAAAATGCAGTAATTAACAAGTGGGTCCTTCTTGCATTAAACAAACAACACTTCAAAGACAGTACCGCTGGGGACGATGATAGCAAGACGACTATACTACAAAAACTAATGTCATGATCACATTTATCTGAAAAATGCAAAACACTTTTCCAAAGTCACTCAAAACTATTTAAATTAGGTCTCTCATACAATTATGCAATACAGTAGAATAAACAAATTATTTGCAGACTGTATAGTTGTAGAAATGCTTTCTAACAAAAAACAAGCAGAGTATACAAAATGTTGTCAAGGTTCTAAACCGCACACAAAACATGACTTACCGCTAGGAAATGCTACATCAATTCTTTGAGTGTCACACACCCTCTGAAACTGTCTGGACTGAATACAAGGAACATTTCTCATAGGCTTGCAGACTACACTACTAACTGGTCAGTGTCTAGGGTGTAGGAATTCCAGAGTCTGAGATTTACTTGGCTGGCTCCTCTTCTCGGGGTTCATGTGGGGCTGGTAACTTCTCCCAAGTTGGCTCCACACCCCAGATCTCTTTCGCATACTCAGCAATTGTTCTGTCACTAGAGAATTTCCCTGAAGTGGCAATGTTGTAAATTGCCATTTCCACCCACTTGGCCTGGTCCTGTAAATAAAAAAATATATATATTATGTACGGTATATAATTATGTTATTATTGAATTCTTATTGAACACAAAGGAAAATTAACTCACAAGATGTATTTACATTCAAATCGTTTTGTCACTATCCATGAATGGATTTCAGGTTCTTATGAATAGATTCTAGAAATGTACAGAGTGAAAAAACCTCTAATACTCTGTGATAAAATGCATGGTTAATTGGACAGTCCAGTCTAAAATTTAGAGAAAGTGGCAACATTAAGATGAAGGTTGAACTCACTGGAGTAATAACTTCTTTTCAACATAATATGTGAACAAAACTTACACACTGTTACACCTGTTAATGATGACCAAAGGTACTAAAGAGACATTGACCTATCTGCAAGAAAGTCAACAATACCCCAACCCCAAAGCAGCTAATGCAATGTTGCCAAATCTTGTGTTATGATAGGGTATCAAATTTTGGTATTGAATTAACACTCCATTCTACTGAAACATGCCAATGGAAAAAATAGTTCTTTATTACATTTTCTACCAACGTACCTCTATGAAGGACATGGAGAATACAATGCAGGCCACCCATATAGCCTTTAGTCAACTCTCACATTGAGTATTCCAGAATAAAGATCTAAGGATTAACATGAAAATAATGGTGTACCAAGCTGTTGTTATTTCTACAATACTCTATGAGTGTGAAACCTGGATCTTATACTGCCGTCACATTAAGAAAGTGGAACGCTTCCATCAACAAAAACTTAGATCCATTATGATCATCAAATGGGAAGACCGTATAACTAATGTTGTGGTACTCCAGAAAGCACAACTGAACAGCATAGAAGCCATCATCATCGGGCATTGACTCAGATGGACTGGTCATATCAATCATATGAACATCAATAGACTCCCTCGGCAAATCCTGTACGGTGAACTTTGCACGGGCAAGAGGACTTGTGGTGTTCCTCTGAAGCGATATAAAGACCAATTTATCAAACACTGAGAAGGGTAAATATGAACCCAAATATCTGGCATACTCTTGCAGTGGACCATGCAAGCAGGCACGCTACCATCTCAGTTGCAGTTGACCAGTTTGAGCAGGAACAGCAAAGGCAAGAAGAGGAAACTTGTGCAAAACATGTTTCTGGCTGAAAAACTGTTACAAAGCAAACTTAAAATGGCCGCCAAAACAAAAGTATGAGCCTAAAAAAATTTTTACCATAGTTTTTATTTCTCCTAGTATTGGGGAGTAACTGGTAAAAAAATTAGGAACATAAAAAATGTTGAGCAACAAATTTTATTCAATTTGGTTCATTTCTAATGGATTGACCCCTACTTATCTCTTCCATGCCAAACTATCGCTCCCATTAAAGTATTAATTTTTATAGAAAGTTGATGAAAGTGAAGTTAATGTATTATCTCGTTAAAGTACCCTTTATAAAATTACTTTCAAGTGCCAGTATTTGAACTTCGGATCTTCACCCCTAATGAACAGCTTGCACACAGCTGAACTAGGAGAACACAAGTCATATCATGCATATTAGTACAAAGCAGTCAATTCGACCATAAATAAGAGCAACAAAGTGGACAGTGTTTAGAGTATAGCCTGTAAAATGCTGGTATTGCATAACTTCTCAATATGCAGAATAGCGTTGCCACCTGTCCCGAATTTGGCGGGACATCCCGCATTTTAAGAACATTTTCAGCATGCCAAATTATGTCTAAGAGACACCCATTATACATATTTTTTTTTTTAATTTTGCTAGCCTTTTCTTTTCAAATGTTAAAGTGTTACTGTTACATAGCCTATTCAGTTTTGGCTTTGTAATGAATAAGTTATATACAATCTTTCTCTTATTAATAAATTGTTCCATGTATAAAATTAGGTATGGAGATCGGCGATATGCATATATTCGATAAGTGTCCCTCTTTAGCCTTACCAAAAGGTGGCAACCCTAATGCAGAATGAGAAACTTCACCCCCTAGTTTAAGTTTGATAATATCCCAGAATTATCTCAGTTCAACTCACAAAAATTCTATCATTACAAATTAAAGTTAAATTCAAGTTACATACCTGATAAACTTCACTGACTTTGTCTTGGCACTTGATGTAGGCATCATAATCTGCAAGTAAGAAGAATCGGTCATACTTCAGCAGAACATCAGCAACGTCTCTGAACTCATCTGGATTGCCAGGGCTGAAGAATCCATTCTGTATCTGGTCTACACACTGCTTGATCTCAGGATTCTTGTTGTAGTAGTCATATGCATTGTAACCACGGTGCTTCAGGGCTTCCACTTCGTCTACAGTCATACCAAAAATGAAGATGTTCTCCCGACCCATCTCCTCTGCCATCTCCACATTGGCACCATCAAGGGTACCAATAGTAAGGGCTCCATTCAACTATTAACATAGAAGTTAATGAATTAATGAATCTTCAAAGATACCAGAAAGCAAATAAGTTTTTCTTAACTTAGTTCGCAGGCTTCCACGGCCAGTGTTATACTTAAAATGATAAACAGGGAAGATGGGTATAAGATCAGTGACATCTGGCGTGAAACAATTAAAGCTTTAAAACTCGACCTCCACACCTAATATGTAATATTACTCTGTTATTTACCTAATTGTAAGCTTATTGTAATTGTAATGTAATGTAACTTAATTGTAAGGTATCCAGTATCTTTTCTTTTTTTATTGTTTCTGTATGCCGTCCATCTTTCTTATAATTATTATATTGTAAACGTCAGACCCTCCTTTGAGCTGTTAGCTCATTGGGGCATACTCGTTAAATAAATAAATAAATAAATAAAACTGACGTCATGACAACTGCGACTGTTTACTAACCACAGGCACTTATTTTTCTTGTGATTCTTTCTCAGAAGAAGGACACGATATGATGTCCGAAACGTCAGAAGACACCAAAAACACGACGCGGCCTAATCCGGATATAAATTACTATCATTTTAAGTTTTTCTTAAATCTGATTGACAGTAGATAAGATGCTGTTTGATTTTAAGGAATGCAGATTACAATGAAACTGTCCTTACGGAAAACTTCTTTGGGGTAATTCATTGGGAGCAAGATAAGTTTGGTATGGCAAATAAAAATGCAGTTAGATGGACTTGAAAAATCTGCATATCAAAATTTTACTAAGCTACATTGATTTAGACATACTTTGCAGTACACAAAGTATATGGGTTCAAATCGTTCTCTTGTATATAAAATTAAAAATTAGAAAATCTCAATCTAAAAACAATTTTCATCAGCATAACACCAGCTGATAAATAAAATTAGATATACCCTCAGTCAGGCTACCAACAACACAAAATCACCATGTTTGCATCAGCACAACATTTTCAAGAAACCATCAGCACAAAAAAAAAAATTAAGAATACTTTTATATGTTTCAAATGTGATACACCTCAAGAAGCACAGGGCTAAGAAGAAAGATTAAGTTGTATGATAATTCTGTAAACAAAAATTTTAATTATTTTGTGATTAACTATAATTATTCTACCTATTTTATTCTTTTTTAATTTAGTTAAGTCTTGGACCCCTTTGCAGTAAGTTATTAGCTTAGAATTAAGTTTATTTAGTTAAGTTTACATAATTTACCTTTATCAATTCTTTAACCTGTGCCTCATGTATTGTCCCATCACAGACATGAGACATTCTTTTCTGAAAGACAGATTGTATTCATGATTATTTATAAAAATTTGAAGTTGAAACCTTTCTTATCTGATTAGAAGAATTTTTCTTATATAAACATGATGATAATGATGATGATGATTATCATGATGATGATGATAGCAATGACAATGATTTAACGTTAATATATTCTAGGCTATAAAGTAGGATACCTGGAACTTCATGTTGCCAGTGCCTGAAGCCTCAGTTCCCGCAGTAGAGATCTGCTCACTCAGATCGGCTGCTGGAATGATTCTCTCAGCTAGGGTAACTCTGTAGTTTTCCAGAAATATCACTTTCAACTTGTCTCCAACAATTGGGTCATTGTTAACTACATTACCAACTGAGCAGATCAACTTGATGATCTTCTTGGCCATGTAGTATCCAGGAGCTGCCTGAAATGCAACAACTAAGTTATTAATAAATATCACAATTTCTATGCCTTTTAGGGGAGAATATCACCAATAGGATTTATGTTCAATGGAATTTGCATTTGAATAAAGCATCAGGGTTATTACAACTAACTCAAATTTTAATAGCTGTAAATTTAAATGAACACCTAGGCCTATATGATTTAGGATTACGAGATTCTTTTAATGAAATGTAGGACACGAGTGGTCTAAAATGTAGGACAATACACAAAAAATGTATAACATAATAGAAAAATGTTAAAAATTAAACATCTAACTCCAAAACTAATTTACTACTCAAACATGTATGCGTAAGATATACAGGTATATTTTCTCCACTAAATCATCAGAAAACTTACATTTTCTCTTTGGAATCTTAGCACAGATCTACTCTTATACAATTCAACGGCCCTAAATAGCGTGCTTGCTCGCCCGCTTCGTGAGACATCGGGTATACTCGGCGATGTTCGTCTCTCGCAGTCTAAACTTTCATGACGACTACAAAATTAGGAAGGAAAACTGTTTCTTTATTATATAAGGGCTAAGTGAAATGAACACAATGAACAAATATTCTAATTTATTTTTACTTACAATTTTCATAGCTCTGAACCACAAACATTTTTAATAATCTACCAGTGGAATTTTCTTAAAAATCCTGGAGTCAATGAATAATGGCGGGCGAAGCCGGGGGCAACAGCTGTAAAATATTGATGGTTTTATTTCTTGAAATATCGCTGATAATAATAATCCAAACAAACCATTCCTTCCCTTGAAACATTATATAATTTCTGAAAATTACACTGAATTGATAAAATAAAATTCACATCATATTCATGTCAATAAACAGTTGAGAAACAATATGTATTATGTGTTCACCCATGGCCTCCTTTATAGGTTCTTTGGAACTGCATGATCGATTCTGATATAGTTTTCCCAGGGGGCGCTTTAAAGCCGGAATTTTAGCTGTTTCATTAATTATTAATGGCTTAGTTTATGAATGATTCGCGTGCAAGTGTTAATAAATATAATGCTTTAATAATTATTATTATGCACTTAATTTTTAATTTTTAAAAGAATTATCGTGGGCGAAGCCACGGGCACCTCCTAGTGTTCCACATTCTATGATTAAACACGTAGTGTAATTTTACTATTGTTCCTGTCCCTTCCAAGCACACTTTGGATGATCATTGCACATGTTGGGGATTGGACCGAAAACCCGGTCCGTGAGGAGCAATGTTTGGGACTGGACGGAAATATATCCGGTCCGAGAGAGGGTAAATGTATGGTTAGGTTTAAAGGAACAAAAGTTCTGGTTGAAGTGAAACAATGTATATGCAATACATGGGAAAACTCTTTGAGTAGCGGAGGACCAATTTTAGAGCAAGAGTGGACTATATCACGAGGACACTGGGTACAGAGATCAAAGGAAACATATTGGTTAAACAATCTAGAATGTAATGAAATACTTGCACTTTATTAATACTTGTAAACACTCGAAGAAATACTATGTGAACACTGAATAATAATTAAAGAAACACGTTGAAACAATGAATTGGAATTTGGCGCGAACAGGGTTGCACCACTAGAAGTAATTTAGTAAATTTTGTAATATACCAATGAATAATATCTCAAATTAAAGGTAATAAAATTTACTGTAGAATGAAGGTATTTAAAGTTATTAGCACTTGATTGCTCACGTTTTATAGCTTCTTGGTGAGTGATGACGTCACACGCTATGTACTTACGTGGAACTAATAAGTGAATCTAATGAACTTTTAATACGGAGAATATGTAAATTCTGTTTAAGTAATTTACTTGAAACTAATAAAACTTATAAGGAAGTTTTATTCCTACGATTTCTAGTGTATATACAAAGGGCGCGAAGATGCCTTTGTTACTAGAGAATCAGAGCAGTGTCAGACCGTGACTTGATCGTGTAACTGCAGGCTTAATACTGATGAGGCTTCCTGACGCTCTTCGAGGCGTCCTTACAGGGGGAATACCCGTCACAAAGAACTCGTGATCAGGATATGATGAAATATACGCCTACTCAACTTAATACTTGGCGCAAGAACCTAGCGGATGATTTGAATTAAAACTATTCACTGCACATAATAAATATGCTGGAAAAAACACTTAGCTTGCGTGAACATACTCCGCGCCTTTGACGAATTACGTCAATAAAAAACATAACAGGAATGCAAGCTATGATGGAAAGACACTTATATATGCACAAATCATCACTGATTCTAATTGGATGTATACATGTGATATGTGTTGGAAAATTACTTCTTACATATACTGCAAGAATATGATATTGAATAGAAAGCACTGATTTCACTATTTACATTGAAGCACACGACACTCTTGAACTGAAAGACAGAGAGAGATCTTTCAAATAGCAAGATTGATAGAAAGAAAAATACATGTAACACATCTCGCAAGAATACGATTTGGCACAGAGATAGATGAGAAATGGACTTCAAGTGGAGAATCTTGAATATAAGATCATAGAAAGTGTCATATGCTACTCGTCTTGGGGTAGAGGACACACCTTGACTATGGGCCGCTTATATTCACCACTGGAAGTGCGCACAGTAATCACTCGAACCAAGCCGTCTTCTCCCGGATGAGTAGCGGTGATCACGCCTAACTTCCATTGAAGAGGAGGAATGTTGTCTTCCTTCAAGATGACGACAGTACCAACTTGAATGTTGTCACTGGAACAGGTCCATTTCTGCCTCTGTTGTAATGAGTGAAGATATTCGGATGGCCAGCGTTTCCATATGTGTTGCAAATGATTTTGTAACAGCTGCCATTTTTCTAAGTACCTCTTATCTTCCGTAGGAGGATGTGAAGGTAGAGATGTGAGAGGTTCTCCAATTAAGAAGTGACCAGGAGAAAGGTATGACAAATCAGCTGGATCATCATTTAGACGAACAAGTGGTCTAGAATTCAAGCATGCTTCGATTTGAGATAGAAGCGTAGAAAGCTGTTCATATGTGAGAATTTGAGCTCCCATAACTCTCCTGAGATGAAACTTCATAGATTTCACTGCTGCTTCATGTAAACCACCGAAATGGGGAGAATTTGGAGGAATGAACGACCAGCTATAATCATGGTTTGCAGTGAAATTTTGAATTGTAGTTTGAAAGTCTCTTGACTGCAATAGCAATCTGAGCTCCCTTAACTTGTTGTTTGCTCCCACAAAGTTAGCGCCATTGTCACTGAAGATTTCTTTACAGAGTCCCCGACGTGCTGTAAATCTTCGTAGGGCTGCTATGAAGGCATCTGATGTTAGATCAGAAACTAATTCAATGTGGATGGCCTTTGTTACCAAGCAGACAAAAATAGCGATGTAAGCTTTTACAGTAGTTTTACTGCGTGGAGCCCCATATCTTATGTTGAAGGGTCCAGCGTAATCGACTGCTGTGCGGAGAAAAGGTCTAGCAGGAGTTATTCTATAGCTAGGAAGATTTCCCATTAACTGCTGAGCACTTTCTGCTTTTAATTTAAAGCAGGTGAGACATCTATGCAAAATAGATTTTACTACTCTGCGAATACTAGGTATCCAGTAGGCTTGTCGTAATGAAGCTATAAGCAGCTGATGCGAAGCATGTAATAGCTTGCGATGCTCATATTCTACAATCAGAACTTTTAAGTGATGTCTAGATGGCAATATAACCTGATGTCTTGCATCATGTGTAAGATCTGATTTCTCCAACCGTCCACCCACTCTTATAATGTTGTTCTGATCTAGGAATGGAACTAATGCATGGATAGAGCTTTTCACTGAAGTTTGCTTGCTATTGCTAAGATCTTTCAGCTCTTGAGAGAAAGCTTCTTTCTGAGCAATTTTAACACAAACTTGTAAAGCCTTTTGCAATTCTTCTGCTGCGAGAGGTCCATGATATTTGTTTTCATGACGGCAGGCAGAAATAAATCTATACATATAACAAGTAACTCTCTGCAGGCGCTTAAGATCAGAAAATTTTGTGAGAAAACTATCTTCTGCTGTTGTAGCCGCCATACAAATAGTAACCAGTTGTTCGGAAGACTCCTGAATGGTTAATTGTTTTGGTTGTTCAGGCCATGATGTTGTGTTATGAGCCAACCACTTAGGACCGTGCCACCACAAATCAATATCAGACACTTGTTCAGAAGATACACCTCTTGAAACGAGATCAGCTGGGTTGTTTTCTGTAGAAACATGTCGCCAGGCTGCTGTTTCAGAAAGTTCTTGTATTTGTGACACACGGTTGGACACAAATGTTTTCCACTTTCGTGAATCTGATTTTATCCACGACAGAACAATAACTGAGTCTGACCATAGATAATTTTGCGATGTTTGAATGTTAAGGTCATTCAACACCTTGTTGTACAGTTTAGATAACAGCAATGCTCCACAAAGTTCAAGACGTGGAATGGTTTGCCTTTTAAGATGGGCAACCTTAGATTTGGAACATAGCAAGTTAATTGTAACTTCACCTTCACTGTTCACAGAACGGAGATATATGCATGCACCATAGGCCTTTTCTGAAGAGTCACAGAAGCCATGGATCTGTATATCTTGAAGGGTACCATGTGTGAGAACAAATCGTGGAATACGCATCGTGTGTATTGTACCTAAAATGTCGCAGATCTCAATCCATTTCTCTGCTATGTGTGAAGGTAACTCCTCGTCCCAAACAAGCTTTTCAATCCATAATGATTGCATGAAGATTTTGGCATTGACAACAATAGGACTGACAAGGCCTAAAGGATCAAAGATGGAGGATATGACTGATAGGATAGTACGCTTGGTAAGTTGAACTCGAGTATGAGTTTGGAGAGAAGGATGGGATTGAATCTGGAAATTATCAGTTGCAGGATGCCATAGTAAACCAAGGGCATGTGCATTTTCACTGTTATCAAGAGACAGAGGCAATTGGGTCTCTCGATGAGATGACGGAACAGATTCCAACAAAGCTTCATGATTAGAGCACCATTTTCGCAATGGAAATCCGCCACTGTCAAGCATGAGGATTAGTTCTTCTTGAAGGCGTAGCGCTTCTTGAAGATTATCATGTCCTGTCAGGCAGTCGTCCACATAGAAGGAATTTCTAACAGCTTGGGAAGCAAGAGGGTATCTAGCTTCTTCTTCTATCGACAGCTGATGCAGGGATCTTATGGCTAAAAATGAAGCTGATTTAGTACCATAAGTCACGGTAGTTAATGCATAGTCTTGTATGGGCTCATTTGCATTAGAACGCCACACAATCCTTTGAAGATTCTGATCGCTTTCGTGCATTTTTATGCGTCGGTACATTTTAGAAATGTCAGCTGAGAATGCATATTTATAGGTTCGAAAACGAATTATAATTGATGATAAATCATCTTGCACTGCAGGCCCTAATTTCAGAATGTCATTTAGGGACTTGCCTGAAGATGTTTTAGCAGAAGCGTCAAACACAACTCTAGTCTTGGTTGTAGTAGACGAGGGCTTGATTACTGCATGATGTGGTAAATAGAAGCATTTTTCACCTGGCTGTGGAAGTGAAACCTTCTTCATGTGTCCCAATTCTTCATATTCTTGCATGAATTTTTTGTAATCTTCCTGCAAGACAGAATTAGTTTGAAATTTTCTTTCCAGATGTTCTAAGCGTTTCACTGCTTGTTGTCTGGATTCGCCCAAGGAGTCCTGAGATCGATTCTTGGGTAATTTCACTACAAAAGCACCGTCATCTGCACGAATAGTGTTTTGTATGAAATGCTCTTCACACTCTCTTTCTTCTTTAGTAAACACTGGTTTAGGAAAATCTTCTAGTTCCCAGAAACGCCTTAACTGTGTGTCAACATTGTCAACGGTCACAAATAAATTGTGTTGAGCAAATGTGACTTTCTTAGACTTGATTGAGTTTTTGGGAACAGATCCACTGATTATCCAACCTAGTTCCGTGTTACTAAGAATAGGGTTTTTAGGAACGACTATTCTTTCATTAGTGAATAGTTGGTAAAACAAGCTAGCACCAATGAGAAGTTGGACATCACCAGGGATATAGAATTTAGGATCTGCTAATGAAATTTCACTAGGAATATTGAATTTTGTGGGATCAATACGGACTGAAGGAAGTTTGTTTGCAATGTGAGGGATTACTAGACAGTTCATTTCAGCCTGGAAATTCTGGATTCTGGATCGCAGATTAACCTTAACACTGTGACTGCAAGAAGAGGTGCCATTTATGCCTCTTATGTGAGTATTGACATCTGTAGTTGACAGCTGCAACTTCTTGGCTAAATCTTCAGTTATAAAGTTCAGTTGGCTCCCTGAGTCTAATAACGCTCTGCACAACACTAGATTTCCTTGCCTATCTTCAAGATGCACTGCTGCAGTTGCTAACAAAATCTCCTTTTGGTTGGATTTTTCTTTTATAGAACAGTAACTAGCAGGCAAATTGTCAGTGCCTTCACCAGTGTTTGAATGGTGAGAGGTCTTTTTCTTGTCACGTATGTTATGTAATAATTTGCTGTGTGAAGCCTTCCCACAATTACAGAAGGACTTGATTTTGCAATGGTCTCTTTTGTGACTGTTGGAGAAACAGTTTGCGCATAAGCCTTTGCTTTTCACAAGATCCCATCGTTGATCCACACTCAACTGTGAAAACTTGTCACACCTATATAACTTGTGACCTTCCTGGCAGCAAGGGCATGTATCACCTTTGATGGCAACATACGATTGACGAGTTGTTTTTACAGACTTCTTTTGTGAATGTCTTTCACTCTTTTCTTTGGATGGGCTTGGCACATTGTTAGAATTGGATAGCACTTCCAACGAATGAGCCTTGGCTTCTAGGAAGTTCATCAACTCTTGAAGCGATGTGAACCTTTGTGAGTCAATTTTACTTTCCCATTCTTTACGTGTAGTCTCACCAAGATGATCCAATATTAATTGAATGAACATGACTTCGTGTAATGGGATTTCAATATTGAGAGCTTCGATGGCGTTAAGATTGCTTTGAAACTGATTTAGTAAGCTTCGCAAGTCTGTAACGTTTTCATCTTTCATTACTGGTAACGAAAGTAGATTTTTGATGTGAGCTGTGGCAATAACTCGAGTATTATCATATCTAGAGCACACCAAGTTCCATGCTATAGTAAAATTCTCATTCGTGACTGGAAGATTCTGAACAAGAGCGTGAGCCTGCCCCTTCAGAGAACTCAGCAAATAATGATATTTCTGGATGGAATCCAACGATTCATTGTTTACCACTAAGCTACTGAAAGTGTCATGATAATGCTTGAAATTTGTTACATCTCCACTGAATACTGGAATTTGAATCCTTGGAAGTTGTATATTTCTATTGTTGCACTGTGAATTAGAAGACTGACACGTGTGCTGAGAATTACCACTGTGATTAGATTGTTGACTGTTCACAGAGTTCACACTATGCACTTGCTGCTCGTGATGACATAGGATTGCACTGAGTTTAGCTTTAATTTCCTTGTAACAGGTTCTTGTAACCTCTTTATGTTCAAAATGTGAGTCTAAATCTTCTTCTGCTTCCACAACAGATTCAATTTGAGTTTGAATACCAATGTATCTGTCCCAGATTTCGTTTAAACTGTCGAAATGCACTTTTAACATAAACACATCAGTATCTTCATTGACATCTACACAGACCCTTTGAAGATAAGTAAGTTCTCTTTTAATTATTCCTCTTCTTTTAATTAAAGCTCTTAATTCACTTTCCATGTTGAATGCGAAATGTGGAAATTACTTGTAGTTTAAAGATGAGATGCTACCACCGCTGCACGATGATACATGTGAGTCAGCTGTTCACTGCTTTCTTGAAGTTCGCTGGTGACCGGAATCCCACGATGAGTCGAATCACTGCTGCATGATGCTATCCGCGATGCGAAGTTCAGGGTTGCTGGAACTCACGAACCGACCGACTCGGAAGCACAGATGAATGAGACGAACTCGAGAAACGGTGTTTGCGAATACAAGTATGCAATAAATATGATTGTACCAATATGATCCTGCCCGTAAGGACCAATGGTGGGGATTGGACCGAAAACCCGGTCCGTGAGGAGCAATGTTTGGGACTGGACGGAAATATATCCGGTCCGAGAGAGGGTAAATGTATGGTTAGGTTTAAAGGAACAAAAGTTCTGGTTGAAGTGAAACAATGTATATGCAATACATGGGAAAACTCTTTGAGTAGCGGAGGACCAATTTTAGAGCAAGAGTGGACTATATCACGAGGACACTGGGTACAGAGATCAAAGGAAACATATTGGTTAAACAATCTAGAATGTAATGAAATACTTGCACTTTATTAATACTTGTAAACACTCGAAGAAATACTATGTGAACACTGAATAATAATTAAAGAAACACGTTGAAACAATGAATTGGAATTTGGCGCGAACAGGGTTGCACCACTAGAAGTAATTTAGTAAATTTTGTAATATACCAATGAATAATATCTCAAATTAAAGGTAATAAAATTTACTGTAGAATGAAGGTATTTAAAGTTATTAGCACTTGATTGCTCACGTTTTATAGCTTCTTGGTGAGTGATGACGTCACACGCTATGTACTTACGTGGAACTAATAAGTGAATCTAATGAACTTTTAATACGGAGAATATGTAAATTCTGTTTAAGTAATTTACTTGAAACTAATAAAACTTATAAGGAAGTTTTATTCCTACGATTTCTAGTGTATATACAAAGGGCGCGAAGATGCCTTTGTTACTAGAGAATCAGAGCAGTGTCAGACCGTGACTTGATCGTGTAACTGCAGGCTTAATACTGATGAGGCTTCCTGACGCTCTTCGAGGCGTCCTTACAGGGGGAATACCCGTCACAAAGAACTCGTGATCAGGATATGATGAAATATACGCCTACTCAACTTAATACTTGGCGCAAGAACCTAGCGGATGATTTGAATTAAAACTATTCACTGCACATAATAAATATGCTGGAAAAAACACTTAGCTTGCGTGAACAGCACAGTTGCAACATCTTCCTTTCACTGTTACAGCAATAGCTAAATAAAACTATAGCCTTTGACGATATCAGTATTGTTGTGACACTCTGCAATAAATATTTTTATAATCTTTCCCCTGTTGCTAATCAATTTGAAACTAATGAATGTAAACATTCCTCAAAATGCAGGACATTCCCCTCGGACTTAAAGACATAGAGTTAAAATCTAGGGTATGTCTAGGGTATGTCGGTGTCTGGTAACCCTGCTATGAATCCAAAGGCATGGATTCAATCTCCAATTATTCCTGGGTTTTCTGAGGAAAAGAGATCCAAAATTGGATGCACTCAACCTTATGAGGTCAATTAAGGACTTGCTTGAAAAGAAAAGAAGCAATCATGAAAAACCTTCCACCTATCAAAGAAGTTGGAAGTTTGAAGTAGATAATGAAATAATAAGACCACAGACTCTTTCCCTCCGTGGGACATAACATTAAAGAACGTAGTTTACTAAATTTAATTTTGAAACAGTTAATATAATATAATATAATATTTATTCGACACCATAAGTAATACAAAGAATGCATTGGCTGAGTCAAGTTTAGATGCTACATACACAAATACACAAATTAATAAACAATACACAAATTAATGAACAATACACAAATTAATAAACAATACACAAATTAAAAAAAACAATACACAAATTAATAAACAATACACAAATGAATAGACAATTAATAACATATCAACTCTCAGTGAAATTTAGACCTAGAAACTCATCTGCGCTAAGAGGCATATATTTCATCAAAATATTTTTAACATTATTCTTAAAGGTTTTTCCTGTTGAATCTTTTACATTACCTGGAAGTTTATTGTATAAAATAATACCCTTGTGGGAAATACTTTTCAAGCTATTTGTAATTCTATGTGTGCTAAATAAGCAATAAAAGATGCCAAGGAAACACCCAAATAATATTTTAAGCACATGTAATATTTTGTTTATATCAATAATTCTACAGATTACTGTTTCATCTTTCTTCTAAATTTTTACTTGTACCAAAGTTAGATTCTAATTTTGTTCACTATCAAATTTTAATAAAAGGAAATGCACACCTTTTTACACAGATAGAGCCTCAATATTGAAAACAGTGAACGGAGAACTTCAAAACCTGTCTATGAAACTTCACAGATGAGGAAATGCTATTAGTAAACATATACACACACATACAGATTTAAAGAGTAAGCTATTTGTTTACCTTTCCTCCAATCATGACTGTGCGAGGAGTGAAGTTTGCTGTAGGATTGCGCTTGATGCGGTTGTACAAAGTGATGATGTGCAGACAGTTCAGCAGCTGCCTCTTGTACTCATGGATTCTCTTCACCTGCAAATACAAAAATATTTTATAAATAATACTGACCGTCATGAATATTCCCAGGAAATACAGACAGATATTCATCTGAAACAAATTAACCCATTAGAGTCCAGGGCATGAAATATCATATGTCTGCAGCTGGTAGCTTTCCAACCTATTAGCATGTTCTAGTATTCTTAGTTAAATATTAAATGTAAGATACAATAAACAAGCTGGAAACTCTCCAAAATCAGCTACTTCGAATAATTACTGGAGCAGTTAAAACAACCAACACAGCAGCCATGAGAATGTACACACGCAACAACACCATACAGAATGAAATTAACAAGAGAGCATGTATACTCAGAGCAAAAATGTCAAACATGCCCAAAGCATTCCACATAGAAGATAGAATACCACAGACTCTAACAACTCAACCTACGTATATAAAAAAAAACTGATAAATTAATGGAAGAATCTAATATAAACTTAAAAAATGTAAAACCAACTCCACCATTACTAAGCCCCCTAGAATACCATGTATACAAAAGTTCTCTAACCATCATAGGTATACAAAACAAAAATGACCTTAACCCAACAGTAGCTAAACAATTAGCCCTAGAAACTTTACATACAACCTATCCCGAATCTGAATGGGAATGGATCTTTACTGATGGATCCAAAATGAAAGAAAACCAAAATGCAGGTGCCGGAATATACTCAAAACTATTTTGTCAATATATCACTCTAGGAAATAACAATACAGCCTTCGACGGCGAAATCAAAGCAATAGAAATAGCACTCTACAACTTATTAATAAGACAACAAATGTTCAAAAAAGCAGTTTTGCTCGTTGACTCTCAGTCAGCCATTCAAGCAGAAGCATCCAACACTGCCACTGATGATTCAGTCATACATGAATATCGTAGACTTCTAAAATCTCTACAGAAAATTAATAAAACAATAAATTTTCAGTGGGTACCCTCACACATAGATATAAATGGTAATGAAATGGCAGATCAACTAGCCAAAAAGGGAACTAAGAACCCAAATCAAATAAACAACAACACAACCATCAGAAAGAAGACCCAGGAAATAAAAACAATCTTCAATACAAAACAAACACTGCAAGACAAGAATGTTGCACAAGGAAAGAAATGGGGAAACTATTTCAGCATTATATGATACAACAAGAAAAGCAGACCGCCTAGAAGCTGTTGGACTATTCCTCCTAATGACTGGACATGACTGTCTGGGCCAACACCTTTACAGAATCAACATCTTTCCTTCCCCTGCTTGCATCCTATGTAACCAGCAAGACAGCATCATGAACGAAGATCATCTACTGAAGTGCACAAAACTTAATCAAACCAAACAACAAAATAAAGATATAGTGTATCTGTATTGGGAGGCCAGGAGGAGAATGACACTGGTGTCAAATCCTGCCATTGGATAAATAAATAAATAAATATTCTCATGTAATGAAATGTACTTAAAATTTTCCTGATGCTGGTAATATAGGATATTTTCCCGGGCTACTAACCAGGTGGTGAATTGGATTAATTCCAACGTTTTGAAGCCTATCTGAGGCTCCATTGTAAAGGAGAATGAAATGCCGGGACTAGATGGGGTGTATTTATACAGGGCTGCTGTAACTGGGGACATCTGGATTGGAGAAAAGATTTATTGGAGACCAACCAATCAGGAAACAGATGGGTGCTGGGAGAACAGGAGTTAAGATGAGAAGTAGAAACGGTCCAAATAAGGGCCAACGGTCAGATGGATATTTCAGGCATGATCCTTGCAGCGCACTTCCACCATGCGGCCGGTAAGTCCAATGTATTGCATGCCGCATTCGCAGGGAATGCGGTACACACCAGCTGTCTTCAGACCCAGGTTGTCCTTCACTGGCCGGATCAGCTGCTTTATCTTGGGAGGTGACAATGGAGCCTCAGATCGGCTTTGAAACGTCGGAATTAATCCAATTCACCACCTGGTTAGTAGCCCGAGAAAATATCCTATATTCTCATGTAATGTTCAACAGAAACAACATAGTTGTAGTTTACTAGAAAATAATATAATTTACCAGTAACTTTCTAAAAATAATATTTATGCAATAAACTTATTCCAAATTTTATTTATAGAACGATGTTATCAAGGAAGGAATTGGAAAGAAATATGGATTAAAAACAAAATACCAAAGAGTTTATCATAAAGAGTGCTCCCTGAACAGAAAACTCCTTCTTAGCTTACCTGAATATCAAACATGGAAGCTGGATTGATTTTCACGCCATAATCTTTCTCCAGATGCTGTGCTAGCCTCAGTTTATTTTCTTGTTTAACTTTCTGAACTGCTCGTTGGAAATTAGGATCCTTTGCATATTGTTTCAGCTGTTGCAACTGTTCCAAATGCACTATCCACTCCTCACCAATTTTCTAAATAATAAAAAAAATTAATATTGTCAGTATGCCGAGTTAAACACAGCTGAAAGAATTTACACTAGAAAACACTTGTACTCTCAAGGATCATTTTATTTTTTAGGAATATCATCCAAACTTTTTTTATTGCATTTCTTATAGAGATTTAAATCCTAATCTTGACAAAATATCTTCTTTCAAAAACTTGACCTGAACAAATCATGTAAATATCATAAGAAAACACACTTGTAGCTGTATTTATTAGGTGCAATAATAGTAAATCCACCCATTGTGCCGATGTATGTAACCGGCACAATTAGTTTTTATTTAAGTCGCTGAGTGCGCCACATTGTGGAGGCAAGCTGGTTGTTGCTCGCTAGATGGAGAAGTCTTGCTCAATTGAGTGTGTCATGGGTGGCGTTGGATTCGCTTGCTGCTCCCTCTGCTTTATGCGGCAGGCTAGCAGCGAGTATCTGTTCTTTCCAGCATCACAATGCGGCATGCCTTCCCTTCTGTGCAGACCTGTTTTCAGTTGCTCCATCTCGATTTTGTTTTAAATAGTTTTTCTTGTGTTTTCATGCATCTGTTTTGGGGATTATGTAGTCTCAAGTTATTGTTCAGGTTTGAAACAGGTTTTTAGTTTATTTTCTTCTTATTTATGTAATTTTTCTGTTCTTGGTACCCATTAGTCCATTAAATTAATTCGGGAGTGCATTTTGCATAGATTCTTCGTACTTTGTGTAGTAAACATGTAGTTTCTGTCTTCTTTGGTTTAGTAATAATTATTCAAGGGATTTTAAGTTTATTTTAATTGTGGGTGGTTTCTTTTAGTTAGCGTTACTAGTAGGCGTCATCATACCATAATGGCGGCTGCATCTTTCTCTTCTTCCCTCTTCTGCCTGCTTGCAAACCTGATGATCACAGCCCGGTAAGTTCATTTTAAATTCTTTTATTCTTAATTATATTTTTGGTCTTTGTTAATTTTGTTTTGTCCTTGCTATGCCCTTCTGTT
Source organism: Ectobius pallidus (assembly GCA_964059195.1). Classification (NCBI taxonomy): domain Eukaryota; kingdom Metazoa; phylum Arthropoda; class Insecta; order Blattodea; family Ectobiidae; genus Ectobius; species Ectobius pallidus. Next base: position 82,213,528 of record CAXKWD010000003.1, read on the forward strand.
GATTGAGATTTTAAAGGCATCTCAATCAAGAGCCTTTTCTAAATTTTGCCTCCCCCCTTTAGAAATTTATTGTACGCCTACATTTTTGTTTGTTCTGGCATTTCATAGTTTATTATAAAGTTAATGAATTTTATTTAGAAATCAAAATCTTTCGTTTTGATCTTGTAAACAAATAAAAGTGAATAAATAAATGTATGGTTATGCCCCCTTTATGTGATGTAATAACATGAAATGATGATATTTAATTATTGTAAAGTCCATCCTCAAATTTGATGTAAAGTACACATGATTATTTCAAATTCCAGAATGTAATTTAGGTGAACATCTGTGTATATTATTAAATGTCTTTGTTTCTCAGGTAAATTCTTTTGTAAATACTTTGTCAATGTACTCTTTACTGTTCTAAATTGTATGTTGTATCTTGTCGTTTGAAACCGGAACTTTTACTTAATAATTTGTGCCCCTTCTGGCATTCCTTCTCGATATATGGGTGGGCCTGTTTTCACCTTTCCTGGTGTTGGTTTCCCTAGCATCCTTCTACACTTTTTATCCTTTAGGGTGGGATTCACGGTGCAGATGAGAGCTAGTGTTTTCCTACTGTTAAGAGCCTTCAGATCCATCTTTGCCTTGCGTAAAGCACTTAAAATTTTTCCCAACTAAAAATCTAATTTAGAGAAGCTAGTATTAGTTTACGAAACATTAACAAGAAAGAAAAGTGCAGATCAGTAAAGACATACTTAGCCATTTACTATCATCCTTAAAATTTATTAATAACAAATTCATTTTCATAGCTCTTAGTTTTGGAATTAAACTAAACTACTTTCTGTGACTAATTTTAAGAACCTATTTATAAGGTTGATTTTGATAAGAATATAATTGTATCGATTTTTTGTTATTATTCATTTCATTTTTATTCCTCTTTAAATATTTCACTACTACTCTATCTGACTCTCATATACTGAGGAAAACTGCATCGATTTTACAGGATAATATTAAATATAATATCTTATATATATATATATAAAATACATTATAAATGTATTGTTCCTGTGTTTCTGTTGCTTTTTGATGCAAAAACCACACAACTGATACCCGGAAAGAGCATGGGAGTATATTTGTTTCAAAATGTTTCACTATTTCAAAATTATGGCCTTTTTTGAAGTTTTGTGGTAACAATCTGTATCTTCCTTAATGAGATATAGTAAATCTGGGCTAAGGCCAAACTGCTGTCAAATCACTTGTTTGTTTTTTCACAGATAAAACAAAATGCCCAGGAATAGGCAAAATAATCATTCTACAAAGTCTACAGAAGTCAGAGCAATATCTTCTGTAGAAGAAAATGAGTCAGATCAACCCCAGCTACAAAGATTACAGGAATCAGGTACTGTAAAGCATGTTGCCCAGTAATCTAGCAAGACAATCTGTAAATATTGTATACAAATCCATTCTTTAGATTATGTTGTTCACAAACTATTCCACAAAAACAGAAAAAAGTTTAAAACATCTTTTTTTATTGAAAAAGGAAGTGCAGTCACCTCTTTGCAGTGTTTCTCAGATATGTATAGCTGTAAGATTTTTACGAAACCATCATTTCCTGTAGGCCTAAATCTAATTGTTGCATAAATACATATACATAAACACAAAAAACAGTGCAATTTACTGTTTTACCTGTATGAAGGATGGGTAACCAGCTATTAAATAAATAATAAAAAGTACCGTAGTTTAAAATGAGATATATTAGAAATAAAATAGAAAGTTTTTTTGTTACCTCTGCGATGAGATCAGCCAATGATGGATTACACAGCAGAAGCCATCTTCTAGGAGTGATGCCATTAGTCTTATTCTGGAATTTTTCTGGACTTAGCTCAAAGAAGTCTTTGAAACTGCAACAAGAAATAAGGGGATTTGTTTATAAATTCAGCAGCATTTTTGTTTGTTATAAGTTAGAAGTATTTGGTACAGGAACTCATCCTGAACATCTTGAGTTAAGAAGACAATTTTGATGGAGGAGTAGGCCAGAGCTGGTTAGGTACTGGCTTTCTGTTCCCAAGTGCATGGGTTCGATACTGGCACAGGTCGATGGCACTTTCAGATTATGCATAAATGCAAGTCTCATATCTGTAGATATTCACATAGGCAAGTAAAAAGAATTCCTGTAAGACAAAATTCCAGAACACTGGCAACACAGGTCTAGGTAGCCACTCATAACTTACTGTTGTCCAATAACCATTTAAAAAAATTTTGAAAAAAAAAAAACACTATGTAGGAGCCTGTAGATCAGTTAGAATATAATGCAAAAGACCCTAATTCACTTTTAATCTCTTTATTGCATTAATTTTTTAGGTGCTGGCATTTAGGACATCTGACCTAACACTAAGAGTTCTTTTTTTTTAATAGGGATATGTGATGGATGCTGTTTATAAGCTACCTCCACAACAAAATCAAATTACACCACCATATTGCTATTGCTGAATATAGCAAGAACTTAACTATCAGCTGGATCTGACTGTCCACTGAATGGTTAAAAATCTAAGTAATGTGGTTCGGTTTGGACATGTTCGGTATATCATCATCATCATCATCATCCTTGCAGGGATTAGGCATTAATGCCTGTTCCGTCTTCACAGTTTTATGCCCATCTTTTCCTCAGACGTTCAACATCTCTCCTTCCATGAGGTTGATACATATTTACTAGGACTGGGATTCTTCCATTATTCATACGGCCTAAGTGGGCTCTCCAATTATCTTTATATTCCTCTATTTTCTCATTTATGCTGTATATATTTAATTCTTCCCTTAATTCTAAATTAATGTTCAGTATAATTTTATATAATTTTAGCACAATAATTTTTTTTTTTTTTTTTTAATATTCACATATAATATATAATATATAAACACATTAGTCCGCCGCCATGGGAGTATAGGTAGCATACTTGCCTTCCACCCTATCGGTCCGGGTTCGATTCCCGGCCAGGTAGTAGGTTTTTCAGTAACGAAAAATCCCCGGGCACAGGACTGGACATCACCCAGGAAAATTATAGGCTATATTAAAAAGTATTAAATTAAAGTGGTGACTGCTAGAATAGGGTATAGGGTATTAACAATCGATCTATTAAGGTCGCAGTGTTGAGAAGTCGAAGGGCTTACACTACCCCTCATTAATCTAATCTAATCTATAACACATTGGAGGGAAGAGAGTAGTTGTTCATCTGTGTGAAATGTATATGAGAAAGATTTCATTAATTGATGTAGAATGTTATAGAATCTATGGGGAAAACTGAATATATACAATATTAATTAGGCCCTATGTACAATAGCTATGAGCTTTTATTAAAAGGCAACACATGAGAGAAAGTCTCTCCTGTTGAAGATTGTAGCTCTGTATTCAGCTAATTTTTTTTCACAGAAATGAAGTAAAAAGTTCATTCTTAAATAAAAAATAAATTGCTTAAAACTACTTTTTTCATCAATAGTCTATCAATGTCCGCCCTTTAAAAGAGATATGACATGCCAGATTGGAACTGTTACTATGATATTTTACTCACATGTCACTCTTGATGATATCTGAGTGGATACGAGCAACTCCATTTACTGCATGTGAGCCGACAATGCAGAGATGAGCCATATTCACTCTTTTCTCACCTTCCTCTTCTATCAGAGACATTCTCCTCATACGGTCCCAGTCACCAGGGTATTTCTTTTCAACTTCCTGTCAGCAAACCAAAAATATTAACATTTAGTACCTATATCCAACTCGTATAACGCAAAGATATACCCGGACTGGAAATTTGATGATAACTCAGGCAAGTAATAAGGACAAGAGAAAAGAAATTGCGGAACAATTGAGAATTGCATCATGGAATGTTAGGGGACTAACCAATAAAGAAAAAGAAGTGGTACTTGAACTCAAACAGCAACATATAGACATAGCCATTCTACCTGAAACCAAAAAGAAGTTGAAAGGAACTAAAGACTTGGAAGATTACATTTTATTTTATAGTGGAGTATCAATGGAAAAATGGGCAAGTTCGGGCATTGCAATAATGCTACACAATAAATTTAGGAAAAGAGTAGATAGCTACAATTGGATATCTGATAGAATCATAAATGTACGGTTAAAAATTCCCAGAGGATATCTGACAATAATAGGATTATATGCGCCTGAAGAAGGAAGGAAAGAAGAAAGTAAATCCTTTTATAAAGAGCTACAACAACACTTGGACACAGTAAATAAAAATGACTATATTATAATCGGAGGAGACCTTAATGCCCGAGTTGGAAATGAACCAATTGAAGATATTTTAGGAAATAATGGCGAACAAACAAAGAATGAAAATGGAAAAATGCTTCTAAACTTCTCGATTTTAAATAAACTAAGGATCACTAATAGTTTTTTCAGACATAGAGACATTCATAAATTCACATGGGCAGCGAGAGGAATGAGATCCATAATAGATTATATTTTAGTAAATAAAAAGTTAGTATCAGAAGTACAGGATACCAGAGTATACCGAGGACCAGATATAAACTCTGACCATTATATGCTTCTCTCTACAATTAATTTACTAACCAGATGGGCAAAGAAAAAAACTAAGGTTCAGGAAAACCAGAAGTGCTATAAGATCCATTTACTGCAAGACGAAAGTACAAGGAGATTGTACTATGAAAGATTAAAACGGAACATAGATTATCGAGCAGTAAGTTTAAACGTAGAAATGGAATGGAATGATTTGAAAGATGTAATTTGCAAAGCAGCATTTGAAGCTCTGGGCACTCGTAATAAAAGGAAAAAGAAAAATGGCCTACCGGTAAGGAATGATGAAATTGCAGATCTTATAAAAAGGAAAAAATTAGCCTATTTGAGATGGATGAATACAAAACAAGATAATGATAAAATTGAATATAAAAGATTATCTGCGTTGGCGAAAAGAGAGATAAGAAAGATACAAACTGAAAGTTGGAATAAATATATAAGCAACATTGAGCATAAGGTATATGGAAATTCAAGTACAGCATATAAGGCCCTGAAACATTTAAATAAAGAGGAAAGGGACATGGCTAATATTAATAACATACCAGAAAAAACATGGCTGGACTTCTTTAAGAATATGTGGACAATAAAAGATACAGAAACAATTGTAAATGATGGATCAAAGGAGTTTGTAGATATTGACCCATTAACATATGAAGAATTTGAAGCAATATTAGCAAGCTTTAAAAATAAGAAGAGCCCAGGAACTGATAACATAAACATAGAACTGTTTAAATATGCCCCCGTTGAGATTAAAGCAAGGTTCCTAGATATTTTGAATATATGCTGGAGAACACTTCAAATACCTAGCTCATGGAAAGAAGCACAAATCTGCCCAGTATTTAAAAAAGGGAACAGGAAAGATTGCAATAATTACCGCGGTATAAGTCTGTTGAATACAGCGTACAAAATTTACGCTAAAATAATAACAAGGAGATTGAATGTCTTATCGGAAGTGCTAGTCGACGAAGCACAGCATGGTTTTAGAAGAGGCAGATCCTGCTCCGATTGTGTGTTTATTTTAAAGCAAATAATACAAAAAAGAAGAGAGTTCAATTTAGAAACTCATATTTTATTTGTTGATTATATCAAGGCCTTTGACAGGGTATTAAGAGAAAAGCTTTGGAACATTATGAAGGAAAAAGGATATCCATTACATTTAGTGAATACAATAGAACAACTGTATAAAAGCACGAAAATATGCATTAAAACAAATGGAAAGGAAGAGATGATCAATCTTGGAGTACGCCAAGGATGTCCATTATCTCCCACTTTATTTAATATATATATTGACGCTGCTGTTGATGAATGGCAAAAACAGCTAAGAAATGATTTTAAAATAGGAGACGTTGTATTAAACACAATTTTATTTGCGGACGACCAAGTCATTCTTTCCACTTCAGAAGATGAGCTTCAAAGAGCAACATATAAACTGCAACAGATATTCAAGAATTACAATCTAGAAATATCTATCAAAAAATCTAAAGTTATGGCTTTTGAGGGAAAGTTTCCAGTAAGATCAAAAATAATTTTGAATAATGAAAGAATAGAACAGGTTAACTGTTTTAAATATCTGGGATGCTGGATTTCCTATGAACAAGAGAAGGATGCAGATCAAAAACTTAACAAGTTTCAACATTTATGCGCAACTATACAGAGAACTCTGAGAAATAAAACAAGGAAAGAAACAATAATTAGATTTTACAAGGTGTTAGCAGTTCCTTTATTACTGTATGGATGTGAGAATTGGGTCCTCAACAGACCTCTCAAAAGAAGAATAGAATCATCAGAAATGCGATTTCTCAGACGCATATCGGGATACACATTAAGAGATCACATTCCGAACGTTCAAATACGGGAGGAACTCAATATTTATAAATTAGAAGAACAAATAAGCAACATGAAATGGCAATGGTTCCAGCATATAGGAAGAATGGATGAAAGTAGAATCACAAAGAAAGTATTTAAATACAGACCCGAAGGCCGGCGTTCAATAGGACGACCTGTAGCCAGATGGGAAGATGTCTTTGCGTCGGAACAGGCCTTATAGCCTAGCCCTGCAGTGGAAAGAAAAGAAGAAGACCTATATCCAGTGATGGGAAAAGTACAAAAAGAAAGTAATTGGGCTGAATTACAATTACCTGAGAGACATTTTACTTAATTACAATTACAAATTATTTTTTCAAAAAGTAATCAGTAAAATTACAATTACATATACAATTACTTTACAAAATGGCAGTACCTAAAAACTCCTTGTTTTTGGTTTGTTTTGGGCACAAGCCCAAATTATTAATGAACAAACAAAAAAACATATGAGGGGTGTGGTCGAAAAACTTGATAACCCACATTTTTTCGAAAAATGAGTTACCTGCATTACCGACTTCATCGGGTTGTTGTCAATACCTATATCTAAGAATTTTCTCTGAAAGCCACTTAATGGCAAAGTTATCACCTATGTTGATATGCCACATTGCATTTAGACAACCACATTTTTCAAACTTTAACCCCACATATCTCAGAAAGAGAATAATGTGGGTTATCAGGTTTTTCACCCACACCCCTCATATCAATGAGAATATTTTCAGAAACATTGAGTAACTTTTTGTTATTATTAACTCTAATTTGGGTGTTAGTCCCAAAAACAGTAGTGATGACGATATAGTAAGCGAGAATGATACTGATACTAATACTAACGACTACTAAATTGTATCAATTACAATTTTATTTCCAGAAGTAAATTACAAGTAGAAATTACATTTTTTAAAAAGTATAGATTACAAGTAAATGGGACCAAAAAGGGAATTGTTACTGTAATCCGATTACTTTTAGTCAATTACTTCCCATCACTGAGAATATCATAATATGGTGTTCAGAATTTGATATAACATGATAGCTATTCAACTATCAAATCAATGCTACCATTTTGTATAACCCTCAAGCGATGGTGTACTGAGTCAACCATTGTTCGTTATTTACCTGCAACACTTAAAATAGCCAGTGTTGAAAACTCTCCATTGGATTATCTTCAAATTGAATGCTTTTGCATCAACAGTTCTTGCAGTGAGTTTGCAGGAATCACATGTTAAGAAATAGTAAAGATTAAATTAGTCGGTGCATCACTGGTTGACTCTTGTGACCAATAATGTAAGTAAAATTCATGTGGAGTTCATTGTTTGTAAAATCAATGTTTACAAATTAATTTTTTAAATACAAGTAATCATGTATTAGTGTTTCTTTAGCCTTTCTCTATTAGTTTACTAATTAACAACTACTGGTAGGCTACCTGTAATGTGAAATGTAAATTCTTTACACATCTTCCCATCCCATCACTATACAATACATGAGTCTAAATTCTAATATCATACCTGCAAATGAAGAAAGTTAATATGATAGATGATCTGTAGATGGCGAGGCAGGATGCTCTCCAGCAAGGAAGTGGGCCATCGCTCCAGAGCCTCGGGTAACACAGTATGATTTGTGTAAGCACATGTCTTCACAGTTACCTCCCAAGCCTGTAAATATTTCATCACCATTATTTCTTCCACTTGTCCCACTGTAGAAGGAGTATGTTGAGAAATTTTAATTTTCTCAATCTCTTTGCAAGTGTGCTACAGTTTATTGTGCACTAGCAAAATACAAGAAAGCTCACCTTTTCCCAAGGCAATCCTTCTACATCAATAAGAATTCGCATCAACTCAGGAATAGCCAAAGAAGGATGTGTATCATTCAGTTGAATAGCTACTTTGTCAGGGAAAGCATCAAATGACGTTCTGACAGCTTCTCGGCTGCCAAATTTGGAAGACTTGAAGCGCCGAATAATATCCTACAACACATAAAAGAATAGGATCTGTAATAAATGATATCAAGAGAACAGACATAAAGAACAATTTTTGTACTTCTACAAAGAAATGATCTGCATGTAAAGGTATATGTGTACGTACCATCTTAGATACGGAAAATGGACAATCATGTTTTGTGAATATTTCTACTAAGAAATTATCTCGATAAAAAGGTATATATAAGTGTATGTACACCCTTTTTTATCATTATTAGCTCATAAGTTTATTGAATATAATTATTTATACTATTACATTCCTAACTTATATATTTCATTAATTATTTTTATCTCTGTATGTGTTTTATGATGTGTACTATTGATTTTACTCTTTTGTAATGTTTACTCTCTACTCATTTATTGTATTTTCCACACTGCCTATTTTTATACTTTAACTGTCCCTATTTGCGAGCCACTTGACTCATTGGGACCTTTTAAGTGAATAAATAAATAAATAAAATAAAATAAAATAAATAAAATAAAATAAAATAAATATCTTAGACAAGGAAAATGACCAATGTCATGTAACATGAATATGTCATGATCCCATCAGACTGAAGACATGATTCAATACAGAAAATCTAACTTTGCAACAAGTTTGCAGGACTAGGATTAACTCATTTATTTGTATATCATCAATTGGTATAATCCTTAGTACAGCCATTTTAGTTCCCTCATAAAACTCTTGAGTTTCAAGTGAGAGAGCAGGGTTGGTGTCTACTTGCATGTGCTTGTGAGTCACTCTGTGTGATGTCAGGCAAGAGCGCTCCACTGCATGCAATATTAATGCTCCTCCCTTCTCCCCTATTCAATTGAGCCTACATTTCAAAAATTCTTTGCAGAAATCTACTGTGAGCCAGAGTTGACTGCATTGATGTGACAGCAATTTTCTGTCCTAGCCTGCCTTATGCCATAGATTTATAGGTCCATGTAATAATTTGCGTGAAAACTTTCAACTTTATTGAAAAAACGCAAAACATAAAGTAAGAAAACTCTTTGCTGGTGTGAAAAAATTAGGACACTATGGGTAATACTTACCAAGTAAAGCACAGTTAAGGTTTAGAAGAAGACTTTTTGTCCTGAGAAAAGTACTTATTTGGGACAAAAATCGTATCTGCATATTTTGGGTGTTTCTAGTAAAGAAATAAGCTGCTAAAATGGGCACTTATACCCTTTCCACCCTGTATGAAATTGTCGTTCTGTCTGTAGAATTTTAGTTATTCATCCCATGCCCCGCTTTGATCTTAGAATTGGGGAGGAAAGGCAAATTAAAGTTCTGGGCAATTTCCAATCACCTATTAACATCACATATAATATGTAATATATATATAACTATATATCGGGGTGCTCTTGAGCCAATGATACTATACTGTGCATCAGCCTTCAAGGATACCTTAAACAAAAAATGGGCTCAACAAAAACTCACCCAAATTCAAAGAGGCTTCTTATTACAGATAACGAGGGCATACCGCACAGTATCTACTGACGCTGCAAGAATCATAGCTGATATTGAACCCTTACATTTATCTGGTTTATACAGAGCCAAGCTAACAAACATCAAGAAAAGCCGAGAACAACTAGCACTAATTCCCAACTGCGAAATAGAACAAAAAGCACCCTTCCTCTCATCCGGGCACCCAAGCACGAATTTCAAGCCTCCAGTACAGAGTGATTGTAATCATCTCAATGATCACCATATCTACACAGACTGCCCTCGCATGCCAGGAACAGAAGAAACAGATGCTCTGGTTGGATGTGCCGATGTTGTGTACACAAATAACACTGAAACCATTAGCCAACAGTACAAGCTTTCCGCCCGATGCACAATCTACCAGGCAGAACTCTACAACAAGCACTGCAATGGAGTATAGATAATAACTGCTCTTCTCGCATCCATTGCGACTCTCAAGCAGCACTCCTCGCCATCAACGACAGGTTTAATCGTCATCCCATTGCAACCAACATTCGAAATAAGATCAATGAATATCCTAAACATATATGCTTAAACTGGGTCAAGGGTCATATCGGAACCACAGGAAACGAAAGAGCAGATCACCTGGCCAAATGTGCAGCCAACTCAAATATGGAATACTACTACTCTAAGTGCCCATCTCTTATGTTAAGGAACTACTTAAAAAAGACTTGTTAGAACAGTGGAATACAGAATGGTTGAACAGCAACAATGGACGTCTAACAAAGGAGTTATATTTCCCTGCAGTGTATGAGAGATTAAAATGTAAATTCACAACACCTAATTTTGTAACAACTCAATTTTTAACTGGACATGGTCAATTTGGAAATTATCTCGAAAGATTTAGGATGGGTAATAACATCTGTGTATGTGAACACAATGACCAGACAGTACCACATCTACTGCTTGAGTGTCCCGCCTTTGAAGTTCAAAGATTTGAATTCATTATGCACTTGGACAAATGTAATAAGACATTTGATCCACCCTTAATCAGTATACTATCGCAGAAGTGCTGCTACAGGAAACTCAATGAATCTTTTAACCATATTCATGAAAAATTATAAACAATAAGTATTTTTTCTATGTAATGTAAAAACACTTCGAAAACTGATCTTTTTATCCATCTTTGTTTATGACTACATTGTATTAATTTCTAATTCTACCATAAGGAATGAGTATATAATTATGAAAGATGTAATTGAGAATGTAACTATAACCCTAACATACCGAAAGGTGAAATAGGGTTTTATATAAAATAGGAGATACAATAATATTAACATCACAGCAAATTTTAGACAGAAATTTTTCATGATATGTCATAATTTAGCCATAAAAAATATGTAAAGCAAAACAGGTAGAAGCTATGAATCTAATGCAAAACGGTTCATAGAGGCAGAGAAAGAGAGAGATTAATAATCTGACTATCTACTCCAAACTTTTAATGAGCTTTTGATTAAATTAAGAAGGAAAACATCGTGAAGTGTCAATATTATAATTAAATTTTAAAACATTAAATTTCACATAATTATTGTAAGTAAAAACATACCAAATTAGAACATAGAAAGCTCTTCTTCCCCTTATTCTAATATTGTTACACTTGACAGTTCATACATCTGCAGTGTCGCATTATGTACAATACCTGAAGTGTAGCAGCACACATGAAGTACTCTTGTTTCAGTCTTAGCTCTTTTCCCTCAAAGAAGTTGTCATTGGGGTAAAGCACCCTTGAGATATTCTCAGCAAGGTTTCGGTCAAGCACAGCCTGAATGTAGTCTCCATCATTAACTGTAAAAATTAAACAGATAATTATATGGTGAATAAATAAATAATAAATAATAATAATAATAATAATAATAATAATAATAATAATAATAATAATAATAGTAATAATAATTACAATCTGACATTAAAATGAGCCTTGTATCATCCAATCAAATTTATATGAACCCTTATTTCCCATACATTTTACGATTTTTGCATAGTTCATACTATACAATGCTCTGCTATGTCCATCTATAGTTTCAGAAATTACATGCACTGAAATGTATTGCTATAAAACATACATTCATTGTTATGATCTTCATTTTCAGTAATTATATGCCTGCTATTTCAAAACAATTTATCATGTCTCAAATTTAATAAACAGTCTTAAAGCGTATATTTTTATACTCCTTGTCTAGATTCATCTCTTCTTAGTCTAGTCTGTATTACTATGTTGTTAAGGCCATTGCCCTTTGGGATGTCTAGGCTAATTTTATTTATTTATTTATTTATAATAGTTAAAAGGGCCATACTCGTATTAGGGGTTTGAGTGCATGGAATAAAATAGGGAACTTTATGATATAGAATAAAAAGGTTAGTGACATTTTTCACCTGATGTTTATTATCCAAAAAATATTATGGTTAATGTTTTACTGTGAATATTTCATTAATAGTTCAAAACTTTATATTTCCTGTTTGTATTATCTTGTGGCTTACAAGATTACTAAAAACATTATTCCATTACTTTTTTTTAAATAAAATATTTAATCACAAAATTTAAAAAGTCACAAAAGTATACTCCCAAAACTCGTTTCTGGTTTGGTAATATCTTAGTCTCAACCAGTTATATGTGAACTCCAAACCTCTATCAGTATTTCACAGGTCTAAAAATAAAGATGGTTACATGATTGTCAGTTCTACAACGTGTGCTAGATGGCTGCTGTACATCTTTCACTATAAAAGGAAGTTAAAGTAAAGTGGATTCCAGGTTAAGCCAATTTCTTCCCATACAACTGTATATTATATAAGGCAAGTTTATCTACACCATACGGCATCTCTCGCATCCATGTTTCCATCTTCTTCTATCACTCCAATTCTCATCTGCCATGTGCCTATCTTCCATGGACTGTCTCACACAATCACTCCACAACAGTCGTGATCTTCCCCTTTTCTTTTGCTGAGGAGGCTGCCAGTTATATATCTTTAGTGGCCATCTCTCAGGTGTCATTCTTCTAAGATGGCCATACTAGATAAGACGTCTTTCTTCAATTGAGTTGACATTTACTGCTGTCACTTGCATCCGTTCTCATATAGTTTCATTTCTAATTTTATCACGTTTAGAGACACAGCAACTTCTTCTCCACTAGTTCATTTTTATAGCTTTTAATTTCACTTTATTCCTCTTTGAAAACTCCCATAACTCAGTGCCAAACAACACAATGCTTTCAACTATTGTTTTCTAGATTCATCTCTTTATTCCTGAATGTATGGTGTTGTTCCATATTAAAGAATGTAATTGTCTTATGGCAACACTTCCTTTTTGTAGCCTGTGTCTAATTTTGTAGTCTGTGAGACATGGTTGCTTACTCTTCGGGAAGAACATAATCTGAGACTGTTTGAAAACATGTTGCTTAGGAAAATATTTGAGCCTACAAGATATGAAAATGGGGTCTGGAGAAAACTGCATAACGACGAGCTTTGAGACCTGCACTCTTCATCGGATATAGTAAGAGTAATTAAAACACACGAGGATGAAATGGGCCGGACATGTTGCATACATGGGGGAGGAAAGACAAGTCTCAAAAGTACTGACTGGGAGACCCGAAGGGAAAAGACCACTTGAAAGACCTAGACGTAGATGGGAGGACAATATTAGGATAGATTTAAGGGACATAGGATTTGCAAGGGATGATTGGATGGAGTTAGCACAGAATAGGGCTGAATGGCGGCTCAGGTAAGCACGGCAATGAACCTTCGGGTTCCATAAAATAGATAATATTCCTTTAGCTTGCTGTCACTTCCTACATCTCCAACAACCACATATTCAGTTTTAGATAAATTTATTTCTAAGCCCCAGGTACTATACTAATCTTGTAATTTTCTGAGCATGTAGTTTATGTCATTTTCATCCCATACTATTGTTTTTCTACAAATCCAATAGCATTTTTCCCTAATTCAAATATCTATACTGATGATGTATAGGTTTTATGGTAGACTTTCTGAGAGCCTCCTAATAGTGTAGCTAGTTCTTTTCTTTGTGATTTTTGGATTTAAATATTTACTGTGACAATACTATTACCTACACAGCTGGAAGTCATTCCGCATTGGTATCAGGTCCACATGATGACCAGTTTCTTTGTACTGTAGCTGAATAGGACAAATGTTTCCTGGAACTGAGGAAGTTAGGAACTGTCTACTGACTAATTTGACTGACTGACAGGTTTAAGGGGAGTGGGTAAAATAGAGTAAGTAGCAGTTCTAGGAAAAGAGATCATCATAACAAGAAAATTCTGTACATCTCATTATCAGGAATAGCTCATACATACATTTTACCCTATTACTTTCTTAAACTAATCAGATTCGTTGAATTCTACAAAATGGCAGATGTGATCTTTAAAATGTTTTACAGAGCATTTTTATTATAACTTTGTTATTTACAGTATAAAATTACCTGAAATTTCTTTACCCTTGATCAACACATGCACCACTATATCAATATGCAAACTCATGCACAACTATAGGCCTTCTTACCTTTGAAACTTACATTTATAACATTAAGATTGAATTAATTCATTACCAGTAACCATTTATAAAAACTCATTTTAACTTTTCTCATTCCCTATGTAATTTTATACCATAATCTATAACCTACCAGGATTCAGTAAAATTTGTGCACAAAAAACCTACCGGATACATATACAGTGATACCTCGAGATACGAGTTTAATTCATTCCGTAACATTGCTCGTATGTCAATTTGCTCGTATCTCAAAGCAATTTTCCCCATTGAAATTAATTGAAATGCCATTAATCCGTTCCAGCCCCAAAAATGTTATCCCCAGTTGTTTCTGTTACGTGTTTTTGAATAAAAAAATTGTATTTATAAATGACAAATATTGTATAAAAACATAATAAAAGAGAATGTAAAGCAAAAAAAACTGGTTTTATAAAGTGTACATACATATTTGTTACACTTTCTTCGGACCCATGGTTATAAAAAGAAATGTGATAAAGTATGTAAATGCACAAAAAGGGCAAAGCCCTAGAAAAACTTAGCAATTATGCTTCGAAAGCGAGGTAAACAAGCACACGGGGGGGGGGGGGAATACGTGGGATAATGCGCAAGACGCATGAGGCGCAGTAAACTGGTGGGCCGTGTGCAGCGTCGCAGCTGGCGTTTCCTCGTATCTCAAATTTCGCTCGTATTTCAAAACAAATCTTCGCTCGCTCGACAGCTCGTATCTCAAATAACTCGTATGTTAGGACACTCGTATCTCGAGGTACCACTGTATATAAATATGTACATTATAAAGCAGTGCTGGTATTATATAAATATTTGTCAACTAAAATAAGACCACCTGCATGGTCTCGAGGTTAGTGTCATTGACTACGGATCCGTAGGCCTGGATTCAATTCCCAGTACCTCTTTAGATTTATCTGAGGTAGGAAGGTCTGGAATGGGCTACACTCAGCCTTGTGATACAAACTGAGAAGCTACTTGATAGAGAAGTAGCGGCTCTGGTAATGGAAACCATCATTAATGACTGTGGGTGTCAGCATACTGACCAAATGCCCCCTAATCCTGCCATCTGCCTATGGTAGGTGAAGCAGTGGTCAGATGGTAGGCCTAGTCCCTTCAGAGATGTAGCACAGTGGAGTTTAGTTTAGTTTTAGTCAACTAAAATACAGGAGGACTAGACTTTTAAATATTATTTGTATTCTTTGCACAATGGGCACATTAACTTACTTCTGTACCGAGGACTAACAGTCTACACTGCCCATTGGGCGCAATTTCCCTTCAATTACTCTCATGTTTTTTGTTTCTGCCTTCAGAGTTAAGATAGTGCTACGTTTTGATCAGTGCAGATCTGCTAAATAATAATGAAACATCTGATGCCAGTCACATACAAAGAAATTACTGGTAAGTTACATTAAAACAAATGGTTGTTTGAAATTTTACAAAACAAATTTTATACCTATACAATAATATGTAACTTACGATCTTCATATTTCAAAAGAGCTGCAGTATTACTTGAAAATACATTTTATTACACTTAATTCTATAATTGCCTATACTTACAGAACTTGAGATCGAACTCTACAGGTGACTTGGCTGACCACAATCTCAGAGTATTTACAACATTGTTGCCATATCCTGGAATAGGACTATCATAGGGCATAGCAAACACAACCTGAAAAAAAAAGTATAAAATCAGTAATCAGGATTAGTGACCAATAAGTAATTTGGCAATCCATAAGTTATATAGGCTGTGTTTTATTTGTCTAATCATATTAAATTAAAATGAATACAGAAATGCAAGAACTATTCCATTTTTCTGAATTATTTTACAAATAATATTAAACAAGAACCATGAATTCAGTATCAATAGCTACAGTTAAACATTATGTAACTTTTCATACCAACCAGCTGTAGTGTGCATTTCCCACTTGGCCAACTCCAATTATTACATTCATGACTACCATAATATTATTAGCTGATCAGATTTCATTGTCATATGTAACACATATTCCCACAAGTCTGTAATATTTACTACAGAAGCTGTATCAGTAAGCTTAACAGTTGGGATTAGTTAACAAGGTACGAAATATAATGTAAAACAAAATAATCACTACACTATTAGGCTTGCTCTTGTAAAGTGGCTGTTCGTTGAATTAAAGGAAAAATGCACAAACTTACATTTGGATAATGCAAGTTATTTATTTTAAACCTATATTTTTACATTTAGTAAGGCTGTTCATATAATAATTGTGGTTTTAACATCCAATTTTATAAATAAAATTACCACATACAATACATGTAGATGAATAGGCCTATACATTGTCCATATTATAATTCTAAATTGAAATATAATTTTTTTACTTCTTAGAGATTAGAGTTTCATTATTTTATTGATGTTATATTACTTTATAATTAATTTATAGGTTATTATAATTAATTAGGCCCTACTATACTAAATTCGCTACAGGCTATAGAAGTCATGAACGGTATAGCCATATCACATACATATTGATAGATTTCCTCTTTTTTCAGGCTTTCAAAAATAAATATTTTAAGTTACGTGGAGAAAAAAATGCTTGTCACGTGTCCACTAGCCTATCAAATGCAGATTCAGATACCAAAGAAACTGACAGTGACAGTGAAAAACTTTCATAGTTATGGGTGGGTGGTCCATGATGCTGCAAAGCACTTATTATACAGTCATAAAAAATTGACAATAATAAACAAATTCATTTTTATGATGTTATGTTATAACCTTCATTTAGCATATTTTATCCCTACAATATTTTTTTTTAAACTACACCTATTTGCCAAGTTAAGGGTTAATGATTAATGGCTAATTTAAAAATATTGATTTTTGAAAACAGGAAAACCAATACACACCTGAGTGTTGACCCACTTCTTTCCCTGAGGAGTATCCTCCACGTGACCATAGAAGTTCACAGGAAGCATGTACTCTGGACGAGCCTTCTCCCAGGGGTTTCCAAACCTCAGCCAATCATCAGGTTCTTCAGTCTACAAATATACAAATGAAACAATTACACTTGTTCAATAATTTAGTTTCAGATTTGCTAAGAGTTCACTTAGATAAATTTCATCTTGATATCAGCTGCTGAGGGACAAATAAGAAGTTGATTCCATGTGCAAGTACAAGAGAAACAACCAGATTTTATTAGTCAAAACAATCTTGACAGTAACTTATTGAGTTATTTTTGGATGTAACTGTATTTTTGTTATGTTATTTTCTAAAGAGTTTCGTCAGAACTAGAATTTTCTATTAAATTTGGGTTCTGACTGTTAAGCTTTGTGAGAGCTAAACTTTCTGACTGTAAAATAATAACCAGTGCTTTAGCGGCAAGGCTAAAATGGAAATGGGGAGGACAGACTCAATCATGAAAGATGAGCATACGCCATAACAGTTTGGGATCCAAGGACAGGTAAAAGGAGCAGAGGTAGACCGAGAAAAAGATGGGCACAACAATTTTTGGAAGCAGCAGGGCCACAATGGACAAGAATAACCAAGGACAGGACAAAATGGAAAGAACTAATGTTAAATTTAGAAAACCTTAGACAGGGAAAAGGGGATAAGGTTAATTTACAATTAATTAATGAATTTTCTTGCAATAGTCTTATAAACTAAATATTTATATCAAAATGCCCCCAAAATTTACATTCCCTGAAGTACTCTTCTTTATGGAAACTCCCATAATAAAGTTGAGTCGCAAATAATTTTTTTCCAACTAAGCACTGTTCATGATGATGATGATGATGCTTGTGATGATGATGATGATGACGACGATGATGATGGTATGATGAAGATGACAACATAATTACACAAAAATTATATTAGCTTAAGCATGAATGGGAACTAAAATATGAAAGTGATTTTTTTTTTTCCCTAGACACCAAAGAAAGATCAGAAAATCATCATGCTGGAAAGACTTTACCGGTTTATGTTCCATTATAATAATTTAACTCTATCACATTCCAGTCATATCAGACATTAGTTCAGAGTACAGGTTCAGTCGGTCATGCATGAAACCCTCAATATAAAGATCAATGTCATGGAGAAATGAGTCAACGAGATTGCCAGAGGTGAAAGATAAATCAGTATGAATTAAGTGTAGCCAGTGATCAATACATCTGTCAATGACTGATCTGTTAACTTATGACACTACTGTTTAGCTATAATTTATAGGACTTCACAGACTTGTAATAGCAATACTGTAGTCCACATTACAATCTGGATAGTTGCATCGTTGTCTTCTAGTATTTTTATTTATCTATTTATGTATTTACTAACTGGTTACCCATCCTTCGTACAGGAAAAAAAGCATTTTGTACAGTTGTTAGCATTACCTGAGAACACCACAAGGAGATGACCATACTTTATTTCTCATTTTTAACTTCTTCTGCCCTTACCATAGGTACTACAGGTAGAGGAAATATTGTGCTCGACCCCAATATTCGATGTTCAGTTTTTAATATAAATACACATTATAAGGTCCCCAGAATCCAAACATTCCATTTTTAGAAACATGTTTGTGTGTACTGTGAATAACTTAGCTTGAGAACGAAAGATTGTATTAAAACAAAATTTTATATTTGGGTTAAGCATCTTCTGGGGATGTGACACGAAGATTGGTGAAGAGTTTTTCTTACTTTAATGCTACTTTATGTAAAGAAAATTGAATTTTTTTGTTATTTTCTAGAAAACAACTCTAACGATTTTGTTTAAATTTTACACATTAAGTGTTTAAGTTAAGAGCTAAAACTTTTATTTGAAACATTTTTTGCAAAAAATTCTCTTAAGGGTAGTTACAATCCACCAACTTTGTAGAAACTCAGCCTTGCCTAGCGATCAATAAATCTTTGCATCAGCTTGAAACAATTTAATACGGATTCTGCAATTCGGCCTGAAATGTGAGAAATATGTTTTGTCCATGCTTAGGGTACAGAAAATTACGAGAGTGTATTGATCAGATTTTATTTGTGTTGTGTATCTGGGGATCTGATGTAATGTAGTAAGGACATTATTTTCACTTTTACAATCAATTTACATAAAGGGAAGACATGAAGACATTATCTTCACTTTTACAACCAATTTACATGAAAAGAACATCATACATAATATAGACTATTATAATAAGAGGCAAGGCTTTTGTTTGGGCAGAGGAAGTTATCAGTTTTACAGCATAATTTTATTTTAAACAAACTGAGATGAAACTTCAGATTTCACTATTTACCATTAATTGCAAAACATGCTTTTTGGTCATCTGTCCTCATCATCAGTTGCTATCAACAAAAGATTATTGTTTTGAGTATCTTAATGTGCCCGCGTAGGTTTAACATACTATGTGATTATCGGTAAATTTACCTCTTGAGATATTTTCAAATTCATTAGTCTATCTTCAAACTTTTTAAGATAAATATCTTCCCACATTTCCAAATCGTTTTGTTTATTGATTTACAATTTGGCCGTCTTATACATTTCATAATTTTTATTCCAACAGTGAGCTGCTACAGCTAACTTCACTATTTGACAAAACTTTTTATTTCTCACGTGCTCTTTCAACCTTATATCCATATTTCTTGTTTTACCTATATACCTAGGTCTTATTGTGTTCTGAACAATCTATCTGGAAGAATTTTAGTTTTTCTTTAGATCTTTTATCCATGTAGTTGATTCTTATTATGTTTATTTTATGCTGTATTTGTTATTTGAAGCAATGGCGATATATTTAATTTTTTTTAAATTTTGTTATCCCTATCTGCAGTGATTGAGTTGTTGTTGTTGTTGTTTTTTTTTTAATTTTGCTATTTTCTTGCTGTGTTTATAATTAATTATCAATAACAATATAACAGAAAATTTTACATTAATGTAGTGTATGTGTGTGTGATTTTTCTAAAATCAAACGACCTGGCCTACTACACTTAACTTTTTTCTGTACATAATTAATTCCACAGCTGTATTAAAAACACCAACCAACACTGTGAAACTGGTCTTCAATTTTGCCTGAATCTATCCCTGAAAAAAGCAGCAACCATCCTAACTTTTCTCATTGCACCTTCTTCTGCAGAACTATCAATGATCTGTATGTGCTCTTTGTATAATTTGTGTAAATTTTCTTTTCAGGATGTAATTTGGATAATTATTTATAAGATACAACTTTAATTTTATTACACTAGAAAGTGCAAGAATCGTGAAAGAAAATAACATGAACAGTGACAATTGTGATAAATTTGAACACTAAAAAACCTTCACATTATAATACTGCGATCAATGGGGTTATAAAGCAGACCTATAAAATGGTAGATACACAATTTATAGGTCTATAAACTAGAAAAGAACCTGTGCAGAATTACGCTGTGGTTGCTGCACATGATGCTAGTGATGGGGGCAGTAGTGCTTTCTCTGACTCTGCGGATCAACTGTTAACAAGCACATGTTACACTTGAAGGCTTTAAGTACAGGAGATGTCTTGTGTTCAGATGAATCTCTTACAGACAGAGTGCTGAGTTGGATTCACTGTCGGAAAGGGAAGAGAACTAGTGTAACTCAGCTTAATGGACTGTCTTTCTGGCGCTGCTTGTCCCTCCTACTACAGTTACCTGAGTACCGATAACTGCCAAGTTCATTTTGTTGGTTGAAGACCTATATTAATGAACTACCAAACACATGAGACTACAGAAACCCAGCTATGACTACGGGCAATTTATTGACTAAAAAGAATCACTTCAGTCAGTACACATACCTGTTCTCCATTCTTGATCTTTTGAGCGAAGATACCATATTCATACCGAATACCATAACCGTAGGCTGCTAGACCTAGAGTTGCCATAGAATCAAGGAAGCAGGCCGCCAATCTCCCAAGACCACCATTACCCAAACCGGCATCTTCTTCCAACTCTTCCAGTTCCTCAATGTCAAGACCAAGCTGAAAAACAATTTATTCACAAATTGACTTCACATCCGAAATTGTACTGTAGTTAAATAAAGATAGTACAACTATTTAATCAAAAACATATGGATATGTTACAAGACATTGTTAAACCGCTTATAAAAAAGGATATGTCTTCCTTTGTCCCCCTGTGCCTAACAAGTGTCATGAATTCAATGAAACATCAACAGATTTTTACTGTCACAGTTTGACTTAGGTGAATTCCAGTTGTTGCCACCTTCAAATTTCTTCCAATGTAATTCACACAATTTCCTCAATTATTTCGAGAATTTAATTAAAAGTGAATGATTTCTGCATTATCAGTAAAATTTGTGATTTTTTCATTAAGAAATTTTGCACTTTGCAAAAAACAGGTGCCTCTACACAATACACATCAGATAGGAATGGTAAAAGGATGTATTTCACATAAAACCCCATTTTGTTCAAGCCTTTTACAGAACATTTAAAAAAAACTAAATATATTGTATATAAGGTAATCAAACCTATTTTCATGCCACAGGATAAGATATATTAAAAATAAAATAAAAAAAATAAAAAAAAATAAAAACCCTATCCTGAGAAAATCAGAACACCTAGTCATCCTTAATGTGCTTTTTGGAGATAAATGATATGTTGAATAACCTCCTAACTCGCACTATTCAGCAGTACAGAATTGGAATGCAAAATGCTTCTGCTATATGGCAGGGAACAAATTATTTCTTTAACTAATGGGAGGACATCCAGGTTTGAAGGTCAAAGAAGTCATCTTTCAATTTATTTTTAATGTAAAGATTGAATGTTTCTCATATTAGTGGTTGAATTTTTACAATAAGTACATTATTTTGGGAGTTAAGATTACAAATTTGCAAGAGCATAGTGCTGAAGGTGGGCAGGAACAGACCAGAACGGTGCTCTGGCAAAGTAAAAATCTTCTCTTTGTCACTCTGGCACAAACACAGGGAGGAAAAAAGTACATAAGAAATTGGCGTACATTTTGGCAACACTTTAAATAAATACCCATTATTAGGTTGATGATGTTCTGTTCTTGTCATGATGGTTGCCTTGCTGCATGATTGCTGTAGATTCAATGTGACGAACTTGATTGCACTGGCCTTTGTCATTGTAATGAAGTTTCTATGTGATTTATTTAAAAAGGTAGTTTGATTATAAATTTTGAAACCATAAAATATAAAATAAATAAATAGCCTATCTGCATATAAATTTATGGGATCCCCCTAGAAAAAATTTCCAACTTCAGCACTGACCTTAGGTTTGTTTATCACTCTCATCAATACCTTGCTCATTTCTCACAACTTCTATTTTTTTAACAGTTTTTCTCATACCTCAAGTTTTAAGATCCTGAGTTTTTTCAAGAAATAGTCCCTCATATCCACAAACAAGATCAATTACACTTACTGATCTAACATTTACAGTTTATATACAAGGGTATTGTTTTTTTAATAAGATTTCTTGAACCAATTGATGATTCTAAGGTCTTTTTACTATTTTTCTACATTATTCTAGAATCAAATTAATTTTGAATAACAATGCATTATTTTAAAGTTTTTAATCTTTAATTATGACTGGAACCAAAGTTTCCCATACAAAAGCAAATGCATGACCATTTGGTAAAAAAGTCTAGTCCAAAAATTTACTAAAATTTAAAGCAATCTCTTGTTTGACTTATGAAAAAGTTCAAAAGAATCCCTTACTTATTTTAAATTATTTTGGAGAATATTTTTATTTTGTAATATTTTCCTGGCAACTGAAGACAAATATTTTGTGTTTTTATTAATACACCGAACAGAAGACATATTGAAAATAGTGTTTACCAGCTATATTTCTTACACAGACTACACAAATAAAAAAAATAATTAATTTTTACAAGGGAATTTCTCCACAGTGATAAAGGCTCTGGAATATTATTCACCTGGGCACATAACACAAACAATTTTAATCAATAATTATATTTGATGCAAGATGTGTGTGGAGCAAAAGTAAACAACGAGACTTGCCTGGACTAACTGTGTCTTGTTGTTTCGTTGTTAATCGATCAAAGCATACTTCAGGATAGTGCAACAAGCTCAGTCAGATGATTAATTCCATTCTGCACAAATCGTAAAATTATTTATATCTTATGTAATTTATGAAAAACATAAGTTCTGTGAAGTAAGTTGCTTGCTTTTGTATTTATATCATAGGCTTACATGTTTTACAACATATATATAGCAAACAAGATTTCATTTGTTTTTAGCATTGCCTTAACAAATTTGTTGTTACTAAATACAAGATGTATTTTGAAAAAAAAAATTAATTCATTGTATTTTTCATTTACATAATGCGTGATGAAGTACACCATATATTGTAAGTAAAAATAATAAGCATTTAACCTTAATTTGTATTATACAAGAAAATTGCGAGCCAGGGCCTTCAGAACTTACATCACCAATAAAGAAACATGCAAGGAAAAGAACAGTCCAGTGGCGAGAAGATACAGATTGTAAATATATATAAAACGTTAAAAGGAAACTCTGAAGTATTTGTTTAAGATGTAGGAGTGAAAGTGGCGTCATCCATGGGAGTACTTTTAAGTACAGATTTCAAAGTCATAAAAGAATACAGATCTGCAGGAGGTGTCAAGTCAACGGTCAAATTTAAACCAAAATCAAAGACAAAAAATCACTTGGCAGAACTGGGAATCGACTCTTGGCACTTAATATAAAAAAGAAAGTTCAATTGACTTTACTATATGTAATCGACTAAACAGCCTCAAAAACAAGCTCTTGTGAACTGTGCTTTCTACTTTTTCTCCATACACATCTTGGATCAAGTATAGAAGTAATCAAGCCCATCAGCAATAACCAAAATTGTTACTGAAATGGAACAACAGCAGGGTACACCCAGAAATTCTACCCAATGCTATTTTGTCCATAAACTCTTCATGAATCAACTTGGTCTCATGGTAGAAAGCAAATGGACTAAACTTAATCACGGACGAAAGTAGTGCCTCACAGAAAAACCCACACAAACAAATTATGCAATTTAT
The DNA here is from genome assembly GCA_964059195.1 of Ectobius pallidus. NCBI lineage: Eukaryota > Metazoa > Arthropoda > Insecta > Blattodea > Ectobiidae > Ectobius > Ectobius pallidus. Next base: position 82,237,852 of record CAXKWD010000003.1, read on the forward strand.
TGGTCCTCCAAAGTCTGGTGCAATCTTCAAACTCTGGTTGTGGAAAAAGAAAAAAGGTTAGAAAGGAAATAACATGTGAAACTCTCTGATGCGGACAAAAATCATTACCTGGTACATGGCTTCATCACAAGCACCTTGAATTCCCAGGTTGATCATAGTATTCTGTAATGATCGCCCCATGTAGTACTCCAAAGACAGATAGTACACACGCTGAAATCAAATAAGAAAATGTGCTTTAATAAATTATACCAGATGGATTAATACTTCATAATATTGTATAAACTGAAACTGAACTACAGCATGTTACCAAAGCAAGTAACTCAAACAGTGGACGAGTAAATCAAGTGAAAATGATACAGATCTACTGCAGCTAAGCAGTCATTTGTCTATTGTGTGTTAAGAAAGATTATCATCATCATTATGTCATTTTATTACACAGTGTAATATATTTATTTTGAGTGACATCCTTACATAATTATGTATCTGCCTATAAATGAGCATTTTTTTTTTTATTGATTTCAGAGTTAAGCTCCAGATTGATTCATTAAGCAGGGCTTACAGAAGAACAAAGGTCTAGTTTTCCTTATTGTATTTTTTATTATGTTTTATAAATCAGATTAATATTGTTCAGCATCAGCAGAACTATATAGATTTGTGATATCTTGATAATCGCACTCTCACATAATATTAAAAAAATCAAATTGGCGACTACGGGATTTGAACCATGGACTTCCAGAATGCGAGTCCAAGACATTACCATCTCGGCCAGCTCACTCGGTTTAAAGGTCTAGTTTGAGAAGCATATGTGAAGGAATAGGGTTATTTGTCGTTGCTAGCTGCATTGCAGCTTCCAAAGCCATATATGAACACTGTAAAACAATATGTTATGATAACTGATTCGCATTTGATAAATTCTTTCTAATATACTACGTACCATAAAATAGGCACTAAATTGGGCTTTACTCCGGTACCGGTCAACTGATTTGGTCCAATATCAATAGGCTTCTTTCCATGGACGTTATAAATGTATATACCAAATTTTATGAAAATCCAATAAGGGTCATTCCTTGGCAAATCATCACAAAAAAGTGTAATTTCCAACCCGACCATCTCAGATTTACATGAAATTCGGTAAGAAGTTAAAATACATGAAGTTGTCCACACACGCAAAATTTTACCCCTCAGTGATTTACGATATTCATACAGCAGAGTTGCAAACATGACAAAAATTGTAAAATTTTCCCTTGCATGCTCTGCAAAAATAAATCATAACTTTACTTCTAATTGAGGTAGAACCTTCATGTTGGTCTCATTTTGAAGCTAAAGATACATAGTGGTGTAACCTTCGACCTTGAGTATCTAAGAAACTGTATCTTTAATTTTATTGAAGAAAAGATATATTAGGCAGTTAAATGCATTCTATCTATGGTACAAATTTCATTTTGGGATGGCTTTGGGAACAGGAGAAAAAAATTTCCCTATAATAAAAAGCCACATGGCTGACTCACTCACTCACTCACTGACATTAATGTTTGCCCACTTTCAGATTAACTAGAAACTTGAAATTTGGTACACGTATAGCGTTTAGGCTGTAAACCATATACAAATTCCAAAAAGGTTATTTATTTTATTTTTAGCCCTAAAAACCCCCCGAAAAAGGGCTCGGCTCGGCTCACTGACATTAATGTTTGACCACTTCCAGATGAGCCAGAAACTTGAAATTTGATACACTTTTAGGCTTTTTAAATTTTAAGCTGTAAACCACAGGAAAATTCCAAAAAGTTAATTTTTTTATTATTTCTGGCCCTAAAAACTCCCGAAAAAGGACTCGGCTCTACTCACTGACATTAATGTTTACCCACTTCCAGATGAGCTAGAAACTTGAAATTTGGTACACGTATAGCATTTAGGCTGTAAACCACAGGAAAATTCCAAAAAAGTTTTGTTTTAAATTTGTAGCCCTAAACCCCCCCCCCCCCCCCGAAAAGGGTTTGGGTCGGCTCACTGACATTAATGTTTGCCCACTTCCAGATGAGCTAGAAACTTGAAATTTGGTACACTTATAGCTTTTAGGCTGTAAACCACACGAAAATTCCAAAAGTTTATTTTTTTTTTATTTTTAGCCCTAAAAACTCCCGAAAAAGGGCTCGGCTCGGCTCACTGACATTAATGTTTGTTCACTTCCAGATAAGCTAGAAACTTGAAATTTGGTACACATATAGCTTTCAGGATGGGTAAACCACAGAAAAATTCAAAAAAGTTAATTTTTTTAATTTTTAGATATTTCACCCAATCGGTCAAGAGTTAGAGCTGCAGCTGCCGCGAGGCAGAAACCCACACAAATTTAAAAAAAAAAAATTGGAATTTCCCTATGGTTTACAGCCTAAACGCTATACGTGTACCAAATTTCAAGTTTCTAGCTCATCTGGAAGTGGGTGAACATTAATGTCAGTGAGCAGAGCCGAGCCTTTTCTCTGGAGTTTTTAGGGCTAAAAATAATTAAAATATTAACTTTTTGGAATTTTCCTGTGGTTTACAGCCTAAAATTTAAAAAGCCTAAAAGTGTATCAAATTTCAAGTCTCTGGCTCATCTGGAAGTGACCAAACATTAATGTCAGTGAGCCGAGCCGAGCGCTTTTCGGGGGGTTTTTAGGGCTAAAAATAAAAAAATAACCTTTTTGGAATTTTTATGTAGTTTACAGCCTAAATGCTATACGTGTACCAAATTTCAAGTTTCTAGCTCATCTAAAATTGGGCAAAAATTAATGTCAGTGAGTGAGTGAGTGAGTCATCCATGTGACTTTATATTATAGGGAAATTTTTTTCTCCTGTTCCCAAAGCCATCCCAAAATGAAATTTGTACCATAGATAGAATGCATTTAACTGCCTAACATATCTTTTCTTCAATAAAATTAAAGTTACAGTTTCTTAGATACTCAAGGTCAAAGGTTACACCTTTTGACCTTGGAATGAAAAAATTAATATTTTGAAATGCAACTATTTTTAATGAAAACTATGTACCTTTAGCTTCAAAATGAGACCAACATGAAGGTTCTACCTCAATTAGAAGTAAAGTTATGATTTATTTTTGCAGAGCATGCAAGGGAAAATTTTACAATTTTTGTCATGTTTGCAACCCTGCTGTATGAATATCGTAAATCACTGAGGGGTAAAATTTTGCGTGTGTGTACAACTTCATGTATTTTAACTTCTTACCGAATTTCATGTAAATCTGAGATGGTCGGGTTGGGAGCTGTGATGATTTGGCATGGAATGACCCATAAAGCGTATTTGAGTTATCCCATGTACAGACACACAGACGGACAGACAGACATACAGACAGACAGACATTTTCCCGTCCAGCACAAAATATCATAAAGTACCATACCGTACTAGCACTTAATAAATAATAGCTGTTAAAATAATTGTGTACACATACAACATTGTGTAGGCCTAATGCCAATTCCTAAGTTTTCCGTCACCCTAAATGACAAGCAATCATTACATTATAAATAACTATGTTTTGCTATTAACCACTGATGTTTTTCATTGTGCTCTAACCATTGTTCAGATTATTAAGATGAATAATAATCTGCACTGGAACAACCACCTATATTTATTTCATGCTCGATGCGACAGTTAGATAAGAATCATCCTGTGAATGTGAGGGAGGAACAATATTCAGAATCATTGCCAGAATGCAATCATTTTCAGAATTTACTGTCACATTTTAATTTATTTTTTAAAAACAGTTTGTAACCCTACTTTTGGTGGTTCTCTTCATTTTTTATCACTGCACACTATGAATACATTATGAACAAAACTGTTATTTCATTGCACATACATTAAAATGTATTAAAATGTATGTGCACAAACTATAGATCAGCTGAAATGTATAAAATTTTTAATTTGTCTTCTAGTTCCAAGTGATGAGACTGATAGTAGAGTGGTTAGCTTTCGCCCCCAACTCCTAAGCTTTTGCCAAATGGGACTGTAATGGAGCCAAAAATAACTTTTGAAAATTTCATTATGTGCCTTCGCCTTGAAGCATAAACTGAGTAACATAAATTCTCCACCAATATTCCTCCCTCTGCATCTTGTTTCTGCTAATTGTGAGGTGCTAGTTGTGAATAAAACCATTATTTTTTTTAACTAAAAATAAAATGGTGCTCCCAATTGACAAAAATTAGCACGGCTCATCAAGGTAGGATATAAAGTACTAGGCACAGCCCCAGCACTACTACAGCCCTGCCAATACCTACTTTCCTGTACGCTTAAATTATTCAAACCTCATGTTATTGATATTCCCTGGTACAAGACAATATAGAAAAGCAAAATTGGTGCAGTTTCCCAACAGGTTTACTAACTGAATCATTAATACTATTTTAAAAGCTATCAGATACCTAACACAAAGCACACTGTACAGAGACCATGCTGTAGAAGTTGTATTTTTCTATGAGCTGGGAATGCAACTGCTAGACTTCTAATGTGACTTCTTTATGTACAGGGATTCTGCATTTCCTACTGCAAGTAAGTTAGCAATGACTGGTGAACCAAATGCCTATGAAAGGTCCAAATTTTAAGCTTGAAAGGGATGGTAATTTTACCAGGAAACCTTTCTTTTGGTGGGGTTCTTTAACACAACCTAAAATTAGCCACTTTAACGTCATAATAACCTGTTTTACTTCCTTTCTGAAAGGATGCTTGTTGACCAGAAAAAACTGTACCCACTACCTACAAATCTTCAACCTAATGGAAAGCATATGAACCATTCGACTACTGGAGTGTGCTGGAGAAATATATTTATGCACTCTAACTTCACATCTTTATTAGCCATAGGGGTTCTTCAAGAATATACTTTATAGCTCAATGGTAACTGTCTCCTTGACCTAACCTGGCAAGTAAATAGGTCATGTCAATATAGGGATCAACAACAATAATACATGAATTTATAATTTTCCCATAATGTAACTTCAAAATATAGACCTAAATTTGTCTAGTTTATTATTACATTAGTCTATGAAACTTCAGAATCTCACAACCAATCTCATTTCGATGGAAAAAATTAAATCCTTGTGCCTCAACAAAACTCTCCCTAGTCAGAAACATATTGTGCAATATTCCCCAATTCTTAATAATTGCAGACGATTTCATTTTATTGTTCTTTCATGAATGCTATAAATTCTGTATTAACATTTGTAACAAGCATACTGTAAATTATTTTGACGATAGTTTGGAAATGAAAATTCATATAATATATTTTTATTTGTAATTGTAATAAATCTGGTTATAAGTATAACTTAATGACAACTTAATGGAAAACCCCTGAAAACTTAATTTAGGCCCCCTAATAAACCGGTCATGTTTAAGTTTTCGACTACATAGGAAACATCAAATTTGATGGCTGACAGGACCTTGGAGACATTACAAGCATTAAAATTTTTTGTTGTTATTGTTATTATTGTTTGTTGTTGTTATTGTTATTATTAGTATTATAGAGGTAGTAATGCAGTATTGTAGGTAGGTAGGAAACCAGGAAACAAATTAATATTATTTCCTACATGATAGATACACCATTTATCTCCAAAATCTGGCACAGGAACACTTTAATGTATAGAATCCAAAGGACACTGGAAGCAGAAAATACTTCTATTATCACAAGACCCGACTTTGGGGGGGGGGGAGGAAGGTAGCCTACTTTCTGCCTCGGAGTTTTAAGATTCCATTATATAAGGCATGTATAACTACTGAAAATAACAATTCCCCCCCCCCCAAATAATATTTCTAGTATTATTTCTAATAGTATTACTTGAGACAAAAGTTTCCATTACTTAATTCACATCAATTCTTCAAGCTCTCTCACGCTCAATACTTACAGTACTGAATCCACTTAATCGCGCTTGTGACATGGTGCAAGGTAAATAGTTTTAACCAAACTGCAAGAACTAGGCTATTTTAGGTAATACTGTCAACATAAGACCAGAATGAAACACTATGTTCCAGTTCTACCACCATACTAGTCTTGATGTAATATCTAAGTGACCACTGCATCTGCCTCAATAATAATGCATTAATAAGAGCAATGGAAAAATAAACCAATACGTTCACGAATATAAAAGGAACCTAATTATAGCATGCACTGTCGGCGCAGCAAAAAATGACAGGCTTGTGTTATACAGTCAACCCTTGATATAATGCCCCTCTTTACAGTGCCACCCTCGCAATGTGCCAATAAATTCAGGTGAACGGATCTTCTCCCATATAAAATACATAAGAAACCTCATTACTGTGCCAATTCAATTAGTGCCAGTGAAATTAAGACAAGATTTTTACAAAACTTGCAGTGATTTTTTTTTCAGTTGTAGAATTATTTTAAAACTGGCATGAATGTTAGAAAGATTTTTTAAGAAACATACTGTGCTGTATTTACAAGAAGTGAGTGTAAATGTAGTGCAGTGGAATGAGGAAGCTATGTGAAGAAGTCAGACAGACAGCTGGCGTGAAGGTGGAGCAGGTAGAATGAGCCCTTCATATAATGAGAGATTCCAAACTTTCACTTCTTTTAGTCCAGTGTCCATTCAGCTGTTAAACACCACACTACAGTTACTCAGATACAGTTAATCAATTACATGGCTCCACATGATTTTCAACCCCTGTGTGTACTGTAGCACTGGACATCTACTGTAATAAATTTAGTTACTTTAAAGTATTTTATTTTGTGATAAAGTTCTCTATATGCTTTTTATTAATTTTTCCCCATACAGTACAGAAAATTAATACAGCATTGTATTATGCCATTTTTTATTTTTAAAATTAAATTTAGTTTTAGTGCCACACTTGCTTGTGCCACTAAATGTTAGAGAACGGATGGTGGCATTATATCGAGGGATGACTATATTTTGAAATTAATTTTTCAATACTCAGTTTGCTGATAGTTTATGTTTACTGATGTGTTCTCTGGAAATTGCAACCTCATTTTCCTTTTACTACTTTGCATGTTTTTCCGCGATCATGACAACCTATTTACATTATTTTCTTCCCGTCTCCGTGGGTGAGTCGGTAGCGCGCCTGCCTTCCACTCCGGCGGCCCGGGTTCGATTCCCGGCCGGGTTGGAAATTTTTCAGTAGTGAAAAATTCCTTTCCCGGGTTCAGGACTGGGTGCGTGTGTGTGTGTCCTTAGGTTTAAGTAGGTAGGGGACTGGCGCACCCCGGTAACAAATACGCTGAAAATATCCCCTTACGGGATCACCAGGGGTCGCTCGCGAACCTGAGGAATAACTTTTTCCCTTTTGGCCCCCTATGACTTTGCCCCCCCCCCCCCCCCGCGCAGTTTATGTCACTGGTGTGAACTATTTTGTATGCCTTAAACGTTCTTTGAAGACCATTTCTTATTAATTATTACACAACTCATGACAGACAACTGGTATAAATTAGAGTAGGTCAGTGATGTTCAGTTGTTTACCTTGTAATTACGCCATTGGCGCATAGCGTTAAAATTATTGCAGCAACATAATTTCGTCGTCTAAAAACCACCACCGGCTCGAGGATTCACTGCCTGTCTTATGTTTTTTTAACATTGATTTCAGTGTATCGTTGAAATTAGGAGCCACATGAATGAGCTGGCCAGATTCAGAGGTTACAATAAGCTCATTTAAGAACGGAAAATTAAATTAAAAAGTAATTCAGATAAGACTTTCAAATCGGCGTTCCATTGCCTGTCTAATCCGGTCCAACTTGGGCAGTTTCTGACGAATGCGATCAGAGACTGTATGGGCGCAATCAATTCTTCCCTTGTGGCAACTGAGGTGTCATACACGACACTTTTTTTCAAGTTTCCAAAGAAGAAAATCCAGTTGCCTTAAATGGGGTGATCGCGCTGGCCATGCAACATACGCATACAGTACATCCAGGGCCGTCGCGTGGGCGGGGCGACCAGGGGGGCGCCGTGGCAACGGCAAAAATAAAACAAAATTTGAAAAAAATAAGTTGGATGTAGGCTACATAACGTATTTTTTAAAGTTAGGTATAACTGAATTTTGAATATTACGTTGTACGTATTTAATGAACAAATAAATATTTGACACCAATAACTTTATATTTGCTAAGTTATCCAAAAATAAATATTTGCTCAAAATTGAGCAGCTGGATTTGCTACTGTTAATAATAATACCCTAATAATGAACTCTACTGTGGGCCTTAAATCCTAGACTCCTACAGATAGGTGGAATGTCGGGTGGGTGCACGTAGGATTAAGTTGGGGGGGGGGGGGCGCCTGACGAAATCTTGCCCCGGGCGCCAACAAACCACGCGACGGCCCTGAGTACATCTAGCTGCGAAGTGAAATTGTATCAAATTATTATAGTCTTGCTGGTCCATTTGCAGTTTATATGTGACTAAAGAGCCGGGATCTGAGGGAGGGGGGCAAGAATTGCCGCTGCACCCCAATGTTCACTGGGAGAAAAAAATGAAAAACGCGTATACGAATCCCGTAAAACATATGGGATATAAAGAAAAATTAAAGTCTTTCCAATGATTTTATAACTGCTTCGTGTTATATTTCACAATTACAATGGCCAGTTTCGAGTGAAAAATAATTTTCTTGAGCTGAAAACGGGACATTCCAAGCAAGTAGTTCCCCCAAAAAATATATACAGTATATAGAATTTAATTATTAATATTATTAATCAGTAGGGTCCACTGGTACTATACTGCTCCCTCCCCCCCCCCCCCCCCCCACTGTTAACGAAATTTAAATGATTCAAATCCATTAGAGAACAGAACCGAAACATATATCAAAATGAAATCTGAACATCCTCTGAAAAACATTTGGACATTATAATGCAATGATCACCACTTAGTTTGGTTTATAACAAGTGAAAACTATTATAATAACTCCTACGAAGTTATGATAAAGATGACTCTTTTGTCATTGGTTGCTTCCGTTCACCTTCACGAAAATGGCGCGTGATTTTAAAGAGATGTTCACCCTGAACTAAACTGTCACACACAAACCAATATCCAAAACCTTGAAAATCAGATAATGATTAAATTAAAGCTATAAATGCAAAATCAATGACATCTTAAGTAGATTATTTATAGGGGTGCCTGTATGTAATGCATAAGTATGAGGTGCATGCGAACGTACGTCATCGATTCTACAGGTAGAGACTAGTACTTATGCCAAAAGGGGCGTACCCCTACATTGCTAGCTAATCGGTCAACAATGTCACTGAGCGATCATTAACCCTTGCAAGTGAAAGGTCATCGACCTGCATGTGAATCTAATGCTATCAACTTAAAATGAATTACTTTACCTTGGGGTCCTTCTCATAGTAAAACTGCTGAGTTCGGATCCAGCGTGATACCAGGTTGTCTTTGACACAGTGTGCCAAGGCAAAATAGTAATCCCTCGGAGTAGCCACATTACGATCTTTCACAAGAGTGTAATGGAGATGACGATTGAAAGTCTTCTTGATAGTGGTCACATTTTCAACTTGAGCGATGCCCCGTACGCTGATCTGTTTCCTTTTCTCGATATCTGACTGTATGGAAGACATTTCGCACAACTGTACAATCCAAGCACCACTCACTACAGCTGACTGACTGCCTGCCGGTCACCTTCTACAAGGTCGCGCATGCGCTCCTGCAATTTCTTGTTTCTTTTCCATAAAAGATGACGTAATGCATCTAGCGTGTTTTCAACAAAATATTTTTGTTGTCCGCGAATTTTTGGAAACGTAATCTATGAATACTTCGAAAAAGTAGGAATGATTAACAGTTTATTTTTACAGCACAAAATAGGCTACTTCCGGATAAATAATATAGCGTAGCTTTGATATAGTTAGGTTCAGGGTCTTGTAATAACCCCAGTCCTGAGTTCAAATTGTGTTCCGTATTTTATTAGGACAGAGTAACGTTTTATGCCTGTCATGTGCATGCTGTTATTTTAATATTCATCCGCTGGAAAAATGGAAGAAAATAATATAACAGAATAACGCTCAATCTTTGCAGAACACAGAAAAAGTTTTATTTCCCATTTATTTTATTTGCATGTTACGAGAATATATAAATTAATCTTTGCTAGGATTTTTTCACACTAATACTATACGGCTAGTGGAATTTTCATTCGAATACACCTGAAAATACTCTTTTCTTTTCTTTTTTTTTAAATCGGAATACGCAATATTTTATTTCCTCTTTTGATATCCATATTGTTAAAAGGTCTTCTTTTATGGGCTCGTGGATAATGTTCGGTCATCTGTAACTTATTATAGTTAATTATAGTTATTTTCATCGTAGCGCGGTGGTCTAGAGGTAGCGTGCCCGCCTCTAGATCCGCAGGTCGCGGAATCAAACCCGGCCGCGGTCGATGGATTTTTCCGGACATAAAAATCCGGGCACGGAGTCCTCCTGGAGGGACTTTAAGCTGGGGGGGGGCCGTGTCGTAGATTTATGGCCCGTAAAAGAACTCCAAGCCTAAATTAGAGCCTCTGCACAAAATTTCCCAACCTTTCACGTCCAAGTAATACCTTAGTTTCCTGGGGGGTTGTGAGGTGATGGGCTTACCACCTGTCCCTCTGCCCTCGGAAAATAAGCATAACAAAAATTCATATAGATATCAGAAACCTCCAATTATTGGAGGCCCTTCGCCCCGACACTGGGGATATAGGACAGTCATCATACTGTAGAAAAGAATAACTATTCCACAATAAGATTCTATTGGTCTGGGACAAAATCGCTTGCTACTTAAATCTGGCCACCAATACATCTTATATCAAGACAACAGATAAAACATTAGTCGTTGATATTCCTCTGGTGAATGCATCATTATGAATCAACTAAAATTGCTGAATTATAACAACTGAGTAATTGTGGCTACAGCTGTCATCTTGACTGAATTATTGCAGTGATGTCTGCCATTATTATTATATTAAGAGCGAGTGGAGGATCACTCATAAAAAAAACTCAATGCTAAATGACATCTTTAAAGTCAGAGACGATACTTTCCTTTATAAACGAGATAATTCAATACTATTATGTTTTGAAATAAATACGTCTTTCTTTAAATAAATACGTCTGCAATGAAGGTTCACACGACAAATGGATGGCATTAGCGGATAAACCGCAGATATTGAACTAGTTAATTTTCAATAAGCAACATTCTCATATTTTATATCAAGGAAATTCTTCTTCCTCCGAGTTTTGCCTCCCTCTTCTTGGTACATTTACGCGGCCCATGGTGCCCGGGCCAGACAAGGAGTTTATACAGACTACATACATACATTTTGGACCAAAGACATGGATAGCCTCCCCGGATGAGTGATCAGCTCTATGCAGGGGCCCCCTCCGAGACAACACGAACACATATACACCAGTCACACACATACACCTCATTCCGAACAAGGCTCGGATGGGATGAAGGTGGTAATGATGGTCAGATGGTACCCAGGGACCTCAAAGGCCTAAAGTTACACGCTTTCGTCTCACAGGTGAGGGAAAACCCCGGAAAAACCTCCACTAGGTAACTTGTCGCGATCGGGAATCGAGCCCGTTGAACGAGGAGAGCGAATGCATCTACGCCACAGCATTGGACCATACAATAATTTACAGAACTCTTATTATTTAAGTTACTGTTCTATGAATTGTACAAGATACGTTTTATGACATCGTGTAAAGACCGTGGACAAATAGGCTATAGGACTTCCGAATGGAGGTCTCATCACCGACAACTAATTTAGTAAAGTTTACGCTTATTTAAATAGATCACAGAGGAACAGGTGATAAACTGTTCGTCTCGACGACCAGCATGATACTAAAGTATTACTAGTTTAAAGTATTGGATATGAAAGAGCAGAGGAATTTGTTCCACAGGCTCTCTAATTCAGACTTGAGTTCGTACCCACGATTTACACGTCCTGAAAAATCCATCGACCTCGGTCAGATTTGAACCCGCGACCTTAGGACCCAAAGGCAGACAAGCAACCTCTACACCGTCGAGCCCAATGTACGAGATATTTGTTCTTTGTGTTCAACTAAATTGCATCTATATACTGCACAACCTCCTAACGTAAACATTTCCATTATCTTCGCTTTCAGTAAAGTCTGCTTTTAATTTTTTCCATCTTCTTTAAAATAATATCGTCGTGAATCAATAAGTTCGTAACATTATCAACTAGTGAGAACTAAAACCGCGAACCGCAATTCGCAAATACGAGGGTAAGTCAATAGGTATCCACACTTTTTGTTTAATCTTTTGTAGGTTGGCTGTACCGCCATGGAAAATAGATGAAAATGCTTGTAATATTGGCACGCGCACGTCGATACGTTCATGTTTGACCATTATGACTCCACTGGGTGTTGCGCTGTTTCACATTAAACATTTCTGCACCGCTCAACGTTTGCACCAAAGAACAGCGTGTAGTGACACTTTTTTTTTTTTGTCGCCTTAAGGTGCACCAGGAGCCGAAATCCATTCAAGACTTTCCGCACAATAAGAGGGCAATGTTTTACCACGGCGAGGCCTACTGTCGAAAGAAGTTATTTTGTTGCATGACAGTGCGCGCCACATACTGCCTTCCACACCGATCAAACTATTGCGAAACTGGGTTTTGAGGGGTTAGAGCCTCCTGCATAAAGCCCCGATTTTTCCATCTTTTTGCCGTCAGATTCACCACAGAGCAAGAACTGAAGGAAGCTGTGCATACGTGGCTTGCTACTCAGCTCAAAAGTTTTTTTTCCGGAAGCCATCAGGAAGCTTGTACAACGATGGATCAATTGCACTGAGAAGCAAGGGGACTATGTTGAAAAATTAGGTAACCGAAAATTTTGTATTGTCATTGCAATAAATTTAAAAAGAGAGTGCGGATACTTATTGGCTTACCCTCGTAGGTACGTAAGGTAAGCAGAGTGTACAGTTTCCATTATTACGTTGGTTGGGAGCCATGGAAAATACTTGCAACGCGGGCACTAAACATTTGGCATTTCATAGTTCGAATTCGTTGGCTATTCAAATTATTTAAAAAAAAAAGCAAGATTGTCCACCACTATAATGCAGGGAATCCCAGGTGGCGTAGACCGCATAAACGTCCCTACAACGGAAGAGGCTAAACCAAGAGAAAAAGCTAACTAATTATGAATAATTAACTGTTACCTCCTAGGATAATAATCTAAAACAAATAATTGATTTTATAAGCCCGAATCCTGTTCCCTAAACTTGTATTACGACTTTCACCACTCATTCTAAGAAGACTTCAGCACACATTAACTATAATTTATTGGTTCCAACATTTATTTTCGTTAAACATCGAACCTAAATAGCATAACATTTTATATACCATTTTTTTTTTCTTTTGCTAGTACAGTAATATAACAGGGAATTGTTATTTTTACGGAGTACTGGCTCAACTATAGCACTGTGTTTGTGTATATGATTTGTATCACACGCTATTGACGGATTAACCAAAGCTTTATGTGTACTGTCGCCTACAAAGGAAAATACGGCTTATAAGTTTACTAGCATGTGCCCGTGGCTTCGCCCGCGATAATTATTTCAAACAATTAAAAATTAAGAGCATAATAGTTAAATCATTATATTTATTAACACCTAAATTACGTGGACTACATACCACGATTAGATAGCGTCGCCTGGTAAAAGCAACCTCAGATTCGAGTTCATTGGTCCAGAAAACCTCTGTATAGTGAGATTCGTCCAAATAAAACAACGTTTGACCATATTTAGGGCTTACAACATTCAAGCGATCGCGAAAGTTTTATTTTCAAGGTATGACAAAAATAGCCAAAGCCAACTGTAATTGATTTGACATTGAAATGTATAACTGAAAACTTATGTTTTTAAAACGCACAAAATGCACGTTTTTTGCCCGTTTTTCACTCATAACTCACGAACGAAAACTAAAATTAAAATTCCGGCTTGGAGGTGCATTTTCCGACCCTTCAGCCCACCTATGTTTAAAATTTCAGATCTCTGCGTTCAGTAGATTTCGCTGGACATCGAGGACAATTCCTTTTATTAATACAGATAATATGAATTATAATGATACCTTCTCTAATTTGTCAAACATCCATTTCATTTAATCCAAACCCACCTGATACAACTGGCAACAATATGTTCTGTGAATTTGTTTGGATAATTCTGTGTAAAATGGGGTTAAGTATTTTCAAAAACATTTAATTTTTGGCAGTTAAAATCAGAATTTTTCAAAATCCTTTCTTAGTGAGCACCTACATTATGAAACGAAGGTACTGTCAAAATTCCAAGTATCTACCTGTTATAGTTTAGGCTGTACGTTGATTCCTGTCATTCAGTCAGTCAGTCAGTCAGTCAGTCAGTCAGTCAGTCAGTCAGTCAGTCAGGACAAAGCCTTTTATATATATAGAGAAGAGAAGAGATAACTAAATAAAAGATAGCCAAGAGCTGATAGTTTAGCGCAGCCGGCAATAGAGATGTTTGAATATCTTAAATATGATTGCTGTATTCACGATACTTCTCTTCTAAGCCCTTATTTTAACAAATTCGAACAAAAATTTCTGGTCTTAATTAAGTTTTTCAAATGGCCTTATCCTTCTGGTGTCATCACGGCCCTGGGGTTGACTCAGCCTCTAACATAAATGAGTACCCGGGGTAATCCTGGAGGTAAAGGCGGCCGGTGCGTAAGATTGACAACCTCACCACCTTCACGTGCCGAATGTCTAAAATCTGGGAGCCTCAACCAACTGGAACCTTCTGGGCCTCCATGACCTGTATAGGGAACACTTCACTATAGGCATATATATAGTAAAACAGAAGCTATGATAATATACAAAAAAATTGAATCACGTAACTCCCTCTTTCCTTAATAGGCCTATATTCCACCATATAGTAAGCCTACACGGCTATATTGCAGTAGTTCGCATTCCGTTGTCTCGGCGGCATTATTTTTCGAGGCAAGACTCGATCCACAGAGTATTTCATCTGTTGAACATAATGTGAGAAAATATCTTTATGTTCTACTAGCAGATCCCCGCGGCTTTGCCCATGATAATTAATTGGAAGATTAAAAATTAAGGCAAAATAATTAAGACATATTTATTAACACTTGCACGCGAAATATTCATAGGCCTAAACTAAACGATTAATATAGTTAATGAAATAGCTAAAAATCCGGCTTTGAAGTGAATTCCACGATTAGAAAGCACAGCATGGGAAAAACAACCTCATATTCTAGTTCCCTGGCCCAGAAAACCCCTGCACAGTAAGTTTAGTCCACACTGAACAATGTTTGCCCATTTAGGCCTACATTCATTATCCCTCTTCCGTGTAGGTTGAAAATTTCAGATGTCTGCGTGCTTTGACATTATAAACAAATGAATTGACCAGGGTGGGCTTACAAAATGAAGCGATTCTTTTATTTCCAAATTATGACAAAAAAACGGCAAAGCCACCTGCAATTGATTTAACAAATGAATCGAGTGCTATTACTGAAAACTGATGCTTGGATAGCGAAAAAAACACGTTTTCTGCCTGTTTTTCACTCATAACTCGCGAACGAAAGCGAAAATAAAAAATCCGGCTTCGAGGTGCATTCACCCACCCTTCAGTCCATCTACGTTTAAAATTTCATATCCCTGCGTTCAGTAGATTTCTCTGGGCATCGCGCATAGACAGACAGAAAGACAAACGCTTCCTTTTATTATTATGGATAGTTATAAAATTTTCTCATGTAATGTTCAACAGAAACGGTATTCTGTGGATTTATGAATACATATCTGCATCTTGAACGGTACCTTTCTCTACAGTACTCTGCCTCACAGTACTATAAGGACGTGTCTTTCAGTGATGTCGACAATTAAGGGGAATCATAGGATTGAGAATCCATCTGGCGCCGCGGGTTGAACTCTGGCTAGCTCATTTGGAAAGTCACGGGATCGAATCCAAATGCTATATGAATTTTTCCCCTAAAATCTTCCCAAAATCTGAGTGTGTGTATGAATCGAGTAGGGAAAATGTTTCAATTACTGTAATAAAATGTTACTCTTTGTTAGTACATATAAAATGCTGGTACCATATTATGTTATGTCAAATATTTTTTTTAATTCTCATATGATTTTTCGTTCTGGAGCTAAGTTGATCATATGCGTAGATACACTCACATAAAGACATTTTGTGAACAACAAAAAATTGAATTTGGAAACCTCAAAACGTGTATTTATGTTGAAAACGCTACATCAAATTTCAGTGTCGAACACAATACTTCCCTCTACCCATAAAAATTAAAACTGCTAGATTATTCATTAGTAAGCCCATATAATTGGCATGAAACTTTTCAATAAATTACCTTTGGAGCTAACAGGCGAACCATTAAAGAAATTTAAGACTAGACTTTTTAACTAGCTAATTTTAAACCCATTTTACAGTATAAACGAGTTTCTTGAAATTGTCTAAATTGTTTCAATGCCAGTAATGTAACATAATGTCATGTGTTTTAATGTGTACTTATGCATAATCGATACTATACAGTGTGTTAGGTGGTTGTTTACTAATTACAATGCTGTCTGCAATGTATATGCTCCGATCTTTTAGTTATATTCATGACTAACTTTTAATTTTTTTTATCAGTATAAATGAGTTTCTTAATGGTTTACTAAAGTAAAGTATGCGTTGTAATGATGTTTGACTCTATCAAGGTATATTTGTTTTAACTTGCTACTTATTCACATATATTTCTGTGTCTGTTTACTATTGTCTTAAACTATGTTAATATTATGTTAAAATTATGACTTTTGACTTTGTCTATTGTTCAATGAACTTAATGATAATAAAATTTGATTTTATTTTTGATTTATGATAGAAATGAAGTTGCGGTAATAGATCTCTCTATATTTAATAACATCCCCTTTCTAAGGTCTTTCACACCGATATCTTTAATAGTCCAGTCAATAAACGTCGAAAAACACCAAATAGAAAAAAAATCGTGTAGTTTTGCAATTTTGCAGAGATATCGGAGGGAGTCTCCTGAATAACATACTAAAAGTCCCCGAAGGTGGGGGGTGAGCGGGGGGCAGGGGGGCCGCAGAAGGTCACTTTTTTAGGCTTTTGGCTTATATATAAACAATGGTGCATCGTAGAGGAAAACGTGCTATATACAAAATTAAAGCTGATAAAATTTCCTACAAGTTTGGTCCTACACATTTCTTCCTATTTCCAATAGTTTTTTAGATATCCGCCAACGAAAATAACAAATTTTCGAAAAAACCTCTTTCGCCTCGCGCTTTTCGACACACTTTGCCTTCTAGCGCTTAAGTCCTTAGGTATACAGCAATGTTCTCATGAAAGAAGTTGCAGGGAAATAAATTCACTTTAAAGTGAGTATTCATTTGTTATTTTGTCTTCAAATGTTCAAAAGTTATAACAATTTTAAGTTTCGGTCAAATTTCGAGATTTCGAAAGAAACCCGTACATCGCACTTACCCTATATTTAGGGGTTTCAACTTTGTATATAAACTGTATATTGTGTATTTACATCATGAAACAAGTGAAGAAATATCACACAACTATTAAAGTTGAATTTATTAAAAATCCTATTAAAAATTCGATCACGGTACAAGCACAGGACATGTAATGGGAAATACATTATATTCCAGGCAAGAAAGGAAAAATAGGCACAAAAAAAATCATGTAGTTTTGAAATTTGGCAGAGATGTGGGGGAAAGTGTCCTAAACTACATAGTAAAAGTCCCCATGGATAGGGGGTGAGCGGGGGTTGGGGGGCAATTTGAATGTCATTTCTCTCAGTCTTCCCTAAACACACAAAAGCTTTGGGTTCCAGCAAAAAACGGTTTATGCACAAAATTAAACTACATAAAAGTTCTTATAAAATTGATCTGAATGATATTTTTGTGGATTTAATAGTTCAGGAAATAGAAGGATATGAAGTATGACATAGTTCTGGAAATTCTGTTTTACATACACCTATATATTATATTTTTTAACGAAAATGAAAGCAGATGATAAATAAATTAGCATGATGCCTAGCAAGCAAACCAGTTCTTAGAATAATATTCGTAAACATCAAAAATATTAAACTCATTATTACTATTATTATTATTATTATTATTATTATTATTATTATTATTATTATAAAGCTTACAGAAAACTCATGGTATGAGTTTACGTTATAAGCATTATAAACCAGGCCTATTATCCGTTATATTTTTCTTATAAAATATCATTTGGAAAAATTTTAAATACCGGTAGTTAGATATATTTAGAATTTATAAGACCTAGTAGGCCTACATAGTACTTTAAATAAAAGTTAGTTGTCTATTTTTTTCAGTTTCCAATACTGGAATCCTAGTACATCGATTGATAAGTTAGGGTTATATTATTCTATCTACCGAACATTCGGTATTTATACACATATAGAACATTAATTAAAGAGTGCCTGAACATCTAATTTTGCTTGGACGTCATCAATTTTAAACTTTTCTTCTTCTTCTAATGGTATACTTGTTGTTGCACGTACCATGACAGGTTCCACAAACGGATGAGCATTTAATACCAGCTTTTCTGCATCCATATCTTCTACCACACCGAGTTGCACAGTGACAAAATATGTGCAAATATTCTCAGAAGCCACATAGACAAGTAAACATTTTTAAAAGTAATAGGTAGGTCTACAATATCTAAATATGACTAATTCCTTACCATCTTTCAAAATACCGGTAATTTTTTTAACGAAACACAAAAGGCTAAGCTTTACAACAAGAATAATAATAATAATAATAATTAGATATAATTAGATATAATGTAATTATGTGTAATGCGTTAACCATTAGTAAGTATATTTTTCTAAGAATTAGTTTGCTTGCTTGGCATCATACTAATTTAATTATCATCTGCTTTCATTTTCGTTAAAAAATATAATATATAGGTTTTTTTTTTAAATTTATTATTACAGCATGCCCCATTACGGAGTAATATTACATGCATTACATGCCATAATTTCAAGTTGAATAATGATAATATATACATTGTTTAAAACAAAGATACTTAGAATAAATTCAAGTAAAATTACATAGAATAATAATAAATCCCTAAAGAAAGTCTTATTTACATTTTCCTTAAATGCTGCTCTTGTTCTTGTTCTTGTCCATGTTAGATGTGTACATGCCAATCTAAATGTTTACTTTCGCATTCTGTCAGTTAATTATAATTTAAAAGGTACTTAGGATAAATTAAAATAAAATTTCATAGAATAATATCAAATCCCTACAGAAAGTCTTATTTACATTTTCCTTATATACTGCTCTTCTTCATGTGTTAATTATCTCTGAACATACCCCTATCACAGCCCCAATGAATTACAGAAAGTATGAAATGCTCTTAGATGTCTGGACACTAGCTGATTCATGGTGACTGGCCAGTTGTTACCATTCTTCCTTATTTCTTCTATTAATTGGTTTCTCTGTTGTTGAACTTCTGGACATTCATATATTAAATGATGCACAGTTTGTTGTCCTGTGTTGCAAGAGCATGTAGGATCATCTGCTATTTTGAATCTATATAGGTAAGATTTTGTTTTGCCATGTCCTGTAACCAATGCTGTAAAACTAGGTGTTATTGGTAATTTTAGCCTGAGCCTTTCTCTGATGGAAGGGAAACATGACATTGTTGTTGCTCCTTTTGTTGTTTTGTTCCATCTGTCCTGCCATTTCTGTATTCCTCCTTCTTTAATTTCTGCTTCTATGGTTGATCTCGGCTTCTTGTTATATACTGTTTCAAAACCGGCTTCCTCTGCTGCTTGTTTTGCCAGTTTATCAGCTAATTCATTGCCAGGAATTCCGATATGTGCTTTGACCCATCTGAAATTAATTTCCCATTTTTGTTGATTGAGTGATATTATTGTTTCATATATTTCTGTAACTATTGCATTATGTTTCTTGTTGTTATTTAGGATTGCAAGTGTTACCTGACTGTCAGTGAAGACTGATACAGTTCTTTGTTCATCCAGAGCATTAAGGTATTGAATTTCTTTTAGAGCCTGTTATATGAAATGAAATGAAATGAAATGATTAGCCTAAATGTCCCGTTAAGGGCAATGGCCTCCTCGACGAGGGTAAGCTCGAATACACCTACATGTGGTGAGCTATTCCACATGAGGGATATTTGTGCTCTTGGGCTTTTATGCAATTCCTGGTCTATGTCCACTTACATTAGTCTGGGTCATTGTGCACTTCATTGTAGTTTACGTCCTTACACTTGTTACGGTCCTATACACTTGTCTTCGTAAGACTTCGGTCGCATATGCACTGGTTTCAGTCACTGTTCACTTGTCTTCTTAAAACTTTCCAGTCATTCCTATTTCTTGCTCTGGTTGACCACTGTCGTCCTACAAGTTCCTTGAAGAGATCAGCCCATCTCTGTCTTGGTCTTCCGGGGGATCTTCTTCCAGTACGAGGGTCCCACATTGTGGCCTTGTATGTCCATCTGTCATCTTTGAGTCTTGCGACGTGGCCTCCCCACTTCCATTTGGTGTTGGTGGCTTGCAGTGCAGGGTCGGTAACTGCTGACATCTTCTGTAGTGTTTCATTTGTAACTCTGTCCCTCAACGATATGCCTAGGATTTTTCTCACCATATTTCTTTTGCACACTTGCTACATGTTTTTTTTTGTGCCTATTTTTCCTTTCTTGCCTGGGATATAATGTATTTCCCATTACATGTCCTGTGCTTGTAGCCTACCGTGATCGAATTTTTAATCGGATTTTTAATAAATTTAACTTTAATGGTTGTGTGATATTTCTTCACTCGTTTCATGATGTAAATACACAATATACAGTTTATATACAAAGTTGTAACCCCTAAATATAGGGTAAGTGCGATGTACGGTTTTCTTTCGAAATCTCGAAATTTGATCGATACTTAAAATTGTTATAACGTTTGAACATTTGAAGGCAAAATAACAAATGACTACTCACTTTAAAGTGAATTTATTTCCCTGCAACTTCTTTCATGAGAACATTGCTGTATACCTAAGGGCTGAAGCGCTAGAAGGCAAAGTGTGTCGAAAAGCGCGAGGCGAAAGAGGTTTTTTCGAAAATTTGTTATTTTCGTTGGCGGATATCTAAACAACTATTGGAAATAGGAAGAAATGTGTAGGACCAAACTTGTACGAAATTGTATCAGCTTTAATTTTGTATATGGCAAGTTTTCCTCTACGATGCACCATTGTTTAGATATAAGCGAAAAACCTAAAAAAGGGACCTTCTGCGGGCTCCCCTGCCCCCCGCTCACCCCCTAACTTCGGGGACTTTTAGTATGTTATTCAGGACACTCCCTCCGACAACTCTGCAAAATTTCAAAACTACACGATTTTTTTTTTATATTTTTCATTCGTTGCCTGGACTATAAGGGGGAATCAACACAAGACTGGACGTGAGAACCAATTCGATGCAAATGCTCCCTCCTAAGACAGCATACAGGAACATTCAGGGCAGATTGAAAGTAAATTCCAATCCTGGACCTGATTTTTCGGATGGGGAAACCTCGAAAAACCACACTCAGAATGGCCTATCACAGGACTTGAATCTGTGATCTCCGGAATGTGAGCCCGCGACTTCATTGCCTCGGTCACCTCGCTTAATACGTAGTATAATATTAAAGTGTTTTTCTTATATAGGCATATTCAAAGAATTGCGAATCCCCAATTTTTTTTTATCAGGTAGAGGACAAGATGGAACATATTTATGTAGCCTACAGTACGGCATGTGGAGATCTGTGAGTTCAAAAGCGAATGCTTAATAACCCATTCGCAAGCAAGTGATTATTGGCAAGAAGTTTCCTGGCGTGTCTATGCAATTATGATTCTAGAAATTCGTGGCTTACCATTTTGAGGTACTGTGGTTGTTTATGTTACGCTATTAATTACGATTTTAAGGAGTGTGTCTTTTTTTCTAGCCTATATTTTATCTCTCCTTTTCTTTCTTTCTTTCTTTCTTTCTTTCTTTCTTTCTTTCTTTCTTTCTTTCATTCTTTCTTTACAAAGCTTATTTCAGATAAGGGCGTAGACATTTGCAATACGTTAAATAAAATCATAAGACGTCAAAATAGCATTATTCCCTAATCCGAAAATCTCTATTGATTATATATTTCATTATTTCCCTAATCTGAAAATCTCAGCTTATTATGTACGGGTTTCAGGGTAGGGTAGTAGTTCTGGATATTTCTTTTCTTTGCGATTTCTGAATAATTGACGTATTTATTGTGGACAATAATAACACCAACGGGACGCCTGGTCCCCCTAGTGTAACGGGCATATATATAAACATTGGAAGTATTTACATCATTGGCATAATTGAGCATTACAACGACAAGTGTTTAGGGAATTGAGTGGCGACAGTTACTGTATCTATATCTGTATGAAGACAAGCAATCATTACATAATTATTGTGTATAATCTAAAAAGTAAAGTGATCCCTATACAGGCCATAGAGGCCCAGAGGGTTCCAGGAGGTTGAGGCTCCCAGATTTTGGACATTCGGCACGTGAAGGTGGTAAGGTTGTCAGCTTACGCACCGGACGCCTTTACCCCCAAGATTGCTCCTGGTACTCATTTCTGTTAGAGTTTGAGTCGACCCCAGGGCCATAGTGCCACCAGAAGGATTAGGTCAATTGAAAAACTCCAACGACCTCATCGGGAATCGAATCCGCGACCTTCCGGTTTGTAGTGCAGTGCCCCAACCACTACGCTACGGCGTACCCCATTGTGTATAATCTGGAAGTGTAAATTTAAATAATTTGAAATCACGTCCTAGACGCTCCTTCCTAATTCTACTAATAAGACTGCTCTACAATAATAGTGCGTTTTTTAGTCTTTTAGTACTCTTGATGTCATTTAAAAATTTACATTCGGGATGCCTGTTCAAAGAATGCTGGGTTTCTTTTCCAAGCATAGGAGTTATGTTTTAATAATAAGTAATAACAATCCTCAGTCCCTTTAGAAATTTCGTGCGCTTCACATTTATAACTGTAGCCTTTCATTGCATCAACTTATCTGTTGTACTGTATACCGGTATCTATATTAATAAAAGGAAGTGTCTGTCCTCCGTCTGTCTGTCTGTCCTCCGTCTGTCTGTCTGTCCTCCGTCTGTCTGTCCGCGATGCCCAGCGAAATCTACTCAACGCAGAGATCTGAAATTTTATACATAGGCGGACTAAAGGGTCGGAATGTGCACCTCGAAGCCGGAATTTTAATTTTCGCCTCCGTTCGTGAGTTATGAGTGAAAAACTGGCAGAAAACGTGCATTTTTTTGCGTTTTAGAAGCATCAGTTTCAGTAATATATTTCAATATCAAATCACTTACAGATGGCTTTGGCTATTTTTGTCAACATACCTCATAGCCTACCTTGAAAATAAAAGCAACGCGATCGCTTGATTTTGTTAGTCCATCCTAGACGATTCATTTGTTTAGAGTGTCAAGGCCCACAGACATATGACATTTTCAACCTACACGGAAGAAGGATAATCAACCCTAAATATGGTCGAACATTGTTCGATTTGAACGAAACTCACTATACAGGGGTTTTCTGGGCCAAGGAACTCGAATCTGAGGTCGCTTTTACCAGGGGACGCTACCTAATCGTGGAATGCACTCCACGTGATTTAGGTGTTAATAATTATAATTTGAAATAATTATCGCGGGGGAAGCCGCGGGCACATGCTGTTTGTCTGTCTGTCCACGATGCCCATCGAAATCTACTGAACGCAAAGATCTGAAAATTTAAAGATAGATGGACTGAAAGGTGGGCGAATGCACCTCGAAGCCGAATTTTTAATTTTAGCTTTCGTTCGCGAGTTATGAGTGAAAAACTGGCAGAAAACGTGATTTTAGCGCTGTCGAAGCATCAGATTTCAGTAATACATTTCAATGTCAAATCAATTGCAGTTGGCTTTGGCTATTTTTGTCATACCGTGGAAATAAAAGCATCGCGATCGCTTGAATGTTGTAAGCCCACGCTGGTCGATTCATTTGTTTAGAATGTCAAGGCCCGTAGACATATGAAATTTTCAACCTACACGGAAGAGGGATAATCAACATAGACCTAAATATGGTTAAACATCGTTCGATTTGGACGAAACTCACTATACAGGGATTTTCTGGGCCAAGGAACTCGAATCTGAGATAGCTTTTACCAGGCAACGATATCTAATCGTGGTATGTAATTCACGTGATTTAGGTGTTAATAAAATAATGATTTAACTATTATGCTCTTAATTTTTAATTCTTGAAATAATTATCGCGGGCGATCGCTTGATTTTGTAAGTCCATCCTGGACGATTCATTTGTTTAGAATATCAAGGCCCGAAGACATATGAAATTTTCAACCTACACGGAAGAGGGATAATCAATATAGGCCTAAATATGGTCAAACATTGTTCGATTTGGACGAAACTCACTCTACAGGGGTTTTCTGGGCCAAGGAACTCGAATCTGAGGTCGCTTTTACCAGGCGACGCTATCTAATCGTGGTATGTAGTCCACGTGATTTAGGTGTTAATAATTATAATGATTTAACTATTATGCTCTTAATTTTTAATTTTTTAAATAATTATCGCGGGCGAAGCCGCGGGCACATGCTAGTAGGATATAATTGTAAGCTAGAGGTCTGGTAATTTAGAATGCCTGCAAAGTTTATTTTAGTTATCCCACAAAGCAAAAACGTTCATTGGGTTGCCTACAAGTCAAGGCGTTCAGCGTACAAACAGCCGTATAAATTTTATAACTTCTAAGTTTAATTAAAATTAATACCGTATCTTAAAAACAATGAAAGAAGTTAACTGGTGTGACTATTTCTATGGATACAGCAATAATATTTGTATATGAAACTAATTTTATAAGCATGGAAATTTCATTTTCTAGTTTCGTTCGCCAAGGTTGTAACTTTCGCAAAACAATGTATTAAGATACTGAATTAACATATTTTTTGCACTCCTTAGCTAGTAAGTGTTACTTACGAAAGTTGTTTACATGGATCGTAAGTTGACATTCCCACACAATCGTGTTGCTAAGGGCGTTGCGATGAGGTTAAATTACTTACGGTCCAAGCGCCACGTCATAATTCATTACGATACACTTCATAATACAAGCCTTTATGGACACGGCCCCCAGGACAAATATTAGGTTCCCATAACAACAAACACATGCGAATCACTTTCTGAAATAAACATCTATTTTCAAGAATGTATTTACATAATATTTTCAGGTAATATCACAATTAATATAATTAAATTGATATAAATAATCATCGTGCAAAAAATAGCATGCAACACACGGGCCGTAAAGGCATTTACGGGTCTCGAAAACCTAAAAACCCTCGGCTGCGCCTCGGGTTTTCAATCTGTTTCCTCGACCCGTAAACGTGCCTTACGGCACTTGTATCGCAATATACTATAACTAGATGTTATAAGAAGGAGGAACGCCATATGTTTAAAATAAATGTAGTCGGCCTGGGTGGCGCAGTTAGTATGGCGCTGGCTTTCTGTGCCCAAGGTTGCGGGTTCGATCCCGACCCAGGTTGATGGTATTTAGGCCTATGTGTACATATATTTGACAGGCCCATGTCAGTAGATTTACTGGCATGTAAAAGAACTCCTGCGGGACAAAATTCCGGCCGTCGTTAAATAACCATATACCAACCAAAATAAATGTAAGAACTAAAACATCACATCATTTGATCCCATTCTTAACTTGTTTCGTAAGTAGCCTACGGCACTAGAGTTTTATTATCTCACCCATTCGAGATTTTTACTTATCCCGTGAAATCATTACGTCTGTTTTTAGTTGGCGCAAACTCCAGCAGGTAGTCAAAAGTTACTCATATCATTATTTCATTGACTCGAGGGAAAAATTACGTTTTTCCTTGCAAAATGCAATACATACACTTTCTTTCGAATAGTTGGACAAGTAAAAGTGTGTTCCCTATGGGCTAAACCCCATGGAGACCCTTAGGATCAGGAGGTTGAGGCTACCAAATTTTTGGACATTAGGGACATAATAATGATACGGTTGTCAGCTTTATGCACAAACCCCTTTTCAGCCCCAGGAGTGTTCCTGGTTCTCATTTCTTTTAGAAGCTGCCGACCCCAGAATCATAGCGTCATCAGAAGGATTAGGACAATGTTCTCATCAGGGGGTCGAATCCCGATTTTGCTTTTTCTAGCGTAGTGCCTCCACCAATGCACTCCTGCGTACCCTGAGAATAGATAAGAACCGGTACATGTGTAAAACGACGATAATAAGAACTCTTTTAGGCTACTTAAAATTTAATTATAATACTGTATACAAATTTTAAATTTCACCTTCTGACATAGAAGAAGGAGGTAAATTAATTTAGACTATCAACCTCACTACTCATCACTGTTTTTGGTATTACGAGTAGGCTACATGGATGCTGTTCTTTTATCGCCACCCTCACCATAGTGACCGCTGTAAGGAGTAACTTCCCTTTTTAACAATGTATAATACCCGACTTCTTCTAAACACTATCTCACTCTTTTCGAGCAGATGAGCTTGCCAAGGCAACCGCAAATTTATCCAGTGGGTATGAGTATACAAAATGCCCTCTTTCGAATGTTAAGAAAAAATTGAAGGAGGATATGCTAAATAAGTGGAATCTACAGTGGACCAACAGTTATAATGGACAATGGACAAAGACAGTGTTTTTTCCAACAGCCAAAGACAGACTAGACTCCAAGAATTACGAACCGAGTTTTATAATGACTCAATTTATGACAGAACATGGCAAATTCAAGTCATATTTTAAACGCTTTAAAATTGATAATTCAAATGATACTTCATGCTCCTGTCTTCACCAGAATCAAACAGTCAACCATCTGTTATTTGAGTGCCCAGTGGTTGAACGACAGAGACACCTCTTAGAACTCCATTTTGATTTTTGCAACATAAGATTCGAACCACCTTTAACACAAATGTTCAAAAAACAGTGTTGTTTCACACAGTTCCAGAAATTTGTCAGTGACATTTTCAAGGTTTTGTAGAGATAAGTGTTACAGATTCATGGCAAAATTATTTCATATTTCTTGTATTAATTCGCAAAAACATATTTTAGTATGTATTTTGTTAAACTATAGCCCTAGCATATATTTGTACAGTAGGGCTTTTTCTCGTTGGAGACACAATAATATCTCATTCTTTCTTTAAACCTGTGTCTGGATATATACCAAATGGAGTATAGAGTTCTTTCTAGAGATTTAAGAGCAGTAAGGTCTACAGCGGCGATGAACAGGTAGGATTTCTATTCATATTAGGCCTATTATTTATTCTTCTCTCTCTTTCCTTATATTCCACAGCCATGGCCATCCGTAAGAGGGGTAAGGCCGTTGCTCTCCTCTGGAAATTTTGTTTAAACATAAAGTTATAAAGCAACTAATATGAAGTGAGGTTTAAGTTTCCACATACTGTAGTGGTCTATGAGTTGTTTGGACAAAAACTCTTCCCCTATTCCTCCCTTTCCTAGCCATCTTCATCTCCCCCTTCTTCTTCTTAACTCTTCAATATTATCCATGTAGATATTCTTGGTCTTCCTTTGTCTCTGCTCCCCTCCGCACTTGCCTACATGACTTGCTTAGCTTTTCTTTCTTCTCCCAAATGTACCATATGCCTAACAACTTCAATTTCTTTTCCTTCTGTAAACCTGTTCGATTGGTCTTTGTTTTAGCTCCTCTCTTCTCTTTCTCAATTCGTATTCCATCTCGATTAGTTTTCTCATTATTCTTCGGTAATGCTTCATTTCAATTGCTGTTATAGTCTTCATTTCATTGGACGACTCCCACCCCCCTCCACCCCATATAACAAAATTGGTTTTATTACTGACAGTTTTATATATCTGTAATTAACTTTGGAAGTTATTTCTGCTTCTTTTTCGAATATTGCTCTGCTATTACCGTATTTCCTATTCGGGATCGATTCAAGATATCTTCTTTCATTTGTCCATTTTTTATGGACCTAATCAATTCTATATCATTCCACTTTATGACCACGACAAGGAGTTAACAAGGGTAGAGTATTACTAACTTCTGCCTACGCCCTAAATAAAACTGCAAACAAGATAAATAATTCAGGAAAATTGGCCTATGGCCGGCTAAATTTACATAAAAAAAGGGGGGAAACTACACTTGATATCAGGGCAATGGTCTTGAGCTAGGAGTGACAAAGTTGAATATGTAAAGCCATGGGCTTAGTAACTTGTGCTGATTTCTATCTTGAGAGTAGAGCACACTGACCCTCTATAACTTTCTCTCTACGAGCAGCTATTGGCACGGATTATCTGACACATAAATTTTAACTTGAAACACAGTGGCGGATTTCCAAGTTAACACGACTTCTTAACACTAGTCTAATTACTGCGAATTAGAAAAGAATATGCTATTGTTGGGAATCACTGATACACAGTAATTGAATTATATGCCTCCAAAGAGTGGCAGAAGTCAAAAGCGATTGTTCAGAACTTTATATGAAAATAGGTACAAAAACAGTGGCAAAAGTGATAAGACATTCCTGTTTGCAAGTTTTCTGAAAAGAAACACTTTTCATTTAATTTAAATTTTGATGAGTCGTAAATCTTGGTTGAGTTACACAAAAAATATAAATACAGTGGTTTGCAGGAAAAAACAGACTACCATAATTATTGTCTTTTTACAACAACCTATGTTTATTAACTCTTATTGAATTCTCGCCACTGATATGGGCTATTGTATAAATGATGGGTAGTTAGAAATTATCATAATAGGCTATGTAACATTGTACATTTTCACTTCAGTTTAACATTACTGTATGTACCACGTATTGATATGTTACTGTGCATTAATTAATTATCTACCGACATCGTGCTTACAGTAGGCAGACGGTATTTTAACAATCTCCAATTTTGGGGAAGCACATAGGCTTAACCCTGAAAATACTGACAAATTCTGATTTTAAGCCACGTATCCTATTTTTAATTTGTTAGTAGTTATCTCATATAGGCTACAGCAAAATATTTTCTTTTTAAAACTTATTTTTGTTATTTCGTAAAACTGTTTTTTATCCATATCGGGAAATTCGATTCTGACCAGAAGCCAATAGTTGTTACTTCTTGAACTTCTTAAAATAATAATGTTTATTAAAGAACTTCAAGAGTGGCAGTTATGAGGAGCGGGTGGCGGCATGGGTAATAAGGTAATGAACGGAGCCTGATTGCGAGCATGATTGCAGCACGCAATGAAATTCCAGCCTCACTCGGGAGCCACGGGGGATTCTGAGCATAACATGACGCGACAGTCAGGCCCGGCCAGAGATAGCACTGCAGTGATCCGCGAAATTCTTTTTAGAGTTACCGAAAACATCTTTATCTATTATATTTTTCTTTAAAGAAGTTGGCTTATATCATTAATGAACTTTATGTAGACCAATTTTTGACAGAACATTGGCATGAGCGTTCGCAAAAATTTTTTCAAAAGGGGGGAGGGGCGGCAAATGAACAAATTGCTGCCACCACCACCATCACTATGCTACTGGCACTACATCCACATTATTATTATTATTATTATTATTATTTATCTCTTCTCATTTCTACATGGAATAATAATAATAATAATAATTATTATTATTATTATTATTATTATTATTATTATTATTATTATTATCTTCATCATCATCATCCACATCCTTGATTTACTGTAGCTAGACCTAAGTTATGTCTATGGATACAAAGAAAAAATCTGATCTACTACACTCACATGACTTTTTATACCCCTTACAATAAATTTCATAAGTACAGTATAAAATTGCCTTACCTTCATTACAGAAAAATGTTGGCTAGAAATGATTTCAAGTTTAGTGGAAGTAATTATTCCTACATGCTCATTAATGCTACATGCTCATATCCAAGGAAGTCAACTGTGGAAAACCGTTTTTGCACAAACAACTCCAATAATTACAGAATGCGGAAATTTAAGCTTCTCTTCACATTAGTTGCTTTTAGTAATTTAGTTTAGAGATTTATGTGTAAACAAAATTTCCAGGTGGGGGATACGGCCCTACCCTACCCTACACTACCCCCTTCCGGACGGCCATTATACATTGGTTCTTATATACTCGCTTCGATCATTGGGGCTCCGCCCCCCAAACCCCCGCTGAGGTTCTCAGGAAAGGCTTTTGGAATTTTCCTATGGTTTGCAGCCTAAAAGCTAGATTTGTACCAAATTTCAAGTTTCTAGCTCATCTGGAAGTGGGCAAACATTAATGTCAGTGAGTGAGCCCTTTTCCGGTGTTTTTAGGGCTAAAAATTTAATTAAATTTATTTTTTAGAATTTTCCTGTGGTTTACAGCCTAAAAGCGAAATGTGTACCAAATTTCAAATTTGTAGCTCATCTGGAAGTGGGCAAACATTAATGTCAGTGAGCGAGCCCTTTTTCGGGGGTTTTTAGGGCTAAAAATAAAATAAAAAATACTTTTTGAAATTATCCTGTGGTTTACAGCCTAAAAGCTATATGAGTACCAAACTTCAAGTTTGTAGCTCATCTGGAAATGGGCAAACATTAATGTCAGTGAATGAGTGAGTCAGCCGTGTGGCTTTATATTATAGGGATAGAGGGGACAATTTCTTTTTTTTAAATATGGGATCATTTTGAAATCTTGAAATGTACAAACGACAGGGCAAATTTCTCTATGGACACGTAATTTGATGGCATTTTTATATGCACAGAGGGATTAAGTTGTGAGTCACCAGCCATGCAGATTGGATGTGACAAGATGTGAACAGCGTTCTTATGTCAGAATAGCTTTTTCTTAGAGCAAAATTGCCAGAGAATGCCACAGGGAGCTGCTGGAAGCTTTGGGACTTTCTTTGCCTAACTTCAAGACTTTATGGTTGGTCTGTGTGTGCTTTCATGCTTCCAACTACTGCAATACAGTGGAGTGGCATGATGCCATCCTGTAGGTTGCATGCTTACGCGTGACTGCTCCTACTCTATCCTACATCTAGTGCCCATAATGTGCATCACACATACATTCCATACCCTGCCCTTTCATTTATATAATTCAAAATGTTCAGGAGCAATAACAAAATGAGCATGTCAGGCACATTGTGATGTTTCTCGGGAAGGCTAAAGTACTGTAGTTACATGAACCTATAATACCTTATTTTAAAGAAAAGTATTACATAGATGATATTAAAGAAGAAGGCCTGTTTATAGGAGCAAGATAAACAATACCTAAATTGTTAGTTTCCTTTTTTTAAATGTAAGAATATCAACATTTATATATTTAGATCTTTTTACGTTAGCCATTAAGGGTTCACTGCTTATAATATGTAACCATCTCTATAAATGTTAAAATACTTTCTATTGTATGTTTCATAATTTCTATTCTTAGTAACTACTAGCATGTGCCCGCGGCTTCGCCCGCGATAATTATTTCAAAAATTAAAAATTAAGAGCATAATAGTTAAATCATTATATTTATTAACACCTAAATCACGTGGACTACATACCACGATTAGATAGCGTCGCCTGGTAAAAGCGACCTCAGATTCGATTTCCTTGGCCCAGAATACCCCTGTACAGTGAGTTTCGTCCAAATCGAACAATGTTTGACCATATTTAGGCCTATCCCTCTTCCGTGTAGGTTGAAAATTTCATATGTCTACGGGCCTTGACATTCTAAACAAATGAATCGACCAGCGTGGGCTTACAACAATCTAGCGATCGCGATGCTTTTATTACCACGGTATGACAAAAATAGCCAAAGCCAACTGCAATTGATTTGACATTGAAATGTATTACTGAAATCTGATGCTTCGACAGCGCTAAAATCACGTTTTCTGCCAGTTTTTCACTCACAACTCGCGAACGAAAGCTAAAATTAAAAATCCGGCTTCGATGCGCATTCGCCCACCTTTCAGCCCATCTATGTTTAAAATTTCAGATCTCTGCGTTCAGTAGATTTCGCTGGGCATCGTGGACAGATAGACAAACACGTCCTTTTATTATTTTAAGATGGCATGTGCCCGCGGCTTTTCCCGCGATAATTATTTCAAAAATTAAAAATAACACCTAAATCATGTGGACTATATATCACGATTAGATAGCGTCACCTGGTAAAAGCGACCTCAGATTCGAGTTCCTTGGCCCAGAAAACCCCTGTATAGTGAGTTTCGTCCAAATCGAACAACGTTTGACCATATTTAGGCTAATATTGATTATCCCTATAATAATAATAATAATAATAATAATAATAATAACAATAACAATAATAATAATAATAATAATAATAATAATAATAATCATCCTCTTCGGTGTAGGTTGAAAATTTCATATTATGTTTGCGTGCCTTGACATTAAAAACAAATCAATCGACCAGCGTGAGCTACAACATTCAAAAAATCGCGATGCTTTTATGTCGAAGGAATGACAAAAATAGCCAAAGCCTAGTGTAATTGATTTGTATTACTGAAAACTCATGCTTCGAAAACGGAATAAATACACGTTTTCTGCCCGTTTTTCACTCATAACTCACGAACGAAAGCGAAAATTAAAATTCCGGCTTCGAGGTGCACATTCCGACCCTTTAGTCCATCTATGTTTAAAATTTCAGATCTCTGCGTTCAGTAGATTTCGCTGGGCATCGCGGACGGACAGACAGACAGACAGACAGACACTTCCTTTTATTAATATAGATTTACAATTTACATTATAAAAATATGCTTCTGTTGTGGTGTACTTCGTAAATGGGCACCTTACAATTGTAGGAAGTTCGTATTAATAATGAAGAAGAGGTGATAATTACGTGGAAAAAAAGACATTGCACTTAATGATTTTTTATTGTCATGGTAGAAATTATTTCAATATAATAGTCGTGTAAAGTGCTGTAATCAAGTAGGCCTATATCACCAGGAAATCACTAGGATTAGAATCTACCAGAATTTTATATTTTACCCAATTCCATTCTATACTGACTTATGGTATCATCTTTTGGGGAAATTCATCACACACTCCCTTAGTGTTCAATTTACAAAAAAGAGCTATTCGAGCAATGATGCAGGTGAGCATGCGTACTAGTTGTAGAGATTTTTTTAAATCATTACAGATTCTACCGGTTCCATTTTTGAAACATTAAAATCTATCAAGATTAATATAAACGACTATAAAACAAATTCAGAATTTCACTCCCACAATACAAGAACAAAAAAATAATTTGCACCCCATATCCCACAAAACCAAACTGTATAATAAAAGCTTTATAAATACTGGTCTGTCTATGTATAAATAATTCTCTACCAGCTTATCTCTATATATATATATATATAAAAGGCTTTGTCCTGACTGACTGAATGAATGACTGACTGAATGACAGGAATCAACGTACAGCCTAAACTATAACAGGTAGAGACTTGGAATTTTGACAGTACCTTCGTTTCATAATGTAGGTGCTCACTAAGAAAGGATTTTGAAAAATTCTGATTCTAAATGCCAAAAATTAAATGTTTTTGAAAATACTTAATCCCTTTTTACATAGAATTATCAATTCCAAATCACAGAATATATTGTTGCCAAATGGTATCAGGTGGGCTTGGAAAAAACAAATGAAATGCACTTTTGACAAATAAGAGAAGTTATCAAAATAATTCATGTTATAAATAAATATTACAGAATGAAATCCACTAAAATAATGGAATCACATAACTTTCTCTACCCTGGACATAGAGAAAACAAAACGAGGTATGGTAATGTGTATATTATTATATTATATCGCAGGTTTTTGGAGAGAAAAGTATGAAAGTGATAATGCTTTATGGTAACATAAGAGTGGGAAATTTCCCGCCTCGATATTACAATTTTATGTTACAGGAATTTCTGTTTCTTCTTATTTAAACCTCTACCAGGCTTGCTGTGCACTGTACAAGCGATGGGATGCAACATTCTAGATCCTCTATGAGCCATAAAAAACTATATCAAGCGTTTTCTGAGGGAATAGTTTGAGTGTAATAAGTCGTTCTTCCTATTTCAAATTAGAAATGCCTATATAAGGACCTAGAATTTAAAATTGAAAATCCTTCATAAGCTAATTTCCAATTACAAAATACAAAACCCGGGCGACGTCGGGTCTTTTAAGCTAGTACAGTATAAAGAACCTACCCACTACTCAATTTAACAACAGGCTCAAGGTTTGTAGGCTCAAATCTGGTAGAGAGTGTAGATTTTTCTACTGTCAAAACCTAGCATGACTTCTTTCAGAAGGAAAATAAAATTGATGTTCCATTTTGAGTATCATTGATTTAGGTCACATTAAAAAACAAAAGCTTTAAAAGATAGATTCCTTGGTCAGAATAACCAGGGTTCTTCCATATATGAAAAGACCCCTCATCGATATCATTAAGGGCTTTTCTGAATAAAAAACTAAAAAATTGCTATGGTTACAGATACTGTATATTGACTAACGCATATGGAAAGGAGGGAGGTATGGGTACACTGTACGCAGCTCAATGCTGTACAGGAGGAAATAAAGAAGAAAAAATCTGATGTGAAAGTCACATAACTTCCTCTGCCCAAATAAAAGTTAGCAGTATTCACATATCCTTGTACAGAATCGCAAGACACAATTTTACGCTAATTATCCTATAAATACCTCTTCTTTCAATGATGCGACTAAAAGCGCAGTCTATATAACAAACTTTAAAAAAAAAACAAATGACTGCAGACGTTTATTGAACTTTCTGCCGTAAAATATAATTTCCGAAATTTATCGAATATTTCCCTCAGATACATCTTTACTCTATGCATGGCCAACAATACATAGGCTATTTCTCACTTCACATTCTTATATAAAATAAGAGGCCATGAAAGAGCGCGAATTCAGTTGTTCATCACGTAAGACAAACTTTCTACAAACAGTGGGTGAACAGTGGGTGGCTTGTAACTACCCTCAGAGAATTTTCTCGAAAAAATGTTTCAAATCAAAGTTTTAGCTCTTAGTATAAGCAACCTATGTGCAAAATTTAAAGAAAATCGTTAGAGCCGTTTTCGAGAAAACCGCGAAAAACGAAAATTTCTTCATGTAAAGTCCCCTTAAAAATAAAAGAAAATAGTCGCCAATCTTATCCTCACATCTTCAGAAGGTACCTGACCCAAATACGAAATTTTGTTTTCATACGATTTTCCGTTTTGGAGCTAGCTTGTTCACAGATATTTTCCACACAGACACACACACAGACACACAGACACACAGACACACAGACACACAGACATGTTTCCAAAAATAGTATTTTTGGATTCAGGGGGCCTTGAAACGTGTATATATGCCAAAATCTCAATTTCGAATTTTGGGGTCGAAAACAATACTTCCTCTACCAATAGTACCTATGGTACGGGCAGAGGAAGTAAAAACAGGAAGGAATAAATGAAATTAAGAAAAAATAAACAAAGAAAGGAAGAGAGAGATCGAGAGAAAGGAGATGAAGGGTGAAGAAAGAAAGTGTTTTTATTCAACTATTTATTACACAACACTAAAGTCGGACACAAGAACGAAGAAGGAAAAGGCCAGACAAAAATTAAAATTAAGGCAGGAAGGAAGAAATGAAGAGAGAAAGATAAAGAATAGGATAACAAAATAAAAATTAAATATTTAAAGAGCCAAATGGATTTTCTAATTTGAAGCAAAATGAGCTCTTATAATAAACTGGAACAACTCATGAAATACATTCTTCCTTTCTTTCTTTCTTTCTTTCTTTCTTTCTTGTTTCTTTCTTCTTTATTGTGTTAATTTAATATGAGTGAAGACTGTTTTCATCCTCACATTCTCCTTTTGTCTACTGAAAATTGTAATGAGTTTTCTATAATACTTTACTTTCACATATTGCTTACAAATTATTTAAAAACAGATTCCGTTTAA
Organism: Ectobius pallidus; assembly: GCA_964059195.1. Taxonomy (NCBI): domain Eukaryota; kingdom Metazoa; phylum Arthropoda; class Insecta; order Blattodea; family Ectobiidae; genus Ectobius; species Ectobius pallidus. The sequence goes on from CAXKWD010000003.1 coordinate 82,273,797, forward strand.
ATTGAGTTTCTATAAGTACTTTAAAAAATCTTATTGATGACATAAACAAGTGCCAACTCTCATTTTCTGTTATCACTATCCAAACAGAGGTGGAAAATCTCCAGCAGTCATTGTATACGGTACAAGATGTTATTCATTTATATTAACAGCTTGACTAATAAGCTGCCATGATGTATAGCTGAAGTATTTTGCTTTCAAACCATTAATTTTAAAAAGAATGTTAATTTTAATTTTTGTCATTTGATGTGATATCTAACCAATGACCTCTAAGGGTGACTTCTTTGTTTCCTAGCCCCAACCTTGAATCTCATTTCAGTTGAACCATTGGTGTGTTGCCAAATGACTAAGAATAGATACATTACAGCACAGATTTTGTCTACTGATGCCAGCTGCTACTTTGACCAGTTACAATTAACATACATGTTGTCTTTGGTTCTTTTAAAACTGTCACAACACATAGCTATAGTGTGTAATAATAGGCTAATGAAATTATAATTATTACATAACACATAACTATCAGTACAAGTTACATAAATTAATATTGTACACTATAGGAAGTATGGAGGGGGAGAGTTTCCCCCCCCCTTCCCGAAAATATTGCAAGTTCAATTTTTTTTAAATTGTGATAATTCCTCAACAAAAGAGAGCCAGAAATTCTTACAAATGTCGTGGGTTCCTGACTTCATGAGAAGAACTACAGTACCGGTATTCACTCCACCAGAGAATTCGCTCCATTCTAGCTTTAGAACTAAAAGCCATTCAATATAAGATCTTTGAAGAAGTTCATGGTCTAGGAAATAATGGAAGTTTCAAGCGAATAGACATAATTGCAATTCCATCCATTAGCAACAAGTGCTATACATTAGACCCCTGGGTGAGGTTAGAAAAGCAAAAAAGCCTGTCCAAGAATACAAGTAAGGAGAAAAACAATATATACATCCCGACTGTTCCACATTACAAGACTAGTATGTATGTATATCCACTATTTGTATACCATGTAAGAACATTTACAGCTTACTGGCTTCGTCAATCATAGGTCTAGATCAAGGGTCAGCAATGCTATTTCAGAAAGCTTGTAGAGAAATTTATGCTAAGGAAATGTGTTGCCCCCAGCAAGAAATACCCTGTATTGAACAATGAATTTCTGAAAATAAAGGTGTTGTGTTATTCTCCTTATCTCTGTGAATCAATATTTTCAACCATGAAGCTTATAAAAAATATATAGCCTATATAGAAACAAGCTAACAGACGAACCTCTGGACTCTTGTGTACCAGGGATCGAACCAAGGCCTGTGGATCCATAGCCAGCAATGCTAACCACGAGAATACTCCAAAATATAACTTTAGTATAATTATAATTTCAGTGTCAACTCCTTCAGTGAAAACCTTAAAAGTTGTAAATATAATAAAAAATGTGCAGATGATATTTAGGTAGCTGCTTTCCTATGGTCACTAGTTTTTACAAAATTCTATCAAAGCGATTGTTCGTTCTTCAAACTTTGTAACATGATAGCAGTCCCGGAATCAGGCTGGTGGAAGGGTAACTAGCACAACTTGTGATGGTATCCTTGCACTGCCAGTAAGTTAAAAAAATGTGGGAGCTTTTTGTTTGTTTGTTCATCATGGCTACAGTTGTATAGGAATCTGACCAAATGTCCATTCTCTTTTCTTCCCTTTCTTTAACCAGTCTCATCCAGTTGATTGTGGATGACGGAAAACTTCAGCCATAAGTTCTACATCAGGAAGGTCTTGATTGGGTGTGATTTGACATAGCTACGGCAGCTTTCAGAAATTGTGCATTTACCTCATCTAAAATCTGAAGATCTCTCATGCTTAACTTTTCCATATGACTTCTATCTCACAGGTAAGGATAGGGACCCTTGAATTACAAGTTTTCTTTTAAGATTTAAGGCCATATTTGACATCAGAACATTACCTATGACTCTCTCTTGAAACTGCCATGGCTCTCTTTGAGGCAAAAATAGTCCTTATCCTTACCTGTGGGATAGAAGTCATGTGGGAAAAATTAAGCAAGAGAGATCTTCAATCTTTAGAGGACAACTCAAGATTTCTGAAAGCTGCCCTAGCTATGTCGAATCATACTCAATCAGGAATTGTTTATGGAGACCTTCTTGATTTAGGACTTACGGCTGAAGTCATTCACAATCAACTGGATGAGGCTGGTTAAAGAAAGGGAAAAGAAGAGAACGGACATCTGGCCAGATTTCTATACAACGGAGGCCATGATGAACAGATCATGGACCGGCACAAACCAAGAGATCCAACATTTTTTTAACTTGCTGGCACTGCAAGGATATCATCACAATTTGTGCTAGTTGTCCTTCCACCAGCTTGTTTCCAGGGCGCTATCATGTCACAAACTGTGAAGACTGTGTGTGTATAACTTTTAAAATTTTCACTGGAGTTGACACTGAAATTATAATTATACTCTAGTTACATTTTGGTGTGGTCTTGTGGTTAGCATTGCGGACTATGGATTCACAGACCTTGGTTCGATCCCTGGTACCCCCTCAGATTTTTCTGAGCACTATAAATAGGAGAATTTGATTGTTGCAAATGAAACTTTTAGGAATATAAAATGATTAAAATTTACTTTTTGTAATATATTTGTTGTTAAGAGCTAGAGTAAGCAGGTTAAACCTACATGATTATATTAACGCTATGAGGCATGTTTTTAAAGTAAATACCGATAGCTTTTTTTTTTAATAAATGAGGCAAAATATGTTGCACAAATTATCTCGCAAATACAGAGTGTCCGGCTTATATGTTTAACATTTTAAGAGAGTATATACTTTAAAGTAATCCATATTGAATTAAAAAACTGATATTGTCTGATACAGTAGGCTAAGTCATGCCATTTACCATACATGCCTTTTAAACAATTTCAATATGTGCACCCACAGTGGCCTGGCAGATGTACAAACTATACTCTACCTCCATCTAGGTATTCAGCAAAATCTGCGGTGTGACATTGGCAATGGCTTGATAAATTTTTTGTCGCATATGGTCTGAGTTCTCCATAGGAGTGCTGTATACTTGATTCTTTACAAAACCCCATAGGAAGAAATCCAATGGGGTCATATCCAATCCATCGACCAGGGAACTTCTCATTCAAAAATTCTCGCACCTGGATTGCAAAATGAGGTGTTGCAAAAAAGTTTTCTTTTACACTGGTGCTTCAAATTGACTTTTTCAAACTTCTTACGAGGCTCTCTGTGGAAAAATTAAAGGCTCCTTGAGACAATGAAAACTTTTGTAAATTTAATAAGGAGAGGCAATAAAGCCCATAGACCCAGAGCTTTTATTGCATTCCTGGACAATTTGGAAGCTGAGTATGGTGAAATTTCATTGTCCTGTGAAGTGCTGGAAATTGCCTGCAACAGTATTTTGGGTAGAGGAATGAAATTCTTGTTTTTCTCAGAAATGAAAACATTGGGCATGAGTATATAAAAAAAAAAAACTGGACATCGATAAACTTGTATCAGGAAAGCAGTGCCAATCATCACATTGATTTCTCGACTGTAAAATGAAGTGGTATATTAAACTTCTTTTAATATAAATTTTAATAAAAGTTTTTGAATAAAATATGACATATTTTATATACGCCTAAATAGTTCGTTTACATAATTTGTTTTCTTTCTGAAATGTCTCTGGCCCTCACATTCCTATACTAAAGTTTGATTCGCCCTCGGGTAACTAAAGGTTGGACCACACTGAGCTAAGGAATCCACATCATAGGTTTCTGGCATGTTGAACTCTTAAGACTAAAATATTCCTTTAGAAGAAATTCCTCGGTCCTTTCACATCCAAGTCTTACTAGATGGCCATCAAGGCAACAGGCTAACCTCCTGTCACCACTCTGTTCTCTATAGGAATATAAAGTGTTCCCTATTACAGGCCAAGGAGGCCCAGAGGGTTCCAGGAGGTTGAGGCTCCCAGATTTTTAGACATCGGCACATGAAGGTGGTAAGGTTGTCAGCCTTACGCACCGGCCGCCTTTACCCCCAGGATTGCTCCCGGTACTCATTTCTGTTAGAGGCTGAGTCGACCCCAGGGTCATAGTGCCACCAGAAGGATTAGGCCAATTGAAAAACTCCAACGACCTCATCGGGGATCGAACCCGCGACCTTCCGGTTTGTAGCGCAGCGATAGGAATATAAGCATAACTAAATTAGCCTTACAGCCATTTCATAATTACGGGTGGAACATTCTAGCATATTATGAAAACTAGTTTTGTTTATTAGGTATCATAAATAATTAACTAGAACTGGTTCTGCACATTCTGTAAAATTTATTATGACTTCTCCTCCATACTACATGGGAAACATAATTTTAAATTTATTTTAAATGTTTAAAATATGTTTTTCAAAATCTATTACGGGTGGGACATAATTGGACGATTTTAATGGTGCACAAAAACGGTTCATTTACTGTTCTGCTATTACTGTTAGAGTCTTAATTTTGTTATTAATGATGATATGAGGGATTAAATAAAGATTATAAACGGTTTCCAGATTGTCAAAACATTTATTTAACTCGTCAATAATCATTTAATAAAACTATTACCATTATGGGTGGGACAAAAAGTCACTGTTATTTTACGTAATACTTTTTTATGTCAATCTTATACCAAATTGTACCCTAAGATGTATATTTTCTCAAATCAAAAAGGACATAAAGATCTCGCACGAAATCTGTGCCGATGACAACTGTTACTCGCTAGAGAGACACATACTATTGTGCGAGAGAGAGAGAGGTAGCTTGGCCTTCACAAATAGAAAGGGAGGTACTGTTGTGCGAGAGAGATAGGTAGCAAGCCAGTCAACGCTACAGTCCCCACGAAAACATAATGCAATGACGTAGGTAATTGGCACAGATTTCGTGCGGGATCTTTAGCTGATTACTCATGACTAAAGCCCGGATTTCCATGCACTATCAAACTTAAAAATATGCATGCATTCATGCACTATCGTATCTCCAAATATGCACAATGAAGGGCGAAACATGCACTATCAAAAATCCGCACTGTACTGCAATATATTTCAATTTATCTTAAAACAATATACGAGTTTTTCCAAATTCTCCTGACTTAAACTCGTGTGTTTATCAGTTAGGACATTCTTGAACGCAGAAAAGGATCTATCTACTTCACAAGAAGTAACAGGTGCATAGGCCTACTTAAGGGAAGAAATTTGACTGAGGGTGAGATCGAATTCCATGTCTTTTACATTTTCTCCACATAATACGTCTTTCAGTTTTCAGCTTAAGTTTTTCCCTGACCGTCACACCCGTTTCTCCACAACACGATTCTAAAGTATTCAAAGTCTTCAACAATGGCTAGTGGCTGAAAAATTCAAGCAATGAACATTCTTAATATATTACGTGGGATTTTTTACAGTGAAGTGGTACTATAAATAATGTAGTATATGGTCGGTTGTTTATGATTCTTGAAAAGAAACAAGTAAGTGAAGTTTGAGTTTAAACAACCGACCATATACTACATTATTTTTAGTGAACATTCTGTTTAGCAGTTTTCATTCAATGGAAGGTGGTGGGGGTCGGCGAGTCGGCATTTTCTTTTGTAGCCTTGTGTATTAAGGTAGACGCACCAGTCTTTGACAGTGCTCCAGTCATTGACACGTATGCTAATTGTTTTAAATATTAAGGAAAATTATTTTATTTTTTCCACTGTAAATATATGTAAATTTGGTTCAGTTCATGTGTCATTAATGATGAGCATCTGAGGCTAAACTCTTTCTTGGTTTGATGGAAAAAAAATTGTGAGATTATTGCAGCACAAGTTCTTCAGATTTTCTCATTTTCGTTGCTACAACTCTTAAGGGGAGGCATTACTTTGTGTGTTAATAACAACAATTTTATATTGGTGTTGATAAATAATATTATGTAGGGCTGATCTATGATGATGAAAGAATAGATATATTATGAAAAACTCAACACTAACCTCAATCACTGATTTATAGTAGGGGTGTCAATTACTGGTACATTAAATCATATGATGATCCAGTTTTAGACATCCCCTGTCAATGATTGGTACAATGATCAATATGTTGAATTGACATTATTTATTCATTAGTTGCATATGCTGAAAATATTAGGGATTCCTATCTAGAAAATATTAACATATGACCCTTTTTACCAGTCTTTGACATGGGTGTCAATCACTGGAACAGCCAACTGTCAATAATTGGAACACGTTTCAGGTATGACTTCTAAGAGGAAGTACACCTCTGAACAAAGGCTAAGGCCATAAAGGCTGTGGAGATGGCAAGCCTGCAGCTACTGCTGCCAAAACATTTGATGTTCCTAGAGTTACATTGTATTAGAAATCGAGTGGTAAGAGCCCAAAAGTTTGGACCTTTCACTGTTTTGACCGAAAGTATATATGTTAAGTCCTCATCCAACTACTTCGTGCTCATCACAGTCTAATTTGGCTGTACCCATGATACCGTTCTCAACATTAAGAGTACCCTTTTTAAATTCTCATCCTACACCACCGACCAGAGGTGCTGACTTGTGCAATATTGTTGGGGAGCAAGAACTGCATTTTACTAGTTAGCCTATACATAGGCCTTATATGATAACAAATTAAAAGTTGGGAGAGGGGCAGAAAGTACCTTGTCCCCTGAAGTCGGTGTCTAAGCCTTCAACGCATTCTTCTATTTTGACTATTCCCATAGCACCAATGATAACAATTTAATAAAAGTTTGGGATTGATCAGAAAATACCTTGTCCTCCCAAAGTCGGTGCCTATGCTTTCAACACATCCTATTTTGACTGTTCCCATAACACCACCTGGTATGCCTATATTTACAACACAGCCTGCCCTGATGTCAAATGTACCTTCACTATTTAAAAGGATATTATTTTGGCCTGAGACTACATCCACTAAAGATGAAAGAATAAGGAGGAAATTTCTTCTGTAGCAACATCTGAGGCTTGGAAAACTAAAACTAAACTAAACTCCGTGAAGGGGCTTGGTCTACCACCCAACCGCTGCAACATTTACCATAGGCAGATGGCAGGATTGGGGGGCATGTGGTCAGCATGCCGACACCCATGGCCGTTAATGATGGTTTGCATGACCAGAGCTGCTACTTCTCTATCAAGTAGCTCCTCAATTTGAATCACGAGGCTCCAGTTCTCTTTCTCACTGGAGCAAGACCAAAGTGTGAATTTTTGAAGTTTTTTTATAACTTATCTCAGTGTAGAGGTAACCACTTAATTTCAGTAATCAGCCTAGCTTCATATTTTCATGTTTGTATGACCATAAGAAGAAAGAATGTATGTGCAAGAATTTATACTTTTGCTTATGTTAAAAACCCTTACAGTTTGCACCTTGAATGAGAATGTTGTTCTGTTAAAAGTTGTAAAATCATTCACCAGTATCATTATAATGAACAAAATTAAAGATTAAACAATTTTGTTAATTAATATTATCATTATCTTCTGAGTTTAATAGATTATAAAGTGACTGAACATAAATGTCAATGACTGGTACATGGACACCGTCAAAGACTGGTACATGCTAAAATCTTGAGTGTCAAAGACTGGTACAGCAAACATGTGCTACAAAAAAAATTATAACTTATTTAATATAGGTTATTAATAATTAAGACTACCATACAGTACTCATAAAACCTCAAACAATTAGTCAATACTGACCTTATTTAATTTAATGAGTTTGTTTAGTAACAACATAGAAAATGAAGAAATTTCATCACTAAACTGTCAAAGACTGGTGCGTCTACCTTATATTACGGTACTGTTTATTTAGGGTAAATAGTAGCTTGCACTCTCAAATCCATGCAGGTGGCAGACTCTGTAGCCAAGTGAATCAAAATAGAACAATGGTAATGCAATACAACATTTTTACGTTTCTTTGAAAAGCCAAGATTTTAGGGAGGCATATTATAATATGCAGAGTTATGCATGGTAACTTGATATTATGCACTAAAACCAGAAAATGAGGGTTTATATGCATTAAAAACGTCTGAATATGCTACATTAAGTCCAAAAAATCCAAAACAAGCATTATGCATGAATTTTGCCATAAAAAGGCCGAAATATGCAAACATGCATGGAAAAAATATGTTTATTTGGAATCCATAAGTCATGTAATGTGTAACTACAAAGTTTGAGAAGTGTAACCAAAGTATATAAAAACATGCATTTGCATGGAAATCCGGGCTCTACTCATGACTAATTTACTTGGTATTAAAGAGCGTTAAAATCGTGCTATAAATGTCAAAAAAAATTAACTGCAATGTAATAATTAGGAAATTGACAGATTTTATGCATGAAACAACTTCAAATACACTTAATTCCTTAATTTTCAGTGAATTTGAGGATTTAAACTTTTATTTGACCACAAAATTACACTAGTTTTATAACACCTCTCTTTAAAAAAAAAAATCCCATATTTTATGAAATGGCTACGTAGGTAAATGAAACCTCTACCATAGGATGCCCTATGACCTATGCTCCTTGAGTGAAGTGATCAGGACTGACTCTGTATAATCATGTATTAAACAGAACCTACCTAGCATGTTCAAGGAAATGTATGTTATTATTAATTTGACAAATATTGATAATATAAAACACCCAGTTACCAAACCACATTAGTATGTATAGTGCCCTCTCAATTAATAAACAAGAAACAATTTAGAACAAGAGTCTTCTAATGCTATTTCATGAAATCAGTCATAATAAAACTTAGTGACAGACCTGGTTGCAAACTGCTGTACACACATCTTAAGTTACATTCTGTTCTTTGTTTCCCACAACGAATAAAGTGTTGAGTTGGTGATCAAATCCTAACCTAGGCAAGCTAAATTTAATAAGCAATTATCCAATACTAATACTGTAGTAGTAGGCCTAGTAGTTGTAGAACTACTACAAAAAATAAATCAGAAGTGAAATGAGAAGATTTTGGATAGGTAAGATAAAAGAAGACAGTGAGGATGTCAGGTCCCATGAACTCCGGTATTTCCGCATGGCCAGTAGCCTAAATTATGCTGTGTTCTTATCATTGAGATTGTCAGGATAAATCGAATATGATAACCAAAAGATAAATCTTTATAGTCAATATGGTGAGTCAAAATTTAGGTGTTTTTCTCTAACAAAAATGTGCTTAATGTTCATGTTTTAATGCTGTGGGAAAATACTAATTAGTTAATTGATTGTTTACATTACATTACAATGTTGTTGTTTTGTTAGATTAACTTTTAGCCACTTTTTTAAACAATTTAATGCATTAATACATCAAATCACAGTGTCAGAACTTTTTGTTGCCCATGTAGCAGGCCTACATGTATATCAAAATTGTCAAGTCCACATTGTGCTAAAAAGTAAAAAGAGCAGATTTATTCATTGCTAAAATTATTTTTAAAAACTAATAAAATGACAGCAGCACTTACTCAGCAGAAATTACATTCTTCAATTTGAACATTACTTGATGTTGTATGACTGTGATGTATCAATATCCTAATAATATATTGGTGTGCCTTGTAGGTGCCAATCTTCTTTTGTTTATCATACCAACTTCTGGAAATACCAACCTTTGAGAACTTAACAGAATACTGCTGTACAGGTGTGCAGCAAATTTATGCAAGGGTTCATAATAGACATGCATTATTTTGCATATTTTGAAACATTAGAAAGTATTACTTTGCCAAACAATTAGGAAATATTTGTTCTACAGATATAGATCACTCCAGAATGCTCTATATTACCTCTGACTCTACTTTCCCCCCTCTAAATGATGGAAAAAATCTAAGAAGGAAACCTCTGAAGGAAATCCAGCAAGTGTTATGAGTTTTTGGAGCAAGGCCATCTACATTGGAATATCTCCTTTCTGTCCGTCGCCGTGGGTGAGTCGGTAGCGCGCCTGCCTTCCACTCCGGCAGCCCGGGTTCGATTCCCGGCCGGGTCGGGGATTTTTCAGTAGTGAAAAATTCCTTTCCCGGGTTCAGGACTGGGTGTTCGTCAGTAGGTTAAGATAATGCACATTGTGCGCGATTCCTTAATTATTTGAATATCTCCTTTCTTGCTTTAGCCAGAGCAGAGTTAGAGGCTGTAGAGCAGCGGCCACCAACTCGTTGCACATTGAGTACAGCAGTCAGTGCTAGCTTACTCATTGCTCGCTAGAATCATATACTGTGCACGCACCGCTTGGTATACTCCCTCTCTTGAGTTCAGTGGCGGCATGCTCGTAGGCTTTTGAAACGCAGATTTCAAAAATCATATTGGAATATCAAAAGATGATTGTTGTTGAGAAATGTTTATTACATTATTATTTCATTGTCATTTACTTATGTTTTCTACACAGAACATTCGTGAAGTCTTGATGTTTGTAACAATGCAAATAATGTAAAATATATTCTTAGGAAAATAATACAGACAAATTAATTCAGTAGTTAGCCTACGAACATAGTTGAAACGTTCCTGACTTTATTCAATTCTATAATAATTAAATTGTAATGCCACAAGTTCTGTGAAATGAAAACAAAATCTAGACTCATTCCTTTAAATGACACTCTTCCACATCTACATTATTGAACATAAATATTAATACTAAAGTTTTACTTGAAACAAAATTCAGCAGTATTTAAGAAAAACTCAAATAAAGCATTCCACACTACAAAATCACTCAGTAGTGGAATCTAGTCTTCTTGATTTTTGTTGTCTCTTTTGACGCACTAGTTTTTCAACATCTGGAACCAATGTTTGTGAGCGGCCAGTCTAAGTTCACATTTCAAGTTTTCATCTGACAATTTACTTCTGCTGCGGGTTTTGTTTACTTTCATCAGTGAAAAAAACTGTTCATATATGTATGTAGATCCGAACATAGACAAAATCCTAGCAGCATGTCGATGCAGGCGCGGGAATTTAGTTCGGGGAAAATCCGAATAAAAGTCATTCAAACTTCTTCTATATTGGTATTTATTTCTAAGCTCACGATTGCATTGCAGGTCGATAGGCTCAAGCTGCATTTCAGATGGAACACTATCAACATCTGTAGAATAAGGCTCGGCAAATATCTGGAAGTTAAACTTTCTTTTTGCATGCAGAACTTTGGCACAAACTAAACATTTCGCCATCCCCCCACTTTCTATAAATAAGAAACTCTCTTCCCAAGCAGACATAAATGTAGGGGTCGATGGCCTACGTATTGGATTATGTTCTACACCCGACATACTGCTTGGAAGCTGCGAAAGAGACGATCCACCTCTGCCGACGGAACCCTGTCTCAGACTGACGTAACGTGGTGCTCAGAAGTCGCACGGAGCAAGCCAGCTTGCTCGCGCTCAAAATACAGCGAGATGGAGACCACTGCTGTAGAGCCATGAAAGAAGAAGACAAGAAAGCAAAACAGGAAGATCTGTTAGAAAATATTAAGGGGTCAGAATATGTAGCAATCTTGGCAATTCCAGAAGAGTAGTTGTTTTGCCACAGCTTGCCAGTCAGCCAGGTCACCTGGTCCTCTGTGTCGAAGATACTTCAAAGCTAGAGACATTAAATTACATATAAATAATGCTAATATTGTATCATTTTCAGAGCTGTGATTTTACGTTGGTAATAAGACAATCAAGTAAAAACAAGTGGGCTCTTCAGTTTAAAATTATTAAGAAAAATTTCAGTGAATGACAAACATAACATGAAAAAATCCTCACTTTTACATAAAGCATTCCTTTATTAATTTTGCATCTCTGCTTTTATAAAATTCTTGAGGCGAAAGCATTTATCCATCAGTAGCAGTGAGAATGTTAAGCTGCATATATATTGCCAGAAGTGAAATTTAAGACATTTTTCCATCCATTTTGCTTTTGCATGGATGTTATCGCATCTGTCTTTTGAATTCTATGATGTCTTTATATTTTCCCAAGACAATTTAAAACTGGACATCCTTGTCCTCCTTGAAAAAATTAGGGGTGAGACCCTTTTTCTGCCTAATTTCAGACATATTTTCCTCCCTTTCACACAGCACATAGGAATATGAAGGAAAACAAGAGGAACAATGTTTGCCCCTCCTGAAACTCAGCTGTTTTTCAGTGTTGCCAAGCACTTGCATACAAACTGGGATCAAAATTGAACTTCGATTAGCTGATCTTAGATCAGTGTCATGCAATACGACTTCAGTCTGAACTCGGATAATTTTTGAGCATAGATTGGCCCTGGCAAAACTTTTTTTTAAATGAACTACTCAGGAGGTGCATTTTTTCCTAAAACGGAGCTTGCCTCAAAAAGAACAAAAAATGAACCAAATAGAAATAAACATAATTTTACACTATCACATACTGTTTAGTACTATTCAACAAGTGTGCTTCAACAAAAGACAATAAATAAAGACCAAAGAAAATTTAAAGCAGGTGTCAAGTTGACCAAGATTATTTATTATATTGCTAAGCCAACAGTCTCTGACAATTTCAATAAATGTTTATCTTCTCTACATATTGACAATTTTCTCTCTGCTGTCAAATTACTTCAAGTCTACACACTTGTTAAGAATAGACATTTTTTTCCCCATTATACCGGATTTGATTTGTTCGTAATTTTAACAAGTCACTATTATGAAGTAAACATACTTTGTAAATTCCAAAACATTTGTTCCTTAGAGGTAGGATTTTCCTTAGAGAGTGATCCTTATAAGGGCTAAATCTAAAAACAGGTCGCCCCTTAAGCTCCGCCCACTTGATATTCACATTTGCACGGACTGTGTGATGTATTTTGTTTCTGCAAAGCAGGGTGACCAACTGTTCTTGTATATTGTCGCAAGTGCCTTGTACCCACTGACCTTTTATATTGCTGCAGTGCCTTATACCCACCTCTGCATATAGTCTAAATAATGCATAACACTAACTATATAGTTAAGTGCACGAAGCGGAGGCAATAGCCTTAGCGAAGCACCCTTGCATTTTCTAATAATGTACAATACACTGTTTGTAGGTTTTGAAAATGTGCCATATTATATCTCCTGCGAGGTTTGTCAGCCTGTCACTACTCTTCTAGCGGTATGACGTCACACCTCCAACGTCCAATCATGAGTTTTTTCATAATATGAGGACAGAAGAATTCGCTAGATCATGGTATAAAAGAAAGTGCACCATCTAGGGCAGGTTGGATGGGATACAATCATCTGAAGGTGAGACCTGTTTTTGGATTTTACCCTTAAAAGCACAAATTAAATGCATTATTCTTATAGTTACTGGGACTTTACTCCTTAAAAATAGGATTTCTTTCAAAGCATAAGCATAAACATAAACATAAAAAAAAAATTCCACAGTAGTTCTGCTTAATATACCAAGAAAATTTACTGCAGAAAAAAGCTTGTTACACTAAGATCTTTAATCACATTACTTAGGGTTAAAGAAAGGCAGCAAAATATTTTGGAAAGGAGTCCAAGAATACACACTTTGACCATGGGAATAGCAGGATCTTTTTCTGTTGAATAATGACAATGAAAGTTATAAGGTTATGACCAAAAGTGAAGGATGTGTCAAAAAATCTGAGACTTGTTTACTAAGAATCTTTGTTCAAGCACATTTCAAATTCTTTTTATTTGTGTACAAAGCACATATCAATACAACTGAATGTATATGCCAAAGATTATCATTGACAAAACAAAATAGAATTGCATGAATAATTACTGTATATATTTTTTTAAACACTGACACCTCTTCATTTCATTGCACCACATTTTTTTTTTTTTTAAAAACTACATCAGAGGTACAGAATTTTACCAGCTAAATTTATTTAAATATGAATAATTCACAGTATTGGTATGAAATGCAGGGGTTTATTAAAATGAGTATGTAGCATCGTTATTAACCCTTTTTCCTTCCCAATATTAGGCTAGTTGTATTTATAAATATATCGTGTGCATTCGACCAAAAAACCTTTGTGTGCATTGCCCATTGGCGTTATCTCAAGCGTAGTAATCTGAGGAAATTAGACAACGTGTGATGAAGTGGACAAAAATAATAAAGGCAAAAAATTATAATTAACACCAGAAAATCTACTCACACATACGCACAGGTCACCCCTCATCTATCACAAGTTCATGATGTCACGAGATCCTAAATTATAGAAATACGTAATATGGTCAAGAAGTAATGCCATTCCATTTTACAGCTTATACAACCACAGATGAGGAAGTATAAGCTCTAACGTTTAAAAATGGCATTACTCTTGACCATCATATGTAATCTTCATGTTAAGTCAACAGACAAGGCTTCTGTGACATCACCAGTTATTTTCATTATATATTTAAACCTTTCGAACACTTCTTTAGTTAAATAACAATCTTAACAGAGACTTAACATTGATTATGAGCATCTAGCGTTTAAAGCCTTTTGAAAAAAAGCATTTAAAAATTTTATGCAACATATGCTTTAACTTTTTAAAAAAATCTGCAACGTGATAGAAGGAAACAAGACTTGCTCTACAAACAATCAGCTAGGAGAAACTGTAACAACAAACTACATATAAACACTTTGGTTCTGTATCTTTTACTCTTACAAAGTGTTGTTCTTTCTTGGGCAATAATCCTTTATCTTTTCTCCAACAGGTAAAAAGCCCTCTTCCTCATTCACACATACATCATAAGCTGAAATTCGATGCTATGAAAAAAATGACATGAATATGTATTTATACATAATAATCCCCCCTCCCCTGAAAAAAATTCTTTCCCACCCATTAGAAAAATTAAATTTTAATGTACAATAATCACTAGGAAAGAGAACAACCAGCATCGGAACTGCAGGTCTTGATGGTCGTCAATAAGAGTGATGACAATTACAAACAAATACGTTGCTTGTGGAAATGTGTAAAGAGAACGCGATCTTCTTTGTGAGTGGAATTGAAAGCCTTCATAGCTCAATATCAATTGTTAATACTGCCATTTCCTATTGAACAATGAATGCTTAAAAGAACAGCTGCTGTATGTAATCATCATACTGTGCTAGAGAGCTGCAACACCGACTCTGTATCAATCTGTTTCCTAACTCACCACCGACGTTACAATAATACAATCATAACCTACAAGTACAGAACACTTAACACACACACAGGGGCAGGCAGTTCAAAATTTATTACGAATCATTCTGACTTTTAAAATTTGGAACTTATGTACAGATATGAAACATAAAGGAGGGAGGTACTGAAGTCTAAACAAAACAATGAAAGAAAGTATTGAAATAAAATAGTAATTTGTGCATATGTTGTTACAATAGATTGCAAGGAAGGGCCAAGGTTCGAGGGCTTGAAAAAACACTGAACTTGTTAAACTTCTGTCCACCACTAACTGCTCTTCCAGCATTCATTGTGTGCATTGTGGTTGCATTAGTCCAACTTGGTCTCTTCTTTCAACTTTATTCTCCTTTCTTTTTGTCTCTTTATCTTATTGCTCCTTCTTCTCTTCCTCTGCAGCTGGCTTCTTGCCAATTGGGATTGCAGCCTTCACTCTGCAAATTAAAGACCAAGTGATTAAGTAACAGTATCAGTGTCAACGTAGCATTCTAATTCTGCTATGCTAATTAACCCACGATTGCTCAAGCCTGTGGTTGTCATGCCATCACTTGTGTGTTAGAATTGATCTAACAGTTCCCCTCTTTTATAGCTATTAAATGCAACTGAAACGCATGGGTTAAACTTACTAATAAATTTCTATGTAACCATTTTAACATTTGTAAGTTAAAAGCATTACTGTCGTATTTTCTTTTTTCAAAAACATAATAGGCCTTTAAAAAAAAAACAATTATTACATGATTCTGGCATCGTAAACATTTTAAAACTTCTTTTAGTATATTATTATTATTATTATTTTGTTTGGTGATTATTATGATTATTATTATTATTATTATTATTATTATTATTATTATTTTGTTTGGTGATTATTATTATTATTATTATTATTATTATTTTGTTTTATTATTATTTATTATTATTATTATTATTATTATTATTATTATTATTTATTATTATTAGTGTGTTGTTATAAAATTTAAAATTGAAAAGGAAGCAAAGAATCAAAACAATATAATTCAAGAGCTATAGTGTCAACTTATATCTTACTAGCACGTGCCTGCGGCTTCGCCTGCGATTATTTACTCAACTGCTAGATGTTTTGTTTAAATGACTTATTTAACAGAAAAATCTATGGCAGAGAATAGGGATGTCTGGAGACGCCTAGTGGAGGAGGCCAAGGCTCACACTGAGCTGTAGTGCCCAATGAAGAAGAAGAAGAATTTAACAGAAAAATAATTAAAACAATATATTTATTAACACTGACATCGTTTTTACAAAAATGTTCTATCCTATTTTGCCTCCTTCTACATGCTTAGGGCCTGTGATAAACATCCATATTTCGCTACTAAAATACAAAGCCTACAGCTATGAATAACGTATCAGTGGATAGCAATTTATACAGACTTCTGATATGGCATATTCGTTGGCACACACTCAGATTGAAACTACTGAAAATGCTGTCCCTGCAATATGAACTCTTATTCTACATCAAAATGTGAAGTGAGAAAATATGTCCATGGTAGAGAAAGTTATGTGACTGCATCATACTATGCATTATTTTCGTGGGATCTCATTATTTATTTACGCTAATGAATTCTATCGATAGCTTCTCTAATTTGTCAAAGTCCCGTATCATTTATTTCCAAAGCTAGCTGTGACCACTATCAACAATACACTGTCATCATGAGAACTGTGCATGGAATGTGATTTGGATTTGATAATTCTATGTAAAAAGGTATTAAGTGTCCTCAAAAACATTTAATTTTTATCATTTAAAATAAAAAAATTCAAATCATATCCTAGTGAGCACTTACATTATGAGACGAAGGTACTGTCAAAATTCTAAGTCTCTACCTATTATAGTTCAGGCTCTACGTTGATTCTCTGTCAGTCATTAAGTCAGGACATAGCCTCTTATACCGGTTTATGTGTATAGAGAATATACAGGATGAATCCGCTTTGTTAATAATAACACCGCTGCTGACACATGTGTAATATTATGTTACAACTGACTCTCGGAAATTATGAAGCACACATGTTGAGGAAGGCATTGCTAGAAAAAAACAACTTTCTCTTTCAAGATATATGTGAGTTATTAAAATATATACACAATTGTTAGCTCCAGTCTAATAGCATGAGCAATCTTGGGTTAAGAAAGAAGAATTAAAAAAACCTCTTCAAAGCCATTTGTTGGAACTAATTAATTAATTACATTATAATCCTCAAACATAATTCTGTAGTTCACAAAAGATCAGGGTCATTCCACCACAATTCATCCAGAAAAAAAGTGAAATGTAACCCTCCGGTCTCAGATTTTGATGAAAATTTGTAGTGTGGTTCCCTTATGCATGAGAAACAAAGATCTGAATTTTTAGCAACCTGTCTGTTATAGATTCGGAGATACACTTCTTTGAAAATATCATGTTTTAGGAAGAATAGAGTCGGGACAGGAAATTCAGGAAAAATGGAACAAATATATTGCAAAGACTTCTATGTAACAAATTCCTTCCCCGTCCTCAGTTGGAACATCAGTGTAGCACCCCCAGTTTGTACTACTAAATGTGATGCGTAGGCCTACTACTTCTTGAAGAAGAAGTAGCCTAACTATTATAGAGTAACAGATCATTATAAATCAGTGCAACAATCTGTTAGCTCCAATTTAAATTCTCCTTACAAATGTAACAGGCATGTTATTATATCTATTAACTGTGAATATTTACTTATCACCACTCATAAATATCTTTTATAATCAATACTAGTTGTATAGCACATCTATAGGCCTATCTAAAATGACATCTGTGGTCTATTTTTATATTTGGAATGGCAGTACACTTAATAATTCAGGTATCGAGCTGTTAACAATTTAATGTAATGTAATGTAACAGGTCTGCTGCAAAAATATTATGTTTAACTTACCGTGTAAAAATGTTATAATTGTGGTAATGATTTCTGTGCACTTAATGGTAAGAACTGATTATAACACTGATATACTTTGGCTTGGAAGACTGTAGCTTCATAATTATCTGGAAACTCTGTTCAACATATGTATGTAATCCATACTCAAATATTCTATTTTTACATATGTGCAGAAAAAAAATTCACCAAAGTCCCACAAGTTTTTTCCTTTGTTCTGGATGGAAATTTCCTGCTCGTTCGAATGGTGCAAAGCATTCAGCGGTATCTAGTTTACTTTTTGAGATATCATGGTTTTTATGAGGAGACGCGACTGCCTTTTTATAGTTTCAATTTTTAAGTTTACATGCCCATAACAATGTTTCTGTAAGTGTTAGACAAATTCTGACACCTGATTTGAACTTAGCAGTCATTTTTGCATTGGAATGATCATGTGTTATGGTTCTGCTAACATTCACAGGCATGGTACAAGCAAAAATGTAACAGTCTGCACACAAAACCTACTCCTGTCCCGACTCTATTCTTCCTAAAACATGATATTTTCAAAGATGTGTATCTCCGAATCTATAACAGACAGGTTGCTAAAAATTCAGATCTTTGTTTCTCATGCATATGGGAATCTTTGTTTCTCATGCATATGGGAACCACTATAAATTTTCATCAAAATCTGAGACCAGAGGGTTACATGCCCTGGATGAATTGAGGTGGAATGACCCATCAGTCATTTTTTAAAAGATGTCCTAAAACTTATAATAATGATCACTTAGTGTTAACTGGTACCACAAAAAAAAGCACTAAATGGCACTTTGCTTTCCTTCTCTAACATGTAATTTCTCTAGCCTATCAGTTCACAACTATGTGCCACAAAATATTATACAAAACATAAATAATGATTTCAGAAAACATGATCGTATTCAAAGTACACTGCAGTAATGTGTAGTTTTCTACACACTTACTTACTTAATGGTAATAGACAATTCCTCAGCAAGCTAAAGGAATATTAGCAATTTTATGGAATCCGAAGGTTCATTGCCACCTTTACCCAAGCCCACTCTTCAACCCTGTTCTATGCTAACTTCATCCTTGCAAATCCTACTTCCCTTAAATCTATTCTAACATTGTCCTCCCACCTACATCTAGGTCTTCCAGGTGGTCTTTTCCCTTCGGGTCTCCCAGTCAATGCAGTCAACAGCCGAGTCAAGGTTTTAAAAAAACTCCGAGCTTTCAGACTCCATCTCTAAGTCCATCTTCCGTGAAACTGGAAGAATGAATTTATGGATCTCTGAGTTTAATCTATCCCCACCTGCCTTAATTAATTCTGCTGGAATTTGGTCAACACCTCGAGATTTGTGTGTTTTTAGTTTAATCTACAGAGTGGACCAAAAGTCGCGATCGGATATTTTGTATGTTAGTTTATACAATAATAAAATGCAGCAATTGACGTAAAAACTTTATTTATTGAAGTAGCAAGTATTAAGGGATGGTAATATGGTAAAATAAAGTTCCCTGGACCTGTCAGCGTCATTGTTAAACGTCCAAAGTTTTGGTATGTGCACCATCGTTTTCCGCGCACGGTTGAATGCGCCGCCCGCCTAAGCTTTTCGGGAGTGATCGTTCTGAATATACGGATGATCTCTCTCTTAAGTTGTTCAACAGAATCCATCCGAATCATTCCAACCCAAGATTTTCTTCTAAGGGGGACCAGAGCCAGTTGTCGCACAACAAAGTTCTTGGGATCTGCATTTCTGCCGATCGCTTCCTTGTTGATTTCATCGGTGAACCCTCTAATGATTCGCTCAGACGATTACTGACATCATCGCCGCAATATTTTTTAAGTCCTCCGCTGCGTTTTGCATCCAATACAGAGCCTTTTAAGAAAGTCTTCTTTTCCAGTTTCCGTAGTTTGGCTTCAGTGGAAGCTGCTTTATTGAAACGAAGAAAGAAGTTTTCTCTGATTTCTTCGTACGTTTCGCCAGTTTGTTCTTTTTCATGAACCCACAAACTAACGATGAGACGTTCCTCAGTCGTATATTTGCTTGTATCCGCCATTGCTTACAACACAAACATAACACAGCGCTTCACATCGACAACAATCGCCTAAAAACCCGCGCGCAAGAAAAATCTGAAGGGGGTAAATATTCCTCTCAGCCTATGAATAGTTTTACATTAGTTTTCGGTTTCGGAAAATTACTTTATTTCAATATAAACATTATCCGATCGCGACTTTTGGTCCACTCTGTACTTCTGTTATAGAGTTGGTTCAGCAACCAATGGCTCTGCTGTGAATATTTCACTTTCTACCCCTTGGACATCTCCATGTACATTTAATAATTGATTAAAGAAATTTTTCCATCTATTCAAAATATTGTTCAAAGCCGTGAGTAGTGTCATCGTCCTTAATTATGTTTATGCTAGATTGAAAACCTTTCTTGAACTCGTTTATTCCCTTGTAGAGATCCATAACATTTCTGTCTTTATTATGTCCTTACTATTTTCCTTTAATTCATATACTT
The DNA here is from genome assembly GCA_964059195.1 of Ectobius pallidus. Lineage (NCBI taxonomy): Eukaryota > Metazoa > Arthropoda > Insecta > Blattodea > Ectobiidae > Ectobius > Ectobius pallidus. Next base: position 82,294,289 of record CAXKWD010000003.1, read on the forward strand.
GGTAAAAGGCTTTGTATTGGCTTAGAAAACAGGATGATGGCAACAGAAATTATATATACGAAAATTTTTAACATAAACCAAGTACGCTACATCAGAAGTCAGTAAAAACTCCTAACCACTGATATGTTATTTATTTGTCAATAAAAAGCAATGATTACAAAGAAATATATTGTCCCTAAAGAATGGACACCTCTTATGTAATAAAAACATGATATTAAGGTCAAAACCTCTTAGGAGTAGATTTTGCACAACCACCTATGACACCTGACAGTAAAAACTTGGAATAAAGTACAGTATCATTAAGAGTGAACATTAGTCCGCAATCTGAACAGTAAAAGATCAGGTTTGTTAATTTGATGGAAGAAAACATGACACAAATGCAAAGTGCTTTCATTCACAATGCAACTAAAAGGCGCCAACAGTCCCATACAGGTTCTCCTCAGAACAATAATTCCATCATAAGATACCATGTTGCAGTATACTTAATCTATGAGTATTTTGTTACATGGTCTCTACAGAAGAATCCAGAGGCTTAGTAAGATCACAGTGAAGCTGTAAAACATTTTTCAGCAAACTGCAGATATGAGGTCTCCATTCTTCAGTGACAATATGATGGTACTGTACATGCAATTACTTACTTGGATGTAATATCAGCAACTTTGCTTCGCACAACATCCAGGTTCTGGTCAATCTGTGCCTTGTTGTTCTCATAAACTTTGGGCAGTGTAAATAGCGCCACAAATGCTGAAAAATCAACAGTATAAGAAAATAGGAACTGGGAACAAAACCATATGAGTTGACTGCACTAAACCTCCTTCACTTTTTAATCACCTCTAACTTCTACACAGTCCCTTACTAAATATCACATTTGTACTCATCTAACAAGTATTTTTTGTTTATAACAAGTTAAAATGTGAAAGGTTCACTGTCAAGGACTTTTGACAGTTTAAAACAAATCCTAATGTCAGCTTACATAAATTTTCAATAGAATTCACCCACTTCACTTAAAAGAGAAGACTGATCCCACAGGATTTAACTAGTGCTAGGTATAGAGTGCACTGGGTAGGAAGAACTCGAGATATACCCTAAGAGCTGTAATAAGGAAATTGCTGAATTCATTTTCGCAATACAAATACAGTGAGTCAGTGAGCCAATGACACAGGTTTCAGCATCTCGGCAGGCACAGCTCCAACTCCCGAGAGATTGGGTGAAATATCTACGCAAATAAAACCGCGATCGGTGTAATGGTTCAGGTTCTCACAGTTACAGTTGGAATTACAATGAAAATAACCATGTACCTCATCACAAGAGATGTTGGAAATGTCCTCCTCTTGCATCCACACAACACTGGCAACTTTTTAGGAAATTTTATTTCATGCATATAAGTTCAGCTTCCGAGATAGAGTTAATTTATCTTGTGATATTGTCTTTAAGTTCTTCTAACAGTATGTAACTATTATTTATGGGGAAACTTGAAAAATAAAGTGTATAGGTCAATTTTCCATACATTGAAAGAACTTAAAAGACAACATCACAAGAGAATTGAACTCTATCTTGGAAGCTGAACTTATGCGCGTGAAAGAAAATTTCCTAAAAAGGTGAAAGTGTTGAGTGGATGCAAGAGGAGGACATTCCCAACATCTCTTGTGATGAGGTACACAGTTATTTTCATTGTAATTCCAACTCTAACTGTGAGAACCTGAACCATTACATCGACTGCAGCTTTATTTGCGTACATATTTCACCCGATCTCTCTGGAGTTGGAGCTGTGCCCACCGCGACACAGAAACCCGCATCATTGGCCAACTCTTACGTGGGACTCACTGTAGTACCTGTCCTTGGCTGACCCCATTCAGAGCAGCCCAGAGTCAAAGTCTCTGTCTCCCCACCACTCAATTTTCAAAATATCATGCAATATGTTTGGGGAGTAATAGGTGCCTATTGCTTCATTTACTAAAAGGATACTTTTGTCCTGCTGGACAAATTGAATCTAAAGGATGGTGTTGGAGGGAAGGAATAGAAGACTGCAAAATATATAGTTATACCTGGAATTTACTAACATATACTCGGGAATCCATAATGTGATGAAATTCTGAAGGATAAAAATTAAACAAAATATTGTAAACTAGCATGTGCCCGCGGCTTCGCCCGCGATAATTATTTAAAAAATTAAAAATTAAAAGCATAACCCTAATAGTTAAATCATTATTTTTATTAACACCTAAATCACGTGGACTACATATCACGATTAGATAGCGTCGCCTGGTAAAGGCGCCCGCGGTTTCCCCCGCGATAATTATTTCAAAAATTAAAAACTAAAAATTAAGAGCATAATAGTTAAATCATTATATTTATTAACACCTAAATCACGTGAATTACATACCACGATTAGATAGCGTCGCCTGGTAAAAGCGATCTCATATTAGAGTCCCTTGGCCCAGGAAATCCCTGTATAGTGAGTTTCGTCCAAATCGAACGATATTTAACCATATTTAGGTCTATGTTGATTATCCCTCTTCCGTGTAGGTTGAAAATTTCATATGTCTACGGGCCTTGACATTCTAAACAAATGAATCGACCAGCATGGGCTTACAACATTCAAGCGATCGCGATGCTTTTATTTCCACGGTATGACAAAAATAGCCAAAGCCAACTGCAATTGATTTGACATTGAAATGTATTACTGAAATCTGATGCTTCGACAGCGCTAAAATCACGTTTTCTGCCAGTTTTTCACTCATAACTCGCGAACGAAAGCTAAAATTACAAATTCGGCTTCGAGGTGCATTCGCCCACCTTTCAGTCCATCTATCTTTAAAATTTCAGATCTCTGCGTTCAGTAGATTTCGATGGGCATCGTGGACAGACAGACAGACAAACAGCATGTGCCCGCGGGTTCCCCCGCGATAATTGTTTGAAAAATTAAAAACTAAAAATTAAGAGCATAGTTAAATCATTATAATTATTAACACCTAAATCACGTGGAGTGCATTCCACGATTAGGTAGCGTCCCCTGGTAAAAGCGACCTCAGATTCGAGTTCCTTGGCCCAGAAAACCCCTGTATAGTGAGTTTCGTTCAAATCGAACAATGTTTGACCATATTTAGGGTTGATTATCCTTCTTCCGTGTAGGTTGAAAATGTCATATGTCTGTGGGCCTTGACACTCTAAACCATATATGGGCAACGCCCGGCCCGCCCCGACTTTTGATCCGGCCCGCGGAACATTTTAAAATCGCGCTCGAAAAAGTAAATATTTTCGATTCTCGCCAACAAGAGAGCAGAGGCGTAACGAGGGGGGTTTTGAGGGTTTGAACCCCCCATTGATTAAAAAAAGGAAATCATAAATATTGTAAAGTTTAGCCCGCATCTTTCCAAAGGTTGCCCATACCTGCTCTAAACAAATGAATCGTCTAGGATGGACTAACAAAATCAACCGATTGCATTGCTTTTATTTCCAAGGTATAAGGTATGATGACAAAAATAGCCAAAGCCATCTGTAAGTGATTTGATATTGAAATTTATTACTGAAACTGATGCTTCTAAAACGCAAAAAAAAATGCACGTTTTCTGCCAGTTTTTCACTCATAACTCACGAACGAAAGCGAAAATTAAAATTCCTGCTTCGAGGTGCACATTCCGACCCTTTAGTCCGCCTATGTATAAAATTTCAGATCTCTGCGTTCAGTAGATTTCGCTGGGCATCGCGGACAGACAGACAGACAGACAGACAGACAGACAGACACTTCCTTTTATTAATATAGATACCCCCAAAACAATTGACTGAACTCAGGCTTTGTAACCTAGCCTACAAGCAAGAAGACTTTTCAGACAATGTTTACAAAATTAAACATAATCTTCCTTCCTGTTTTTAACCCTTTCAATGCTACATCCATAAAATCCATCAGCGTGTACCACTACTGGCCATGCTACTGATTCATATATCTAACACACCAATGTAGTGTCACATAGCATATGGTGTCATCTGTTGTCTACTTCCCGACACCCTGCTCTGTGAACTTTGCTGACATCTGTAGCAAAATATTTTAGGTGAAAAAGATATTAAATCAGCTGTGTTGTGATGACATGCAGGTTACCCTGGGGTTACATAAATTATCTCTGAACTTCAAGAAATATGTTCTGTGGTCTTGTTTTGGAGGAAACGGAAAAATTATTTGTCCATTTATGATTACAAAATAAATCTGCAAACGAATTCAGCACCACCAGTTTGCATAGTGAATAATATGTTAGCAGTGAAAAAGGTAAACACTTTTTCCAATTCACTGCTGTAAACTATGAATTAAATCACACAAGTTGTCTAACACTGAGATTTTATGGTTATGAGTGGATACAGTTATTCCAACTAAGATACTAAACACTAAACAATCCCTAAATATGTTACAATATTATAAGAATTATTAGCTTTTGTTGTAACTTTTGTGTGGGGATTTCAATGTATAATTAAAATTTATGTATAGTTTATATAAAGTCATACAAGATGCTTGAGATTATTACTATTTCATTACATTTATTTATTAATAATTATTTATAACAACAATACAATGATAATAATAATAAAAAATATAATAATAATAATAATAATAATAATTAGTGGTAGTAGTAGTAGTAGTAGTAGTAGTTTGTGCAGTATGTATACAAATACACACTAACATCGAGTTTCAGTACTGATAACATGAAAAGAAATTTTAAGGATTAATATAAAATATACTCTTACAATACAATGTCACTGAATTCTGAAGGAAGAAAATTAATTGATATAATTTAAACAAATTCAAGACTCAGAAAATAATTATATTAAATATTATTCATAAACAAACTTCATTGTATAAAAGAAGTCTTTCTTCAGGCAAAAGTGCCACTAATGTGCTTCTGCATGACAAACATTTTTTCTGCATTTCTTTAAAATTGTTACTTAATTATGTTTGTGTAGTGTTACAGTAGAACTACAACTATCCGGATCACTTTGAGGATATATTTAAATGGTTTTTGCAGCAGCAAGCATTGGAGAACCCTCCTTCAGGGCCAATTATTTCCGAAAAGGCAAAACAAAATTCAACGGTTTGTTAGCAGAACAACTGACTGACCAATATGTTCAAGATGTGACACTTATGTAAATACAGTACTACTATTTCATTTTTCTTTAAAGAAAAGACTTTTTTCCAAGATTTATCCAATTATCTAGATGTTTGGTTATCTGGATTGGGTCCAGTCCAAATTAATCCAGATAATTGGAGTTCTTCTGTATTTAGGCCTGTAAGCAACTATAAAATGTGCCAGAAGTTGTCCAGCGTTCTTTAAAAAATGCCTCTATTGGACTACTGCATTTATCTATGCCAGGATTGAATTCGCAAGTGCCTGACCAACTGTCCCACTAAAGCCAACTGCAAAAATATTAGGACAAAAATCCTGTCTTATCCAAATTCAATTACTAACCTATGTAGCACTTTTTAATAAACTTTTATTATGTGCAAGGTCATTTTCAATCCTTTCTACTTCACTCATTTTTCTCTTGCAGATCTTAACCCTTTCAGAGCTGAATTTATATTTTAATATAAGTATTCATCAAGCAAAATCACTATTGGGATGTGATATCAACTAGGAATATTGTAGTGGAATAGCTGGTTTCCATAAATGACAATTTTAATATATGGATAGTATCTTTGTGCTTTGAGATAAAGCATTAATGTATTAAGCCTAAATCTCAGCCTTTATGCAATTTTTGCAGCAAAACATATTTACATCAATAAGCAGTGAAAAGATTAACCTTTTCACTGCTACTGACGTACATATGCATCACTGCAACAATTGCATATAAAGCCCATAGGATATTTTCAAACTTACAGAACTATGGGAAAAGTGTGCAAAAAAACTGAGACTATGTGGAAAAGTGAAAGAAAGGTCTGTAGATTGAGATGATATACAGTGAGTCCCACGCAAGAGTTGGCCAATGACTCGGGTTTCTGCGTTGCGGCTGGCACAGCTCCACTCCTGAGCGATCGGGTGAAATATCTACGCAAATAAGGCCGCGGTCGGTGTAAAGATTCAGGTTCTCACATTTACAGTTAAAATTACAATTAAAATAACCACTTACCTCATCACAAGAGATGTTGGAAATGCTCTCCTCTTGCATCCATTCAATACTGGCACCGTTTTGGGAAATTTTCTTTTACGCGCATAAGTTCAGCTTCCGAGACAGAGTTACTTTCTCTTGTGATAGGCCTAAGTGATATTGTCTTTAAGTTCTTCTAACAGTATGTAAATATTATTTATGGGGAAACTTGAACTTAAAGACAATATCACAAAAGAAATTAACACTTTCTCGGAAGCTAAACATGCGCATGAAAGAAAATTTCCTAAAAAGGTGCCAGTATTGTGTGGATGTAAGAGGAGGACATTTCCAACACCTCTTATGATGACATAGGTGGTTATTTTTATTGTAGTTCCTACTGTGAATGTGAGAACCTGAATCATTACACCGACCGCGGCATTATTTGCGTAGATATTTCACCCGATCGCTTGGGAGTTGGAGCTGTGCCAGCCGCGACGGAGAAACTCGTGCCATTGGCCAACTCTTGCGTGGGACTCACTGTACTTGGTTTCACTTAGAAATAAAGATTAAGGTTGTGAAAAAATGTTGCTCACGGCTTTCAGTATGCCCCTCGTATGTCTTCAGATGAATATTGCTCATGCCTTTTGTAACATAGTTAGTAGGTAAATCTCAATATTCTTCCTTCACTAGTTATTGCTGGTCAGTGAATATATTTTGTTCAATAGCTAATGGGTTTTATACAATACTTTTCCAACAATAGGCATATTTGAAAGTATACTTCACCCCTTTCTTTTCTACTAGCTAAGGGTGTGCAGAAAGTATAGACAAATCTTTCAGATGAAATAAACCTTTCCTTATCCTCATTCACTGTTATTTGTAACTTTTCTCTGTTATTAATATTTATGAAAAATATGTAACATAAAGAACATGTAAGAAAAATATAACACATATCAAAATGATCTAAATATTCATCAAATCACTGAACCAAGTCTTAAAACTGTCACAAGTTAGATGCCATCTTATATAATTAGAAAATAAAACTAATACAAAATGTGTTACCTTTCTTTATTGTAACACGGAATGGAGTTCTGTATGCTAACTGGCATTGTTTTAATGTCAAGAGAAACACACTTCATAAATCCACCACTAGTTATGACTAGGGACCGGATTTTTAGGTTTTTGAAAACACTGTTTTAGGTTTTCCATTAGGTGAAATAGTTTTTTTTAGGTTTTTTTGTCCAAAATATCTTTTTCGGATAGAATAGTTGGTTTAACGAATTTGAATGTGCTACATAGGATTCAATACATAATACTTGTAAAGTTTAACTTAACAAAATTGACTTAAATTTGTGTAAACTTGCTTTTGGACAATATTATACAATTGAAGAAAGAAAGTATAAACAATCAAAAGAAGCAGTGAAAATAAGATTGCCTCACATTTCCTGGTTACAGTATAATATCACTAAATATCTTTCAAGATTCCCAACTGTGAAGTTCTTCCTGTTATCTAGACACTACCCTTCTCAGGATTCGAATCCGATGCTTCTAATTTAGTTAAGTAAAATACTCTATGGTTGGATGTGGATAATGTGAAACTGATTATTTTCCTTTCTTCGGTTGTTACGCATGCTAACTGCACAACATATCAACTAGGGACGAAAACTTCCCTTTTTTAGAAAGGTAAATAATACTTAACGTGTTTCTGGCAGCCTTGACAAAATATTACTTTGCCATCTGTAGTGAAATTCAGGTTGTCGCCAATCCACTGCCGTAATAAACTCGATTTCATTTGTTTCGGCATAATTAACATGTCTTCTTAAAACTCATAGTGTGACCACTAAGTATGAATAACAGGGCAGTAATAAAGGCAAACAAGCGCTTTAAAACACAGAAATCTATATCCTTGTTCATACGAATATTTTAAAAGGAATGCACGCCGGTGCTCTTACACTTCATCTCTAGATACTGTCCATCCTAGACGACAATGGGTTGAACGAAACACTGGTGGTATTAATTTCAACCCGACAAAAATTATTCTCTCCGCAAAATATCGATTTCTCAACTGACAAACAAAAAAGACAAAAAATGTAGCCTAAATTAGATATTTTAGGTTTTATATCCCGTTTAGGTATATTTAGGTTTTTATACCCCATTTAGGTATTTTTAGGTGCCACAGAATTAATGTGGGTGAATCCTATGGACATGATTCAAGAAAGTGTATGAGCGCTTATTGTTTTGGAAGCAAGGGAAAAAATAGGTAAAAACCTAAGAATCCGGTCCCTAGTTATGACTAACGACGAGCAATGACCCAAATATATTACCCATGGATTGCGATAACATATTTTTTGCCAAGAAAAATACATTTTGTGCAGCATGCCATTTCATTCAGTGAATCCATCTTCCAATGCTCTCTAGAAGCAGGTTTACATTTTTTAAATTCTGACATTTACGCAAAAGTAGTTTTACATTCATGTTAGAAGAAAAACAACTTGCTCAGATTTATAACTTTTATCATATAAACACTCTAAAGGTGTCCTAAGTTTATTCATCACTGCAAGTCTGTTTTACCAAAATTGTAAACTAAGAGAAGGCAGAGCAACCAACTGATCTTTTGCCAAAATTAAAAAGAAAAAAAGAAATCTCAAAAAATAATCAAGTATAAAGAAAAGGACATACCAATGATAATGAGAGTCATGCCATTGAACCAGGCGCCCACGTAAGTCAGACACCACAGAAGTACTCCAAACTTGATCGAGTCCACCAAATCCTCGACCAAGAAGAGTCGTCGGAGTTCCAATGCTGCTGCATTCACGTGGGCTACAGCAATGTCTGTTACTTCTCGCACCTTATCTTGTGGCAATGTCAGGTCCAGTTCCAAGATTTCCCTGTAAATACAACAGTCTGTTAATATATATTTAAGAACATCTGCCCAGCATACTGAGAGACCCTAAGCTTACAGAACCCTTTGAAAAAAAGAAATCTCTATTGTTGCTCATAGTGTATAAGCAGTTATGTAAAATGAATAGTGTCACTTAATATCTCAAAATATCTCAAAGTTGCAACTAATTATGAAATCCACAAGAAGGCCGAGTTTTGAAGTGTCCTTGGTGTCCCTCAAACTCTAGAAAGAAGCCTTTTACCTCCCATGCTGTTTGAGTTCACTGTAACACTTACTGAAGTGAAATACATGGTCGGTATATAGATTTCTTTTCTTTGCTCTTCCTTAGAGCCTATTGGTCAGTTTGTTCGAATCAGGCCAATTAATCTAGTTCCATCCTGGTCTAGTCTATGACTAAAGTGATTGTACTCCATGTACCACTTTCCTATTTGGGTCATAAAACGTAAGTAAAATAGACCAAGAATGCAATTCAAACTGTATACAAATATATTAAGGTCTGTACAAAACTGTTCACCTGAAGTTAAGCTCCACCAAATACCAACAGGAAAGGGAAAAGTATGGTAATATAACAGAATGAACATCTAGAATAGTCGAACATCAGTTAACTGAACTAAATGAGACTAGGGGTAGTTTGGATTTTCAATTTGTTTGGATTGAGTATGAACAAAGTAACACATTAAAACTTGGAGAAAAGTATAATAATAGAAATGAATAACTATATACACTGACAGACAAAAAAAACTTATCACTGTAAATTTTTTTTTTTAAGAATAAACATAATTTTGATTGGATGTTTATACATTGTTCTTGGTGAGGATGAATGATTATTTTTAATGGATCATTAGCTATAGATAGCCTACAGCATACCTGCTTTCTTCATATCTTCACTTTATCACCAAACAAAACAACAAAAAAACATCGCAATAAGGTGATTCCAATCTGATTATGTGCACTAGCTTGCCATACATATTGCTAGGTGTTTCATTGTTGTATTGCGTCATTTCCTTCCAAACTGAAAGGAAACTGTCTCCCTTCGCATCAAAGTGATTCTGTCAGTAAGTTTAGTTGAAATTATGCCTCTCAGACCTGAAGACGTTGCCAAAGCTACTGCTCTAATTGATGGACGCAGCCTCCGTTATGTCGCTGCAACCTTAGGCTCACCATTCACCATGGTGCAAGAGGCAACATGGGGAATTAAGTGTGAAATGTGTCATTAAATTTTAATCTTAAAAATGTATACAATTGCAGTAATTTTAGTTCAAGCACTAGGTCTACTACGTAATTTTTATTTAAACTTAATTATTCAAAATTTCTTTAAGTGATCGGTTTTTTCTGCCTGTCAGTGTAGTTTCATGTCTTAATGGAAAGAAATATTTTTTCTGGCACCACTTCCAAGCTTTGATTCTTTCCTAAACCAAATACAATTACAACTGTCACATATTCAGACGGGTGCTTCACTTTGAATTCCACATGAACAATGAATATAAAACAAACTGTCAGTTTGCTGAGGTTTATAATACTGTATAGGAATTTACAACCATCCATCAGAACAATTTGCTACCACCAGCACCCTCATTCACTAAGCAGATAGCTTTCTCCAGCTCATCCCTTCCTGCAGTGCCATATTAAAACCTTTAAAATATTATACCAAACTCCCAAACATGTTGAAGTTCAGTAAAAATAGAACTCCCAAACATATTGAATGTAGTGCAGTAAAAATGATTAAGTAGGAAATTGAAGCCTAACTGCAAATAAGGGGCTATGTTACATTCACAAGTCTCGAGAAAGTGCTCTCCAAAGCCAATGTTGAGGTCAGGATGCCTAGTAATAATGTAACACAGACCACTGTTCCATTCAAGTTATAGGCTACTACTGATTTATGAAAACAACACAAGTAAATATTAAGAGAGGAAAAAACAAAAACAACCCACAAAATAATACTGGCTATGTATTGTAAAATAGATGAACAATGATTGTTTAGCTTGGCATGAAGAAAGCAGACACATTACTTTCATGTTCGACATACACCCTTGTTTCACAAGTTTTGAAGCACATTTTGCTTCATAATTTTCTGCACAATGATGTCAGTTCTTATCTTAAAGTAAAATTAAGTGCAAAGGTAGGTGGAAGAGGCATCATAGACTTTTGTTCTGCAAATAATTCAATTTTTACAAAATTGTAACATAAACTTGCTTGCGACTAAGCTTCAACTGTTGTAACATGTAAGATCGACTGCTCAATCAGTGATTGTTTTAGGTTATAGTCTATTTTAGTTTGTAAAACAAACAGTCTACACATCATGACATGATGAACAGTGACAGGACATATAATATAAGCTGCATATGAGCAAAAGGAGATATGTAAATAATGTATAATTTTATGTGTGAGGTTCAAGTATTATAAATCTCATATAATAATAAAGACAAAATTAATAACACTAGGTATTATTGGTAGTACCAAAAGGTTAATCTAAAAAAACAAAACTGATCTTAACGAAAAGTGTTGGTAATAACTACAATCTGCACAACCATTGGTATAATGTATCGACTGTCTCGCCATAAGCTACCTCACTTACAATGACACAAATAGCAATGTGTTTTATTCATTTTTGATGTTTTAATTATTCAATACATGCTTAATTCTTGAAGTATTCGATAAATCACAGCAGATACAGTAGAGTCCCGCTATTCCGAACATAAGTTAGTTCAGAAAAAATACCAATTTTTTAAACTTTAAAACAGGAGAAATTAAAAAGACGTTCGTGAAAAAACGTACATTTATTGTTATACAAAGAAGTTAAACAGAGACATACATAGAGCATAAGCTTGATGAAAATGCCTGAAACCAAATTGGAATGATAGCTAGTCACTTACAGCATATGTTGGCTCCATTTATACAATCCCACGCACTTAATTTACGCCTTAACAAGTCAATACGTTGATATTATTAATGAAATCCGCCTATTCCGAATTCCCGCTAAACAGAACGGTGTTCAGTCCCAATTAGTTCTGAACAGCGGGACTCTACTGTATAACACAAGGTCCAGATTATTTAAAGAAATTTATTGATAAAATGCAGATCTCTTGTTAAATTTCCAATGATAAAACTTCTTTTAACATGTTTTTCAGGTAATCTTTTCTGAAGATCACCGATTTGTCTCCAAATAAAATGATATACGTTCAGTATGCTATATGAGTACTTTATGTATTGTATATAATTTCTTATGAACGATTTGCACATTCCTACTTCAGACAAAGACAAGAAATTAAAGCTGTCTGTCATAAAGTTTGAAATTTTTTTATGATGCTTAAAGTACGCCAGAAATATATGAAAAAGCTTTTACAATAAATGGAATTATGTACCTGGTTAATTTCATAATATAATAGGATGTAACTTGCTCAGATATAGAATTTTATCATTAGATCACTCTAAAGGTGTCCTAAGATTAATCATCACTGCAAGTTCAATCCACTGAAGAAGCTCTGAATTTCTCATGGTATGAGACAACTGTATGGTATGAGTATCCTTCCTTGGTACAAGCACACTAAAGGCTGTGTTCACCAACATGGATAAAGTTCCTTGGAATTGTGGATAACAAAAACTACGATTAATCCATATCTTAAATATAGTAACTTAAACCCTTCAGGTTTCACCACGTAGTTTGACATCTTGGTTTTCAAAAGCTTGGTTTTTGTCTGACTCTTAAAATTTACATGAGAGAAACAAACATCATCTGGCAGGTGTTGTGTGAGGAAAAAAATAACTTATTAGCTTGCATTCAGGCCCTAAATGTACACAATACCACAGCAACAGGAAAGTTTCTTGCATGCTGGTGGGATTATTACTAGATATAAAATAAATCTGCAAACTGGGTTCATCCACCTTAAAGTATCAATGCGGCATCTACTATCTGATACGTTGCTGAAAATGAAAATTATTATTTTGAAAACGAATATATCATATTACAAATGTCTCTGTGTACAATAATGCATAATTATGATGCAATATAAAGGAGTACACTTGAAATATTTACAACTGTGAACCTGAAAAAATTGGATTATCAATATAGCCTATGTTCCATAACATTGTAATTATACCCAGTAGAGTGGTATGCGCCGGTATGGAATATTGTCACCGCTTTTGAAGGTCCAATCGCATACCGGCACTGGTTTCAATTGTTAAATAGCATACAGTCACTGAAAACCAGTTGCTATTTAATACAGGTAATGTTCCTTTAAGTCTTAATATAATAATTACTATATATATTTATGTACGACATGTCTTGTTAGATGGAATTGTTAAGCTGTGTCTTAATGGCAACTTGTGTAGAGGCAAGCAGCTTCATTTATGTTGCTAATAAATGATTTTCTTCTTTTCATGATTATTCATCCACTTTTCATCGGTAGACATTGTCAGTACAGAAGGCTGCGATGATAACTTGTGATGGTCTTTGTTGTCATCTTAATGACTATACCACTAGATTCGATGATTTTAAAAATACTTCTCGGTAACAAAATGTTGTAACTTTTATACTGTTTAAATAGGTCTTACATATTTTAAAAATATCTTGTGTGAAATTAATAAACTAAACTCCGTGACGCTACATCCCTTAATGGACTAAGCGTACCGACCCGACCGCTGCTCATCTACCATAGATGGCAGGATTTGGGGCATGCGGTCAGCATGCCAACACCCACAGCCGGTGTTGGTGGTTTCTGTGACCGTGAAATAAATAAAGGTACGCCAATCGACAGTACAAGATGTTCTGGTCTTGTGTTGTGCTCCTGCTTGGCAATCATCTATAAAGCAGGGTTGGTTACTCATGGAGGAAGTTAATTAAAACACCCCAAGTGTATATCACATAATTATGTTGTAAGGGAGGGCATGTGCTTTTTTAAATTCAGGTATAATAGGAAAATTTGTGCGATAGCATACCGCCTCTGGATTTTTCCCACTTCCTTCACTGATTATGCCCTTATGATCGTGTAATATTATGAAGTTTCAAATTATGTGAAGTTCAGGTTTGTATTGATATGTTATAATATCTAGGCTATGTTGTGACAATAATAAGACACTGTCTTGCCGCTACTTCTCTATCAAGTAGCTCCTAAATTTTGAATCACGAGGCTGAGTGCACCCCTGCCAGACCTCCCTACCTCAGAAAAATCCGAGGAGGTATCGGGAATCGAACTCGGGCCGACGGATCTGTAGTCAGCAACGCTAACCACAAGACCACGCCGGCGGACTCATATAATACTTAGCAACTCTTAATATGTACTGTCATAATTCTATTTAAAATTTTTAGTCCTATGTGGACAGTAATATATTCTGCCCTGCATTTTTGGGGGAGCAAAGTGTATATGTGCTATTTTCCTTTTCTTTTGATTTCAGCTCCTGAACGGTTTGATCAGGAATGTGAGGTTGGGAAATCAATCTACCCTAATTACATAGAATTTTATGTTGGAGGAACTTCTGTTTCTTTTTATGTCTACTCCTATTAGGAATAATCTGTATTAGGTAATGGGAATGCAAAATCCAAAGTCCTTGTGGGCTAAAAGTCAATACCTGCAGGTAGCATTTCTCCAAGGGAATAATCTGAAAGTGATAAATTGTTTCTTCCTCATTTTTACTCTTATACAGAATATAGGGACCTAGAGTTTGAAAATTAAACTTCTACAAATTTACTTCAAAAGAAGCAAAATAGACAACTCTTTTAAGCAAGCAATTAATTAAACTGATCAATTTTCTGATTAATGAAGTTACTACCATATCACTATGATGTAGGCTAACATCTGAAGAGAAAAATAAGACTCACTTGAATGGATGGCCATCTGAAGTCTTCTGGACAGCTTGCAGTACATTTTTGTAAATGCGGAAGCTGATGGTGCCAGTGAGAAGTCCAAGGGAAAGGTATGCCACGACACTAATAAGTGAGAAGTATGACAGGGACAGAAGAACACCCAGTACACTTCCAAAAACAATCCCCGACTTCTTAGGGTCACGCCAGTACACTAGCTCCACCACTGCAACAAGAGAAGTGTTCTCATAAATAAACAGATATTACAAATATCACATTAAAGTATATACCAGTAACAACAAGTGAAAAATAAAAGCAGAATACAATCACCATGCAACAAAATCACTTCCTAAGTTATGGGATCCTAACAAAATTTGCTTGCAAAACACTCAACAATTCGATGGACTGATTAGAACTACACACAATCTAAGTACAAACCTAGTTCTTATTTCCAAACACAATATAAAAGGCTACTTAAACAAATCATGGTTCATTCTAATGGTATTAAAGGCTTGTTATGATTCATTGGTAATCAATGGTTATCTAAGGGTAACAAGTTTTATTTCAACCTGGTTCAGAAAATACCTGTTTCTTGGTAAACACTAACAGTTAAAATAATCTCATTTTATGTAAAATAGTTCTTAAATTAATGAAGTTGGGCTATGCCCATTTGGCATCCTTTATTGACGAAATTATCCTGCATAAAATTCTCTCTCTTTAGGAGTTTTCAATCAGGTTAAAATTAGCTATTAGCTGGTTTTTATGCAGGGCTATCCTCATGCAAACACAAGTACAGTGGTATTAATCAGAGGTGGCAGTCAGATGCGCGTGAGAGAGATGACGCATGTAGGAGGAATCATGAGGAGGGGTAAGACTGCTGAACTTCTCTAGCGGGAGAGGAGAAGCGATTGTAACAAGGTCTCTTGTTTCTTCACTGCATTATACGATCTTACCGCTCTGAAAGCAACGACATAACTAACCCATACACCCCTCCATGCAGTACGAATGTTTATTGGACTCGTCTGCATCTACTGAGCACCCATGCTTGGACTGCCACGTCTGATTAATACCACTGTAGTAGGTGCATGAACATACAGGCTTGTTGAAGCTACTAAAAACTACCACTTCAGATCAGCTGGCACACAATGATCAACCAATGATAAGTTCTTAGGAGCTATTATAATTCAATACATTGAAACAAAAAATTAAATTAAATTATAGACAAAATATGTTAAGAGAAATGTATTTTAAAAAAAATCGCTTTACATTTGAAAGAATGAAAATATTTCTGGCAAGTACATAAATACAGCTACGTTTCTATCTAATTCTCAAGTAAACAATATTCAGTTCATGATCACTGTTTCTGAAGATCAGACGGTCTGTACTTCAGACAGGCTGTTTCTGCAAATGAGATGATCTGTATACTTCAGAGAGGACAGGCAAGTTTCAGCACTGAATATGTGTTGAAATTCTTTGCCACTTGTGAAAAGATGTAGTGACAGTTTTAATATTATCAATTTGTCTAGATCAGCAACGGGCATCTCGCCAATATTGCAAGTGCACTGTGAAAGGACAAAGTGGGCAGCATAAACTGGTTATTCCATGGGTGGGGGAAAATGGGCGGATCAGAGCTGCACTGATAGTAGGGTGGGGGAAAATGGGCGGATCAGAGCTGCACTGATAGTAATGTTGAAGCAGTTCTATCAATATTTTCCTTAGTCACATTTCCCAAGACTGCATAAACTTACAGCTCAACTTATGTCAATATTCGGTTCCATGCAAATGTGCAAGTATTGCATCAGATATTTACTCTAGGCCTTAAATTAGACAAAATGTTTCATTTTCTTAATCAGTACGTTTACATGCAGGTTTCATATCGATCTGAGTCCGATCCCCGTACTGAGATCGCCATGTAAACGCAAACTCAGTCCGGAATGAATTTTCGATCTGATCCTCTGCAAATGGAGAAACGGATCGGTTCAATTCCATGTAAACACTAAAAAACTCAATCCTGGTGCGCATGCATACACTCACATGGCGTTCGTCATTTGTTCGGTCAGCTGATGGTCAGTTTAATAAAAAAAAATACTCACACTATAATATTAATATTGTTATGCGCTAAACTTGAGAATAAGGTGACCGTCGTCATAACCGGGCCGTACCGAGTTGGACCAAGCCTACAATGTCGCCAATATTACGAACATGATTACATGCCGATTGAATTTGGCAGATAAACGACTGTTGTAGCAATGTTTTATGAAAGATGTGGAAGGGTAGAAAAGCTTCTGCATTAAGAATTCTAGGTCCGTGACAGGTTATGTTAGGTTAGGAACAGTCATGTTAGTTTAGCAGCAGCATTCTGCATAGCGCGGGGTTCGTGCCATGTAACGATGTTTTACAAAAGGCGTGGAATCCTAGGTCAGTGACGGGTTATGTAAGGTTAGGAACATCTGTATTAATTTAGGAGCAATATACTGAATAGCGCGGGGTTCATTATGTTTCACATTGAATCTTTCCTACGACGGGAAATTTTACCCTTGTGCCGATCGTTTCTCTTTTGTTCCCCGCGGCTCGGAGGGGCATGGTCGCTAATGGCAGAGCATGGCTGGCTATGCTATTCTGAAGGAGTTCCTTGTTATGTTACTCTTTTATGCCATGATTTGTTTAAGGTGACTAGAAATTATTAATAGAACCCACACTTTTTAATATTTTTGATCATGCAATCATTGAACACGGCAATTGTTTACACAGGTTAGCCACACAAATAGCCATACATAATCAAGTTAGCCAATAGTACAACAAATCTCAACACAATCTAAGAACTTTCCATGTAAACAGGGAATGTATTAAGTTGGGATCGGATTCAGATAGATTTCAATCCCGCATGTCAACGTGGTAAGTGATGCGAGATTTGGTTAATATTTTCCAGGCTTTGGGGCCGTGGTCTATCAGTTAAGATACCGGACGTTTCGCCTGCATCTACGGGAAGCATCATCAGCGGGTGTTCTCAAGCGAAGTCTCCTCGGAGAGGAATTTATACTTCTCAACTATATTCTCATTTCATTCTTCAGATAACCTAGTGTATCCAGATTGGACTCTCCATTTGGTGTGATAAATATCAGACTAAAAAAAAATAAGGCATTTTAAATGGTTTAGTAGTGTGTTATCTCGTGTACGTAGGCAAGGACGAGATGAGCATGCGCAGTATTGATGTTCATTCTTTTTGCAGCTGGCTGTACATAAAATAAAACTTCATAACCAACAGAGAAAATTTCCTGGGTTTAGGGCTGGGTGTTGTGTCCTTTCATTCTTATCCCACGAGAGGCAATGGGAAATCTTTGCGGTATCACCCTTGCCTGAATGACCTCAGACGAGTCATGGTCACCATCCCACGGCTTTGGGCAGAACACTCATCATCATCATCATCATCAACAATCAACAGAGGAAGGTTTGAAGATGCCTTCATTAAAACCATGAAGCATTTAGAAACTAGGCCTACTATTTAATTACGTTATAGACAATCTAAGCAGACAGCTTCTAGCACAGTAAAAGATAGTATAAGAATAACATAACCCTACTAATATAATTTAAGTTTCAAACATATCAGAAACATCCTCTTTTGTCTTTTGTTTGATGTTCTTATTTTCATATGTTGAAATAAACCAAAATTTTTTGCTGTCACAATGAAATAAGCAAATGAATTTTCGAAATTACTTAAGTGTGAATATTTTTATATAATTCGGAGGTATACCTAATTCGGACTACTGGATAAAATTCATGAGACCATGAACAATGACCACCCACTAAATAACTAAAATCGCCAGAACAGATTGCATATTGACGTACAAAAGCTTAGTGAACACATGGTGGGCTGTCTTCCTAGTGCTTCAAATAAACATAAAATATTCAGTGAAACTCGAGATACTATACTTTACTTACCGTAAAGCAAGATATCGAGGGTGCGGTAATACTTGGAAAAAATCAAGAGGGTAGTCTAGGTTTCAAGCATATGGTCGTAGAACTTAACCAGTTAGTGCTGTATTCAGAATTAATGTTCTCATTATAGTAGCCTACATTAAAATTACTCAGAACTTGCTAATAGATCAGAAATATTTATCTATTATTTCCTTTACAAACTTAGTAGCCTCACAACAGATGCTGGATATTTTCCAACTTATACGTGGCGTGAGTGATACATATGTTCGCAGCTGCCAAGGAACGTAGACGTGATACTCGCCCTTGAAAAAACGACCGGTGCTTAATGTCTGCCGGGAACAAAGGATAACCTTTTCATCCCCTTTCGCTGGTAACACACAATAAAAGTCTTACCAGGTCCCCTTTCCACGTATTCCTCTGATGGAGAATTTTGTAACCTCGTGCGTCGAACCATTTTCTATGGAGCTGACACTACTGCTGGTCTAGCAAAAAGAGAGCAAAGAACTGGATCCACAGGACTGCACTGCACGCGAGGAAAGGTGGTAAAGCCGGTTCCAGACCTCACGTGATGCCCGCCATGTTCAAATTAAATGACACGTTTTCACCACGTTGTCTTGTCAACTTTATATTTGCACTCTTAAAAAGATAGCCACGAGAACCTGTATGATTCCACGCAGTACTCTGTGGCAGTGAAAATAGACGGGAAGTGAACTGTGCTGATAAAACGCAGACAACACAAGACAACCTTCAAGACCAGTGTTGACCAGATTGCGACGCATACCCCTATGGTAATAGTTAGGGCCCGTACTTTATGAAAAATCATATTTTAATCAAGTGTACAAGACAAAAGAAATTTCAGAAAATAATGGTTTCATTTTGCGTATTGTTTTATGATAGTGGATCATATTTGATAGTAAAATGTGTATGTTTTATTAATTTGTCAAATTTTAACGGCATGTTTTTTAAATATTTTAAATATTGGCATATCTCTGTTAATTCAAACATCTTCAAAACATTTGCATAAGCGAATGTTTTGAGAACCAACTGTACAATAATTGACAGTACATAGACCAACGTTTTCGGAACTGTCTGTATAATATTAAACAAACGTTTCACTTTATTAATTTTTAAATCACTACGGTTTTTTGCATGACCTCTTTTTTAGTTTTGTAAAGTTTTTGTAATTTATGATGTAATTCAGGTAGCAAGATAATGTAAAGTAATAACATTACTTAATTGGTTCAAAGAGCATATGTTACAAATTTTAGAGCACGGTTATTGCATGCATATTCGTCTTCTGATACATCATTTACTTTATAATAATGTAGAATTAAAATATCAATCTGAACGTAACTTCATATAATAGTGTTCTGGTGTTCATGACTGTTTTTTCAAAAAATGTGGATACAAATTTTATTCCACACTTTGAAGCCAAGAAGGCCGATAGTATTCGAAGTTAGTAATCCAGGTTTTTATAACCTGTTTACGACACCAATTCTTTATTTTACTGTATTTATTTCTAGTATTTCTTTCTTTCATACAACTATGTTTCCAATGATTCTTTAATCGAGTCCTTGTCGTTCGGTAGTTTTTCCAAGTTCCATCTTGGATTTCTTTTACATGTCCGCCTAATCTTCTAAGTCTGCTACAAGGAAACTGTGGTCTGTGTTGATATCAGCATTTGGCAGGGTCTTCACATCTTTCACATATCTATATACCAATGCATTCGATATTACCGGTAACAATGTCGAATCATATATTAGCTTTTAATTTTGGGAACTAAAATTGTTATCAAAATTAGTTCTGGAAGCTAAAATCCTGAAACGAGTATTGAGATAGAGTAAAGTAATACTTGAGAAGACGAAAATACAAAAATACTAACGCTGTCGAATATAAGAGATTGAATAATGTACTAAGAAGAGAAACAGAGAGCAAAAGAAAAGTTACTTGAAGAAAGTTGAAATCATGGAGCTTCAACGAAAAGGAAGATACGATTTAATGTATCAGAAAGTGATGGAGTTAGAATGTAAAGAAAATAAAGGAATATGGACTTTTCCATAGAAGACAGTCATGGACAATTGATTACAAACCAAGGAAAATTTCATAAAATATGGTGAAAATACATAAAAGCTTCGTGACAAGCAAAATCAACCACGAAACATCGAGATGGAAACAGAAGAACTAGTGGATGGAGATAATTACGACCTAGCATATTGAAGAATGAAGCAAAAAACGTCTTAAGGGGCAGAAAACGTCTTAAGGAGTAGAAAGGCCTGATGACATACCAGTGGACCTACTGAAGGAATTCAGAGAAAATGGGCTGAGGAAACTGACCAACTTATTAACAGAATTTACAATACCGGAGAAGAGCCTAAATATTTTCTAGAGGTGGCTATGATTGAACCAAATAAGAAGCAGCGAGCCAAGACGTGCAGTGATCACAGAACCATCAGCTTAATATCTCACGAAGGAAAAATTGTGGCTCGGATACTAATCAGAAGACTGGAAAGAGGAACAGAAGACGAAACAGAAGAAAACCAATTTGGATTCAGTTTAGGAAGAGGATTATATCAGAGAGAGTTTTAGCGGTCAACGAAGAAGTGTGTGCCTGCTTCATTAAGGGGGGGGGGGGACACACACACACACGAATGAACTGGTAAAAGTTAATGAAAGTACTCAAAGAAAAGGCATTGCTTGGAAGGACAGAAGATTCATTTGAAATTTGTATCTGGGACAAAAAGTGAAAGTGCAAAACGTAGTGACCAATTTTATTGGAGTGTGCAGTTATTTTAATTGCTACGTTATACCGCATTTAATCTGATGTAGATGCTGATTTGCTGAATTTTACGAGTTCGTGGTGGCGAATAACTTACTAAGCTTCGAAAGAAAGGAGACGCAACTTATGGAAACAGTAAAAATCTTAACGGAAATTTAGTTACAATTCTAACGCCTGCTTCGACGTAGAGCATATCTTCAATATAGACTACAAAGGAACTAATATACCTAAACTAGTTGCTGACTTTAATTTTGTAGATGGTATGCTATAAAGACCTGTAATTTACATTTGACCCATTCCGTTTTAATACTCGTAAGGACTATTTAAGAAGTACCACTCGTAAATAAAGTTACGGAACGACACACATCTATGCTGTGGTGCATTTAACTTCTATTATGATGTTAATTCAATGAATCAAATGTTGTTGACCGGTGAAGGATCTCACTACACGTACAGTACACTACTAATTTATCATTATCTACAGCCCAGCTCAAAAATGATTCATTCCACAGGGTGCTATACCGTTCACTCCGTGTCACGTGTTCTGCACATTAGAGCAGAAGGATGTTTGACTCGCACTCCGGCCAGAATGTATTGTAACAAATAAAATAATAAAAAGTGAGACAAAAGGAACAGCAACAGTGTATCCACATTCAGATGCTAGTAGGCAAGAGGTGGGAGTGAGGAAAAACACGTTCTGGACAACCGTTAAAATAAATAAGTTGTAGGAACAGTGCAAGTGAAAGTATAATTCGTTCTAAATGTTTATAATCTTCTATAAAAATACCTGAAACTAGTACTAAGGGAAGCTAGGAGACTTAATTCTTTTAACATATGAGCGTGATTTATAATTAAAAAATATATAAATATCGTACCTTTTCATAGCTCTTTTGCACTACACTTTCTCTTTGATCACACGTTTATAATAATAATATAAAAAAAAAAAGGAAACGTGGATCTACTGAGGGCAGATCACCGACCTCCGCTCCTGAAGAAAGGGGAAGCTAGAGGCAATATTTTAGAACGCAAGCTCTTCCTAGTATGTTAATCCCATCCAGACCTTATAATTATAGTGATAATAAAAATTCAAACCAAGAAAAATGTAGCTTATCAGTGGCGTAACTAACCTGCCCGTAGGACCTCCAATGCGGGGGGCGCCGCGGATTCAAGGGGCCTAAAAATAATTTTTAGCCAAATTAATAGGACAAAATGTGTCAAAGTTTGATCATATATCAATATTATTAATGTTATGATTTCTATTATTATTACCATTATTTTTCTTCGACGAGTTGGCAGTTGATAAAGAATATAAAACCCAGAAATGTGCCGACTATCTATATTTGCCAATACAATCGTAATGGTCACGTGTAAGCCTATATTCCTTGACGAAAACGAAAACGATTCGGACGAAAAAAGTGCAATGCGTGTTATTCAGTTTTCGAGTCTGTAATGATCTCAATAACGCCGAAATGGTTATTACATGTAATAACATGTATGATGGATTTGTACTGTCCGTAAATAGATTTTAGGTATACAGTAATCTGTAGTCCACTAAATCGATTTAAGTATATAAGTAATGTGCGTAACAATAAATGGAGATTTTATAAGAATATGGGTTTTAAAAATTGGTACATGATAAAGAATTGCCTGGAGTGTTTCCGACAAGTTTTTTCAAACATTTCAGCTGTTCAACACTTATAAATAATCGAGGAATGCAAATTTCAAAGGTTCTAGGTCCCATTTTATTATTATTATTATTATTATTATTATTATTATTATTATTTTAAATTCAGTTTGCAACATGTTGCACGTGCCAATGACAATAACCGTTCTATGTGCCATTCATTGTTACAGTAGTTACTACATCCATGAATAGGTGAAGAGTGGTGCAGACTCATATAAAAGTACTACCAAGCTATTTCTTTCTCCTGTACAATTGTCTAAAACGTACTTACAACCTTTGAAATTTCCTCAATTAGGCTCGCATATTTTAACAACCATTAAATGTGCTCTTTTGCCAGTAGAGTAGGATTACTTCCACAAAGTCTCTGGGTTTTTACGTATATACCTTAGGAGCGAGTCTCACCGTTCGTAGAGTTCCTGCCTAGGGGAGGTAGCTGCACCATGATTGGCTATCCCACTCCAAGTGTTGTCTGTCTCTGTCTCTGCGGCATTATCCCTCCACTCAACTATTACAGTATTTTCTACCACTGGCAACGTGCAGCATGATCTTTACTCTGTGCTCAACAGTAGCTCACTGATCTTAACGCGCAGCGAATCCGCGCATCTTGGTAACGAGACGTAACGAGAAGCTCGCTGGCTGGGTTAGTCTTCAAGGCCAGAGACTTTGTGGGAGTAATCCTACTCTAATAAATAATTTGTTTATAAATCGCGTGCTTTGATCCTCGAGCAATTTACTGAGCAGCGAACTGTTACACAGAATGTTGTAATTTTCTTTTTAACGCCAATCTAACTTCAACCACTATCAATGAGGGATTAAAATTGATTTTTAACTTCAAATTTTTATAATTCACTGATGGGCTCCAACAGATTTTCAAAGCGTCGAATTACTTCTTCCAACCACTATATGATGTATATAGGAAGGTAATAGACTATCTAGTCCATGGACAAACAATGATTGGAAAGTTCAAATTGACGGAGCCTGTATAAACAATTCCATTATCGCTTCGCGGATAACTGAGAGGGGTACAAAAACACTCTCTATGATTTTCTTAATCCTGGTTGTTTCCATTTTTTCCTATTGTTACTGTACATCGTGAGATGCAACACACACTGTAGGTCACAACTAAATATACATCGAGCGCACAGTGAATAGAAGCTATTCAGTGTGTGAGAGCATTCCTTACTTCCTGGACGTCTGCCGGAGGAAGTTGTATAACAGTTTTCTCATCATGCCCTTGTGTTCCTAGCCGAAACTGAACTGACTAAACGAACAGGCATTATTATACCAACTGCATGGATAAGTCGGGATTTTGTTTCAACATATCACCAGAGGTTACCTGTTGATTCCAATGTGTTCATTACTCTTATGGTAGATCTTTCGGTGGCACAGTTCACCAATGTATGAATTAACGGGGGGGGGGGGGGGGACAGGGGGAATTCCCCGGCTCGTAAAACTATTTCCCTGGCAGGTAACAGCAATATTTTTTTCCTGGCAGGGAAAATTATCATATGCAAGGTAAATGCATTTTTTTGACCATTACTTTTTTAATTTCCGAAATATATTTATAAAGGATAAATTATTTGTCTACATACGGTACGTTACAATAATTATGTAGCATAAGTCTTTCTTTGTGTAATTGTTCAAGGAAATGCAATTTTACTTCCGAAATTTCGGTACGCGAAGGATAACGATTCCCTCCCCTCATGATGAAGCTTGATTCGCACCCTGCAGTTAACTTAAAATTGGCCAGCTTATCACGCTATAAAAGAACTACGTATAACTTAGCCCATGCGCTAGCGCGAGCACTCCGGGTTGTCCTACGCAGAATTTGGTGAATGTTATGAGCAGGCTTTAAAACTTAGTGCCCGAACCCACAGAGGGAGTTGATTCCGGTTACCAACAACCTGAGTATAGGGGGTGGAGGGTGATTGCTTAGGCTGATAAGACAGTCATTGATAGTAGTACCGAGAAGTGAATGCACTCATAGTACGGTGCCTCTCAAATTGGTCAACAGTGTACCTTGTCATTGTGCATGTTTAAATTTATAATACGTATTCGGCATGCCGAAAGTAAAGTGTTCTAAAATGCAAACATATATTGAAACATTTGGGAGGGACTATTACACACAAACAGGAGAAAGTATCGTTTTGCATGCTTGTAATGTGAGTTTAGATAATGAGAAGTTATTTTGTGGTCTTCCTATATCTGTATTCCGGTTTGTTTACTATCACTTGAACTAGCATATGGTAGCTAGGGCATACGCCGAGCAAAGTCTGTACAGTACGGTTGCTGTTAACATATTCAATCGGGCACTAAGTTTTAAAGCCTGGTTATGAGATTCATGGCAGAGTTCACCACATAATACTAAATTTCAGCAATATCGAAGACGTGATGAAAAGGGGGTCTAAAGGACCCACGGAAATTCTTCCCAATCCGACAGAATATTAAATGCATCTATGAATATGGATGATGATGATGATGATGGCGTTAATAGCACTGCTAATTGCAACTACGTAAATAGTACTAATACTAATACCAATAATAATTATAAAAATTAAAAAATGTCACATTTCGTTTATAAAATGATTATTATTAAAAACGTGAACGCTGTTACGTAATATTCCATACACGGTCCAATGCTGTTTATTGGAATTTCAGGGCACTTATGAATATGGAACAATCATAAAGATATATGACAGGAAAAACGAAAGCACCGCCATAGAACCTATTTCGACCCTATCTCCCAGTGATGGAAGAGCAGTGACTTATCACTATGAAATGAAGGCGGCCTTGTCCAATACTATTACTAATACTACTTTTAAAGCAATCTTGAAAAATTATTGCTGGTTGTGTACTTCATGCTACGTCACACAATGGATGAATCACTGTTACTTGCCACTTGG
The DNA here is from genome assembly GCA_964059195.1 of Ectobius pallidus. NCBI lineage: Eukaryota > Metazoa > Arthropoda > Insecta > Blattodea > Ectobiidae > Ectobius > Ectobius pallidus. Next base: position 82,320,353 of record CAXKWD010000003.1, read on the forward strand.
CGCCAAGGTAAATTGATTTTACAGTCGTTTAATCCTGCAGCGAATTCCCTTCAAATCTAGTAAGTAAGGTAAGGTATATTTAGTAGTCAGCCAGATCAAACTAGGCTCTCGGCGACGTCACATCTTCGGTGCTCAGCCGCTACTACTCATACCAACTTCACACAACTCATGGAAGTGCCAACTTTTTAGGCAATTCAACCCATGTTTCATCCCAACAATAGGTCAGCATTAAAGCATAATGCTCAGTTTCATCGACATGGCTATAACTTATAACATTTGATCTCGAGTTACAGGTTTTAAACCCTGAAAATGACTGAATTTACGTTTCATGAACAGGCATTATTTTTAATAACAGGTTAAACTTGGGGGTAAGTTAACATCTACTTTTCCTTTAGTTGAAAGTGTAACTCGGGCTAAAAGCATAATGGTTGCGGTAGATCAAGGGTTTCATTAAATGTTTCATGCATGAGTGTTAATTATTACTTATGTAAAATTTCAAAGCCTTATTTAGGTATCAATATATGTTTTTCCTTGTAATTTGTTCTGTAATAATCGTTTCAATTCTTCCCATACCGTGTCCTTTCCATATCTTCAATATGCTTGTTATAGGCATTCCTTGTATTGTTTTATTAACCTTAAGCCGAAAACGCACAGTGAAACACTGGATTAAAAAGACGGATTAAAATGTTTAACCCCGAAGTTAATAAACTCGGGTTTATTGTATAGACTATTTAACCCACTGTCGACGAAACCAGCCTTAAAAGGAAGCTATGACAAATACATTTTGTTAAATTTGTTTGAACTTTAGTTTTGCTGTCGATATTTTTAAAACAAGAAATTTAGAAAATATTTATATTAGTAAAAATTGCTGCAAGAAACGAAGTACACGTTTCTAAAACCGTAAACCGGGTCAAGTGGTGGTAACGGGTACGTCCTTGCATTTTCAGTTTCTTTCTCAAGTGAACAGCGCGCGATATGAAATTCGGAAGTGAATCTGAACAAATGGTTCAATTCAAAAGCTGTAAAATATAATTTTCGAAAACTTTGTACATTACTAGAACCATACATGTACTATGCAACAGTAATTAAGGAAAACAGGAAAAAATTGTGCCAGGCAACAGATCAATAAAAAGGCTACACGCTTGTACGTCACACACATTTATTTCAGCGAATAAAATAACCCCGCGTACAACATGTCCCAGCTCCGGATAAATCAGGCTACTTTTCCACGAAGGGGGAAGTTACAAGCCACAAGGATAGTGGTATTGCTGACTTAAAAGAAAGGGCACGAAGAGGAAAATATAAACTTGCAACAAATTATAATAATTATATATTTAATTCATGTAGAGGAGGGCCCTAAGTTTTTTTTCGGATTTTTGAAAGAGTAAAATCGTTTTTCGTAAGTTGATGTGATAATCATCCTACTTTGAGAATCGCTCAGCGTATTGAGTCTGCGGCAATGGACTACACTACGAGCGCAATTTAATAAATAACCCCACATAATTTCCATACCGTCAATTTACTTGAACAGCAGCAGATATAGTTCTCATTCAGTCAATATAGTTCTCGTTTTTGTCATGTAAGATACACTTGTTTCGGCATTCCATTAGCTCACGGATGATCGCAGAAATATCTCTGAGTAACAAGCCATTCATGTATCACCACCTTCACCTGGTTCAAATTCTTGTGAAACTGGGTTTTGAAGTGTTGGATCATTCTGCTTAGTCCCGGTCTCTCTACAGCGGACTATAGTTTTTAGGTCCATTTCAAGTTGAGGTGATGTTGATTCACCTCAGACGAAGAAGTGAAGAAGCAGTGCATGAATGGCTTGATGCTCAAAGATTTTTTTCTGCGGGCCTGAAAATTTCTCTTCCAGCCATGTTCAAATGAGTCAATATAGCGCTTTAAATAAAAATTGATTATCTTCATGTTCGAAGCATTAGTCAAATTAAGCTACTGCTGTAAAAGATCTACAACATTTAAACTGGAGTGTCACAATGACCCTGTCATAGCGTGTGTCACGCGGACAATAAATACATGTATTAGGCAACTATTATGTAACGAAGGCCTAGGTAACACGCACTGGAGAACAATGTCTCCAGATAGTAAAGTTCACAATTACTCTGTGACCCATATAACATGAAAGAGGGGTGTAACTGAGTTAAACGCTCGTTTCACCTGGAAGTGCTTCGTAAACGACATAACAGTTGCTTTAAACACGGTTTCTTCATCACTTCTGAAAGAGCATGATAGTGTATTTTGATCCCACCTAACGTTGCCTAATTGCAAGTTAATACTGTGTATGTCTCCGCCGCTGTGGCTGAGGCTGTAGAGCGCATGCCTTCCACCCTTGGGGGGGGGGGGGAGGGAGGGAATTTTTTCAATAGCGAAAAATCCCTTTTCCGAGGTTTAAGACTGATGTTTGTGTCACCTCGAGGTTTAAATGTTGGGTAGGATCTAATATATAACACCACACAGGGCACAGGTATTTAAAGGCGAATTGATTAAATTATGAAGAAAAAACAGCTACACGGAACAAACAAACAAACGAAAAATCAAGATGACCAATTGGAAAATAGAAGTGGCTCTTTTAGTAACTGTACAATGTACATTTTATTCAACTTTTCTATTACAAAAACCTACCATAGGCAGCACATACAAAATCAATTCTCTGAGGAAAAATAATTTCAAGGTAAAACAAATATTCTTGTAACACTTTTGAACTTTAGCCTACGTATACAGTAGTACCTATTAAAACTAACTGGTTTTTATAGTTTTACCCATCTAAAACTTGTATTATGGTACAATACGTGCAATTTAAGACAAATCCGTTTGATCCAGACTTTCGGTGATCCGGACAGGGCCCAGCCCCATCTAGTCCGGAGTAGCGGTACTGGACTGTACCCAGAGGTGTACATATTCTGATTTTAGCTTGCCTGCCCCTTTGAAATTCTGCAACCAGTCACAGCTTTTAACTTGCTTGACTTGAAAGCAAGCCAGATTACAACGATGATAAGAAATGCTGTCGCTATGAGTAACAAGCTCTTCATAACCTGATGGGTTGCACAGGACCTAAGGAAACTGCAAGGCCTGGTGGAAAGAATATGAAACTGGGTATAGCAGTGCACTGGTAAGTCGTGCAGTTACGTAGTTGAGGAACTTCAGATGTGTTTAGAGAATTCTACCCTGAAGGAAGCCGAGGAGAAACTAAAATGTGGACAGTTTGAATTATCAATGAACAAAGGTAGTACTAGTCCGGCATGGGAAAAATTTTCAAACATTTTCGAGAAAACATCATAAAATCATTGATAACAATAACAAAAATCCCTTTAGGCAAGCCTACAAGCTGAGGTAGATTTCGAAGTGCTTTTGTTTTAATTTACTGTCGCTGCGTAGCATTCTTCTTCTTTAGCCTTGGCATGACAAACCCGCAATAATAACTGCAAAAAAGAGGAAAGAGAACTTTTTCAAACATTCAAATCTCGCCTTATATGAGAACTATCAAGAAACTAGTTATTGATTTGTAGAGTACTCATCAAGAGCTTTTCAACGATACCCCACAAGACGTAGTTTCGAAAATTTCGAATTTCCATCCCCATACCCCCACCCTCACTCGTACTCCCAAAACCCCCGAATCGTTGGTGTCACTGTGAACTCCATAAGGAGTACTCTAATTTATTCAATCAAAGTTTCCCTCTATACTTCATAGGGGCCGAGATATAAATGTTTTAAGATTTCAACCCCCTCCCCCGACCACCCTCTTGCGCCAATTTTGCTCATTAACGAACTTGTCTGAACTATTGGGCCTAGAAATAACATAATAAAATTTTATTCAAATATCTTGAAAATTACGGCCGCTAGCGTGTAAAGATATATATATATATATATATATATATATATATATATATATATATATATATGTACATATATATAAATATATATACATATACATATACATATACTGTATATAAATATAAATATATCAATTTTTTTAACAGGCGGTGGTTTCGTACTTAGGGAGGCATGAAACGTAAAGATATGAACGAATTTTTTGAAAGTCATTAGGTAGATTAGGTAGATTAGATTTTTCTTCGAAATCTACCTAATAATAAAAATAATAATTGTGTTAAGACGCTAAAAGGATTTTAATACTTTATCCACCTCTTATTTATCTGCATGGTGAATTTCTTCTACCAGCATGTAGAAAAGCAAGAAAGTATTACCTACACTAACAACTACAGTTGTTTAGCTGATAGTTATGTCGCAAGCTTATTCTGACTTGCCTAGGCTGGGTTTGACCTGACCCAACAAGTTGAAAGAAACCTGCCTGCTTCCTAGCTATGACGCTGGCAACTTGCTTGCCTGGCGTTCAAGCGGGTATGGGCAAGCTAAAATCGAGATTTGTACACCTCTAACTGTACCACGAAAGATACACCACAATAACATAATATGATAGCTAATGGACTTCTTATGGGTTTATGTATTAGAAAATTCAGTTATAAATTTTAAGATACAAAGAAGTACCATGTATAGAAAATGCAGCTAAATTAAGGCCCCCATGTAATTTTTAATCTCCCAATTAAAAAAAAATATATATATATAATGCCTTTTGGAATAGATTTCAAACAAATTTAGTTTGATCGCAAGACACCATTACTGGTAAAGTTCGCTCACTCTTCGAACCGATCCGAAAGTAAACAAAACCCGGTACGTATGTCAATCTAGCTCACTAAATTTGCTCACATAAGACGTACATAGGGTCTACTACTTTTATTTAACTTAGGATCAGTTCAAAGCGCGAACTGTAGAAGTGCTCAGCTCATTAGGCAACCCAACTTACTGATTGATATTACAGCGATTTACTCTTATAACTTTAGTATTAAACGGTTGGATTGATGATCCCAAATAGGATTTCGCGTTTGAGGGCACACCAATCATAACAACGAAGAAAAGAAACAGGGGTGTTTTGACATAGGTAATCTCACGAAAGATTGTGAGTTTATCTGATGAAACTCGTTATCTCGAGCGAGATTTACAAAAACTATTCCATAAATACGTTATAATATATTGTTACATTGATTAAAGAATACTTTATAGTGAGGTAGAACTCACTAATTGATATCCCGACCCATTTCTATGTAACTAATACTTTATTTCACAAAGTCCATATAGTGCAATGGTTTATTTCTAGCTTTAAAACAGTTGTATCTCAAAACTAAGATTTTGGAATTAGAAACTTCTGCCATAAAGACGATATTCTATCAACTTTGTTTGCAACGTTACAGACTATAAGTTGGGGAACACTGTTCTCCTCCAGCTTGCCTGCAGTGAATATATTATAAACATATGTGCAAAACTATGGAACAATCTGATGTGAAATAATTATTGGACAATCCTTTAAAAAGCAGTCAGTAACACCAAAATCGACTTCTTTAAACTAAAGTAAGATGCAATAGCTTTTTGGGGGTCTTATTAAGAAGACTTGCGAGAGTAAATTTTATTATCACAGAATGAACATAAATGGTGGGCTCTTAGCCATTAGGAATAATTTTCGTAAGAGACCTATTTCAAAATATGGTTCGGCAAACTGTTCCAAGTGTTTCTAATTCAGTGCAAGAGCTTTCATATTAATCCTTATGTGTCTATCTCCTGGAAATGCTGCTTTTCTCATTGAGATGTTAACAGATCTAGAAGGAGGCTGATTTACAAGGATTACTATTTTAAGCTCCAACAGGAGGTAATAAAACATCATCCCAGAATTTCAGTACTAAGATTGCTTTTACGAAGATATCGAACAGAAATACATTCTCACTTTCAAATAAAACATCGCAGAATAATAAAAATAATGTCATTACTAAGATTGCTTTTTACGAAGATATCGAACAGAATTATATTATCATATCCAAAAGGTAGTAAACGCACCGTGGAATGTACACTCAGACAAAACATTCATTCACTTCAGAGGACGGCTATTTTGTGGATACTGTTTTGAGAGCACACATGTTCGTTTATGTGACGTTAGACACCATTCCAAGTCTGCACTAATGTGACGCACTTCCCCACCCACACTTCCAACATGACCCTCCCAACGCCCCACCTGCTCAGTCCATTCCAAGAATTCAGCTGCTTTGTTTTTAAAGAATGACCAGTGCATTGCAGACGACTCTAGACAAAATATTTTATACAAATAATTATTAAAAACATATTTCAAGGCGGGTCACTTTTATGTTATGGGTTTCAGGTTTTGGGAAAAGGTAGGCAAAATTTCGACTTTCCACCATTTTAATTTGTACTTTAAATTCTGTACATACCTTCCCTTTCGTGTGTATTTTCATTGTATTTGACATTCTAGTTTATTTGGGGGTTTTAAATTTGCATTTCTTTCAAGATGTTTCTGCATCTACAAATGTTACATTATATCTTATTATTTTTAACTATCTGATTTTCTTGGGAAACAGTTGGGATTAGTAGCTCAAATTTAAGCCTAAAAATTATTTGTTTATTTGATATGAAACTTTAGTCCTGCAGAGTGTAAGTTAGACTATCAACTAGTTTTTAATGTATTTAAAAATAAGACTTATGATTACTACATTTTACGGTAGGGCTATGTTTACTACAAGTAACATGAAACTGAAGAACCTATAAATTCTGAAAATTGAAAGTAAAAGAGAGAAAATGGCTTTAAATTCTTCTATGCAAGAAGATTTAAACGTCTAGATAAGACGTTATTAATGAAAATTCAATAAACTGTCATACATCTTTAAAATTTGATAAGTCCACTGAACAGGATAGATTCATAAAACAGCTTAGTTTTTACCCATACCCAAAGTGATTCATATTTCAAGTATGCCCCGATTTTCTCAATGACCAAAAAGGAAATAATCAGATAGACAATATTCAAAGGAATAAGAGAAGAAAAAGGGAGCGAGGAAAGAATAGCTCGGGCAACAGAAAGAGTTAAAAGTAGAAATCGAAATAGAAATATCGACAAGTTGAAGTCGAAATGATAGAGAACGGTGGGAATAGAAAGAACTATGACAAAAAACCCAAAACAGGATAGAAGGGGAGGCCTTATAACACGAAGATAATATTTAGCATAATTATATCACATAATACGTTTATAATGACAACATTTTTTCTCAACTAAATGTCTACACCAATGGATAAGACCATCGTAGGATACGATTTTTTTTTACCGGCTTCCGACTTAGTTTACATTAAAACATTAATTACTCCATATTCCATATTCCATATTTAACTTTTTTAAATTAAATGTATTTACTTTATATCTCTAAAACTTTTATTTACACTTTACTTCTACAATACATAACTGCATAATAAACTGCACTACTGTAGTCTGTATTATTGGCTATTTCTGGTCGAGTGGCCCTGAAGTCTAACGTGGCATAGTATAATAAAATAAATAAACAAAGAACATGGGTTGCATGTGATTTGCAAATATTAGAAGTGGAAGATAAGAAGGCTAAAAACCGGGATTATTAGCAGTCATATTATCAACGCATAACAAATTTCCCAACAAAAGAACAACCCTTACTTTCTCAAATCTAGACAACACCTCTTCAATGTTGAATGATACGCTGAATATTTTTCGGCTCAAGTGAATCACTGTGATAATCTCCATCTGATCGCTATAATTTGAACTTACTTTCATAACAGAAAATAACTATCCCCGCCCCCGAAATTACATTGATTTTCGCAGATATCCTTTATCTACGTCCAGTGTCTAAGGGAGACTTCTCCCTTGCCCTTCTTCCATATAAAACAGTTCTTAATTAGTGCCTTCAAAACATTTTGAGCATTTATATGTTATTTATATAAACGTTGCAATATATCTGATATATTATTTTAATGATATTTTGTCAGATCTTGCTTCTTCGTGCATCTTAATGATACACCTTTCTGTGGAAAATATGATACGTAAATCTGTCTTATTCCACGGCAATGTTTGCCGTGAAATCGAAGAATGCCTTGTCAGCCATGTCTCATTAATTCTTTCCTTTCTTGTGAGTGGATTCAACAAACCAAACTTTTTATTGATCTCTCTTTAAAGAGTTAAATATGAATATTTTGGGTTTCCAATTGCTGACGCAACGAGCATAACAAAATAACTTATAGGGAATTTGACAGATATTAGCAAATATAAGTGTACTCATAAATGTTTAGAAGTCTATGATGATAGGAATATTAGGATTTTCAATTAGCTTAATCCTTCTGACACCACGGCCCTGGGTCAACCCAGCCTATAACAGAAACGAGTACCTGGAACAATGCTGTGGGTAGAGGCGGTCGGTGCGTTAAGGCTGACCTTACACCCTTCTCAAAATATGGGATCCTGAACCTCCCGGAACCCTTAGGGCTTCCTTGGCCCGTACGAGGATCACTTCACCTTTTACAAGTTTTATTTTTATATCAATGAAATATTGAAGCCGTCCTCTTTAGCGGCGTCACGAAGCTTTTTTCCTTCCTGCATTATTGAAACGTCGCCGAAGAAAAGAAAGAGTATTGGTAATCCAGGGTTTGGAACTGGCACTCACTGAGTACCTGATGCATACCCCTCCATTACCCTTTCCACCGCCGACTCTAACGCAGCCCGCTTAGCGCACCTCTACGGAGCGTGGAAGCAGTCAGTGGTGTACGTTACCTATAGCTAACGGCTAAGGAGTAGGGAGCAGCCAAAGAAAAACTATTATTTCCATAAAGATTGGGAATTTAATTTTTTTATTCAACAAGATGAAAATACGTTTTGTACGATATGTTTACAACAATTCCCTTCATTTTGCATTTCAACGTCAGACAACACTTCAGGTATTGAAAGTATCATTTCAGGTATTGTTTTCTTATAAGCTGTAACAAATTATGAAATTAACTTATGCATTAATGTTTAGCTGCGACAAATGATTTTTTACAACGAAATGTAACGATCAGTGTCATATAAGTCATTTTGCATTAACATAAGAATTCATCCATTTAGGGGACGAGAGGAAGCAGTTGTTGGAAAGCCTAAAGAGGCAAAACACAGAATCGAACAAAATAATACGCCACAGCAAAACAATTGGTGCGTGTCAGTTACCACATCTATAAATATATTGCGGAAGAATGAAACCACAATGGGGAAAATGTTGAAGACTTTAGTTTTAGCTGCAAGATGATGTTTACCATAACGTAGTCGAACAATTTAAATGTATCAGTCTGTCGCCTCACACAGTTGCTGACAGAACAGTGGAACTGAGTTCTGATGTAGTGTCACAATTTATGAATAAAGTACAAACTATGAAGTGGAGCGCTTAGCACTGGATGAGAGCATAGGCGTACCGAGGGGAGGGGGGGTATGAACCCCCCCATTGATTAAAAAAAGGAAAATTGTATAATTTTTTTACGTCTGCCCATAAATTACTTAATATCAGTATACTGCGTGGGAAGCTTAAAACTCGTTATTTTGCGTCTTAATTTTTAAAATTTTCCGGGGGAATCCCCGGAAGCTTAAAACTCGTTGTTTTGCATTTTAATTTATAAAATTTTCCGCGGGAGACCCCCGGAAGCTTAAAACTCGTTATTTTGTAAAATTTTCCGGGGGAGGACCCCCCTCTCCCATACCCCCCAGACCCGCGGATGTTATAACCCCCCCCATATGGTCGGCCTGGTTACGCCTATGGATGAGAGTACAAATAATGAAGATACTGCTCAATTAGCTATGTTTTTCGGAGCCCCTGATGAACACATGAATGTGACAGAAGAGTTTCAAGATATGGTACCACTTAAAGATCACACACGTGGCATTGATTTATTTGAGCCAGTTTTCCATGTTACGAAAAAATTAGAACTGTAAATTAGTTTTAGTAGCCACTGATGGAGCACCTGCAATGATAGGAAATGTGAACGATTTTGCTGGACGATTGAAACATTATGTAAATGAAACATGCGTGGATACAAAGGAATTTAAAGTAAAATATTGTATGATCGAGCGAATCCATGTGCAGCGTCAGCAAATATGAAATATGTTATGTACATTGTTAAGAGTGTCAATTCCATTAAACAGTTATTTTCCAAGATGAATCAAATTAAAATAAACACATGATGCAACATAAGTGATTACCATTTAGTTTTAACTTTACGTTTGGTGAATACAACTTTAAAACCAGACTACTGGAAACAAGAGGTGCCAAAGATCGACTAATCTTGCCAAGACCCACTGAAAATTCCCTTCAACCTTAAGGTATGTTTTAGTCTGGGGAAGGATTGTTATACTGATATCACTAAATGTTAAGAATTGCATTTTCTTTACTAAACTAATACTTCAAATCTTCAAATTATATTGCTACGCCATTGATGCAGCTTGTGACTGTACGGAAGTGACTTCGTGTTGTGTACATGAACGGAATGTGGAGTGAGATGTTACGACGATTCTCCCTCACCGTGAGCTCCCAGCCCCTGGGATATACAAACCCTGTAGCCAGAAGACGAAAGGCTGTATAAGGGCCTAGAATTTGAAAATAATCCATATGTTTACTTTGAAGTACAAGCAAAATACAAAACCCGAGTGATGCCGGGTCTTTTAAGCTAGTTTATAAGAAATCAAAAATTACCAATACAGGCTATACACACTTATTCTAGTCACATACCTTTCCTGGTAGTATTATTAACTAAGATTATACGAAAAAAAGTAAACATTCAATCATGCATTAGGCCTACTTTATCACTATTTGTCTAGACGTATCTACTTATAGGGAAATCCTATTATTTTCATAAAATCGTAGCTCACGTTCTTTTATTTTGAGATGCAGGGTTTTAGAATTAAACATCTAAAGTAAATTCAGGGTTTTAGAATTAAACATCTAAAGTAAATTCAGGATACAGAAACAACAAAATAATGTTCATTCTTAGATGCCAGAAATGAAGCATGTTCTTTCTGTTTTTGGATTGAAATGGATAGCCACAAAAATTACGTTGAGTCATGGACATATCATTGCCTTTGTGTATGTATCGTTATTTGTATGTATTTGTATCTCATAATTACCTGGATACACGCAATAAAAGACTACTGTATCATAAATAACAGTATTATAACAAATTGAATGAAGAAGAAAAGAGCATTCATGCTACAACATAATGTTTGTAATATGAACAGGAAATGTCACCTAAACACATCCCATTTTGTACAGTATAGTATGAGATGAGATAAGAATGAGGTCACTATTAAGTCAGGTGAGAAGTGACTCACTCTTCTGTACTGTACATGGGTGCTAATACCTGATTAAGCTCTCGAGGAGTAGGGTGAAGCATTTTTACCCCTACATTCTTTACGTCATTTTTTCTATGAGATCAGAAAAGCTCTACCCCAAGGTCAAAAGAGGGAGGTACAGAAGGCTCTTTTCCCCTTAATGCGTCAAGCACCAAAGTGCGAATATAGGAGTCGTATACTGTATTTTTTTTTCTTACAAGAGGTTTGGTATTATCAATCTAATTTTCACTCTTACGGTCTTTGAAGAAGGGACCATCATACAACAGAAAGTAAATTCACCATTCTAAGTTAAACCGAGTACCGGTAAGTAGGGATTTAGCAGACTACACTTGAGTGAAAGCTTTCAAATGAGGTATTTGTTATTATAGTTAGTGCAATCATGCATGCATTAGGAAAAAACAAATTTAAACTATTTCAATGATGAAAAGGATTTTTTAAATCAGGACGAATTAATGAAATGGATTTAAATAACTAGAGCTGATCTAATAATAAAAATAACTGAAGGCCAGACGTACAACGAGAAAAATATACTAATGTGAAATGCCAAGAATCTAGACGACAGTAGGGATAATTGGAACAGAACCAAGAGCCAATATTTGGCACTATGGCTGATATTAAATTCTAGCTTAAACTACAGTGTAAAATGATAAAGACATGCGGTATGACAACCAACCGGCCCAATTAGGTTAGGCCCAGTGCATGTCATTTTTTCCCCACTCTTTTGGATAGTGGTAAGGGCGTGTTTACGCCCTAGAGTTCCGGACAGCACGCACAACACCACTAGCACTACACCACACTTTTAACACTGCACTAAGTAACTTACAATCTTCCCTTCTGATTTTCAGTCCTCCCATTTTGTGGTGCGCTCGTGGTCGTTCGTGGAATGCTTCACCCGGAATTGACAAGCAGTCTGACGACCGGACCAACAGTCTTCAAACTGGTGAAACCCGCAAAATCCCGGGCCGCATTCACCCCCCGGTTACAGCAGACGGGCCTCTCCCCTCTGATTTGTACAGTGTCGTCACAAGAAGTGCTGTCCCATTGGCACAGTTCCCGAAACAGAGCTAAATTTAAAGCCGAGGTAGCCACTAGTTGCCAACGTCCGCCACTCACTCGATCAATACGAACCAGAGGGTTGCCAAGCTGTAGTGTTCAAGTGTTCCTACAGACTGCAGCACTGTACAAGGCGTCTTGGCGCATAGCGCCTTTGCTCAAAGACGCCACTTTCAACTGCAGATACACATTCATAAACTTGAAAGGGCGGCAGCATCCTGTATGAATTCTTGGGCGAATTCGAGATTCACAGTTTTATATCTCAATTTATAGTGACGTCTATCTTCACTTTCTATACTCGTCACTGTTAAGTCAAAACCACGAATGTGCAAACATTCAGATTTTGACTTCAGCGAATTGCTGGCATCTGTTTACATTAATCTTTGTTTTGTAGGATCCACGAACGCTGTATTTTCTTTCCTTGGTGAGTAACAGTTAGTTTCATTACCATTAAAGTAAAAGTTCTGCTTTATTTTTAACGCTACAATAACGTGATTTTTTTATTTTTGTACATTCGTGGTTCTGATATGTTATGCCAGAATGAATATCAGCTGACGAATACCAGAATACACGTTTAACGCTATGAACCTGAACTAAAAACTACTACGCCACATCCTAGCAAAATTGGACTTATCTAGTCTTTACACTCTTACACACATCTGTTTTGACCGATATGCAGAACTATATGACGAGAATTTTCAATAATCGCGTCTCAGAATGAATGAATGAAAAACAGTGTTATGAGGAGCTTCGAATCTGGAAATAAAATTTGTAATTAGGATCAGCCACAGACATTATTCCTCAGATTTACTGATATCCCTTATGTAGATGAAAATCATAATTATTAATTATAATATATTTTCGTTAATTAAATCGAGCGTCTATAACTGGAAGGTGCACTGGAAGTCAAAGTATAAATACGTCAGATATAATTTATTCAATACGCGTATTTCGTAGAGGTCCACCACAGAGAGCAATGACCTGACCATTATGCAACAAGGATGTTCGGAAGTTGCCATGCGCTATGACGGTATATTGCTACCCACCTATCTCGACCATTTCATATGCATATTATGAAGCTGAACATCAGACGAAGAACAAACAACGAGTTCTTACTATTTTTTTTTTTCATCAGATGATGTTCGATGAGAACCATTCATGAATCTCTTTTTATATAAGAGGATTTTTCCCGACTGACAGAGAATCAACGTAGAGCTTAAACTATAATAGGTAGAGACTTGGAATTTTGACAGTACCTTTGCTTCATAATATAAATGCACACCAAGAGAGGATTTTGTAAAATTTTTATTCTTAATGCCAAAAATCAAATGTTTTCGAAGAGACGAAATATCTTCCCTTAGAAATATTTGAGGAAAATTCTTCCTGTCCCTATTTGGAACCTGAGCCTTTCTGCAAAATATGCACCCCAGAACTAGTAAAACCTATTAAAATCATACTACGCACCTAACTGTTGGCTTGAGAGGAGTTGCTCCGTTTGAAGGAATAAATAATAAAATGACAGCACGTTCAACAGGAACTCGATACTTTATATAACGTCGCTCCGTACTAACACGCAAGAGATCGATCGAACGGCTCTCTCTTATTGTCGCAAATGCGTTTTCCTATAATCACACTTGCATTAATTTTTAAAATACTGATATACAGTGCAGACACAAATAACCAAGCTGCGATATTTTTTATGTGGGTCAATATTAAACACGGATGCAGAGTGTGAATTTATCCTACCGTTGATCTTTGCGTTCAGCTTTCAGACTTCAGGCGTAATTCCATATCCGCCAAATACTGAGTTTTTTGTTAAATGACAAGTAGCTTTGAATGTGTTCGCTCACATCACAGGGTCACTGCACACGATACATCAATAGTGGCAAAAAACTTCATAAATGTAGCAAATATTACTTGTATGAATTAATCGGGATGTGAAAGGGTTTCAATACGTGGATATCCTTTTTTGGAGGGTCTGAATGGGCATAAATTTGCATCAGATTTTAATATAAATTTTCATAAGAATTTAATACTGTTAAGTCAAAAACATGGCGAATTGAAACCCCTTGATAATGACAAAATAATATGACATTCTCATACTTTGGAAACTGCCCTAAATCGGACGACGAAAGTTTAACAACAGTGACTTACCTTTAGGGTGGAGCCTGTCGGGTTTAAACCAGGCGTCTGAAAATTGAAAAAAAATCATTACTTTACTGATAACTAGATTAATAATAATAATAACAATAATAATAAATACCAACAATAAGTACATAAATAAACGCATTTTAAGGTGATAATCTTGTGATTTTATTGGAGTACCGGTAATATTAATTAAAATTATAGACTGGCATTACATTAGATGTCTCTGCGGTATGCGGTGGCTTGGTTGGTTGAGGAAAGATCGCGGATTCGTTCCCCGATGCGGTAGTTAGGATTTTTCACTTTGATTAATCCTTCTGGTGACACTATGGTCCTGAGTCGACTCAGCTTTACCACCTTCACGTTCCGAATATTTAAAAATCTGGAAGCTCCATCAACGTCCTGGAACCCCGAGGACCTCCATCCTTTATGTAAGGGTCATTGTACGGCAGTTTTAACTTTTATCATATTGTGTATGAAGAGAAAAAAGGTCAAATCACAATATACTGAGTTATAGAAGTTTATTTATTTCAGTGACAAGACTTGATGTACAATAGATCTAAAGGGATACAGACTACGTTTTACACATAGGCAACTGATATAAAAAGAATTACATAATTTTTATACTTAGGCCTAACAGATAAATGAACAGCAGTGCTTTTACGATGTGGGGGAATCGAGAAAATTCGGGTATTAAAAAGTTGATAATTAAAAAAGAAGTTCGTAATGTGTGAGATTTCGTTCTGCCAATAGTCTAAGACGTACACTAAAAGCCATTAATTTAACACCAGTAAAGATAGGTGGGTCCAGCCGCTCAGGGGACCCTTAATTACAATTACGAGGATGACATTAAACTTGGTTAGAATTTTGTCATTCAAATTTGCCTAGATAACGACTGTACCAGTGTCACGTTGCAAAAACGTTACGTATAAAACAGTGCTCGAGACCACGAGGGAACTAGTGATAAACAAAGGAAATCCTAGGAACTATCGATACTGTGTCAGTTTTATTTGAATTGCAGGAAGAGGAAAGTGCGCAGGCGCGGGGCGCCGGAAATGGAGAGAGACGACCGTTACCCCTGAGAGAGAAGTAACGGACACAGAGTAGTGAGGAGAGAGGAGTAAGAGTTAGTCAGCAGAAGAGTAAGCAACAGACAGCCGACGAAGAGGGAGGTCGCCGCGTCTGGCGGGCCTAGCCCGTCGGGTGGGTGCTGTATGCACGCCGCCAGGCAGTAGAAATGGGTCGGTGGAACATAAGCATCAGCGAGCCGACGAGAAGAGAAAAATTGGAATCACCGATGGATGGCTATATGGAAATAGCTATGGTTGGAATGAGTCTAAACGTGTCTGGATTATGTCGTGGCTGCCGACAACGGACAACCGCTGCGAAGGAGAATATGGGCCGAGTCTAAGGGAGACTTGGATGACGAATGGTATCCTACAAAGAAATGGACATTGGAGGGAAGAGTGAAGACCAACAGTAGTCTACGTCCTGTTGAGTATACTAAAAACTAGTATTATCAGACGCTTAGTCAGTTTTTGAAAAGATAAATTGATATTCACATTTTTGTAGTTTCTACTTAATGTGTGATCAATAGATTCCTAACAGAACAAAAGTAGTTCAATAAGAGATAGAGTAGAGGAAAAAGAAAAGTAGTTGGTTGGTCGTGAAAGTAACGATGATCTGTTCTGTAGTTCAAGTTCAGAGTTAGGTTAGAAGAGGATAATAAGAAAGAAGTAGAGAGGGAGTAAATAAAGATAAGTTACTTAGGTGGGGTCAAGTAGTTTCATATTGGAATTCACAGGAAATTCAGAAACATAAATGGACACAGATTGAAACTAAGTAACGTGGAGAAGTTGTAATGGAAAGAAATGTTAGGGTAGCATAAATTAAGATAGTCGGCGAGCTTAGGCGCCTTATCTTAAGTAAAGGACTGGGAGATAGAATAAGTGTCATACTTCCAAATTTATTGTAATATCTAATGTAAAGTTAAAAATGGCTATTAATTAATTTATGTGTGCGGTGCTTTGCGCCTTATCAAAGCGTTAGAATAAGGGAGACTGAGAAAGTGTTGTACTCCTATTGTTAGAGATCATATAGGACCATTGCATCTAAATATAGAAGTGAAAGTAAATTGATTGGGGTTAAGATTGTAACCTAACAGAGAAAAGAGTTAAAGTAGTTGAAGAAAAATTGGGTAGAGTAGTGAACTTGGAAAAAGTAGAAGAAAGTCTAGAAGCCTAGGGGCTTAGGAAAATACAATTCTAAATTGAAGTTAGATGAGTTAAAAGTAAATTTTTGTAAAGTGAAAAATGGTTAAAAAAGGGGATAGTGAATAAAAGTTAGAAGAAGATTTGAAGCATTAAACGGGAAGTTTTTGCTATAAAGGAAAGGTTAAAAGAGAAGAAAAAGAAAGAAAGAAAATAAGTTAATAATTCTTGTAGAAGTGATGATGAATACATAGAGTAAGTAAGAAGGATTGTTAGTAGATGGATTCTTGGGTGACAGGAGCTCCTAAGATTTCGAATAAAATAACTACTACAAGGTAATGTGAATGTTGAGAAAGAAAAATTAAAAGAATAAAATCTAGTAGTAGGCAAGGCCTATATTAGTGAAATATATATAAAGAAAGAAATTTAGGAGAAATTGTGAAAGGCGTCGGTGTTGGAGGCGAACAACGGCCCACGTGCCTCTAGGAGAGAGTGTCAGGGACCTCTGACATCGATTTTCAAAATTGTATTTTTGTTTGCGGCCCGTTATTATTTCCCCGGTTACAGAGGAGGAGTCAGATTGTTTGTAACTCAAGATCTAGTCGACACCCCTGTATCGGTGGTCTATCGCCACAGTCACTCTGTGGGTGTAGGCCTAAACTTCCGTTTCTTTCTTCATAACACTGTCTTTCCTATCTATCTTTAAAAACTTCTTCTTCTCTGACGGGACAGACAAGGACATGTTAGTGTAGTGAAATGAAGGAAAATAAAATGTATTGTAAGATGAACATTTATTAAGAGGAGTATGTACAGGGTAGAGTTTGATACAATTTCCTTGTTGTCAGAGTTTTGATGGTTTTGGATTTTTTTTGAAGTTGATGAAAGAAGTATTTGATTGTAGAATTCAAAAGTGACCTGAAAAATAAATTCAGAAATTACGTTAGTTAATGGGGAAAGTAAGAAAACAGTATAATATTGGAATTAAAACCTTATTAAGAGTCAGAAATTTATTTTAGGGTTACATCTGATAAATGTTGATTTGAGATAATAATGGTATAGAAATAGTTATAATTGAAATAAATATGTTGTGTGTATAAACTTGAGATGAGGGTAATTTAAAAAGGGAAGTTGTAAAATTGTTACTGAATAATCTGATTTTTGTTAAATAAAATATTATTGTTAATTGTTGAAAAATCATAGTTAACGTGGTTTGTTATTTAGAGGGTGAATTAAAAATACTAACTTCCTTTAAATAGAAAGAATCCTGCCCTTCTCCACTGTTTAAAGGCTACGCCGTGGTACTTGTATATATAGCCTTGTATATGCAATAAATATTTTGTGGTGGGACTTAGAAAAAAAAAAACATATAGTCAAGAGAGAAATTAATATTGGTAATTAGGATGAGAATTAGAAGAGGAATTGGTAGATGGCGCCCTATATCAAATGTTCTACCAATAAAAGAGAGTTTTTTTATAATAGTTAAATTATAATGAAGAAGTTCGAGAACACCCTGTAGATGTGGTGCATTAATAGTAGCTGTGGAATGTCAAGTGCGCGTGCCGTACTTTGGTATGTGGTGACAGGTGGATTTGCTTCACTGAGTAACTAGGTCACTGTTACGATAGTTACTAGAAGTTAGAGCAGATCACGTAAAGATATATTATTGGAAGACATAGTAAGAAAGTAAATTGGTAAAGTCCATCACATATTCTGGCGCCCAACGTGGGGCCGTGATAGTTTGATATCCCATAACGTGGGGCTTGATATAAGAAAAGAAAATAAACATTAATCAGTTAGAATTGGAAACTTGAAATACGAGTCATCATATATTTTGGAGCCCATAGCGTGAGGCTGTGATAGTTTCATAGTAGGATAATTTTGATAGTAATTTTGATAGTAATTTTGACCCATATCGTAGGGCTAAGTAGTGTTA
Organism: Ectobius pallidus; assembly: GCA_964059195.1. NCBI lineage: Eukaryota > Metazoa > Arthropoda > Insecta > Blattodea > Ectobiidae > Ectobius > Ectobius pallidus. The sequence continues at coordinate 82,338,954 of CAXKWD010000003.1, forward strand.
AAACAAAACAGTATTGCTAATTGTTGCAACTTAATTTAGTTAAAATTGTTAAGTAAAAAGAAACCTTTATTCAGTTAAAGTTTTGTGAAGTTCAGTCTTCACATATTTTGGTCGCCCGTAGCGTGAGGCGAGTTGTGGTAAAATCACAGATTTTGATAGCCCATAGCGTGGGGCGAGATAGTGTTAAAAACAAAAGAGTTTTGACCCATAGCGTGGGGTGAGTTAAAAAAAAAAGAGGGGAGTTCATATTTTTCTAGGTTAGTATAGGTGACTATGACAGATGACTTGACTATTGTTTTCTAATCTCTTTTCTCTTTTCAGTCTTTTTTGTCATTGTGGAATTGTTAATATATTAATATGGCTACTTATCAGAAAGAAAATCTTGGATTACTATAGCTACTGATTTATTGGGACCATACCCACGTTCCAAGCAAAGAAACAAATATACTGTTGTAATTTAAGCTACCTTTACCAAATGTGTGGACTGTAAAGCTTTAAGGAAAGTAACCAGTAGAAAGAGTTAATCGGGTATTGTAAACGATGGTCTTGCTAGTTACATTCAAAATGTATGTTTATCTGTTTATCTGAAAGAATTTACGTTTGCTTTGAATACTGTTAAACATAGTTCCACTGGATGCACTCCTTATATGCTAGATTTTGGGAAGGAGGCTGAAGTTTTAAGTAGGCTAAATGTTATTGAAAATCAGCCTATAGTTAAGGAACTTCCAAAGAATTTGAGTGAAAGATTAGATAGGTTAAAAAAAAAAAAAAAAAGGTAAATCTAATGGTCAGACATAATTTAGAAACTGCTTATAAAAAGTAGAGTCATTATTATAATCTCCGAAGGAGAGAAGTGAAATTTTGCCTGGGAGATCTAGTGTTGAGAAGAAACTATAAACTTATTAATTCAGCACAAGGTTATGCATTTAAGTGAAACATTTATTGGTCCTTACGTTATAAAGAAAAGAATGAGTGAAAACAGTTACGTGTTGATGAACCGTTATGGCAAAAAGTTAGGGAAGTGACATGCTAAAAATTTTAAGCCCTTTGTGCCAGTATAGACCCTATTGGTTGGTTCATAAAAGGAAAAAAAAATATGTTCCCTTAAGACAGCAAACATATTTTTTTTGGTAAGAAAGGGAAGATTGTCACGTTGCAAAAACGTTACGTATAAAACAGTGCTCGAGACCACGAGGGAACTAGTGATAAACAAAGGAAATCCTAGGAACTATCGATACTGTGTCAGTTTTATTTGAATTGCAGGAAGAGGAAAGTGCGCAGGCGCGGGGCGCCGGAAATGGAGAGAGACGACCGTTACCCCTGAGAGAGAAGTAACGGACACAGAGTAGTGAGGAGAGAGGAGTAAGAGTTAGTCAGCAGAAGAGTAAGCAACAGACAGCCGACGAAGAGGGAGGTCGCCGCGTCTGGCGGGCCTAGCCCGTCGGGTGGGTGCTGTATGCACGCCGCCAGGCAGTAGAAATGGGTCGGTGGAACATAAGCATCAGCGAGCCGACGAGAAGAGAAAAATTGGAATCACCGATGGATGGCTATATGGAAATAGCTATGGTTGGAATGAGTCTAAACGTGTCTGGATTATGTCGTGGCTGCCGACAACGGACAACCGCTGCGAAGGAGAATATGGGCCGAGTCTAAGGGAGACTTGGATGACGAATGGTATCCTACAAAGAAATGGACATTGGAGGGAAGAGTGAAGACCAACAGTAGTCTACGTCCTGTTGAGTATACTAAAAACTAGTATTATCAGACGCTTAGTCAGTTTTTGAAAAGATAAATTGATATTCACATTTTTGTAGTTTCTACTTAATGTGTGATCAATAGATTCCTAACAGAACAAAAGTAGTTCAATAAGAGATAGAGTAGAGGAAAAAGAAAAGTAGTTGGTTGGTCGTGAAAGTAACGATGATCTGTTCTGTAGTTCAAGTTCAGAGTTAGGTTAGAAGAGGATAATAAGAAAGAAGTAGAGAGGGAGTAAATAAAGATAAGTTACTTAGGTGGGGTCAAGTAGTTTCATATTGGAATTCACAGGAAATTCAGAAACATAAATGGACACAGATTGAAACTAAGTAACGTGGAGAAGTTGTAATGGAAAGAAATGTTAGGGTAGCATAAATTAAGATAGTCGGCGAGCTTAGGCGCCTTATCTTAAGTAAAGGACTGGGAGATAGAATAAGTGTCATACTTCCAAATTTATTGTAATATCTAATGTAAAGTTAAAAATGGCTATTAATTAATTTATGTGTGCGGTGCTTTGCGCCTTATCAAAGCGTTAGAATAAGGGAGACTGAGAAAGTGTTGTACTCCTATTGTTAGAGATCATATAGGACCATTGCATCTAAATATAGAAGTGAAAGTAAATTGATTGGGGTTAAGATTGTAACCTAACAGAGAAAAGAGTTAAAGTAGTTGAAGAAAAATTGGGTAGAGTAGTGAACTTGGAAAAAGTAGAAGAAAGTCTAGAAGCCTAGGGGCTTAGGAAAATACAATTCTAAATTGAAGTTAGATGAGTTAAAAGTAAATTTTTGTAAAGTGAAAAATGGTTAAAAAAGGGGATAGTGAATAAAAGTTAGAAGAAGATTTGAAGCATTAAACGGGAAGTTTTTGCTATAAAGGAAAGGTTAAAAGAGAAGAAAAAGAAAGAAAGAAAATAAGTTAATAATTCTTGTAGAAGTGATGATGAATACATAGAGTAAGTAAGAAGGATTGTTAGTAGATGGATTCTTGGGTGACAGGAGCTCCTAAGATTTCGAATAAAATAACTACTACAAGGTAATGTGAATGTTGAGAAAGAAAAATTAAAAGAATAAAATCTAGTAGTAGGCAAGGCCTATATTAGTGAAATATATATAAAGAAAGAAATTTAGGAGAAATTGTGAAAGGCGTCGGTGTTGGAGGCGAACAACGGCCCACGTGCCTCTAGGAGAGAGTGTCAGGGACCTCTGACATCGATTTTCAAAATTGTATTTTTGTTTGCGGCCCGTTATTATTTCCCCGGTTACAGAGGAGGAGTCAGATTGTTTGTAACTCAAGATCTAGTCGACACCCCTGTATCGGTGGTCTATCGCCACAGTCACTCTGTGGGTGTAGGCCTAAACTTCCGTTTCTTTCTTCATAACACTGTCTTTCCTATCTATCTTTAAAAACTTCTTCTTCTCTGACGGGACAGACAAGGACATGTTAGTGTAGTGAAATGAAGGAAAATAAAATGTATTGTAAGATGAACATTTATTAAGAGGAGTATGTACAGGGTAGAGTTTGATACAATTTCCTTGTTGTCAGAGTTTTGATGGTTTTGGATTTTTTTTGAAGTTGATGAAAGAAGTATTTGATTGTAGAATTCAAAAGTGACCTGAAAAATAAATTCAGAAATTACGTTAGTTAATGGGGAAAGTAAGAAAACAGTATAATATTGGAATTAAAACCTTATTAAGAGTCAGAAATTTATTTTAGGGTTACATCTGATAAATGTTGATTTGAGATAATAATGGTATAGAAATAGTTATAATTGAAATAAATATGTTGTGTGTATAAACTTGAGATGAGGGTAATTTAAAAAGGGAAGTTGTAAAATTGTTACTGAATAATCTGATTTTTGTTAAATAAAATATTATTGTTAATTGTTGAAAAATCATAGTTAACGTGGTTTGTTATTTAGAGGGTGAATTAAAAATACTAACTTCCTTTAAATAGAAAGAATCCTGCCCTTCTCCACTGTTTAAAGGCTACGCCGTGGTACTTGTATATATAGCCTTGTATATGCAATAAATATTTTGTGGTGGGACTTAGAAAAAAAAAAACATATAGTCAAGAGAGAAATTAATATTGGTAATTAGGATGAGAATTAGAAGAGGAATTGGTAGATGGCGCCCTATATCAAATGTTCTACCAATAAAAGAGAGTTTTTTTATAATAGTTAAATTATAATGAAGAAGTTCGAGAACACCCTGTAGATGTGGTGCATTAATAGTAGCTGTGGAATGTCAAGTGCGCGTGCCGTACTTTGGTATGTGGTGACAGGTGGATTTGCTTCACTGAGTAACTAGGTCACTGTTACGATAGTTACTAGAAGTTAGAGCAGATCACGTAAAGATATATTATTGGAAGACATAGTAAGAAAGTAAATTGGTAAAGTCCATCACACCAGTCATATGATAACACAACGGATAGATGTTACAAGGAGATAAATATGGCGGGAAATCCAGTTTACTCAACAAAGATAACTGTTAGGGGAGTAATCGCGTGACACGATGTACCTTTCCCTTAAGTGTTCGATATATTGTCCAGTAACCCCGCTCCGCCGGCCAGGGCGACGCCATTGTGACAGGCGCAATGAGAATTTCCCAGCAATAGCCTAAATTGTCCTAATATTTAATCATACGCTACTGTTATAAAAAACATTCGTTTCACCAGTAATTACCCATTATCCCTTTATGGTCATATCAACCTTCTATTTACACCCTAGACTGAGGCACTCCTACGAGAGAAAGTGGGATTTAAAATCTAGACAATCTTTCATCTTGTGTTTAAAAAGCTATCAAGTTGTGGAAATTATTCCACAGTGTGATAGCAAGTAAGAGTTGTGCATAATATAATAATTACTTATGATTTTGACGACGACGACGATGATGATGATGATAATGATAATAATAATAATAATAATAATAATAAAATCAGGTAAACTGATGTTACAAAGTGCCAGAATGCTTTTGCTTTATCAGTGATGACTGCAATTATGATAAGCAGAAATAAGCTCCAGATCGATTCATTAAGAAGGGCTTACGAAAGAGCAAAGGTCTAGTTTGATAAGCATATGTGAAGGAATTTGTGGGTAGTGTTATTTGTTAAAGCTACCTGTATTGCAACTTCCAAAGCCGTTTATGAACTCTGTGAAACAATATGTTGTCATGAGAACTGATTTGAATTGGTAAATTCTTTCTAATATATGACCATAAAATATGCACTAAATTGGGCATTACTCCGGTACCGGCCAACCCATTTGGTCCAATATCAATAGGCTTCTTCCCATGGACGTTATAAATGCGTCGGCCTATATCAAGTTTCATAAAAATCCGATAAAGCGGATTTGAGTTATCGCGTGTACATATACACGGACATACATTTTCCCGTCCACCACACAATCTCAGAAAGTACCATTCTGGCCCTTAATAGTGTGAATACTACACACAGACTCGCACGATTAGCCTTTTATTTTCAAACAATTCCCTATGCATAGGCCACACACAAACCAGGGTGTCCACAGAAATTTCGAAAGACCATGACCAGAAACTTACATTTCCTTGAACACAAGAATAAATGTTTTGCAAACAAAACAAACCCAGCCTCCTCCATCTCCATAACAAAAATAAGATATGGTTAACTCCAGTACTGAAAAAAATGCTTACACAGTCTGGATTAAAGCAGACTGGAATAACATTTCCCTAACTGAGGCTAGTTGTTTTCTCTGACAATTCCATTTTTTTACAGTTCTCTCACTTTTTCCTTGACTCTACAAAATGTGCTAATTTCCCTGACCGATTTAAACTTATAGTAATGTGGACACCCTGCACACACACACACACACATATATAATATATAAAATAATTGGGTGGGGAGACGTGCACCATTAAGAATTAAGTGCAAGCAGGTAGAGGAAGTATTGTATTCAGCTCTGAAACTCCACTAGAGTTTTTCCCAGAAAAATTTCTTGAGATCAGAAAATACGTGATTAAAAAAACCAAAACTTACAACAAAGTTATTTTATACGACCTAGTTAAATGTCTTCTGAAGATGTAAAACGAAGCAAATCGCTTCCTCTCTTTTACTTTCGTTATAACAGTTTCCTTGAATATGGGTCTTTCAAAAATCTTATAATATTATAAAACCGTTCGCATTGAGAACCACAGAATTTATTTGAATTTATTCCTTTCACTACTCGTGTCGAAGGCACCGGGTCTACTGCATGCACATTCCCGCAAGGAGACTACATGACGGTCGTGCAAAAAACCAAGCAAGCGCCCACAGAGGCGGCAACTTCTCCGACAGCTTTGAGATGTACGTTGCCTAGACGACTGGTTGAAGGCGCCAAGGTGGAAAACATGCAAGACAAAAACACAGTTTCTTTCCCTGAAACACTTTTTGTTGTTGTTTTACTCAGTTTAAAATCGCCCAGCAACATCAGTGCTTTACAGATTAGTGTTAACTTAACAATCACACACATAAAACAAACAAACAAACAAGACCTGAGGTCAGCAATGGCCCCTCTGTAACAATATGTATATTTCTGGCTTAAAGATAAAGTGATGCTTCAGGTACTCTATTCGTCCGATGTTTCTGGTGTTGATAGGAGATTGTCCTGAGGTAGTCGGCTTTTAATTCTAGTTTGTTGAGATGTTCTATGACCAACATTGAAGTGTACTGCTCCTGGAACTTTATACAAATCTGCGAAGAACTTTTTAGCTTGTTTGCGAATAAATTCATGGATACTGTGCAGACCAAGTTCTCTGTGAATTTGACTATTTCGCACAAACTATGGAGCGTTAACAGCAATACGCAATGCTTTACTCTGAAGAGCTTGTAATCTCTTAATTTTACTTTTAGCAGTAGTACCCCATACTGAGCAAGCATAGGTTATTAAAGGTCTTATTAATTATGTATACAGTAGTATTGCATAGTCACATTTAAGTGAGGAATTTCTGTTGAGAATAGGATATAGTTTCGAAAGCAAAGCATAAGCTAAGTTTAGTTTCATATTAATGTGATGCTTCCAAGACGACGACGATCCAGATGAACTCCTAGATACTTAACTGCTTGGTCAGATGGTTTCCATGGAACAGTTATACCATCAAGAGTAATAGCTGGAGGAGTTATTGGACGACGTAAGGTGAAGATCATTGCTTCACAGTTAGCATAGTTAAGTAAAATACGCCACTTAAAAAGTCAGTCAGTTATTCGTGACAACGCTGATTGCAGACGAGAAGTTGCTGTAAGAATATCTTATTGTGAGGTATATACCGCAGTGTCGTCTGCGAAAGATGGGCATGGCCTATCATAAGTATAGACACTGAAGAGAATAGGTCCTAAAATCTGGTGTTGAACACCAGATTTGATAGGCTTGATTGGTGACTTATCATTTCCGATTCTGACACAGAATGTTCAGTCTCAGAGGTAGCTTAGCACGATATTATATAGGTAGGGGCCGTATTTTTTGGTAACAACGATAAGCGCGAAATTTTATAAAACAACCTCCCTTAGCTATATTTAACTTTTATATGCTTAAAATACCAATATGAACCAAACTGAATCCACGAAATATCGCGAAATTTACTCGATTCCGCGAAATGTGTATATAAGCGCGAAATATGCCCCTTCTGTCCGTAAAGTGAGAAATGAGCACGGAAATATGCCTTAAAATCACAATATTGTGTTTTGGTGTACTGTATTTTTTTATTTCTTAGCAGCATGCCTTTTTCTGCTGTTTCTGTGGCTGTCAAAGATTTACCGATATATCGATATTTGTGATCGATTACAAGGATTGCAGAATTTACGCAAACATTGTCTGAACCAAAGTTTATCATTGCGGAATGTTCCCAATGTAGTATAAGTAATTTATTTCACGAAATACCCACCGAAATAGAAGGAAGTTAACACCGAAATCATCCATTTTATTTCACCAATAAATCAGGACCCTATATATAGGTAGTCAGGAAGCAGTTTTAATGGATACCGTAACCATTCATAATGATATTATTTTAGTATGGGCTGCATGAATTTTGAAATGCTGTGGACCTTATAAACCTTTTTTTTAATAGGGCGGAATTCTAAATTCTCCTTTCAAGCGTCTTCTGCTGAGAAAAAAAATTATGAAGCTTCACCTATTTTTCAGCATCGAAAGCTGTATGCCCCCCCCCCCTTAAAACGGATCTTCACAACCCTCCTTAGGTAGCCATATCTCTGGAACTTCTAATGTCTCTTAACAGTCGATGTCCTTACTCGAACCTTTAGGTTATTTTGGAAAAATTGAGGGAGTTTAAACAACTTAAATATCGAAGGAAGTGGAGTGGGTACTTTTTTTCCATCCTCCATAGCTTTCGAGCGTCAGTTTTGTCATTTGTGATGGGTTTATTGAGTTTATGCATAACATATAGAATTGCATAGGCCCCAGTATACTACGGCTATGTATGTACAATCATATTATACGAAACATAGTGTTTACAAATAAAGAAACATTTATATAAATACTCATAAGTTTGTAAGGATATATTTCTTTTTTGAAGTGTTGTGCATACTTTATAAAGTATGATACCAGTAATATAGTACATATCATTTGTACATTCCGTAATTGATCAGGCGGTTAAGATCATTCAGATTCCTATTAGGATGAGCTAAACTTTATTCCAGACTTCAGATGTGTTAAAGATATACTACAATATAAATTACATTATAAACTATAGGCCAAAGAAATTCTGAAATTCGAAATATCAGCCCGAAATTTTCCGGGTTCTAACATATATATCAGAGTGCTTTAATTCAAAATGGTTGTTTTCATTTTCACTCCGGTAGCCTACTCAAGTCTCTCAGGTAAGGTAAAGAATATATAGAGGTGTCAGTTACACGGTTTCTAAAAGCTCTGTGTGTAGCCATTATTGGAAACATGCAAAAATGAATTTGAGGAAACAGTTTCACAGTTTCGCAGTTTTCATAGCTTTCCACAGTCTCTAAAGAATCCGTTTCGACGTGCTACATCAGGTAACACGACAAATGATAAGCACCAATCACTGCCTGGGAATGCATAAACTCTAATTCATAATTAAATAAAATCTCACTTTCCAGAATAAGGAACGGCAACCTTTACAGTGATTAAGAACCGTACGTCAGTTTATAATAACCTACTATAACGGGCAGCTGACGTCAATCCGTACAATAATTGACACAACTGCAGTTAATCAAAGACCGCCTCTTCCGTTTGAAGGTCGTCGCATACAAGTCTAATATGAAGACAGGGCTATTCTAACATGAAAGGCGAATGAGATAAGATTAAGCCGCTAAACAATATGGAACGTCGATCTTTGGACGTTATAAATTCAGATGATTCAGAAGGGGTAACAAGAGAAACATTTTATTTAATCCCTTTTGTGAAAGAAGGGTTTCTATACTCACGAGAAAGAATAAAAGGATACAAGAGGGAGGGGGAGATAGAGACGGGGGAGGAAAGAGAAAATAATGATGATGGTAATGATAACAATTATAATAATAATAATGATGATAATAATAACAACAACAGGCTAATAATATATTTATATAGTTTACTTCCCTTAATGAATAATGAAGCTGCTTCGTGATTTGTTAGTACTAAAAAGCTGGGCAATGTATTCATGTTTGAATTAAAGTTCTTAGCGTTTTTCCCCGTGTAATTTAATTTCAATACAATAGTTCCATCTATCTTTTTTTTGAAAGTTTTCGGTGTCTTGCGATACATCACCAGGGAGTCCCTCCATATCATTCAGTTTTTTTGTTTGTTTATGATCATTAGGGTCCCTCCAAAAGTATTTTAAATAACAGCAGGATAGGTCCTTTTGTTTGCTGCACTTGTCAGATTTTCATATTTTCAATAGTAGGCCTACCTTACAATTCATCTTTTTAACCATCAGTAAAATCTGTATTCAAGACCACCCCTTTTTAGAGACCACTCCTCATAAAGACAGACTATAGGAACCGACTTGAATGTCGTAACATTAATCTAATTCACACCTGTATTAAAAGACTATCCTTCACTTTTTTTATCAACTAACGCCATAAAGCAATGGCTTCCACAGTAGGCTTACAGTATCAGTAAAATAGTATATTGCGACACAAGGGCGGAAAGGCACGTTTACGGGTCGAGGAAACAGATTGAAAACCCGAGGCGCAGCCGAGGGTTTTTAAGTTTTCGAGACCCGTAAATGCCATTACGGTCCGTGTGTTGCATGCTATTTTTTGCACGACGGTTACTTATATCAATTTAATTATATTAATTGTGATATTACCTGAAAATATTATGTATATACAGTCTTGAAGAATGGTGCTTATTTCAGAAAGGGATTCGCATTTGTTATTGTTTATGGCAACCGAATATTTATAAAGCGGGGAGGCCTTGGTCATTTCTGCTCTAGTATATTGCGATACAAATGCCTTTACGGCCCGTGTGTTGCATGCTATTTTTTTCACGATGATTATTTATATCAATTTATAGTATATTGCGATACAAGTGCCTTTACGGCCCGTGTGTTGCATGCTATTTTTTGCACGATGATTATTTATATCAATTTAATTATATTAATTGTGATATTACCTGAAAATATTATGTAAATACACTAGGAGGTGCCCGTGGCTTCGCCACGATAATTCTTTTAAAAATTAAAAATTAAGAGTATAATAATTATTAAAGCATTATATTTATTAACACTTGCACGCGAATCATTCATAAACTAAGCCATTAATAATATTAATGAAACAGCTAAAATTCCTGCTTTAGAGTACATTCCACGACATGAAAGCGCCCCCTGGGAAAACTATATCAGAATCGATTATGCAATTCCAAAGGAACCTGTGAACATAGGGTAAGGTTGCTATCAATGGGCCGGCTCTTTCATTGGGCCACCACGAATTCTCCGCATGTACAGGCAAGCGGTTCGCTCTGTTGACAGTAATATGAAGTTCGTCTTGCTAGAGAACCGCCATCTTAGTTTCTAGTTGTTCCAGGCAGATACAAAGCTTGGGCACGCCAAGGTAAGATTTACTGAAATTTCTTGTAATATATTACCGTTATTGAAACAGTAATACCAGTGAAACATTAATTATTGTTCAAAATTGACGGATATTGTCTGAAAGTACGATGAATTCCATCTCTTTTACTGTATCAACAATGAAAATTTACTCTATACAAACAGAGGCATTGACGAGAAAAGCAACAAGAAGCTAGTTGCCTTCGATGAGCCACGCCGAGTTTCCTTCAATGGGCCGGCTCATTGAAGGAAACTCCATGCGATGACGTTCTTAGCATTAGTTGTAAAACATTTCTTTGACACGTTAGAGAAAATTGTTGACGAGAACCAACTCTATAGTCATTACGAACAGTCCATGTAAAAACAAACTGGAGGAAGCTGAAACTTAATAAGGACCCAGGCAGTCAAGAAAAGAAGCCTTCAAAAGCCAACATCTGGAAAGTCAGCGAAAGCCAAACTATACTTTTCTACGAGTGTTGCAAGACCTCATTCCTAGGAGGTATCGTGGTTTTGTGCTATCTGTCGCGAAGAGATAAAAAAAATATATGATCCAATGTTTATCTTGTACCGAGTGGGTGCTGGTGTTAAAAAAAGGGACCGAAGTAGGCCTATTCTATTGCGAAAATTGTGAATGAAAATCTGAACATAAAAGTGAATACTTTTTCAAAAAGTTCCTATTGTTGTGTTAATTTATGTGTATAAACAAAGTGTAAGCCATGGCTTTTATTGCATATTTAGAAGCACAGTTTTTGTAATAGTATTTTCAATGCTTCAATCTTCCGTACACAATGGTTATAGGCTATATTAGGTTTCATCTGGTAATGAAAACTGGAAAAATGTTTAAAATAGCTCACAATGACTTAGGTCCAAACACACTAGCTTCTACGACTATTATTTAGTAAATGTTAACACATATATTAAGTTAAGCAAGTGTTACACAGCGGCTCATTCATGGAAACTGCCTGGCTCAATGAAGGAGACCGGTTTCCTTCATTGAGCCAATCACACTTATTTTTGTTTTTTAAATATTTATTTAAACCTCAGCACTTCTTACTTCTCCTTTTAACGAAGTGAATTATAAAAGGTAATGTTTACATCCACTCGAAAAAAAAATTAAAATATTTTGAATTTAGAACACTTTACTTCAGATTTTCCTTAAGTGGCCCATCGATAGCAACCTTACCCTAATATATATTGTTTCTCAGCTGTTTATTGACATGAATATGATGTGAATTTTATTTTATCAATTCAGTGTAATTTTCAGAAATTATATAGGCTAATGTTTCAAGGGAAGGAATGGTTTGTTTGGATTATTATTATCAGCGATATTTCAAGAGATAAAACCATCAATATTTTACAGCTGTTGCCCCCGGCTTCGCCCGCCATTATTCATTGACTCCAGGATTTCTAAGAAAATTACACTGGTAGATTATTAAAAATGTTTGTGGTTCAGAGCTATGAAAATTGTAAGTAAAAATAAAATTGGAATATTTGTTCATTGTGTTCATTTCACTTAGGCCTTATATAATAAAGAAACGGTTTTCCTTCCTAATTTTGTAGTCGTCATGAAAGTTTACACTGCGAGCGACGAACATCGCCGAGTATACCCGATGTCTCACGAAGCGGGCGAGCAAGCACGCTATTTAGGGCCGTTGAATTGTATAAGAGTAGATAGTTTTTTTGTTTTGTTTGAAATTGGGTAATTTTTGGGTAATAATTTAAGGGTATGATGTGAGCACGCATGGTCGACACTGACTCATGTGCTGGTCAATGTTAATAATATGGTTTAGATGTGAGAAATGTCATGATAAAAGTACAGACTAAAAAATAAAAAAGTACATACTACTACTTCATAAGTACTATACGTAGAGGAAGTATTGTTTGACCTCGGGATTTGTAGCTAAGTTTTTAACATCAATACAAGTTTGGAGGTTCCCTAAATCCAAAGGTGCTATTTTCAGAAACATTCTGTGTGTCTTTGAACAGCCTAGCTCTAGAATGAAAATTCGTACGAAAACAAACAAAAAAAAAATTGTATTTGAGTGCAAAAATTATATTAATTGTGATATTACCTGAAAATATTATGTAAATACATTCTTGAAAATAGATGTTTATTTCAGAAAGTGATTCGCATGTGTTTGTTGTTATGGGAACCGAATATTTGTCCTGGGGGCCTTGTTCATAAAGGCATGTATTATGAAGTGTATCGTAATGAATTATGACGTAGCGCAAGGACCGTAAGTAATTTAACCTCATCGCAACGGCCATAGCAACAAGACTGTGTGGGAATGTCAACTTACGATCCATGTAAACAACTTTCGTAAGTAACACTTACTAGCTAAGGAGTGCAAAAAGTAACTTTCCGCCCGTCGCCCCTAGCAACAAGTCACTTTCTGCCCGTCGCCCCTAGCAACAAGATTGCGTGAGGTAATGTCAAGTTACGATCCATGTAAATAACTTTCGTAAGTAACACTTATTAGCTAAGGAGTGCAAAAAAGAAAATACTTCAGCAGGTTATATGTCAACAATGCAAGACATTTCTGGAATTTTTACAGCTATGAAAAAAACGAGTAACAGGGGTGCGAGGATGATCGAACCATGTTTAGCCGGTAATAGCATTTTGGGAATACGTATTCTTATGACTGGATGGCGTGGAGTACTGTAAAGCGATGGAAGTAAGGCAACGGAATGTGAGACATAATATTCTAATTCCACCTCCCTGTACTAAATGTTTTGCTAGTTTATCAAAAACTGTTTTTTCCCGACGGAATAAGTTGGTGCAAGTTGGCGTGAGACATGTAACGAAAAGGAAGGTGATTATGTTGAAAAATGGCATATTGTTTGCATCTGCAAATGAAATATACACTTCGCAAGAATTAATTAAAATTATTGCTGTTACTTTTTGAATCACCCTCGCAGTAAGCATTCCAGCCCCTACTGCCCTTATTGATGGTTTTCTTTACCGCAGCAGCTTTACTTTAACCAACAGCTCCTCAATTTGTCCTAACGAGACTGAGATACGGAATTATCACTAGTGTACATTTAAATATAGCGTTGTTTGAAAGGGTCCAGAGGAATATTTGGAACTGGTCACAAACATGTTTCCTGGTTAGATCACCATAATTACAGTCTGATTTAAACAACCTGCGACTTGTGACAGGGTATGGAAGAGTATGTTTTCATGGTTTTTCTGAAGATAAGCGAGATGTTTGCATTTTGGAGTGATGCTAAACAGCTGACTGAAGCTCTAATACAAGTAATACTGCGTAATACAGCGCAGTTTTCCCACTTTTCCACTTCAAGTGGACTGTTAAAAGTCGCAGGTTGTTTAAATCAGACTTTATGCATACACGGTAGAAAATCCGGGTTCGAATCCCACCTAGAAGAAATCTGCATCAAAAAGCTTATATTCCTTTCAATAAGATATATGCCTCAATATAATTCATAATAATTAAACACAATCTGGAAATTTAACTTGTAATAAGTTTTTTTTAAATTTTAATTTTTGGTATTACTGTTCTCATTCACATGAGATCCACATTCACATAATGTGTTGATTAGCACATATACAGTCTCCTGTAAGTCTACTAGGCTATTTCCCTTTAGATAAAACAGTTAGTTATACGTCATATCTTCATATAGCAATCCAGGTACTCAAAGCATAGATTAAACCACAAAACCCAAGTCATGCTTAAATCATGACTGACTCATGTCATGTAGGACTATAGACGTGAAGTAAATTGCAACGCTGTAGATATGAGTTAACAGAACTATGAACTCTTGCATAAGCGGTACTCGATTCTCAAAAGTACAAATTCCTACACAATAACGTGGCACGATCTTATGATACAGCAAATTACCTATCTAGCTTTACGAGAATTTATGTACGTGCCAATACTACCTTTTAACGGAAACTACGAAATGCATACGACATTTATTGCGACCACTGTACAAAATTATCTGATTTTACTACGGCCGTTCTCCCCCGCTTTCTCTTTCATTCAAACAGTACACATGTTGTATATATAATATTATTATTATTATATATATATATATATATATATATATATATATGATCGAATGAAACAAAAAAGTCAAATATTTATTGTAAGGAGTAGTACAAATTTTCAATTAATATTCAATCATAAGAAAAGATTCCTCTGGCGCAGTGAAAATGAATCTGGATACCTCAATTGGGAAAGCATCGGCACGGGGAGCAGAAGGTCACGGATTCTTATTCCGATGTCTCCTAAAATATTATCATGTAATGTTTAAACAGAAATTATATTTGTGGTTTAATTAATATGTCTATCGTTCATTGAAGATTCTATAATTACCATTTCTCAAAACGAATATTAGCTATGAAATATTCCGTTGTTAATTATCAGCTGGAAATCAAATAAATTATATTATATTATATTATACGCATATTATGACGTGTTAGTCCCGCACATAATTTATGGAATTTTCATACATACCGGTACTATTGGCTGGAATTCAGAAACAAATAATTATTTTACGTTGGCATCTTTTATAATGAAACACTATGCAAATTTCATTATTATTATTATTGTTATTATTATTAACTTACAAGTTTATGACATATGTCTATTATTAAATTACTTCAAGCCATTTTAGGCTAATAGCCTACTCGTATTGTATTCCTTTTTAATAATCAGTCGTAGAAAATTCGTCTGGCCATGCGGATTAACTTAAAAATTGCATGACGTGCTGTGTATCGAATGGCAGAAGCATTTCGTAAGAAGCAAAAAAACAGAATGACCTTGAGAAGTCCCGAGAAAGAATTCTCAGCCATGATGTAACTTGTTTGAGCGCAGGTGATAAACTCATGTTATGACAATAATTATATAATTACACGAGGAAGAAAACTGCATTGAACATGTAGCAAGCACAAAAGAAAGAAATCAGTGATCCCGAACTTACACAAGGGATGTTTATCTATTGTAATCCCATTGTAGATATATTCACGTAATCCTGCTGATGGCAATTCCTTTGAAGGATATAAGTTTCCCCAATAGGAAAAGTCCTACATCAAAGTCAAAGACCGAAGACAAATTTGGGCTTCCAGTTGTTTCACATTAAAGGTACAATTAAGTTGGTAGGTGTAATAAAATGTTGCCTTTCATTTCCGAATTGTTTTGATGGATCATTCAGAGCTCCACATATACCGTAATTTAAAATAGCTTAACAAACAAACCAGATATTTTACGTAAATTTGTGGGTAAAATTTTAACGTAATTTATTATAGGCTTACATACAGTTATGCTTCTGTAGGAAACGGATATAAACTTACATCCGGATACCGGTATACAGCTGTTGATTTTCAGTTACTACTGTGAGTTGTCTGTTATCTGACATCTAATTTCTCCTAGGAAAAATACTGGTAGCGTACTGTCATTCTCACGTTAACATTTCTATGTATTTGCTTAACCTTCTAAAACATACCAACACACTTCATCATTCTGTTCGTCTTTTAGTGCCTATCCCTTGCTTCTGAAATTCCTTGCCCCGTCAAATCTGAGACTTTCGAAATGTGCCAAAATTAAAAAACAAACTCATTTTATTAGTGGGTAATAGGCGTAGGTAAAAAGTGTGCACATGTTTTGGTACCATTACTAACTTGCTTTTGTTATTCTTCCAAATTAAATATTATAATAGCATTAATTTATTATAAGAGTAATTGCTGTTTCCTAACAGAACTTCCACAGTTACTTCTAGTGTTGTAGGCCTACACTACAATTAGTTTCATTAGGTCTACACATCTAGTTTCCATTTATAGTCCTTTATCAGAACATTCAGGACTCATTTTAAAAAGAAAATTTCTGTAAAATATATGCATACTTATATAGTTACAGCCTTAATTTCTATTTTCTTTTTACAGCCACCACCTATCACCACCACTAGAAGTAATAATAATAATAATAATAATAATAATAATAATAATAATAATAATAATAATCCGCGACATATTTTATACCTGGTGAATATGAAATGCCATTCGATCAACTGCTTCGAAAAACACTTTCAGAAGAATGTACGTGTGCTCGTCTGTCCATAAAAACAGTAGGCCTAATTGGAAAACGAAGGAAAAAAACCTTTCGAAGACCTGACACAACAATGGCGAAGACTTTCTCCTATCCTGTCACTAATCCGAAATAGGCCTATATATATTTTTTTTTCGCAACTTGATTGCGAACAGCTTTACAGTATAGGCCTACACAACTACCTGTACAAAGACCTAAAACTTTTACTTTAAAAATGATGTTTCTTAGAAACCGATGGATAAACTGCGGAAAGTTTGCCACAAGGATTATGGCAATTTTCGGTTCTACCTATGTGTGTGAACAGTTATGTTCCTTCATGAAATCAACAGAAACCTCTCAGAGAACAAGGATGACTGATCTTGTCATCTCTGATCAAAATCGGAACTGAACCGATACATCGGTCAGGCGAAGCAAAATTGTCATTAAACAGAAGTGTCAGCCTTAGGACAAATCACAAAAATAGTAAATAAATGTTCATTTTGTAGAGTGTATTTGTTGTTGTTACTAAAGTGTCTATATTACCAATTAAAACTTAGTAATGTTTTCTTTTGTAAAGTACTGTGCATGTGGCTAGCCGCTAAATCATTTTGTATGCACATCGTAAGTTTGTAAGTTAAAGTAACAAAAATATTCTGCAATAATGTTCACTAATTAGTTGTCGTGTGTGGCCCTCATGACAAAACAAACGTGACCCATATGGCCCTCGAGTGACACTCTGCTGTGAGAACTGCGAAAATGATTCCACGTGCTATGTTTTATACACGTGTGCCAGGCATGAGGGGGCCAGGAACATGCTCAGAGCGGCTGCGGTGACGGAAGACGAACCCTGGGCCCCGGACTTAACCTTCTGGACAAGAAAGAACAACTTCGAGGCATTAAAAAAATTTGCACAAAAAGTTCTTGATGACAGGCAAGAGCAGGATGAGGAAGACTGAAAAACAAGGGTGAACAAGTGCACTAGTGCGAAGAACTGTGCGTCTCCTCATCATTTTTATGTTTTCTCACTTGTTTTTGTATATTAAGGACTGTAATTGTGTTTGCAACAAAGGTCGAAAGAAACACTTCACAGCCAAGTGAAAAGAAAGTTAATTAATGATTGCACATACAAATTGTAAATGTAAAACTTGTAGTTTGTCTAGGGGTATAGCCTATGGCTCAGGGACCCTGAGTAATTTCATATTGGCGAAAAAAAAAACTTATATCCGCACCATCCTGCCATTTACCGATGAGTCAAAAGAATGACGCAGCAGTCGGATAGTAGGCCCTGTCCTTTCTGGGATCTTGTCCCTCGGAGTAAAGACAAATAAAGGAAAGAAGCCATTTGAATGTTTCACGTAAGATTTGTAATACATTCTAATTCCAAAAAATAATGCGCGTATGAAATATAGGCATTAACCGGAAATTTGTTTGATTGTCGCCTTAGTATGTCTTTGCTGTGGTTTCCAAAATAACACCAGGAGGTAATTTAGTGACAAAATTATTTATGTAGACGTGCGATTTTAACTACTGGAAACCGTTAGAAACCACTGCAGAAAGAAACCTATTTGTGTCTAGGTTTGTTCCCTAAGTTCCTATGTATTGCCATGTACTATAATCAGTGATCTCAATATATAAACAGGATACACAACAGCTGTGCTTTGGAATTGCATAAATCGTGACGTTCACTTGTTGTTAAGTTGGCTACACCGTACGTATTGGTGAAGTGTGCTTCCTATGTAAAATATATATTTATGAATGTGTTTTTGATTATTTTTCATGACAAAATGGTCAAATATTGCGTGGTATATGGCTGCACAGAGCTCCAGAGAAATGGAAGTGGGCTTAAGTTTCACAAGTAGGTTATTTTTGTTTGGAAAATTTGAGGATACTGGCCAAATCTGACTTAGCGTCAAGCGTAGCATAGCCACGAACGCTTGTCTTTTTCTTGCCTGTTTGTACAGGTTTCCATTTTCTTGGCCTGATATTCCGAAGAAGTGGGTTCAAGCAATGCGCAGATAATATTAGTCACCCACAGCGTACAGTACATTAAGCAGCAGACACTTTACACCTGATTGCTATCAGTCCAGGTCTGTGGTGCACTTGTAAAATTACTAAAAGATGATGTACCATCAGTCTTCAATTTTCCAGGACACCTTAAAAAAAATATTGTTCCAAAAAGACAACTGGTTCGTAACTTAGGCGTAACCAGGCCGACCATATGGGGGGGTTACAACATCTGGGGGGTATAGAATACCCCCCAGGGAGAGGGGGAGAGGGGGTCCTCCCCCGGAAAATTTAAAAAATTAAGATGCGCAATAACGAGTTTTAAGCTTCCCACGCTTTATACTTGTATTAAGCAATTTATAAGCAGACTTTAAAAAATTGAACAATTTTCCTTTTTTTAATCAATGGGGGGGTTTCAAACCCCCAAAAACCCCCTCGTTACGCCTCTGGTTCGTAATGTAAATAAACAGACACAAACAGATGATCTCCCACCATCACCTATCAAAACAGAATTGGGAAAGAACAAAAGGCTACAGACGATTGTCTGTCGCAAGAACAAGAAGATAAATAGCATGGCTAATTAAATTTCAGATTTGAAGAAAAGGAACTTCTAAGTAGGCCTACTGACTTAAAGTATTTTTAAATTTTATTCCAGTGGCTTCCCTTTCCGCTAGTCTACAGGAATTATTAAAAATAATAATAATAATGTGATTTGTATCCAGTATAGTAACGGTAAAGTTGAAGGTCACGGTTTATACATTTCCAAAGCACTTAGAACAGATTTTGTCTATTCTCTTTATATATCGAAATCAAGCATAATATCGCAAAATGAAGGCCTATTGTGAAGTTATTTTAATATTTAAAATGCGAGTGTTTACAACTGTTTACCAATGTACATTCACGCCTGATTGAGATTAAAGAAATATTTTTACCAAACCATTACGATATGAAATTAGTTTTGTTATGTACTTAAAAAGCATCAAGTAGTTTATATTGAAACGTTTCATTCATAAAAGTGTTTTAAAAACGCCAATACATCTTCATAATTCCATTAATACACATGAGTTTGTTAGAAGGAGATACGGGATAGGAGCTAAATTATACGTTCACTTTCATGGCGGACCGCGAACCCTGCCGTCACGATTTTTCATCATGCAGTGCTACCTCCAGTATGTAATAGAGCTCAATGACTATAATGCATACGCACATTGTCAGTTCCTCTGCGCAACGTATGCGCACAATGTAATTTTTCAGCGTACTCACATGTGCGCAGTATATGGGTTAGCTTCAGGGACAGACATATTATTTTATGGCGCTCCAGAAAGGGGGGAAAACTGATGGAGAACGAAGTCATTTCCCATCCTATTAGGCATAAAAGCTAAATGTTTTAAAATTACTCCAACGCACTATTCGCAGGAATTCCTCGATACCATACTCCGTAACAAGCACAAGTAATGTTAACTGATGGGAATACTGCCTCATACCAATCAGTCAGAAGCTCCCTCGGAAATTCCTTTGCCAAGACCCATTTAGTTGGAACCAGGTGTAAGTTTACTCTGCCAAAAGGAAGCAAAACTCAAACTAGGAGCTACTAATATCACAAGATTTTACAAGATTTGGCGCAGAAGTACGTTTTACTTCTGTACGAAATGAAAATTAATACGCACCGTTCAGCGTGTACGGTGAGTATTGTCATTGAAAACCAGTCTTATGTAACTGAAATTCAAGTTCAAAGCTAAACATTACATAATAGCACATGCTGTCATTCAATTAAATTAGATTGCTATCGTACTTTTTGTAGGGAAAGTTCTGCTAAAACCTTACTTTATGAATGGGACTAAAACCTTCATCAGAAGTAAATGTTTCAGACCCAATATTCTTAAAAATCGTCGAATTCGCATGTCCCTTCCTTGAACATTTAAAAAACTACTAAAGGTAATCTATTTGGATTTGTACATGTCCAGAAAGCATTTAGGATAAAATTAAGAGGTTAACTATAAGTTATAACTAGTGATGGGTCGATACCAGATTTTCTCGATACTCGATACCGATACATGATTTTTTCCTCGATACTAGATACTTCGATACTCGATACCTTCAACATTTCCAGTTTCAATAAATAGGTACATTAAAAATTAAAATTTGAGAGAACTGTGTAATACAAACTAAATTTATGTCTGCATATTTAATGAGACAATATTTAATATCATCAGTAGCCTATAATTATTTTTAAACTCTACATTAAAACTAAAATTAGTTTTTTAAACAGTCCACTTACAAGTTTTTGTTTAAAAATACTACCATTCTCACTTAATTGCAGAATTGCTGAATTACAAAAGTATCGAAAAAGTATCGAGCGAGTTTTCTGAAGTATCGTTCGATGCCGATACCATGCAAGTATCGAGAGTATCGAGGTATCGAAAGTATCGAGGACCCATCCCTAGTTATAACACATGGAAAGTAAAAACTAAAATCTCGTTTAACAGTCTAAAATGGCAATGGTATAAATCGCTTAGAAAAATAGTTCAGACAAATGTAATATTTTTTAAAATCTCAAAAGAACAAATATTTGAGTTCCATCCCCTTTACAAGTTTTGCTTCCATAGCGTGCTGTAGTTTTGTTTAAACTTCCGGTTACCGTACTAGTCATTTTAAAGGATTTATTTAAAATATTTATTTTAATATAAAATTAATACAGTACCGTATATGTATAATACTTCCAGAGTTACGGCCGTAAATGTTGACGGTTCGGTTAGTTTGTCGCTCTTTTTCCGCAATGTACAATTTTATACACCGTTTATATCACAACTTGAAAACTATTAAATACGTATATTTAAGCCATTTTGTGTGCTGGTGTAGTTTAACCATAATGAATAGAGGAGAAAGTGTGATGACTAGGGTTAGGATTTTTAGGTGCAAATTTTATATGAAAAAAGGAAGGGAAAAGGTGCTAAAATAAGGTAAAAAGGGGGACAAAAAGGTGCTATTTTACTCAAGTAATTAAAAAAAATCTATCTTCTATTAACAGTTATTGAGTTGCGAAAAAACACATCAAATCATCACTCACCAGAAACAGTAAAATACAGGGAGCTGTTGTACTTCAAGACATTGAGCATCTCTACATTTTTAAAAATAAGCCTGTTTCTATTAGGACATAGAATGTCTTTGTACATGCTAAAGCTTCTTTCGACATCCACAGAAACCAGTGGGGCAAACTTTGTATTCACTCGGAATGGCAACTCTACACATGTGGCAAATTCCTCAACATCAGGATTTTTCTGAAGACTAGACTCAAGTTTGTCTTTAGCAAAGCCCTCTAACTGGTCCCTCACTGAAGTGAAAATATCCCATTGTTTTTCCTTTTCGAGACCTTGTTCTTCCAATTGTTTGATAGCTGCAGTCAAGTACGTGTAACCATGGACACAAAATAGTTCTGTCTCCAAATTCTGTATTTTTTCCGGTAGCAGAAGTTGTTGGGCCTTGGAAATCGCACCTGCGTCTGCTGGATCCAATGAAAGCACAAAATCCTTAATCTTGTCAAAATTCTCACACAACATAACAGCACACTGAATCCATGATCCCCAGCGAGTAATGACCGGGAATTTTGGAAGGGGGAGGCCAGTGATTTCCTTGTAGGCAACAACACGACTCGGAGCTTTCTGTAGAATCTTCTTCTGGGCAGAGATGTATTCATTTGCAATGTCGTATTCATTCCTTATGGATTCACAAACCCTGTGAAGGGCATGGACTAGGCATGTCACATGCTTTAACTTAGGGAACAAAGGTTTTAATTGGTTAATTGCTGAAACCATGTATGGAGCCTGGTCTGTAACCACCAGAAGAAGTTTTTCAAATGCGATGCCACTTGGCCACAGGTTTTGACAGAAGTCCATGATTGATTGCATTACTGTACTGGCCTTGGCTTTCTCCAGTTCGTACATTTTAAACAACATGGGCTTAACGTTCTCCCCTGATAGGGGAAAAACTAAAATGTTCAAAACATATCGTTCCATTGAGTCTGTAGTTTCTTCCAATATGATTCCCACATCACAATCAGTCACTTTCTCCTTGATGGTTTTTATGGTTTCTTGGTAAACAGGCTCCATGTAGTTTCTTCTTATAGTACTCTCATCAGGCACTGACATCTTTGTGTATTTTTCAAGGA
The DNA here is from genome assembly GCA_964059195.1 of Ectobius pallidus. NCBI lineage: Eukaryota > Metazoa > Arthropoda > Insecta > Blattodea > Ectobiidae > Ectobius > Ectobius pallidus. The sequence goes on from CAXKWD010000003.1 coordinate 82,361,945, forward strand.
ATCCTTTGAAAGTCGGATGGTTTACCTTATTGAGTGGAATTCCCGCTTGTGTAAGAGCAGCACATAAATCAATGTTGAATTTCTTCAAATTTTGAGTTTTCGATGAACACTGTTCAATCGCATTCCGTAATAAAGGTTGTCGTGATTTATTTGCTTGAAGTGTCTTGTTCTTTTGATGCTTAGAAGTGGAAATGTGTTGTTTGATGCGGTCTCGCTGGTGTTTTTCATCTAACAAAATTCCTGAATCGCAAATGCTACACCGTATTACAGTTCCATCTGTTTCTACGGAATCTTGTTTGAATTCCTGAGACAGAGAAAATAACCAGGCTCTGGACACCTTAGGCATGGCAAAAATACACTCATTTAATCACAGATTTGCACTCACGATCAACAGACTACTGACTGGTGAAGTCAAGAAGATGGAAGTGAGAGAAAGAGGATTTGCGTATACACAATATTTTTTTTGTAATAAATTATAATTTGGTGGAATGAAATACGCATTTCCATTGTAGCAAGCTATTTGTTTCGGCAAAGTGAAAGAGGATTTGCGCGCACACACAATATTATTGTTGATGGAATGAAATATGCATTTCCATTGTAGGGAGCTATTTGTTTCGGCAAAGTGAGAGAAAGAGGGTTTCACGCACACACGTATCATTTTCTGTTGTTGCAGGTGTGCTTTCAGTCCCGCTTTTACTGGAAGTAAAATGGAATGAAACTCACAAGTCATTCATAACGCTTTATAATGATAAAATGCACTCTAGAAGAATATTGATATGCTACAGTATATGAAAAATGGGAAGAAAGGGGATTATGGGCACTGTTGAGAAAAAAGGGGTAAAAGGTACCAAAAAAGGGAAAAAAGGTGCTACAAAAATGTCTCCATTCTTGACTATAGATAAAATCTCACACTGTGGTATCTTTCCGAAGAGCTTTAATTTACCCTACGAGAAAAGGTGCGCACCTAAAAATCCTAACCCTAGTGATGACTGAGGTAGTTCACTGGTTCCGCCGCTAGGTAGCAGTTACTCTGCTTGTGAGCCGCGGGAGCAAGATTACTACGGGCGGTATAGGAAAAATTGCAAACATTATTAAACAAAATAATACATAAATCTATTTCAAAATGACTCGCCTTATCTAAATTGAATTGTTAGATACTTCTGACAATTTTCGGGCTGCTTTACACGTCTTGGAAGATCTCATCTCCAAAAATAAACATGGCCGTGTGTAACAGTAATTTCTCAGATTCCAAGAAGCTTGACCGTAACATTTCGTTCCACATCTTTAAAAAAATCGAAGATGTTCACAAGCAATGAACAATTATATAATATAGGTATGAAACAGCTAAGGGATGATTTGATCTAATATTTTATTGCCTAGAAAATAGGGTAGATGGTATGTTAGTATAATTTGATGAGAATTTGTTAAAGAATGTACATTTGTATAGAAATAACAACGTATAATTAGGGTAGAAAACAGCTAAGGGATATTTTATAAATTAATATTAATATTACATTGTATAGAATATTACTGAGTATTAATTTGTATTAATATTGTATTAATAGAAATATTATTTATAATAATATTAATTTTCTCCTGGCTGTATGGGGTAAGTTATGTAGGTGAAACACGGTCAAAAGTGTAGATATGTGTACAAATTATGTGAACAGAGATAATATAAACTAAGGGGTGGTTTGTGAATTGCAGGGCACGGAAAATTTCATAAGCAGCACTACAAAAATAGGGCGCGTGATCTTTAAAATTGGCGTTTCAACATCCGATAAAGACGCACATACGCAAAAATTGTTTTGCAACGCATTCTACATATATCACACAATATTTCAAAGCATTTTCCCTGATTTTTTCATAAACAAATTAAATCCTCTTGCCTTAACTACAGCCCGCTATTTGCTCAAACCCTCGACCATTCGCCGTTCGCTGTAAATTATGTGCATCTTACGTTGTTAAATTATATTATTAAAAAAAGGAACAAGATATTAAACTAATAAGACATTTGTTATGATAATTATACATAAAAATTACTAACATAAGTGAACAGAAAATATGATAAATAAATAATCCAATAAATGCATAAATAAAAGTAGTGCAGACTTACTAAGTTAGAAAAAAGCTTCATTCACTCCCTTCCTCAGCGGGTCAATCTTGCAGTATGGGTACAAGTAGTTAGTTAATATGGTATTATTATTGAGACCACGAATAAATTATGTAAATTTTTTTACGTTATTGCTGGTATTTTATGGAAAAGATGCCTGCTAATACCTCAATACCATTCTGATAGCTTTAGCTTTAGAGTATTTACTATTACTCGTTAACCATTATAGATATATAGGTTGTACTCAATTTATAATAAGATCCAAATATTTCACTAAACCTTACACCCTTAATCTCTTTCTGGACACAAAAATAAAATAATAAATGTCGCATAGTCAAATTTGCTTCACCCTCAACATTTCACGATCGTCCCACATCATTCAGAGAGCTGAGCGCCCGGAATAATTACCACTCAATTACTCGTAAACCATTCAAGATATAAAGGTGGTACTGAATTTAAAATAAAGTTGAAATATTTCCCTAAAACTTTCTCGCTTGAAGTTTTTACGGGACACAAAAATGAAAAAAATTGTCGCATAGTCAAATTCCGTTTCACCCTCCATGAATTTTGTGTAATTGGTGATGTTTATATAATGAAATAAAAACATTTATGTCCGCATTTTTTAAGTTTCTGTTTTAACCATCAGAAGGACTGTGTTGTGCAGATTATTTCTGCACAAATTTCACAGAAATAGGACCAAGGGTTAATTAAAGATTGCGAGTTTAATCATAAGATGCCAAACTATCATGACGCAGCATTGAGAAGTTGAAACGCAAACGAAGGTGCTGCCAGTGTTTCGGTGGACCGCCGCTCTCCCTATACCTACCATTGTATTAGCGGCGAAGTCATCACACTTTCTCATTCTATTCATTATGGTTTAACTATCTGAACAACATAAAGCAGGATTTCTTTTCTTTGGCACTTATGTGTGTGCGCTTTTTTTTTTTAAATTTTTTTAAATATTTGTCTCATAAAAACTTTATTTAAAAAATCATTTTGAAGAGATATCAAGATCCTACTTCATGTTGTACATGTGGGTCTTAAAAAAATTAGAAATGAGGTTCATAAGTAAATTCAAATAAATTAATTCATAATTTTAGCATGTAAACGCTGACGGACTGCACATTATTAACAGTTATTGATCATGCATACCGGTATATGGTTCAATTAAATGTCTTCCAGACACTCTAAAAGGCACTTAATGATGCAGATGTAATGTATATTCTGTGTGCCAAATTTCAGTTCAGTGGGTCTTAAGGTTCTTGAAGTATAAAATGTTAAAAGTTCTCTAATTTTATGCCGAAGGTGTATCTCCCCCTTAATGTGAGACCTGATACTGGTTCTTTGTCACTAAATTGTCAATACTGGCATTGTTGTTAAAATTAGTATTTGTTTACGGGCTACCAAAAATTAAGTCATGCGCCGCATGCGGTCCCCAGGTTGAAGACCACTGGTTTATCTGTAGGCTCTTAGTGACGTGCTCGCCACAACTCTTTTGGTTAAAATTCAAGGAGGAAAAATAAAATATCTCATAAAGTTATGAATGAATTACAATTCAGACTAGCCTCGGGGAACGCAGAAACGTCATTCATATTGACCAGCCACGAGATTTGAACCTCCATCCTTCCGAATATTAATCCATGGCACCAGAACAAATTACATGAAAGCGAAGTTCTTACAGTCTAGTAGGGACTTAAATTTGCACCATCCATTCGAGCACTAGGCCTACAGTAACAAACGAAACGAAGAAAGAAAGAAAGAAAAGGGGGGAAAAAAGCAAAGGAAGAGAATAAATAAAATCAGGTAAACTGATGTAAAAAAGTGCCAGTATGTTTTTTTTAATCAGTTATGACTGCAAAAAATCCGGTAAAGCGTATTTGAGTTATTGCGCCTTTAAAATAGACACTAAATTGGGTTTTACTCCGGCACCGGTCAACACATTAGGTTCAAATTCAATAAGGCACTTCTCATGGACGTCATAAATGCGAGTACCAAATTTAATGGAAATCCGATACAGCGTATTTGAGTTATGGAGCCTTTTTATTAGAAAAGCGCCATAATCTATTAAAATAGGCACTAAATTGGGCATTACTCCGGTACCGGTGAACCGATTTGGTTCAATATCATTAGGGTTCTTCCCATGGACATTATAAATGTGTTTTCCAAGTTTCGTGAAAATCCGAAAAAGCGTATTTGAGTTATGGTGCGTACAGACACACGGACAGACAGACGGACAGACATTTTTTCGTCCACCACACAATCTCATAAAGTACCATACTGGCACTTAATAATTCCACATCCGGACAACAAAATATTCCAGGAAACCTGCAGTCAATGATCATGATAAAACAGGATGATACTAGTTGCGGCATGTTGCTTGTTACTTTCAAAATAGATAAATAAACGGCCATAGGACAAGGATAATAATATGTTTTAGATTTTACGGTTATGAAGGCGAACTGTTACCAACCAATTGCTGTTCTTCACGCACCAGCTGCGCAATTCATTTTCGCGCGCTCGTATGAATTGAATTCAAGATAAATTCCACGGTTATTAGCACACCATTGTTGTATTATCTACAATGTTTAATATTATATTTAAATTTAGAAACATCATTGTCAATACTTCAATTATTATAGCAAGACGTAACATCGTTCTCGATATACAGAAGGCTTTTGATGTTAGCTATAGAAGTACAAGGTGAACAATTACCGTACAGTACATAATATTATCTACACTCTACCTCGATGTACAAATTTTTCTACTACTTTACCCACCATGAACTTATTACGGCATAATATTCTAAGCCCAAATTATTATTAAAACGACAATTCAATAGCTGTCACTGAAAACTATATTATCAAATGTTAATTTCTGAATCAACACTACTTACAGGGATCCAATACGCTCCAAAACTCAAAATGTCGATGTTCCAAAGAAGTAGGTTTCGTTGGTTCCGCCGGGGCTCCATTCGAAACTAAATTACTCCCAGATGTCAACGTTGAGGTTGTCGAAGACGATATTTCCGAATCCATGTTGTGAAGCAATCGGAACTTTCCACACTATTTCAATATTATGTACAATCGCAAGAACACTGATAGATACACACTGATACCACCACGGTTTACTGGAAACTTATCGACCCGACCTGCAACTCCCCACCCTTCCCCTCCTTAAACACACACACCGATGATTATGCCGGGAAATACCACTATCAATATTCTTACTGCAAAACTCACAACGGTATAAAACTAATTAAATATAAACTATTTTATCGTGGGGATTACTCGATCGGAAACACTGCGTCAACCTGCGTGCGATTCCACTAACAGCGGGAACAACATTTATTCACTCTCTTTCTAGCAGCTACTTGTCTGCCATCTATGGCATTCATTTCGAAACAAATTCCATTCCCTGTACAGTCCAAGCAATAAAGCAGTCTGTAATAGGAATAATTAGTCAATGTCACCTTCCCTGATTACAGTAGAGGTTACACGAAATTAATACCGAACTACCGAAGTACTAACTAGGAAGAGACACAGAATTATGAATGGATTTGGCTGTATGTGTACTGTCAATTTTATAGGTTACCGGAGCCATCCGGAAATTAAATGCAGATTTCATTACAACTGCGAAAAATTAAATTTTCTTTATTAAAAAAAAAATGGAGGGTCCGCCAAGGCGGAGTTTGTAGCGTGGCTCCCTGCCATCCTGGCATCTCGGTTTCGATTCCCGGCTGGATCGGGGATTTTCAGTAGCCTGATTTCCTCTCAGGGTTCAGGTTTGGATATTGTGTTGCCCCTTCATTCCCATCCCCCGACAGGCGATGGCAAATCTCCGCGGTATAACCTGTGTCTGAAAGAGCCTTTGCCGAATTACAGTCATCATCTCATCGTCGGGTCTGGACCTGCCTTCGGGCAGAATACTCTTTATCAATGTACAGTACAGTTACACTTCGTCTGAAGCAAGGGCAAAATAAATTGTCAAAATTCCTGTGGTAATCGGGATTTAAAAAAAAAAATCCATGGCGCTGCATCCTTGAATGGACTAAGCCTACCATAGGCAGAAGGCAGAATTGGGGGCATGTGCTGAGCATGCCGAAATCCACAGCCGTTAATGGTGGTTTCCGTGACCGGAATCTTTTCGAAAAAAAGGATGACGTACTCTACAAACATGTCGAGTTTGGTCAAAATCGAAAATGGGGAAGTGGGAGGAAACGAAAGTCCATGAACTGACGTATCGTACTGCAAACACTCTGTCAATCCGCGGCAAGTATACTTTTTTTTAACCTTTCCACTGGTAACTTACATATGAATTCGTCATATCAACAAAACAAAAACACGGATATAAGATTATTGCACTATTGATTCTGCAAAATATAAGGATTTTTATCCACGTGTTACGATTCTCATCTATGGATACTAGCTGTTCTACTGATTTTTTCTAATGAATTTCAATTGTACAACCCACTGATTATTTATCTTGATGATTGCTTATATCTATATATAAATTCAGCCCTGAAAGCATTAAAAAAGAGAAATTGTTAATATTTAGAAAGTGCAATTTATCACTGCTCCTGGAAATTCTCTTTCTTTTGAAACCTCATTCGTTAATATTAATTTGTTGCTTTCCTAAGAAATTAATTATTTTATGGTGAAATACGAAAATAATACATTGTAGTATGCCGGATGGATGTTACTGTATTTACATTCCTCTATCAATTATTCTATTTAATATAATATAAAAATCGAATACAATATATTGCTCCGAAAAACGAATCGCGGTAAGAGCTCAGATGTTAAAGCTACTTTAACCCAAATATTAAAAAAAATAACACTGTAACTGGCATTTCTCGCAATCCTGCTGTCTTCTAGTCACGTCATAAGATGAGCGGTTCTCAACGAAGGATCAAACGATAGGCAATGCCCGTTGATAGGATCAGAACCCTTTGAATTTATATAAGATTATTACTGGGTAGTCCATAAGTGACAGGAAGAAAATAATAGGTTAATCAATATCTAAACAGTATTATTATTTATTTATTGTTTTAATCTGTGAAGTCATTTGCTACTAAGTATCTACAAATATTCATAGCCCTAAAACCACATCAGTACCGTACTTACATCGCTTTCAGTAAACGCCGGACTGTAAGGAAAACCAGAGCCCAACTGTAATATTATTCTTAATTTCATTGGTGACAGTAGCCTCCTATTAGCAAATGTACATTTGTTGCTTACCTTACCCTACTGTTCTTAGAGGTGTTTAATGAATTGAGGTACAACAGCTTTTCCTTCCTCTGTTCAATGATATTGTCTTGGTATCTATTATGCTTACGGTATTAGGGAAGTCCGTGTAATTTGGACCGCTTAACTTCAGACGACATAAAGTCAGTGACTGCAATGAAAATTCTCAAAATCATATATATATGTGTCGGTATACTATATATCCAGTATTTTAGCGAAAATTAATTGCAAGAATATTAAGATAAATTGTTTAAAAATAATGTTTACAGGAAAATTTGTTTCCGTGTAATTTGGACCGATGTCGTGTAATTTGGACGAGTAAGGTGTGTAATTTGGTCTGGTACACACAAACACTTAAAATATACGTTATGCTATTTATTAATGGTATTCCTAACAATATACTTAAATACTATGTTATCTAGTCACTTTTCAATTATCTTCACTTTTCACATGGAGAACAACAAGATCAACTAACAACAGTGATGATGATAACAACAATGAAAATAGCAATAGTAAAAATAATAATGATGATGGTGATAATGATAATAATAATAATGCTACAATAATACTAATAATAAACATCATGTTCACATACATTGATAGTGATAGTGACAATGATGATAATAATAATAGTAATAATAATAATGGTAATGATAATAACATTAATATTACAATTAATAATAATATTAATGGTAATAAAAATAATGTAAATTAAGTCGATGATAATGTTAATAATAATTAAGTTTATTTTACTAAATACAGTATTTATTTTTATTATCAATTAATGTACGTTCCTGGCATCTGCTATAGCGGTCCAAAATACACACTCAAAAGCAGTTCAAATAACACGCCTTGTAAAGATTACGTTAAAAAATTAATATTATAAAAACTACTATACATGAAATAATTATACTGTAGCTGAACACACCTTGGTATTCCTTGCAACACTTGTATGTAAAAGTTCTCTTCAGAGACCAATATACACTTCTCAATACTCTATTTCACAATGAAATAAGATTACAGGAATGTGGACAATAACCTTCTTTTCTTCTTCCCCCCTCGACGGAGGGTGTTAGAGCAACGACCTTTCTGAGGGTAAAGCTGTCCTTGCGGTCTTGCAAATGTGGTCAAAAACAAGGGCTGACCAAACTTGCAAATATCATAATTCAGGGCAGTCCAAAATACACACCGGTCCAAATTACACGGACTTCCCCTACTTCAGGTGTACATAGTAGGCCTATCAAACGAGTAGAATTCAATAAATTACAACAGGTGAAGGTGTATTTTCGACATGATTGAGGAACACCGCCTCTTCGATCGTCCTTTTAGTCTTATTTTAGCACTTTTTCTTTCGTGTTTTCCTATGAAAATTGCCCCTAAAATCCCAACACTGAATAACATTGTTCGCAGGACGTAACTAATGGAACCGCAGGGCTCTCTATGGGGAGAGGCCAATGTATTTTAGGGGCCCACAAAATATGTATGTATGAAGGAACAATTTTTGCTTTGTGTTATTTATTAGTAACACATTGTTGGTTTATGATTACAGAACAGGTGATACAGAACATAGTCTATGTTTAATCAGTTGGCTTATTTCACCAGCCATACGCTGGAATGAGGTTAGTGTGATATTTTCTGCTATCCATTCAGCATTCCTATAGACAATAAAACGCAACAACGATCACCTAATGCAAGTTATAAGTGTAATAAGATAATAACATTAATGTAACTGTTACAAAACACATACTGTAGTTTCATTAACAGATGTTTGGTTCAGTTGCTACTACGGGATAGTAATAGTGGTTCTATATATTTAAAAAATCCCTTTAGACAAGCCTACTGGCTGAGGTAGATTTCGAAGTGCTTTTGGTTTAATTTGCTGTCGCTGTGTAGCACCCTTCTTCTTTAGCCTTGGCATGACAAACCCGCAATAATAACGGCAAAAAAGAGAAAAGAGCACTTTTTCAAACATTCAAATCTCGCCTTATATGAGAACTATCACGAAACTAGTTATTGAGTTGTAGAGTACTCATCAAGAGCTTTTCAACGATACTCCACAAGACGTAGTTTCAAAAATTTCGAATTTCCATCCCCCCACCCCTACTCGTACCCCCAAAACCCCCGAATCGTTGGTGTCACTGTGAACTCCATAGAGAGTACTCTAATTTATTCAAACAAAGTTTCCCTCTATACATCATAGGGACCGAGATATAAATGTTTTAAAATTTAAACCCCCTCCCCTGACCACCCCTTGGGCCAATTTTTCTCATTAACGAATTTGTCCGAACTATTGGGCCTAGAAATAACATAATAAAATTTGGTTTAAATATCTTCAAAATTACGGCCGGTAGCGTGTAAAGATATATAATTAGATGGTTTCGTACTTAGGGAGGCATGAAACGTAAAGATATGAAAGAATTTTTCGAAAGTCATGACATGGTATCGACTGCAATAGGTAGATTTTTCTTCGAAATCTACCTAAAAATGAGCTATCCATCCGACAGAATATTTGGTGCCTTAGATTATTTTCTGTTCCCTTATAGCAAAATCATACAGCTCACTCTTGTTTTCATATGTGTAGTCATCAATCATCGACTCTTCACGTGCGCAAATAGACATTAAGATATGCATGAATCAAAACATGTTATTTTTGTAACGGCTGTAAATTAATAATTTCCGATAAACAGAGGCAATGCACTGCAGAGGATTTAACTAAATGCTCAACCTTTTAACTGAAAAATAAAATTTTCCATAAAATTTAAACTGTCTTCTTTCCTTCAATAGTCAATTGTCGTTACTGGGGGAGAGAGGATGATTAGTAAAACCCAAGCTTATAATCTGGATGAGAACCGTTATTTTTATTCAGTCCTACCCCTGCATAATTATAAGGATGAAATAAAGGAAACCAAACAGTTTTTCGATTTGTAAGGATCTACCTGTCAAAATTTCTAAAGAGATTTATTTTTACCTAGATAAACATAATTTTTTCCCTTTCCTGTAGCTGCACGAAAATTAAAACTGATAATAAAGACATATTGCACATGCTTAGACTGGATGCTCCCATTTCTGAACACATAAGTGAGAGTTTATCGGGGAATGCTTGCAATTTCGCAATCACCAAATAATATCACTTAATAATAAAATAATGAAAATACGGACGAATGGCCTACAAATTACTAATTCTGAGTTTGTTCTAAGAAAATGTTAAGACGAAGAGTTAATGTGGCGAACACATTAAAGTTATAATAAAGTGGTTCCAAAGAAGCAATTTCACGTTGAATGTGCCTCCTTTTCACACTAAATGAACCCTGCCATATCGCATGCATTAAAGGTCAGACGTTTCTTTAAAGGTTACGGTATTAAACGTTGTCTTCATTTTGAAGCAAAATACCTTCTAAATAAATTGCTTATATGGACATGAGAGGGACATCTCACTTTTCTTTTCTATTACGCAAAATAGTATTAACTTTTCTTATTTTAACATCATCATATTTATGGGAACATGCATTGAATCTCTGCTTATCTCTACTTGTCAATTTAACACAAAACAAAAACAAAAATTGTGTTTGAATTGTTATCCATTGGCCTTCATGGCTTGATTGGTAAGCTGTGTCTTAGGGCAACTTGTGTATTCAAGCAGCTTCATTTTTATAATAAATGATTTCTTCCTCTTTTAAATTTATTATCCGAATATAAATCGGACTGTAAGAACTAGATTTTACTGTAGTGACATAATATACCTATAGTAGGCCTACTTATTTCTCTACCCGTATCATAGGTACTAACTTATATAAGCAAATAGAGTATTTTGTTTGACTGGAAATTCGATGTCGAGTTTTCAGCATTAGTATAGGATTTGCATACAAAAATAAATTTTCAGAACAATATCTGTATGCGTATCTGTCTGTTTTTCTAAACAACTTAATTCGAAAACAAAATAAATGGTGCAAAAATATGTTGCACAAACTTTCTCGAATATACGTGTTAAAGGATAGCACAGGAAAAAGTAAATTATAGGGACAATTAAATTTTATTTATTGCATTTTCAGAAAACTAATAAGTATCTAGAACGGAAAGCATCAGGATCGGTCTCTATATTCAATGCTTTTACCGTGAAATAATAATAATAATAATAATAATAATAACAACAATATCAACAATAATAACTTGGGGTTTGCATGGTTTCCACAATCTCAAAGGCAAAAATGCAAGATACATTGAGATATAGCCGAACAATAGAAGCAAATGCTGCACTAATGAGTTATTACAAAGAGCCTACTGGTAAATTTGGATGACCATGAGGTTTGATTTGAACCCAGCACCTGTTCCGTATTTCCCTATACCACCTGGCTCTAATTGATTTTGGTGTGTTCATTACGACTGTGGTGAACTTTATGTCACAACAATAATCTAGATTATAGTAGGCCTATTCTTGTTACTATGGGCAACAAAAGAATATTCATATTTTAATCAAAATGTACGTTCTGAAATTCGCATTTAAGTCATGTTATTTCGTTTTTATTTGGTAACTATTAATTTTATAAAGAAATGTATTTAACAAAAAAATGTTCTTTTTCATTTTCTCTACAACTTTACTGTGGTAGGTTTTCATGTATCGCCTACTGTAATGGAGATAATCTAGAAAACTGAAAATGGATACGAGTAAAGTACCCCCTTAGTCATTTTTGCAGAGAAACGGATATAGCCATTTCATCAGTCATATATAAGAGTTTCCAATTTTAAATTTTTATTAAAATCGTTAGAGCCAATTTAAAAAAAATCAATATTAAATAAAGCTTTCATGAAAAGTCCCCTTGATATTTCAGTTATAAAACCCAAATTCTGGGCGGTTCGATAAAATTTTGGAAAGTTCCTTGATTCAAAAAATGAAGTAAATACAATGGACCGTTTATCCGCTCGTCCACAGACGGACGGACAGACATCATTCCAAAACACTTTTTTCGGTTTCTAGGCATCGTGAAACATGCTTTCCCGGTGTTATCTCGATTTCGATTTTTTGTCACGATTACAATTCGGTACTTTCTCCATACTAAGTAAGCTATATGCGAGAAAGTAAAATCGTATAAAACGAATTTTACATTCGGATTAAGTACCAACCAGGGATGTGACTTGAAGCATGGCAGATACGTCCTCTTATTTTTACTACCACTTTACAATTTCTTGCTATTTTTTAGAAAACAGCTCTAACTAGTTAATTTAAAGTTTGTGCAAAAACTTCACTCACTAAATCCTAAAACTCTTATTTAAAAAAAAAAACTAATAAATCCTCCGATGAGCTAGGTATCTCATCCACAAACTAAGGTTCGAAGTTTTGCTTCAAGAATAATGCGACTTTGAATGTTTACAGTGTTTTGTAGATGACAAGCCGTTTCTTGCTTCTCCTGCTTAGATACGCGGTCCAATCAGAGACGGCGAGACGGAGGGAAGACCCTTACTGCTAGCGGTAACACATTAGCTCGTACACGTGATTGGCGGTGAAGGAATTGGCTTCTCATTTGAAAAATACTGTAGATAACCCAATATGCAAATCCGCAATTCAGCCATTATCTTTATGCTGGAATACGAAGAGTAGAGTAAGTTGTATAACAGCTATTTACAATGTTGCGACTTTCTTCACCCATGCCACGACTTTTATATAAGTATACTAATAAATTATCAAATAAAAGATTTCCTTGTGGTTATAAGGAATGAGAACTCTGCCCATCTGATGGATCAACAATACATCAATTCTGTGCACGCTATGAACTATATTTGCGTGCATGGTTCCTCTTCTAGTTTTATATGACGGGACGTCCTGTTAAGACTGAACATTATAACTTATTCCATAATAAACCATAAATAAAGACTTTTCAGTGAACCATAAATTAGTATTAAAATGACTAATGCCATAATCCAAATAAATCCAACTTAAAAATTTTCACTTTCTTCTTCTCTACGTGTAGGCAATCTACTGGTTAAATTGCAGTGGATTCTATCAGTGAATCGTATTTCGACTCTTGCCAGGTAGTTTTATTTCGCGATGGAGCACATTAATGAAAGGAAAACGAGAGTGCCACGAGACAAACAATAAAAATTATCCAATACCCTCCTTACGAAAGTGGAAGAAATTAATAAAAAAACATCAGAAATAAAACAAATTTACTGCCCAAGACATAACTGAAATTTTATGCGCACCACTAAAAAGAGGCACGCATAACGTAGCGCATATGTATAACAGTTTTATAAGAAGTGAGGTAGCCTACAGAACACAGCGCTATAGTGTCAACCTACGCTACAAGATGGCAGGGCGCTCCACATAAGTCTCTTCCGCTAGATAGCAGGACACTGATTATTTTTTAGTTCAGCTTTATTTATACACTTTTCAACTCTTGAGGTCATATCACTTGGTATCTGTGAGTATACCAGTAGGCCATGAAACTTTTGATGTGCATCTGCTTTCTTCTGATATGTTATAAGGCTTATAGCTTCTGTTAATTTTAGCTGACAATCAATTTTGATGATTAGGATACAGGATTAAATAGCGGCGATGATTCATGGTAAGTAAATATCCAATCCGGCATTTGCCTTCACGACTGGGGAAACCATGAAAAAAGCCAAGTCAAATTAGCTGGACACGATGTCTGAACCCCTACAATGTATAAGAGTAATAAAATTGTCGCACGCTAAAACTGTACTAAACATGCATTTTTTCATATCATATTCTTTATATTCCTCCGTACCCTTAACGAAAAAAGTAAACAAAGATACTGTATGGCCTTTAAATTAAAGCATGAAAACCCAACAAAATGCATTATATTATTATTATTATTATTATTATTATTATTATTATCATTATTATTATCATTATCATCATCATCATCATCATCATCAGATGTTTTATCTAAAGAATTATGTAATTTCTGTTTGTATATGTCATACTGTCATATTTTTCTCTTTCTTTTTACTTTTCTTTTCTTTTCAAGATGCCTGCTAATTAAAATTTCTAAAAAAAATTGTTTGTAGCATCTTTAAATAAATAAATAAATTGAAAATGAAATGAAATGATTACTATTATTGTTGTTGTTGTTATTATTACTACTACTACTATTAGAATTGTGGATATAACAAAATATCAACGGAAAGTAAAGAACTAGAACTACAAAATATGTTACAATTAGAATAAACACTATTTACAAATGAATAATTGTAGCTTCTGTCGTAGGTAAATATATGACGAAGTGGGCTGGCATAATCACAGGTGATAGCATTCAAGTAAGATAAATACTGGTTTAAATCGTTCACATGTGGAAATAGGACAGTCAAAGAAAGCGCGTTTCGCTGTCTGAATATTTGATCCACATTTGCATAAAGAATTGTTTTAATTTAAATCTAAATGAAATTTTCTATTCCCCGTAAGAAACTGAGAGAATATAAAGTTGGGAATTAGTTTGCATTTTAATCTGCCGTACACTGTTAGTAAAAATAGATCTCGAGTTGACATATCTTCTTCACTGCATATTCCATTCGTTAATTATACATTTATGTACGTCTCTTAATTGAAGGAAGAAGGACAAGCCTTAAGAAATAACAAAATTGTCAAGAATGTAAATCTTACATCAAACCTGGTAAGTGTGTAGTGGTGTAGGGAAGAACATCAGGATAGTATTAAATTTTCGACATAGAAGTACAAACAAGGTTCAGACGCTTGATTGTTCAACATCTCACTCAGCATTCAGCACGCCACAGCTCAATAACCACGAGTCGTAAAAATATGGTTTTTGTATCATTGGATTCAGAGACATTTTTTCTTTCTCATGGCACAAGCGAAATTGTTGGTTTGTGTACAGTTTCTTAGCGCGCAATTGAAATTGCACAAGGTGAAGCTTCAGTCAGGCGCGGAGTTACTGAACTGTGCAACGCTGCCTTGTTACCATGCAAGCCTGCCAATGATCCGTTCGATTTTCTTTCATGCCGTGCATGATTTCACCTATTGCTTTACCCTTACAAATATGCTATTCGGGTTTTCTAGTCGTAAGTTGCAGGCGTTCTCGATTTCCAAGCCATGCATGATTTCACCTATAGTATTCCTCTCCCTTTCAAATTTGGTATGGGAGTTTAAACATGGCCGTCCGGAAGGAGGGGCAGGGTAGGGCCGTGCCCCCCCCCCCCGGAAATTTTGTTTACACATAAATCAAGCAACTAATGTGAAGAGAGGCTTAAATTTCCACATTCTGTAATAGGAGTTGTTGGGAAAAACGAGTTGACCACAGCCGACTACCTTTAAGATATGAGCATGTAGGAATAATTACTTCCACTAATCTTAAAATAAAATAATTTCTAGCCAACATTTTACTGTAATGGAGATAAGGGAACGGAAGTATCGCATTTTATATGAATATAAGTACCTGTGAAACTGTAAGGGGTAGAAAAAGTCATGTGAGTTTACTAGATAAGATTTTTTCTTTGTATCCATAGTCATAGCCCATCCACAGTAAATCAAGGATGTGGATGATGACGATTGATGATGATGATAATAATAATAATTATAATGATAATAGTCTAATAATAATAATAAGAAGAAAAATAATAATAATAAAGTGGATGTAGTGCTAGTAGCATAGTGATGGTGGTGGTGGCAGCAATTTTTTCATTTGCTCCCCTTGACAAAATTTCTGCGGATGCACATGGGGGTTTTCTAGTTGTAAGTTTCAGGCGTCATCTGGGCGGGAAAACGCGATGCTAAGGTTGGAAAAAGTACTCTGCGAATTGCATAGCTGGGACACAGAAACGCATACTAAAAGCGACACCTGTGTTATAATGAAAGTCTGAATCGAATTGGATAGAATCATGATACCGTTACGTCAAATGCAATAAGCGAACTATAATATGGTCGAACAAACACATGTTTAACATATTTATTACCAGTATATACATTTCTATACTTCCTTTTGTACACTGATCCGGTCAAATTCAATTTAAAGAAAAATAAAAAAATCTGTTAATTGATCATGGAAGGCTTGAATTTCCTCCGGATGATAGTCGTGTAACTTTATATTTTTGAGTGTGAGCCAATGCATTAGCTAGTTGATTAACGCCCGGTTTCTATAAACTCGTGAAATACCTATGGGTAAATTATCCATGGGCAAATTAGTTCCAGAATCACCCACAATGATATAATGAGGAAGGCCTTGGAGTTGTACAGTTAATTTAATTCAGAAGGCTTTGCTTCTCAATATTTAAATTATTATTGATCCTACAAGAGGTTAAATTTTATCCAGCCAGCCATGAAAGGATACATTAATCGGACTATTTACCCTTGGAAAGATCTACCCCGAGTTTGTAGGAACATTTTTTCTGTCATTTTCATATTTACCCAGAGGACATTTATCTAGAAACTCGCCACAAGTGTATGTGATTGTTACCTTTAAATTATTTGAGTTTGTAAAAGTTAACCTTGTGTAAATTGTGTCCATTGGATAATTTATCCATAGGTATTTCGCGAGTTTATAGAAACCGGGCATAACATACAAATGGTAACAATACAAAATGCAGTATTGTTGTTCACAGGAAAGGCTCTGTACTGTATAATGAAATATGTTCAGGAAACAATTGACTCATTGATGTTTTGTTTACAGAGAACCTTTGAAAACTGAACAAATAATGTGTTGGAATACTGCTCTGATTATTTTTCAGACAACCACGCGATTTTATAGAGCTAATAGTAGCAACATGTTACATTGTGACAATGCCATGTGTTGTAAAATGGTACAATAAAGTATTACCATCATTATTATAATCTCCATCATCGCCGTCATTTTATATATGAGTTAAGAATACGTAAATAAAACTTTGAGTTAATTTCATTCATAAGGACTTTTTTTTTTTTTAAATGGGTACATGCACTAGAATCTTAAGATTTTTTAAATATCACAATTTAACCAGCACGTGATGTTATAGTTTCCATGGCTTTAGTTTCGAATGTCCTTTATGTTCCATCATAAGTTTTTGGCGTTGATATCATGGCCAGTTTATGAATTAGAAAGTGAAAAAATGAAAACATAAAATTACTATAAACAATATAGAAACAATTATTGAGTTTCGTTTTTGTATACTTACAGAAGTGTAGAAAACCACGAAGAAAAGTACTCGTGTAACAGAAATCATCCACTTACCTGAAAAAAAGAAAACAAATAGATTAGATGAAATGAATAAGACGTCGTAATTATTTAATTAGAATGACAGTTCTACGAATATCCTAGTCATCACTTACTAATCGAGTAATTAATTACCATAATTAATATTTAAAATTATCCGGACATGTTTTAAATTACTGTGTACAAAGCCGAATATGATGTACAAATTCTTACGATTTCACATTTATCTGAACTATCTTAACAACAGTTCCTACAGCTGTTGTGGTTCTGATTCAACCATCTGCGATTATTGAACAGCGAGGCAATTCGATTGGCAGAAGGTCTTGATCACTACCTATATTTTAGTTTTCTTCTTAATTAAAGTCAGACTTTTTTCTTCTTGTTCACAGATTGCATTTAATCGCAAATTTCTCACTGTGGTACATGGACCATAAGCGATAGACTACATGTGCCCTTTATAGTCCATTAAATTTATTATCAGTTGAAGAAAGACGAAAACATCGAATTCAAGAGAACAAAATAGCAGATTTTCTATTGAAATATAAAGACACGTTGAAACAATGTATTTCAGCAATAGTCCGACACTTTCTTTACCAGAACTGGTCTTTTACGAAATGCATGATAGTCAATGGCTACTCTGAAAATGGCAGTGTTTATCCTAGGTTAATAATCTGATCCGATCTCTAAATTATGACGAAGTTATGACACCAATATATATAGAGGTTACTAACCTGATCCGATCTCTAAATTTTGACGAAGTTATGACACCAATATTTGTCTTTTTAATGAAACATACTAGGTTTTTACTACTGGAATTAAACATTTACATATATAGGGTATATACACACACACACACGAGGGATGGGGTATAGGCCTAAGTCATGACAACTTTTTTTATATTTGTTAATGTGGGATCATTCTAAAATTTTGAAATATACAAACGAAAGGGCAACATATGGAATGTACATACGATACAGATTATGGGTACAAGATAAAGGATGCAGTAGGGAGCACACACCCATAAACATGCATACACGACGGCGTTCTGCCACTCTAATACACTGCAGTAGATGGAAGCATGAACGCACGCACAGCCCAACCAATAAAATCCTCGAAGTTCGGTACGGAAGTTCCTTATTTCCAATGCTTCCACCAGCTCCCTGAGGAATTCTCTGGCATTTTTGCTCTAAGGAAAAGCTATTTTTGACTTAAGAACGCTGTTCACATCTTGTCACGTCCTTTCTGCACGGCGGGAAAGACATGTAATTTGATGACATTTTTATATGCACGTACGGATTAAGTTGTAAATCAGTACCACGACGCCTCCACACATTGAGTACTCTGAAAAATGGCATTGATGAGCATATGTCGCGCAGCAAAACTGACAATGTGCGAATGAGTCGTGGTAATTGACAGTACATGAATTTACTTCGGGAACAAAACTAATATAGCCACTCCACGCTCATAAACAGATATGATGACTATTAGCTTAGTTACTACGCGGTGGATCATGCGATTTTCTCCCTTAACATTCTGGCAAAGATTACATGGCCGTCTTATGATCATGACTAGCATTCAGTTATATCAGTCTAATGTTAAGCACTGCTGTTCGCAAGGAGGGACTTAAAAATCAAGTAGATGGAAGCAATGAGTTTTGTGTGCCTACATAAGTTCGAACGGAATGAAAGCTATTTATAGAAAAAGTGTATAATACCTAATAACATGTGTCCCTTCTTAAAAAGACATAAGTTACTGTTATCATTTCAAACTGCTTCTATATAAATGTTATTTGAAAAAAAAAAATGTAGGCCTAGTTACTTAAGAGAAGGAAGAATTTCGTCTTGCGTTAATGAATTTGACACAGCTGGATTCACTTCATGGTTCAAAATACTGTGATAACGGATGTTTTCAACTTTCTGCTGCAATGCAGTGAATCGCGGGAAAGCGGACATAGAAAATAGTCTATCACAGCTTACTCTTTACTTGAGAAATCGTGCCGCCATAATGTTGTTGCTGAGCGACTGGAAGGAGAAGCTGGGTTAAGTATCTTTGAAAACATAGGGCATACTAGCAGGTGTCCTTCGGCCGCGATTATTTATTCAACTGCTAGATATTTTTATTACCCTATATCATTTAACAGAAATTAATTAAAACCTTATATTTATTAACACTGACGTAATTTGTAAATAAATTGAAATAGGCTACATAATTTTATTCTTAACTATCATATTGTTTTGCGCAATAAATACAAATAACTAAACGAATAAAACTAATCTTGTGCAGTCATATGGGTTTACACATTCAAAATGAAACGATTAAAATGAACCACAGATTCATGAAGCTTATTCAAATCATGCATCAACAATTAAAACGCTAAAAACCCGGCTTCGACATGCATTTTACGTTTAAAGTGCGCCACCCGGGGGGACCTGATATTAGAGTTTGCTGCCCCCCCCCCAAAAGTAAAAATCATTCCAAGTTTCCCATTTAGGCGTGCATGCATGATCCACTTCTGTCCACCTATTTTTTAAAAAATCAGAACTCTGCGTGTCGTAATGTTATAAATAAATGAGCGGTCGACAAGTTGCTGTGTTTTATTGAAAACAAAAAAAATCTATTTCAGAGATGCTCTTTTTCCCCTGGTTGTTATATGGCAACCGAGCAAGGCAACCTTTAATTGATCACAATTGAATATGATCTACACGGAAACACCAGCTCAAATATTATATTAGATAATACTAAACTTTTTTTTTTAATTGCAACCCAGTTTGGACATTTGGATTCTATTCTACTTAAATTATCATATTATACCTCTAAGATCAGCTCTGTATCACTATATGAGCCACTTAACTGTCATTAATCACAAGAGCAGATGCAGCCTAACACGGGAATAATAGTTGGATGTTGTGCTAACTTAAATAATTGGCATGTTGGACCAACATCGGTTTTCATTTATAATCAGTGCACAGTTCTATAAAAACTGGAATATTAACAAAGCAATTTCCGCAGAAGCATTATATAACGATTGCAGGCCGATAAAGCCACAGTGTGGTACAGGATTAGCACGAAACTGTTTCGACAGCATCCCACGGTGTTAAATTACAATGTGAAATTGTTTCTACGCACTAGAGTCAGAGATTTATAGTTATCAAGTGTTAAAACAACTCTCGGTAAGTTTGTATTTTACTTAAAGAATCTGCAATGGGAACTAATAAAAATAATATATAATTCACGGGCCAATAGTTGGCCTAATACATAATCGATAAGCAGAATTTAAATTGAATTAGGTTAAGGTGTGCTGCTTTAAAAGTTAATTTTACGGAGCCCACTTACGAAGATATACAGACAGAAATCTGGGACCTTACAAGAGAGCCAAAATATTTTGCTATGTTAGATTCATTCAAACGTTTTTATAGTAAATCTTTGTCAATTCTTTTACTTAATAATACAAACATTTACGCATTTGTAATATCCAGTTCTCAATTTGGATTTTAATGATATTTACCACAATGCCACGGCAAACAGTGTCCTTTCCAACTGGCTCTCTTATTACCAGGCCTACACATGTTAAGTGATTGTGCGTGAAGACATAAGCGTAAAAATATGAAACAAAGTCACTCGTAAAAAACTTAATATAAAATAATATCCTTTACCTCTTTTAAAGTTTACCTACACAGCCTACATACATACGAAGGCTACATATCGATTAATAATTCGAATTACAATTATATGTAGATTGTCGTAAGCTGTGTTGGCAAATTTATTACCCTACGGTATCACTTTGCAAACAAGAATTGATTTAAATTTAAGATTCATAAAATAATGTTGCAGACTGTAGGATAAGCTGTTTGAAAAGAAAGAAATCTGTTCATCTTACCCTTAGCCAAAAAAGCGACACACGTTTCTATGTAAAATAAGTTTTCATTCAACTAGCAAATCAATTACCACAAAGAGTAAAAGCAAAAGATAACCTGGAAGAGTACGGTATTCCTTTCAACTAACCACTAATACCTGTAGGAAATATAGGCCTAATAGTTGTTTCAAAATAGGCTATATCTTTCATCATCCTCTATGTTTTCATTAATTTTAAAACTGATTTCTATCGCTTCAAGTTTGAACCAGGTTTTGTTGTACTTTGAAAAATATCTTTATTTCGTTTATTTTAACCACTAGGCCTAGGCCAAGTGTTTTACATTAGAAAATACGGTATTGATGTCCGTTATTTAAGTATTACTTTTCTGACCACCAACATTCGCTACTATCATCACAAACAAAACTTCTCTCTGCAGTAAAATACTTTACAATGCATAGGCCTACCTACCATACAACACGCGATCAAGGCAAATTTTATTAATTATAATAAATGCAACACGCTTATATGATATATTCCACGCGCTTATATGCTGCAAACAAGACCCTTAAAACTTCTAAATAGTAATTTAAAAATCAAGTCCTTCTCCTTCGCTTAGTTGTTAGAAAGCTCGCCTTCCATCGCTGGAGCCCGGGTTCGAATCTCGATGGATCCACGTGGAATTTGTGAATACAATACTAATTTAAAAATCAAGTCCGTCTCCATCGCTTAGTGGTTAGAAAGCTCGCCTTCCATCGCTGGAGCCCGGGATCGAATCTCGATGGATCCACGTGGAATTTGTGAATAAAATATGGTCGGGGCAGGTTTGTGCGGGGTGTTCCTATTTCCCCTGCCCTGTATCGTTCCACCATTACTCCAATCATCACAATGTGATCATTTGGTTGCAACATAGTAATTACGGTATTAAAAATTTAAAAATCGATACACAATCCTTTTATATAGGCCTAGGCTACGAATTTGGGGATAAGACATTGAGAAATTGACATCTGATTAGGCCTAGGCATATATACTACACCCTTATTTCCAGTTTGCGCATTCAGAATCATTGGAACAAACCTGCAGAGTATCAAAAGATCAGATAAATAAAGAAATAGGACGTTAGAAACAAACGAAAATTAACACTGTTTAAAATTCTTCAGCAGTGCTCCCTCTTAAGGAAGAAAAATGTTTTGTGTATGAAAGGCATGAGGGTGGGGCACTGTAAAGAATCTATTAGACTTCTTCCGTTGGTTTTTAATATAGAACATTCCAAGCATGAAAAGAAAATCTGTGCTGAATACAAATGGAGGCGTACTGTGTAACTTCATTATTGCTTCTGTCCCCATCCTAAATAGGCCTACATACGATTAGTATTAAAAAAAGCCATGGTCTTCGTTCAAAGGTATGAAGCAAGGTGAATGCTGAACTGAAAACGTTAAAGGCCCTCCAGAGCCAAAATAAACCCTGGAGCGATACACCGAGCATCAGAGAACCTAATCGGAATGAAGGAGCAAACATTCCTTTGGAAGCCAATAATTCCACAATAATTCCGGTCATTACTTTCTGCACAAGAATGAAGAGGTCTCTTACTTCTTTATGCAGAGATAATTTAAGTTACATTGAGCTTAATACAATAATTAATTTAAATTTATAACAATATTTTAGTTAAGTATAATGGGATTACACTAATTAATTTTGCCACCGCTAAAAATTTAATCGTCCAGAGTACAAAATTCCCACATCGTGATATTCATAAATACACATGAATCTTGGCAGACGGAAAGACTCATAATCAAATCGACCATGTGCTAATACTTTAGGCCCTGTTTATTATCCTCAAAATATGTCCTAAAACAACATTCAAGTATTTGTTTTCGCCTGGCGTAGACTTCTACACAGCCATCCAAGTTACTTTTCCCCAATAAATGCGGTAGCTCACCCCCAATCGCCGCCACTATCTGTACCTCCAACAAACCTGACTGAAATTCGTTCGTTTAAGATATGGGAATATTAAATCCAGAGGACAATGAGTCAACGATGTCATTAAGAAAGAAAAAAAGCAGGTTGCGTTGAACTCTGCGAATGCTGTAGACACAAGCTACTTATGTTGCTTTACACGGTTTACTGCCACTTTACATGAGCATTTACAGACCCTCTGAACGTTATCTCTTTAATGAATAACTTGTCTTGTAATGGAAAATTCATTAAACAGAGGAACACTAACACTCTGTTACCGGTACTGTAAGTTGCTCAAATCAGGCAAATCAATCCGGCAAATTTAAGGTTACGATAACGCGACAAGTAAAACTAAAATAATCTCGACCATTCTGATCTGCAAATATGACTGTATAATTCTGAAAATTCCAGATGGGTCTACGTGTTTTACTTTTTTTAGTTTATTGAATCAGAGCTTAACAAAAATAGGCTAATGATACAACGCAATCCAATCACGTACATCTAGTGACGCTACAGCTTTTCCTCGGTGTCAGTACATGTAAAGATCCCGCACGAAATCCGTGCCGATTGCCTAAATCATTGCATTATGTATTCATGGGGACTGTAGCGTCGATTGGCCTGCTACCTATCTCTCTCGCACAACAATACCTTCCTTTTTATTTGTAAAGGCCAAGCTACCTCTCTCTCTCGCACAATAGCATGTCTCTCTCTAGCGAGTAACTGTCTCATCGGCACAGATATCGTGCGAGATCTTTAATGATAGAGTAAAAACTCACACATACCAAATCTTGTACACATAATACCAACTAATTAACATAGGATTCAAATCCAGACATACTGTCATAATTAAGCTACGCGAGTGAATTCCAGATACGGTACATTAATATTTCTTCTTTCCCTTTTAATCCCCACATTTTTTGAAACTTGCAAATCACTAACTATAGATATGCATGAATAATTTGTATTAGTCCTTGCACTTTTAGGTAGATTTTCGAAGAAAAATCTACCTATTGCAATGGATACCACTTTATGATTTTCGAAAAATTCTTTCATATCTTTACGTTTCATGCTCCCCTAAGTACGAAACCACCGCCCGTTCAAAAAAAAATTTTGTGATATTTATATATATATTTATATATATATATATATTTATATATATATATATATCTTTACACGATAGCGGCCGTAATTTTGAAGATATTTGAACCAAATTTTATTATGTTATTTCTAGGCCCAATAGTTCGGACAAGTTCGTTAATGGGCAAAATTGGCCCAAGGGGGTGGTCGGGGGAGGGGGTTGAAATTTTTAAAAATGTATATCTCGGCCCCTATGAAGTATAGAGGGAAACTTTGTTTGAATAAATTAGAGTACTCCCTATGGAGTTCACAGTGACACCAACGATTCGGGGGTTCGAGTGAGGGTGGGGGTGGAGGTGGGGGTGGGGGATGAAAATTCGAAACTTTTGAAACCACGTCTTGTGGGGTATCGTTGAAAAGCTCTTGATGAGTACTCTACAAATCAATAAATAGTTTCTTGATAGCTCTCATATTACGCGAGATTTTAATGTTTGAAAATAATAACACTTAAAAGAATTATTATAATATCATAATTTTGTCTTGTTTAGCGGCTTTGCTAATTTTATTCATTGCTGATCTTGCGCACGGCCTCCCAGAATATTATATCCTATTCTTGTTGTCAAAACAAATGATTGTAGGCTCTTCCTCTTTACCGAATTCAGTTCTTATTACTGCAGGTTTACCATGCCAAGGCTAAAGAAGAAGAGTGCTATGCAGCGACAATAAATTAAACCAAAAGCACTTCGAAATCTACCTCCGCCTGTAGGCCGGCCTAAAGGGATTTTTTAAATGTTTAATGTCTGCCTTTCACATTTTAACACGTCTGCTTAATAGAAACAGAAATGCCTGTTAATTGCTACAAATAAAGCATGAAAGTAATGTGTAATCAATCAAATTGTGTGTGGAAGGAACTCAAAAAGGTCTAGCGTTAATCTAACAATAAAAATAGGATTGTGATTTTACAAGCAGAAAATGTAAATGTAAAACTTACTGGCTAATTTTCATTGAAAACTTCTCGTGGAAACAGAATCCGATCTATTTTGAATACTAACTTTCAAATTTCGGACAGTATTTGGGCCAAAACTGAATTGAACTCTTGACTTCTAGATTACCATCGAGCTTTATATTCCTATTTATAGTATTCCAAGAACTAGCAAAATCAATAATACAGTTAAGTAGAAGTAATTTAAATGAGAATGAGCGTGAACTCTCATAATAATCCGTTTTATCTAAACAGCCGGCTTCAAACCCAATTGTCTTAAAACGGAAAAGTCACGGGTTTGACTTTATCTTTAATGCAAGGGAAATTGGAAGTAACAGTGCAGTTTTCAAGGCTAATCACACAATTAATACAACTGCCCTGCCCTTCAGAGAGTCAGGAGTTGGTAATGCATTCCTATTCTCATGGTCAACATAAAATTACGCAATAAAGTATTTTTTCATAGCTTTTTGTGGTTTTGGTTTCTCTAAACCGGTACTGTGGTTTCCGATGAAGTTAAGAAATTGATAGAGTTTTAAATTTGATTTCTGATGAAAATAAAATTACAAAATATCTTTATTCTAAAGAATTCTATGAATATTAGACAAATGTTTATATCATTTGATATTATGGGTAATATACATTCTTGTTGAAAATAATGAGGCAGGATACACAGCATAATCAGATAAATGTAATAGTTCCTGTGCTCTCATAGCCATGCAATCAGATTATGCTATAGGGAAGCAACAACGACTGTAACAGCAAACAATGCAATATGAGAGGAAGTTAGCTCTACATTATTTTTTACGTATATATATCATTGGTTATATATTACATTAATGAGAGTTCACCACAGGATATTTTAAACAGCAAAACTAGACACTGTTATTTATCCTCTAGTTAAATGATAATCCTTCGCTTAAAAACTTAAAATCATGTCTAATAGAATTATAAGATATGATATCCATTACCTTAAAGATTTTCATTTTAACAGAGATGTGGTATCGATTATTATCTGACACGGATCGATATTGAAATCTTGACAGCAATAAATGAAACTGCGTAAAACATCTGTATCTAAAATAAAATCAATTCTGTTCGTGTTAATTTTAATATTTTACTAAAATGAGTCCATTTCGTCTTATAAAAATCCGTTCTTTTCAAGAAAAAAGCCAAGAACAAGTTCAGTGCCCATCTATCACAGAAGACAAGAACTACGATAACTTGCTAACATCTGATTGCCTCAATCAGCCGATTTTTTTATGAATCTAGAAATCTCAAAACATAAACACTTAATTATCGTCAAACAAAAGCACTCGTATGCAAGTAGTCTATAATGGTAATTAAGAACTCGTACGAAAACATGCTTGTAACTTAATCAATGCCATAAAATGTTCGTTGTATAATGTACTATTATTACTACGCTTTAACATTGCAGATAATAGTTTAGATTAAACTGTTGATCAAAATCGGGCACTTCAATTTGAAGAGCTGTTTAAAGAAAGAAAGTGGAAAGGAGCAGACAAGTCAGTGACCAACTCAAGGACCGGGGTTCGATCTGCCGCAGTGCTGCCGCAGCATCCCCCACCCCTCGCTACCTACAATACGGCGCTTACACTATATTTTTGTATCGTACCTCGAATGAATTCTTTCAAGTTCAGTACGGGTTACAAAAAACCATAAAGCTCATTCTGAAATATAATCTGACGAATTATAAAAACAGTGTAATTTTTACGTGAAAGTAAAATACGGAAGGTTTAAAAATGCTTAAATGTGGCATACTAAAGTTACGCGGAATTCATTATTACTAATTATCCTACTATGTAGTTATTATCATAACCATCATAATATCAATACCCTTATTATTATTATTATTATTATTATTATTATTATTATTATTATTATTATTATTATCGTTTTTCAAAGAGCACCGGTGACGGCAGCAGTATTAATATTATTTTATCACCTAAAATGGTAGAACTAATTGCGGTGGCCATGTTGCAGGGTTCTTCACTGCACCACTATCACAGATAAAATAATTAATTAAACTAAAAGGGAGGATATATTGCACAGATTTATGTGCTAGCAATCGGTTCAATATTAAAATAGGGCGGCGTGACGTAAGTAGAATGTGCATGCCTAGATTCATGTGACGCATTCAATATACAACAAAAAAAAGTTCTAAACATCTGCTACAACATTAAGAATACAACTCAACTTTATTTTTAAATAGTTTAATTTCACTTTCCAACTTTCTATGTTTTTAAACGTATCGTTTCACAATTTTTCTCTTACCATCGTCCTGTCATCCTCTAATTCTCGACAAACCTGCTATATTTGAGCTATAAGAACATAATGCCTTGATAATAATATATTAATAAACTATTATTGCATTATTCAATTATTATTGATTTATTATTATTATTATTATTATTATTACGGTATCATTATCGTTGCCATCATCTCGCATCATAGCCGTAAGATCTAAAACGTCTTCCTTTGGAAGCTTATTATATCATATATTTGGATCTATTATTGTTGTTATTACTGTTATTTAATAGTATTCAGCCAAATGTATAACAACTTATAGGCCTTATAATCTATCACAGACACTAGATTTTATAGGAAATATCTCCGTTTTATTCTCCGCCGGGGGTGGCGGGGTGGCTGGGACCTATTCTTCCCCATATTCACCAGTCGTAATGTGGGGGTGGGTATTCGAACTCTCAAATAGGGATGATTCCATCATTATGGATTGACAACTACTGGAACTGTTATTGTAGTGTCCAAGATCTACAGCTTAATGGGGAGTGCGAAATAGGCTACGAACCACAAACTGTGGGTTTATGCTTCACCTAACATGGTTGTTGAAGGAAGCGATCAACCATTAAGTTCTCACTGCTTAATCCAGTGAATCAGATGGTATGACTACTATCTTAATATACTCTGTAACAGGTCTGCTATTAATAAATTCACAGAAGGATGTCATTAGAAAACATTCATGACATCTTGGCGTAATGGAAGAAAGAAAAACTGCCCGTTCAGAGGAACCATAAAACAGGGAATACAGTTGGCATGGGCTATATACATTTTTCCAGAAAGTGAGATGTGTGAGAGAAATCCTCTGTTTGGGAATTAGGGAAATCTAAGTGTTTGTCTACTTACACCTATGTGTTTCTATAATACGTTTTAGTTTATTTGAGGTGAGGGATTTCCAGTATGTCTGTGATTACTCTTAGATATGTAAGTAATAGTTTTTTTGTTTTGTTTGAAATTGGCTAAATTTTGGGCAATAATTTAAGGGTATGATGTGAGCACGTATGGTCGACACTGACTCATGTGCTGGTCAATAAATAATAATGGTTTAGATGTGAGAAATTTCATGATAAAAGTAGGCCTACAGACTAAAAAATAAAATAAAAAATAAAAATAATAACAAAATAAAAAATAAAAAAGTACAGACTACTACTTCATAAGTAGGCTACTATACGTAGAGGAAGTATTGTTTGACCTCGGTATTTGTAGCTAAGTTTTTAACATCAATACAAGTTTGGAGGTTCCCTAAATCCAAAGGTGCTATTTTCAGAAACATTCTGTGTGTCTTTGAACAGCCTAGCTCTAGAATGAAAATTCGTACGAAAAAAAAAATTGTATTTGGGTTACAAATCTTCTGGGGACGTGACACGAACATTGGTGTGCGAGTGAATGCAAGCAGTAACATGGTTTTCCGTGGTTTTCCTTAGTCGCCAAGAACAATGCTGAATTGGAATATTAAACTCCAAAGTTCTTTGCCACTTCCTTTAGTTTCATGTCGTCTGTCATCACAATTATCTGTGCCTAGAGGCGAAGTTAACCCAGAGGTGAGGCTGCTGTGGGAGTGCCTGGGTGGGAGGGTATGGGATCACATGCGGCCTGTGGGAACCAGAGTAACTCAATCATTTATTCCACACCTGAGGGTGTACAAAAGGCCTCCGTATAGCCTGTAGTGCGTAAGGGCTGTCCTTTATCCACTCCGATCCACATTTAATCTTCCATAAAGCTTATCTTCCCATGCATTCGCATGGCAAGCAATGTACAATGAATTTTGCATGTAATTAATACGAGTCATGATTTTTTTTTAGTTTTCACCATATATTTGTGAACAATTTTTTTTCCGCGAATCCTTGTAAGTATAATGGTTATTCGGTCCCTCAAAAGATTGGTCTAATATGAATTAGCGTGCTATTGTGATACATTTTATATAGTAATCGACATGATAGGCACGTGAAATTCATTGAGTATAAAGTAAAATACAATTATTACTACAACTCGTGCTATGAATTATTTAATATTCCGAATAATATACTATTTCAGACATAGCATTTACTTTTTCTTCGTGTACAACAGTTACCTAGGTAGGCATATTATAAGTAAAGAAAATGTCTAATCTACTTAGAATTTAGAATTTTAACTTTTTATACGGTACACTTGAATGCGAAGTTATTAAGATTTCGGATATTGACCAATCACGGTCGTTTATCTTGTATTTGCTTCCAAGGAATGGCTTTAATCGGACTATTAAAGTCATATGTCGCATGTTTGATACAGTTCCTCGGACACAGACCAATCACCGTTGTTTATCTTATAGTATACTTCCACGGATCGCAAGGATGCAATTTTATCTGATAAAACGCCAGCTCGTTACTGGCCATGTAAGGCATAAGTTAAACGTGCGGTGATTAATGTCACATTCTACCAGTGAACAAAATGAAAACACATTAATTTATACAACATAACTTAGAATTATAGTAATTGATATCCGGGTTAGGCCGCGTCGTGTTTATGGTGTCTTCTGCGAACTAAGTTAATACAACATAACTTGTTTAGAAATTGAAATAATATAAATGTCAATTGATTAAAAACACAATTTCGATTAGGTGCAAGCCAGTTCGTGTGCTTTTATAGCGTTCTCTCCATTTTGTGGTACGCAGTATTGGTAGCATTGGGATCTCTGATCGAATCGATTCATGGACTGTTCATTCATTAAGGCCTAGTATGTGATATTATGGCTGACAGAATATTGTCAATATTGTCATTGCCTTACCCAAAACACGTTCCATTTTATTCATGGAATAGTATTAATAAATCCTATTAGAGATTACGAGTTTCACCAGATAAATTTGCTCGAACTTCGTTCACGCAAATATACCGATTAACTCGTGGGATTACATATGATAAAACGTCAGCTCATTACTGGATATGTGAAGGTATCAATATGCAGTGATAAAACGTCACCCATCTGTATTGTTGCCAATGAACTGAAAAAAAATGTCATAGCATAATTTATTTGGAATCTGAAACTATTTAAATGTACTATTTAAATGACTTCATTCAAAATGGAAACTGAAATTTAAATGGAATTAAATATTTTCTCAGTCCCACTGTTGGTGCAGATAGCAATTCCCTGTATTCGGTAATTCACAACTGTTAATTTATTTAATTAGTTGTATTGACAGCTGACACAATATTGACCCGATTTTAAACAACACAAGGGAAAAAGTAATTATTATTTGCATAATGTGTTACATTTTATTTATGGAACAGTCTTTAATAATTACAGGCAACTTTTCTGAGAATAAAATAAGAACTATGCTGTTTACAAACTCTTCATTAAGAGTTTAACTAGCACATTACCTTACGCACCAGTTCCAAGTGATGCAGAACAATCCATTTCAGTCTGAACTTTAATACTGTTTCTTAAAGGAATTTTCAATTGTGAGTAGCGAAATCAATATTTCACTAACATTCCTTCGGGAAAAAGAAAACTCTCCGTAAGTCGTATTTTGACTGCAGAGGGACTAAGGGACCACGTGAGCAAACACCAATGTACCAGCCTAGGCCAGACGAGGCTCATATTGATCGACGCCCAGCTGCATCATCTGGGGGTTCGGGGGTACAGACCCTGTCCAGTCTCACGCATAGCTTCCTACTTCCGCAAGGCTCCTACAGATTCTCGAAAAATGTTATGCTTTTTCCAATCTAACGCTTTTTAGAGGTTATAAAATACTACAATAATATAAGCTGCATACGCTATTCAACAATGTAAAACTTCCTATTAGCCTACTTGGATATTTTAAACTCCTCATTGAGTATATAAATACAAGAAAATTTAAACTTAATTTCTTTATTATTATACACCTCAACATTATATTTATCTGATTTTTAAATCTAAATATATACCAGCTAGCCATTTCTACGATTAGGCCTAAGCAAATAAAATTCTTTAAAAATCCGAAAAAAAATTTAAAATAATGATGAGATCTTCAATGTTACTTTCCCATGACTTGCCATGCCCATCTTTCGCCAATATCGCTATGTATGCAGACGACACTGCGGTATATACCTCACACGAAGGTATTCTTACAGAAACTTCTCGTCTGCAATCAGGGTTGTCGCGAATAACTGACTGGCTTTCTTAAGTGGCGTATGTTACTTAAGCATGCTAAATGTGAAGCAATGATCTTCACCTTACGCACGGCGCACTCTACTCAGGCGGGAATACTACCCCCACTTCTCGGAGTTCCGCTGACGTCATGAGGCCTCGCTTTGCACAGAGCTGAATTGCTCCTGTCGGTTCGTAATCATATAAGCGAGGTAAAAATTCCCTTCTTTTTAACTTAAACAATAATAATGAATATGGTCTGCATTATTGACCCAAAAGTATGATTAAAAAATAACCTGCTTCTGTGTATGGCTAACAAATACAAAGTGGTAACAAATAATCACGAGATTTAAGAGCAGAAGTGACTAAAGATTATCGTCTGCTAAACTCCATAACATTGTGGCAAAGGTGAAATATCATAACAGAAGTATTTTGTAAGAAAAGGACCTAAAACAAGATTTGAATTGGCGACGAAGTTTTATAAACAAGATTAATCCACAGTAGGCTAACTGTAAAATGTTCTAAATTATGGTACATTTAAATCTCTGCGTGTACTGCTGTAAAAGGTATACAGAACTTTGTTTTAAATGTTAAAATGCAACATTTCATAAAATTAAGCGTATTATGTTATATAGTCCAGGAGGCTAAAATGAAAACTAATTTGCATATTCAAGAATAGCACATGCAATTATGTTGTTAATTTGATTTCAAATTACGTTGTCGATTAGATTTTAAATGATTTTAATCTTACAAAATTAGTTTTCTGAGCTACGTAGATGGTAGAGTCTTGGGACCGCATTCGGGAGGTCCAATGTTTATCTCCCGTCACCGGTTTTTTATTTTTTATTTTTTGAAGTGAATCTTCTTTAGCGGCGGTAGGGGTAAATCGGGAACTTGTGTAACGCTAAAACCGTGACGAAATTAGTGTCACACTCAAAACCGTCACGAAATTACTAGGGTGTTTCGGAGCGGACTGCACAGAAAACAATCAACTTAATAATTAGGAGTAATCAAAGGAAATTTTTCGGACCTAGTACGAGGACCTGCAAATGGGCATAGTATCATGTAGTATTACGTAGTAGTAGTAGTAATAATAATAATAATAATAATAATAATAATAATAATAATAATAATAATAATACTAATACTAATAATAACAATAATATTAATAACTTACTTACCTGCTCAAAGGCAATAGACAATTCCTAAGCAATCTAAAGGAATATTATCTATCTTATGGAACCCGGAGATACATTACCGCGCTTAAAAAAGCCAAACAATAAAAAAAATCAAAGATCCAAAATTTTAAAAAATCCAAAATTGAAAAATAAAAAAATTAAAGATCCAAAATTAAAAAGTCCAAAAATCCAAAAATTAAAAAATAAAAAATCCAAATATTAAAAATTTAAAAAATAAAAAATTCCAAAAAATAAAAATTAAAAATGCAAAATCTAATAATCCTAAATTTAAAAAAACGAAAATAAAAAATAAAAAGTCCAAAACTAAAAAATTCAAAGAATCAAAATTTAAACAATCCAAAATTTAAAAATTCCAAGATCCAAAATTTAAAAATCCAAAAATTTAAAAAGTAAAAAAATTAAAAAATCGAAAATCCTAAATTAAAAAATCTAAAAATAAAAAATGAAGGAATCAATAATCTAAAATTAAAAAATCCAAAAAATACAAATTTCATAGAGACCAAAATTTAAAAAATCCAAAATAAAAAATAAAAAATTCCTAGATTACAAAATTCAAAGATCCATAAAATTTAAAAAATCCAAAATTAAAAAAATTAAAAATCCAAAATTAAAAAATCCAAATTTCCAAAATTAAAAAAAAAACAAAATTAAAAATTAAAAATTCCAAAATTTAAAAAGTAATAAAATTCAAAATTTAAAAATAAAAAATTTAAAAATCGAAAATTTAAAAAATCTAAAATTAATAATTCAAAGATCCAAAATTAAAAAATCAAAAATTTAAAAAGTCCAGAAACCCAATATTAAAAAGTCCAATAATGCAAAATTGAGACCATCCAATAATAAAAAATTGAAAATAATAAAAATTAAAACAAGTTTCACTTCTGTGGCGTGGCGTTCCACGCACACTTTTTTATTTGTGGTTTCTTCTGTGAAAAGGGCAGTTTAGATATTTACTTACCGTGACTCATCGTTCTATTTCATCTTATATCATAATCATAAAAATTCCGTCAGTTCATACATGTATAATTAAGCGTAAAGAATATATTGTATAATTTTGGAACTATTTCAAAGCATTGAACTCTTGAAAGGCCTGTACACTACCTTTTTAAAATCCTTCATCCTACAGGAACCTTGTTCACTTGAGAAAGTGAAATATTGCATGCTTCCAGAAAATAAAGTCATTCAGTTTGGGGTGATTTACAAGGTCAGGTTTCTTTGCAACTTGAGGAACCATCCGGTCAGCTCGGAATTTACAGGCTAATAAAAATATAACAGAACAAAACGGTGTCTTCTTTCACTATACAGAAGAAATGAAAAGAAACTACCCTAAACGAAGAATTTATATTTTAGGGTTGCCATTACACTCCCGGCTGAGGGAATCCAGTCCTTTCTGAGAATATTTTTTCACCCACTCTTTGTGTAATTCCTGTTCTTTTGGAAAACTGAAACATGTTATGTAATCACTTTTAACACCCCTTATCGTATAATTCCTCGTGCACAATTTTTTTAGGCATTTTAACTAACACTATTTAAACACAACACTGCTAGAACCCACAGCCCATGCAGTTTTAAAGCACGTGGAGTAAGAAGGAAGGCCTCGTGACGTCACGCCTCCTTCCACCAACCTTCCCGCCTGAGTAAAGTGCGCCGTGCCTTACGTCGTCCAATAACTCCTCCAGCCATTACTCTTGATGGCATAACTGTTCCATGGAAACCATCTGACCAAGCAGTTAAATATCTAGGAGTTCATCTGGATCGTCGTCTCACTTGGAAGCATCCCATTAATATGAAATTAAACTTAGCTTATGCTAGGCTTTCAAAACTATAGCCTATTCTCAACAGAAATTCCTCTCTTAAATGTGACTGTGCAATACTACTGTATACATCATTAATAAGACCTTTAATAACCTATGCTTGCCCTGTATGGGGTACTGCTGCTAAAAGTAAAATTAAGAGATTACAAGCTCTTCAGAATAAAACACTACGTATTGCTGTTAACGCTCCATGGTTTGTGCGAAATAGTCAAATTCACAGAGAACTTGGTCTGCATAGTATCCATGAATTTATTCGCAAACAAGCTAAAAAGTTCTTCGCAGATTTGTATAAAGTTCCAGGAGCAGTACACTTCAATATTGGCCATAGAACATCTCAACAAAACTAGAATTAAAAGCCGACTACCTCAGGACAATCTCCTATCAACACCAGAAACATCGGACGAATAGAGTACCTGAAGCATCACTTTATCTTTAAGCCAGAAATATATATATTGTTACAGAGGGGCCATTGGCTGACCTCAGGTCTTGTTTGTTTGTTTTATGTGTGTATGTGAGTGATTGTTAAGTTAACACTAATCTGTAAAGCACTGATGTTGCTGGGCGATTTTAAACTGATGAAAAAAAAAACTATTTTGATTTAATTGGTGTGATCGCTTGAATGAAGAATGCCTCAATAAATTCGCGGACCATGCAACCTGTCTAGCTGAATCTGGGTCTGGTATTCGGGGGGGGGCAAACAAATAAGATATCAGCCTACTTTATATAAAATTTTACAGCAATTTATCAATATCTTCAATCTTTACTTATGGAACTATACTGAACTTTTAGTGAGATGTGGTAATATTAAAAGAATATTAATTCAAATATTTAAAGAAATAAAACTCAAAATTAAGTGCAGCACATAAATAATAGACGTTTCTGCGATTTTCAATTCTCTCACCATACGCCCACTATATTAATAATAAGATAATAATAATAAAACATAATTCCAACACAATTAAACGAGCCAGAGACCAATTATCTTAACGGTAAGCCAACACTTTACACAGAGATCTATTTTATTTTACGTTTACATATTACACTTTACACAGAGATATAAATTTTATTTTACATCCATAAACATTTACTTTGTGTATAGGTCTATATTAATGACTTCCAATTAACATCTTGTTTAATGTGGCTGCTGCATTGAATTCCCGAAGTCTTGATTAGGAGTAAGTTCGTTAAATTACACAATATTCTGGGAAATTTTGTAAAAAGACTAAGCGCTGTTGTGTTTTTTTTTTCTATTTCCGGGATTCTGTTATACATTTCACACACATCTATCGCATAACAGTTTTATAAAACGGAAATTAAAATAATCGAGTAAAGTTTTAAGGTTATATTGATTTTAATCAAAAATAGGTTTCGTTCGTTTTGGAATATAATTGGGATTCGGATGGTGTTGCTATGATAGTTAGTTATGTAATCAATAAGTTCATTATAATGTCTTTTCTTTCTGCGTAAGTTAGGGCACAAAGTATTGCGGATAACAACTGTAGACATGCTAAAGATTGTCCTGATGCAATAGAATGTAGTGATATAGAAAGTGTGAAATTCTGTAGTTAGAGTTTTCTACAAAAACTATAATCGGCATGAACCTGTTTTTTTTAAGAAGAAAACTTTACAAAAAATTTATAGTAGTGTTCCTGTTTTGATTTTTTGGATGAATATTAATATTAATTAAAATATATGCCTAATAATAAATTACAATATTTAATAGGTATGACGAAAGAACATTTGCGAGACGTTTGCTATGAGAATTGTATCCTTGAAAAGTTGCTGTATAGTTTATTTTGTTCCGCACATGTAATCTTTTAGGTCTACAACATTGAGTTTTTTGTTTGTTTGTTTGTTCAGCAACCATGTTAGATGTGGGATCATCAATTTCCGAACAATGACAACAATGGTAAGCATATAAAGATCTTTATATACTGTTTTCGAGTGAATCAAGATAAGTTGTGTGTTAAGTGTTAAGGGTTAAAGGCGGAACTTTGCAAAAATATTTAATACTATAACCCTTATCTGTTGGAAATGAATTATTTTAATTATACTAGAAATTAGTCTTAAGGATATAACACTAACATTTTACCTAAGAAAGCATATGGATTTGTTTAGCGTATAGGTACTATTTCTATTCTTGCAATTACTTACATCGCTGAAAAATTACATTTACAATTTAAATAAAAATGTAAAGGCAATTGCAACAATCCCTTAAAAAATACAAATTTAAAAGAGAAAGGAATTGAGAGACCTTACAATACGATGAATCAACTATTATTAGATACATGCAACCAAGTACGGATGAATCACTGACCCTCTAGTCGAATTCGGCGCCACCCCCGCCCTCTTATCGGATTCCCCTTGCAAGTTGTCTGGTCACGGTCTAGACGTCGCATGAAGTTCGCGTGTGCAGCAATCGACACGACTATAATATGTTCGGTCTACAAAGCCACGAATGCATGGAACATATAGGTAAATATTTCAACGGAAGATAAAGAAAATTAAAGAAAACGAAAACTAGCTCTTGTACCAATCAATGCAAGCTAATAATTATATCGTTTTCTAAAGAACGATATAGGCCTACTGGGACTATTGCCAAAAATGTGCATAATTAAAAAAGAAGAAAAATCCCAGCCCTTGCAACAATCAATGCCACACAGTAAATAAATCAGTATTGCAGTTAGGACTTAAGGCTGCCACACGTCCTGAAAAAGCGGGATTGTCCGATTTTGTGTGTCAAGAAAAGTAACCCGCAAGACATCTACAAGAATTTTAAAAATCCCTTTAGGCAGGCCTACAGGCTGAGGTAGATTTCGAAGTGCTTTTGGTTTAATTTATTGTCGCTGCGCAGCACTCTTCTTTTTTAGCCTTGACATGAGAAACCGGCAATACTAACTACAAGAAAGAGGAAAGAGCACTTTTTCAAACATTCAAATCTCGCCTTATATGAGAGCTATCGAGAAACTAGTTATTGATTTGTAGAGTACTCATCAAAAGCTTTTCACCGATATCCCACAAGACGTGATTTAAAAAATTTCGAATTTCCATCCCCCTGTTATATAATATATCTACGTATATTATATACGTAAAGAAGCCCTTGCCTTAAACAATATAAGTTAATGAAGGAATCATTTGAGACTATCAGTCGCCATTGGATGGGTCCGGCAACCTCAATTCATAAGTGAAATCACATGCTTTAATGTCAGAGTCCTGGTGGGATTTTCCTAGTAGGTCATGAGTTTTATAATCATCTGATGGAAAGTCTGCTTTTCCACTACTTCCTTATCCAATGTATATATAAGCTTACTAATGTATGACATGTTGAATTTCATTATTGTCAGTCAGCGGGAGCCTATGCCCGTTGCTGTCGACTGTTTTGTACTTACAACTTTCTTTATTACTTTTGTATCTTTATTCTACAAATAAAGTACTCTATACTTCTACAAGACTTCTTTGATTTCAAGCTGGTGGAACTTATATTACTCCAGGGTAATACGAATCTACGGATTCCGAATTTAGTGTGTTTTATTACACGACATACTATTTTCTGGTGGCAGCGTTTGGGATGATTGTTCTACCATTTCTTCAGACACTACTCGTCGTGATTGCAAATCGATCTTCAACATACGTCTTCTTTGCATTCCTGCAGAATTGCAAACCAACCTACGTCTCTTCGAATTGATCACTCGAATAAAGTAGTCCATTCTGCGACATCATCAGGAATTCAAATTGCACACTACTCTGCAATATCTTCACGAATTCGATTTGCATATCACTCTACATCATCTTAAAGCTTGGAAATAAAAAAAAGTCAGAAGCTACTCTTCCACTTAAGAATCAACTGGAAGCAACATCCAATATCGACGTGGGACGAGGAGAGAACTTCGAACGACCTCTAGGTCCTGACCTCTAGGTCTCCATCACTCCGTCGACATCTGGTTCCAGGAGATTCTGAAGTAACGCTTCGTGGACCTGGCCGCATCGAGGTGTGGCAGCAGCACCAGGAACCACTCTTCCTTTCTCTACGGGGCGCCCGTAACCCCGGCGTCTCCAGCGAGGACGTTCACCGTAGGAGCATCCCTGACAGGTACCAACTGAGTCCCGAGGGTATCAACCAGTTGGAGGGCCCGCCTGTCGAGCGAGCGCTGTCCAGCTCGTGGGAACCGTCAACCTACCAGCGTCGAGGCGCAGCGTCCTCCCTTCATCTATCTTATGTAAGTACAAACAGGGATTCCCATTATTTTTGCTATTACAACTCTGTGTGGTCCGTGTCAATATGGCAGAAACAGCTGCCCAAGCTAGAATCGAAGAACTCGAGAATCAAATTCAAACTTTGTTAAGAGCAAATACACATCAGAAATCTCTATCCATTACTGCTGCAGCTAAGCTTTTTGAAAAAGGGTTTAGTGGGGAACCTAAGGAGTTAAATGATTTTATCGACAATGTGGAGTCAGCTTATGCACTAGTGGATCAGGATTTACATTCTACCTTGCTAAAATATGTACTTTCTAAAATCATAGGAGAAGCTAAACGTACCTTAAATATACGAGATTCCACAAACCTTACGTGGCAATATGTCAAAGAGAAACTTGAGACACATTATTCAGTTCAGAGAACTTTTGAGTTTTATACGACACAACTGTGTAACGTGAGTCAAAGGCCCAATGAATGTGTCACACAATGGGGGACCAGAATGGAACAGTTGATCTCCAACGTAATAAATAGTATGAACAAATTTTCAAAAGATTGGACTGAAGCAGAGGCTTCAGGGGGTAGAAAGACTATGGCTAGATTGGGGAGAAATTTATTTGTTAATGGGATCACTAATGAAACTGTGAGAGAAGCCGTTAAACTTCATGTAGGAAACCTAAGTATGAAAGAAACTATTGACCGGGCTGCACAGGAGGAGTGTGATAGGAAATTTAGTGTAGGTTTTAATAAAAACCACCACCCTAGACCAACACGTCCCTTTAATAGTCAAGCTAATAGCCAAGCTTTTGTTAAAAAGGAATATGTAAACGCAGTGGCCAATGTAAAATGCTATAATTGTTCAAAGTTTGGGCATATTGCCCGGGACTGTAAAGCACCTCAGTCAAGGAGAGGAGCCAGACAAGCCCCTCCTGTAAAGAGTAACGACTATAGGAAGTCGGGAAACTGGAATTAAGTCAGTCCATGCAGTCGGGATCTGATGATGAAGGTAAGGACTGCGAAAGTAATCCATTTTCATTTTATGTTACGTCAGCAGAACTAGTAAATGGGATAGGTTTAACTTTACTGGACACAGGATCAGCAATTTCGCTAGTAAAAAGGAACAGTGTAATAGATTATGAGAAAATGATAGATAGGAGTCAGAAGTTGAGTTTTAAATCCATCACGGGAGAAACATTTAAAGTAGAAGGTAGTATTCACCTTAGTTTACAGGACAACGAACCGTATGAATTTTATGTGGTAGAGTACTTGCCCCAAGACTATGAGATTATTTTGGGTAGGGATTGGATAAAAGCCAATGATGTTAAAGTTTCCCTCCCTTCAGAAATTCAGAAAGTAAAAGTAAACGGTCTATCAGAAACTTTAGTAGAATTTAGAACTAATCAACAGGGTGTGAGGTATTGCCAAAAACAAGAATTACAAGATAATGTATTTAGTTGCGAAGGCATTGTACAGTGTAGTAACGGAAAATTTTGCTGTTTGGTCTTGAACTTGAATGAAGACGAGATAACGCTAGACCATTCTCCCAGACTGGAATGTTTGAGTGTTAAGCAATCGAAAGTAGTTAGAAATACGCAAGATAGGAATGCCGTACTACAGAGTAAATTGAGACTGTCACACATAACGGAGGGTAGCGAAGAGATAAGAGACATTTGTAATGAATACAACGATGTATTTAGGTTGCCAGGTGACCGACTGACGGAAATGAAGGGCGCGGTACATCACATACCGACACCAGGTGTAGATAATATACGACCTATTACACTAAAATCTTATAGGCTCCCTCAGCACCACCAAGAGGAGATAAATAAGCAAATTGAAACCATGTTAGAACAGGACATAATAACTCATAGTGAATCGCCTTGGAATTTTCCCCTCTTGGTAGTCCCCAAAAAACAGGATGCTTCTGGTATAAAAAAAATGGCGAATTGTAGTAGACTTCAGACAGCTGAACGAAAAGACCATAGGAGACTCCTACCCACTGCCGAATATTCAAGACATTCTAGACAGGTTAGGTAGAGCCCGGTTTTTTAGCGCGCTGGATTGCGCTAATGGGTACTGGCAAATACCTTTAGCGGCAGAAGACAGGTGTAAGACAGGATTTAGCACCCAAAAAGGACATTTTGAGTTTCAGCGTCTCCCATTTGGGTTAAAGGCGGCCCCAGCCACCTTTCAAAGAGGAATAAACACTATCTTGTCAGACATGATAGGAAGCCGAGCCCTTGTGTACTTAGATGACGTCATTTGTTTCGGTGAAAACATCACAGAACATAATAACCGGTTAAGAGAAATATTGCAAAAATTCAGAGAATATCAGGTACAATTAGAACCGGATAAATGCGAATTTTTAAAGTCAGAATTGAAGTACCTAGGTCATGTAGTGAGTTCAGAAGGCGTGTCTCCGGATCCTGAAAAAATAGAAGCTATAAAAAATTTCCCCATTCCTAAGAAAAAGAAAGATGTAAAAGCCTTTCTAGGACTAGTAGGGTACTACAGACGCTTTATATCTGGTTTTAGTAAGATTGCTAGGCCTTTAACTGAACTTTTAAAGATAAATAAACCGTGGGTGTGGTCGACTTTAGAACAGAAAAGTTTTGACGAACTACGACAGCATCTGATGTCAGATCCATTATTGCAGTATCCGGATTTCAGTAAGAGATTTTTACTGATCACTGACGCCTCTAATTATTCGCTAGGAAGTATTTTAAGCCAGGGAGAGATCGGGAATGATAAACCGATCGCTTTTGCAAGTCGCACATTATCGCCCGCGGAGATAAACTACAGTACCATTGAGAAAGAGCTTCTATGTATTATTTGGAGCTGTAAACACTTTCGTCCTTATCTCTTAGGACAAAAATTTGTGATCATCACGGATCATAAGCCGCTTAAATGGCTTATGTCGGTAAAAGACCCAGGTTCACGTATCATGCGCTGGAGGTTACTGCTGGAAGAATTTCAGTTTGAGATTATTCATAAAGCTGGTACTAAGATCCCCCATGTTGACACCCTTAGCAGGTACCCCGTGGTATCCGTGGTTGAAAACGTTTCCGAGATATCAGAAGATAGGAAAAATAGGATTTTAAAGGAATTTCATGTTTGTCCAATTGGAGGACACAATGGCATACAACGTACATATGAGAGAATTAAACTATACACAAACTGGACAGGTTTATTTCAAGACGTAGAAAATTTCATTCGTAAATGTAGCACGTGTCAAA
The DNA here is from genome assembly GCA_964059195.1 of Ectobius pallidus. Lineage (NCBI taxonomy): Eukaryota > Metazoa > Arthropoda > Insecta > Blattodea > Ectobiidae > Ectobius > Ectobius pallidus. Next base: position 82,404,181 of record CAXKWD010000003.1, read on the forward strand.
TAAACAAGCAGACCACTAAGACGTTGAAGTTACCATTTGAACTCACGGACACAAGCGAACAGACTTGGGACAAACTTGCAATTGATATTGTAGGCCCATTATGTCAAACAGAGAATGATAACAGATATCTGCTAACAATACAAGATAATATTAGTAAATATTTGATTGGTGTTCCGATGAAAGATCAAACTGCAGAAAGTGTAGCGACCGCCTTACTAGAAAATGTTATCTTAAAATACGGCAGTCCTAACATTATTTTATCTGATCTTGGTAAACAGTTTACAAGCGAATTAATGAATAAATTATGTAAGATGTTAAAGATACAGAAAGTTTTCACGAGTTGCTATAGACCCCAGAGTAACGGAAGCCTTGAACGCTCTCATAAAGTAATCGTAGAGTACCTAAGGTGCTTTTGTAAAGATAGACAAGATCAATGGGATAAATGGATATCGTTCGCTATGTTCAATTATAATACGACACCACATACACAGTCAAAATTCACCCCTTATGAGATCATGTTTGGAAGAAAAGCTAATATTCCAGGAGTTCTGCAGAAAAAGCCTGAAATATTGTATAATTATGAGGATTTTGTAAAAGGTGTAAAACAAAAATTTCAACATACGTGGGCAGAAGCTAGAAAGAATTTAATTAAAAGCAAGGAAAAGACCTGTGAGAATAGTAAACAAAAATTAAATATACCCCAGTATAAAGTAGGAGATTTAGTCCTAGTAAAAAGAGAAAAACGTAGTAAATTGGACCCTTTATGGTCGGGACCTCTCCAGATTTCAGAGATATCAGGAGTTAATGTGATAGTGCGGAGAATGGGTACTGATGGGAAAAAGATAGTACGAACCCATATCACAAGGACAAAGCCTTATGTTGCGGGTCAAGTCAGTAACGAATAGTTAGAGACGATATGAAAAATAATAATGAACAAGGTTTCCAGAAAAGAAAATAAATAATAGGCATATGCATATGTAAAAGAGAATAAGGATAAAAGTAACAGTAGGGAATACAAAAGAAAAAATGTGTTGTGAGGAAGTAATCTCACAGTTGGCTAAGGAAAGGCACTGCAGGGTATAAAGAATTGGAAACTAAAGTAGCTGTTTCCGGAACTAAGGGAATTGTTCCACGAACACATAGGGGATGTGTAAATGTAGATAGAAATGGGATTCCTTGTGCTGAATAGGAATTCTGAAATTATTAGGCTAAAGTAACTGTCTGATAATGTGTTGGTCAAGGTAAAGATTAAGAAATTAATTTAAGAATATCTGGGATATTGAAGAAATGATTTCTGTGAAGGTAAAAAAAAAAAGGGAAAAAATGAAACTAAAGTAATTGTTTCATGGACTAAAGTAATTGTCCAAATAGAACTTTCTATCGGTTCTATATGCAAGAGATGGATTGATACCTAACCGTAGGCCATAGTGTATAAAACTTTCTTGCAAAAATCAGAAGTGCATCAGTAAAATATCAAGAACAATAAAGTATTAAGAAATAAGAAATGCACGACGCTTATAGTTAAGAATTGTAAACATTACTGTAAAATAAAGATTTGCATGTCATTATGTAAAATAGCACCAGTGCATAAGATATGAGTAAAAAAATTATAAATGGGTCGTGTAGTTAAAAGTATACGACAAGACCAGAAGTATTATACTTAACTGCGTCAATGGTAAAGACTGAACACTTAAAGAAATATGTTAAACACTAAAGCAAAGAATTTTGGTAATGTGTTAAGAAAGTAAAACAACATAAAACCTTATGTTACAGAACCATCATGAAAATGTTAATGTACGCAAGCTTATGGGTAATAATAATATTGGGAAGACCAAATCAATCAAGCGGCGAAGAAGAGAATGAATATGTAAAAATTCAGCCCATAGAAGGAAACGCAGGTATTTATTTTGATTATTTAGGTGAATTGTGGTTGTATTCTAACCAGTGGGAAATTATCACATATGTGGATGTATCTAATGTAAACAAGTTATGGCACAATATTCGTAGACAAATAGAAGTTTTCAAAACAAATTGTCTAAACATTAAGAAGGAGGAATGGTATGCATTAACCGATTGTGAATCAAGCATGGTTTATATTGAATCAAAGAGAAATTTGGTAGAAAGAACAGTTCAAATCTTTTCTGAAATTTCAGGTATTAAGGTTAAAAGTGACAAACAAAAACGAAGCGTTTTGAATTTCGTTGGAGAGATCTCTAAAATACTTTTTGGCACGGCCACTGAGGCCGAAATAAAGAAATATAAAGAGCAAATTAATAGGGTGAGACAGGATCAACTGCACTATTTGAAAATTAGCGCGGATCAGATGACAGTATTAAAATCTACCTTACTAACAGTTAACACTTCATTAGTTGAACTCATGAAGAATGATCAGGAAATTGCTAATGAATTTAATCGATTACAATACGATATGAATGATCGAATTTCTAAACAACAAATCGAGTATAATGTAATTAATTCTCTAAATATCAAGATTCGTCATATTGAGATAGGTTTGAACGAATGCCGTCAAAGCTACGATCTGTTGATTGATGCATATATGAATGCACAGAAAGGCGTAATTCAACCCCATATAATTACCTACAACAAAATTAAAGAATTTTTGAGGAAAGAGGTAGGCCAAGAAAATATTGTACCACCGTTTTCTTCTAACCAAGCTATGAGAATACTAGAACCGGTTATATATACTCAAAATCAAATGTTAGTATACGTAATTCGAGTGCCACTGTTAGCACAGCAAAAGTTGTTTGTATATCAAATAATTCCTTTCCCTGTAGTTTTGAATGGAAATGCAACAGTTAAGTACTTGCAATCTAATTATGATTTCATTGCCACAGACGCTTTGAAGACTAAATATGTTTATTTTAAGATGGAAAGATTCCATGAGTGCAAGAGACCAAACTCTGCATCGTATGTTTGTCAAGAAAACATACAAGTATTTAATTATCTTCCAGATAAAGATTGTATTTCGACTTTGCTACACCCAAACACACAGTTCTTGCCGGAGGTATGTGACGCATTAACACGTTACTTATATTTATCTCAGGCTATGTGGATACCGTTAACTTCAAGCAATGAATGGCTATATATAACTCCACGTTCCGAACTATTTACAAGTATCTGTCCTGATAATAGATTCCAATCTCTCATTGAGGGACGAGGTAGAATACTGTTGAAAGAAAATTGTAAAATCATTACCGTATCTGGAATGATATATCCTATGCAGGTTAAAAGCCATAATAACTCAAAATTGGATATAATTCCGACAGCTCCGTTAGATATAGATTGCTGTCTGGATAATATTCATCAAAAGAAATTAGCGGATCAACCTCTCACGTTACCATTTCAGAATATAATAACATCCTTAAATGATTTTAGATTCGCTGGGCATAAAATTGAAGACGTTGAGAAATTGATTCAAACCGAAAAGGATAAAATATCCAATAACTACGATTGGTCTGAATACTATTATTCTGCGTGGTTTTATGTATCTTGTATTGTATTTTTTATTGTAATATGGATTATTTCCTGCTGTTGTTGCAATTTTTGTCGGAAGTGCTCTTATAAGCTTTTAAGTAATATAAACCCTAGAGATTGCTTCCGCGACTGTAAAGGATGTATTCAACAACCCCAAATCATTAATAAGAATAAAGTAACTATCACTAAAGGTAATGATAGAAGAATTTATGTAGATTCAGATGGAAGTGACCACGAGCCACGCGACAGAACCGCAACAAAGCAAGAGAATATCCATAATAAAACTAAGTTTGTTAATCCTAGATTAAATTGGACAAGGAAGGAAAAAGCACAGTGTACTCATACAAAATCCTTAGATAATTTGTCACCCCTATTCGATGTTACTGAAATATGTTTACCAGAAAGAAACCCTATTATGCATAGTGAAAAGAAAAAAACATTAAGGTCCTACACCAAGGTAAACACCTCACCCGATTTTGCCAACTGGCAAGATGAACGAGTATAACTACTAAAATATACCGACCCCAAGGTTCTGTCCAAACTAGAACTTTGAACATCTTTTAGCGGGGGAAGTGTTATATAATATATCTACGTATATTATATACGTAAAGAAGCCCTTGCCTTAAACAATATAAGTTAATGAAGGAATCATTTGAGACTATCAGTCGCCATTGGATGGGTCCGGCAACCTCAATTCATAAGTGAAATCACATGCTTTAATGTCAGAGTCCTGGTGGGATTTTCCTAGTAGGTCATGAGTTTTATAATCATCTGATGGAAAGTCTGCTTTTCCACTACTTCCTTATCCAATGTATATATAAGCTTACTAATGTATGACATGTTGAATTTCATTATTGTCAGTCAGCGGGAGCCTATGCCCGTTGCTGTCGACTGTTTTGTACTTACAACTTTCTTTATTACTTTTGTATCTTTATTCTACAAATAAAGTACTCTATACTTCTACAAGACTTCTTTGATTTCAAGCTGGTGGAACTTATATTACTCCAGGGTAATACGAATCTACGGATTCCGAATTTAGTGTGTTTTATTACACGACACCCCACCCCCATTCGAAACCCCAAAACCCCCGAATCGTTGGTGTCACTGTGAACTCCATAGGGAGTATTCTAATTTATTCAAACAAAGTTTCCCTCTATACTTCATAGGGGCCGAGACATAAATTTTTCAAAATTTCAACCCCCTCCCCGACCCCCCCTTGGGCCAATTTTGCTCATTAACGAACTTGTCATCTGCAAAATTACGGACGCTAGCGTGTAATAATATATCCTATTCACGCAAGCTGTACAAGATGGCAATTTTATCTATAGGGGAATATTTCTATGTCTCCTATTTAAGGATAAGAACTAGAATGCATGTGGCTTACAGCTAGATTGCATCTATGAAAATAAATCCTTTGAATATATTATGTCCTTTCAACTAATGCAAAGCCTATACTGATGAATGAGGTATCACTGGATAAGATTTGTTGATAGACTTTTGACATAGCATATGGTAATATACTAGCTGCCCTTGCACAAACTCAGGCTCTGAAGTCCTGTTTTTGTGTGAGGCTGAGACATCTGAAAATGCACGCCTCGCATTACGACCTATTATTCAATATCAAAATGCTAAGTGAGAAAATTATATTGTCCATGCTGCGAGCAAAAAAAATTATGCAAGTGCATCACATCAGATTTTTACTTAACTAGATTTCTATCACTATTGTTTATTTATAAGACTGAGTTCTATCGATAGCTTCCCCAATCTGATCGACTGCAAATCCCAGTATCACGCAATTTCCGAAGCGTACACACAAATAACAGTGTTTCCATGGAGACTGCATGTAGTTCTTGCTTAATTAACATGCAGAGTGAATTCTATGAGGCGAGTTGGTGTATGATTTTCTCTTTCTTTCTTTCTTTCTTTCTTTACCTTAGGTTTACCTCTCCCTTTTAGGGACATTTAAGCGATCCACGCCGCTCAGGCGTAAGATTTTCAGAAATACTAATGCAGTATATAAGATGATTTTAAACAAACAACGAATTTTAATGTACGGTACACTGAATATACTAAAAATTCTATTCACTGATACCTTGCTGTAGGATTTGTATTAGTTCAGAAAAAGGATAACAAGAATAACATAGCCTAATGCCTATAAGATAGTTTCCCTACATGGAAAGAAAATACCCAACACACCCCTCCATAATTTTATGTTCTGATTGCACCCAGTAAGTGATGGAGGCCTATAGTCTATTGCTAGACAAACTTCTATTTTTAACCTTCCCGTTCTCATTATTAATATTCCTAACGCAGTATACACGTACACTGTTATACATTTATAGCAGTCTATTAAAACTATGCACATTATTGCAATCAAGGACGTTATGTAGGGGCCCTTGCGTGCATTTAGAGTGAGAATAGCCTTGAGTCTACGATTTGGGAAGAGACCCACGCTGTGTATCTCTATCTGGATCAACAAAAATTTAGTCACTGATCTACCCACTGAACTGTCTTCTCCATGGAGAAGTGAGACAAGAAACATTTTTTAGTGTCCAAGTAAAGACTTCCCTCAATATTTTCACAAAATCAAAACGTGAGTTGATATAGCTTCTTGTTAAGACATTAACTACCGTTCTACGCGTCCGGGTTCGAGCTCCATTGTAAGCCATTCTTCTTTAATCACAAAAAAACACATAGCCTTTAATGAGTATAAAATTATGTTAATCATTCCTATTAATGCTATTTTTGTTTTACACCGGTACTTACTGCACTTTTTAACAACACAATATTTCATTTTTTTTATAATTACATTATAAAAAGAACATTTAAACAAAAATAGGCTATAGGCTACATACTATAGTCTTGCTACGGAAGAAGTAGAAAAATCAAGTTGCTGCTTTGGTCTGGGGAGGATTTAAGCATAATTGTTTCGTAACACTGGTGGTTGTTGTTAATCTCGCAGTGAAAATAATGATCAAAATAATCAAATAAAATTCAACCCACTCGATTTAAAGGAATTTACATAAATGCATGTATTATCTTTATAAATTTACTTTTTATACTGTAATTGATAAACGTCCATTACATTGTTTTGAAAACTACGAAAAATTTAATATAAATATAATAAGAGCACCAGTAATTAGGATTATAAACACAACTTAGCCTATATATTATAATAATTCAAGAAAAATTATATCCAATGGGAACAGAACCCTGGCTTTTAACACGCCTAACGAAAATACTGACATTGACTTTAAAAGTTACTTTAGTTGAACCGAACGACCCAATTATTATTTAAATAATCCTTCACCTTAAAAACGAAGAATAAATGGGACCCTAAACCAGTTGCGGATCCAGGGGAGGAGCTAAAACCCTCCTCCTGGTTTATCTTTTTTATTGATTTGCCTATTTTATTCGTCGAAAGTAATTACCTAATAAAATAATATTCAAATTTAATTGAATACAAAATAATATAAAAGCATTTACGCCTTATTTTGTAAAAGAGGATTGAAAATGCAAGTTGAACATTAGAACTGTTTATATTCTACACGCCTTGTGTCAAATGCTTCGACTAGCCGTGACAACCAGGACAGTAGTTGTTCAAGCTCCTTATCTTTAATTATCATTATTAAAAATGATTGATTTCCTGTGAAATATTTCAGGCCGGCACTTGCTTATTTTTAAAATTTATGAACCAATTATGAAAAACATCAAAAAGATACTTTGCCTTGTAATGCCAACGAATGACTCCGTCTATATGTTGTGAGGGCCAAAACAAAACAACTAAATCTGAAACATTTGCAAACGTACAATAAACCGATTAGCAATCATCGACAACATTCATATTTTGTCATCTAACGGAGAAATAGGAAATCAACCACAGTCTGGGAACCCAACCGTCTGGGGTTACCAGACCTTCCCCTAAGTAAGCTAGTTATTCTTCTAAATCGAATACACAATCAGAATTCAGTTTTTGCTGAGTAGATAATTCAACGTTTGACTTGGCATTTTTCGCGCGCATAAGAAACTTGAGTTCAACTAATATGTGAACTGCTGTGAACTAGGAAGCCTTAAAACATTTTCTATGGCAAGAAAACATATCCCGCGCTCTGCTAACCCGATTTTCCAGTCTTAGCAGGAGGACATATTATAACAAAGACGCCACCTATCAAACCACGTAGGAGTTGTTATACAAAGTGAAACAAGATGCTATCCATACTCATAAAAAAATGCCTGAGGAAATAAATTTGTGAAAATATGACATAATCAAGCACTCCGCTTTAAGTGAATTCCGCAACTTCGAGGTATATGCTAAAATAAAGTTATACTTTCAAATATATGTTTATCCTATGATGGTAACTACGCAATTATTTCGTTACTTACCTAGTGTTTAAACGAAACAATACTAATATATCTAAGCTGACACTTTAATCATTGCACAAGATTTTTAAAAATCTGACACTCATGTTTTACAAATTTTTGAACTCAAATTAAATAGGAACGTAGGCGAATTTCTGAAAATAAATAAAATAATAAATAAAGATGTTCTATGAAACTGGTGAAGCCTTGCATGCGAACGGCGAGTCAATTTTGGCACTATAATCGATCTTAGCGTGAACTATTTACTTACAATGTTGGAACTGAAATGGTTTTCTTACATATTAAAAAGCCAGCTAACGTGCTAGAAGTTTTCAGAAGTTTGATCTTAAATCTTACATTGTTTCGATCTTTTTTTTTAAAGATTCCATAATCTTTTATTCGCCCATCTTTCTCGTTTCCCAACTCAATTTATGTAAAAAACCGCTGTCGAACGATCTTTTAAAATGTAGTTTTATTTATAGACGCTTTAACTACAGGTCATACCGCGTGTAGGCTACTAACACAGCGGGTGGAACTATTCAATACGGCATACGACACTGGACTGAACACTCTCCACAAAAGACAGAAACCTGTCAGTATTGCTTCTAGGCCTTTAATGAGGGTAGCCTAGTGTTCAATGAACTCTACAGCTAAGTAGCAGGGAGAAATGTTATCTGGGTAGCTCCAAGAACCGAGGCTCTTATAAAATTGGAACAGTCTACATACAATCTACATAGTGCATGCCACCCTTACCTAAGCCATTATTATAGAGTTCTGTTTAGGATTAAATTGTGTAAAATGTCTACGTTCAAACAATCATTACGTCATTGTGGAAAATTATTCCCGCAAAGATTTTTTATTTTTATTTTGGGAGCATCGTAACATCTGGAAAAGGGCCCACAGATTGATGGGGTGGGGGCTGGTAATGCTAAACACTAAACCACGCTGGCGGTGTATAGAACTTACAACATAACTCAGGAAGTTTCTCAGGGCATCAGGATTAAAAAGTTAGGGAGTCAATGGCCACCAAAGCATCACCCCCAAAATGAAAAAATCAGTGAAATCCGTGTAGACAGTTACAGCCACATTCACACATACAATATATAAATGCTACTGATAAAATATTTCTTAAACAGTCGTAAGAGAAGTGATCTTAGAAATTGAGAAAGCTCAAAAAATCAAATTCAAGAGAATTGCAAATCACACGTTAATGAAAAACCACAAAACATCGGGATTTTCGTTGCAAAAAAAACATGGTTTATGATTATGAAGATTGGAAATCCCAAGTTGCCCGCATCTACTTATTTTTCTTCTACGGCCCATTGTCTGAAAGTGAAGATCACAGGGAAAAACACGAAATGTCATGAAATTATGAATAAAGAGAGAGCCCTGACATTTTGTGGCATTAGGGAGAATTCAATTAGGAGGGGGGAAATTATAGAAAAAAACATGGAATGATTACGTTTTGAAATATTAATTTTTAATTACCGGTATCCCTACTCGATCAGACTTGACAACTCAGCTGATCTTCAGCTCAATCTGACCTATTTCAGCACTTTTAGTATACAAAATAGTTTCATTTATTATCTTTTAAATATTATTTATCTTATTTTGTAAGATGTAAGATGTTATAACTCTTAAAAAAACTTGCACAATTTGTGATCATTTCTGTTGAATTAATTAAAATTAATTAAATATTATTTATTAATAAAATCGAAAAAATTGTTACCGATTTTAGATGAAGAATACTGGTAAACTATACCTAACTAAAAAAATTGCTTTCGGAGATAGCAAGATTAGGGTGGTCCATAGAACATTTTGCCCTTAAAAGCGTGTTTATCTGAAGATAAAAAAAACCCTGTGTTCTTTTAAAGTAAATATAGAATTTGTGTAAGCACCACGGATTTCATTAATACTAAAAGTTGCTGATGAAATCTTTTGGGGTACAGATTGAAAGATAAGAGAGACCAGCTTCCAAAACAATTAAGACAGACATCTGTGACAGGCTAGTGCACAGATTTCTTAGACTGTTACACTTTTTCTTGTTTAATGTAATTTTCTTCTACCAGTCATAAAGATTTTTAACGCTATCTGCCTTATGTGAGGAGAATATGGAATTCGAATTATGTATCTACATAGACCATTTATGCAGTAATACTATAAGCAGCTCTCTTTATTATCTCTCCGCCTGTGGCATGACGTTACTTATGGTAAGGCTTTAGGAAGGATCCTAATTCCCTTATCTGTGTTAGTGTGACAAGTACTGGGATCAGTCAACACGTAAGTAACTTTGTTTAGCATACTTATTCTATTATACGTGTGAACTTTGCAATCAAAATGCATTCTTTTTTACATGTTCACAAATATGCAGTAAATAAATGTGTTTGTAACTCTAGAAGGGATTCTATTTCATGTTAACGATAGGAAAATGACAATGTTCTAATTGTTTCGGAAAACTAAGGAAACTAGCTGAAAACAAAGCAAATTAGTGTCATGGTTAGCAGAATAATTTTGTTCCTAATACACGGCTGAATTTTGGTACCGATAAAAAATAATGTTAAGCGTTTTAGTAAGGGTATTTTATACATATTTTCAAAAACACCACCCAATGAATAATATGAAAGATGACTGATCTGCTTTTAGGTGTAAACCACAGACTCGTTGACTTTACAGTGGTTAACCTGACAAGTGGACACAGAGTTTAGTTAATAATTCCTATCAAATATCCACGTTCATTCCAGTGCAGATTATAAGCATACAAAATAATCATGGAATGACATTATGACAGACGTGTTCTTGATAACAATACTGCATTCCTCATTCTGATATTGATATCATCTGTGGTGACAAAAAATCCGTAAATTATATGAGACGTTTATGGGGATTTTGTTAAAAATGAAAATGAAATTCAAGAGCTGGAAATATTCACAAAAACAATTGAAACACTTCCGATATCTAATTCAGAATATAAGAGATCATTTAGTACACTGCATTAAATTACAACCAAGAAAGGTAACTGTCTTCCCATATCAGGAGAAAGAAACTTAATTTTCAATAGTTGTATTAGCCTGGCCTTCTTCTTCAGGACTTCAGTTTGATTTCATGTCTTCAATAATACGTTCGACAGCAAAGGGGGGGATACTTAATATGAATATGATTGCAGGGAGCAGGTAATGGAGACGATAGATATATGAAGGAATCTGTGACAATCCGAAATATGCTAATTTCGGTTTAACTTGTGCTCGAACTACAGCATTGTAAACTACTGCTGTGCAGTAGATCCATTTATTGTAACGTTCTCTTACAGTCTATAGAGAGATAGGCCTACACTGGAAAAATATACCACTAAATAATTTTTTGATTAAAATGTTACTTCCTTTCACGGCTTCAGAAATAATTTTCACGTTCAAAATTGCTTAGTTTGTTGCAATAAAGCCTAACTATTGTGTCGTACTAACTAACCTGTAAATTAAAATTAATAATATACTAGATAAGACTATACTAGCATGTCTTGTAATCGAAATCAACAAAATAATGGAAAATGTTCAAATTTAAAGAAATGTTTTCCGTAGAACTCAAAGCATTTTCAATATTTCTGTAAGAAATAGGATATACCGCCACCTCGTTTTTTCTCATGCAAATGGTATTTTCTATCAGGCAGATAGACCACCCACTCCGTCAAACAATAATTAATCATTCTTGTAGGCAATTTAATTAATTTTAATAATAAAATTTATAGAGACACCTTTAATCACTTTAGGGAGGAAGAGGGAACATTTATGTAATTCCGAAAATATTTATTTACTTATTTATTTTTGTGTAGGATGGGACTTCAAGTACGTAGATCTATTTACTGAAATTTGGTATGTTACTTTTAATGGCTTCCATACAGTAAGCCATTTACAATATTCTTTAGACCTACAGATTTCTTTTTAGATAGATGAAGACAGGAAGTACAGTATTATATCTACAGGACAATTCAATAAATACAATAAATAAAGATTCTATCTATAGTATTTATCTTTTGTTCAAATACTATTTAATCGGAGAATATATCAGTCCTAAATAAAATACCGATAGACATAAAATAGCATCAATATACGTCAGAATTAAATTATCATCTGAGCTTGGTAGCATGAATATACGATATACAGTAGGCCTACATGCATCTGCAAATTTATAAGGTACCTTTTTAGAACATGGAGACTCGGACGTTTAGGGTAAGTCTTCTGCCCTTTTTAACTAACTAAACGGATGGCGGATAATTTGGCGGTATGTTTTTAACAATTTCAATTCCTAATGGATTTTAGCTCTCATGTTACACAAATGGCATACGCATGTTATTGACACGATAATGATATATATATATATATATATCTTTTATATATGATATCACTCTCTTCCGCTTTATTAAATGTCCACAGATTATATATTAACAATGTGGACCATTCCGCCATTTCAACCATAATTTCGTAATGTTTCAGAGGATGGCCTTTGTTAATAAATTGTAGCAATTATAATTTTGTTGACACACTATTGCGTTTATCTGGAAGTTTACAGTGATGTCTAAGGTCTATTTGTTATGTAGGCCTACGTTTGACGTTTTCAATAGAACTTATTTACTTCAGTGAAATTACTTCTTTATTTCATCTGTACTTCATTATCAGCATCGTCATTATGGAAATCATGAGAAAACGTATTTCCTATATACATCGTTCAATAGCACCATAACAACAAATATATATATATATTTTTTCAATACCCACAATACTGTGAAAATTCTTGGATTCTGAGAAGAATTTTATTAGCAACTGAACACCTTTCTCCCTTACACCACAAAGCAGCTGGTGTACTTTTCAAGCAAGTTCAGATGTTTCTCCAGAAAGGAAAGTTAAAAATGTAGTTAAGGTTTTAAGCTTAATGGGAGTTTCCATTAGGCAATCTTAATCAACTGTGAAGAAAAAATGTATAAAATGCACTTCTAAAGCAATTTCAGTTTATCTGATAAGAGGTTTTATCTCCAAGTGCCAAACTTATGCAAGCTTACGTATATATAAAAAAAAAAAGCTTCCCTCTTACTTTGTAAAACTGAAACAAACCCACTCCCGTGAACATTTAACATCCCTACGTCTCAACTACAGAATGTAACAAACTGTCCTTTATAATTAATACACACGTACCTAAATATTTGTCCATAGGCCTATATCTAGACCAATAACAAATGACCCTACACAGATGTGACAATTATTGATGCACTGCTTTATTCCTAGCCTTCTTCGGTAATAGCACAAATTACGATAGTGAAAATCATCTTTTGAGCAGAAAACATGTCCCTACAACAAAGTTACTTAGACAGTAATTTATTCTAACAACGTGTACGACTTCGAAAGGTCAGTGACTGAATAATTTATGGTACATAAGGAATTTAACTCACTACTTATGTACGTAAGTAGTATGCACTGATACAGTACGTTTCCGATAACAATAATTAATTATTAAAATTCATTACATAATTACTTTTTAGTGTTCCGAATTTCTTTATTGCAAAGCTGGAATGTGGAATTTTTCATATATTCTACTAGCTTAAAAGACCCGGCGTCGCCCGGGTTTTGTATTTTGTAATTGGAAATTAGCTTATGAAGGATTTTCAATTTTAAATTCTAGGTCCTTATATAGGCATTTATAATTTGAAATAGGAAGAACGACTTATTACACTCAAACTATTCCCTCAGAAAACGCTTGATATAGTTTTTTATGGCTCATAGAGGATCCAGAATTTTGCATCCCATCGCTTGTACAGTGCACAGCAAGCCTGGTAGAGGTTTAAATAAGAAGAAACAGAAATTCCTGTAACATAAAATTGTAATATCGAGGCGGGAAATTTCCCACTCTTATGTTACCATAAAGCCTTCATACTTTTCTCTCCAAAAACCTGCGATATAATATAATAATATACACATTACCATACCTCGTTTTGTTTTCTCTATGTCCAGGGTAGAGAAAGTTATGTGATTCCATTATTTTAGTGGATTTCATTCTGTAATATTTATTTATAACATGAATTATTTTGATAACTTCTCTTATTTGTCAAAAGTGCATTTCATTTGTTTCTTCCAAGCCCACCTGATACCATTTGGCAACAATATATTCTGTGATTTGGAATTGATAATTCTATGTAAAAAGGGATTAAGTATTTTCAAAAACATTTAATTTTTGGCATTTAGAATCAGAATTTTTCAAAATCCTTTCTTAGTGAGCACCTACATTATAAAACGAAGGTACTGTCAAAATTCCAAGTCTCTACCTGTTATAGTTTAGGCTGTACGTTGATTCCTGTCATTCAGTCAATCAGTCAGTCAGTCATTCATTCAGTCAGTCAGGACAAAGCCTTTTATATATATAGAGATGAATGAAGTAAAATGATGGCTCTTCTTTTGTCAACTCGACAACGAGCAAGATGATATTTAAAAAAAAAAGTAATTAATTCTGAGGAGTATTTTGGTTTGGTTGCCTTCCTGATGGTTTACACTATCTCTAAATTTGACGCTGGTGCTAGAAAAAAGCAAAAATGATAGATCGAAAGCAAATTTTTACAGCTTTCACAGCATTAAAGAAGCTTACCAATGTCACTCCAAGGAGTTGCGTTAGCATTGCACTTCACGTTACGTTAAGCGAGTAACAACTGCAACTTACCGAGATACAGGTTCATTGGCACATATGCCTACTAACAGAAAAGGGGAGGAAAGAAGAATAATGAATAGTAAGTGAGGGCGAAAAGAAAATGTACAGAAAAGAAAAATTACCACTCTAAAAGAAAAAAACAAAACAAAACAAAAAACAAAAGCCAACAGCTAAAAAATGTACAATTTTTTATATTAGACCATTATGCCAATTTCTGTTAATGCATACAAAAGTTACTTTTTGTTTCCTCTAACAAAGAACTATTGTAGCGATTCCTTCTAGGTAACAACGATAACAGATCTCTATACGTTTGCTTCGATTGGGATGGGCTTCGTCAAATCATGTACTGGGAAGTTCTACAAAATGACAATCTGTACCATCTTAATTTTCCGAATCATAAATCACTCTGCTGAATGAGACTACGACTTACTTTAAGAATTTGATATTTTGTCACACAATATCTTATCTCAAGATACTGATCACTTGAGGAAAATCTTTTTATACACATTACACACATGCTTACTTATTACAGTTTTCAAATTGCAAGAGCAATTAATTTGAGAGCAGTTTCTTTTTTTTTTTGTTTACACGATCGAGACAGACAGCCATGAAATCTGAAAATCGCTGAAATAGCGTTTCACGATAATGTTCGATAATCGTTATTTAAAGTTTTCTAACATATCTAGTAACAGAAAAGCAAATCCTTACGATTTTATATACCTTACGTATTGTTTAATTTCACTTGTGCAATAGTAGGGCCTACAGCTTTGCTGAACGCAACTAGAGGTTGCTAGTTTTTCTTACGTTAAAAGCATACTAGCTTACGTAAAGGAGTTTTAGAATACATGCTTGGCATTTAATTAATATTTATTCAATCAGAAGAGTAGGCCTATGTTGTATGATATAAAAGAAAGTTGCGGCAGAATGCACAAAGAAATCGTGCTGCATATTCCACATTATAAAAATATAACTTATTTTACTATCTTCTAAAATATCCTAAGTCTTGTGACAAATTCACTAGATCTACCAGATATGTCAACTTTTATTTAAAAATTCCAACCCACATCACTTATGTGATTGACATTATAGTGAAGCGTTAGAACTGCAAAGTAATGTTCCAGAAGTTCTATGTTCTACAAGTACCATGTTTCAAGTTCCAAACTAGACCTTTCTCTTTCAGGCATCACCTGTATTCTGAACATTGAACCAACAGAATTCTCCTGAGTAGCCTATAGTTTTGAAGCATTTACATATTTTGGAGACTAATTGTAAGTAATTTGACAACGATTTTAAATTAAAAATTTCTAATTCAACATGATAGGCCTATAATAACTTAGTTATCTTGTCAAAAATGTTCAATCAAAACTATTTTCTATAATGGATGAGATAGAGTTAATACGTGGGATTAACTACAGAATGAAAGATGTATGCTTTTTATCCTCGGCTGTGGTCATAGGCGTAACCAGGCCGACCATATGGGGGGGTTATAAAGGAATATCCTCCAGGGAGAGGGAGGTCCGGGGGCCCTCCCCCGGGAAATTTTGAAAATTAAGATGCAAAATAACGAGTTTTAAGCTTCCGGGGGTCCTCCCCCGGAAAATTTTAAAAATGAAGACGCAAAATAACGAGTTTTAAGCTTCCCACGCTTTATACTTGTATTAAGTAATTTATGGGCAGACTTAAAAAAATTATACAATTTTCCTTTTTTTAATCAATGGGGGGGGGTTCAAACCCCCAACCCCCCCCCCCTCGGTACGCCTATGGCTGTGGTATCCTAGAATGGAGAATGGCTGAATAACAACATACAGTATTGTATTGTATTCTAGTTCAGAAGCTGACCCACTTAAAAAAAATCCCTTTAGGCAGGCCTACAGGCGGAGGTAGATTTCGAAGTGCTTTTGGTTTAATTTATTGTCGCTGCATAGCCTTCTTTAGTAGTAGCATAGTCTTCTTTAGCCTTGGCATGGTAAACCTGCAGTAATAAGAACTGAATTCGGTAAAGAGGAAGAGCCTACAATCATTTGTTTTGACAACAAGAATAGGATATAATATTCTGGGAGGCCGTGCGCAAGATCAGCAATGAATAAAATTAGCAAAGCCGCTAAACAAGACAAAATTATGATATTATAATAATTCTTTTAAGTGTTATTATTTTCAAACATTAAAATCTCGCGTAATATGAGAGCTATCAAGAAACTATTTATTGATTTGTAGAGTACTCATCAAGAGCTTTTCAACGATACCCCACAAGACGTGGTTTCAAAAGTTTCGAATTTTCATCCCCCACCCCCACCTCCACCCCCACCCTCACTCGAACCCCCGAATCGTTGGTGTCACTGTGAACTCCATAGGGAGTACTCTAATTTATTCAAACAAAGTTTCCCTCTATACTTCATAGGGGCCGAGATATACATTTTTAAAAATTTCAACCCCCTCCCCCGACCACCCCCTTGGGCCAATTTTGCCCATTAACGAACTTGTCCGAACTATTGGGCCTAGAAATAACATAATAAAATTTGGTTCAAATATCTTCAAAATTACGGCCGCTATCGTGTAAAGATATATATATATATATAAATATATATATATATAAATATATATATATATATAAATATCACAAATTTTTTTTTTGAACGGGCGGTGGTTTCGTACTTAGGGGAGCATGAAACGTAAAGATATGAAAGAATTTTTCGAAAATCATAAAGTGGTATCCATTGCAATAGGTAGAATTTTCTTCGAAAATCTACCTAATTACAATTTAGAAACTTCTATCATTAATAATTATTACAGAAAGCGATGAGAGGTAAAGTTTTATGAAGATAATGAACATAAAAAAAAACTATTATCTCCAAATTTTACTGCACAAATTGAGTATTTACACAAACCTTGACAGGTTAAATAATATGAAGGACATTAAGGAAAACCATAGTTTGTATAAAAGGCGGCCATTCACTATCGCTCCAAACGTCCAAATGGAGTGATGTCAGTCCAAAATCTCATAATGAATCTCATAATGGCTGTCGTCCATTTGGCGTGGAGCGATGGACCGGTTGGATATCCAGTCGAGCAAAAATCCATCCGTTCACTCCATCCGTCCATCAAGCCATCGTACAATGAATGCGGAAAACGACGTGGAGTGACTCCAAGCCATCCCGCAAATCTGCTAGTGAGTGGCCAAACCCACATCCAAATAGCCTCATTCTGTCTTCAGGTGTCCTCCAGTGCAGACGTGTTTTCTAATTTCAGCGCCATGTCGGGGCGAGACACTCTACTCGAAGTAATCGAATCCTATAAACAGTTTCCGTGCCTATGGCAAGTTACTAACTGCGATTATCACAACAAAATGAATAAACGGTGCAAAATATGTTGCATAAACTTTCTCGTATATACGTGTTAAAAGGCTAGCACAGAAGAAAGTAAGTTATAGAGACAATTAAATTTTATTTATTTCAATTTCATAAAACTAACAAGTACAGTATCTAGAAAAGAAAGCATCAGGGACGATCCTTATGTTCATTCCTTTTACTGTGAATAATAACAATAATAATAATAATAATAATATCAGGTAAACTGATGTAACAAAGTGCCAGTATGCTTTTGTTTAATCAGTTATATTTGCAATTATGATATGCAGAAAATAAGTTTCTTTTTGCTGATTTCCGAGGTAAGCTCCAGATTCAATCACTCATTAAGTAGAGCTTCAGGGAGAACAAAGGTCTAGTTTTTTAATCAGCTAGAATCGTCCAGCATCAGCAGAACTATACAGATTTGTGATATCTTGACAATCGCATACTCACATAAAAATACGGAAAAGATATGTCAAATTGGCCGGCTACGGGAATTGAACCAGGAACAATCAAAATGTGAGTCCAAGACGTTACCATCTCAATTACCTCGCCCAATTTAACGATCTACTTTCATAACCGTATGTGAAAGAATAATGTTATTTGTCAAAGCAAACTGTATTCCAACTTCCAAAGCCGTATTATATGAATACTGTAAAACAATATGTTGTCATGATAACTAATTTGCATTTGATAAATGCTTTCTAATATATTACCATAAAATAGGCACTAAGTTGGGCTTTACTCCGGTACCGGTCAACCGAATTTGTCCAATATCAATAGGGTTCTTGCCATGGACGTTATAGATGCGTATACCAAGTTTCATGAAAATCCAATAAAGCGTATTTGAGTTATCGCGTGTAAAGACACACGGACAGACATTTCCCCTTCCCCACACAATCTCATAAAGTACCATACTGGCACTTAATAACTTGCGGTTTGCATGCTTTCCTCAATCTCGAAGGCAAAAATGCAGGATGCGTTGAGATGTAGCCGAACAATAGAAGCAAAATGTTTCATGAATGCGTTTTTACAAGAGCCTACGGTAAATTTGGGTGGCCACGAAATTTGATTTGAACCCAGGACCTCTTCCCTATTAGCCTATACCTCGTCGCTGTAATTGGTTTTGGTATGTTCATTACGACTGAACTAAACTGACTGCATTTACAGCAATAAGTAGATTATAGTTTTTATGTTACTATGGACAACAAAATGTCGTTAATATTTTAATTGATATGTATGTTCTGAAATTCTCGTTTAAGCTGTATATATTTCGTGTTTAAGGACGTAAGGCACAAATCTTTAATTTTAAGTTTTTAACATTTATGCCTTCTCCTCATATCTAATAAATACTCAATGAACTATTTGTACTTGTGCCTTAAACCTCTGCTCAGTTATAAGAAAAGACATGTGAAACTGCACATTCATTCTACTTCATGACAGTTCCATAAAGGCGTAAGGCACACTTCCTATCTGTTATTGAGGTGTGTTGATCAATTATTTTTATTTTCTGCAGTGCTACCATCCAAGCAAATGTTTATAAAAAATGAACTTGCATTTCTGAAGTATAACTTCATTCAAAATCAGTGGCGTAATTACAGGGTGGCAAGGAGTGGCAGTTGCCACCCCATAATTTCCAAACCTCTCTTTTTGCCACCTCAAAAATCGGCAGTAAAAATATCAGTTACTAGCATGTGCCCGCGGCTTCGCCCGCGATAATTATTTCAAAAATTAAAAATTAAGAGCATAATAGTTAAATCATTATATTTATTAACACCTAAATCACGTGGACTACATACCACGATTAGATAGCGTCGCCTGGTAAAAGCGACCTCAGATTCGAGTTCCTTAGCCCAGAATACCCCTGTACAGTGAGTTTCGTCCAAATCGAACAATGTTTGACCATATTTAGGCCTACATTGATTATCCCTCTTCCGTGTAGGTTGAAAATTTCATGTCTTCGGACCTTGATATTCTAAACAAATGAATCGTCCAGGATGGACTTACAAAATCAAGCGATCGCCCGCGATAATTATTTCAAGAATTAAAAATGAAGAGCATAATAGTTAAATCAATATATTTATTAACACCTAAATCACGTGAATTACATACCACGATTAGATAGCGTGCCCGGTAAAAGCGATCTCAGATTAGAGTTCCTTGGCCCAGAAAATCCCTGTACAGTGAGTTTCGTCCAAATCGAACAATGTTTGACCATATTTAGGCCTACATTGATTATCCCTCTTCCGTGTAGGTTGAAAATTTCATGTCTTCGGACCTTGATATTCTAAACAAATGAATCGTCCAGGATGGACTTACAAAATCAAGCGATCGCCCGCGATAATTATTTCAAGAATTAAAAATGAAGAGCATAATAGTTAAATCAATATATTTATTAACACCTAAATCACGTGAATTACATACCACGATTAGATAGCGTGCCCGGTAAAAGCGATCTCAGATTAGAGTTCCTTGGCCCAGAAAATCCCTGTATAGTGAGTTTCGTCCAAATCGAACGATGTTTAACCATATTTAGGTCTATGTTGATTATCCCTCTTCCGTGTAGGTTGAAAATTTCATATGTCTACGGGCCTTGACATTCTAAACAATTGAATCGACCAGCGTGGGCTTACAACATTCAAGCGATCGCGATGCTTTTATTTCCACGGTATGACAAAAATAGCCAAAGCGAACTGCAATTGATTTGACATTGAAATGTATTACTGAAATCTGATGCTTCGACAGCGCTAAAATCACGTTTTCTGCCAGTTTTTCACTCACAACTCGCGAACGAAAGCTAAAATTAAAAATCCGGCTTCGATGCGCATTCACCCACCTTTCAGCCCATCTATGTTTAAAATTTCAGATCTCTGCGTTCAGTAGATTTCGCTGGGCATCGTGGACAGACAGACAAACACGTCTTTTTATTATTTAAAGATAGCATGTGCCCGCGGCTTCGCCCGCGATAATTATTTCAGGGATAATCAATATTAGCCTAAATATGGTCAAACGTTGTTCGATTTGGACGAAACTCACTATACAGGGATTTTCTGGGCCAAGGAACTCGAATCTGAGATCGCTTTTACCAGGCGACGCTATCTAATCGTGACATGTAGTCCACGTGATTTAGGTGTTAATAAATATAATGATTTAACTATTATGCTCTTAATTTTTAATTCTTGAAATAATTATCGCGGGCGATCGGTTGATTTTGTAAGTCCATCCTGGACGATTCATTTATTTAGAATATCAAGGCCCGAAGACATGAAATTTTCAACCTACACGGAAGAGGGATAATCAATATAGGCCTAAATATGGTCAAACATTGTTCGATTTGGACGAAACTGACTGTACAGTGGTATTCTGGGCCAAGGAACTCGAATCTGAGGTCGCTTTTACCAGGGGACGCTACCTAATCGTGGAATGCACTCCACGTGATTTAGGTGTTAATAATTATAATGGTTTAACTATGCTCTTAATTTTTAGTTTTTAACTTTTGAAATAATTATCGCGGGGGAAGCCGCGGGCACATGCGGGCACATGCTGTTTGTCTGTCTGTCCACGATGCCCATCAAAATCTACTGAACGCAGAAATCTGAAATTTTAAAGATAGATGGACTGAAAGGTGGGCGAATGCACCTCGAAGCCGAATTTTTAATTTTAGCTTTCGTTCGCGAGTTATGAGTGAAAAACTGGCAGAAAACGTGATTCGCGCTGTCGAAGCATCAGATTTCAGTAATACATTTCAATGTCAAATCAATTGCAGTTGTCTTTGGCTATTTTTGTCATACCGTGGAAATAAAAGCATCGCGATCGCTTGAATGGTGTTAGCCCACGCTGGTCGATTCATTTGTTTAGAATGTTAAGGCCCGTAGACATATTAAATTTTCAACCAACACGGAAGAGGGATATTCAATATAGGCCTAAATACTGTATGGTGAAACATTGCTTGATTTGAACGAAACTATACAAGGGTTTTCTGGGCCAAGCAACTCGAATCTGAGGTCGCTTTTACCAGGCGACGCTATCTAATCGTGGTATGTAGTCCACGTGATTTAGGTGTTAATAATTATAATGATTTAACTATTATGCTCTTAATTTTTAATTTTTGAAATAATTATCGCGGGCGAAGCCGCGGGCACATGCTAGTATGTTATAAAATTAGACTTTAAACCACCTATTTGTGAGTGGTAACACTGTTTAAAAACATCAATATTTCTCGAAACTATGTCCTTGTGCCTTACGCCCTTATGGAACTAGGCCCTTCACATGTATGTTATGAAATTTGCGTTTAAGCTGTATTTATTATTTAAGCTGTTTATCTCAATATCTATTAGATGTATAATATTGTTTTAAACAAAAAAGGTTCATTTTAATTTTTTCTACAACTTTACTGTGGAAGGTTTTTATGTGTCGCATACTGTAGGCCTAATGGAGATAATCTAGAAAAATTGAAAATGGAAATGAGTAAAGTAGCCCCTAAGTAATTTTTGCGGTAAAACGGATATAGTCATTTTATTAGCCATAGACAATTTTTATTTAAATCGTTGGCGCCAATTTTTCAAAAGTCAAGGTTCAACCTTACTGTTCCACGAAGCAACTGGCGCGGGTGGAGTGACAGTGAATGACCACCTAGTTTTGGATGTCGTCCTGTGGCACCGCCATCGATGGCGGTGCCTGTGGACAACATCCAAGTGGATGACGATCATTTGGAGCGATAGTGAATGGCCGCCTTAAAAATGGCTGGTAAAAGCACGTTTTTATACTGCAAAGACGTGAACCTTTACGTGAAAGAACATAAATAAGGACACTGAAAGCGGTTTTCTTTACCGATGAAAGTAAAATATAGAGTTTTGTGAAATTGTAGGATGCATGTTGTTAAGTATTCGCCATTTTCTACACTTTTCGTTGCTGTCTGCCATTCACCACACCCGCTACAGTTTAAGCAGAACTAAGTACTTTTTGTTTTTATTTATATTGCTTTTTGTTTCATCGTTCTAGGTCCTAGAACCGCGTATACTATGCAAGGGAATTCGGGGAAACTATTTATAGTAACCCGGAAAATGTTAATATAGGCCCACAGTTTAACCTATTCGGAGACAAATGCTTTTAATATCCTCTAATTAAAACATGTACGCATTAATTCGAATTATCTAATGGAACTTGTTTATACAGATAATATGCATGATGTTTTGTTAACATGTAACCAATGCTAATTGGGCTTATTCTGTTTATGTTAATCATGTGGCTCTGCACTTGATTGCAGTAGCGCATTATTCCGTTACCTGACCTAACTTGTCTGTAAAAAGGTTTCTAGAGAAAACTTGAACTGACAGTTTTCCACAGGTACGGTATTTTGTTTTCCACACAAAGTCTGGGCATTAAATTCAGTAGTATAGACCTACATAATATACCAATGGCGATTCAGTACTACAAGGCTCAATATAAAAAAATAGTCTATCATTCCGCAAAAATGGGCTCCAATGCACGTAGTCCACTGCAGTATAAGCTACTGCATTACAAACATATGATAAAAAAAAGTGCATAGACTTATATCATATCCGGGGTTCCAAATTGCTACCGGTAGCAGCTCCTAGTAGCCTACCTGAAGATCTCTATATCTTCAGGTAGCACGCAGCAAGGACACCAGTCCAACACCACATTTTCATGGGCCCACAAAACAGACAATTTTATTTGTTATCCCGTTTACTATACCGGTAAAGACTTTTATTTTTCTTTGAGCCATATTAGCCATCAGGTTCAATAAATCTTGTTCGCCATAATTAGAATCAGAATTTTTATGTAATTACTTAGGCCTATTCTTTTAGAAGTGTATTATGAAAACTTAAAATGCTGTCAAAGAAATCCACTAAATCGTACCTAAATTGAACACCACATATTGAGCAAAATACTATGTATTTTAAG
Source organism: Ectobius pallidus (assembly GCA_964059195.1). Taxonomy (NCBI): domain Eukaryota; kingdom Metazoa; phylum Arthropoda; class Insecta; order Blattodea; family Ectobiidae; genus Ectobius; species Ectobius pallidus. The sequence continues at coordinate 82,427,985 of CAXKWD010000003.1, forward strand.
AACATTACGATTTAAAAATAAAAAATAAAAAATAAAAAATTTATGCAAGCTATGTTTTGTCAATTTCGAAATTATAAAAATACAGAATTCTACTTAACTTATAGAATTTTAAACTTATAGTACTGGCATAATGGGGTGCACAGTTCGGTACAAGATGGAATTACTGTATACGTATGGTCTACCTAAGTATTTTTTCTCAATAGTTGATGTAGGCCTATGTACGAAATTAACGTCTCATTATTTGTAGGCTATTTAAAATAAAACTATTTTTGAATTAACATAGAAAAATTTTAATCCCATATCCAATTAGGCCTATTATATATTCAGTAGGCTACATATTTTGAGATTTCATGTTATTCATTTATGTACATAGGCCTATTTTGAGAATTATGTATAATAGCAACATTCAATTTATTAGCTTCCCAGATGTGTTTTAGGGATGTTCTAGTAGTAGCAAAAAATATTTAAAAAATACCGGAACCCACTGCTTAAGTATTTCGATAAAACATGCTTACCTTTAAGTTGATATTTCGTTAACCATTAAACGCCTATGTAATGTGAAAACTTAATAAAATACGTCCGTAAAACATTAGCTCACTTGCTGTTTTATTGATAAAGTGGTCTACTATGAACTAGGTTCTAGTTCTCACGAGAAGAGATTATACAAGGCGTGGTCTTTTTCAGTATAACAACAGTGTGATTCAATGGGCGTCACCGCAATTCATACCTGCTATAAAATGTAATCGATATTACCAGAGTGAAAAATCGCATATCAGTAACAATTGCTGACAGACCAGTTACCGTATCATTAAAAGCATTCACAAAAGCATTTCCCCATGGTACCGAAGAATATGGGTAACCATAACAAGAACACCAATGAGACGGAAATAATATCGTTCTTACGGGCAAATGAACATAAAGAAAAATGGATTTCCATTTTAATTGAGGGGTTTCACAAATTTTACCAATAATGAAGTTTTAATAATTTTAATTGTATTCGGTATTTAAAATACATATAAAATATAATGGATCCACGTTTGATTTGTTGTAAAAAAATGTACCAGTAAATGTAAATGAGAAAAATTCTCAAGACTAAATAACAGAAACTCATAAAATATATTAAAATATAGGCCTAACGTAAATTTACGATTTTTAGCGGGTGTTTTAAAATATGTTATTAAATACAGTATATGATACAATATTACAATTTAGAAACTAAACTTTACACATTTCTTACAATAAGTATTGAATCCCAAGAGAAAAAATCCCTTTAGGCAGGCCTACAGGCTGAGGTAGATTTCAAAGTGCGTTTGGTTTAATTTATTATCTTTTTTAGCCTTGGCATGGCAAACCCGCAGTAATAAGAACTGAATTCGGTAAAGAGGAAGAGCCTACAATCATTTGTTTTGACAACAAGAATAGGATATAATATTCTGGGAGGCCGTGCGCAAGATCAGCAATGAATAAAATTAGCAAAGCCGCTAAACAAGAAAAAATTATGATATTATAATAATTCTTTTAAGTGTTATTATTTTCAAACATTAAAATCTCGCGTCATATGAGAGCTATCAAGAAACTATTTATTGATTTGTAGAGTACTCATCAAGACCTTTTCAACGATACCCCACAAGACGTGGTTTCAAAAGTTTCGAATTTTCATCCCCCGCCCCCACCCCCACCCCCACCCACACTCGAACCCCCGAATCGTTGGTGTCACTGTGAACTCCATAGGGAGTACTCTAATTTATTCAAACAAAGTTTCCCTCTATACTTCATAGGGGCCGAGATATACATTTTTTAAAATTTCAACCCCCTCCCCCGACCACCCCCTTGGGCCAATTTCGCTCATTAACGAACTTGTCCGAGCTATTGGGCCTAGAAATTACATAATAAAATTTGGTTCAAATATCTTCAAAATTACGGCCGCTATCGTGTAAAGATATATATATATATATACAGTAGCCTATATATATAAATATCACAAAAATTTTTTTTGAACGGGCGGTGGTTTCGCACTTAGGGGAGCATGAAACGTAAAGATATGAAAGAATTTTTCGAAAATCATAAAGTGGTATCCATTGCAATAGGTAGATTTTTCTTCGAAATCTACCTAAAAACTAACAAACACGTAAGCTAATTACTTCTTGCATGATTATGGTATTCTTCGAATGCAGTCCACTTTCTGCAGCATTGCACAAAGAAGTACAGCGGTAAGTGCCATCTCTTTAGCTCAAACGGTACCCAAGTTATGGAATGTATCAACGCACAAGACACATTAGCGCATTCAGAAAGCACTGCAAATTTTAATACTAAAAAATAGAAAGATAAATTTCATACACATCTGCCCTTAAGGACACTTTTCATACGCTTCCTATACTGTAATGGAATACGCTGAATACAAACGACTGTAATTGCCAGAAAAATAATCCTGATTGAGGTATAGGCAGGATATAAATATTCTAGTATAAATTAACTAAAGCTAATGGCAAAGCTAAATTTTAGCTAGCACAAGCTGCTAGTAGGCCTATCTTATACGTAGGGATGGTAGATTTTAGCAACTAAATATAGATATTTAGCATTTTATAACAAATTTAACCTTAAAATTTAGCATTTTGTAGCTATTTGGGATGAAACAATTTTATTATTAAGAAAAAATATGTATTACAAATTAGTGTGTTATTAAATGCATGTTATTGTTTTTTCCAGTTAGAACAATTTAAAGTGTATAAGTAGGCATAAAAGAACATAAACTTGTAGTGAAATTGTGAACACTAAAACAAACGTCAAAATATGTGTACTGCTAACTTGTATTTGCCTACATGCATTTAAAAGCAGCATTCAGCACATACTTTAAAAATTTAACATTGAAGAAATTTTAATAACACTCTCCTTTAACCTGTTTCGGCTATCTGAGACAATTAAATCGCCAATTAAATTGTATTTTCTGAAAAAGCGTTCTACATCCACGCTATTGGTAAGTGACCAGATTACCTGAAAAACTGCATAAGAGTGGAAATTTTATTTGCATTGTTAACAAAATTTGCAGTCAGCCAACCTCTTAATTGTCTCTTATACTGGTTATCAAATGTTTGTGAAATTAATCATAACCACGTAAGAAACTTAATATGGAATTCTTCTCTTCATATCGAACACTGTCTTAGGAATTATGATACTCATCTGACCAGCAACTGTTGGATTAAAGAGCTCATTAACTGCTTCATAAAATTGATTTGTTTAATTTTCTGTCATATTATTTACATAAATGACCTTTACAATGTAATTTCGCAATTATTTTGCAGAAATACATATATTTCGCATTTTATCGCGAATTGAAAAAAAACACAATAATATACTTCGCATCCTTCAAAACCAAAATATTACTTATTTTGACAGGTTTCGGGATATTTAGCATTTCTCGCGATTGCGAAAATCTACCATCCCTACTTACATGGGCGTACGGTAAAATTTTGTTCGGGAGGGGTTCAATAGTCGTCTTAGCTCCATGTCTTTGCGCACATTGTGAATTATTACTTTTTAAAATTACTAAACAGTTTGTGATATAATTAATGCACTTTAATAAATTAATATGCAGCTCAGTCTTCTAAACTGTTTTTCTTGAGATTTCTATCCATTTCTCGTTTAAGCTACAGTCTATAAACAAAACTTTCTTTTGAAAAATTATCATAATACTGTATGGTGTATAGGGCACGTTTTTAAAGTCATCTGTAAATCCACCGGTGGAAAAGCCCGATTAATGCCGATTACTTCATGATAATTGTGTGATGAGCTCGAGATTACTGTTGGTTTTACAAACAGATTGATGGATTTCGGCGGAGTATTCGAGTTGTCGTTTGACAGATTCCGAAGGGATTTTTGATTACTAGTAATACATCACTGTTATTAAGCTGAAAAACTATCAACACCACGAGGTTTTGAAATTTGAATCTTAAATAAATTACGATAAATCTTAAATAATGCTTTGATATGTACGAAATTGTAAAGTATGTAACAACCGAATCAGAGTTCTTTTTAAATAATTTAATTTTGTTCCATGATTTATAATCTTCAAAATATTGCAGATATTTCGGGAGGGGTTTCAACCCCCTGAAACCCCCTTACCGTACGCCCAAGCCTACTTATATGCTATAACCGTGACAATCCGAAGGTTATGTGAAATGTGACCAGAAACAAGGATATCCGGTTAAGGGTTATTTACTACACAGAGTGGGTGAATCGTCCTACACTCAAGATAAATCTTCTGAGGGAATCGAGTTACTGCGAAGATTAATTCTTGGAAAAGGAAATAATTGTCTAAGAGAATACGAAATCGATGCTGGTACAAGAGTTTCATTTTATAGAGATATACAAAACGGATTGAACCAAATTAGTGGCTCCAAATGAAATTACGTTTTCAAAACTCTGAAACTTACTTCGGGTTCTCAGAGATGGATAGATGGCGAGATTGTGGCCCCCCTTTCGAGTTATGCACGCTTGGTTAATTTTATTTTTCGGAATCTACTTCTTGTACTTTTTAAAACTTGAATTTCATTCTATTTTTATTAATTTTCCTGGAGAGCCCCTGAGAAATGAACGTGGAGCCCGGGCTACGCAGAGGACAGATAAGGAATCGATGCACTAAGTTAATTAAATCACGCTTTTAAGCAATCAATAAATAGTATGTTTGAATTTGCATAAAGAGCACGTTAGATTTTTTTAAAATACATTTTTCCTCTGATCCAGGCATGAGTCAAATAGAGATTAGGCCTACAGGTTAGTTTCTGCAACGAGTTTGAAAATTTTTGTTCAATCAGAAAGTGTATCTACTGTCTAGGCCTATGCCCCCCTAAGATAGATCCCAAGAGTGTGTGTTTTTTCCTCTCTGACTTTTGGAGTTTGCAATTTAACTTTAACTCTTAAAATATCATTATATTTTTCTTGGGAAATGGCGAAACTGAAAGAAAATGATAGAACTGCATGAAACAGTGAAGTAAGATTGAGACTGTATAGCACAAATTTAAAATGCAATATAGGTAGGCCTATTATGTAAGACCTTTCTAGGTCTGGTTCCACGACATAGACCTACGCTATAAGATTAAATCTGTTGTTTGCGCGCGGCTTATTAATTTTCTCAGCATCCTGGATTAGAAATCGAGGTTTTCCAGCGTAAAAAAATAAACGGATGAATTTTTCTGTTGAATATAATAGAAATTTGCATATACTGAAATCACTAACTATAAACTTAGATACTAAAATTTATATAGACCTAGTCTACAAGAACTTCTTCCTGCAAATTTATATTTACTACAATGAGTAAACCCTTTGTCAATGCTACAGATAATACGGAGCTCAACAGAAATGACCAGTGATCGAACGTGTGATTCACAATCTACGTCACTACTGATAATCAGAAAAAGTATGTGATGAGTGATGACTGGTACCTATATGACGCATGCTCTGTGCGAATTAGACAGCCAGTAACTAAGCACTTGAAGAAAGTTAGACTAAATTATAATACAGCACTATAAAATGTCTACTGACGAAATGCACAAGTAAAATTAAACTATACTCATTCAATGCAAATGACAGTCTCAATAGTCTATTAATAGTGCCTGCCGTCGAGCCGACTTAAATAATATCTATAAGTTACCGATTACTTCCTCTGTCTGTAACCTGGGAGCTCTAGGCAGAGGAAGTGTTGAACTTCAATTTTAATTTCCTAACTTCTAGGACTATAACAAGAATACAGGTTTTGAGGTACCCTGAATGAAAAAAATAATAATAATAAATAAATAAATAAATGCTATTATCAGAAACGTGTCTGTGTGTCTGTGAATAATCAAAATCATGAATAAAAAATCGCATACAAAGTTGGGTTAATTCTGGGGAAGTGACGCAAAGATTGGAGGTGATTTTCTCTTACTTTTAATCCCACTTTTACAGTAAGACTTTTTGTGATTTTATAAAAAAAATGGTTCTAATGATGTTTAAATTAGAGGTGGTTATACTAACTTTTATTTGAAACATTTTTTAAAAAAATTCTCCGATGAGTAGTTAAAATAAGACAGCCACTGTTTCTAGAAATTCTTGCCTGGTGAACAATAGATCTCTGCATCAGGTTGGAACAACTGAATAAGCACTCGTTACAATACGGCCTTTTATTTTATTGCCAGAATGCGAAGTGAGAAATGTGTATTGCCCATGCTTATTGGTAAAGAAACTTACGTGAGTGCATAACATAATATTTTATTTGGGTTGTTTACCTTTTTATTTGTGTAGAGAAAGTTATGTGTTTCACATAAGTTTTTTCTTGTTCACTTAACACTTCTTTATTGCTGTGCATAATTTAATAAAAGGAATTATGAAAAGTTTATTATTCAAAATTTCTCATAACTCATAAGTATTAGTTCTGATTATAGAATGATAATTCTGTGATCATTTTAATCATTTTAAATTGATTAAAATGATACCATAATTATCATTCTATAATCAGAACTAGTACTTCTGATATATTTCATGTATTAGTATGTCCTGTGTATAGTGCCTAAATGGTCAAAGCCGTCGAGATATTAGGCCTACACAGAATATGTATTTAAAGACAAATGATTATTCCTAGGCAGAACAGGTTTACCGAAAACTGTTCTTTGCTTTACACGAGAATAGGTTTTGAGAAATTCTGCGATAGTACACAAGTTGCAATTTGGCCCATTGTTGTTAATACCTAAGGCGAGTCTTTAAAACACAAGTGCCCAAAGAAACTACGCTGTCTTCTTAAGCACTGCTATTCATATTACAAGCCGAAATTTAGTGCGATTGACTACCGCAGTTTCAGAGGGCCATGAAATCTTTACCTTATAACATCTTTATTTTGCAATACTTATTTGCTGTAAATTTAGATATTTACTTACTGAAATATAGTGCTGTCGTGGAAAAATAATGTATGGTAGGACTATAGCTTCCTATATTATTTTAACACAGGAAAACCAACCCCAGAGACATGTCATAATAAAATTGGCTATCCATGGTTTCCATCATGAACTATGCAAGACCAAGAAATGCCACGAGCCTTGTGAAACCTGTGTTTGTGAACTATGTGAGAAACAGTGCGATAGGTATCATATTCTGAAGTGTGACAAAAGAACAAAATCTATCTCAGAGTACTGCAAGAACAAAATATAGTAAAGTGACGCGGTCATAATGCCCACTCGGGCGCATCTTCTCTTATATAATAATTTCAAAACCTTAGTAGAAGTAATTACGCGTGGCATTCCGAAGTGTTCGAATTTGCTGACTAGTGGTAAATATACATATTGTGGCGACATATCATCTGTGCTTTGTTAATAGTCTATTTTTTTGTTGTTGAGACTTTATTTAACAACATGCTCCGTTACAAATGTGTAACACTACATGTTCTGGTTTACATCGGTGTTTAAAGTATTTACACTATTTACATATATGTGCTTGGTTCGTCTCTAGTTGTGTTCTAATTTAAACAACTGTATTATTAGTCAAGTCAATCATATTCACAAATTTACAGAAGTCTTTTAAAAATCTTTTCATTAAGTCTCTTTTATCTGGTGGCCAAACTCCTCCTCTAGTGATTATGCTTCGGCGTAATGTTTGTCTTCCTATATCGTGTTTTGAGCACTCAAGTAGAATATGATCGACAGTTTGGTCTCCTCCATTACAGGGGCAAGTTGCATCTGGTGTTATTTGGAATCTGTGGAAATAGGCTCTTATTCTTCCATGTCCTGTTAGCATGGTCGTGAGATTCGATGTGATTGGGATTTTCATCGATAATCTCTCTACGATGCTTGGAAAGTACTTTAACCACACTATCACGTTACATGTGAAAAAATCGGATTGAAATTCACATAATTTCCTCTTCCCAAATAAAAGTTACCCTCTTAGTATAATATAATTAGTGTGTATGACATTCTCTTCATGTAAATTGGTTGTAAAAATTAAGAAAGTGTCGTAACATCACATCGCATCCGCGAAGGATACATAACCCAAATAAAATCTTATTATTGTGATTAATGTACTCCCGTAATTTTATTTACTTTAAGCATGGCTAATTCATTTTTATCACTTCGTTTTCTGATATAAAACAAGAGATCATATTGCAAAGAGCATATATTCAAAGCGGGTGGTTTATAACTACCATTCAGTTATTTTTTTCGAAAAAAAAAGTTTCAAGTTTTAGCTCTTAGTATAAGCACCCCATGTGTAAAATTCGAACAAAATCGTAAGAGCTGTTTTCGAGAAAACCACGACAAACGAAATGTTCATGTAAAATCCCTTAAAAATAAGAGAAAGTTGTCGCCAATCTCCGTGTCACATTCTCAGAAAGTACCTAGCCCAAATACAAAAAGTTCTGGAGCTGGCTGTTCACAGTATTTTTTTTTTTAATTCAGGTGCCTCAAAACGTGTGTTTATGTTAAAAACTCAATTTCGAATTTGGGGGTCGAAAACCTATAGTACAGTACTTATGGTAAGGGCAGAGGAAGTAAAAATATTAATTTCATGTGAGGACAGAATTACTTCTATTGACTTCCATCGTGCATTTATAAGTCAAAGATCTCACTACTTAAATGCAATGTGATTTATGTAAGAAGGTTGATTCATACATTAAGAATGAGAAGCTTTATTAAGGAAAAGTGAAAAGCACGTGGACCGTGATGAAATACATGTGATAAGAGTACAGTATCAGCAATTACAAACGCATTAATTTCACTGATTTGCAATGATATGCCTGCCTAGGTGAAGATATGAATACAATCACCATCACTTAGGAAGGGAACCAGACTCAACTTATAAAACTAGGCTATTATTAATAGTTTCAGTCTGAATCTGTCACACATAAAATACATCCAACAATTTAATCAGAACATGCAGAATCGTCAGTAAAACTCAGTCAGTGAAATTAGGACAGCTTGATTGAGACTGTAGACCAGGCTTGGCAAGCAATGCACTGAGAGTGAGAAGTGCCCTACCCCTACACTCGCCCCGTCCCTATTCCTTCTACGTGAGAGGTAGGCAGACTCGTGACGCATGCTACAGTGGCGGTACCTCGGATATTGGATGAGAGATCTTTTAAGTAATGAAATTAATATTTCTTGAACTGCTGAAGAGTTGGCTAGGATGTCACAAAGAAAGGTACAACTAGGGACAACTAGGTACCATGGGGAAAGATGCAATGGCAACGTTGAAGCACAGTTCTAATATTCTAACCAAGCCTTGAGCTTAGAAAAGCAGATCTAAATAATTAACATTATTTATTAATTAGTTCTACTTATTTCCCTTACGTTACTAGTGGCATTTAAGTGATTTCTACGCCGTAATTCTCAAAATAAACGTCACAATTTAGCTGAATAGTGTAGTGAAATTATTTAAACATACATTATTACATACTGGCGTATTCTTAATGGCACTGTGTTAATTTAGACAGTTGGCATCCTTTTAGTCTCTTTGCAGATATTATCTTTTTTAATATCCGACTGCAAACTCGATGAACTAAACATATAACACATCGTAGATATTCATCAGAAATGTGACTGCCCAGCAAGCTCTTGTTCAAGGTCAATAGGCTGAGAAGTTGTTCAAATTGACAAATTGATAAGTAGTACCAAACATGGTCAATAATTTACTTGCAAAAAGGCGCAGCTTGGGAAATGTTTTCGGCAGTGAAGTGTACAAATCCAAACCAAGTTTTCCTGAACTGCGCAATGGTGTGCTGCTTTCAAGGTTAATTGATTCCAATTACATTTCGTCATGGCCCACCAAAGGATCATAATGTAAATGGATTTTCGAAAAGCCTGCAGTCATTACCTAACGCTTGCACGACTACAAATTTATCTGAGAATGCTCCCGATAGCTCTTGTAATAGTGCCATACATTTTTCTTTCATATGAAGCAATTTATCTTTCATAACCGATTTTAAGGATAGAGGAATATCCACTTTTACAAAGGAATTTTCGCAGTCTCACTATTAGACCCATTTCTGTTCCCACCATTGCTGTAGCCCCATCTGTAGCTACGCAGACCAACTTGTCCCATTCAAGCTTAAACTTTCACGCTATCATCACTGCCTCAAAAATATCTTCACCGCGTGCGTGATCTTTCCTTGAATAAATGTCCAGCAGCTCCTCGATCACAGCTAATTCTGTATCTACACATCTTTTAAACATAGCAAGTTGAGCAGTATCTTTTTTTTCAGTAGTCTCGTCCATGGCAAGGTAAAATGAACAATGTCTATTAACCGTTTCTCCAAACTTTTGCCAGATCAACAATTCTGTTGGTAATTGAACCTCGCCTTAGGTTCCAACATGAGCCGAATTGAAATTCCTCCTGATGGTAAACCTTGTAATGTAGTCAATAATAGTAGGACATATCAAACCCTGTGCTTTATCATCTTCAAGAAAAAAAAAAAACTTGTTCTCCCAGTCCCGATTAGATACTCTTCGTTCACTCATGTTGCACACAAGCCAACACTGAACAGGATTACTGCCACGCGACAAGTCTCTGAGTCAACCGGTTTAGTTGTCATTACCTCGCTGCTGAAATAGAGTAGTGGGGACGAGAGGGAGGGTAACTTCGCGCCTTCAGTGCCTTCGTTCCCGACCCTGCTGTAGACAGTTATATGAAGTTTCAGGAAGTAACAAACTCAACTGAAACATGTAAATGCCACATATCCACGTAATCAGTATCGTCTATTATCTACGTTCATTTCGGCATGGGCCAGTCATGTCTTAAATGCTTTAGTTCGGCTTGGTTATACTGTAGATAATTATGGTAACCAAACTGAATGTCACTTGGAAGCACTCATACAATATTTCAAATAGCAACCCAATCAGAACTTCGGGAGTGAATACTTAAGAAAATTTAGATCACGTTACAAAATATATTGTCATACTCAGTAAGTCATTAACCGGTAAAGCATTTCGAATTGTTTCCAAATCAAGTCGTTCTCAATAAATAAAATAAAATAAAAATAGAAGTTTATATTAAATGTCCCTGTATTACTCTATGGGTGTCACTAACAGCAAAACTGACGAACGAAATACAAATATGCCAAAGAAAGATGCAACGCGAAGTCTTGGGGGTATCACTGAAGGACAGAATCCCAAATAAAACATGAAACCAGCTAGCACAGGCAAAATACGTGTCAAAATTAGCCACAAGACTGAAATGGAAATGGGGAGGCCACGTGGCGAGACTACAGGACAATAGATGGACTTACAATGCCACCATGTGGGACCCCCATGTAGGACAACGACTACCAGGAAGGCCGAGACTGAGATGGACAGACCTCTTCAAAAAGCAATCAGGGAAGCAGTGGTCATGAGCAGCGAGAGGAAGAAACGTCTGGAAATCCCTAGAGGCACATCTATATAGTGACTAGATAGTGAATACCTAGTGTAAATGTGTAACAGTGTTTCTACCCAAGAGTGACTAAATAGAGTACTACAACACAATCGGTAAAAGGTGTCATTATGTATGAACAAAACCTAACGTGGAATAGCTCACCACGTTAGTGTAAATGAGCTTTCCCTATTCGATAGGAGGCCCTTGCCCTTCACGGCACATCATGGCTATTTTAATTTCATTTCATATTAAATGTAATAGGCCTACACGTTCATATCTTAACACTCAGATGGTACAATATGAATATTTTCCCGAAATGTTAAAACAAATTGTCAAAAGCCCGTAAAAAATCTGAGTCATGGCCTTATTGTAGGTGCTGGAAATAGGATGCTGATTTCATACTGTAACGCCTTATTGAAAGGAATGATGCGTGCTAACACCATTACCGTACCTAATGAGAACAACTAATGACATTTTGTGAAATGAAACGAGATACATCGTCACGTGGACTAATTAAACAAAACACGAAATGGCATGAATGCCCGTAGAAGGAAAAGAATTAATCAATGAATGAGTTGCCAGACAGGTGTAGAGGGGGGCGGCTCTTCTGCGAAGTCACCTTGGAGAACGATGACACACGCTTCCAGCATGAACCACACCATGCGCTACGTTAGCTGCGAGCAACTCAATGCAAAACAGTCTGTTTGTTATAAACAGGGCCCGGATTCTGATGACCTAAAATTGTTTGAAAAATGACCTATAAATGACCCTAAATTTTAAAGAAAATGGCTTAATAATTATAAAAATGACCTAAAAACTGATATTTTATTTATAAAAAATTATTATTGTACACTGAGTACACACAAAGTTTTAGACTAATTTGTACATAATTGTAAAAACTTAAATAACTTTAATGTTGAGAGTGTCCTTTTCTCACGGAAATTTATACTGGCACTGAGGCACTGGCGAGTCAAAATTCGGCATTTCCTTTTGTGGTCTGACGGATTATATTGTTTGTTGAGGGTAAACAGTAGTTTGCACTCTCAAATCCAGGCAGGTGGCAGACTCTGGTGCCAAGTCAATCTAATAACAATAGTAATATAATACACATTTTGGCGTTTCTTTGATTCTCATTTCCGACTGAGACATGACAACACTTTAACGCCGAATTTTCCCTTCTTGCATTAAACAAACAACACTTCAAAGGTAGCATCACTAGCGACGAAAAAAGTTAATACACTCAATGTAAATGCATGAAAATGACTAAATAAGGAAGCAAATGACATGAAAATGACAAAAAAAAGACCTAAAATTGAAATAAATGCTCTAAAAATATAAAATTGCATAAAATGACAAAAAATGACCTAATAAAAACGTATTTCTATAATCTAGAGGCCATGATTAGGTTTTATCTACAAGTTGGCAATGTCTATGCAGCATCAATAAAAAGATGACATGTCATTAGAATCCGGGCCCTGGTTATAAACGTGCGCACACCATTTTACTTAATTCTGCTTCAATAGTGTCATAGCTTGAATAATGGTAGCATTGATGAATTTCATTGCCCTTCTTCAAAAGAAGACAGAACATTACCAGGACTTTAAACATAGGCCTACTGAGCTATCATCCATCACTCGTGAAGCTTTTAGAATATACGTCTGTAGACATTGATATTTTAATTGATGCAACACTATTTTACAAACTGTGTATATTTTATACTTTAATTATTTTGACGTCTATTGAAGAAAAGACAATTGAAAAATTACATTTTATAGACATTGATCTCTTAATCTGAGACAAGTCTCTATCTAACTAACAAGTTGTGTACATTTTATATTTTAACCAATAAGACGTCAGTAAAAGAATTTTTTACTTCCTCTGCCCGTACCATAGGTACTATAGGTAGAGGAAGTATTGTTTTCGACCCTAAAATTCGAAGTTGAGTTTTTAGCATATATACACGTTTCAAGGCCCCCTGAATCCAAAAATACTATTTTTGGAAACATGTCTGTGTGTGTGTCTGTGTGTCTGTCTGTCTGTCTGTGTGGAACTTTGTGAACAGGCTAGCTCCGAAACGGAGAATCGTATGAAAACAAAATTTCGTATTTGGGTCAGGCACCTTCTGAAGATGTGATTCGAAGATTGGCGACAAATTTCTCTTATTTTTAAGGGGACTTTACATGAAGAAATTTTCGTTTTTCGCGATTTTCTCGAAAACGGCTCTAACGATTTTCTTTAAAATTTGCACATGTGTTCCTTTTACTGAGAGCTAAAACTTTTATTTGAAACTTTTTTTCGAAAAAATTCTCTGAGGGTAGTTACAAGCCACCCACTGTTCACCCACTGTTTGTAGAAATTTTGTCTTGCGTGATCACAGTATAAGTACACTGTGGCGTGATGAACAACTGAATACGCGCTCTTTCACGGCCTCTTATTCTATATAAGAATGTGAAGTGAGAAAGATGTATTGTTGGCCAGGTATAGAGTAAAGAAGTATCTGAGGGAAATATTCGATAAATTTCGGAAATTATTCTTTAGTTCAATAAACGTCTGCAGTCACTTGTTCTTTTTTTTTAAGTTTGTTATATAGTCTGCGCTTTTAGTCGCATCATTGAAAGAAGAGGTATTTATAGGATAATTAGCGTAAAATTGTGTCTTGCGATTCTGTAAAAGGATATGTGAATACTGCTAACTTTTATTTGGGCAGAGGAAGTTATGTGACTTTCACATCAGATTTTTTTCTTTTAGGATTTCATAATAGGCAAAGATTGTATGTTGTGTGTGTGATTTTAAATAATAGGCCTACACTTTTAATATGTATTCTACAACATAAATGTACATAACTTTAACTGGTTCTATTGCAAATGATGTGTCAAAATATAGATGGTTTGAATGTAACGCAGTACATTTTGATGAGCGAAACCGATATAAGCAACATTTTCGTCTTCAGCAAGAAATCCACAATGAAAAGTCTATAAAAAATTGGTTAATGTATATTGGTGGATCAATGAATTATACATTGTATCGAATAATGGTGTTATGCAAGCGTAGGCTATGTCCGGTTAAAATAGAAAAAGAAAGTCTAATGAGGATCCATAAGGTAAAATTAGTCTACAGTAGACTACATGACTTAAACGTATTTCAAAAACAATTTTTTTCAATTTTGTAATACTTTGGTAAATACAGTATATCAGTGGGGAAAGGCCCGAAAATCCCTCTCAGATTGGGCGGCCAAGGATTTGAATCCTCCCGAATGGGAGTCTGCGATCTAAGATTATCCTTTATATTTTCTGCCTGAGGACAAGAATATTTCGCTTACATTATTAATTTGGATCCTTGCAACAGTGACGCAATGCTAGAACGATCGCCTAATACTGCAATGACACGGGTAGGATGGCAACAGAAATGACATTTAGCAGTAAAATATTAGTAAGATCACAAAACATAAAAATCTTACCAAGGCTGTGAATAATATTGAAGGAAGAGAAACAATTTACTCAGTTCTACAAGAAAACGCAATGAATTTGAGCAAGAACTTCTATCTGAAATGTAGAAATAAGTTATATATTACATAGATTCTGATGATTGTGTGATTTTCCACAAAAAAATAAAAGCTGCCTCAATAAAATTACGCTTCTATAGGCGAACTGAAATCTGACAATACAATCTTAATCTCTACTGCATGATAAACTTAGATCATAAAATACAACATATAACTTCTTCAAGAAACTACATTTTAACTACATTTGGAAACTGCGCTACGTGCGTTTGTAACGTCACACGTCACCGCCCGGAAATAAACCCGTGTCCCAACTTCTTCATACGGCAATGATTTTTATACTTTTTATCGCAACGTCTGCAACAGCAGGATGTAAACTGTATTTCCAGAACGGAAGAGGAATCGTTTTATTTCCATTCTTCCAATGCACATTATTTTCGGAGCAGCAAATATTTTTAGCGCCGACGTCACTATTTAAAACACGAAACAAAGTTCTGACATCTCAAACGTTTTTATAAATGCGTATTACGGGGAACTCCACTCATATTCCCGTCTTCTATTCTTAGCGCTTTCGTATACATTAGAATGTGTTCAAGTTATACACAAAGCGGATAGTATGAAGGGCACATGATTTTAACGCTAAATCAACTAAGACAGTGTAGGAAAGTTCTTCCAAGCCAAGTGAAATACATGTTGTTAAAAATTACAGGTTACTGAAGTTGCCGAAATACTTAGCAGATACTACACTTTTTTACTTCCATTCATCGTGATAATCCACTTCTCAACCAGATTTTGCACAAAAAAAAAAAAAAATTAAAAAGGAAGAGAAATACCGTACTAACCGCTTATATGTATAATTAGTAATTTCGTTCTTTAATTCAGTATAACTAGTAATGACATTGATAATAATAGTAATGCATATATGTTTCATATAAGTTATTTACTGATTCTTGTTGTAGGCCACCAAACTGAAAGATAATTTTGTTCAATAAGTTATGCGAAAAAAGTGTACCGGTATTCTTTTTTATACAGCCAGAGGTCTTACATTAGAATCTGTCACTTTTTCCTACACTAGAATAAATCACTCGTTTAACAACGGCTGTTTACTGTCACATAGTCCTATAACTTTCACCAGTGTGCCGAGACACATTAGGTGCACCCACAAGTGGCGCCAATAAGGGGACTTGTCCATGTTCGTGAGAAAATCAACAAATTTGTTTGGGAGGTGCTTCGGCATCCTCCATATAGTCCAGACCAGGCACCGTCGGACTTTCATTTGTTTGGTCCCATGAAGAAATTCCTGGCCAGATGCAGAAGTGAAAACAATCTGCAGATGGCTATATTCCAACCGAACGGACTTCTATGAACAGGGTATTTTGAAACTGGTATCACAATGAGAGAAATGTGTTTAGAAACTTGGCGACTATATAGAAAAATGGACAGGTTCTTGTGTGCATTTGTTTGTAATTGTACCTATTAAACTTTTTGTAAAAAAAATTATTGTGCGTTACTTTTTGATCCAACCTTGTATATTATTTCTCTAAGGAAAACCTTTTTGTCCGCAAATTTCACAAAATATTTTATCAATGACCACTCGCCACAAAGGTCTGGTCACTGGGCACCAAACAAGCATGCTATTAAATACAGAGTAGGCCCCTGCTCAGAAATTCCCTTTACAAACTCTTAGGACTAGTAGAGGAGACTGAGTAGACAATATTTTGAACAAAAACCCATGTCCAGAAATGTAAGCCTACTGTTTGAGTGCTCCAGGTTACAAGAAATTTAAAGGAAGCATTCAAGTCTCCTGCTTCTGCTGGGGATAAAGCGTAGTACTTATGTTATCTATGACTTAATTACTTACGTTAAAAAAAAAAATTAACCAACATTTGAAGTAGGCCTCCAGTACAGCAGGTAAAGAACAGTTTTGTTAGTTTGCATAGAAATTAATGATTTTACACTTTGGGAATCGAATTGATGAATCACTAATCGATTTCTTTAATGGATTTAAATTGATCGCAAACAAGGAAGGCAGGTTCATAAAAGAATATTTCCTCTCTCTGCATAGCTATAGGTCAGTTAATGTGGGTTGTTGTCACAACCTGACATAATGATAGCACACTAGAAGTGGGAATCGGTCTTGGAGTGGACTGCAAATAAACAGCAGTGATATAAAACCTTTGAAGTTAGTATGTGTTTGAATAACAACAAATTGACAGTAGGCCTACATTATTTTTTGATCAGTACTCAGTAGGACAGTAGCCTACATCCTTTCTCGCTAGTAAGTTTCATAATTGTCACCAAGCTTCAACCTTCTTCTTCTGTGTTAAGTTATTAGCCTAATGGTTGTAACTAAATATTCGTGTAACAAAACCAGAGTTTTCCTTTAAATAAGTTATAACTTTTATTGAGTTACTGGTATTTTAGGGGATTCAGGGCCAACTAATTTGAGTGGGTTCAGTTAGTTATTACTGAATGAATGAATAAAGAAATTCACACAAGTGTGCATATAGGATAGTTGATGTGTCATTCAAGACATAATTTTGTTAGTGACGCTCCCCTGTTCGGACAGTTTAGTCCATGGTATCGTTCACAGCTTTGCTCACAGTAACTACACATACACTCACTGTAAGGTTCATGATAGGTCTTAGTTTTGCATAACTTGTAATGGAAACCATGTAGCCTCCATGCATGTGATCAGGTGCCACATCTCACAGTTTGTGCACATCCACTCCTTGTTAGTCATAGCATCCATTATATTGAAGTCCCTCCAAATGAGGACTCTTTTCCTTGAGATGTTCCGTTCTATCGTTTTAAAAATACATAAGGTCAGGTCTACAGTACATAAAATTACACTTTTGGATGGAAAACACTTCTGCTCCCTCACATTGGACATAAGCTATGTAATGTTATGTAGTTATTACTACCGGAATTACTATTATTATTATTATTATTATTTTATGCCCCTACCACTCTGGGAAAAAACCCCGCAGGTAGTCCCTGATAGACCAGTGTAACATACTTTACTCTAAATGTAGATTTATGATTGTCTCACTTCACTTTCTAATATCGGCTACCGGTAAATGAAACAGACACTGTAAGGAGCGCTCGTTCCACAGTTTACCCATCATACGATTCCTATATTTCCAGCTACCGGTATATCTCAGTATTTTAGACGATCTCTAAAATGTTAGTGTTGTATCCTCTTATGTAGATGTAGATTTAGATATCTCGTCCTGTAGATCCTGTGTTGAGCAGGGCTCAAGGACCATATAGAACACGTCAGATCAAAAAATACATGCATGCTATGTCAATAATATACAGAAACTGCAAGCTGCCAAATTTATACAAGCTGGAAATATTCCTCCAAACTGTAGAAGGTGTGAGTTATTAAAAATTTCTTGCAGATATTTCGAAAGGTTTGCTTTTTCTTTGAATACACAATAATTTAATGTTGCTTGGAAGCTTGTTATATAATTATATGTAAGTTATTGCAGAATAATAAGCACCCTTCTGAAAGAGTTTTAACAAGTTAGTTGTTCTGTGTATATCATTCATGTTTCTGGTAGTAGGCCTTCATGTTTCTTAACAAGGGCCATTCAGGTATATTTTCATTCATTACCCTACACATTACATTCTACAGTCAGTAGTTAACACCGACTTATAACTACCCTTCAGGGAATTTCTTTTGTCAAAAAATGTTCCAAATAAAAGTTTCCGCACCTTCTGTGCAAATTTTAAACAAAGCAGTTTTTGAGCAATCGTGAGAAATGAAATTTTCTTCATGTACCATAGTCATAAAAGTACCAGTACCAGTATGTGAAAGTCGTTCCAATCTCCATGTCACATCCACAAAATATATCTTTACCAAATATAAAATTATTAATTTATAAGTTTCTCCCCCTGAAGCCATGCTGTTAACAGACACAGACCAACATGCATAAGAAAATCGTATTTTTGGATTCAGGGAACCTCAAAACATGCAATAATATGGAGAAAAATAGACATTGAACACAATACTCTCTCTATGTAAACGTGAGCAAGTAAAAAAGTTATAAAAATCCCCAGGCTAATACAAATTGTTTTTAAGACTCCGGGAGTACAATTTTATAAAAAGTACTAACTTAACTTATTTCCTAGGAAAAAGTGTTCCACTATTGGTAACCCTAGTAGGAGTAAGTTAAAGCTATTGGCACACTTAGTGTTATGACCTCATTCAGGAAAATCTGACGACTAGCCTAATATACGATTTCTTTTGAAATAATTTATTTTTCAAAAAATAAGTTACTTCTAAAAATCTTATTCGTGCTCTCAACATAAGGCTAAAAATTCTACATGAAATTTCAGAGCAGAATATGGTACTGGTATGATATGGTAGGCTACAGTATGAATAGAAAAATGAAAAATATCGGTTCTGAAAAGTTTTTTGTTGTTACATTTTTGCATTATCCTACAAGCGATTCATCTATAAGCTGTTTAGTCACTGGAAATGCGTTTGTTTACATTCTTACTTCATCTCAGTTTGGATTTAGAAGTGGCATGTCCACTGAGAATGCTACATTTCAACTTACTACAGAAATACTGGAAGCGTTAGATAAAAAGAAATATGCTATTGGAATTTTCTGCGACTTAGCTAAAGCGTTTGACTGTATAAATCATGAAATATTACTTCAAAAATTGGATCATTATGGGTTCGACAATTTAACACTTAAGTGGTTCAAATCATATCTTTCTGATAGAACTCAAAAGGTAATAATAAATGGAAATGAATCTAACTTAGGGGTTGTTAAGAATGGGGTACCTCAGGGATCAATACTAGGACCTTTGCTCTTTTTAATTTTCATTAATGACTTGCCCTATAACTTAAGTGACGAATCAAAGGTATTGCTCTTCGCAGATGATACTAAGTTAGTGTACTTGTAACAGGAACGTCACAAGAACATTTATCAAGAATAGCTACAAAGGCTTTTCACGAGTTAAACACATGGTTTCTAGCTAATAAAATGACACTTAATATTGATAAGACCCATTTTATACAGTTTAGAACAAAAAACAGATGTATCTCAAATCTTGAAATTAATTATGGAACACAAATCATACAAGAAATTAGCAATGTAAAATTTTTAGGACTGCAAATTGACCAAAATCTTGACTGGAAGACACACATAGAAATGATAGGCCTAGGTCCAAAACTGAGTTCAGCGTGCTTTGCCTTAAGAATTTTGAATAATATATTAAAACAGGATGCATTACTTATGGTATATTTTGCATATTTTCACTCGGTAATGAGGTACGGGATCATATTCTGGGGCAACTCTTCCCATAGGGAGAAAATATTTAGATTACAAAAGCGGGCAATAAGAATAATATGTGGAAAGAAAAAAAGGGAATCTTGTAAACCGCTATTTGAAAAATTAAAAGTCCTCACTCTTACAGGGGAGTATATATACTCTATTGTGTTATGTAGTGAATAATATTGATAAATTTCAAACGAATTTTAGTGTACACGGACGTACTACCAGAAACATGAATGATCTACACGGACCAAATAACTCGTTAAAACTCTTTCAGAAGGGTGCTTATTATTCTGCAGTACAGATATATAACAAGCTTCCAAACAACATTAAATTATTATGTATTCAAAGAAAGATCAAACCTTTCAAAACAGCTGTCAAGGAATTTTTAATAACTCACACCTTCTACAATTTGGAGGAATATTTCCAGCTTGGATAAATTTGGCAGCTTACAGTTTCTGTAGGCCTATATTATTGTTATAACATGCATGCATTTTTTGATCTGACGTGTTCTATATCCTTGAGCCCCGCTCAACACAGGATCTACAGGACGAGATATCTACATCTACATCTACACAGGAATGTCACCTTGAAGACCCTGAACAGAACTCAGGTCCCCAGATCTGTGGTCAACAGTGTTCATAACTGTATGTAACATTGGAAGTGATCTTTTAAAAACTCGCTGTTCCTTTCTATTGTTTTAAAAATACATCAGGCCAGGCTACAGTAATTTAACTTACACACAATTACCCCTTTGGATGGAAAGATTAATGTAATTTTCATTTTCTACACTGTGAAAGGAACGTTGCTCCATGATGGAAAAGCAGTTATGTTGGCAATGCGTATTCTCATTAGCAAAACAAGTTAACCTTCTCCTAATCCCCTTCTCTCCAATAAGTGACATGTCATTGACATGCTCTGGGGACAGAGCTGTGTTGCTAATAGAAATACTTTCCTTAAGGGGTAACCATCCCTTAGATCACTGTGCAGTGTCATATTCCTTTTGAACTGTATAACTACTTAAATTAGTATGTCTATTTGTCGATCCCAAAAAAATCTTGCTCTCAAATTGCCTAGATGGAAGTAAGTTATAGAGTTTGTACCTTTAAGAACAGAAGTAGGCCTACTAAGCAAGCGGGGAAACTGCTAAGTTTCTAAGCTATGATCCCAAGAGGCTTTATTACTAGTAGGCATAGGCTACAAGCGCTCAAAGACATCCATAAGATGGAATGGTCACGGATTATTAGGGTCGCAGAATCTAGATCTGAATGGAGAGTTGTCTTGCAAGAGGCTACTCAGAGCATAACAAGGAGCATTGTGAGGCTGGCACCCTAAACTGCTCTGTATAGGCTACTGGTATCTGGAGAAATCTCCAGAGATCGTTTGCAATCTAAGGACCTACCACTACTAGTATATTTGTAGAAAATTGAAGCCCACAACAGGAAAAAATCATAGGCAAGTTTGTACTTACCCAATCCCATGCACTGGAAAAGCTGAATTGGTTTGATTTCATCTAGGACACTGTCAGCTGCTCCAGACTTTGCAGATCCTTCAGGAGGCACAGACTTTGCACTTGGTTTTTCTGGAATCGATTTCGTAGGAAGATTATCTGGCTTGATACTTGGTTCAGATACTGAGAGAAGTGGCTTGACTGGTTCAGGAACATTTGGTGACACTTTATGTTCGGGTTCAGAAACTACTGGTGCAGGTTTAAATTCGGGTTCAGACTTCTTCCCTAGTTTTTCATCCTGAGATGCATGACTGTCAGTTCCATATTCATCATCATCATCTTGAGCGCTCAGAGAGGACTTTGAAGAACCAAACTCTTCTGGAAGCTTTCCTTTTAGTTTAAATTCAGGCTTGGAATGTTCATCAGAATCCAGAAAACTATCAAACTGCTTATCTTTATCCTGACCAACAAAAGTGGGTGGGTCAATTGACGCCACGTCAGATGATGTATTATGAGTATCCAATTCAGGCTCGTTCTCTTCCTTCTTTTCAGTTTTCAGGAAATCTGTATCTGTTGAGAATTTATCTATCATATCTCCATGGCTGTTAGGACCTTCTGATGAAGCTTCCTCACGTTCTGTGTCCATAAAAGCTTTAGCAAGATCTTTCTGGTTACCAATACTAGTTTGGATATTAAATTCTGGCTCAAATTGCAGATTTTTACCTTCTTTTACCTTGGATTCTAAGTCTGACTGTAATGTTGATTTACTTGACAAACCTAACAACGCATCCTCTGGATGTTCTGGAAAAGCACTTTTTTCAGGAATCTCGGTAGACTGGAAATCATTCTTCCCAAACAATGAAACTTCAGAATCTAATAAGGTATCGGGCGTGGAAGACAAGGCAAAATTTCCGTCTCCAACATGCTCCATATTTTTGTTTTCAACCGTAGGTTCTAATTTGTAAGAATGAACTGAAATATCAGACGGTTTTTGATGTTCAAATGAAGCACCATTTCCTACATCAGAAGAAACTTCTGGTTTATTTGTTTTTGCCTGTGTACCGTGTCCGTGGAATTCTTTCACTGGCGATGATTCAGGTTCTAAATGTTCAAAATCGTCAATAGACTCGTTGTCTCTACGCATCCCTGGACCTGGATGATGTGGACTGACATTTTTCGTCTGCTCTTGTAGTTCTTCATTTTGCAACTTCGTGGGTTCCATTTTGAAATTTGAAATGCAACACCAGTTTATCACTAATTAGACACAGTATCACTTGTACACTTTTGTTTCTTGTATCTGCCCAAATTTATTTGAGAATACCCTCCTCCGTGTACGCAGCTGTCAAATGTCACGAGAGAGAAAGCCGGCAAAATCACGCACTCCCTCTTTAGGATGAGTCAGGAAGGAGGGGCTTGAAAACAATTACGTCAAGTTAATGTCTATTTAAGTTATTATATCTAAAATATAATTAAACAGTGGATATATAAATTTAATATACAATACAACAATGCTGAAAAACTAAATCCAAGTTGTTTTTGTTTATTTTCTGCAGTAACCAGGCTGAATAAGCGCTTGCGCATATCGCTCTTCTCCTGTGTCCCGAGTTATGACACCCAATCCCCGTTTGCGGCGCTCGCGTTCTACATTTGCTTCTAATATGGCTGCAAATGGTGTAGTGTGTTCCTTGAAGACTGGAAATCAGAATGGAAAAATCGTACTAAAAGAGATTAACGGAAAGCAGACTGCAGTGCCAGAAGAACTGAAGAATGGAAAAGTATTGGTAAGTAATAAATTTGAAAAGTGGGTTGACAACATTGGCTCGCAACAAGTGTTCCGCTGGAGTTGCTAATACCAATACTAATATCAGTCATTCAAAATAAACATGTAAAATTATTATGTAAGTACGTCAGTTTATCTATTATTTTTGGTAACGTGTGATGGTAAATTTAGATATATTCCATTCTGTACAAAAATGTTATAATATGTTTGTTATTATTGTGTCAAACTAACCGGGGAGGGTGTGGTGAATTTCTTTTAAATAGATAAGATAAAACAGATGTACCGGTATCTGTTTTTTCTCTTAAATATCCCCATGATTTATCTGATTTTGGATAAGATGCGTATATAAGTATTCGCATGTGATGCAGGTCTACTCAGTCAGTGAGGGACATCTGTGTGTTTGCAAGGTTTTTATTTTGATTCTGTAACTTTTAAGAATGTTATTCAAGTAAAATTCTAGTATGATGCATGGCATAAAAGTAGAATCTGCTATCTGCTATTGTCCACCAACCCTCTAGTTCTGTTGCCTTGGCGAACTCTGCCCCCTGTGAGAACTGACTGGCTTCTGCATGCTGCTCACTGTTATATTCACCCTTGTATCACAACTTCTTCAGAATGGTTGATAGCGTTGCCAAGGAATTGTCTAAACTCTGGCTTTTGGTTCAGGGGGTAATTAGCAATAAGCGAGACTGGCCCCAATATATGTTGAATCTTTGGTGGAAAAGTAGGTTGGGAAATGTTGATAGGATAGTTATTGCTGCTTTTGCATTTGGGAATGACCTGTCTGTTGATGCACTTAATAAATGCCTCGATAGCGTTTATAAACATTTCAGGCTGAGGACAAACATAAGTAGGTATAAGTACCAATATTAGGACCAAAGTAGCAAAAGAAGAAGTTAGAGACCATCCTACGATGATAAATGCATCCCATAGGCCTAAATTAGGTCTAAGTCAAGGAATAATAATTTAGAGATTTGAGATGTGTGGCAGTCAACGACACTTGTTTGTCAACTTGTGTTGAACAGGGTGATTGATTTTTCAGGTTTTATAGTGCAGATTTAGGGTCTAGTTTCCCTTATTACATGCAACATCAGGTATGTTACACTGACCGTTGGTTGTCTTCATTCACTTTCATTGGACTCAGATCCAGCATCTCATTGGTTCTCATATGAATGCCGGTATCAGTTATGCCATAATCAAAAAGACTAGCATGTTTCTTTGACTGTACAAGTAGAAGTTGCAATTTCTTGTAGGTTGCCTTCTGACAAACTGTTCACTAGATGTCAATCCATGAATTATCCTAGGGAGCTATCTGCTTAATGAAAGGATTACAGTATTGGTATCGGCTTGCATGATGCAGTCTGTATGATGCTGGCCTTTTGTACCCAGTGTCGATGGCATGTAGATGTGCATAAAGGTGTCAGATGTGTATGTCTAGATTTACAGGTATGTAAAAGAATTCCTGTGGGATAAAATTCCCTTTACCACCGGCAACGATCACAGCAGTAAGTTGCAGTACATGCTCATCGTTAAATGACCATACATGAAACCGTGCACTATTAATACAGACTGGAAAAGATTCCACATACCGTATCATGTTATGTCTGGAAGTTCCAAATCAGAGTTTAGAAATTCATTAAAAAATAGTGATCCCTATACCGTACAGGCCTTTGAGGCCCTTAGGGTACCGGGAGGATGACAGATTCTCAGACATTCGGCACTTGAAGGTGAAAAGCTTGTCAGCCTTATGCATTGGCTGCCTATACCCCCAGAATTGCCTCTGGTACCCTTTACTGTGTAAGGCTGAGTCGACTCCAAGGTCATAGTTCCATCAGAAGGATTAGGCCAATGGAAAAATCCCAGTGACCTCATTGTGGATCGAACTCACGGTCTTCTGGTTTGTAGTGTTGTGCCTCAACCAACTGCCCCAGAAATGCATTAAGATGTCAGGTTATCAACTCCTGTAATCAGTCTTAGGGCTTGTCTTTCCTCTTCTACTTGAATTAAAATTATGTGTATGAGTCTACTGCATAGTTTCTAGCATGCTCTTTCATGATTTGATGATATCCTGACAAATTTATTACACTGTTAAATTCTTCTGAATGCATAGTTCATTCAAAAGTATTCAGAAAACTCTCATCTCTCTACGTTGATATTTATAGCAAACAATACATTGTTGTTTGTCTTGAGTGGAAACGGTTTTGAGTGGAATGTCATATTATTTATTTCCTGAACCGATACACTCAGAATAGACCCTAGACCTCTCTGAGTGGCTAGACCTTCTGGGATTACTTTCAAGAGTTTCTTGCACTCTCAGCTCTCATGTAGACACTAAACTTTAGATTGGATAGGTTCATATTTAAAAGGATTTCTCTTAAAACAGTAAAGATGATCTGATAAACTACTTTAAGTGATATAAGATCTGAAGCTTTTATGGCCCTGATTATTTATGATGGATTCTCAAGTTATCAGTATTATGAAGTTCGAGCTTTCGGCCATCATAACTCTATTGTCTTTACCATGTGGGGTTGGTATGACCATGTTTATATCTATAGGAACAAGGCATTTATAATAGTGAAAACATTCTCTCATTGGCTGAGACTAAATGTATAAGGTAGCCAATCAGAACACATAGCATACTGTTGTTACCCTGTGGTGGGGACGTCACTAGAGCTGGTGGTGGCTGTAGTCGCTGGTGTTTTCTTCCTCAATCTTGTAAATTTTGTTTGCCTGATTATCACCCGGTGTCGGCATCCATGCCTTGTTGAGCTCTAGACCTCCATCCCTATTTAGGTTGTTTTTTCTGAAGTTTAATTTCTTTATAATCTGGTTCCAGTATCTGTTGATTCAGTGAAGGGTCTTTATTTCATGAAAAAAAAGAATCCTGTGCACAGTTTGAGTATTCAGCAGTAGCTGATTTTTTGTATTTGACTCTTTTTAACTGGAAAAAGCAACTTTTTTTGAACACTCAATAAACTCTGGCCAAAGGATTCTTTTCACTTAAATAAAAACCTTTCACTGAACAGATACTGGGACCAGGTTGTAAAGGTAGCCATCAAAATTAAACTTCAGGAAAAAACCTCAACAGGTTGGAGGTCTCCTGCTCAGCAAGGCATGGCCATAGGTACTCAGACAAACAAACACTTTGTGAGACCGAGGAAGAAACACCAGTGACTGCAGCCATCAACCTGCTATCAAGTCTATGCCTCATTCCTATAATTATGAACATGGTTATTCTAACCCCACAGCATTGTATTGCCGAATAGCCTATATCTTGAATGCCGAAAGCTTGAACTTCATGATAGTGACATGGCTGATAACCCAAGAAGCCAGGGGCATCAGATGTCTGTATATTTTAAGGATGTAGATGTAGATGTAGATATCTCGTCCTGTAGATCCTGTGTTGAGCGGGGCTCAAGGATATAGAACACGTCAGATCAAAAAATACATGCATGTTATAACAATAATATAGGCCTACAGAAACTGTAAGCTGCCAAATTTATCCAAGCTGGAAATATTCCTCCAAATTGTAGAAGGTGTGAGTTATTAAAAATTCCTTGACAGCTGTTTTGAAAGGTTTGCTCTTTCTTTGAATACATAATAATTTAATGTTGTTTGGAAGCTTGTTATATATCTGTACTGCAGAATAATAAGCACCCTTCTGAAAGAGTTTTAACGAGTTATTTGGTCTGTGTAGATCATTCATGTTTCTGGTAGTACGTCCGTGTACACTAAAATTAGTTTGAAATTTATCAATATTATTCACTACATAACACATAACAGAGTATATATACTCCCCTGTAAGAGTGAGGACTTTTAATTTTTCAAATAGCGGTTTACAAGATTCCCTTTTTTCTTTCCACATATTATTCTTATTGCCCGCTTTTGTAATCTAAATATTTTCTCCCTATGGGAAGAGTTGCCCCAGAATATGATCCCGTACCTCATTACCGAGTGAAAATATGCAAAATATACCATAAGTAATGCATCCTGTTTTAATATATTATTCAAAATTCTTAAAGCAAAGCACGCTGAACTCAGTTTTGGACTTATCATTTCTATGTGTGTCTTCCAGTCAAGATTTTGGTCAATTTGCAATTTGCGGTGGTTTTTTAATAACTGAAAAAGGATGATTGTGTGTCCAGATTTTACCAAAAGATGTCTCTGAGTATCGTATCACAATCTAATTTCAACTGCAATCTCTCTGCACACTCATGTGCATTTCACTTTATTATTAAGTAATAGATTAATAGATATTAATCCCTTTGTTATAATCTGCTTGGAGAAAATTTTGAATTTAGATTCTGCTGTTGGTAGTAATGACCAGAATGTTAAGGAATATTAAGTACCATATTATGCTGAGAGTTTTATTTTATGAGTTCAGTTCATAAATGGGGAAAAGAAAACACAAGTTTGGTTGGAGATGAGATGCAAATACTTTTGATGAGGAAGTAGAGTGTTTATTTGGCAAAGCTTGGATATGGACAGTATTGCTAAATGAGGAGCACTTGGGTCATTCTCCAGAGAAGGGCAGAATTCAGTTGTTTTTATATATATATATTTATCTTTTTTTGGACCATGTCAATTTTTTATATAACATTTCATTCTGCAGAATACTACTGAGGTACTGGTCCTAATCACTGAATGTTATTTTGCAATAAATTAACAACTTTACAAAATGGCACATTGAGAATTAAGTTAAGTTTACTGCAATAAATTTTTTCAAATCTTATCATGAAAAAGAACAATATTTATTATCATATAGAGAGATTAACACATAACTTTGTACTTATTTTTATCTTGTTAAAATAGATTACCTCCTTAAAACCAAAATTTTCATTAAAAACATGTTTTGTTATCATAAAGTTATCTTCTATAAACAAAAATAATAAAAGAAAACCATAAACTTGCAACTTACTTGCTTACTTACTCAATGACAAGAGACAATTCCTCAGCAAGCTAAAGAAATATTATCTACCGTATTTTATGGAACCCGAAGGTTCATTGTCATGTTTAACTGAGCCTGCCATTCAACCCTATTCTGTGCTAACTCCATCCAATCACCCTCGCAAATCCTACTTCCCTTAAATCCATTCTAATATTGTCCTCCCACCTATGTCTAGGTCTTCCACGTGGTCTTTTCCCACATGGTCGGGTCTCCCAGTCAATACTTTTGAGATATGTCCTTCCTCCCCCATGCGTGCAACATGTCCAGCCCATTTCATCTTTCGCGTTTGAATTACTCTAACTATATCCGGTGAAGAGTATAGGTTCTGAAGCTCGTTGTGCAGTTTTCTCCAGTCCCCATTTTCATCTCTTGGGCCCAAATATTTTTCTAAGCTCCCTGTTTTCAAACACTCTCAGACTATGTTCTTCTTGATCAGTAAGCAGTCATGTCTCACATCCATATAATAAAACCATCAGGATAATAATATGCCAACGTTGAATACAATATTAATTACTAAAAAGTAAATGCTGTTTACCTGCAGGCTAAATCAGTATGTCATAACGACATCAATCACTCTTAAATTAAGTTTTCGTAGTTGTTCAAATTGTTGTTGAACATGTATTGGCCACGACTATTCAATAGTGGCTGATCAAGTAGACCAACCACACTCTGCTGTTTTCATCCTTTTCTAGAAAAGTTGTGACATAGCCTATTTCCTTGCTACTGTCGAGCCTCTTTCTACTCTCGTTTTAATTAATTTCTTTTTGTCACAAGCTCAAAGCATTTTGTATGATAATATGTTCGCAACCTAAAATAGGTAATCATCAGCGCCCGGATTCTGATGACCTAAATTTTTTTGAAAAAGACCTATAAAATGACCCTAAATTTTAATGAAAAGACTTAAAAATTATAAAAAATGACCTAAAAACTTATATTTTGTTTATAAAAAATTAGATTTTTACACACAAAGTTATAGACTAGTTTGTACATAATTGTAAAAACTGTAAATAACTGTAATGTTGTGAATGTTCTTTTCTCATGGAAATTTATACTGGCACTGAGGCACTGGTGAGTCAAAATTCGGCACATCTGCCGGATTATATTGTTGTTTATTGAGGGTAAACAGTAGTTTGCACTCTCAAATCCAAGCAGGTGGCAGACTCTGGTGCCAAGTCAATATAATAACAATAGTAATATAATACAAAATTTTGGCGTTTCTTTGATTCTCACTTCCAACTGAGACATGTCAACACTTTAACACCGAATTTTTCTTTCTTGCATTAAACAAACAACACTTCAAAGACAGCACCGCTAGCGACGAAAAAAAAAAGTTAATACACTCAATGTAACCAGGTTTGAACCGATCGAGCAGTGTGGATTGGGCTGTTATCCTGTAGGAACTGAAGGTTTCCATCAGGAAAACAGAGCCTGGCGTAAACAAGCATATATCTCTCTAGAAACCGATGGTATTTCCACTGGTTGATTCGGTGGAGCGTGCCAGCCCTTTCCTGAGACATACAGCCCCAGCATGTCACACTTACCCTGCCACTCCTTGCACGAGTTGCAGTGTATTTGGGATCGTACCGGGTACCGAATGGTCGATACACTAGAACTGGTCCCGAAGATGCACTCTAAAAACTAACTTCATCTGAAAATATCACTTTACTCCAGTCGAAGTCAGTTTTTTTAACTGCAAATACGAGGCGCGCGTTCTTGTGTTCTTCCTTCAGGACTTCCCTAGAGAGTGCTTGCCTAGAACGTAAACCAGCGGATCTTACCCGGTTCCTAATGGTTTGAAGATGATAAGGGAATTTAGCAGTAGCCTTCATGAATGCAGCAGTATGAAACAGATTACATTCAACTTCTGCAACCAATCTAGCATCTTGCTCCAGCATCGAAATACACGCCCGGCCAAATCCAAGTTTCCTATGAAAACTTTCGGTTGCATTATAGTGAAGTACCGACCTCTGAGCTGCTCTTTCAGAAATATGGAACCTTCTCGCTGCTTCAGAGGCCAAATAATGCAGGTCAATTACAGCCCTAACTACACTTTCTCTCAAGTTAGCATTTGTATGTGGCACCATGACACAAAGCAAAATGAATTATGACAATAAATTAAGATGAATATCGTGTGTTGCGCTTTCCGCGTTGTTCATTTTTCCCTCCCGTCTCATGGCCTCATATGTTCCGAGAATGACCTATATTTTATGTCTTTTATAGGAAAGTTGTGAACTAAAGCGTTAAAACTTTAATTTTAACTGCATACAAGTCCCGGCATTTTTTATTTGACCGACTTGTTTTCACCTTCATGGATAGGAATCAAGAGTAACAGTAACGGAGGTAAGATTTTTCTCTAATTTTTTTCAGAGGTGAGGAAGTCCAATTACCAAATCTGCACTTAGCACTTTTACACAAAAAAAACAACACAGTAAAGCACATGGACAGCTTGACTTTTTATAACTGACAAGTGTCTGGGGACAAGCATTTCTAGTGCAAAAAAATTGTTTTTATAAAATTATATATTTGTTTTTCAGTTACTAATGACTAATTTTTTAGCTGTTTATTCTTATTATAACACTAAAATGGGCTTCACATTAAAATTTGTTTAATTTTGAAAGAATGAAAATGGAAAGTCAGGCATTGGGACATGACACGGAGGTGAGATTTCACATACTGTGCCTTAAAATGCAGAAATTGTAACTTTTATTTTAAAAGTGGATTGTGGGATCAAGTAGGCCTTACTTCAATCTAACTTATCATAATAATTCATATTCCATAAATATTTATTTTACACCAGAAAATCAAGTGCGACATGAATCAGCCCTTTTTTGGAGAATGACCCACTTGGTTTCCACGAAGTTCAATTTGAAAGAATTGACATGGTCTCAATTTTATTATTTCTGAAAGCTAACAAATGCCTACTGAATGAAATAAAGATCATCAGATCAATGTGTATCTGAAGTATAGATAAGAATGTACATACAGGCTCAGATGCATTAAATTAATATTGCGAAATAAATGCAGGGCACAAAAACAGTGCCATTCAGTAACTTCAGTGCATCCTGTCTTTTTAGTTTCATATAACTTATACATAACGTCTGCTGCCATGGGTGAGTTGGTAGCATGACTGCCTGCCGCCTGGATGGCCTGGGTTGGATTCCCGGCCTGGTCGGGGATTTTACAGCGATGTCAAGTTTCCTTCCTGGGTCAGGACTGGGTGTTGTGTCCTTAGGACCGGGCCACCCTACACACTATCATCTGGCCTATTGTCCCTCGTTCGGACCGTGGGTACCCCCCACAGCTTGGTCCCAGGGTAGGACCAGCCTCTGAGCCGAACACTTCATCATCGTCATCATTTACATAACCATCTGGTAACCCTACCGAAGCCATAATAAATATTTTAGGAAAGTTTGGAAATAATTCAGTAATCCAATCGTACTAGAAGAATAGGGCCTATGAAATTGTTATCATTTATATGTTGGAATTATTATTTAGATAATCTATAGTCAGTTGTGAATAGCCAGGTTGGCTGCATCCAATAACAACATAGAATTTTCGAAAGCTCAGTCCAAGTCAATGGAATTTACACATGTGTAATGCAACAGTCCCATGTAGATTTAGAGGCATGAAAAGAACTTCTTAGATGAAATTCTGGCACACAGTGAAGTTTACAGACCGACTTAGCATTTCAACCACAGCAGATTTTCTCTGACAAAATTAAAATTCCTCACAACATAATCACATTAATTTGCAGTGCTCCTGAAAATTAGTATGCGCTTCCATGAATATTTATATGCATTGGGTGTAAGCCAGTAGACACAGAACAAGGAATGAAAGCTGCAAGTTGTATATAACTTAGTAAGTTATTGCTATAATAATAGCTGTCATTACTTAATAGTAATTACAATGTTACAGACCTAATTAAACAGACTTTGCTATGTGCATTACAAAATTGTGAACACTTTAGAATGCTGTAATCCTGGCTCTAAAACACTATAAAAATTCATTGCAAAAAGAGACATTTTAAAACAAGTGATTATTCAGTACGTCAGCAGAAAGAACACAAGCTGTGAACACATGCAACAGTAGAAATGACAAAGTATGACATTGATTATGTACAAAAACATAATTTTAAATAATTTTTTTATTTTCTGTGGATTGTAAGTTGCACAATTAGACTACAAATTTCATTCCAACACCAGTTTTTCTAAATCAAGTTTTCAAATCTGAAATACCATATTTCAGTTTACATGCTCCTGGTAGGCCTGCCTTGTTATAGAAAATAATGTAGAGGATAGTAAGAACACACTACTTAGCAGTATTAACAGTATTAACAAGGTGGAGGCTTACTGTTGAAAGATAATTAATTTGGTTTTATCTAGAATGACTCTGCAGTTGCTTTGCCCCCTTCAAGTCAACTGTGATGCTCACTGCCTAAAAACAAACCCATTTAAGAAGACCAAAGAACACATTGCACCTAGAATGCCTGGTGATTTTCCTGAGAGATCCTCTGTTAGGGTAAATTGGGTACTTGAACTCATTATTCATCTGAGACATGGGTCTAGTGACTTCACTCCCTTCTGAAGGACTCTGTCAAAGCACAAAATTTCCGGTTGCTGGATCACCATTGGCAACCGGAAAGATTGATTTTGGGAAAACTGCTACTTTATTTTATTTTTTATTTTAGTCTTCTTATTAACAGAAAAATAATTCACTAGTAGATATTCTCACAGGGATTCACTTTTGACATGAACGAGATGTCTGAATGTTCATATTTACTTGAAAGTGTTCAGAAACATCCAGAAGTATCAATATCGTTTGAATTTCCCATGCGACTTTCGTTTTGGTCTTCCAGCCAATCTTTGCTCTAGCTCCTGTAGTAACAAACAGTTTACCTTATGTTTGGCTGTTGTATGTTACAGCCATTAAAACTTGCAGTCAGTTGCAATACAGTAGAGCCTCGGTAATTCGAGCCCCGGTATTTCGAGGTTCCATGTAATTCGAGCTGGTCTTAAGAAAATTAAAATTGTCCATAAAACTAGAGTAAAATCCCGTTTTTATACGGTGTCCGCAAGTAAGTTTTACGCACTTCCGAATGTGTTACATTTTGAGCTTTCTTTCAATTTTTCCATGTACAAAAATGCAGGTAAAACTGTACCACTTAGGGTTTTTATTCATAATACACAGAAATAACCTTGGCTTCAGACTGCTAATGCATTTCTATTGCAGATTGACAGAAACCGTTAGGTTCGATTTTTCTTTGTCGGGACCTCGTGCCAATCAATTGTACAGTGCATATTTCCCCATCCTTTCAGAAAACAATACTGTATTGTTACAGTAATCCCTACAATGGTAATTAAAAGTGTTTTCCTAGTAGCATCGCTCTCCCGTTCCACTCCATTAAGGGTCAGACAATGACTTAATCCTTAAAGGATGCCGATGTAGCAAATTGGAAATGTTTTATAATATATACATACAGGCGTAACACAGGTATGTAGGCCTACTATATTGTTTATATATTTATTATTTAAACCATTATTGTGCTCATTAAACATTTATTTGCGATTTACCCATTGATTTAGTGAAATTTCCGTATAATCCGAGTTTTTTGTAATTCGAGGTAGCCTCAGCCCCAATTAGCTCGAATTATCGGGGTTCTACTGTACTTCCAAAAGATTTGGTTTGTTTTAACAATATATTCGGGTTAGTTTGTACCATGCAAGAAAGTACAAACCAAGTGTTGATGAAGACCACAGAACTAAGGATGGCTGAAAGCTCGTTTTGTAATTCTGACAATGCTGATATAAACTAACCATAATGTAATATTTATACATAGCCCATAAGAATATAATATTATTTTGTCTCCATTTTAAAATTCAGTTAGTGTGTATTGTTTATACGCTTATTTAATTTTACGTATTTATAAAGGATGTATGCTGTAATATTTTATGTGTAATGAACAAATCCCAGAAATTTGTAATACTATAACATTATGTCTATAGTATAAATAAAAAAAATCAGGTAAACTGATGTAACAAAGTGCCAGTATGTTTTTGTTTAATCAGTTATGACTGCAATTATGATATGCAGAATATGCTTTTTTTTAAATTGATTTCCAAGTTAAGCTCCAGATTTATTCATTATTCAGGGCTTACGGAAGAACAAAGGTCTAGTTTTTTTAATGAGATTAAAGTCTTCCAGCATCAGCTGAACTGTGCAGATTTGTGATATCATGACAATCGCACACTCACATAAAAATACCAAAAAAAATTCAAATTGGCCGGTTTCGGGTTTTGAACCATGGACTCCAGAATGTGAGGCCAAGACGTTACCATCTTGGCCACCGGGGTCATTTTAACAGTCTAGTTGGATAACCGCATGTAAATCAATAGTGTTTTTTTTGTCATAGCTACCTGTATTTTAATTTCCAAGGCCTTATAATATCACAGTAAAACAATAGGCAGTGTTGTCAAGATAACTGATTTTCATTTTTTCTAATAAATTCTTTCGAATACGTATATTACCATAAAATAGGCACTAAATTGAACATTACTCCGAAACAGGTCAACCGATTTTATCCATTATAAATAGACGTCTTCCCATGGACATTATAAATGCGTATACAAAGTTTCATAAATATACGATAAAGCGTATTTGAGTTATTGCGCCTTTAAAGTTGACACTAAATTGGGGTTTACTCCGGTACCGGTCAACAGATTAGGTTCAAATTCAATAGGGCACTTCTCATGAACGTCATAAATGAGTATACCAAGTTTCATGGAAATCCGATTCAGCGTATTTGAGTTATGGTGCCTTTCTATTAGAAAGGAGCCATAATCTATTAAAATAGGCACTAAATTGGGCATTACTCCGGTACCGGTGAACCGATTTGGTTCAATATCAATAGGGTTCTTCCCATGGACATTACAAATGAGTTTTCCAAGTTTCATGAAAATCCGAAAAAGCTTATTTGAGTTATGGCGCGTACAGACACACGGACGGACGGACAGACATTTTTCGTCCCCCCACACAATCTCATAAAGTACCATACTTAATAATGACGATTAAAATTCTTGATTTGGCTCCAGACTTGAAATTTCATTCTCTGCCCTATGTTTCTCAGTTTTCAACTAAAAACTCATACGTGTAGCCAGATTTGAACTAGTAAATCTTGGAGTTAATGCCAAATATTGTAACCGTTCACTGCTATAATTACAGGTCAAAGCCTGCAATTGGGACTGTGAGCCAAATCATGGGTGGAAGGCACATTCTGACCTTTCTAGGCTAGGTGGTACTATCATGGTTACCTCTTGTAGAAATGTCAGGTTCCTACCAGGAATTGAATCCGGGACACCTTGTACATAGGCACATGTGCTAACGAAAAGCTTGCTGGGGACCTTAATAAGCATGTTTTTAGATTACAGTGCTTTATGCTTTTCTTGTGTCACATAGCCTATATTTTTGTTTCATAGTGAGATTAAGGTGGAAATTTCTTAGTATGAAGCATAGGAATCTTGTATCAGTAAATTTATTTCTTAAAAAAATATTAAAGACTGAAGATGGTTATATTTAGGGTTACCATATTTCTGATTTTTTAAACCGAGGCACTTCACAGGGACTTTTCTACTGATGTTATTAATACTAACTTTTCACTTAAAAAATAGCAATTTCTGAAGTGCAGTTCACATTAACAAAAATGAAATCTAATCCCACTTATAACTCGCACAACTTACCTTTTTTTGAACTATTCATATTTTTCACTAACAATTTTCTTTAGAAATTTTGTGTCAGTATTGATGTTTTCAAAAAGTTCAATGTTATAACGTCCCTGATAGACTGAAACCGAATTCCAGCAATTTATAAAAATTTCTCTGCCAACATTGAAGCATAGTACAAGCTAAATGGTTGTGTACTCTAAAATATTATCATGTAGACTAAACCAGACACCAACATTACATTTTCTAAATAGGCCTATTAAAATATTGCAATAAAAAAGACCGCTGGAAACCAGCGTACGTTTACAGTGGAACTGTAAGAACAATAAACGTAGTTAGAAATAACAAACGCACATAATTAGCCGTTGGGAGAGCACGATAAATTAAATTACAATAACGAAGATCCATAGGCATTATATAAGCACTGACACTGTAACTTCTTGAAAGTCACAATCACTGATAGATGCTGGCTTGAGGTCTTCTTATGGTGAAGTTGCATTGCAAGCCGAGTGATGATTTATTCCGCCCAAATAATGTAGACAAGTTTGGTTAAGAATATATTTATTAATGATGTTTCCGGAGGACCACTTGACAATAAATGTCAAGAACAGACATAAATGAATGTATACACATACAACAAGTCTATGTTGCTTTCATAGTGTTCATAATTAGCTTCTGCGCTTTTGATTCACACATCATGCAATTAATTGTGTCACTGATTGACATTGTGTAGTGAGATGAATACAGCTAACGTAATTACAGTTTGAGACAAAGTTATAAGCTGTATATGAATTATTAAGTTTCAAACACTCACTTTGATAGTGAAGATTCCTAAAAACTCACTTTGATAGTGAAGATTCCTTTAAGCAGTTAAAATATCACATCAATCCAATCCTGATGTTGAATTATGTAATATCATGCCTTTGAGAAATGCTTGGAAGCAGCATTAAGTAAATCAGCTATTCTGAGCTGAATAAAAACATTGATAATTGCTTCTGTGCAATATAGATGATGATGAAAGAATCCTTAATTCGTAGTAATGAAATATAAGGTTCTTTAGATGATTAAAACCAATACTGGCAGCGTCCAGAAGGGATGACAATCCTTTTTGAGGATAGAAATGGCTATGTAGAAGGAAATCTTAAGGTTTGAAAAAAGCGCTGCATAACAATGATAGAAAAGCACTCCCATTGGACGAGAAATTACAAACGATTCAGCAATGATATTCTTCAACAAAGGACGTAGATTGTGAAGCAATCTGACACTCATAATGAGAGAATACATAAAATATATTTATAGTTATTGTTTAATTAAAATAATAAAAAATATTAATTGAAAATAAACATTAAACCGAATTCAGTAAGGGGGAAGAACTTATGATCAATTGTTTTGACAGCAAGAAAGATATAATTTCTAGGCGGTTGTGCGCAAATTAGCAATGAATAAAAATATTAGCAAAGCCGCTAAAAGACAAGATTAATATTATAATGATTCTTAAAGAGAGCCATGCTAACTCTATCAAACCTCAAGGTATCAAACATAACTGAACAACCAGAACACATTTAAAACCGGTGGGACATCAGACCAGAGCTTTTATACAGGGACTTATTCTGGTCAAAATGGGGTGTATGGTAACTCTAGTTATATTGTATCAGTTCTTTGTGCATTCCATTTTCTGTACATCTCACCTCTGATTAGAGCAAAAATGGTCAGTTTCTCTCTCTATAATCTATCAGAACTTCTGCTAAATTCCTACAGCGTGTCTCCTTCATGTAATGTATTTTGACATTTCCTGTATCATGTTTCGGTGGCACATGCAAGGTTGATTCCCAGCAATCAAACAATTATACAGTAAAAATGTTACAGTGAAAGATACTGCACTTACTGGAATTGAGCACATGCGTATAAAATGAGGTCATTGAAGTTATCTGTGAGGAATGAAATAAAATCTTGAATGCAGTTGACAAATGAGGGATTCCTGTTCCAAGATGCACAGTCACTTGAAGTTATTTTCAAGTGGATGTATGCAGTATATATCAAAATACTTGCATTTAATTTAGTTAATAAACTTGGGATAAGAGAACATAATGACTAGCCCTATACTGAACATTTGTTATGTTGTAAATGTCTTTCTTCTTCACCAAAAATTACTGAAATTTTAAACATGTGAGATTTTGTTAGTAGGCCTAAGACTGCTAGTACCAATATGAGAGTCTGGATTTTTCTTCGAACAGCAGTCCTTCAAAAGCTGCATTATATTTATTACAAATTTTGTATTATGAACTTTGTTTTGGTTCCTCTTGCACGAAATTTAGTTATTGAAAATTGTTTTTTAGTTTCCTCAAGTCCCTCTTCAGTTTTTATTGGATTCCTTGCTATAGAGGATAGAGCATATTATGTGATAACTTGGTTAGAGTCAAGTTATAGGGAAAATTAAAGTTTTTTGAAAGAGCTTTTCATAGGTAATCCCATGAGAATTTACGAGTTTATCGTAAAAGAGCTTCATTATATACAAAATTATTTTACAATTTATCATCCATGATACTCACTGCTGATCGTTTAGTCATCGGTCAATTGCTTAATACAAAATGTGCACTTCTCTTCCCTTGTTTGAATAGATATCATTTATGCATTACATAGGCTACTTTAATGTTAAGATATATATATATAATCTAGATGATGATGATGATGCTGTGATAATCTAGAGATGATGATGCTGTGAGCTCATTGATCATTCCTGTTTGGAACCTCAGTG
Source organism: Ectobius pallidus (assembly GCA_964059195.1). Taxonomy (NCBI): domain Eukaryota; kingdom Metazoa; phylum Arthropoda; class Insecta; order Blattodea; family Ectobiidae; genus Ectobius; species Ectobius pallidus. The sequence goes on from CAXKWD010000003.1 coordinate 82,466,787, forward strand.
GTGATCGGTAAAATTCACTTAATGGTAAAATTATTATTTTCCCTGCCCGTGTAATGGGCTTAATCATCTAGTTTATATATATAAAAACTCGATGATTAAGCCCATTATATATATAAACTAGATGATTAAGCCCATTACATGGGCTGGGAAAATAATAATTTTACCGGTCACCACTGAGGTTCCAAAACAAGAATGATCGATGCGCTCACAGCACTTCAATTTAAATTTTGCTAAATAGCAAAACACTTCCGCTAGAGTATGTTGTATACAACCTGCACCATGACTATACAGCACTACATAAAGCACAACAAATAACTTTAACCAAAATTAAAAATTAAATTTTGAACAAACCGACTGTAACATGTAAATTGCATTTTTAACAGCATGGCATACATACATAACCCACTTGGAATGCATGCTTTGCAAAGACTGCAAGGTTGTCTCCATAAGAAGGGTTATGATTGACTGTTTGCTACAAACATCCAATGTAACATTGTTATGGTGCCTACTGATTGTTTGAATCAGGGGTGAGCTCTGTCAAACGTGGCCTGGTTGACGTTGCAAGGTGACAGGAGGCTTTGTCAAGACTACAGAAAGAAAACTGTAAAAATAATATCAAAACACTATCCATACCATGGATGCATAACTGCAGCTAAAAGAAAAAGACAAAATCTACTGTAATTACCAGGGCCCGGATTCTGATGACCTAAAATTGTTTGAAAAATGACCTATAACATGACCCTAAATTTTAAAGAAAATGACTTAATAATTATAAAAAAAGACCTAAAAACTGATCTTTTATTTATAAAAAATTATTATTGTACACACAAAGTTATAGACTAGTTTGTACATAACTAGGAGATGCCCATGGCTTTGCCACGATAATTCTTTTAAAAATTAAAAATTAAGAGTATAATAATTATTAAAGCATTATATTTAGTCCAGTCAAATTATCACAAAAAAAGTCATGTGGATGCAAAATTTAGGGTAGAGCTAATTTTTTTATATGATGTCTGGGATGGTTTTGAGAGTAATTTCTGACATTTTGCCAACAAAATTTTTTGCCGCCGGAGCCGCCATCTTGAAAAATCTTCAAAATTTTCTATTTTATTTCTGTTTTTGCCCATTATCTGCCAAAATACGCACCTGACAAAATGTTTTATTATCTATCCTAAAAGTGGACTAAATTTGCCACAGTTTGAGATCAAATTGAGTTTTCTACCATGAATAGTTTCGGAAATACAGCTTTCCGAATTTCAGCAACATTTTGCAAAAAATAAAAAAATCTGAACTTTCAACTAGTTTTTGCTCGCTATCTTCTAAATGACCAAACCTTGAGTAAAATTTCGAAGGATAACTTTTAAAGTAGAGTAAATTTGCAACAAGTTGAGTATTTAATGTTTTGATACCTATTATAGGTCACCAGATACAGAGGTATCTACAACTCCTCACATTTCAGAAAACTTATCGAAGGTACGAAAGTCTAGTTTTGCCTAGGATATTCTAAATGGCGTTTATCAGTAAAAAACCCTTGTTGTCTTATAGTTAAGTTTTACATTGTAATTAACAACCAAAACAGTATTTCCAACAATTTATAATGATAAAACACTAAAGAAAACAATGTAAAACGAAAATAATAAGAAAAGTTGGTGTAGGTACAGCATTTTGATTAGGAAAGAACGGCGTTTTATTTTAGAAGAACACTTTTGCAGTGTTCTCTGAAAAAAATTACTTCCTATAGCAGATACAGTTCTCCGAAAATGGAAACATGTTATCGGAGGAATGGCGCTAAGAGGCTCTTTGTCACTGCTCCGCATACCATTCTCTCCGGATACATCTGTTTTAATATGTTTGTACCAGGCAACCTTAGGCATTGGGCTACGCGTCCATCTCCTGATGTCGTCTTTGATAGAACTACTGTTTTGAAAAGCTCACAAGAAACTTTTCTCACCAATGAAAACAACAAGAGGCGCTTCGTTGAATTGGCAAAAGCTGGAATAGGCTGTTAAAGATGCAGATGTCTTGATTGTTAGCACTGCCTTCTCAAAACTATCTCAATACGACACTGTCTTTGTAGTTGGGGAGGACATAGACCTTCTTATTTCCTCACTGCATTACCATCCCCTCATATAAAGAATACATATCTCCAAAAGTACGGAATAGGCAAAGCTGCAGACATCTTCTGATCAAGGCAGTCATTTCGCCTCAGCTTCTCCAACATGCTGCTGTTCATCCATGCTTTCAGTGGTTGTGACACAACATCTGCAGTTTTTGGCCATGGGAAAACCCACTTCTGTTCGCTGATTTTGAAACATCCTGAACTAGAAGAGGAGGCTAATGTAATTCTGAACCCTCAGTCTACATCAGGAGAAGTAGCTGAAGTGGGCCAACATTTTTTGGTTCACTTATATGGAGGAGACTCTGCTACACAAACACTTGACGAACTTCGGCACGGAATATTTGTAAAAGCTGCAGGAAGAATGAAATTTAACTTAGCGAACTTGCCCCCAACCAGTGATGCGGCTCAACTTCATGCCATGCGAACATACCACCAAGTTCAGGCATGGCTCAGTGAATACAAAGACCCTTTGAAGTGGGGTTGGGTGAACACACCAAGAGGCCTCTTTCTCCTTAAAGCCAAGAAGGAGCCAGCTCCAGAATCAATTCTGAAATGTATTTCCTGTACCTGCAAGAAGGGGTGTTTAAACGCTTGTGGATGTCGTAAAGCTGGATTAAAGTGCACAACGATATGCAAACATTGCAATGGGCAGTCGTGTGAAAACATACTAATAGTCCTGTCCTCCGACAGTGAGGATGATGACACTCCTGATGAGCCAATTAATTCGTTTTTGGATGAAGACGCTGAAGAGAACTTTATCAACACTGGCTAGATTGTGAACATCATGGACGAAATAGCAGACGTCAACTGCCCAAGTCCCTCTAAGTGCCGAAGACTATGAACAAACAATTTATTCAATGCAATGTTTCACCAGAACTCCAGCTAAATAAAATCTTTTTTGTATATAAATGAATGATCTGTGCCGTTATTGCTCCTAACTTGTACGCACATGCATTTATTCAATCGTTGCTGTATATATATTTTAAAACCTCTGTATTTTGTGACCTGTAAGAGGTAGGATAAGTTTAAAGTACTCGACAAGTTTCAAATTACCTCTAGTTTAAGTTTCCATATGGAGTTTTACTATAGGTTTGGTCATTTAGAAGATAGCGAGCAAAAACTAGTTGAAAGTTCAGATTTTTTAATTTTTTGCAAAATGTTGCTGAAATTCGGAGAGCTGTATTTCCGAAACTATTCATGGTAGAAAACTCAATTTGATCTCAAACTGCAGCAAATTTAGTCTACTTTTAGGATGGATAACAAAACATTTTTGTCAGGTGCGTATTTTGGCAGTAATGGGCAAACACAGAAATAAAATAGAAAATTTTTAAGTTTTTTCAAGATGGCGGCTCTGGCGGAAAAAAATTTTGTTGGCAAAATGTCAGAAATTACTCTCAAAACCATCCCAGACATCGTATAAAAAAAATTAGCTCTACCCTAAATTTTGCATCCATTCTTGACAATTTGATTGGACTAATTTATTAACACTTGCACGCGAATCATTCATAAACTAAGCCATTAATAATTAATGAAACAGCTAAAATTCCTGCTTTAGAGTACATTCCACGACATGAAAGCGCCCCCTGGGATAACTATATCAGAATCGATTATGCAGTTCCAAAGAACCTGTGAACACATAATACGTAGGCTATTGTTTCTCAGCTGTTTATTGACAGGAATATGATGTGAATTTTATTTTATCAATTCAGTGTAATTTTCAGAAATTATATAATGTTTCAAGGGAAGGAATGGTTTGTTTGGATTATTATTATCAGCGATATTTCAAGAGATAAAACCATTAATATTTTACAGCTGTTGCCCCCGGCTTCGCCCGCCATTATTCATTGACTCCAGGATTTTTAAGAAAATTACACTGGTAGATTATTAAAAATGTTTGTGGTTCAGAGCTATGAAAATTGTAAGTAAAAATAAAATTAGAATATTTGTTCATTGTGTTCATTTCACTTAGGCCTTATATAATAAAGAATCGGTTTTCCTTCCTAATTTTGTAGTCGTCATGAAAGTTTAGTCTGCGAGAGACGAACATCGCCGAGTATACCCGATGTCTCACGAAGCGGGCGAGCAAGCACGCTATTTAGGGCCGTTGAATTGTATAAGAGTAGATTGTAAAAACTGTAAATAGCTGTAATGTTGTGAATGTTCTTTTCTCATGGAAATTTATACTGGCACTGAGGGACTGGTGAGTCAAAGTTCGGCATTTCCTTTTGTGGTCTGCCGGATCACATTATTGTTTATTGAGGGTAAACAGTAGTTTGCACTCTCAAATCCAAGCAGGTGGCATACTCTGGTGCCAAGTCAATCTAACAACAATAGTAATATAATACAACATTTTTTCGTTTCTTTGATTCTTATTTCCGACTGAGACATGACAACCTTTTTCACCGAATTTTTCCTTCTTGCATTAAACAAACAACACTTCAAAGACAGCACCGCTAGCGAAGAAAAAGTTAATACACTCAATGTAAATGTACGAAAATAACTAAATAAGGAAAAAAATGACAAAATAATGACCTAAAATTGAAATAAATGCCCTAAAAATATAAAATTGCATAAAATGACAAAAAATGACCTAATAAAAATGTATTTCTATAATCTAGAGACCATGATTAGAATAAAGAATTTATCTATAAGTTGGCAATGTCTATGCAACATCAATAAAAAGATGACATGTCATTAGAATCCAGGCCCTGATAATTACCAAAAGCACAACAAAATTAAAAATTAAATTTTTATCAAGTATACTATTTTATCTGGCTACTCATAAGATTCCTGCACACCACATTTCATAAATATTCGTTTTCATATATAGTTACCTTTTAGTATATTTTCCTATTTCATCTTGTTGAGAAATTACTATGTTTTTCAATATCATATCTTTATTTTACTGTTAACATGCCATTTTTTATGCTTGCTCCCCCATCGATTACCAAACTAAAAATTACAATAAAGTGTTTTTTAAGATTGCTTGTACATTATTCACACACACAATATTGATTGATGTTTTGTAATGTTCGTAAACACTTAAAGAATACTTCATTTCAAGGCTCCGTTTGGTGTAGAATTCCTCTTGACACCATTCTGTCACCACAAGCATTTAATTTGAACTTGAAGATAAAATATTCCTTTCATTACTAATTCTGGCATGAGATTCTGTTTGATGATAGAGAAAAATAAATAAATTAAATTGTTTGAATTGCATTTTTTTTTTCTTTTCCAAAATTCTACATTATACAGTGATGTATTATAATTTGCATATTTAAAAGCATATTTGTTATGTGATAGACATGAAGTTTTTTAAGAAGAGGTTTTTAAATCCCAGTCCATTTTATTATGCCTTTCTTAAGACATTTATCTACTAATCTTTGCCATATGTCCATTCTGCAGAGTATTTCTTATGAATAAATATGAACCTACCAGATTAGAGGTGTGCCATGTGGGTCTCTAGGACTGGCTGACAGCTGCTAGCAATAAGCAATTCCAATATTCCATTTTCCCTAAAGACTAAAATCCATTTTAGAAGTCATGCAAAATAGAGCTCTTTTGGAGGGTGTTACTTTTGCATAGAAAAAAGAAGCCAGAATATATTCTCACCAAATTCAGCAGAATTTTGTTATATCGACCTTGGTTTGTGCAACGTATTGTGTATAAATCATATATTCAGTGTTACCAACTAATTCCTCATAAGACAAATCCTTTTCTCCCTTGCTCGATATGACACACACAATAAATGTATCTACCTTAGGAATAACAACACTCTAGTCTTAAACCTGAATGCAGTTTTTCTGGTCTCCATTTCCAAGAAACTCATTAATATGGCATTTGCCATTGGTGTAAATTCTTTCAAAAAAGACTATGTTGTTTCTATTGTATACACCAACCAATCCTTGTTGTCTAGGTAAAGGGCTTCTAATGTCAACATCCTTGCACCCGAGCTTTTCTTTTATTATAACCCATATATTATAATATGACTGTAGTATATAACTATAATCAAATGTAACACATTAATTAATAATTGCCAAAAATCTATGCCGTGTATTTAACACGCGTTGTCTTAATGGATGCATAGTGATAGTTTATTTCAATTGCGAGGGGATTGTTTTTGGCAACCAGTTAATTTGTATGTACATAAAGTGACAAGAGTTTGATGATCCAGATGATGAATCGGTTAAGTCTTTGAAGAACTGGGTAAGGGTAGTAAAAATTCATAATTATGACATGGAAGTTTCTCTCTTTATATGACTTTTATATGACAAATACCTACGTGATGTTCTCAGTTTAAGCTGTGTATTCTCGATCCTTTAACCTAAACATTCAACCCACGTTTATCCGTGGGTGGCTTCTCTGGTTTGTGGATTATCTGTGAGCAAAAATTTGAATCTCATGCACTTAAATTTAAATTTCCAGCACTTTATTTTGTCAGATATTTAAGTTCCCACAATTGCGACATATGCACAATATGGCGACAAAGTGGGGGAAATTCAGAATTCAGACCTGGTTAATACTAACATTTGGATTATCCATGTTTTTCAATTACTTGTGCATGTCACAGTCCCAATCAGGAGTTCACTGTGTTAGACTTTTGCAGTTTGGCCAAGAACCAGCAAATTTACTATACACAATGTCTTTTCCTTCACATTTTTCTCAGAATGAACAGCATAATCTATAATCAAACTAAAAAACTTCTTATGTCAATTATATAAATGGGACTTTAAAATAATGAATGAACTTTTTGACAGTTAAGCTGTTACATATTCAACTTTAGAACATTCTACTTCGCACGCTCGTTGTAAGTAAAAACTTATCAAATTAGAATATACCTTTCGATGGGTTCTCAATCACCATCGTTTGATCTCTACTCACAAGTTTTCTTCTCTGTCGACCATATGTCCTCCAGATTGTATGAATTTTGAAATACATTGTCCTTATTGATCTCAAAACATGTATTTTTTGTAATGATATATATATATATATATATACTCTGTTCCCCAAACAGTTAAATCAAGTGGTTTCTGAACACATTTAAGTAATTTTGCTTCACTATTGAAATCATGACCTCTAGACCTGATAAGCCACTGCAGATTTTTCTATTTGGTGGTATTTAATATTTAACATTCTATTGAACTTTTTTTTACTTACAACAAGTGTGTGAAGTAGAATGTTCTCAAGTTTAATATATATTATTGACACTTTGCTCCAGTTTTGACTTCTGCACTTTCATGGGAAAATCTACCCTGTTTAATATTGCAGCAGTATTGATTGCCTGCAGGGCACTAAGAAAGGATAGTTGCTCACTCTTGAGCAGGTCTGGTGTATGATTATAAATGTTTACCTCAGATATTATGCCCCAAGACAATGAATAGAATGCCAGAACAGTTAGCTAAATTGACACAAATATACAAAGCAATCCTTTGAAGGTTAATCTCAGTTAATTAGCATATGTAAGAATTCACTGACACACAAAAGAACCTTTTCTTATGGTACCAAGAGAGTTGAAGTAGAGAGCATTCAGTATAGTTCACCAAGCAGCAGTTGTTAGTATACTTGGTTTAAACATGAGTGGTACAGCTATTATCGATTACACATTTGTTCATGAAGTGACATCAAGTAAACTTAAAGTAAGTTTATTGTCCGTATGACACCATTAATACGCAGTGATGGGAAGTAATTGAGTAAAAGTAATCAGATTACAGTAACAATTCCTTTTTTGGTCCCATTTACTTGTAATCGATACTTTAAAAAAATGTAATTTCTACTTGTAATTTACTTCTGGAAATAAAATTGTAATTGTTACAATTTGGTAGTCATTAGTATCATTCTTACTTGCTATATCATCGTCATTACTGTTTTTGTAACTAATATCCAAATTAGAGTTAATATTAACAAAAAGTTACCCAATGTTTCCAAAAATATTCTCATTGATTTGTTATTTTTTGTTTGTTCGTTAATAATTTGGGCTTGTGCCCAGATCAAACCAAAAACAAGGAATTTTTAGGTACTGCCATTTTGTAAAGTAATTGTAAATGTAATTGTAACTTTACTGATTACTTATTGAAAAAGTAATTTGTAATTGTAACTAAGTAAAATATCTCTCAGTTAATTGTAATTCAGCCCAATTACTTTCTTTTTGTACTTTTCCTATCACTGTTAATACGTATTAGAATATATTCAATTATCATTATTAAAAGCCTTAATAGCAATGTATAATTGCATTACTTTGTCAGTTATAGTGGGTATAAAAGTTCAGCTAATTATTATCGAGTTCTCTCATGATTTTCTAGTTTTTCTAACAGTAATTAAGATTTAATAATTTCATTTTAACAAGAAATTATGATTAATTTTATATTCAGAAGCTTGTTTTATGTTTATGCTTAATACTAAACTTTTATTTATAATGCAGAATACATATTCTAATTTTGTGTAGGTTTCTTTTTCTTTCTTTCTTCCAATCATTAATATGCCCAGATGAAGCCGTTTATACTTTATTTCCTTTTTTCTGTTAAAGTAAGATATCATTGAACATTGTTCATATCCTGCTGAAGTTGAAATGAGCATCCTTTTTATCCCAGTGGAACATATTTTTGGAGACTGATCCAATGGAATCAAACTCATGGCCTATTTTATGGTTTTTCCTTTTAAAAGAAATTGCATTTATTTATTTATTGCATCCACTCAGTAATTATAGAGTAGTCTACTCATGTTTACACAGTGAAATAATTAAAACAATTAATAGAAAAATGTTAAAATACAAATATAATTTATTATAGTAATAATGAAATACACTATTTTCAAAATGTTTAAAAAATAAAGAATTAGTACAATATATACAAATAAGATAAACCTGTAGAATCATAAACATACATCCTGAATTACAAATATATAGCACTAAGGTAGGGCACAACATAATTTTTTTTTTTTTTAAATAAATATAAATCATGCTTTACTTTTACAACCCAGTGATAGAATTAAGCTTTATCAGGTTTTATGTTATAACTTGGTTAAAATAATGATCCCTCTTGCTGTCTTCTCATCGATTTTGCAATATAGAAAGCAATAGAACACATTACCATACATCCTTCCTTTTCATAAAAGTGACCAGACATCCAGTTATTAACAGGACAGTACCATTTTTTAACCTGGTGCCCCAATAGATTTTGTAGAGATCCCTCTTTGTCTGTTTCATTAGAAAATAACGTTTTTGTGCTCATTGGATTTTGTGGATGTGGATGTTTTTTAAATTTTAATTGGCATCCCTAGAATTTGGTTTCAGTAACTTAAATATTAAGGAACTTTTCATGAAAACTTTTCTTAAAATTTTTATTTTTGGAAAAAAATTGACAGAAGCAATTTTAATAAAAATTTAAATTTCACAACTTCTGTATAAGATTAATAAAGTGGCTGCATTTGTTTGTCTGTAAAAATTGCTTAGGGAGTAGTTGACTCAAAATATTTTATAGAATGAATGGGTATCGAGATAGAAATGAAAATGAAAATATGAATAATGAATGCTATCCTTCTGTTTCCATACTAACAAAAATATTAAGATTAAATTGTTGTGAAATGCAGCATATTTGTGTCATAATGCAAGATGGCAAGGTTAAGAGATGCTAGATTCAAATCTCATAGTATGGCCAATTTGATTTGGGTGTTTTTAATGGTTTTCTCATTTGCAAAGGCAAATGCCATATTTGTAGGCTATGATTATTTTCCTTAACACTTCACTGCTGTTTCACCCATATATCTTAATCAGGGTCCAGATTTTGATGACCTAAAAATACTTTTAAAGTGATCTTTAAAATGATTGCAAAAATACAAAAAGTGACCCAAAAACTTAAAAAGAAGGTCCAACAATTTGTATAAAAATTCTAGTTTATTTATCAGATTTGTGTCTATTCTAGATTTATGTTGTTCAATTATAGGCTTGTAATTACTTTATTGGTACATACGGTTAAATGCATACAGCAAACACATCTTTCTGTATCCAGATTATAATTATAAGAAGATTTATTCATGCTTATTTAGAGTTAGGATAATATTCAATGCAAGTAAATGCACAAAAACTCTATATAATGCGAGAAACAACACAATACCAGAAAATACTTTATATTTAAAAAATTACTAATTATATGAAATGTAGGAAAAAATACAGTAAAATGGCCAGATAATGACATTATGTACTAAGAAAAGACCTAAAAGTTAAAATGGGCGAAATGATAATAATTGACCCTAAAAATTACCATTTTTATAATCTAGGAGTCATGATCAGAATATCAGTGGGCAACGTCCATGATGTACCAGTTGACATCATTAAAATCCAGGCCCTGATCATAATCATTTAAACTGAATATCAGTGAAGAAAGCATCACAGAACAAATGAAAGCAAGTGTACAAGTATAATAACATTAATAAATAGAATATATAGAATGAATCAGAATTTTTTAAAATTAAAAGTATTTAGATATTGTACTTCTTAGGATTATAAATATATTCCCATTAAAAATAGCAAAGTGGACGTAGAGCAAGTGCTATGGACATTTTGTTTCCCCTCGCCTATGTGATGAAGATGCACAAAGACGATACAAGTGTCAGAGACTCCCTAACATCATGAGACTTTTTCTACAAAGATCTAGTCATCATTAAATTTTATATGTAAGTTTTTAAATTTTAAAAAATGTAACTTATAACTTATTATATAATAATAATAATAACTATTATGTCTTGTGAATAATCCACCATTATTCCGTAAAACTCAGCGTTCTTGGTAATTTGTATCAGTTCACATTAGGTTGAGTTTGAAGGACTCTGTTGTACATTTTCATTTTTATTATCACTGGATAATAAATATTCCTGCGTAAGATCATCACCAACATTTTCAGCAAACAGTTCAAGAGATACATCAACAGACAAGTACTTTTACTCCCAATACAAACTTCTTTATTGCACCACATCAAAAGTGAAAATATAAACAAGCACAAAACAAGACCAGTTATCCTCACACTATCAAATGATTGAAAAAATATATATATCCACAAGAATTGATTATGAAGCCTTCTGTAAGAGAGTTCATAATCTTCATTATCTATGGTTATTTTAGATGTTAAATCTGATATGTGAGTTCAGATCCAATCCATGTTGGATATAGAGGACGACACAGTTCGAAAGGTGGCATGGAGGTGGATGCACATGAACCAAGGAGTAGAATGCAAAGCTTGGAAGGCATCTTGCAGTTGGATATGCAGGAACCAAGAAGCATTTTAGCTCTGTCTCTTTCAGCACAGTAGTAGTAGACAACCCGTTATTCAAGCTACGTTCTACTCTAGTAGTTTAATATGTAAAACGTTTCTGACTAAGGTCAGCTATGGTAGCAAATTTCTGAATCAATTGTGTTTGGTTATCTAAAATTTATATTAAGTTGCTGTAATTTTAAAATAATAATGAAATAGTGATTACTCACAGTAGATCCCATACAACTTCACAAAACGGCACAATGTTTTGGCCTTTCCTATCTGCCTTCCTCAGATTTAACATGTCTTGACCTGGACTACCGGGGTTAACTGATGAGACAAGCAGGTTTCCATATTGCCATCCAGTTGCGTCACCATAAACAAGAGTAATCACTATTTCATTATTATATAATGCTATAACAGTGGAAAGGAAAAGGAACTATGATGATTAATGTAATTTTATGTTTTGGATTTCAGGAAACAAAAATCGCAAATGGAGTATTACCAAAGAAGAAGCCAGAAAGGTCAAAAGAAAGTTTTGAAGAGGTACCACTGTATACGGCAGTGATGACATACCTTGGTTTCTACCTGCTGATGTTCTTAGGCTACTTGAATCAGCTATTCTTTACACCTAAAGTAGCAATGGAGAAGAATAGGGATGTAAGTTTTAACTGTGAATGGAATTGTAACAGCTGGTATTAAATAATAGATAGCTTTTGTGTTTTCCCCCTTCTTTTTGTTACTTTTACATGTGGTCATATTCTCAGGGACCACTTGCATGTTACTACTTGAGACTGAAAATTAAAAAGTACTAAGGAAAGTAGAACAAAGGAATTGAAATGGCTCATCTTACAATGGCTATTTAGCATTTTATCACTTAATATTCTCACATCAGAAAGGTGTAGGATTTTTAACTCAGCACACTGATCCAGGTGTAGGTCTACAAAATGGCCCTAAAACTGAACATGAAGGTCTATAAGTGTAAAATTAATACTTAGAGATAGTTCTATGTAGGCTTGCATGACATATGATGATTGGTTTACTCAATATTTTGAACAAAAGATAATCTTAAAATACACTGATATAAGCATATATTGTAAGTTCAGTTATGTCACCATGAAAGTATCAGTAATTTTCTCTCCATAACTTTCTTGGCTAAGTGGGAAATACCACCACGAGTTGGGATAAAGCTACAATGATGCTTATTCATGTGTGGATTGTCCGATTTGCTGGTTATTCATGAATAGCTTTCTTGCCTTTGCTTCCCTCCCCCCCTAAGTTTTTGTTTGTTTTTCTTGAACTAGGCTTGACTTTTGTAAGCCTGGCTTTTAGACGAAAACATCATGCTCAACATAACTTTGATTATGACATTGTGGCAAAGAGAAAAAACATGTTGTGCCAGGAAAAAAGCTTAAATTCTTCTCCCAAATATCTCGATTCCTTATGAGGTCAGAATTTTTCTTCTTCTTCTTTAGTCTTCAATCCTTGGATTGGTTTGCAGCGATTCTCCATTCTGATCTTCTTTCTGCCTTCCTTTTTAATTCTTTGTATGTCTTACAGTTCATGTCATCCTTAATTAGTTCCATCTACTGTAGTCTTGTTCTTCAATTTTTCAATCGGCCTAATTCTTCTGGTGGCACTATGGCACTGGGGTCGACTCGACTTCTAACAGAAATGAGTACCAGGAGCAATCCTTGAGGTAAAGGTGGCTGGTGCGTTTCTCTTTTTATGCCTTACTTCACCCTCTACCAAGTTCAAATTTCTGTTATATATGCTTGACTCGGAGATATATGGGGTGTGTGTAGCTGTAGATGGGGTAGGTTTTGGATTCATTCTTACCGGTACACTAGTTACTTGATCATCATCGGTTGAAATAGTGCTTATTAAGAGATTGATGTAATATTATCTACAGGTTTTATATAACTTATGTAAAGAATAAATATGTATTATGCTTACATCATTTGTTACCTCCAGGAGTTCAGAGAAAATCTGTTTAAGAAAGAGAATGAGTTTAAAGACTCATGTCTTATGTAAAGTGAAAAAGAAGTCTGTAATAGATATTTATGATGTAAGACCTTTATATAGAACTTAACAGGAAAGCACAGATTTAACAAAACGAGAGCTGCAAGTTTTATTTGTGTGAGCCTGTTAAGTTCTTATAATGATCGAACATGGTACAACTTTTTTATTTTGAATAGTAAATTTTTAAAAGGAAAATTATTTGAGTCTGCTTATGTTTAAAATGGTAATAAAAAAAAAATAAAAAAATAAAAAACTTTTTGGTAATTTTGTATGTAGCGGAGTGAAGGCTCTTTTGATTGTCAACAATTTGTTTGAAACAAATCACGTGTGAAAACAGTTGAACATAGAGAAAAATTTGCTGAAAATACTGAATCATGATCTATTCGTAAAGAAATTTATATCTCTCTTGAAGTTATAGAAAAGGCAAATAACAAACTAATACTGAAAAATCCTTTGCTGTGATGAGAAATTGCAGACTTTGAATGAATGGGGAGAAATGAAGGTCTTTGGAACAACACTAAAATAATATTGTGTTGACTTATGTTTGAATTCTGTCAAAAACATTTAAACCGCTGGTATCTTTATTATGGACCAAATTTTTGTTGCCCAAATAATGTTATTTTGAATTATAAATGATTAATAGATACACCATAATAGTAGTAGTAGTAGTAGTAGGAATAATCATATATGTAATGGTTAAAATGAAGAAAATGTACAAAATGGAAACGGTGACCTCTGGTGATGTCCTCAATAATCGCAGTAATGTGCTAGCACCTTTTTCTTTACCCTTAAAGACATCAGCCTGTAAGATGGAACTTTACATAGACTCAAGAGTTCTGTTGAACAATGTTTACGATTCAAAATAATATAAAATATTGTTAACAGCGAAAATGCAGATGATATGCATTGTTTTAAATTGTGCAAAGCAAGGGTAAAATCTAAAAAAAGTCAATATTCAGAAAAATATGTTCTGTGCATCTATTCTTCACACCTACTTAATAAATAATAAATTGTTGATATTAACATTTTTAATGCAAACATATAAGCTTGGAATGCAAACTTTTGTGTATACATCTTGCAGTTATTTATGCTTACATATTTAATTTTAAATGCTCTGATTAAATGTCAAGGATACAAGCTTTTATTTTCTTGTTATATTTATGCTTGCTTTTCATTGTGAATGACTACAAAACAGTAAAACATATCAACATGACAAAAACTAATCTATGGATAGTTTAGATGTGCTGACTTTCCTTAAATGGATAGTTCAGTACATTTAAAAAATACTCTCTTTTATCAGCCTACTTTTATTTCAGGGTTATGTGCCTCTGTTCGACAGATTTGAAAGTTTTTACCTTAATTATGTTTATCGGAGGGTTCGAGATTGCTGGAATAGACCAATTTGTAGCGTCCCAGGTGCAGAAGTAATACTCAAAGACAGAGTTACCCACGACTACGGGTGGACTTTCGAGTAAGTAGATGGGTGGAGAAATATTCTGAGTGCATATTAATTCACACTTATTCATGTTTAACACTTTCAGATTAACTCCATTTTCCTTCTTATTGATCAGTTGTTTGCATGCATAAGCTAATGATAAGTAACACTTGATTAGGAAATTCTGACTGCAGTTAAGAGATGAGTTCAGGTCAGATGTACCCAAAGAACAGTAGCAGCAGCAGCACCTGTGAGGGTTATTGCATGTACTCTTTCACTTGGGAGGTTTTAGTTTATTTACTTTAATAATGATGACAGTGGATTCTCCCGGGTGGTGTTATCACTAGGGACCAGATTTTTAGGTTTTAAAAACAATTTTAGGCCTAGTTTAGTTTTAGTTTAGTTTATTTTCATCCTTCTATCTTACATAAGATAATGGACACGTCAATACAAATATAAATATAAATACAGTAATTCTAAAATACAAAATACAGAATTACAAAGCAAAGTGTAACATAATATATTGTAGTATGACAAACAAACAAACAAACAAACAAACAAACATACTTAGCTTGAATCGAATTAGGTTTCTAGAAACTCTTCTGTAGAATAAAAACATTTTTCAATTAAAAATTTGTGAAGGTGTTTCAATAAGTGAAATAGTTTTATTTAGGCATTTTGTTGGAAACATCATTTAGGTTGTAATAAAAGTTTAATTTTTATTTCAAAAAATGGAGTTAAATTTGCTGAAATGTGTTTTAAGACACAGATATAGTATTTAAGAAAGAAAGCCTAAACAATCATTAAGAAGCAGTGAGATGCGACTTCTTTGTGCTGCCGCAAATGAGATTTCTGCTTGCACTCGCCTGTATAATAAAAATAAACCTCAAAATCGTGGAGAACTTAACTCCAAGAGACCAAATTGTTAATACTTAGACACTAGCCTATTCGGGATTTGAACCCATTGCTCAGCCATTTCATAAAATATGGGAATTTTTCCCTCAAAGAGAGAAGTTATAAAATTATTGTAAGTTAATTGGGTGTTCAAAAATAAGTTTAAAACCTCAAATTATCTAAATTTTAAGGACTTGGGTGTATTTGAAGTGGTTTCATGTGTAAAATCTGTCTATTTACTTATTTATTGCGTTGAGTTACTTTTTTTTTGCTATTTTTAGCATGATTTTAACACACTTGAATACCAAGTAGTCAAGAGTAATCACAATCAGCTATGTCCATTTTCATTTGCGAAAATTTACTTCTTAAGGTACAATTTGGTATAAGATTAACTTCAAAAAATATGTGTGGTTAATTACTATGTAAAATAACAAATAAGGGAATTTTTGTCCCACCCGTAACAGTGATAGTTTTGTTAAATTATTATTGATGAGTTAAATAAATGTTCTGACAACCTGGAAACAGTTTATAGTTTGTATTGAATCCCTCATACCTTCATTAATAACAACATTAAGACCCTAACAGTAATAGCAGAACAGAAAATGAGCTTTTGTTTTGCATCATTAAAATCAGTGTCCAAATCATGTCCCACCCGTAACAGATTTGAAAAACAAATTTGAAATATTTAAAATAAGTTTTAAGTAATGCTTTGCATGCAGTGTGGAGGAGAAGGCATTGTAAATTTTACAGAATGTGAAGAACCAATAATAGTTTATTATTTATGATATGTAATAAACAAAAATAGTTTATATAATTTGCTAGAATGTCCCACCCGTAATTATGAAATAGCTGTGCTTCTAATTGGGTGAATAAAAATGCTTTATGGTTGACTGTGAATAATATGAAACTGATTGTTATGGGTTGAACTATATTTAAAAGGAATATGTTGGTTACCATAAATAAGAGTGTATTTGACATTAATTACTTATCTCCTTTCTCGGCCTTGTCCATCCCAGACAACAGCGGGTTGAACAATATTAATGTGAAACAATATGAAGTTGGTTTTATTTTCAATGTGACAAAAGTGTTTTTTAAATCTCTCCCCACAAATTGTTGATTTTTCAACTAAAAAGGTATTGGGCCAAAAAGCCTGTTAAGAGTAAATGAGATATTTTAGGTTTTTATACCCCATTTGGGTGTTTTTAGGTACCACAGAATTCATGTATGTGAATCCTGTGGGTATGATTCCAAAAAATGTATGTGCGTATCTTGTTTTTGTAGTAAGGAAAAAAATAGGTGAAAACTAAGAATCCGGTCCCATATCTTAAATTTACTGCAATAGGGCAAGCAACTTAATATTTGTGATCACTTGAACAGTTATCTTAGAACCAACCTCAAGATTCATTTGAACCCGTGCTACAATTGCCGGGTAAATCTCTGGTTGAAATTTATTTGGCAGTTTCTGCATAAATTAAATTGGAAACTTGTACTGTGACTTCTCTTTAAGAAAATTTGGAAAAATATCCTCTGGTTGAGTAGTAGTTACAACACTAACTAGCAGATAAGAAACCTGGATAGAAACAAACATGGGAGCTCTTTTGAAGGCCTTGAAAGTTTAACTTGCATAAAAGTACAGGGTGCGGCAGAAACAATGACCCATTTTAAATTGTGTGCCATTTTTGAACACGACTTCCTAGAGAGTTGATGTTGATACCAGTGTGCAGTGCAGTTCAAAGCATTGCCAGTCAGTATGGAGCGTTGGTCAAATGAACATCGTGCATTTGTAATTGAAACGTTTTTCAAAAGTGGTGATAGTGTCATACGTTTGTTTAGGCAACATTTTGACATTGGTCCAAGTGGTGCTTGGAGTTCGTAGGGATGGAACTTCATATCCAGATGCAACTTCCGTCACGCACTTCTAGCCGAGATGTTAAGAACTTGAGAATGCCAACGAACTGATCTCGTTGGACTCTGCTCTAAAGCAGCTGTTAATCTTGTAATGCTGTCCGGGGTGTGAACCGTACGTGGCCTAACAGGGGGCTTCTTGTTTGCTGCAGATGCTGTTGCTTTGCATCTCGTAATTGACTTCCGGGATGGAACTTGATCATTCCGACCAATGTCAAAATGTTGCTTAAACAAACATATGACACTATCACCACTTTTGAAAAACGTTTCAATTACAAATGCACGATGTTCATTTGACCAACGCTCCATACTGACTGGCAATGCTTTGAACTGCACTGCACACTGGTACCAACATCAACTCTCTAGGAAGTCGTGTTCAATAATGGCACGCAATTTAAAATGGGTCATTGTTTCTGCCGCACCCTGTACAGTTTTTATCCGCATTTCAATTATAAAGATGACAGAAACCTCTTAGGTGTATATGTGAACGCACAGCCAAAGCCATTTATTAACAAGACAGCATTCAATTGTGAGATTAATTGCCATAGCAACCGAGAAAAAATAACATTGAATGACTTGGATGAAACTCACTATGCGGGTTTTTTTTATGGGGGCTAGGGAACTCTAATCTGAGGTCAATCCTTGGAGAAGAAAGTGATAGTTAAAGAGTTAGGTAGACCTACTCCAAATTTAATTTAGTCTAAAGGCTATAGGTGGTAGTAAAAAGAGTGAGTGTACAAGGGAATTTAATATTAAAGCATATGAAAACAGACTGATATATGGGTGTGATGTTCGGAATGTTCAACAAAACAAAATGTGCAGAACTGTACTTTTATTACATACTAAGCAAGAATTAAAAGAATATTTATCAATTTTTCTTAAAGAGACTGAAGTAGGCATAAAGTTGTGTTATACTACCCACACGCGATTTCTTGGGCGCTCGGTTCCCTAGTCCTCATTCGATAGGTTCCGTTCAATTCCGTAGGTAGAGCTACCAAGATTGAAACACGAAGTACGCTATACACCCTGACTTCTAGTGGCTTCAATAATAAGCTTTCATTCTGTCTCAGGATCCTTATTTATTTATTGACATTATCTTTTCTGATGCATGAAAAAAATACAATTTTGCAAATTGCTGGTTTCACAAACACGTCATTGTACATGCAACACTATCCCCACCTCTTTAAGAATTCTGTTTGTGTTAATTTCTGACACTCCCGTGAACTCTGATGTCAATTCATGGACTGAAAGTTGAGTGAACTTTTCACAAAAGTATTAAATACGTTTAAAATTAGGCCTATAGTTTTCTACACTTTTAGATGCCTTAACTCTCTTACGTTTTACAACACGAAATGGTGAAGCATGTTCTCCTAAGACTCTTCTTTATGCTTAAAACTAGTCACCCAGTGTAAAGATATTGAGCCTATATTATATAATACTCTGTTCCCAGAGGAAAATGACTTATTTGATAACCAAACCCTTATGACATGTAATTAATTGTTACACAATACCGTCACCACGTTATATTATTGCACTTCATGAAAATCGTTGTATATTAAATGTCACTACATAAAATAGCGAGGATGATTCATCGTAAGTAATTATCCAATTCTGCATCCAATTTATTGTTTGTCCACCACATACCTCACACTTATGCTGTTGATGTGCGCTTACCATATGCGCGATTCTGCTGAAATGTGGTTTCTTTGATTGACAACACTGCAAAAAGACTGGCGGACTAGCTATGTTTTCTTCCCCCCAACCCTCGCTTCCCCGTAAAACCAGCGCCGAAGAAATTGTGCTCGGGTAGTATTTAGACAGTCAACATTGTTGAAACCTTCTAATTTTAATTGGCTGTATAAATTATACTTTTATCCTCTTCAAGTGAGCTTAAAGTATATTTTATTTATTTTAAATGTAGGGCTATGAAATGGTATCTGTAGCACCCTCGTTTTAAGCCAAGAGCTGCAAGTGGAAAAGACAATGAATACTAAGGTTGGGAAAAGGTCTCCAAAAAATTGTATGTATAGTTGGGAATAAGCAATGCTTTTTGATAGCAAGAGATATGCAAATGAATCCATATTTGAAAAATTGTTATTTGTAGCAAAAGATTAAATGTCTACCCATCACGTAAGAGCATTTAGTATATTTTAAAAAATGAAATAGAAACATATTCCCCTATTTAAACTTAGCAGGCACCCCTTAAAATGGCTGGCCTACAGCAGGTAGCAAACCACCTGCATGGCTGGTAGTAAATGTCTTAATGTTGTATTGTCCAAGTGTATAGTTATTAGTTTTAGTGTATTGTTCATGTGTATATTTTATGGATATGAATGCATGTTCAGTTTTCCTTCTATTGTAAAAACTAATTTATACTAACTACATAGATAAATAGCTTTCTTTCATAATGTATATGGATAAACAAGAGACAGCAACAGGTATATCCCAGAAATGTTCAACACCAGTGAACGAGAGAAAGGACAAGATGATAAGCATGATTCGGGCAGTGTCACTTGTGAAACTCGGAGGTAATGTACCAGTGTGGATAATGGTCACGGGTGTCTGAGCTGGAAGGAGCCGAGTGGAAAACACAATGGTGTCGGTTGCAAGATGTAGAAACACGGTGTTACTTTTTTCTTAGTAATGGGCTTATCACATAGTTGCACTCACAATAGCAAGTAGAAGTTTGGTGCTTTGTAAATAACTACACAGTACAATGATGTTATTTAATCACTTAATTATAGCATATAGTATTGTTTCTGCTGCACATTACATCTCTAAAACACTGGAAATAAAATGTCTGCAGACTGACTTACTTACTCAATGCCAATAGACAATTTCTAAGCAAGCTAAAGGAATATTTTATATTTTATGGAACCTAGAGGTTCATTGCCACGCTTGCCTGAGCCTGCCATTCAACCCTTTTCTGTATTAACTCCAACCATCCCTCGCAAATCCTACTTCCCTTAAATATAGCTTAATATTGTCCCCCCACCTACGATTAGATCTTCCAAGTAGTCTCTTCCCTTCAGGTCTCCCAGTCAGTATTTTTTAGATATATCTTTTCTCCCCCATGGGTGCTCATTTCTTCCTTCATGATTTAATTACCCTTATTATATTTGATGAAGACTACCAAAACTCGTTAGGCAGTTTACTCCAGTCCCCATTTTCATTTTCCTAAGCACCCTGTTTTTTAATACTTTCAGATTATGTTCTTCCTGAAGAGTAAGCGACCATATCTCACATCTATATAATACAACCATCTGGATAATAATCTTATAAATTATTATCTTTAGATTTCTGGACAGAAGTCAAGAAGATAAAAGTTTCTGAGCTGCATAAAAACAAGCGTTTCCTGATTTCATTCGACATTCGACATTTAATATTATTTGTATCTGTAATTTTTACTCCCAGATATTTGAATTTCTCCACTTGTTCGAATGATTTACTGGCTATTCTGATCTTTCTTGGTGCATTATTTTGACCTTTCATGACCATATATTTAGTTTTTCCTGTATTAATTTCCAGTATAATGTTCCTGAAGGCCGAAAGGACTTACAGTCTTGCTAATTCTTGTGATTAGGTTGTTAGTGTTTGTATCAGGAAATGTTCATGTGATACAGCGTTCCTCCTCTTTTTCTGAAAGTACTGAAAATATTATAGAGTATAGATGAAGAAGAAAACGTTTTATTGAATGAAGTGAGCTGCTTGCTAAAGCAAGCAAGTTGCCATAAACATCAATCATTCTTGACAATGCTTCTTATGACGGTAAAAATTATGGGAACAGATAAACAAACAAGTAGTTTGAAAGAAACATCTAAAATAGTTTTACTTTATATTCTTATAGATATAGTGGTGCAAAATGCCCACTGAGTCAGCAATGCTGTTTTCTGCCATCTGATTTAAGGATGACTATTCCACTCATACACTGCGTGTTTGGTATTTATCAATAACGTTTAGGAATTACTCAGATATAGACCAATCACAATCGTTTATCTTATAAAATGCTTGCTATTATTTTTGGGCTCATAGGCATTATTAAGACTATTCCATGAATAAAACATAACGGATTATATAAATAACGATTTTGTATATTAGATAATATTATATTCTAATATAAATGTTTCTGGTTTGCTTAAAATAAAATCGTTAATAGTGTCAGCTGTCAGATCACGGCATTCTAAATAAATGAACAGCCTGCATTATGGAATACTAAGCAATGCTACCAACGAAATAGTGACAAAAGAGTTAACCTCAAAATTAAGAGAAGCTAAATTCGGAACAAAACAAAAATACTTTTTCAAAAACTTAATTTATTTGTAAATTGCCGCTGTGAATGTGCATTGGTTAAAAACACAATTTTCTTCTCCGTTGAATTTTCTCATATTGATAGCCCAATCTTCTACGTTTCAGATTCCCTAGTCATTTCAATTCTATTGTACTTACGATCTTCACAGAACTTTGTAACTGAATCCATATGCATTTCATATTTCTTTCAGTATTATGTGGTTTAGCTTCCTTTATGATAATATCAATTTTGTCCACAGACATATTACCAAACCTTGAGCTTGCCATTTTTGTTTTCAATTTAGTGCCAAATATGGATGATGATCACTACATAGCGATATGAGCTGACGTTTATCAGATAAAACGACTTCCTCATGATTCCTACAAGAATATTGTAAGATAAACGGCCATGATTGGTCCATATCCAAGGAATTGCTAAACACTATTCGTCAATATCAAACATGTGGCTTAAGAGTGGAATAGTCTAAAAAATCAGTTTCACTCTTGCAGTATGCATTCTGCTATGTGCAGACTATAAGACACATTCAAATTTTAAAGCACTGTTTTGAAAAATAGCATATCCTTTTCATTGCTACTGATGCATAATTGCATCCTTTCCAAAACTGTATAAAATCAGAGTTATAAGATTAAAAAGGTAATTATTCATGTTAAAAAATGAGGACTTATTTTCGCATTTTATGGTTGTCATTCATGGAAACCAGCTAAGCCAGTTAAATTTTCCTCATTGATTTTAAACTTAATGATTTTACTTGACTACCTTAATATCAGAGTATAAATTCAGCTTGAAAGGGTTAAGTAGCTGTTGTTACTTTGAAAACAGGCTAACTTTGTTATGATGTTAATTAGAATATGAAGAAATCATTTTGTATCTCAAGTTAGTTTGTTCCTAGAAATGGACAGAATACAAGTAATATCATTATAGTTATTTATGATAAAAGGGTTAAAAGAAGGATTTTATTTTGCATATAGGTATGTTATGACAGTGCATATGTTATAGTATTTTACTGTCTATTAACCTGTAAATGCTTGATCTTTCAGAAAATGTTATTGTGTATTGTGTTCCGTCACATCTGTTACAATTATCCAGAAATTAAATAGAAGTGAATTTAAATCCTGTAAAATACTGTACTTTACTTTAAATACTGTAAAAGTAAACACCTTTCAAATTCAGTTCTTTTTGTGAAATTTTATTTTCTGTTTATAGGATATATGGTGATTTAAGGAAGGACCGAAGTATTGAGAGTGATTTTCTGAACTATTTGAACTAGAAACTTAAATGTTGATGCATACTTAATTGAAATGTCAACAGATTTTGATGTTTAAAATTTCATTTTACTTCTCAGTTTCTGAGATATAAATTCATTAAATTTACTTTTTTAATCAAATTTGAAATCTACCTCCTCTGACAGATATTATTGATTATTTGATGCTTGCTTTACAGATTTACTTTTTGTTAAAAAAAAAATTCTCCCAGAAAAATGAACAGTTAAAGAAAAACTGACGTTTTGTTATACTAAATATTTTTTTAAAAATGAACTAAGGTGTATATAGAAAATTTGATTTGAAATTGTATTATAAACATTCTAAAGTACGTTCTGGAAAAAAAATCAATTTATATTTCTCTTTCTGTGGGAGGAGATAGTTTTTTAATGTGGCAAGATAACATTTAGACTGAAACCGAGAAAACTTGTGGTTAAAGTCTGCATGCACTGGCAGTTGGAAGTGAACTGAAGTTTGAAAAACATGTCATCAGCACCTATTTCAAGCGTCCAACAGCATTAAATTTTGCAGAGATATACTTTAGGGCAGTGGTTGCCAAACTTTCTGAGCTACCATACAGTTTTAAAATCCTACTGTGAGCTTCCAACTTAAAAAGATTATTTTATTTGTTTATTACCTAAATATGAAATAAATTTTAATTAAACTGTATATAACAAAAATAAATTGAAATGGAATTGTACATAAGAAAGAAATTGAAGTGTAGTTAGTAATAAATAACAAATGTATGGACAGATTTTTCTTATTGTACTTATGAACTTCAATGAGAAGTCATCAAGAAGATTTTAATGTTGGGAGAGTAGGTAGTGGCTGCCATTCGATTACAGTTGTCCAAGTGTTCATCAGTGAGTCTTTTTCTGTACTTATTTTTAATAAATTTCATACTAGAAAAAGAAACCTCACACAGATACGTAGAATATTGCTTTCACTTTGAGAGCAACCTGAACCAAATTTGGATATTTTTCTTTAGGAACAAGAGGCCAAATATTTTCAGAGCTTGAAAAAAGCGATTTTACAGATAAATCATTTTGAAAATCAACCAGTTCCACCTTCCCTGCAGCACTGTCTTCTTCAAAATCAAAATTCTCCATGACACAAGTAGAGAACTCTGATGTGATCTACCGAAAATGTCCCTGCGAGCTACTATATCTCGCGATCAACGGTTTGGCAATCACTGATTTAGGGTATGCTTGATTTTTTGATGCTAAAATAATAAAATAGACTTTTTGACCAAAATAGCTAAATCACCACTTCTGTCCTCCCTTAAATCAGTTTTCTATTAAAGAACAAAGAAATTGAAAACCATATCCTTATATTCTGATGTATGCAATTAGTGCAATATTTGTGTAAATATATAAGTTAAATTCTTCTATCAATACAATACAATTAATTTTATTGCCAGTAGACTGTTATACAACAGCAGTAGATGAAGTGAATAGGGTAAAATTACAATGATTACATAAAATACACAGCAATCTTTGTACAATCACATAACAATAGCAGGTGGATTGAAGTCAGTAAATTCACAAATAGAATAAAATGGTTTGGAGACAAGCCATGAATTTAATTTCTTACAGAATAGCTTTTATGGAAAGTAGGTTGTAACTTGTGGTAACTTGGAGGGAAAGGAAATAGACATTAAATCCATGTCAGTTGAGGAATTTGATGTCGTACTGGCATGTTGTCATGGTAGCTCAATGGTAGAGCATCGGCGCGTTAAGCCGAAGATCCGTGTTCAAATCCCGGTTATGACATAAAATTTTTCAAGCTGATTCTTACTTGTATTAATATCCCAGTTGTGGTAACTTATTAAAAAGTTTAATGCCTACATAGCGATAACTTTGTGTGGTTTTGTTAAGCCTATGTTGTAGAGTTTCAATCATTTGACAGTTTCTGGTGTTATCTTATATTATACATATGTTTATTTTGCTTTGTAAATTTCAAAAATTAATTCTCAGTTGACATGTTTGTTACAGATACACAGGAACTACAACGAAATGCCTGAATTTGGGTTCATACAATTATCTTGGTTTTGCCCAGGCAGAAGGTCCATGTGCAGATGCAGCCACGGGAGCAATCAAAGAATATGGCTGCGCCATGTGCAGTCCTGTTCAAGAACTAGGTAAGTTGGAAGCTTTATTTTCATTTACTGTTAGTGACTGATTCAAACCTTTTCTGTTCACAATGCAAGCCAGTATTTTCTCAGCATAATTAAGTTAGTTTACTGTATCACTAGAAGTAGTAGAAATGATAAAACATAAATGGAGCAAAAAGTGTTTTTATCATTTTGACTTTTTGCTCCATTTACGTTTTTATCATTCAGACTACTTCTAATGATTCTGTTATGCTCTATTGTGAGTAGAATTATTTTTGATGAAGTGGTGAAATTGAAATCTCTTCAAAGCCTTGAGCTTCTTTGACTGTCACTATTTTTGCTGGCTGTATAATTAAATTTGAATATAGGCCTACAGTATTATCTTTAAAAAAAAAAGAAGTTTTATCAAGTATTACGTCCTAAAAAAATTAAATGGTTAGCATAATTCCAGGATACGTTTCCATTTTTAGTTTGATTTATAACTTTTTAAAAGTAAGTCTTGTAAAGCTGAACTTTCTCATGAGCAGCCTTCACTATAGGCATGTACCAACAGCAAAGATACTGAAAAATGTACACCTAATTCAGTTTAATTAGGTTTAGTTCAGTTCTGTGGACGAAAGAAATAGATTAACAGAGCAATGATGTTTACGTCAGGAGTCGAGGATACCATATACCACGTGAATACAGCGCTCTGTCGCTCAAGGTCAATATGCCTGGTCCCCTTGCTGTGTAGTACATACCTACATATACCCTGCTAGAAAATTAGGCAATTGACCAGGGATGGTTAAATTATGTTCATTACATTCACCAATCAAATCACTCGTTTTATATTTATATAATGCTAAAATTCATTATCAGTGTATTTAAAGTGTAGAAATTGCAATCAAATTAAAAACATTTGTATTGAAGATCTTTTCCCCTCCAGAAAAAGAAATAAGATACATATATGTATCAAGGAGGTTGCAAAAAAGAGCTCTCTTATTATCTAAAGCAGCGATGAGAAGGTTATACATACACCATTTGTAACACTTTATTCTGAAGTTCTGCAAAATGAATAAGGGTTCTAGAAAGTTTATACAGGGAAGTTATTACTATGCCATTTGATGAGCCGCCTCATCATTTTCAACAGTTACACTCCATCTCAGATGAGTTCGGTTAGTAATTAAAATAAGGGAAGTAGTGTATGTAACTCATCTCAATATTATTTTTCATGAATAAGGGTTGTTGTTATAGCAGATCGTACTCAGTCAATAAGTGAATCACTTGCCAGTGTTTTGCATTATGAAAGGAAGTAAACAATACAGGTATTCACTTGCAGTGATTCAAAAGTATAATACAATTTAAGCTGCATTGTTCAAGGTGTTCGACACAAAGTGCTTAGAAATTAGGTACAGTATGCTGTAATTATGATGGTATTGTTAAATCTCATAAAGAACCGTTCTTCCCTTCCTTTACAAGGCTGAACTCAACTGCTAACTATGTTTGTGTGTATGTGTGGAATGTTAAGGAAAGGAAATACCTATTGTAAGTCCGGTAGGAGGTAAATCTTTTTATTGCCAGCTGTCTAGAAACGTAGGAGACCAAAGTGATCCAGCATACAGCAATAACTAATAAGTTTTTTTAAAATTACAAAAGTACATTAAATGAATTTTATAGGTAGATGAACACTATTTTTTATAAAAAAAAAAAACACAATAATCATTCAAGTTGTACTCCATTGTACTTCAAGAATCAAGATGGTTTTGGACAATATGAAAGGAGTCTTTTAACACCATTAGACAAATTGTCTTTAGGAGGGAAGGTGGCAGATCCTGCTCTTTAAAAAAAGACTCAACAAACCTAGTATTGCTGTCCTAGCACCAGTCAGTAGTCCAATGACCTTCCAGTGACTGATGTTACAACTGTTTACAGGCGGAACTATGATTGTTATATTATCATCCTTCTGGAAGAAATAATTATATTCATAAAAGGCAACAGGACATCTTTACATGGTCTACTGACTCAGTACATTTGGTTTAAGCAGCACTTAATTTGGAACATGCAGTGCAAGGGTAGGAAGAGTCCGCTATTTCTGAAAACCAGCTCGCTACATTATTCATTTTACGTTTCCAGGATAAGCTCAGTCCAGTGTATACACTTAGATAAAATATGAGCTCCATTTCACTAACTAAACTATGCCACTTTTAACAAAATTTCATGTATTTTGTCGACTTTCATCAGTGGCATGCATACTTCCACAAAAAGGTCAATTTACCAAAACAAGAAAGCCCATAATTTTCAAAATGCTGTTCAATGAGTATTAAAAATAAATTTTTCCATGAGACAATGTTAATGGAACAAAGAATATGAACAGAAATCATCCTACATATTCCTTAATAATGATTTATCATGAAAGATACTGTATACCAAAAAAGCATCACAGCTCAGTAAATATGCTGTGTAGACCATAAGTTCCTTATGTCAAAATGTCTGTCTGAATCCACTCTACAATCCCTCAAAATTTGAGAAATATTCATATGTAATGTCACAAGAGATTGAAATTTCATCGATAAATTTACAAGCAACAAAGATAATCCAAACCTCGAGTTACATTTTTTGTAACTGTTTAGCAAATTCTTTCTTATTTAATCATGAAGTGAATAAATGAAACCACAAAAATGAATAAAACATGTACCCAATTGTGTTATGAGCAAGATAGCCAGTGCCATCCATGAGGCGTTGAGATAAACAATTGTAAAACAGTTCATTTATCACATACCAGATCTTTCATTAGGATCAACTGATTTATCATTTAGATTTACCTCATTCTGCAATAATATCATGCAATTTAATAAATTTTATTTATTATTATATGAGGTTTAAAATGATTCACTACAAATATAAATAATTATACATTTTTATAGTTCCTTTTTCTCATATGCAGCTTATGTATACCCAATCATTGTGTTCAATGATTTTGATCAAATAAGCTACATGTATGAAGATGTTTCAGTGTTCAATCCTTGTTAATTTACATAAAGAAAACAAGTGCAGGTAGGTACGATAAAATGAAAGTGATAAAAGTAAAATAAAACTTGCAATAAGTTGACTTTCTACATATTCTTATACTGGATTGGTCACTGATTCATGAGCTATATAGTCACTTTAATGATTTTCAGAGTTACTCTTGCAATGTTTTATTGCCACAAGCTTTCTTTAAGCTATAAATCTTGGAAGTCTTTAGTGCTTCATTTTAAAAAATTGTTAATTTTTATTTTTAATTATTCATTGAGTTAAGTTACTGGAATTGCTGGCAGAAATTCATAGCAGTGAGTTGTTGTTAAGTTTTTGTTTCATTCTCTTTCATAGTGTACCTGTTAGAAAATTCTGTAGTGTATCCCTTTACATTAATTTATGTTATGATTTATGTTGTGACTTCTTCTTTCTTTCTTTCTTTTATCGTAGTTTCACCTCTCCCTTGTAGGATTTAAGCGACCCAAGCCGCCCGGGCTGTGACTTCTTAATGTGCTTATTAGTTGATATTATAAAATCTGCATTTTCAGGAACACACCCACTTCTAGTCGAGCTGGAGGAAACCACTGCTAGATTCCTTGGTGCTGAAGATGCCATTGTATTTGGAATGGGATTTGCCACAAATGCACTAAACCTGCCAAGTCTAGTCTCACCTGGTTGTCTTGTGTTGAGTGATGAGAAAAATCATGCTTCATTAATCCTTGGTTTGCGGCTTTCTGGAGCTACAACTAGAGTATTCAGACACAACAGTAAGTAGGACTTCAATAGTGGAGGTGCCAGGTTACCTATACCACCCCTCCTTCCTAAAAATCTCAGCAAATTTTACGTTCATCGCATGCAAAGAAGTGAAACAATCTACGGTAATAAATTGTAGTTTTCTTTTAGATTATTTATAGTACAGTTTGTTTAGAAAAAAATTCCAAGTAATTCTGCCACTAAATTCAAATTCAGACTGATGGTGGTGCCAAGGCACCTATGGCACATTTCTTCTGCAGGGTCTATGTGAACATTGCTGATGTGCCGGATGTCATGTTTATGCACACATCAAATGCTGTAGATCTGGGCCAGGATTGAACCTGCAACCTTGACACAGAAAGCCAGTCTGTTTAAAAGTCAGTAGTGTTATTCTTACATACGTACATTATTAGAGGGGCATCATGAAAGAGACAGCTTGGAGTAGGTAGCAATCTTACTTGTCAACTCATCGCATGCGCTCTGATTACTGATGGGCTTGTTAAAAATGATAGTGAACCAGAAACTGTGACCTCTTGTTGGCTGACTCGCCATTACTTGTCAACCTGTCACTTGTCTCACCTGTCGCTTTGTGAAATAGGCCTCTGGTATTAATTGTTAACAAGTGTTCTAGTATGTAATGTACTTAATACAGAGAAACTTTTAGTGCTGTGCATACAGTCTATTTTAAGTAACTTCTCATGTTCTCATTTTTCATTGCCAGATGTTAAAAGTCTAGAGAAACATCTGAGAGAAGCTGTTGTGCTTGGACAACCCCGTACTCGCAGACCATGGAAGAAGATCCTTATAGTAGTAGAAGGGGTTTTCAGTATGGAGGGCTCCATTGTACATTTACCAGAGATAATAAAACTGAAGAAAAAATACAAGGTAAAATTCTTCTTAATACTTTAAACAATTGACCTGCAAAATATCATGGAAGACATTATTTTTCAGTGAAATGGCTAGAATAATAAATAAGTCTGTGGATTACCATTCTCAAAATGTTACTCCACTACATAAATATTTTAAACTGATGTACTAATGCCCAAGTGCACCAAACTCAGTATTCAGAATAAGATTGTTGCACCATGCTTGGTTTCGACCTTTACCTCTGTATAATGTTTATCGGCTGTGAAGGAGCTGTAAAGTGAGAAAATGATAGTTTTCTTTCCAAGATTGAGATCAGCGTAATATATCATATTTTCGATATCTAGGCCAAAAGCTAACTGAACATAATGAATAACTAGAGACAGGTGGGATCTATTTGAAGAATGAACAACGTACCTATCTTTGCAAATACCGTGTTTTGACCTTCCTTTCTTACCTTAACCAAACCAGGTCCATCCAGTACTGTAGTAGGCCTAATCAACTCATTATCACGATTGATACAATATCTGTGGTGTTTGAATTCAATGTCATAAAAATATACACAATATAATATTCCATTTTATTCTTATGAACATTTATTACTGAACAATAAGGCAACAAATAAATGAAATATGGAAAGCCAGTGGACCTAGGCCTAATTTACGGTGAAGGGCTACATGCATCACAATATAGCCTGTGTACCGGTACATAGGGTATGTAATCAATTTATCAAACTTGCACATACACAAACATAATTATAACAGCCCTTTCATGGCTATGTACATGACTTTGCACCTAAAATTTACACTAGTCGAACAGGAATAAAGGCTATGTCAAACTTAGAGCAGAGATTCCTTGGTGTTGCTTTGCCTTGGCAAGGTTGCCTTGGATTGCACATGTGTGAGAATTATTCTTTAAAACATAAATGTTATTTTGTTGAAATGTACAGACTATTAGAGAGGATTACATTAACACAAATATTAAACAGAAACAGAGAGAGAGAGAGAGAGAGAGAGAGAGAGAGAGAGAGAGAGAGAGAGAGAGAGAGAGAGAGAGAGAGAGAGAGAGAAACTAGCTGCCATGGCTTCATATCAGAGTAACCGTGATATATTCGAGCATTTGGAAACCGCTGTATTGTAGCAATGGTGCACAGGTTTTCTTAGAATACCCCGATATTACTTTTACCCAGGTTATGAAACAGCTGAGAAAATCGGAGAATGGTGCACTCGGGCATAAATGTTGACCTAAATCAGAAATCTTGCATTTATTTGGTGTCTTGTAGATGCAGTAGATAAAACCTCTGTATTTACCAGTCTGGGGTTACATGAATATGTTCCTGCTATCCAGTAAATATAACATGAAAACCCCTTAATATAAGTTTCTCTGTGTGGTTCCTGGTTAGTGTTGCTGACTACAAATCTGGAGGTCTTGGTCCTCCTTGAGTTTTTCGAGGGTAGGGCTGTCTGGAACTAGATGCACTCAGCCTTGTGAGGATAACTGTGAAGCTGCTTGATAAAGAAGTAGTGCCTCTCCATCCAAGAAAACTATCGTTAACAACTGTGGACATTGACATCCCCTCATACTGCCATCTACCATGAAGTCAAAAGACAGAGATAGATGATGCAGAGGTCAAATGGTAGGCCCTACCCTGCCATAGGGTGTAGTGCCGTGGAGTTTAGTTTAGGTTTATATTATGAATAAAATTAACATTATTTTATGACATTGAGCTTAGCTTAGATGCTTCCTTCATGCTATGACGTGTTTGTGCTAAGCATGTAATTAAAGTAAATTCAGTACCAGTACTCTAAATAATGTCTACATAATTTTATTTCATTTTAGGCATACCTGTACTTGGATGAAGCACATAGTGTTGGAGCTCTAGGAGAGAATGGCAGAGGAGTGCTAGATTATTATGGCTGTGATCCACACGATGTAGATATTTTGATGGGAACATTCACAAAGAGCTTTGGTTCAGCTGGAGGATACATAGCTGGGTCTAAAGTAAGTGTATTAAAATCATGATTCACTTTAACATCTTGTTTTTTATAAACATTTAAGGGGACAGATGGTAATAAGTGTAATTGCAGGAAAATATGTATAGTAGGAACTGTAAGGGATCAAACGAAAAAACCCTGAACTGAACAACTTCATTTCTTTATTTTACTGCTTTATGAGAATCTGTATAATACGTAGGCTTAGCTTTCAAGAGAATAAGGGGTTAAGGAAAAAACAGCAGACAAAATTTGCCTTCGATTCTAAATAATCACTTTTTGTGAAGAAATTTACTGTATTTTGTCACATGGTAGGTACAGTAAGTCTGTTTCACACATTCTTAACAAAATTATGCTCACTTTACACAAAAATTATATAATTTGAAAACCTAGTGGTCTACTGTTAGGTTAACACATTTAAATAATATGTGTTCACACTTGTATGGTGGGTTTTTAGGAGGTGTTTTAAAAAAATTATCATTTTATATTTTTTAGGAAAAATCTGATGTTTTGTCAAGTGAAAGAATAATTCGTATTTCTATCATTTGTTCATCTGTCAAAGATCTCGAGAAAGGGTGTTTGTTTAATGCGGCTGCAGCTTACAATCACTTGGTCCCAGCACATTCATTGCATAGGATATCGAGCACTTGACAGAATGAAAAAGAATTTACTAATGTAAACATGTAATCTTCAGGGCCCGGATTTTGGTGACCTAAAAGTACCTTAAAAATGAGCTATAAAATGACTGCAAAAGTACAAAAAACTGACCTGAATACTAAAATAAGACCCAAAAATATGTATGAAAATACTAGTTTATTCATCAGATTTGTGTCTATCCTACATTTATGTTGTTGACCCAATTATAGGCTTGTAATTAGTTAATTGGTATATCTATTTATGTCTTTACTTATTTATTGACCTTTGGGAAATTTTTGGTTGCAATCAGTCATATTACAATACAAGAAAGTACAATATTCTTCTTTTCCTGACTTTGGCCGTCTGTGGGCTGTGTGGAACCTAAGTCTTTCTGGTTAATCTCTTCTTCTTCTCTTCCCAGAACCTCTTAATTCTTTCACTTCTGATCTTTTTCTCTTCCTCAGATACTACCCACTTGGGCCTACATTTTGGTGTTTTCTCTTTGAATGTTTTGATGCTGTCAGTTCTGTTTCTAAAACTCTTTTCTGTTGTGAATCATGTCTGCTGTAAGTTCGCTTTCCACTGCATCTTTCTTCTACCCACTTCGTAGATGTTTTCAGTCCAGTGATGCATTTGAATATCCTCTTAGTCAGCCGGTTCTAATCCATTCTCGCCAGATGTTCTTAGAATTTCAACCTTCATTTCCGCATGGCGACTGTGATTTTCTTGGTATGCTTGTAGAGGTTGTCATTTTTCCTGTTCTTCCATGTCCCATCAACAGTCCTCTGTGGTCCTAGAATTTTTCTCAAGATTTTCCTCTCCTTTTTTTCAAGTTCTTGAAGCTCCCCTTTTTTAATTAGTGAGGCACTCCGAGGAGTATAGACCTCCTGGCTTTACAACTGTATTTATTTAAGTGGAGGGAAAGGAAATAGACATTAAATCCATGTCTGGGATATTAATACAAGTAAGAATCAGCTTGAAAACTTTTTTTATGTCATAACCGGGATTTGAACACAGATCTTCGGCTTAACGCACCGATGCTCTACCATTGAGCTACCATGACAACATGCCAGTACGACATCAAATTCCTCAACTGATTCAGAAGACAAGGCAGACCACGGGAGGTTTCTCCGTTGAGAACACACATCCATGGATGTCGTACTGGCATGTTGTCATGGTAGCTCAATGGTAGAGCATCGGCGCGTTAAGCCGAAGATCCGTGTTCAAATCCCGGTTATAACATAAAATTTTTCAAGCTGATTCTTACTTGTATTTATTTAATTACAATACATATTGAACAGTATTGTTAGCTGAATTTATATGTATTTATGTCTATTTTTAGCAACTGGTCAATCACCTGCGTGTCAATAGCCATGCTGCCTGCTATGCATCAGCCATGTCTCCTCCAATCGCACAACAGATTATCACTTCTATGAAGATTATTATGGGTGAAGATGGTACACTTGAAGGTTTGGAAACTTTTTGTTTTAACAAAATGTGAAATTAAAGTATTGTATTATGAAAAATAAGACACCAGTATAGCAGTTATGACAGGATTTCCAGGATATGATAATCCTAGGGGTGAGGATATTTGAAAGAAATTATGCACAAACATGCATATTAATAAAAATAACCCCTTCGACTAAAAACTTCCAATGTACTCTTACAAAGAAAGAAAGAAAGAAAAAAATTAAAGTAGAACTTAGCAATGATGTACATGAGTGTACGGAAACTTTCCATTGCTCTAGTTTCTTCTATTGTTTTTTTCCATTTAAAGTTGGCATTGAATCTCCGTATCATCTATGTTCGACACCAACCCTGGCTTTAATTCAGGTCCAAATACAAGCATTAGCCTATGAATAACACTCACGCATTGGTGAGCAGTGAAAGGGGTAGAGTGTGGGAACATTTCACTTGACTGGCTTGTTATTGGTCTGATGTCAAAAGTCTGGCACTCAAACTTAATGTATGAACGCAGGTGGGTTTCAGGTTCAGGAGCGGAGGAATGAGGGGAATAAGACACTCATTAAGTGGAGGGTTAGCCTCTGCTGTGTATCCACTAATGCTAAAATAGGATATCGTCGTTGATACTGCAATACGTTGTATGTAAAAAAATAGCCATTTTGATTTTAGTGCTTTTGTGATCAAAATGATCAGACCTACCTTCTTGTAATTTTAATTTTAGTGCTTTTATGATCAAAATGATTAAACCTACTTTCTGGTAAGAACTTAGATCTGATCATTTTGATCACAAAAGCACTAAAATTAAAAGAAGGTAGATCTGATCATTTTGATCACAAAAGCACAAAATTAAAATGGCAATTTTTTTACATACGACGTATTGCAGTATCAATGACGATATGTGTAGGGGTTCTGGCAGAGCCGATTATGTATTCCCTTACCAACATAAACCACTGTGCGTTGTGTATGATGATTTCTTAAGATTCCAACCAGGTGAAGGAGTTTATGTAGTCTGAGCTGGAAACCAGCAATAAGCCAACTACAACAAAATCAGGCCAAATCAGGACCAATGAATTAAGACTGCATCTCCAACCAATAGGTTGGCGGTGCTTCACCATAAGTTTTCTTGCCGTCTGATTTGCTGCCTTCCATCAGCTCAATTTTTAGTATGTTGGAGCTCCATCTATCCCCTAGCTCACTTCTTTCAGAAGATGGCTGCAGAGCTTGTAGCAGACATAAGCTTCAACTGCAAAAACTCCTTCACCCGTTTGGAATCCCAAGAAACCGTCATACGTAACCAACATTGGGAAAGCCTCAAGTCTCACTGCTCATTATATTGGAAAGATCCATGCACTCGACTGGTACAAGGTACCAGTGGCGGATCGTGGATGTAGGAACAGGGTGTTGCACTATTTTACTGGAATTAGATGCATACAAATACATACTAAGATTACTTGCAACCTGATAATATATAAATACTCGCTTCGCTCGTTCAGGGCTCTGTGATTTTCAGAAAAAAAGCTTTTTTTTATGAACTGACACTGTAACGAAAGTAGAGTCTTTGTATTTAGACTGCCGTAGCCCATAATTACTGTTTAGCCATACTAAACCTTTTAAAAAGAGTGCAGAACGACTTTAAGGCTTTTCTGGGGTAAAAATTAAAAAATTTTGAAGTTTTTGGAATTTTCTTGTCGGTTACACGCTAAACGCTGTAAGTTTGTCACCTAGAAGTTTGTAAACATTAATGCCAATAAAAATTTTAGAAGTTTTTTGGGAGGTAAAAAATTAAAATTGTGAAGCTTTTGGAATTTTTCCATTGATTATAGGCTAAAAGCTATGCCAAATGTCAAGTTTCTAGCTCATGGGGAAGTGGGTAAACATTAATGTCAGTGAATGGGTGATTTAGACTGTGCTAGATGTGAATGACGTTAGACTAAACAGTTTTTCCACACTTGTAGAGCAGCTAGAATCACCAAATTCGGCATACTTATGAAAGTTGGATGTGCCAATATTTCTGCTACATTTTATGATTTTAGCTGTTCTATAAATCATAAAAAGCATTAAGTTATTTAATGTGTAGAAAATTACACAATTTAGTTAAAATAAAAATATGTAACTCTAAGGCATAACCGATGGAGATACAACAAAAAGTCATAGGAGCAATTGGGATCTCTGTGAGGGACTTCATAGTTCACGTGCTTGGAGATGGGAAACCTTGCTTTCAGAGCAGCCGACACGACAGAGAAGACAAGCGGCGAAGACAAGCCTTGTTGCTGAGCTGCAAGCGACGACCAAAACGTTTAAACCTCGGGCGGGTTACCACGAAGTCAAGCCTGTCACACCCGTTACTAGCCGGCAAGATGAGGCAGCAAGTCGTGGCTTTTCAAATGCGACGACCTCCGCGCATTTACATGTTTAAATGATTTTAAATAGTTAAAAATCATGGAGGCATGTTTCCAGTCAATAAGAACCTATGACAAAGACGATTTGGAAGTAGTTTAATAGTATTAAGTAATAAAAAGTCTAAATATTCTTTACATTCGTCGTTGTACAACACTGCAACATGATCAGAGGCTGCCACTGCAAGGTACAATGGTACTAACTTTGGAATGAAAACATAAGCTAATTTTAATTACTTTAATGGAATTTCCATATGGCCTAAATAGATATTATTCAAATTATGATCTTATACAAAGAATGGATAATGAATAGTTCAAGCTCTACAACCATCTGTCTGATGTAGACAGATAGACAATTGGGCAAGAGCAATTAAGACAACATAGTATGGCTTGCATACTTATAAAAGAATATTTAAAAAATATATATATTATGCTATAGATATTGTAATTAAGAAGGCCACAAATTCAAGAGGTATTGAATAGTAGTAATAAGCACAATAACATTAATGAAAACTTGAAGTAAAGTCTGATATAAGTGCCATATTTGTGAAAATTGAGTTTTTACAGAATTAATTATTAATGTACCGAGCCCTATAATGTTCAAAGTGCTATGTGTTGAATGAAAGAAAATCTCATTTTCCTGGGAAGTTTGAAAATGGCACTTATATCCTTATTTACTTCAAGTCTTCATTTTGTGTTTACAGCAGTGAAAACAGTCAAGTAGCATTTATTATTATTATTGTTGTTATTGTTTTCTTACATCTAGGATTATTATTATTATTATTATTATTATTATTATTATTATTATTATTATCATCATTATCATCATCATCATTCAAATTCAATATTTATGTCTTAATCTAGGAAAAAAAAGAATTCTACAGCTAGCAAGGAATACAAGATACTTCCGTCGAAGACTGAAGCAGATTGGAGTTATTATTTACGGAAACGATGATTCACCTGTAGTGCCTCTTCTGGTTTACATGTTTTCAAAGATTGGGTAATTATCCTATTGTTAATTCGATTTTTAAAAAATACTACTCAGTTTTCTGTTGCTATAGAGTGTTGTCCTCTGCAACCTTTTTCTACTCACAGCACACCATAAATTAGTACAGTCAGACCTCTGTATAAAAGAAATCGATATGATAATCCTGCATTTAGAGATATTTTTCTTTGGTCCTGGCAAATTGCCTATCATAATAATGTTAAATGTAACTCACTACAACAATGAAGATATTTTAGAAACAACCTTTTACAACAATATCTTGAGGTTCAGTTGTTATTCCAAACCGGTAGCTTAGCCCTGTGTCATTACCAGCCACCAGTATTGTTTTTTTGTTTCCTAGACATTTCAGGAGAGAAGGGTACAGTGGTGATGGAAAATAGGGTAATTGAGGGTAAAATCATCTACATGTGCAAAAACAAACAATGAGGACGGTTGCTACTTCAACATGCACATCGTGTGTAATAAAAACACCATACAAACCAAATTGTTTTAATTTGCTTTACCTATGTGGTGACTTGTGTCTTTTTCTTTCTTCTTCTCACCTTCTACGAGTTTGAAATTGCTGTCATGTGCCTAGGACAAAGCTTGGGATGATTTGTGATGTTAAACCATTCTGAAAATTACTATTTCAGTGTGCTTGTGCATAGTAGCTATGGTTACCCCTCAACGGAAATCGATAAGTTTAGAAACAAAATTGGGGGTATTTTAAGATTTGTATTATTGAATCATTATTTTTCGCTTCTTTTCATGTCTGTTCCTTGAATCCTATAGTACACAAACTATTCTGCATGCAGTCTTCCTAATATAGTGTATACGACAGTGCCTCAATATAACAATAACCCACATATAACAATACAATCTGCTAGGGCCAACAAATATCACTGTATGGAGGTCTGACTGTTAATAAATTTCATTTTCAGATAAGGGATAACTAAAACTTACCTGCATCCATATCACACACACTTCAGCATCCATACGATAAAACACACATTATACATAAACACGTTAAAACAATGATGTCACAGTATTAGAAGAGTCACGTTACGAAGCTGTATCAAGTACTGTATTTAATTAAGAATATCCATTTTGGCACATCTGCAGCTGATTGTTGGACAACAGAAGGATCCAACTGTTAGATGGAGTATGACTATGGCTGAGTCGTGTTGTGTGCTCAAAACACGTTCAGGTTATTTCTTGATTTAAATGAAGTTTTGTATATCTCCATCTCAAGCATAAATGTATATTTAATAACTACACTATATTATATTCCTATAAAATTTTAGGTTTTAATATTATTTAATCATGAATGGAATGTTATTTTTTGTATACAGACTGTTAATGAATAACATCAAAATATTTTACCTGTGTATAGAGGGGACATAGACAAGTAACTTTTATTAGGAGATTCATGCTCTATGACGTAAAATGTGTATGCTACAGGGCATTAAAGTCAATACAATTTGGTGCTCGTAAGTCAATAATGAAGTGAATTAAGGTTAACATTTTCTTTAAATTAGTGATCAATAAAAACCTGATTCTTAATCATTCATCAACAGCTATATCATATCATAATATTTAGGAAGTTTATACAGTGAAGTAATTATTATATAAAAATAATAATGAGATGGATTGTAACACACTAACTTCACTAGAATCGTCACTAACCTGGACTGCAGTTTCGAATGGTATCCTTATTCCATGGAGGATTCCACGGAGTCTAGCTGAGGATAAATGAGGATGCCATTCGATGCAGGATGCAGTTTCGAATGGCATCCTCATTCCATGGAGGATTCCATGGAGTCTAGCTGAGGATGAATGAGGATGCCATTCGAAACTGCAGTCCAGGTTAGTGACAATTCTAGTGAAATTAGTGTGTTACAATCCATCTCATTATTATTTTTATGGCTATATCATAATTTAGTGTTTCCATAATCTGCAAATTTTACAGACTAATCACATGACTGGCCACTGCTGCAATAGTTTTTTATTCATAACTAACAGTGTTGTTGTTGTTGTTGTTTTTTTTTTTTTTTTTTTCAAATGTTAGAAGTCAGTGGCGGCCATGCCCAGGGATATTTTATGCTGTAACACGAAAAATTGAATCCACAGAGCAAAAATCTCCTAATAAAAATTGCTTGCCTATGTCCCCTCTATATACAGGTAAAATATTTTGGTGTTATTCATTAATACTCTGTATAATGTTTTAGTACTTAGTTTTTAGTAGAATGGTCAAACAACATGTCTAACTTTTTTGTTCTGTTAAAATTGTTGCATTCATTGAGAAAATGAAAAAAATATTGAATCTTATTTTTCAGAGCTGTTGTTCGAACACTGCGTGCAAGAAACATAGCAACTGTTGGAGTAGGTTTTCCAGCAACACCTTTAATGGAGGGTCGAATTCGTTTCTGTTTGTCAGCTGCACATACAAAAGAACAGCTTGATAAGGTAAGTAGAGAGGTTAGTAATAAATACTGTAGAAAGATAATAAGTAAACCTTCACATGTTTTTGAAAACATAGTAGGCCTATAATGGTTCACTGTTAAAAAGTTCCACCAAGGTACTGTTTATTAATAAACCTTAACATACTGGTTCTTGAGAATATGTTAGGAGAAAAACTCATCTGATACTGGGATTTGAACCCATGACCTTTGGCTTTATGTGTCAATGCTCTACCAACTGAGTTAGTCAGAGTTCAATTCACGGCACCAAACTAAATCTCTCTGTGACTCTACCCTTAATGGTCTACCTCACTGCTCTAGCAACTGAGAACAGTGAAATAATTACTGTTACCGCCAGGCGACCCTTCCTCTGATAGTGGACCGTATTGAAAATTATTTGTGGGTTCGATTCCCGGCAATAACATGCGGGGGATAGAGATATGAGGAGAAGAATTGGATTGCATTTCCAATCTTCAAATGGGTAAATTGATACAAGAATTATGCACACTTGGGCGATGACGTTGCTTGATTAACATAAGCTTGAGGTTTGGAATTAAATGCACTTCTTGAATCCTGCAGTTCTAGTTGTATCCAGGTACACATATAGATGCACTGGTAGACTGTATTATTCGGAGGACCATTTGATGACGTAATAAAATATAGCTTGTAGAGATTATTATTTCAAAGCTGAAAGAAGCACTTTTAGCGACGTTGTAGATGAATCCTTGTGATGAAAATTATGTTGAATACGATGTAAGATAATTGGATCTCTTAATCCAACACAAAATGAAGTTGAAAAGGCTTTTCGCCCGAATTTAACACTGTATGATGTGCTAAACGATTTGTGGAATAGAGCACATTGCCCTTGAGAATGAGAATGGAACAACCAAATCGTTGTCCATTTTTTGAAGAAGAAGTAGTGAATAGAATAAAAATAGAGACAACTGAAGGTTGAAACAATAAAAAATCGCTAACCCAATGATAATAGCTTGACTTAAAGATTAGATTAATTAATCAATACATTAAAACACACTATACTAAATATATAATAAATAAAATAAAACAGAATTGATAAATTAGTAGTTATTTAAAAAATAAATAAATCATTTTGGAGTTGAGATTAAAATAACAATTGTCAAGACATACATTGAATGGATTGAACTGTAAGCATATAAATGACAAATGAAAAATCAAAGCCATCTGAAGTAAATTCAAGGCAAGCAAGAGAAAAGGTATTACATGACGTAACAATTACAATGAAAATAACCACATACCTCATCACAAGA
Organism: Ectobius pallidus; assembly: GCA_964059195.1. NCBI lineage: Eukaryota > Metazoa > Arthropoda > Insecta > Blattodea > Ectobiidae > Ectobius > Ectobius pallidus. Next base: position 82,507,913 of record CAXKWD010000003.1, read on the forward strand.
GATGTTGGAAATGTCCTCCTCTTGCATCCACACAACACTGACATCTTTTCAGGAAATTTTCTTTTGTGCACATAAGTTCAACTTCTGAGATAGAGTTAATTTCTCTTGTGATATTGTCTTTAAATTCTTCTAATGTATGGGAAACTGACCTATACACTTTATTTTCCAAGTTTCCCCATAAATAATAGTCACATACTGTTAGATGAAATTAAAGACAATATTACAAGAGAAATTACCTTTGTCAGTGAGACAATAAAATCAAAGCTTTTGTAACATCTGTTGTTAAATGTAAGCATTACTAATTTAAGGAATGCTTTAAATGAGGAAAAGTAAGTTTAATCTAAATTAATATCAATCAATATTTAATTTGTTGTGAGCATCAAAAAGATGCTATAGACTGTACAAAATATGATTAATTACCGATAAATACAGTAAATACAAATACAACAGAACAAGTATAAACTTAGGCCTAAGAATGAAATACGAATTAATGAATGAAATACAATACAATACAAATACCTTACAACACAAAGAATGAAATATAAATTAATATGAATTGGTTTGAAATTAGAATTTTGGTCTATAGAAGGATGTTAACAGAAGAGTGGAAAAATTCCTTTATATCATAAAAGGTATTTTCTGTTGGTCAAAGTTGCAAGACTGTTTTTAATCGATTAAAGTGCAAGTCATGTGCCTCTTGCATGGCATGCAATGGCAATCAAGCTAAACCATTTTTTTTTTTTACTTGCTGAGTCTAACATGTGGGTTAGAAAGATGATAATAATTTATACCTTGTGTGACAAATATTAATTTATTAATTAATAAGTAATAGTAGATATATACAGTGCTTTTTTTCTAAAAAAGGATTTAAGGACTACTCTCGCTTTTGACTTGGCTGAACATAGCCAGACTTACCCATATATTTAGATGAAATTGGAGTCAAGCAATATGCATAAGGTTATACGAATTTAAATATTCTGAGGTGGAGTCAGTTCATACACATCAATTCTACCCATAAGCTGCAATTTAATCCATGATACGCTCTCAGGGTTTCTTACACCTTTCACCAGAAGATGATAAATTTAAAATGAAAAGTACCTGTACCTCTATTTTCGAGAGTTGGAGCCTGACAGGTTTGCGACCAACCACAGAACTACTGCGGGATGTTGCTGATCATCTGACTTGTATGTAAGCAGAGTTGTTTTCACAAGGATTCATATACTTTAACACAATGAAGAAAATCTGCAGAATAGCCAGAGACAGAATGTTATGTGCAGCAGCATTAGTGCAAATAAATGCAATTTTAAGACAAGAGGTAAGGGGTATAACAAACTCTAATATTGAATCAGTAACTTTGGCAACGTAGCCTTGGTTACTATTGCAGCGATGCTGTAGTACTCGCTTGTTTTCCCAATCGCAATGCTAAAATCAGACCCCGCCCCTCGAAAATCAAGGGATAGATAACGAACGTAACACTAAAAATAGTTACTTTAATGCAAACAAAGTGTATAATCACTTTCGTTATTTTGTTTGGCACAAATTTCTCCAGATTTCAAATTGTGGAAATTAATGACTTTTTCTTATATGAAACTGGAAAAATCTTGAAGGGTATGCGTACCCCTGAGAACCCCCAGAAAAAAAGCACTGGATATAGGCCTATATATATATAATGGTTTGTAACACACTTATACTTCACTTTTATTGTTATTATATTCTTACTATCATTGTATTCAGTAGTGTCACACAACAAATAAATATGAATTTTTCAAATCATATTAAATGGTTTTATGTGCAGTAATCCCAGCACCACCCCTAATCCGCCCCTTCTGGGTGGGGTGGAGCGTTTTAACCCCATAATATTTTTCTGTACAAATCTACATTCTGTACAAATATACAGGGTGGACCGCTCGAATGTCCCTAATTTCAATTGTATGTGACGGGTGAACGATTGAAGATAGAAACTTACAACAACGTTTATATGAAAGAAAAACTCAACAAGTTTTGATATCCACGTCACCACATCTCTATGTGAGCTCCAGCAGTCACTGTGACGATATCAAGCCGATGAACAATTTCTTGCCAAGTACGTTGGAGTATGTCTTCTGAAATGCTCTCAATAGCCTCTATGATGCGCTCCCAAAGATCACGAAGGTCATTGACTGGGGTGGCGTAAACTTTATCTTTGACGTAGCCCCAGAGAAAAAAATCAAGCAGTGTTAGATCAGGAGATCTCGGGGGGCCATGCGATCGGTCCTCCCCTACCAATCCAACGGCCAGGAAAAATGTTGTCTAAAGTCATACGAACTTCATTGAACCAGTGAGGAGGAGCGCCATCTTGTTGGAAAAGGATGTTAGGCTGCAGTTGTTCAATTTGTGGAAAGAAGAACTGCTCCAGCATGTCAAGATATGTGGTACCACGGACAGTTTTCTCGGCGAAGAAAAATGGTCCAATGACTTTATTCTGCGACAGACTGCACCAAACATTCAACTTGGGACTGTCACGAACGTGCTCTTGTGTGGCGTGAGGATTCTGCGATCCCCAGATCCGCACATTATGCCGGTTTACCTTGCCTGATACATGGAGAGTGGCTTCATCCGAGAAGAAAATCTTGGACATGAAATCAGGATCAACGCCGTGACGGTTTAGCACCGTATTGGCGTATTCCACTCGTTTGGGCTTGTCATTCGGCTCAAGACGTTGCATTACCTGCACTTTGTATGCATACAGTTTGAGACGTTTGTGGACAATTCGTTGCAAAGGATTTTGGTACCTGAAGTTCCCGCGAAGCTCTTCTTAATGACTTCTGTGGGCTTCGCTCATATGCGGCTTGAACATTTGCAACCATTTCGTCGGATGCTCTGCGACCACCACCATGCTTCTTTAACACAGTTCCAGTAGTTAAAAATGTATCGTACCACTTCTTTATACTTTTAGCAGTTGGAGCATCATGGTTAAAGACTCGCCGAAACTCCCTCTGAACTCTAACAATTGATTTAAACTCCGCATACCACAAAACAGTTTGAGCTTTCATCTGCGGTGTCGCCATTTTGATAAACGATAAAATCTAAGAATGAAAACCGTATCATTGCACCATCTACCGACAGAATTTGAAACTTGTTGAGTTTTTCTTTCATATAAACGTTGTTGTAAGTTTCTATCTTCAATCGTTCACCCTGTACATTCTTTCACCAATTCTACAGTCACATAGAACCTATATGCTTCAACCTCTATTATGTGGCCTTTGTTTACATCTACTTTCTGTGATCAATTTTACCAGACTTTTCATACAGTGTGAATTGGACCAGGAGAAAATTTTAAGCATTACTACTATTGAAAGAAATCAGCCCTTAGTGTTTGTACCCCTGTTATTATGATCTCTGTACAACTCTAGATTCCTTGACCAATTAACACGAGATCTTACACACAGACCCTATAGAATCAGAAGACATTTCTAGGCAATAAAATAACTGATAAACTCACCTTTAGCTGCTTTTTACCCCTTTCATGTAATCTTTATACAAATTTACACTTTGACAGATCTATATTGTACATTTTGGTGTTGCAGGCATTAGAAGTGATCGAAGAAATCTCTGATACTTTAGGATTGAGATATTCACAAATGCCCAGATACAAAGGGGAGATAGTATATGGGGCAGAAGATGAGTTAGAGTGACATACTTATAAATTGAAGAAAACATTTTTCAATGTGATCGCTGCCTTAAGAAAAGAACTATGTTGCTGAACAAATATGGCCTTGTATCGGTGTCCGACCCATACTGTGATACATATCAGCGTGTGGAACGAGAAGATAGTGTCATTTAAGAGTGTCAGCATATATACTGAATGTGTGCTGTGATAGGGAACAACAACAAACTGTCCTCAAGTGCTAAACAGCAAACATTGTCAGTTTTGATTAAGTAAATTGAATTAGTGCAGCAAGTCATGTTCATGCAGTACATGTTCATTGAGGCATTACATCAAATTATTGAAGTCACGAGAGCTATTTCCATACGGTATTAACTGGTTTTCTTACATGAACGGTACAGTCTGAAGATACTTAATACTTAAGACTGGCATTTTATAACTATTATTTTCAAGAAATATTTTTTTATGAGTTAGGGTATAAAAGCAAATTTTTTTTGCAGTTACTGCCCCCGTTTCAGAATATAAATGGACTGATCGCTGCAATATTGATAGGAGTGCAATTAAAACATTTACACAGATGTGACAGCAGTATTCATTGTGATACTCTATTGAAATCAAGTGTGCAGTTCATTTTGCATCATTCAGAAGAAAACCGTTTAAATACACTTCGACCAGATTTCTGTAGACCAACATTTAGTACAAATCAGAGATGCACTACAAAAAGAATAGCATATCATCTTGCATAAACTAAACATAGTCTAAAAATTACTTTCCTTAGTGCAGATGCTACAATTCAAAATTCATCAGGTCTCTGTCTAGTAAAAGAAAAAGTTTCGAATCTGATTAATTTGTTTTGTATAATTGGTTACAATTATGTATTTAACATTCTCTACAAACTTGATAGTATAGGGAATTCATGTGCCATGACAAAAAAGAACCCTTGTTTGGTTTTTTCATATAAAAATATGTGTATGTACTATTATTTATAGTTTTGTTTTAATATTTTTGCCTAACAGCAGTCTTTCTTTCATAGTGCATCTCTGTGTGATAATGCCATATTTTCTCATTTAATCCACTTGTAAATTTCATAAGTCGTTCCAAAGTTGTTACATAATAGATAAAATCATCATGTAAGAGTAGTAGAATCTTCTTAACATTTCATAAAGCTGTAAATATTGAAAGTAGGAATTTCAGTTAGTGTAAATATTAGTATAATCAAGAACTGGCACTGTTATCTACAACATATTTTTTCCTGCAGCACTGAGCATTTTTCAGTTGACAATTAGGAAAAGCTAACCTACTGAAAGTAAGTTTTCTGTTAGTGTAGTATTTATTTTATCTCCTTAAAACAGTATATGCAGGTGACATTAGAACAGTATTACTGGTGCAGTGCTTTCTGAAAATATTAAATTCAGCATTTTAGTCAACAGAAACTATGTGACAGTTATGAAAGTTAAAATATGTTAAAAGTTTATTTCTTTAAAATAAGGAATATACAAGACTACAAATTATTTTCTATCGAAATGCTCAGATTTAGGCACCAGTTCAGGCATGTAGGTGTGTTTAATGATTAAAAAGAGTTACTGAAAAGAGTTGCCCATCGGATCAATTACATGATTTTGCGTAAATCGAAGGTGTCGTACTTAAAATCAATTGTATAAATTGTGTGATTTCAACCACATTGGCAATTAAAACACAGTGGATAAATAGAGGATTTATGGTATGGTTAAAACACCTGTATGTCTTTGGCATTTTTAGTCTTTTTGGACCTTTTTTGTACTGAAACAGATCTTGTGCAATGTAGTTTTTGTTTTTCCTTTTATTAAAATGTACAGTGATATCCACTGATTTGAATGATGAGTGCTTGAACAAATGTTCTTAAACCATGCTTGGTTGAAAGCAGTGGGTACAAGATTGTAGCAAGTAAATTTTAAGTGAAGTTTAGTACAAATGCTAATAATTTCTTTTGCGGAGAAAGTGAAAATGAATGGCTGGCAGACTTGCTGGGAAGCTTTGGAAACACCAAAGAGATAAATATATACGCTTCATTCCAATATTTTTTGTTTAAACTTTTGCAGTTTTTTTAATATAATTGTATGAATTCTGTACATATATTTACACACATACATACAAAGAAGCAAACATAAATGTACAGACAAGACTCTTCTCTCTCATTTCTAAATCTTAGGTAGTATAGTATGAAATTTCTCTTTGAACTTCATATTTGCTTACAGACAATAGAAAATTTGACAAAAAAAAAACATGTTTTCCAGTAGTAAATTATTAAGATTCTTGTATAAGAGAAACTAGCTTCAAAATGGTGTTCATTAGTAAAATTCATAGTACTTTTAACTTAAATGCTGATATTTTATGACAAGTGATTTCCAATACGTATTCACATAAAAATACTACAGAAAAATTATTATATTTAAACATGAGAAAATGAAAAAAAATGGATTCTTAAATTTTATATTTGTAATTCATATTTCTTCTCAATATGTATGAAGATTCAATTTTGTTTACATTAAATTGTGTTGAGTATTATACAATATTATTTAAATAAACACTATGTTCACTGTATGGTATACTTTGTCTGTTCAAGCAACCCTTAGAGGGGGAAGTAAGATTTAATTGTTTAATAAATATCTTTCACTGTAAATAAATGTGAGGAATAGGGTTCTGAAATACATGGAGTTGCCTGTTTTTGGGATGAAAAGTGTTACAGGAGTTACTAATTTTTTTATGTTAATGAAATAAAACTTAAAAAAATTTAGGAGTGGGGACCTGGATTTTAAATTAAGTAAATTTGAGGTGGCTAAAGGCCAAGGGGTATGAGCGACATTTAAAAAAAAGTGTGATTTAAGTGCAGGAATGGTTAGCTAAAGTGATAAATATTTGGGGGTATAAGTGAGATCTTGACAGGAAAACCACTCAACAGTAACAGCTCTTCTGCTTGGAGGACAAGAGAGACATCATACTAGCCCATAGTTTAACTTTAAACTTCATTTTCTACAAACTAGTTTTTTGTCACTTGTACTCCTTGTGTTCTAAGTGCCTCATTTTAAAAAAATGTAAATAAAGAGCTAGTGCAAATAATTTATAATTTGAAATTAACACTTTTTACAGATTACTCCAAAGAAACTCTGTTAAACATATGCAGTGCATCTTACTCATAATAATTACAGTATAAAAATATCTGAAACCAATAAATATGCAGTAGTTAATTAAGGAATACATCAGCCATATTACTATACCATCATAGAGAATATTGGGTAGGCAGTGGGAAATTATGAAAGCGCTAGTATTCTTGTCCATTTGGTGGAGAGTCCCTAGATGGGACCGGATCACCGAAAGTCCAGATTAAATGGAATTTGCTTTAAAATGCGTATACTTTACTGTAATACAAGATTTAGATGGGTAAAACTATAAAAATTGATTCTTTCATAAATATAGCTTTTCCTACAATTTAATTTTAGTTTTAATGCTACTTTTTACCTAGACCTAAGCTTTTAACCTACAAACTGATGTAAGATTTACAAAACAAAACATCTTTGTGATTAAAATTCAAAATCTATTGAATGTTTAGTACAAAAAATCTGTCCAGATTAATCTGATGACTGGATTAGTGGGATTCTACTGTGTATTCTTAGCATAAATCAGGTTTTCATAGTGGATGCCTTCACATCCCCAGGACAGCTGTTGCCACAATGCCCTCTAGTAGATTGGTATAAGTATGTTTTCTTTGACTTACATTATTAATAATAAATTTGCAGGTGCGCAGGCAAAGAGAGTTAAGTCCATCATCCTCAAAAATTGAGATATGTCCATAGAGTTATAGATAAAAATGTTCTCTACATTTGTGTTAAGTCCAGTAAGTCATATTAAAAATTGTACGGTAGTTATGGATGTGTGCCTCATGGGTTTGTCCATCTCTAAAGCTATGTTGGAAAGGTAAAGCGTGTTAAGTCACTCTAATTCTCAGTAACTAGAAAGTGGACTTAACTCTCTTTGCCCGCGCACCCAAGAATTGTTGAGGTGTATCACAGAAAAATAAGAAGATCAAGAGATGGCAGCGAATGGAGTATGAATCAGTAAAAGAAAACAATTTCATGTATTTCAGAATAATAAAAAATGCTAGTATTGCACACTTCACTTACCCTTCTTATTTATATAAGTTATTTATAGTGTATGGTAGATTGTTAGTGGCTGCTTCATATTTATTTCCATTAAGTAATTATGTATGACTGCTTCCGTTTTTATATTCTTGTATTGGTCTAAAATTGGTTTAATTAAAAGGCAAATGTTTAATGCTGTACGTTACAGTTGTAATAATATTTAGCAAACTGCACAAATTTGCTAACATTCCAGTATTTTGGGAAAACTGTTACTATTGCATTCCAGAAATACAAGATGTAAGAACATTTAAATTGCTCTGCTTCTTAGTTATGTAATTGAAAGTATATATGTATGTATAAATTCTCTATTTTTATTTCTACTTTTCTTCTTTCCTCTGATCTGATGTAACCTCATAAATTAAAACATTTTATTTTTATCCTGTGTATTTGCAGTTATTTGCAAGTTAAGTGAAATAATCAGTAAACCTCATATAACTCCATTTTTTTAAATCTGTTTATATACAGTATTCAGTCTGTTAATCAAGATCTATATATAGGTTTATTTTTACCTCCATCTGTTTAAAAATCAACGTAAATAACTTTGGTATGGAAACTTTATTTCTGGTTATCTGATAATTCCATCTGTAAGCTGTGTTCTAAAAAGAAGTTCGGAACATTTTAATAACCCACTAGAAAACCTAGCAACCAAAATGAAGTTTGTACTATCTATTATTTTATAAGATATATATTGATTTGGGTCTAGCTTGTATGCTTTCTGTATAAATGCCTGATCTAATTTCAAAGATCATCATCATTAATACTCACCAGATGTACACCAACTACCGACTGAATATATAATGTTTTCAAAAACAAATTGGTTGACCTTAACACACTTTAGACTTCACTTTTACCTGTTTTCTGCAGGACGATCATTTCGCGGACTTTTTCCGCATTTTCAACTGTCGGATTTCCATTTAGATCATCTCGATGTGCCCTCTGGTGTAGACTTTCTACAGTCTACACCAGAGGGCATATCGGGATGATCTAAATGGAAATCCGACAGTTGAAAATGTGGAAAAAGTCCATAAAATGATCGTCCTGCAGACTTTCTACACCAGAGGGCACATCTAGATGCTCTAAATGGAAATCTGACAGTTGAAAATGCGTAAAAAAAATCCGCGAAACGATTGTCCTGCAGAATACAGGTATAAGTGAAGTCTAAAGTGTGTTAAGGTCAACCAATTTGTTTTTGAAAACATAGTATAGTGCTTCACTGTTAAAAAGTTCCACCAAGATACTGTTTATTAATTACCGACTGGATGTTTGTGTTGCCCTTTTGAGACATTGACTTCATTTGTTTACATTAATTTATCACATAAGTTTAACTTGGGATGCACTTTTTGTGAAGCATGCAAAAAATGGATCCAGTTTTCAACTTATGATAAATTAGATTTAATACTTACTTTAATACTTTGGTAAGAGCAGAAAAGAAACAAGATGATGCACAGTGAAGGCTTAAGTGCATTAGAGATCGCAATAACTAACATGAAACAACAGTCAGAGGTGAGAGCTAAGGACTTTCAATACGAATATTTCAATGTTTTATTACTTTTTTTTTTTCCCTTGCATTATCTGACATTTTCCCTTATCCGACTCCTTCTAAGTCCAGTTTAAGCCAGATAATCGATGCTGTACTGTATTACTGATACAATATAAAGAAGGGGAAAATGGAACTTTAGGCCCCATGCGAGTCCCTCACTCCAACTCCTACTGGTGCAAGGGTCTTTTCTATTACATATACGGTTTTTTTATTTTATAATTGTGAAATATGTTTGGTACAAGGCTCTTTTTTTATTGTGAAATATTATTACCGGTGTTGAGCAGGTGAGCGGAGAAGAGTGGGACGTAAAGTTCCATTATGCCTAAAGAAGTAATATTTTTATATTTAATGGAATTTTTATACATGATACAGAATTTTATACTGGTACTTGAATGGAATTTATCCTTTTTTTTTAAAGGCTAATCACTCATTTAGTACTACCGATATGTAAAATTTACAAGAACTAGCCCATAATAACAATCTGGAAATTAATCAGCTGTAAATATGGGCATAATATATAGTAAATGAGAACTCGATGGTTAAATTATTCCTAAAAAGCCTTCCTTTATGTATATATATTTTTTTGGGGGGGAGAATATAATCTCTAAGCATATGCCCTCCCAAGACCAGATTCGGCATGAATGAATGCATAATATATCTTGTTTTACATTAAATAATTATTGTCATATAAATGGAATGGGATAGTGTTAGTCAGCCAACATGTGTGAATCCCCAGAAAGGATGTGAGCCTAATTCAAAGTGGGGATCCAACTCCTTTAGTCTTTACTTTTTCTAGCAATTACAGAAAAAAATTAATGTGTTTAAAAACATGTTAGCAAGTGCAAGGATTTTATTGAGGGTCATCACAAAACAGAAAATGCACTTTGTACATAGTGCAGATAATTTTAGTAAAAAATTTAAGAGTTATGCAATAATCATGTCTTTCATAATATATTACGTGGGATATTCATAATATATTATAATCATGTCTTTATTAAAAGCTGAAGGAACTGCAGTAAACAGTGCTGTTATTAAGTGCCAATATGGTACTTTATGAAATTGTGTGGGGGACGAAAAAATGTCTGTCCGTCCGTCCGTGCAACTGTACGCACCATAACTCAAATACGCTTTTTCGTATTTTCATGAAACTTGGAAAACACATTTATAATGTCCATGGGAAGAACCCTATTGATATTGAACCAAATCGGTTCACCGGTACCGGAGTAATGCCCAATTTAGTGCCTATTTTAATAGATTATAATAGACAGGTGCCATAACTCAAATACACTGTATCGGATTTCCATGAAACTTGGTATACGCATTTATGACGTCCATGAGAAGTACCCTATTGAATTTGAACCTAATCTGTTGACCGTTACCAGAGTAAAACCCAATTTAGTGTCTATTTTAAAGGCGCAATAACTCAAATAAGCTTTATCGGAATTTTATGAAACTTTGTATATGCATTTATAATGTCCATGGGAAGATGTCTATTGATATTCGACCAAATCGGTTGGCCAGTACTGGAATAATGCCCAATTTAGTGCCTTTTATGTTAATATATAAGAAGTCGCGATAACTCAAATATGCTTGATTGGATTTTCTTGAAACTTTGTATACCCATTTATAATGTACATGGGAAAACGCCTACTGATTTTGGACCAAATCGGTAGACCGGTACCGGATTAAAACCCAATTGAGTGTCTATTTTAAAGACGCGGTAACTCAAATACGCTTTACCGGATTTTTATTAAACTTGGTATACACATTTATAATGTCCATAGGAAGATGTCTTTTGATATTGGATAAAATCGGTTGACCTGTTTCGGAGTAATGCTCAATTTAGTGCCTATTTTATGGTAATATACGTATTCGAAAGAATTTATGAAATGCAAATCAGTTATCATGACAACATAGTCAATTGTTTTACTGTGATCTTATAAGGCTTTTGGCAATTAAAATACAATTAGCTATGACAAATAACACTATTGCTTTACATGCGCTTATCCAACTAGACTGTTCAACTGACCCAGGTGGCTGAGATGGTAACGTCTTGGCCTCACATTCTGTAGTTCCATAGTTCAAATCCTGAAACTGGTCAATTTGATTTTTTTTTTTTATATTCTGCATATCATAATTGCAATCATAGCTGATTAAACAAAAACATACTGGCACTTCGTTACATCAGTTTACCTGATTTTATTATTATTGTTATTATTATGTAACAAATTTCTTGGACTATATATAAATTGAACTCGTCAGGACATTTGAGTAAGTACTACCCTCTATGCCTTGTTTATATTTCCTTGGCCAGATAATAACCTTTTAATTTACGCTATGCTTCCCCATGCTAATGTAGTGCTTTGACATGAAATAGATGCTAAGCTAAGCCTGACCCAGTCGAGTGAATATGACAATGCGTATCGGTACTGGTTTAAAATAATATGTTAACACATTATTGTGTAAATTATGTTAATTTCAAACTTGCTTGGAAAACAAAGTTGGAAATGGTTAGAACTTCCAAAAGCCCATATATTGTAATATTTAAGTAAATTATATTTATAATCTTTAATCACTCACACCACAAGAAAGTTGAAAAATGTGTATAGGTAAGAAAATAAGATTTTGTTTATTATTATTATTATTTTCAATTTTACAAACTATCCAGTCTGATAGGTGCCAGGGAAAACAACTGACATGCATGAATGAAGCACGGCTATGAAAATCGCCTTGGGGATCAGATGATCTCTTGGAGAAGGGACTGTATTGAGTCCCATATACAAATAAAGGCCAACCAGGTCAGAAGTCGATTTCCTCTGATGTTTCAGAGGCCCATGCAGCATTATAACCTGACTGTCAACCCGAGAAGCCTTTATTCATACACTATGCCAGGAAAATCTGATATCATACATCCCATATACAAAATATGAACTTAGGGATTCTCATTAAAGATCCTTAAATTCATTATTTGGATCCCAAGGTTGTTAAGTGCCAGAATGGTACTTTAGGAGATTGTGTAGGGGACAGGAAGATGTCTGTATGTGCAATAATCAAATATGCTTTATCAGATTTCCATAAAACTTGGTATACGCATTTATAACATCCATGGGAAGTAGTCTATTGATATTGGACGACCAAATCGGTTGACTGGTACCGGAGTAATGCCCAATTTAGTGCCTATTTTATGGTAATATTTTAGAAAGAATTTATCATAGGTAATCCCACAAGAGTTTATGAGTTTATCGATAGATTCGTGACTGCACAGCAATACAGGTAGCTTTGACAAATAACATTACCCACATAGGCTATTCCTTCACATATGCTTATCAGACTTTAGACCTTTGTTCTTCTGTAAGCCGTGCTTAGTGAATCGATCTGGAGCTTAAATCAATAGGTTATTTAAAAAATAACCTATTTTCTGCATTTCATATTATTCAAAACTACTGTTGCAATATGATAAACTTTTTTTTTCACTAAAGAAATTATTTTTTTCTTGCATAAACTTACGAAATAAAATATTTGATCTTATTTAACCTTTTATTGAAAAGAGATGAGTCAATAATTATAAATTATCTTATAATAGAAATAAAAATATAACTTCTTTCTTCATATAAAATTTTATTTTATTTCTTATTTTTTTCGCATAGCAAAATATTTAATAGCACTATTGATATCCATTGCATCAGTAATTTCTTGCTCAGTAACAAAAACAGCCAGAACGTTGAAAAATATGTTTTTAATTAGATAAGTTGGATCTCCTCTAGTATCCTTAATATTAACTTAACGATAAGGATTTTGTCGCCCGGGCGCCACGCTACGCCACTGACTTCGGAACTGCCATTATTCCTGATATAATAGTCATCACGAGTGGTATTCATGTTTTGGATTTACAAATGCTTTTTTGTTTTGTTTGTTAAGGATCGGATGTTATAACTAGATATCAAGGTTTGTTGCATTAGTCTGAAGGAAGCGGCAGAGCATTGCTTAATTAAGATCACAATGCGCATGCAATTGACACGTGATTTTAACATTTTTGTTAGTCATGTGACTGAATGTTTCTAGCGCAGTCTTCCGCGTCTTCACAAAGCTAGAAGGTCATTTGAGAGTGCCGGTGTTTCCTTATATCTTCGAACGTATTATGGTAAAGTAAAAACTATTATATTTATCCGATCAGCTGATCATCAGCTGCTACTGTAATATTTATTAAAACTTCCCGCTTAAAGTTTTATTCCCAGAATGCGCTTCATGTGATTTAATTTCCAATGGAGAATCAAAATGCGACTGTTATAAACAAGGTCATGCACAGTGTGCGAACATTTGTTACCATGTTTATTATAAACAAAAATTCCTCTTATCCGAGTGTTCAGGGAGTATATTGACTTATTGTGACTGGTTTATTGCGAATTCCGAGATATATTACATTAAGAGAAGTATCTTTGAGAAATTAGAATGGTTGGCGAAAGAAACACGTCGTCTGCCGGCTAGTTCCCCTTCCCCCTCCAGTAGTTGGATCTGTTGTAAACAGAGTGGAAGTTTTTCGTGCTTCAAATCATTCGTACTTCAGTCAATTCGTGGAAATATTACCGCAACGATCAATGGAAAAACAGTAGGAGTTCTTTATGAGGTCTTTATAGCTTTCTCAGGGTAGGCTACAGAATTATGATAATGTAATCTTGTAAATCATTGGTTCTATGTGTTATGATGTGTTCGTCCTTGTTAGAGCCGGTAGTGGGAAGTACTTTTAGACTACAGTATATTATAACTATAATGTCATTTCCTGTCTGTTAAATATTTGTGTCCGTGCTTATTTTGTTGCAGGTGTGACGAATATTTTATAACGCGTTTGTAATAAAGTAAACATCAAAATGGGTGCAGACGGACCAGCTCCTGGGAGCATGATAGTGGTGTCAAACCGTCTACCTTTTGTGCTGAAACGAAATGAAATAACAGGAAAACTAGAAAGGAAATCAAGGTAAGACTTCGGTTATGTTGTCTAAATTGCATGATGATGCCAAGAAATATGCTGTAAGTTCAAACGAATTTTTGGCCACGTTATTTTTAATTGTTAAATTAAATTGACAGTATGCATGTTTTACTACTAAAAGATTCAAGAATAAAAAACCTCAATTTTGTACCATACTGCCAAGCGTTTCGTAAATTAAAGAAATATGGGAGTCCTGTCATAGGCAAACAGATTAAGTTTAAATATTCAATGCGGATAGTTCTGGAACTCTCAGTATTCTTTAGGCTAATTCTTGTACCTTCTGTACTTGTCTAGATTGATTTGATCACTTTCTCTGTTTCTGCAGCTTTTACCTTAGCAGTGAACGATAAAAGAATGAAATTGAAATGAAAGCTATTTCTAGTGTTACCAGTAGCCCTATTTGCTTTAGAGTTTATAATATTTCATGTTCAATATCAAAATGTTGGAGGTATCTTAGCTAAAGAACAAACAATTATTGCCCTTTAACATGTCTGCTGCTTTAGGCATGCTATTGTTAAGCCCCTCTTTAAAAAAGGTGACAAAATCTACCATCAAATTACAGACCTAAAACGCTCTTAACCTCATTTTCAAAAGTTTTTGAAAAAGTCATGTACAACCGCATAATACACTATCTTAATTTGAATGACATTCTTACTTCATCTCAGTTTGGATTTAGAAGTGGCATGTCCACTGAGAATGCTACATTTCAACTTACTACAGAAATACTGGAAGCGTTAGATAAAAAAAAAATATATATATGCTCTGGGAATTTTCTGCGACTTAGCTAAAGCATTTGACTGTATAACTTAAATCAAGAAATATTACTTCAAAAATTGGATCATTATGGGTTCGATAATTTAACACTTAAGTGGTTCAAATCATATCTTTCTGATAGAACTCAAAAGGTAATAATAAATGGAAATGAATCTAACTTAGGGGTTGTTAAAAATGGGGTACCTCAGGGATCAATACTAGGACCTTTGCTCTTTTTAATTTTCATTAATGACTTGACCTATAACTTAAGTGACGAATCAAAGGTATTGGTCTTCGCAGATGATACTAGTGTACTTGTAACAGGAACATCACAAGAACAAATCAAGAATAGCTACGAAGGCTTTTCACGAGTTAAACACATGGTTTCTAGCTAATAAAATGACACTTAATTGATAAGACCCATTTTATATAATTTAGGACAAAAAACAGATGTATCTCAAATCTTGAAATTAATTATGAAACACAAATCATACAAGAAATTAGCAATGTAAAATTTTTAGGATTGCAAATTGACCAAAATCTTGACTGGAAGGCACACATAGAAATGATAAGTCCAAAACTGAGTTCAGCGTGTTTTGCTTTAAGAATTTTGAATAATATATTACAACAGGATGCATTACTTATGGTATATTTTGCTTATTTTCACTCGGTAATGAGGTACGGGATCATATTCTGGGGCAACTCTTCCCATAGGGAGAAAATATTTAGATTACAAAAACAGGCAATAAGAATAATATGTGGAAAGAAAAAAAAGGAATCTTGTAAACCGCTATTTGAAAACTTAAAAAATTGAAAAATTGAAAGCCCTGACTCTTACAGGGCAGTATATAATTATATAGGCTACTCTGTTATATGTTATGAAGTGGATAATATTGATAAATTTCAAACTAATTTTAGTATACATGGACGTACTACCAGAAACATGAATGATCTACACAGACCAAATAACTCGTTAAAACTCTTTCAGAAGAGTGCTTATTATTCTGCAATACAGATATATAAGGGTCTGTCCATGAGAAGAGGTCCACATTCTCCAAAAATTGAAAGTAATAATACAGTGTTGATTGGTACACCAAAAGAAAACTATAATACACTATTTTTGATAACTCAATTTTGTTGTTGTTGTTGGCTAATGCTGAATTTCTGACAATGAAATCATTAATTCTCTAGCTCTCCAGTATTTTTCACTTAAAGACGTCGAGTTGGTAAGGGCTGGGCATTGTGGAAGGTGATCTTGGTCCATTTCTTCTTGGAGGTCGCATAGGGGGCATAGAGGTGAGGGGAGTATCCCAATTTTGTTGAGGTGTTTAGCAAGGCAGTCGTGACCTGTGAGTAGTCTGAAAATTGCAACCGCACTCTTTCTTGGGTATCCAGGGATGTTCTGAGTTAAGACTGCTTCCCACCTTTTGTTTTTTGAGGCTTGGGAGTGATAATTCAATACAATTTTGTGTGGTAAGCCCAAACTTACATTTGAAATTTGCAGCAAGTACTTGACAAAATTTGTATACTAAAAAAAATTATATTTTAATTAAACTACCAAGACATGGGACAAAAACATTTGCTGAATGGTTCTCTGTGTTTTTAAGGTATGTTTAATAACATTTATTTCAGCATAAGATTTTTCAAAATGCAGAAAACCCCACTTTGAAAAATGACAAGTATTTGCTGTCTTGATACTAACTTAACAGAAAATACAAAAAAGTTGTGTTATAATGTTTTCACTGAGGCTATGTGTACAAGATTCTAGGAACTGCTAGTTTATGACCCAGGTAATAGATAGCAGTAGACACATTTAAAAAAATCATCTAGAATTTTTTTAATAATGTTTTGTAGGGTAAGGGAGGGTAATTGTAAACAAGGGGTATTTGTAAACAGTTGATATAAAACTTAAATGGTGATATTTCTGTTCTCATGATTGCTGTCATTGGATTTAGCCATCTTATTTTTAGCAGATATCAGTTTTCCTCACTTTTCTGTGCTGTATATTGTTGAATGTGGAGCTTTTTGTATTGCTATGCGTGGAAATTCAGAAAGCGAAGATTTCAGAAGAAAGAAAATTTCACTTCTCCCTTCATTGCTTGGTAAGTTGGACTCCTATTATTGTTTATTGAGCTTGTTATCATTCCCAAATGAGATTGTATTAAGTGAAATTACTAAAATTTAAATTAGATAAAGTGTCAGTTTGTGTTTACATTTCCCCCTGAAATAATGGAAAGCAGGGAAATTGGAAACAGAAATTCATTCCAACATAAACTTGTAAAATTATAAGTAACAGATTTATATTGTTCCAGCTATTGGAAAGTACCAAGGGCATATGTTAGGTACAGTACACCGTTGGTCAAGGTTCTTCCCAGTCCCAAACTTAGTACACACACACACATATAATGTTGGGGTATTGGGCTAATCTCATCCACTGAAAAATGTGTCGTCTAGGATTTGAGAACAAAATTACATAAGTTACATCACCCCAAAAACATACTTCAAATGTAATTGCTTGAAGTCTTGTTGAGCTCTTCTGCAAAACTGCAAAATTCCACGAGATAAATTTTCCTTCCTACTTTGAAAAAAGTAAATTGCCGACTGCAACAACTTTGCTATGGTGAAGTGTAAACCAATGAAGATGTTTTGTGTCAACTGATGGAAGTGAAAAGGATAAAAAAGAAAAGGAAAATAGAACAGAGCAATGACAGTTGAGGACCAGCTGCCAGCGCTTGATGAACTTGAAAACGTAAAACTTTCAGTGTGGATGAAGAGAATAACCCGGTCCAGACTGAATATTCAGCCCCTACAACACCATTTATTAAACTTGGAGCATATGTATTAGCTGGGTCTTCTGTGGACGAAGAAAATCTATTAACTACATCTATGCAGCCGTGGTGCAAGAGTTAAGGGGACAGGAAGTCGAGTCTACGGACTGACTGAAGAAGATTTTTCAAGCACAGGAAGATGATATTTTGATGCTGAAGAGTGGGACATTTTGGCAATTTTGCCAGAGCTCACCCTTCAGAAATGTGGGGAACGAATGAAGTAGGCTATATATTTGAAAATTCAACTGTTGTGGAGTGTGACATTTTGGCAATTTTGCTGGCGCTTACCATTCAGAAATGTGGGGAACGAACTAAGTATATATTTGAAAATTC
Organism: Ectobius pallidus; assembly: GCA_964059195.1. Lineage (NCBI taxonomy): Eukaryota > Metazoa > Arthropoda > Insecta > Blattodea > Ectobiidae > Ectobius > Ectobius pallidus. The sequence goes on from CAXKWD010000003.1 coordinate 82,526,172, forward strand.
AACTGTTATTCCTAAAGGTTAACCATCTTTCCTCTGTCCATTTTTTACCTTCATTAAGAATATATTGCCTTATCTTGGGCGTTTCTGAATAAATTTCATACAAATGTTAACTTATTTTCAATACATCTATCTGGTTTGCATTAGTGTTTGGAGTAATTGTAAACATTGTCCTAATCACTCAAGAAGACCTTCAAATTTTGCTAAAATATATTTGTTTGCAAATACCCCTGATCCCAAGTCCTTAGCTTATCTGGTACTCAGAGATTACTGTTTCCATTTACCCCCGAGTTAGTGGGGTAAATGTAAACTTAGTCTAGTGTCATTCTAGATCATTAGATTAATGTTTCAAAGAGGTGGATCTATATTATAAGGTTGTTATATCTGTAAAATCCAAAATTTACATGGATATTTTAACTTGGGTAGTAATTATATCAAGTCAAAGTGGAAACTTACAAAATCCGTTTACAATTACCCTACCTTACCCTATTATGTCCTGATACTAACGACTTCTGGAGAGAAACTCTAAAGTGCACACTGTTGGACTACCTTTTGTGTGCATATTTTCAATATATTCATATAATTTCAAGAGAGAAAACTGTAGGCACATATCTGTCAACAAACAAATATACTTCTGAATATATTTACAAGCCAAAAATATGTTATTTCCTTGAAATGATTAGCTGTACGTATGCTTTTTTCAACAACATGGGCAAAACAAATTGTGAATGGCAGAAGTTATTTATGGAAAGTCACAAGACTGATGAAAAATTTAAATTGAAGAGAAAGAACATAATAAAGAATTATACTGGGTGAAAAAAATGAAAAAGAAATAACAGCACTAGAAGCAACATTAAAGAAAGGAGGCAGAAAGAAAAAGACTAAGCCGTGCTACTAAAAAGCAAGCAGAAAAAGCTTTCACCATCTGCTGTTGGTAAAGCCTATAAAAGAACTGAAAGAGCAATGCCACGAAGTTCTAGAAAAAGTGGCATATATATACAGTATATATATCTATATATATATAAACTTGCTTAAAATTTTAGAATAGCCTACCGCTCAATAAAAGTCAAAATATGACTTTGATACAATTTCATATAAATCTATTCTCACTGTGATAGAAGGAGTTCCTGTCTTAGCTTCATATTCAAGACAAGCAGTGTGCTCCTTTCCTGAATAACAATACAATTGCATTGTAAACATGTATTCTGTAACTTCGTAACGTTGGCCTCAATGTAATTTAATACAACTTGTTGTGTTCTATTTAAAAAAATTAATATTATATAATAATAAATTCAGGTAAACTGATATGACAAAGTGCCAGTATGTTAATGTTGAATCAATTATAATTGCAATTATGATATGCAGAAAATAAGTTTCTCTAATCAGATTAAAATCGACCAGCGTCAGCAGAACTACAGATTTGTGATACCTTGACAATCGCGCACTCACATAAAAATTAAAAAAAAAAAAAAAAAAAAAAAATATCCATGTCAAATTGACCAGTTCCGGGATTTGATCCGGGGACCTCCAGAATACGAGTCCAAGATGTTACCATTTGGCCAATTCAGTCAGTTTGACCGTGTTGTTTGATAAGCGTATGTGAAGGAATAGTGTTAACTGTCAAATTATACCGTTTGACAAGAATTAAAAAACATGTGACCTTTAATTAGTTGTTTCTCTGGTACCGGTCAACCGATTAGATCCAAAATCAATAGGCTTCTTGCCATGGATGTTATAAATGCTTATACCAAGTTTCATGAAAATCCGATAAAGCACATTTGAGTTATGGGGCTTTTGTTATATAATACCATAACAATGCACTAAATTGGGCATTATTCCGGTACCGGCCAACCGATTTGGTCCAATATCAACAGACGTCTTCCCATGGACATTATAAATGTGTATACCAAGTTTCATGAAAATCCGATAAAGCGGATTTGAGTTATGGAGCTTTTAAATAAAAACACTAAATTGGGTTTGACGCCGGTACCGGTGAACCGATTTCGTTCAATATCAATAGGGTTCTTCCCATGGACATTATAAATGCATATTCCAAGTTTCATGAAAATCCGATAAAGCGTATTTGAATTATGGTGCGTACAGACACATGGACAGACAGACAGACGGGCAGACATTTTTCTGTCCCCCACACACAATCTCATAAAGTACCATACTGGCACTTAATAATGACATTAGTTACAATTATAATTTGACTGTAATATGTTTATCCATTTGAAAGACATTTTGTCCTGATACTAACTGTCCGGATACTAACGCGCATGCAGTTACAATTACTAGTATTACAAAGTAGGCCTATTAAAATTAAAAATCCATAAAACAAAATATACCAACTGAGTCTTGAATAGTGTATGATTCAACTGCTTTAAGCAAAATTTGAATACATGCAGTAAATTAGGAGGAACTTTTACAATAATTCATTCAAATTTTTTAACCTTATTTCCTCGTCCGTATACTAACAAAACAAAAATGAACAATAAACAGTATATTTTTGCCATCAATCCCAAATAAGATACTGGGAATAGAAACTAAGAGTGGTGTTCAAGATGTATACAGCAAAATTGTTTTCTGTAAGTCAAATGTCACACTGTACTTCAAATTATGAAGTTTAAATTTCAACCAAAGTGTCCTGATAACTAACAATGGACTGTCCCATAACAAGCTTCCAAACAACATTAAATTAGGCCTATTATGTATTCAAAGAAACATCTGTCAAGGAATTTTTAATAACTCACACCTTCTACAATTTGGAGGAATATTTCCAGCTTGGATAAATTGTAACTCTTATATTTGTAGTCATCTTCAAATATGTGAAGACTTATAAATTATGTATTGATGTCAAAATGATCCAAGAATTTTCATTCTCTGTAGTAGGCCTTGGCCTACATGTCTTTGTGGAAGCTACCATGGTAATGGTGAGCGCCCCCAAATATTTTTTTTCCAACTAAAGCACTGCTTGCTCAAATCAACAACATTAAACAAAGCATCCAGTTCACAATAGAAATAGAAAAGGATGGTCAGCATCCCTTTCTGAATGTTCTGGTAACCAAGAGTGGTGACCCAGATTGGGTCACAGAGGCTATACGAACCCTATGCATACAGGTTGATACTTACACAAGAACTCCAAATACCACCAAGTCAAAGGACAGGATAATATTAAAACCTTGGTAGTTTGGGTTAAACTAGATTGGGACTAAAATATCTTCAAGATGATTTCCACCACAGTGGCTATATTTAAATGGGAAATCCTCATGTAAAAACCATTGTCACAAGAGATTAGCAAAGGGAAAGCTTATCAGCCATTTCATAAAATATGGGAATTTTTCCCTCAAGGAGAGACGTTATAAAATTATTGTAATTGGGTGGTCAAAAATAAGTTTAAAACCTCAAATTATCTGAATTTTAAGGACTTGGGTGTAATTGAAGTGGTTTCATGTGTAAAATCTGTCGATTTACTTATTTATTGCATTGAGTTACTTTTTTTTGCCATTTTTAGCATGATTTTACCATTTTTTAATACCAAGTAGTCAAGAGCAATCAGCTATGTCCATTTTCATTTGAGAAAATATACATCTTAACGTACCGTACAATTTGGTATAAGATTAACTTCAAAAAATAAGTGTGGTTAATTACTATGTAAAATAACAAACAAGGGAATTTTTGTCCCACCCGTAACAGTGATAGTTTTGTTAAATTATTATTGATGAGTTAAATAAATGTTCTGACAACCTGGAAACAGTTTATAATTTGTATTGAATCCCTCATACCTTCATTAATAACAACATTAAGACCCTAACAGTAATAGCAGAACAGAAAATGAGCTTTTGTTTTGCATCATTAAAATCAGTGTCCAAATTATGTCCCACCCGTAACAGATTTTGAAAACAAATTTAAAATATTTAAAATAAATTTTAAATAATGCTTTGCATGCAGTGTGGAGGAGAAGGCATTGTAAATTTTACAGAATGTGAAGAACCAATTCTAGTTTATTATTTATGATATGTAATAAACAAAAATAGTTTTTATAATTTGCTAGAATGTCCCACCCGTAATTAAAAATGGCTGCTATCTCTTTCATACGTCAATACCATAAGTGACAGAATCAGGATATTACTACATCAACACAACATCAAGACAGTTCATAAATCCACCTGTAAGATGTATCCTATATGGTGACAAAGACAAACGATATCCTTTGTCAACAGCAGGTGTATATTCCATTGCTTGTAGCTGCATTTAAGTATAGATCTGGACCACTAAACTAAGCACCAGAATAATATTACAGGCACAGACATCATTGTTCATTTTACCAATCAGAAAAGTCCACCATTGCAGAACGTGCCCTGTTCGAAGGAGGAGAACATGCGTCCATTTCAAAGACACCGAAGTTCTGGCTCCTATCACTTGTTATTGCAGGTAGCAGGGAAGCTAAATTCTAGAAATGTTCATAATAACTTGGAGATAAGAAAGTTAGAACCTTGATGAATACTTACATACAAGGCCAAGCCAGGATAGCAGCCATTAGGAAAACTCCATGCAATCAACTGGTCACCACCAACCATCAGAATACACCATATGACCTGCTGGTACCCCCACCACTGCAAGGGCTTCACTAGGTGTATAGAGAAGATAGCATTCTGAAAGCCCAAATTACAGCAAATCAATGGAGGAAAAATACTTTAGCTTCTGAAGATGCCTGCCACAGCCAAGATGAAATGAGGGATGTTGACCGACCATGGTTAACATATCTGAAATATGTTCATAAAAGCCTCATATACAGCACAGTGACCCAGTAGATAAAATCATACCTTAATTAAAAATGCCAGCTGATTTAAGCAGCAGAAGACGGTTTACAGTTGTATTATTTTTCAACATAGTCCCCATGCTTTTTAGTGTTTTTGTTAACATTCCACTAGCTTTTCCATGCCTGCAGGACTGTCATTTTTAAATGAATGTTTAAAAATAGCCATGTAGTCATATGAAGTAATTAGTAGGCCTGCCCAGTACTTAATAACTTATTATCAGAATAATATTAACCTTAAATATTCTTATCCCATTATAGGCCTAAGTTAAGTTTTTTGGTTTGTTTTTTGTTTCTTTTTTTTAGTTAGGAATAGTTCATTGAGCATCATTACGGAAAAATAGAGAAAGTAAAGTTCAAGGTTGTGTGTATGAGGCAATGCCAGAAATGTCAGTCATAAAGTACTAATGTTCCCATAAAAAGGTCTGATAAGAAATGATGCAACTTGAATAATTGAGATCTTGCCTAGACACGCCAAGTTCAGATTGTACTTAAAATGAAATACAGTACTGGGCTTGAAATAGAATTTCATGAAGACAAAACAACTTGTGTGCTGCAGCACTGGAGGATATTAAGAGAAACCATCCCTTCAAATATTAAAAAAATATATATATTTATTTCAAATAAATGTTTAGGCCTTAGCATTGATAGTTATTATCAAAATTTAAACAAAATAGTTGTTGGAGCTGTTTTTAAGAGAATCACAAAAAAAAAAGTTAAGTAATTGTAAGAGCAGGTTAAAGCTGTCATGCTTCGGAAGTTTGTTAATCAGAATATAAAATTTTGTTGTGATTCAGTTGTTCATTTTCGAGATATGTTGCTCACACACACACAAACATAAACATTTGTTCATAAATTGTATTTTCGGACTCAGGGAACTTCAAACCAAATACAATACCAATGATGAAAGGTAGACATCTAATTACAGGGTTGAAAGCAGAACTTCCCCTACCCATAGTAGAGAAAGTAAAAATATAAAGTTTTATTTTATAAATATACCTCTAACAACTTTAACATAGGCCTACTTGTATTATAACGTAATAAAAACTAAACTAAACTAAACTCCGTGGCGCTACATCCCTGGAGGGACTTGGCCTACCACCCGACCGCTGCGTCATCTCCCGTAGGCAGATGGCAGGATTGGGGGGCATGTGGTCAGCATGCCGACACCCACGGCCGTTAATGGTGGTTTTCTTGACCGGAGCCGCTACTTCTCTATCAAGTAGCTCCTCAATTTTGAATCACGAGGCTGAGTGCACCCCTACCAGACCTCCCTACCTCAGAAAAATCCGAGGAGGTACCGGGAATCGAACCCGGGCCGACGGATCTGTAGTCAGCGACGCTAACCACAAGACCATGCCGGCGGACATTATAACGTAATAATAATGTAAAAATATAAGTAAAATGTAAAATAATTATTAATAAGCAAGAAAAGTATCTATACAGTATCTTTCTTAGCCTATAGGCTAAATCAGTTTGTCATAAACACTAAAAAAAATTCCATCTCCGAGACGACAGAGGTACAGTAAACCCTAACATTACTGATATATAAATAATCATTTCAGATTGTCAGTGAAATTACAAAAAAATACCAGTACTGTTTAATAATGCCATTTTGTTTATTTCCAGTGCTGGAGGTCTTGTAACTGCTGTTGCCCCAGTTGTGGTTCAAGCTAAGGGTATTTGGGTTGGGTGGCCAGGACACCTAGATGATGTAAATGAACCAATACCTGAGTCAGATCCAAATGACAAAAATCCAACGGCTGGCCTTCTGTCAGAAAAGGTATGATATTGTTTTGAAGTTAGTAGGCTATAGGTCTAATTTTATTTTTAAAAGCAGTTTATCATGTTCTATAAGCTTAAACTAGAGTACTTATTCACTGAAATTGATTTTCCATTAATTCACTTAAATTTGTGATTACAGCATAAAACCATCAAATAAACTTTTTAATATGGAGACTGAGAGATCTTACTATCAGTTTTGTGAATGAATAATTATGTACTCAGTCTAAGCCTGTATGTAAAATTAAAATTTAACTTTCATGAATTACAGTTCTGAACGGTCGTTAAAATGAAAAGGAACTTTTTTTCTTATATCTCAAACAGACTGGATTCCATAATGCGAGTGTGCAAATCCTCATTTGCTCTTGACCATTTGCCTTCAAGTACTTTTGTGCCCGATTCTGGTTTTGACCCATAAGCATCGCATAATAAAATCCCAGTCTTCACCAGAACAATTGAATTAAGTATAGAAGTTAGATGTAACCTTCAACATACAGTGAGTCTCAGACAGATTGCACCCGCCACGCTGCGCATTGGGTTCCCCCCCAGATGACGCTCCTTTCCACGGTATGCGGCAAAGGAACTGCCCAGCAGTTGACTGACTTGTCCGTGCATGACAATGAAATTAAATGAAATAACTTTGAAAATAACGAAAATAGGCACCTACCTTATTACAGGAGATGCTGTAAGTGTCCTCCTCCTACATCCACATATTTTTGGCATCGTGATAGGAAATTCCGGTTAACACGCATTAATTGCTCTTCTGTTTTCACGTAATTATCATACATAAATATCCTCTGCTGCACTGTGAACACATTTGGAGCCATTGTGACAACTGCAGAATCACTATCACGTCTGTACAACACGAGAACAATGCTCAACTGCAGGCTATGGGGCAATTGTTGACTTATCTGCAGGGACACAGCTGGCCGCGAAGCGGGAAGTGTTGAGTCATCATGAGAGAAGCACGGTGCGCGGCAAGCGGATGCAATCTGTCTGAGACTCACTGTATAATACACTGTTATGGATTTTTACGAGTGAAAATTGACACTTTGATGCATGAACATAATTATAAGACTGCTCAATCCAGCAGCGAAAAACATTATTGAAGTATTAGTTTTCTATGATCTGTAGGTGCATTAATTTTATTCCTTACTATAGCTACGGCCTTCATAGGATATGTTTTACCATGAAGTCAAATATCATTTTGAGGAGCCACAGTTATTACAAACTTATTATCAGCTATATACCATGTATAGGAACAGAACTAGTACAATGAGTATGAGGAGGCTTCGCAATAGATAACGCAACTTAAATCGTGCAAACAGCATCCATTTTAGTGTGGCTGTCATCAAATGCACTAACTGAGTGTGTAGTCTTTCTATACTCATCAGATACCCACTCTTACCTATACTTGCACTTGGTCTGAGCCATTTGGAACTCAATTTGCTGACATCACTCCCGAATGGGGAAGTGCACATTTTAATGCATACTGGTATGGAATCAGGCTACAACTTAGTAATTAATAATTATTAATTTCATTGCCGGCATCAAGTTTCAGTTTAACGAATTCAGTTTAGGCCTATGGTGTTTAGATCAGAATCATTTGTTTTACTGGTACTCAACTCCAAGGTGAAGGAATGATCAAACTGGGCTACCAAAAATGTATCTTTCTGCCACTTCAACTGTAGCCTATATACATAGTTACCATAATTCAGAACTGAGAAACCAAGACATTGTTCATCAAATGCTCTGATCAATAATAATCCAGGGGTGCCCACATGAGGGGGGGGTTAAGACGCAGACTGCGTAATTGTAATTTCTGGGGGGGGGGGATTGAAAATTTTTGCAAAATTAGCATTTTATATGTTAAAAATGAAAACGGTCAAAACTTCAAAAGGTCTTTTCTACTTCTTTAAAAGTGAATAGTCAATAAATTAGCGAAACGCATTTGCTTGTAAACAACTGCCGCGCCAACGAAATTGATCACTCTGTGCCGATAGCGGCGACTGCAAACTGAACCATTGTTGGCCCCTGTCTCCCTCACACGCAGGTAGAATTGGAGTGTTAGTTCTTACTGGGTTATTACAGTCTTTGTACAATGCTGCCTGCAAGAATAATATTATTCTCAGAAGTGATTTTACTGCACTCAAAAGCACGTGCCACCTTATAAGAAGGGGAGGGAAGGTGTGAAAAAATCTGTCTATAACCAATGCTGCATTCTTAATTTGAAACTTGCGGTTATGGCTACTTGTTTCAGTCCATCTCGGCATCTCGAAAATGCCGAAAAAACAACAGCAATTTAAATATAAGTGTTTAGAATTATTGTCCAATGCCATTATACAAATGTCAAAATCACTGCAGAAAGAAACATCCGTATAAACTGAAACATAAGTTAGATATGAAATACAAGATTACTGAAAGTAAAAGGAGTGGTGAAGATAAATGGAAACCACATATTGATGTAAATCCCAAGCAGAATCTTTAAGATAAAGATGAATTTCGACAGCCATGGGCACCCATACCCAGGAAAGGAAAGAAAAAAAAACATATATTAATAATTATATTATATTATATTAATTATTTGAAAGTCAGTTGAGACATAAAAAGTTTGCAGAAGTTTTACCAAATCGACAACATGGAAGCAGAATCCACAGTGGATTAGGAAACGGGGGTCCAGGGGGTTTGGACCCCCAGAAGTCAAAACCTAAAATTCTATATTTGTATTTTTAAAAAATATTTATTTAATTAAACAAGATTTGTTGGTGTCTCAGATATGATATAGCAGTTATTTTCTTATATAGCAGTTATTTTCTTATATAGCAGTTATTTTCTTATATAGCAGTTATTTTCTTATATAGCAGTTAATTTCTTTTCATAATATAATGAGTAGGCCTATTATGTCCACTTTTCCATGCGTTATTTAACTTTTCTTATAAATAGTAATAAGTTTTATAACTTAGGTAACAATTTCTTGTTTAAGTTGCCATGTCATAGGGTATAGTAAACAAATTTGCTAACTAGTTTTTCAGTGCTAAAATATCGAAAAATGTGATTTTCATTAGTTCAATATTTAAAAATTTCCCAGACTTAGGTAACAACAATTTCTTGTTTACATTGGTATGTCTTAGAGTATGGTAAACAAATTTCCTAACTAGTTTTTGAGTGCTAAAAATAGCGTAAAATGTGATTTTCATTAGTTCAATATTTCTAAATGATGAGGTTGTTGTCTGAATCGTGATGCCCAGATATTTAGTTTCTTTCACTACTTTTATAGGCTCGCCATACAGTGTCAGGTTAATCACCTGCAGCCGCTCTTCCCCCTTTCCTAAATGTCATTTGGACGGTTTTTTCCATGTTTATATGAAATCTGTTTTCTTCTGCCCATTTCTCCATCTCTGTCAGAGTTGTCTGTAGTGCGGTTTTATTCGTGCTCCCTATTACCATGTCGTCTGCGTACATAATCAGTGTAATTTGTGGGTCGTTGCTTGTGATATCTGCGATATCTGCAGTAGCAATGTTGAACAAGAGTGGGCTTATCGGATCCCCTTGGAGTACGCCGTTTGTTTGTCTTATGGGTCTTGATTCTGCAACGCCGTCGTCTATCCTTATGTCATTGTGAGCCAGTATGTTTTGTACTATTTTTCCCAAATAGTTGTCATTTCCAATCATGTTATTTAGTTTTCTGACTAGAACTTCCCTGTCGATCAGATCGAACGCTTTCCTGTAGTCGATAAATACAGCATAGTACTTCCTTCTGGGTATTCTGAGAGCTTCTTCCACTTCACTTAATAGGCATTCTACAGCGTGGACTGTGTTCTTTCCCTTTGTGAATCCAAACAGGCATTCTGGTATCTTTGCTTCTCTCTCGAGTCTCTTTGTGATTATATTCATGTATATTTTGAATATATTGTTCTCAAGTGCGACGCCTCTATAATTGTTTGGATCATCCATGCCTCCTTTGCCTTTGTACAGAATTTTCATGGTTGCAGTTCTCCAACTCTCGGGTATCACTGCCGTGAGCATGCATTTGTTGAAAAGTTCCATCCATAGGGGAAGTAGGTATTCTTGTGTGCTTTTAATGATCTCATTACAGATTTTATCGGGTCCCGCTGCTTTTCTATCTTTTGCCTTCCTGATGGCGCTCCGGATCTCCATTTGTGTAATTTCATTTGGTTGCTCGGTTTGGGTTCTGATGGGCGTTGTATCGAAGACTATTCCATGGTTGTTTTGATTCAATAGGTTTCCAAAATGGTTCTCCCACGCGTGCATTGGTATCTCACTGCCTTGCATTTTGTGATGCTTTTTGATTGCTATAAATGGGTCAGATTTCGCTTCTTCTGCTGTACGCTTGGCTTCTGATTCTATATATTCAGCCTTCTTTTCCTTCAGCAACTTCTTGTATTTTTGTCTTCTTTCTGCATACTGTCGTAGTTCTGCTTCTCCTCCTATTGTTCTTGCCGCATGTAAGGCTTTTAATGTTTCTTTCCTTGTCATATAACAGGTTTGATCGAACCAAGGCTGTGCTTTCCTCTTTTTCGCCGGTACCCTGGCCTCTTGGATTACGTTATTTACTACTTTCAGTGCTTCATCAAGTTGGTTCCTTTTCACCATTAGCCTTGCTTCACTTATGTCCTCTTTATGATTTTCAAGAATTTCGTTGTTTACTTTCCTTGATAATTTCGATCTTCCGCTTGTTTCCTCTATATGAGTATTCTTCCAGCTGAATGTTGTTAGTATTGGAATGTGCTTCCGAACTGGCGTAGCTGTTGTTGTCCACAGTCCTTCTTGTTTCTCTGCTTTTATGTCCACACCTCTCCAAAATACTAGATCAATGGCGCTGGTTCCATTGTGTGCGAAATATGTTTTTAGGTCTGCTTTGTTTATCAGAGAAAATCCTTCATTTTTTAGGGTTTGCAGCACCAGTTCTGTTTTCAGATTAGGCTTGTCTAGTCTGCAGTTTAAGTCTCCCGCCAAGATGACGTTCCTGTCATGTTTCACACGTGTTGTGATCTCCATTATTCTTTCAATCACGTCTTCTGAAGAACTTTGGGGGGCCGAGTAAATCACTATTAGTGTCAGTTTGTTTGTTTTTACTATTATTTGATTCTGCCCTTTTTGCACTTCTGTAAGATTGCCTATTTTAGGCTTGAAGAGAGAAAACAGCGGCTGCAATAAGAACAATGTACAACATAAAAGATCCACATAGGCTTTCACTAACAACAGCTCTACTGCTCTTCAAAAGTGTAATCACACCAATAATTACTTATGGTATACACATAATCTGGAACAAGCTAACCTACAGTGACTTACAGAGGATTGAAAAAGTAAAAGCAAGGTTTCTTAAATATATCTTGAGAATTGGAAGAAATGCACCATCACGATTAGCATATGAGCTGGCCGGAGAGTCATTCTACATTGAAGACATCAGGATACAATTGCTACTACCAGGCACGGAAGCATACAGAAAATTATTGGAAGCAAGAGAGAACAAAAGAAACCAAATCAATCCGGAATTTTATGCCACGGGAGCCATGCTAGAAAAGAATTGGAGAAAAGAAAACCAGGAACAAAGACATATAATAACGAGATATGCAGTACACGGATTCCACTACAAAGTGTGTCAAACCAAGGGATTCCATGAAGCTAGTGAAGCATGTATATGCCAACTGTGTAATGCTAGATGCGAACAATACCACCTATGGGTCATTCCATGTCAAATCAACCAATTCTACTATGAGATTTGAACCTTGACCTCTCAGATTTGTATGATTTTTTTCTCAGGTATTGTACCCCCCAAATCTAGTTTAAATTTCAAATTTCAAATTTTTTTGACTTTTGGTTTGTGAGTTACAAGGGTTTAAAAATCCAAAAAACCACGGTTTTCTGTTTCTTTAAGATTATTATAAAATGCTATAGCTCAAAAACTATACCACCTAGAGAGCTCAAACTTGCACCATTTTTTTCCTCTGAAAATTCCATTTCATTTGATGTATCACACAGCTATGTTTCTTAATTTTTGAAATGTTAAAAAAGTTTCCAAAAAACTTTTTTTGAAATTTCCAAAATACGTACCCTCGGATTTTTTGGGAAAAATTATATGTGTTGTCCATACTAATTGACTACATGCATGCAAAATTTCAAGATGGGATCTCAACGGGTTCTTATTTTTAAAAATATTTTACTACCAGAATACATGCTAGTGAGGTGTATAGCGGACTATTTCTAGGCTGTGAATACTAAGGTACATAGGCTAATTCTACTAAACCTAAATTATTTAGATATCATTCATATGTAACATTTCCCTCTTATTGTTTGTTAATTAAATGATATGTAGTGTTGTTTTTAATTTAATTTTCATGATACCTGTAACTAAGTTATACATAAGAACGAAGAATAAATTTTAATTTATATACAACATGCTAATAGTGAAATTTTGAACAAAGTCACTCATCTTGAATCACTCAAAGCTCCTAGTAATATCAACTCATATAGTTATAAATGGTAGAGGTTATATTTTGCTTGGTTTTCCAGTATTATTTGTAGCCTAATAATTTACAAAGAGTCCCAAATAAAAATGCGTAAAAGTTGTTTCACCTTGTGAAAAAGTTTAACTTGTTGATATTTGCTTGGATAGAACTGTATTTCTTAGTATAATAGGTATTTAAAACTTTAAAAGTTTTCACTGAGGGTAACACAATTTAAAGAGTGTATATTCTTCCCGTTGCTGTAGTTGGATCCACTGTTTGCAAAAGAGTGTTTCCTGGGACATCTAATAAATCCCTTGGTTGGACCTTTTGGGTGTAAAAAATTTATTCAGTACATAGGGCCTACCATTGTATTTTTCTTCAATGCATCCCAGCCACCAAGAGTCATCACATGCTATTCCAAATCTGATGGTGTTATTTGATTCTCTGTTGTCACACATTCAAGAGATTCATCAAGGCTCAAATGGTAAGACTTGACAGTAATTTGACTCTCTGTGTGGGGTTTATATGAGTGAAACTTTTGTGTTCCCACAATCGCTTTTGATTTGACTGAGCTGAGAAAGTAATCATTCTTTAGTCTCTTCGTAAGTCTTCTGTTTTGCAATATTCAAAGTCAATGTTTTTTTATATTTTCCAATCATTCTTTAGTCTCTACGTAGTCTTCTGTTGTGCAATATTCAAAGTCAATGTTTTTTATATTTTCCAAGGCAAATTCATAAAGTTCTTTGGGTGTTAAAATTTGTTGGTCATATGGCCTTTGTAAGCTGGCTAAAAGCTAGCCACTTAACAGTCCCGCCAAGACCATCACATGCACTCTTGCCATGGGATGTTGCAAAGAACTCCCACTCGGCCTCAACTTCAAAATCTGTTTTATGCAAGCATAAATTAAGGAAGTTTTTCTTATTCTTATACTGGGCAGTGCTCCCATCAGAAAAGTAAGTGATCATTTTAAGTGAAAAAGGCAAGGTTTGCTTTAAGATTACTAGCAGTTTTTTCTGGAGTACATAGAAAGCGACTATATGTTTCCCCTCCCATTTGTAATATATGATGAAAGGATGCAGTGTAGCTTGGCTGGTAGTCCAGTGGAATGATTGTATTTTGGCTTGTACGGCAAAAGAGTAGTTTTCTGCAAAATCACAATTTACTACTACATGGCCTTCAGTTAAATTTTCCTTGATTTCGCTTTAGTATTCTTTCTGCTGACTAGCTATAAATGAACGAGTTTTGAACTTTGTTAGTGTGTCCAAAAACTCATCAATAAAGTCATCGCTACATTTTACTACAGTTTCCATCACATACCTATCTACAGTTACCCACTTTTTCATTGAACTTTGTATTCAATAATTCTTGAAGTCTAGGAACACCAGGTCATTCTTTACAAACATTCATAAAACAATGTTGAGATGGTGGATTGCACATCATCTTGACCAGATAGGAGTGATAAGATTTCAAAGCAGTGTCATCCCCATCCAATACAAAATTTTGCATTTTTGCACCATACATCATTAGCATAATGTTTTGGTGTAAGGTACACACACAGACAGTATGTGTGCCACTTTTTCCAGCCAGGATACAGTTCTTCGGCCTCAGGCCACAAAACTTTGAAAAACCAATTTTGTTTGCTGGGAATTTTTCCTTAAATAATTGGTATATTTCTTGCAAATTTGCCAACACTAGTTTCTTTTGTACCTGGATCTTTCCATCTTTATTTCTTATGATGACACAATTTTTTTTCCTGGCATCATTCTACTAATGTTGTCAGAATTGTAGAAGTCTTTTACAGAGTCAGCCTAGAAATAGTCTGCTGTACACCTCACTAGCATGTAATCTCGTAGTCAAATATTCTTTTAAACAAGAACCCGTTGAGATCCCATCTTGAAATTTTGCATGAATGTAGTCAATTAGAGTGGACAACACATATAATTTTTTTTTAAAAATCCGAGGGTACGTATTTTGGAAATTTCAAAAAAAGTTTTTTGGAAACTTTTTTAACATTTCAAAAATTAAGAAACATAGCCATGTGATACATCACATTAAAGGGAATTTTCTGAGGAAAAAACTGGTGCAAGTTTGAGCTCTCTAGGTGGTATAGTTTTTGAGCTATAGTATTTTATAATAATCTTATAGCGATAGAAAACCATAGTTTTTTTTATTTTTCAACCCTTGTAACTCACAAACCAAAAGTCAGAAAAATTTGAAATTTTAGATTTAAACTAGTTTTGGGGAGTACAATACCTGGAAAAAAAATCACACAAATCTGAGAGGTCAAGGTTTAGACTGTTGGTTGATTTGACATGGAATGACCCCTATCGAAGTGTCTAAAGAATCTAAGATCACTGAATGACTACGGCAAGGAGTGAACCTCATTAACAAATGCCCTCTCGGGCGACCCTTCAAACTATTATTATCAGTTCAATATTTAAAAATTTTCTGGGATGGACCCCAACCCCCTTTTTTGGGGGGTATTCCAACCCCCCCCCCCCCCTTGGCACAGGTTTTGATTATTTTTAACTCTATGGGTAAGTGATTATAGGTTTTTACTGCTCCATTCAGGATTCCATTCAGACCATATTTAGTTGAGTTTACTGATTTCATGGATATGAGATCAGCAATGAAATGCAGTAACTCCACCTTTCATTATTAAAGTTTTTTAATTATATATATTTTGACCAGCTTGTGGTCATCTTCAATGATACATAGTAAGATGTTAAATAATATGGTGTAGGCTTAGGTCTATGTTATTTACATGGCCAACTCTGATCTGAAAACTTCATTATGAGCACAGAGTAGGCTAGATACACAATCTAATTCTATAGGATGTTAGGCCATTTCTAAAATGTCAGAAAGGAGGTAATCTAGCATAGAATAAAACTTCGGGCATGGACGGCTGGACAGTAGATATTACATGGTATAACCCTGACAAATTTTACTTAATAACTGCATTTATATAAAAAAATGTTAGTAAGCTATCATCGTATGAAGCGTTCCAACCTTAGGAATAGATTCAGATTTTTTCACGGCACCAACTAAACAAATAATAGTATCGACAAGCGTGCCAACCTTAGGATTGGCAGGAGCATACGGGAAAATACAGATTTTATTAATATGCTTTACCGATCCATCAGAGTCTCGAAAAGGGGGACAAATCAACGTCCGGCATAAAGCCGTGCCGGATGGAGGACTGCTTAGCAAAAAGCCTTACAGTTCGGCCAAAAGCTGGATGTCTGGCCACCCTAGATGTTAGCCAATTTATGAAAGAGAACATTATCTTTATTGGCAAGTTGTTCGTTTAAATTTCCTTCTTTGTTATTAAGTTGGTCTAGGAAAATTTTTAGATTTTCAAGCGTATTCAGTTAGTGTTGTGGGTGTGCACTGTATGTACAAGATTAATGCTAGAGTTAGTGTACAGTAAGTTAATGGAAATTTTATAGATCAACAGCGGCTTCGCCCGCGATAATTATTTCAAAAATTAAAAATTAAGAGCATAATAGTTAAATCATTATATTTATTTACACCTAAATCACGTGAATTACATACCACGATTAGATAGCGTCGCCTGGTAAAAGCGACCTCAGATTAGAGTTCCCTGGCCCAGAAAACCCCTGCATAGTGAGTTTCGTCCAAGTCGAACAATGTTTGACCATATTTAGGCCTATATTGAATATCCCTCTTCCGTGTAGGTTGAAAATTTCATACGTCTGCGGCCCTTGATATTCTAAACAAATAAATCGTCCAGGAAGGACTTACAAAATCAAGCGATCACCCGCGATAATTATTTCAAAAATTAAAAATTAAGAGCATAATAGTTAAATCATATTTATTAACACCTAAATCACGTGAATTACATACCACGATTAGATAGCGTCGCCTGGTAAAAGCAACCTCAGATTCAAGGTCCTTGGCCCAGAAAACCCCTGTATATTGAGTTTCGTCCAAATCGAACAACGTTTGACCATATTGAGGCCTATATTGATTATCCCTTTTATAATAATAATAATAATAATAATAATAATCCTCTTCAGTGTAGGTTGAACATTTCATATGTCTGCGTGCCTTGACATTATAAACAAATGAATCGACCACCTTGAGCTACAACATTCAAGCGATCGCGATAGTTTTATGTCCAAGGAATGACAAAAATAGCCAAAGCCTACTGTAATTGATTTGACATTGAATGGTATTACTGAAAACTGATGCTTCGAAAATGCAAAAAATACACGTTATTTGCCCGTTTTTCACTCATAACTCACGAACGAAAGGAAAAATTAAAAATTTAATATGCCAGAAACCTTCCTGGGAATGCACTCAACTTCCCAAAGTTTCATGGCGATCGGATGAATGGTGTAGTAATGCATAAAGGACAGACACACACACACACACACATACATTCATTTTTATATATATAGACAAGGGCTGTGATTGGAGGTCATAAAACTGAACAGTATGCTATTTGCTTACTTATAGAACCTAACAAATCATTTACGGTTGTATAAGAAGCTTGGTGGACAGTGTGCCTGCATGTACAGGAATACTGGTACTTCATTATCCAATTGAACCAGTATTGGCACTTAGCACGAAAGTGTACTTCTGCACCAGAGGGAATTAGTTAAGTAGGTAATTGAAGAGAGTGGGATGATTTACATTTGACTGTAGTTGGGAAAAATACTGCTACCAAGGATAAAACAGAATGGTGGAAAATCTGTAAAATATAACAATATATAAGAAAGTGTAAAAGGAGCAAAATATGAATACATAATCTAATTAAATGTAAGGAAACAATTGCCGATTAGTGACATTTGGCAGATGCATAGCTAAATTTTAACTTATCAGTCAAAGGAGACAGTTATTCAGCATAATAAGAGCGTTCTGTAATGTTTGCTATAATCTGTTATTTAGGAAAGAGAACTATCCCTTCATGAGTATAATGAAAGCGAAGGATCTGTGGGCAAAGATAACTGGGAGGATGGATTCGTTTGTTAGACCACATGCACTGACTGCAGATCTGCCGTCTTAGATCACCAGTACTTTCTTGGAATTTTGTGACGTAGGGAAGTCTGAAATCGGGTGACTCCCTTAGTGAAAATAAAAATGTGCTACTTAATAAAAAAAGTAACAACTCCAGTCAAGATAATCATTAGCATTGACCCTAGGAAACTGCTTTCTGACCACATGTCCTCAGTCCGGCACATCTACCATTGAAGACAGTACAGTCGAGGGCATGGAAATTTCCTGATGCTTCTGGTCTCTTCTAGTGTTTTTCTTTATTTGAAGTTGGCATTGGATCTCCTTGTCATTTATGTTCCGCACCTCCCCTGGCTGAGTTTATTGGTTTGAGTTGTTGGTTTATTGGTTCTTATTGGTTTAAGTTCAAGTCCAACCACATGCATTATAGTCTGTGAACAATGTTCAACCCCAGGTGAGTGGTAAAAGGGGCTGGAGAGTGTGTTCACAACAAATGTCTAGACCAGCCCCTGGATGAGCCAGACTCGTACTGGTTTGATGTAAACGTTCTGGCACTCAAATATTAACCTATGAACAGAGGTCGATTTCAGGTTCAGGGGCAAAGGATTAGGGGGGGAAAAGACACACATTAATGGAGGGTTGATTAAATTGCCTTGCAAATAGTGTCTTCTGTATATTATAGATTTAGTCATTTCAGGTGAACAAAGGACATAGACAACAAACAGAAAGTTATTTTCCTTTTTGAACAAGGTTAAGATTAAGTCTGAAATCATTATGTTCTCTCAATGAATCTGGAGGCTCTTAGCCATATCCACCATTGCAGAAAAAAAGGGGTGGAGCTGGGGTGAGGAGTGGGCATGGAGGCACCGATTTAGAATTCCCTTACCAACGTAAACTACTCTTCATCATATTGGAAAGATTCTGTGCACTCAGCTGTACATGAAGATAGATGTGGTCAGATGGTAGATCCTGCATCTCCATGGAGTGTAACAGTAGTTTTTCAGTTATTAATTTATAGAAATACAACAGTTAGATTGAATTCCCCCTTAAGGATAATACTGTATTACAGGTTTAATGGAATTCAAATTTATATGCCGGGATCAATAAGTAATGTACCCTAATTATTGGAAAAATAAGAAAGAATTTAACAATGCCTTTGTTGAAGTACTGGTAATGAGAGACTGACATTCCAAGCCAATTGCAACTCTCTTGTTGAATACGTAATTATGTCTAAGTCATTGATTTAGATTTCGAGTAGATTTGAACTAAAGTTCTGTAAAAGTTTATACAGCAAACTCCCAATTATCCGTGTGCAGATTATCTGTGCAAATATTTGATTTTCCGGCACTTAATTTAGAATTTTATGCACATCATTTTGATTTTACACATGACATTTTGAATTTCCAGCAATTTAATTATAAGATTTTGAATTCCCCAGTTAATTTTGTCATATATGCACAATATGGTAACAAAATGCGAGAAATTGGAAATTAAGTGCGGAAAATTCAAAAACTCACACCCAGTTTGGATTATCAGTGTTTTTTGATTATTTGTGCATTTCATGCTCCCAATTAACACAGATAATCGGGAGTTTGCAGTATTACTGGTTGCCTCATCTAAAATTACACTGCACACTACGGTGACAATTAAGCCATGCTGAAGATTGATGAGTTTGTACACATTCCAGTAGCGTACTATTCCAGTAAGCCAGTGAACTGAATATTCTGTAAAATGCGAGCCTGTATCTATTGTAGTTCAAGGTTAATTTGAAAGGAAGATTACTTGCTGCAGAGGAGAGGAGATGTGTGAGAAGACATAATAGTAATACCATACTTAGTCTATATTGATAAGCACTGTATTGTTTAAAAAATGATGGAACATATACAGTGAAGCAACTATAATATAATAATTACAATTTGAGTTGAACTTAGACACTTATGCTTCACTTACCAACTTTTTGGTAGAACATGTTTCAAGGACCCTTGTCCCCATCCTCGGCTACGTGTCTAACTGACAAATCCTGCTTTTGAAGGTCATGAAGTGTCCCTGGTGGTGGTGGTTTTATGAACTTCTTGATGAGGTTCTCATCCTCTGGTATTTCGAAATTCATGAGATTACTATCAAATATTTTTATGTAGATCCTCTCCCAGATGTCCAGTTCTTTTGGTTTGCTTACTGATTTTAACAATTTTGGTTCTCTACAAATTCTGTGCTCATTTTCCCAAGAATGTGTTGCAACGGCTGATTTTTCCAACTGACAATTTTTAAGGTTTCTCATGTGTTCTTTAAATCTAGTCTCAACATTTCTTTTTGTTTTTCCTATATAAATCTTGCTGCAGTTAGTACAATTTATCTGATAGATCCCTGATTTCTTTCCAGTAGGTATATCATCATTCTGTTTGGATTCAATCAAATTTTTTATGCTGAATCTGTTGTGAGTGGCCAAAGTTATGTTATGATCCTTGAATATTTTTTGAAATTTCGGTGTTGCCCAGGGGTGGTGAGTGAACCTTTTGAACTTTGTTTTTTCTCTTTCGGTAGACAATGTAGTAATTTTTCTTATATCTTTCTGTTTTTCAAATTTGGCTATTTTTTTATCTATTAGTCTTTTGTCGAAGCCAAATTTATATTATTTATATTTAGACACTTATTTATATTTAGACACTTATGCTTCACTTACCAACTTTTTGGTAGAACATGTTTCAAGGACCCTTGTCCCCATCCTCGGCTACGTGTCCAACTGACCTTCAAAAGCAGGATTTGTTAGTTGGACACGTAGCCGAGGATGGGGACAAGGGTCCTTGAAACATGTTCTACCAAAAAGTTGGTAAGTGAAGCATAAGTGTCTAAGTTCAACTCAAATTGTAATTATTACTGTATTGTTTACTGTATTTTTTCCTCCACTATATAAAATGTTTACACAATCAGTGCTCAAATGGTTGGTATCTGCTGTGTAAAAATGAAGTTTTCTGCTTTCTGTACTGCTACTAATTAAGTTCGAGTATGTAAATCAACCAGGTTGAATGCTATCTGTACATTATGCTGACCAGATGTCGCTATTTGAGTTACTGTCCCCAGAGAGCAACTGTTCCCAATTTTTTTCCCTGGAAGATAAGTTATTTCTTTCATGGGAGATTCTAAATAAATAGAAAAAAATGAGAAATTTTATGACTAGCCAAAAGGTGAAAAGTAGTATTCGGTCTTTGAGTATTTAAGAAAAATCCATCCCATTTTAACTTTTTGTGAATGGTATCTTCCAGGTTATATTTTATCTCACAAATGACATTTTTCTGCATGAAACTAGATTGAATTGATCAGAAGTTAAGAAGGAAAACAGTTAAACATTTCTGAAATAATGTAAGTTGCCTATCACCCTTAGTATTCCATTTACCAGGTTTTTGACAGAACATGTACTATACTTCACTGTGTAAATTCCATCATGTTTTTTTGAGAAGTTAAAGCATAGTTACAAACATTAATTCTGTCAAACATTCATTTTCCATTTGAAAACTTTGCTTTTTTCCTTCCTTTTTAATGGACACAGTCATCCTTGACAAATATTTGTAAGGTTTTTATTTATTAAAGTTTTAATTTATGTAATAATAAAATCAGGTAAACTGATATAACAAAGTGCCAGTATGTTTTTGTTGAATCAATTATAATTGCAATTATGATATGCAGAAAATAAGTTTTTCTAATCAGATTAAAATCGACCAGCGTCAGCAGAACTACAGATTTGTGATACCTTGACAATCGCGCATTCACATAAAAATAAAATTAAAAAAATCCATGTCAAATCGGCCGGCTCCGGGATTTGATCCGGGGACCTCCAGAATACGAGTTCAAGGCGTTACCATTTGGCTAACTCAGTCAGTTTCACGGTGTCGTTTGATAAGCATAAGTGAAGGAATAGTGTTAACTGTCAAATTATACCAGTAGACAAAATTTTTTTTTAAAAATGTGACCTTTAATTAGTCGTTACTCTGGTACCGGTCAACCGATTAGGTCCAAAATTAATAGTCTTCTTGCCATTGACGTTATAAATGCGTATACCAAGTTTCATGAAAATCCGATTAAGCATATTTGAGTTATGGGGCCTTTTGTTATATAATACAATAAAAATGGACTAAATTGGGCATTATTCCGGTACCGGTCAACCGATTTGGTCCAATATCAACAGACGTCTTCCCATGAACATTTTAAATGTGTTTTCCAAGTTTCATGAAAATCCGAAAAGGAATATTTGAGTTATGGCGCGTACATGGACGGACAGACAGACGGACAGACATTTTTTGTCCCCCACACACAATCTCATAAAGTACCATACTGGCACTTAATAAATGAAAGATATTCATGATATTGTACCACAAATGTACTTATTTTATTTTATTTTAATGTTGAATTTACTGTTCAACCTTTCCAATTCAACAGTTAGGTACTGTATGCTAAATTCTACTCCGTAAATTACCGGTAATTATCTATGTCCACTGTTGGACCAAAAGAAATCTGGCCAGCCTTCTTTACATTCCATTACAGAAAGCAGTTTTACATATTGTTGTTGCTTCCTTTATTTCCTTGGCTTTAAAGAAATCTCTAGTGTATTGAATTGTATTGCATCATTTACATTGACTCTGAACAAAGTTATGTTTTTAATTAACTTGTGTTGGGAAACACATTCTCATCTAATAAGTATTTTAAAACACTTAATACGGATAATTCACTGCATTTTTTGTTTGTTTAGCTTTGTCTCCAGCAACCTGCAATGAGAAGCGTTCTCTACAACACCACTTAGGTTTTAACTGAAATTCCTGCCAGGTATAGTCCAGTTATTTATTGCATGGCCAGTCGTCTTCAAAGGAATAAACTATTAAGTCGGTGTTTCTTTATATGTTAATTGATCTGACTAAATCGGTCTTGGTTTTTGCTTTCCATTCTCTCATTGTTATCACTGACCTTAGTTCTTCCCTTGACTTAATCAATTCACATGTGATATCGTTTACTATAACTAGATCTTGCAACCTCACGTTTCACTCAACGTGGAGTTGACAAGTAGCTGTCACAGCCATATCAGGACATTCTTAGATTTTGATTGGCTAGGGTAACTAACTGATAAAGAGCATGGGTTTAGCTGTTGGTAAACTTTTCCTCCTAATAAAAGGAAGCCCCCTGGCCATACAATGGATAAATGGACTATAACAGTATTCTTGCCATGAATGAAATTATACATTTTACTATCCCTATGTTTTTAAATATTTGTTGCCATTTGTCTCAACACTTAGTGTAAATATTTAAAACTATTTCCTGCTATAATCCAGCATATTGAACTTAAAGGTGGTAAGGGTGTCAACCTTATGCACCGGCTGCCTTTACCCCCAGGATTGCTCCTAGTACTCTTTTCTGTTAGAGGCTGAGTTGACCCCAGGTTTACAGTGCCACCAGAAGGATTAGGCCAATGGAAAAATCCCAACAACCTCATCGCAGCTTGAACCCATAGCCTTCTTTTTGGTTGCCTTCAGAGTATGTTTCATTATTTTTAAAAATATAAATATAAATAAGATGATTTCAAGTTTATAAACTGGTATCTTTCTCCTCGGTTTATGTAAATGTGACATACTTACTTTACTACTAGATTTCTTGTAAATCTCCTGTGGTGAATAAAAACAATCAATCAATCAATCAATACACTTAAAATTAATGTGTGTAGATTATAACAGATTTTTAAATTAGAAAACTAATAAATTATATTCCTATAACTTTAATTGGTTCACAAACAGTATTCAGCTATGTTAATGGTTGTTTGCTTGGTTTATTTAGGAAACTCTTGACAAAATAATTATTAAGTTAGAGAGTGCAAAATTATGTCTAAAAAAATTGGAAGTTAGTTGCTCAATACTAAACTATGGCAATCAAGTTTATTATTACTACAGTATTGAAATTACGAAATTCTAAAATCTTTTTGCAGATGTATTTATTTATTTTATTAATTTTTTTATTTATTTTACATCCATGTGATCATTAAAATGATATGGGACTTGGTATGTACAAAATGTGTGATGGTATATACAATACATATTAGGATACAAATAGTACATGGGAACAGATCTAACAATATAGGTTGCACATAAATCAAATAGATACAATGTAGATAACACATCAATTATAAAACATTAAGTGTACATTCAAGTAATTTACATTATTGTAATTAACTTATTATGTCCTCTCCAAGTATTTAAGACCATATTAAATTGAGTATAGGTTAATATTTAAAAATTCTTCAATTTTATACATTGGATTAGATGTAAGCCAGTTTTTTAGTCTATGTTTAAAACATTTAGAAGGTAAGTTGATGGTAAGATGCCTAAAAGTTTAATAATTATAGGTTGTTATTGTTTGTTTCTAATCTAAAAAATCTGATGTGAAAGTCACATAACTTCCACTGGCCAAATAAAAGTTAACCTTTTAGTAAAATATAATATAATATGTATGCCATTCTCTTCATCTAAGTTGGTTGTAGAAATGAAGATAATGTTGTTACCACATCACATCACATCCCTGAAGGATACATAACAAAAATAAAATCTGATTAATGTAATGTCGGTCAAATAAAAAACGTCGGGACTCGTATGCTGTTAAAATTAAAGTTTTGACGCATTAGTTCACAAGTTTCCTATAAAAAACACAAAATACAGGTCATTTTCGGAACATATGAGGCCATGCAACAGGAGGGAAGAAATGAAGAACGAGGGAAAAATGAAAAACGCGGAAAGCGCAATACACGATATTCAACTTAATGTATTGTCATAATTCATTTTGCTTTGTGTCATCGGACCACATGCAAATGCTAGCTTGAGAGAAAGTGTAGTTAGGGCTGTAATTGAACTGCATTTTTCGGCCTCTGAAGCAGCGAGAAGGTTCCATATTTCTTAAAGAGGTGGGTACTTCACTGGTATAATGCGACCGGAAGTTTTCATAGGATCTGATTGGTTGCAGAAGTTGAACGTAAGTTATTGATTTTGCACTACAAGTACCGGTATTATAAAATAAAATCTTTAAAAAATGCTGCTTGAATAATCATATTCCTTGCGAATTTATTAATTATTAATATTATAAGAATTTGCAACCAAGAATATGGCGGATGTGAGACATATAGCCACAGCCTTCTATACACGTTTGCTTTGGAACAAAACTGACTAAATAATCAAGAAAATACATGGATAGACAAGAGGCAGTTGTGAATCTAACCTTAAGCCTTCCTGTACATGCGCATATGCTCATTCGTGATACTTAATCAAATACCGCCCGACGTTTTTTATTTGACCGACTGTACTCTCATAATTTCTTTACTTTGAACATGGCAAATACACTTTTCTCACTTCACATTAAGATATACAACAAAAAGCCATATTGCAAATAGCACATATTCTGAGTGGGTGGCTTATAACTACCGTTCAGATAATTTTTTTCAAAAAAATTTGTGAAATGAAAGTTTTAGCTCTTAGTATACCCACCCCATGTGTAAAATTTAAACAAAGTCGTAAGAGCTGTTTTTGAGAAAATCACAACAGAAGAGATTTTCTTCATGTAAGCTCTCCTTAAAAATAGATAAATTCGTCGCCAATCTTCGAGTCACATCCTCAAGAAGTATCTAAACCAAATACAAAATAATTCTGTCATGATGGTCCAGATTTCCACCGTATAATATATTTACACAAGAATAAAATAAAAATTGTTTCTAGTGGATATTTATTTGTCTTTTCTACAAAACACACAACGTTTCGGTCATAACCACTAGATCTTCTTCAGGGGACTGTTTATTAGAATACAAGAAAATTAGACTCTCACTTGTCTTCTAATAAACAGTCACCTGAAAAAGGTCTAATGGTTATGACCGAAACGTTGTGTGTTTTGTAGAAAAGACAAATAAATATCCACTAGAAACAATTTTTATTTTATTCTTGTGTAAACAAATACAAAATGTTTTCGTACGATTTTCTGTTACAAGAGGCCGTATTGCAAAGTGCGTATTTGAAGTGGGTGGCTTATTAACTACCCTTCAGAGAATTTTTTTCGAAAAAAAGTTTCAAATAAAAGTTTTAGTTCTTACATAAGTAATCCATGTGCAAAATTTAAAGAAAATTGTTTTCGAAAAAATTGCGAAAAACGAAAATTACTTAATGTAAAGTCCTCTTAAAAATAAGAGAAACTTGTCATCAGTCTTCATGTCGCATCTTCAGAAGGTGAATGAATTTGAATTTTAGCCTTCAGAATCCCTTAAGGGCCATGGCCTCCTGCTGTTGCAGGGAAAAGCCCTCTAGTTTGACTCCCTATGTGGGCTAGTCCTAAAGAGTAAGGAGTTTGTTCAAATACTTAACCTAGTTCACTACTCTCAGATCATACACTGTATATACACTTTTTCCAGATCCTTCCACAATTGTCTGTCTCTTGCGCTTCTGGTCCACTGCGCCCCTGCCGTCTTCTTGAAACCTTCTGCCCAACGGGTCTTTTGCCGTCCCACGTTCCTCTTGTCAATTCTGGGGTCCCACATCGTTAGCATGTGCGTAGCATGTGCGTCCATCTCTTATGGTCCAGTCTTGCCACGTGGCCTCCCCATTTCCATTTGAGTCTGTCGGCCATGATGAGGGCATCTGTCATGCCTGTCCTATTTCATAGCTCTACATTCCTTATTCTGTCTTTCAGGGAGACCTGAAGTATTTTACGCTCCATTCTGCTTTGGCACATCTGAATCTTTTGTCTTTGCTTCGAGGTTAACGACCACATTTGGCAGCCATATAGAAGTAATGGCATCACACATGTCTCCAGAACTTCTCTCTTTAGTGTTAGTTTCTGGAATTTGTCTGTTAAGATAAATTTTAGAGACCAAAATTTCTTCCATGCTAGTCCTATGCGTCTCTTTATTTCTTTTTCCATGTTGTTGTGAAAGAATAGGTTCTGTCCTAGGTATGTGTAATCCTGCACATATTCTAGAGGTCTACCATTTAGGTGGACAGGCACTTCTATTGTGTTTGTCATGAGCTTAGTTTTTCCTGAGTTCATGGTCAGTCCCGTCGTCCGGCTGACTTTGTCCAGTTCTGTTAGCATTCTTTCTAGAGTAGGTGCCGAGTTGGCTAATAGAACAATGTCATCTGCAAACCTTAGGTGGGTTAGTCTCCGTCCGTCTATGTTGATGCCATAGTTGCCCCATTTTAGTTTCCTGAATTGGTTTTCCAGCAAGCATGTGAATAGTTTAGGTGACAAGGGATCACCTTGTTTCACTCCTCTCTCTATTACAAATTTTGTTCCCTCCCTCTCTGTCCTTATGCTTGCTTGGCCTCCCTCGAAGAGTTTAGCTAGTAGTCTGACATATTTGTTGTGGATTCCTTGATTTTGTAGGGCTTGTAACACGAATGTGTGTTCCACGGAATTGAATGCCTTGCTGTAATCCACAAATGCAATAAACAGTTTTAGGTTGAATTCTTGCACCTTTTCCATAAGTTGGTGCATTGTTTGGAGATGGTCCAGTTTGTTAAATCCTGATCTGAACCCTGCCTGTTCAACCGGCTGGTTTTCATCTAGGTTTTTTGTCAGTCTCTTGGTTAGGATCTTTGTAAACAACTTGAGCATGTTTGGCAGCAGGCTGATTGGCCTGTAATTATTGATGTCATCTCTTGTTCCCTTTTTTTGGAGAAGGATTATTGTACTCTCCTTCCATTCTTTCGGGATTTCCTCTGTTTCGATTATTTAATTGAATAGTTTCATGATGTTCTGCGCTAGGTCTTCTCCTCACATTTTCAGATATTCGTTGGCATTTATCGTTTCTCGCTTCTTTTATGGCTCTCCTTACCTCACTAGGAATAATTGTTTTGGTTTCCTCTTCTTGGTTTCTTATTGGGATTGTGTAGCTCTGGAGCAAGTTCTCATGCGTGAGTGTGCTAGAGTATAGCCTCTTGTAGAATTCCGTAGCTTGTCTATTTATTTCTTCTCTTGAGGCGATTCTGTTTCCGTTGTTGTCTTTAACTCCCAGCATCCAGTGCTTGCCCTCAGACAGTTCTTTTCTAATCTTCTTTACTGACTTCATGTTTTCCATGACTTTCTTGATCACTTCTGTGCTGTATTCCCTGACGTCCTTCCGGATT
This sequence comes from Ectobius pallidus, assembly GCA_964059195.1. Classification (NCBI taxonomy): domain Eukaryota; kingdom Metazoa; phylum Arthropoda; class Insecta; order Blattodea; family Ectobiidae; genus Ectobius; species Ectobius pallidus. The sequence goes on from CAXKWD010000003.1 coordinate 82,554,353, forward strand.
TCTCTTTTTGTACGCTTGTTTAGTTCCTCGAGTTCTTTTTTCCTTTGTGGGTTGGTTTCCACCTCTGATTTCAGTTTCTCTTTGTCTTCGATCATCTGCCTGGTGTTCTCCTTCAGCTTGTTCCTCTTCTCCATGATTTTGTTTGTCCTTATGGATGTTTTTGCTGCCTGTGTTATGCACTTCTCTAGTTTGTTGTAGGAGTTTTGAGCTCCTAGGTTCCTTTCTCTGCTTAACTCTTCAAGTTTTATCCTCATCTCCTCTTTATATTTCTCTGGGTTGATAAGTCCGGGTTTGGTTTGCTGAGGTGTGAAGTTTCTTTGTGATATGAGTTATCAGGCATATCATTCTGTGGTCTGTATTGAATTTTAGACCGTTGATCACTTGAATGTCTTTTATGCCCATCATTTTGTCGGAGAGTATGAAGTCTATTTCGTTCTTTATTTTACCATTTGGATGCGACCATGTCCATCTGCTGTTCTTTTTGAAAAAGGTGTTAGGATTTTTAGTTTGTGACCCTGTGCGAATTGGATGAGTCTGTCGCCTCTTTCATTTCTATGTCCATATCCATAAGGCCCCATCGGTTCTTCTTCTTTGAGTTCTTTGAATCCTACTTTATTATTGAAGTCCCCCATAACGAAGATTCTGTAGGCTTTGTAATTATTAATCGTGTCGTCTAGAAGATTGTAGAAGTTTTCCAGTTCGTCTTCTGTGCTTGATTCCATGGGGGCGTACACCTGTATTATTACAATTTTGTTGCTGTTGATGTCTAGGGTCAGGACTGCTATCCTCTCTGAAATTTCCTTTCACTTCTTTTATGTTATGTAGAATATGCTTCTTTATTATGAACCCTATGCCTTTCTGCTCTTTAGTTTCTCCTATGTAACTGAAAATGTCCCCCTCCGGTTTTTCAATAATGGCTTCTCCTAATTTCCTTACCTCGCTTAGTCCAAGAATGTCGAATTTCAGGTTGAGTAGTGCATTTTGTAGTTCCAATTCTTTGTCTTGTGTGCCGAGGGATCGTATGTTCCATGTAGCTAAAATTAGATCTTTATTGTTGTTGTATGATGGCTGCTTTAGGCTACAGTTGTCTCGGCATTCCTTAGTTCGTTTTTTGGTTTCAAGTCTTTCCAGTGTATCCATTGGCCATTCATTAGGATTTTTTGGTAGCCGACCTTCACCTCAACATTGCCTTTCTCTCGCTCTTCTCTAGCTTTCAGTCTTAGGGCTGCTTGGATTTCTCTTTCGTTCTTTCTGAGGTCGTCATCTATATATACCTCCCGTCCTTTTAAGACTGATTTGTTCTTCACTACTTTTAGTTTGTCTTCAAAGCAATTTAATGGGACTCACACTATTCCTCTGTTGTTGTAGTCCTTCCCAATGTAAGTAATGTTTGTTGCTACAATATCGGCGTCGATCTTTCCTAGGATTTCTTTGGTTTTTGTATCTATTTCTTTTCTGTTGTCATTCTCAAGCATTAACTCTTTGCCTTTGATAACGATGTTGTTCTTTCTTTCTTTCTCTCTTTGCCCTTTGTTCTTCCATCTCTTCTAAGTATTTACATTTATCTAAGAGCATGCTTATTTTTTCTTGTGTTACGTTGTCCGTGTTAGCTATTTTCGTCTCTAAGGCACCGCATATGCTAAAAACTCAACTTCAAATTTGGGAGTCGAAAACAGTAGCCTACTTCCTCTACCTATAGCACCTATAGTACAGTCAGTGGAAGCAATAGGGGAATATATTATATTAGTCCTGTATTTTGGAATTTTGTTCCACAGTACTTCCTTTGTATAGGCCTACCAGTAAATCTTCACCCTTAGACATAAAGATCTGCAATGGTATTTTCTGACTCAAAGGACTTAAATACAAGTATATTTGTTGAAAACTTGGCCTTTGAGAGTTGATGTAGAACAGGCAGGAAAAGTAAAAATTAAGAAAAAATGTTGTAGTCTTAGGTTTATATAGTTTAGGATTGTTAATTCTTTTTTGATATGAAGCTTATTTATTGCAGTAATTTTTAAATTATTTCACAAATAATTAATCTCTGTATTTTGATTAAATAATGAAATATAATTATATTAATTCTGTATTCAAATGCGTGTTCTAGGTTGTGTGTGTGAATGTTGAACCTGAACTATTTGACTCTTACTACAATGGATGCTGTAATGGTACATTATGGCCACTGTTCCATTCAATGCCAGACAGAACTCAGTTCTCTGGAGAACACTGGAGGGTAAGAATTAATTCTTTTATAATTAGGTATACATGAATTCTTTTCAAGATTACCGGTATGTGATAGCTGCTCTTTGACTATCCCCTGAAGGGATGGAGATTAGCCTGCAAATTTTTTCAGGGGTTCCTTTTCACTCTGTCTTGATTAATTCAACTGAAAATCTGCAGGTAAAATAAAATCTGGCATTTTGTGCTCCAGCCACCCCTTGAGTTGATTTTGGCTTGTGGGCTTGAGCAGAATTTTCCTGAAAACTCAAATTTTTTTGCAGAACAATGAATTAATATTAATAATTAATTAGGGTTTGGATGTTTATGACATGTCATATTTTTATCCTGGCCTCCAATCTCGCCCCAAACACAAATTAAACAAGAATTGCAAGTTTATTATCCTAATCGGACCGTTTTCATTTTGCATATAAAGTCATATTTTGGTATATTGGTATATTTGTGGTCTTGGTCATATTTTGGCCATATTTATAACTTAACGTCATATTTCAGTTATTAATTCGGTAAAAGAGCACAAAAATACAGTGAATGTACTCAGTGAGGGAAGTGGAATACCGTCACTGGTTTTAAAAGTTTGATTGCATACCGGCACTGGTTTCAATGGTAAAATAGCATACCGTCACCAAAAATCAATGGCTATTTAATACAAATTTTTAACGTTCCTTTGAGTCATAATGTAATAATTACTTTTCATGATTGTTCACCAATTCGTACGCTTTCATCGGTAGCCATTGTCACTATAACTTGTGATGGTCTTTGTTGTCATCTTAATGATTACACCACTAGATTCTATGTTATAAAAATATTTCTCGGTAACAAAATGTTGCGACTTTTATATTGTTTAAATAGGTCTTAAATACTTTTAAAATATCTTTATTGAAGTAAATAAACTAAACTCAATGGCTCTACATCCCTGGCCTATCACCAGAACACTGCTCATCTACCATAGATGGCAGGATGGGGGCATGTGGTCAGCATGCCGACAACCACTGCTGTTATTGATAGTTTCCGTGATGTGAAATAAATAAAGGCCTGTCAATCGACAGTACATGATGTTCTAGTCTTGAGTTGTGCTCCAACTTGGTAATCATCTATAAACCAGGGTTGGTTACTCATGAAGGAAGTTAATTAAAAACACCACCAAGTGGATAACCCATATCCTGCAGATCACATAATTATTATCTTGTAACGGAGGGAATGTGCTTTTTTAAATTGAGGTATGTCAGGGAAAAATGTTGGGATGGCATACTGCCTCTGGATTTTTCTCACTTCCTTCACTGAATGTACTACATGGTCAAGTTAAATTTGAAATTCTCTTAATTAATGTACGGTATTGTTTATGCCAAAGTAATAGTAGCTTTTAAAATTAATGCAATTGTTCATATTTTATAACGACATGCAAGGCCTACAACATATTACGAGTATTTGGAGCTGATGAAGAGAGCAAATCTTTTAAAAAATAGAAATTCATTACAAGTAAAGATGTAAATCACCAAAATTATTAAAAATGAATTATCTGAATGAATTCATGTGATGTAAGAATTTAGTGTCTATGCATTTTAAATTGGAACATTTATTTTTTTAAATTATGTTCATTTTATTAGGTCATATTTTGGATTTTTTGGGTAATATTTAGTCATTTTAAGGGCATGTTTTCAGTCATATTTTACACTTTTTTAAATCATAAATATCCAAACCCTATTAATAATAATAATATTTATTCAGAATTCATGTTAACTTCTGTGAGCCCCCCCTTGATTACACTGTATTTCTCGGGGGTCCCTCCAATTCAACTGTTTACAATAATTAGTTACAGGGTATATCCCTTACGGCCTATTTTTTCAGTCTATAGAACAATGAATTGTTTAAGCTTTTCACAACAGGTTCCAATGCTGCTTTTGATACACTTCTGCATTGATTTTCACACCCTTTTCACAAAAATACCAGCACTGTGTAGCACCAGAATAACTCCCCTACCACAAAACCATTAATGAGGAGGGATTGTAGCTCCTCTGAACTTTTGGAGTTGGTTCAGGGGCTTCCCAAGAGCTAGATGCATATACCCTATCATTTTGGCGTTCGAAACTTTCTTTTGCGATGAAAATTTTTTCATTGGTAAATAGAATCATCTGATGCCCATTGTGTGCATAAAGCTGTAGGAGGCATATGCATTTCAGCACCCTCTGCTTTTTAAGCCGTAAGTTGATGTAATGTCCGGTACTTCAACAGTAAGTTCTAAGTACAAGCTTCCTTATTCATTAGCCTGGGCATAATTTTTTTAAATGTATATCTCATGAGCCGTCCGTTTACAGGCCGAATTCAGTGATTTATGAGCCGCCACGACCTTCTGGGCTGCAGGAGTCCTCAGAATTCAAGGGCAACTTTGTCTCAGGTGGTCCATAACAACTCCAGTTTCAATGAATCGCTGAATGGTCTGGTGCACAAATATACGACCGATAGATTTTGTAATGTTTGGAAAATTTTGCTTGCAGATTTCCCAGCCTTATGTACGTAACACTATCACACAGCTCTATTTTTGTGGATCTCCATTCCATATTGAAAACTGCAGGTATATACTTACTCTTTCACGTACAATCTCAAAGTGAACAAGGGTAGCTTCTTAACTGTAGAACTGGTTGTACACCATACATCAAAAGTTTGTAACAGTATTTATGTTACGACTATGTAATAACGATTAGTTGACACAGTGAGAGTGGAATTGGACAGTTTGAACTGACTCTTTAGACTCTTAAGTCATGGATCTAAATGTTTTCCAGTTCATCAAAATGAAGTTGAAACTATCGCAAAAGTCATAACAGAAAATCAGTTAGCAAAACCTCAACCTCCATAGGATATTCCATTAGCGGATTTTGCGTATTTTGTTAATATTAATATTTATTTGTGAATTTGCCATGAATTTTATGTACACTTTAAAATATTTGAATGCGCTTCATGAAGTTTTAGTAGTAAGTGTACAGCTTTATGTTCTTTGAGACCAGGTATTATTTTACAGGCTTATACGAAAGTAAATGAGCTGTTTGCAGAACGAACAGTGAAGGCGTTGCATCTCATACAGAAAGATAAGCCTGCCAATGTGAAACCTCTCATTTGGATTCATGATTACCATCTGTTGTTGATGGCCAACTGGGTTCGGCAGGTAGGTTGTTATAATTATAACTATTAGCATATAGGCCTAGATGAGTGATAGATGATGAGGCACACAAAGTGCATTCATAAACTCATTAGCACTTGAGTGTGCTTCCTAGTAGGAAGTGTTAATGTACAGAGAATGAGATTCAGTGTTGAACAGGCCAGGAATTCCCAACTCATCACACTCTTCAACACATTTTCCTCCTTTTTTCCTTTCAGAACCATAAAAAATGTTATGCTTAAATTGACGTGCATTAGTTGTGAATAGTTTAATTAATTATTAATTGTTTGTTTTCCATCACTTGTAATTGAGACTCTGCAATAACAAGGCAAGTGAAAAGAACAAATTCTGATAAAACATTATTGAAGACATTTGGTTTCATTCTACCGGTATGTCAAATTTTATATGTTCTTGTTCTTCAAAAGAGTCTGGAAAGTGGAAATTTTCAGTTCTGCAATACATGCAGTTTCTACCAATATAATCATATACGTTGAAAGTCACCCCAACAAAATACTTTAAATTATTAAATAATTATCCTACTCTTTAACAAAATATATTACCCAGCTCTTTAGCTTCTTATTGTTCCATAAAACAAAGCTTTTTGATCTAAATTAACATCACAATAAATATAATATTGTATTGTCCAAAGTTTGATAAAATACCAAGCTATTACTTAACATTATATAATGTTGGTAGCATTCTAGATGCTCTGCTCTACTGTGACTGAGAGTATTATCACCATGATTATTTCATTTGTCTACTGTTCCAATCGAGGCCATAAATCAAACTCACAACCGGGCATGTCAGTGCACTGTCTTCATGTTTTTATTATTGATATTGTATAAATTTGGTGTAATATTAAAATATATTGGACTCTGCAAGGATGAAAGAATTTGATTAATTTGTATCGAAATCCCAGTTTTCCCTTATGGCTTGACTGGTAGCATCTTGGTTTGTAGTGATAAGTGATTTATCCGATAGCAGGAGTGACAAAGACATCATACTGGCATTAAATAGTGATAAGTGATAAGTATAACAGGAATATAACATATTATTAGCATACCTAAATTATGGGTATCTCGGTTATTATAGTTAGAAAAATTATTCCCCAGAGGGCAAAAGTCTATCCTTTATGTATGTTTTTGAGAACTGTGGTTTTTTGTGTAGAAAGAAGTGGCACTTTTGAGAGGTAGAACCAATAAAAAGGCTGGCGTTACTGATCATATCGCTGCGTGGCAGCAAAAGGGTTAAGATAGCAGTAGCCTAGATATGGTTAGCTAAAATAATATATTTTTTACCAGGAAAATAGTTTGTTTACTTAACACATATCTTAAGGCCATATTATATGGAACAGAATGAGCTGTATTAAATGATTCAGCATTACATTATCTTGAATCCTTACGTTATAATCTATCACTTATAAGGAAGTATCACAACCTTCATTCCAAATTCCGCCTTGAATTTATATAAATTCTATTGTATTATAAAATATTCTGACATCACTATCTAACAGATTAGATGATTATTAATTACAATCCTGCATTCTTTCATTTAGTTCTACAAGTGTATGGTGTCGTGATATAAATATTGTTACATAATAACAAGGAAGTATTTCACTGCACTGTGATAATGAAGCTTATGTACATTCAGCACAGGAAATGTATAGAAATTTCTGAAAAGTAAGAAACTCATTGCTTACACGTATCTCAAGATCACTGTGTTTGTTCATAGCAGAAGATTTATCAATCAAAGATATGATCAGTATATCATCAGTGTTATGCTCAGCTCTTGGATTAAGAATTATCTTCGAAGGCCATTTCATGAAAATATCTTAAATCTATTTAATACTTTAAACCCCCTAAGATTAATAGGAATAGTTTCTTTGATACAGTATAAGAGAATCTTACCTAATGTGACTTATTACATTACAACATAGATATGTAAGAACCATTTACGCCACCATTGTTGTTATGCTCAGGTGTTGCGAGCCAGCATTTAGATAGGATTCCATGTTAAACACCTTGCAACTGATATCTTGCATCATAATAGCCATGTGTTAGATTGTATGAACCTTTTATGGAATCAGCAGTCACTAAGGCACTGGCTCTCTGTTCCCATGTTGGTGGGTTCAATCCCCTTGCAGGTTGCTGACATTTATGTGTGCTTAAGTGTGACAGACCCATGTCTGTAGATTAACAAGCATATAAAAAACTCCTGCAGGACAAAATCCTAACATTCCGGTAATGGCTGCAAGAAAGTAGCAGTATAAACCTTGTTAAATAACCGTAACAACAATCTCTTAATAGGCCTATATGAATTGCTTACTATTATTTTTGCATTTTTCATCTGTTTTTTCCTGCCATAATAATTTCTTCATTTAAGTACAAGAGTGGTAACAAACTAATTTTTTGATCAAAATAATAGAAAAATCCTCGAAAGGTTCCACTTCATCCCAAATGTAATTTTCTACATCTTCATGTAGTATTTATGTCTACCATTTTCAGAACTATGAGATCTACTAAATTCAATACTGAATCATCATTTAATACCGAATTCTCCATTTTCGTGAATCATGCCAAAAATATTTGAAAGTAGTATCAGAAAAAGCTGTCAGTACATATGCCTCTGTAAGGGAAGACATAAATGTTACCAGAAAGAATTTTCAACAAAATATAGTGGAGATACAAGAAAGCTACAAGGAGAAAGCTAGAGCGAATATATTTGGCCTTTAAAATATTGCTCAGTAGGCAGCTTGGACTGGTGACCTCAAGTGGGCAGTGGAAATGGAGGTCAGAGACACTGTTTCCAATAAGCCAAAAATTAATGTTGTAATTAATTTTTATGTTGTATATACATTTATGTTCCTCCTAATTGATGAGTCACCAGTTACGAGCTTGTGCTCACCTATTGTAAATGTAGGTGACAATAAATCTTCTATTCTATTCTAAGCATTATTCAAATTTACTACAGCACAACGACACCTACCTCTGTTGTGCAAGCTTCCACTACCACTGATATGTTGAAGGCAGGTGAAAGAGCCTTGAGATCATCCGGAAAGTTTTCATGCCCTCTCTTCTCAGAGGGCGCACTTATTTAATTTATGCACGAAATAGAAACATTTTGTGCATAAAGGTCACCGTAATTAACCAAGTACTTTTTAAGAAATGCTCATACAAACCATACATCACATTAAACAGTTTAGTAAAAGAAAGTAAAAGAATACAACAACAACAAAGGTTAACCACTGAAAAGGGGTTTTGTTATTTATTTTCTTATCTTGAGGAGAGTGCCAGTGCCTGCGTAGAAAATTCCTGGTCTGAGCCATTTAGTTGGATAAAGATACTTCGAATATGCTTAGAAAATTATTTTTTTAGTACAATCTAGAAACCAGAATGTACTCAGCTTTTATATTAAAAGATTGTCAGATTCCCAGTTGCAGCAATCGTGAGAAATTTAAAAACTTTTTTAAAGAGAAGCTTTTTTTACACATCTTTTCTGCTTTAATGCCACCACCTTGTGTGTAGCTGTTAGTTCTCAGCACTATCCCTCAAAATCTCTGAATTTTTCCCATGTAAGTGACTAGATTAAAATTGTTCGACCCAAACGTTTGAATATAAGTAATTGACATTTCTTCATTTGCAGGCAGCTGATGATGCAGATCTGAAGTGCAAACTAGGATTCTTTCTGCATATCCCTTTCCCTCCTTGGGACATATTTCGTCTCTTTCCTTGGGGAGATGAAATCTTACAAGGCATGCTAGGTAAGAACTCTATTTATAATTCAGTTTAACTTGATAGTTATTAGTTATTACTGAAATAGTGTAATTCTGAAATGTATTTTTTAAATGCTTTAAATTAGGTACATTTGAGGTTTTGGTAATTTTAATACATTTATGGTAGACTATTAATTTTTTATATGTATATTTCCAAAAATTCCAATTGAATGAAAACTATGAGTATAGATGTAATTATTTTTTTTGGGGGGGGGGGGCAAGGATATTTGATAAATTGATTTCCCTGTGATGTGGAATTTGTAAATATACAGAAATTAAAATGCAGGCAATAAAGGATATCTTTGCTTAAAAAAGTCTTATGACAATAATTGCTGCAAATAACATTTTTCTGAAGTTTTGTTCATTGTAAAATTTCAGTACGTTTAATATTTAGTGAGACATACATATTTCATAGAATGTATCAATATCAGTCAATACACCATCTTAGCATAATACTGTTCCATTCTAATCTTCTAGTTGCCATGAAAAATTGAGTTACTGGTATTATACCAGAGATAAAAGCAAAGAAAAATTTACATTACTTGATTTTAAGATCCATTTTACTTATTTATCCTTCATGAACTTTATCTGTTAATGATTCATGGCCACCATTGTAAGCATGCAAAAGTAAGTTCTTATCTGTTCCTCTGTTAATACTTGATAAATGTTGTAAAAGGATTAGATCTGTGATCTGCAGGAGATTGTGTCATATGGAAATGATACAGCATGAATTGTGTGTATGTAAGTCCAAGTTTAGTCAAGTTACCGTACTGACAATTTTTTTATACTATGTGAACAGTTTCTCTCGTCCATTTTTGAGGAATTGATTATTTATTTAACGATTTAGAATTTTGTACTACACTACCACCAAACCTTCTATTTTGTCATGTTGTCAATAAGATGACCTCACCCACTATACTATTCACAAAAACTCTTATTCCTGATCAACATAAAAAACACTGATCAGTAGAAAAGTTCAAAGTTTCAAAAGAATATGCTTGTTATTGGTTACTGCATTCTAAGTAGGTTGTACTTTGCTTGCTTTATTCAGTAACTGCCGAACAATGTTTTGATTCAGTTGTAGAGACCTCTGAAAGAGCAAAATTTATATTGGGCACAATTTGGACTAGCAGAATCAAGGACTAAGTATGGGTGTGGGAAGTTTTAGCTATGAAAAAGTGGGTATTTTTTCACAGTAGTCATATATTTCACATAAATCCTTGTACTTATTGTCTTTCTGAATTTTATGATTCTCAACAGTTGTACTGATTTCTACAATGTAATTCTAACACTGAGTTTGAAGTTTCTGACAAGTGATCTTTGAATTCTGAGTAAAATAATTCTTATTGAGACTGCTATCTTATATTATTTTGTTTTAGGAGGAATGTTCCAAAAGTAAGTTTCATATTTTTTTTTTAAGTGAAGATGGTACAGCAGTTGAAACAAACAAGCACCATAAGAATCCACACCTGTTGCTGGTTCAACGATGGGAGGAGCATCAGCGGAGGAGAATGACGCATGCGAAGAGCACCAAAGAAGAGAGAGTAGCGGTAGACCGGCGTTCCCGAGGTTATTCGAGTACAAATCACGTTGGCAGATAGACATGTACTGACAAGATGGTCGCCAATGGAAGTGCATGCTGTTATCCAGTATAAATGGGCTTTCCTTCACTGAACATGCAGCATGAGCAGCCAACCATTTGACGAGGTATGACCTCTTCACCATATGGTCTGTAGGTGTTCATGGATGACGGACACACTAGTCCCACGTGCCCATTCATACCGGATAACAGCATGCACTTCCAGGACACGTCTATCTGTCATCGTGATTTATAGTCGAATAACCTCGTTCATGCTGGTCCGGTCAGCTGCTACTCTCTTCTTCAGTGCTGTATGCATGCATCATTCCTCCTCCGCTGATGCTCCTTCCGTCGAACCAGCAACGGGTTTGGATTCTTATTCTTGTTTGTTTCAACTGCTGTAGGCCCTACCATTTTCACTTAAAAATAAATGACAAAATTTACTTTTGGAACATCCCTCATATTTCCCTTTTTCCTCCCGTCTCTTATTATTATGAATATTCTTGTTTTGTTGAATGTGAACTACAATGAGACTAAAATGTACCATTTAGTAGCCCCTGCTGTGTGCCTACCACACCTCTACTAATTGTGTGTTACTGTGATTTAAGATTTCCACTGGGAAAAGGACCAGTGCTAGAACCTTGTAGACCTTTCCTTAGTACGATAAATATCAATGTCAGTGTGTATATTTAAATGAATTATTGTTTATAACACTACAGACTTCACTAATTTTTATTTACAATTAGTAGGGCCCTGATTTATTGGTGAAATAAAATGGCTCATTTCGGTGTTAACTTCCTTCTATTTCGGTGGGTATTTCGTGAAATAAATTACTTATACTACATTGGGAACTTTGCGCAATGAGAAACTTTGGTTCTTTATTTACATGAATTAACACCCCCCCCCCCCCCCCATTTCCATATTCTTCTGCCCTTGTATGAACTGAAATAACTTTCGATTTAGGCTTGATTAGAGTTAATGTTCAAATATAATGACGAGAAATATTATCGTAATTTCTACTGAACACCATCAGATAGCCATTTGCAAACAGAAGTGCCAACCATACTACTGTGGATAAAAGGCGAAATCTGTTGAATACAAGTATAAACATTCTACACTCTTCTGTTGTAATCGATCATAGGCATCGCTAACTTGGCAAAGACATAAGTTAGCAGGAAAGGAGTGTACTCAACAGTACAAACGAGGTCACAGACAATCTTTGCATAAATTCTGCAATCTTTGTAATCGATCACAAATATTGATATATCGGTAAATCTTCGACAGCCACAGAAACAGAAAAAAAAAAGCATGCCGCTAAGAAATAAAAAAAATACAGAACACCAAAACACAATAATATTATGATTTTAAGGCCCATTTTCGTGCTCATTTCTCACTTTACGGGCAGAAGGGGCATATTTCGCGCTTATAGACACATTTTGCGGAATCGAGTAAATTTCGCGATATTTCGTGGATTCAATTTGGTTCATATTGGTATTTTAAGCATATGAAAGCTAAATATAGCTAAGGGAGGTTGTTTTATAAAATATCGCACTTATCGTTGTTACCAAAAAGTACGGCCCCTAACAATAAGTAATTGCAAAACATGCTTCATGGAATTTATCCACATCTTCAGTTGCTCTGACATAGCCACTAACATAAATTATAGTATGGGATTAGTTAACTTACGATTGGACTCTAAACTTCCATTTTTACTATATACACACCAGAGACTCCTTCCATGTCCTTGTGGGTTTGTGATATGGGAAGGAGAGGTTAACAAAAAAAAATAAAGAAGGGAAAAAAATAAGTTTTCTTCAATACAGAGTTTCTGCAAATGAAACTCAGTTCAAACAAGAAAAAGCATAGTTTTAATACAAAAGTAAATAGCTTTTAAATGCTTTTATTAATGTTAAGCAAAGAAGGAAAGTTTTAAATTGATTACTTACCCATTATTCATGAAATATCTTTGAACCTACTAGTTTCTTATCTACATGCTAAAATATCCTGTTATTATTTGAAAATGTAGTGACCTTCAAAATATGCAATATGCATTCCCATACAAAATTCCTATACACAATTAACGACTTTTTCTTCACAATGGCATTTTGTACCATACAGGGCTGAGTCAACTCTATCATAATACCTTGTGACCAAGTATTTTGCGTTTTCTTTGCAAAATAAATACTTCATGTATAAATTTTTATTATTATTATTATTATTATTTTCTGCTTTATAGGGAATGAAATGGTTGGTTTTCACATTGAAGACTATTGCCTGAACTTCGTTGATTGTTGCCAACGACTTTTAGGCTGCCGTGTTGATAGAAAGCATCTTCTTGTGGAGCATGGTGGTAGGTCTGTGAGAGTTCGACCACTGCCAATTGGTGTGCCATATGAGCGTTTTGTACAATTAGCCGAAGCTGCACCAAAGGTATTGGTAAGAAATTGTATCAGCGCTCAAAATACAGTACAGTATGTTGCTATAAACTGTAAAACATTTGTACCAGTAGTTTTGAAGTATTGTCTAAACATAAATACTTTTATGAATGACTTGAATTTTTCTCAGTGATTACTACTGATGATTTCTTTGCATGTTATTAGCTAAGCTGAAGTTTTATAAAGTTCCTGTCTTTCAGACTCTAGTTCTGTCTCCATCCTCTGGGATCTGATTGCCAAGTTCATGTGTACCTGTATAGATATATAGATATATATATATATAGGACGGAGCAGTTTGGTGAGACCAGGCAACAGCTATGACATATGATTATGTTTATGTATGGTGTACAACCAATTGTGGGCCCTGTTGAGGAAGGTGTGTCTCTTCTTTAATATGTTGAGAGCAAGTTTGCACATTGGGTGGAAGCATGAAAACCTGCCTCCAACACATTAAAGGAAATACATTTAAACACCTTTCTCTATGAGGTCTGCCTGCGCTATTAGCTAGAGATTATTGTTGATCATAATTTTCTGCCATTGCTATTGACCAGCACTCATCAACTGCTCCATCCTATATATGCAGGCACATATGAACTTGGTTATCAGATCCCAGTGGATGAAGAGCTAGAGCCTGCAAGCTTGAAATTTTTTAAATTTTTACTTGGCTGAGTAACTTGTGAAGAAATAATCAATAAATATTTCGATTACAATTCAAGTTATATAAAAATAAAGTACTCTTGTAGATGTTTTCTGCTTTAAGCATAGTTTGGCAGTTTAGTTAGATTTAATATTATTCCTTCTGCTGTGTGCTTTCAATAACTTTTAGTCTAATTTCAGTGTCAGAGATCATTAGAAGTACATATATTCTAGTTATGTAATTTTGAATATTGCATTGAATTGCAGATTGCACATAGTTTATTCTTGGTGAAGAAGATACTTAATATACAGGTTTATCCATCATCCAACTCATTATTCTGAAACAATTATAAATACTGAAACTGAAAAAACTAACCTCCATCCCTTGAGGGACTAGACCTGCCCTCCGACTCCTGCATCATCCACCATAGGCAGGTGGCAAGATTAAGAGGCATGTGGTCAGCATGCCAACACCCATGGCAGTTACTGATGGCTTACTGAACCAGAGCTGCTACTTCATCAAGTAGCTCCTCAGTTTGTGTCAAAAGGTTCATTGAACCCCATTCCAGACTTCTCTACCTCAAAAGAATCCGAAGCTAACCACTAAAACATGCAAGTCAGATGAGCCAAATGAAAGAACAAAAGCTAAACTTTAAAATTTGTTTTATAATACTTTGAAACTACACCCTCTATTTTACTTTTCCACATAGTTTCCTGCCCCATTGAAACACTTGTCTCCGAGCTATGTGCGTTCGCAGGGGTGCCCTTCTCCCAAAGGCTATGATGCACCCCCAGAGGCGCCAACTTTTGAAAAACATTGGGTGGGCTCAAAAACTTTAAAAAAATTAATAATTATAGAATTGTATTAGAAACGATTTCAGTGTTAATAACAATCATTTATACTTAGTAATTCAACCGTCAAAAAATAGATTGTGTAGCCTAATTAACGGAAATCCTTCAAAGTTTATAGTCGCATTTTTTTTTTTTATGATCTTAGATAACTATTAAAATAAAGTAAAACATAGACTCACCATTATGTACCACGGCGTGTTGCAAACGTGTTCTACCTGTAGCAGCACTTTTTGTTTCACTTTCACTTGTTCGTATATTATCAATGAATTATTCGACAAGCTTGGTTTATCAGTGATAGATTTCCGAACCGAATTTTTATAAACAATATCCGGGTACTGATCGTGGGTATTTTCTATCCGCGGTCGTTTGATCAGAAATTTATCCATGATCGATAACACGTAAAAAGAACAACAGACACTAGAACAATTAAAAGATAAAATGCGTGGTCCTACTTTCCACTAAAAGTGATGAACACTTGATAAAAACACTTAGTTATGATAGTGGTTAAAAGATCGGTTAAAAACAATAAAAAAACACATAACACAAGACGTTTCAGCCCGCCCTCCAGGCCTTCCTCAGTCAGACTGATTATATGGATCACTTCTTTCACAAACGGTCGTGTTGTTCAACTGTTGTTGTAGTTGTTGTTGTTGTTCGTCGTTGCTTGTATTGTCCTCAAGTTCACGTTCTCTGTATCTGTTGCTTCTATAGTGTTCCTGTATCCACGCGTTGGGAATGTTAAAGTCATTTTCACATCTTGGGGAAATACAGGGAAATTTAGGTAAGGGTCTTTTACTTCGCAAATTCTTAATAATGCTTAGCCATGGCTCCCCCAAATCCCCCTCATAGTTATTGAGACAGATTTCTCCACTCTCCGTGATGTGGGAAGCTTCGCAAATTTTTCTGCGGGTCTTGTCAGCTTCGATTTTTAAAATTTCGAAGTGACCTATGCTGTGACCTTCCCCAACCATATGCTGGCTCAAACCAGTATTGCACTTCTTGTTTCTTACATCTCTTTCGTGTTCGGGAACTTTAGAGCCCTTTTACTCCTAAAGTAACACTATGGTACAGTCAAGAAACCTTCTGCAGATGGCCACAACCTCAAATAAAAGGAATCCAATAACAATAGCCTGTTGTTAATCATAATAGTATGACAGCTGCCTCGTGAAAATTGAAATTTTTATTTTCCTACATAAAAAGATCACTACTTTGGAGGCCATTAGCTCAGAAACTAGAAAAGGTACACCTTCTCTGATGGCAGATTCTGAAAGCCTGTGTTCAAATTGCCCAGTATAACTAATTTCAGGCACATATCATATTCCATTCCAGAAATATTGGCATCCAAAAGTAGGTGCACAGGAACATGTGCAATTTGCCAGTGTCAAAAATGGACAACAGACCTTTCTTTAAAGGGCCACAGCACCGAAACCCTTAGGAATTTTGGCCTAAAATTTGGAAATTCTTCATTATATATGTAAAGGTACCAGCACAATTTTTTTTAGTCAAATCTGAGTCGGTCACCCGGGGAATTTTCCAGACTTTGGTTGAATTTATATGGAATGACCCTGTGATAAAGTATGTAAATGTACAAAAAGCGCAAAGCCCTAGAAAAACTTAGCAAAGATGCTTCGACAGCGAGGTAAACGAGCACACTGGGGGAATATGTGGATAACGCACGAGACCCACCAGGCGCAGGCGCAGTAAACTGGTGGGCCGTGTGCAGCGTCGCAGCTGGCTGTTCCTCGTATCTCAAATGTCGCTCGTATTTCAAAACAAAACTTCGCTCGTTCGACAGCTCGTATCTCAAACAACTCGTATGTTAGGGCACTCGTATCTCGAGGTACCACTGTATAGGCCTAACATACATTATTATGCTAACAGTTGGATTTATAAACAAAACTAGTATAAACGATACTAAGTTAATTTATTATAAGTAGAGGTGTTTGTTTTTGTTGATTAGCGATAAAACGAAATTATGTATTCTGATATCAAGATAACGCAAATCAAATAACACAAATTTCGTAAATAAAACCACAAATGCCATAATCTGCGAAATAAAACCACAAACGACATAATCCACAAAATAAAACCTATTTTTTGGTATTTTTTTTTTCATTTCCCCCTATAAACTGGTACGGTTAGCACATGATTCACGCACAATGCGCGGGACAAAAATAACAGAATAGTTATTTTAAAACTTTCGCAAAATAACTGCTTCACGCCAACCAACTTCAGGAAGTAGTCACTGCTTCTGCCCCTGGAACTGTTATTTTGTAACTGCTTCATGCAGCAATCACTTTTTTTTTGTAACTGCTTCTAGCCTTGTCTTAGTACAGAGATAGAAAAATAACACCATGGTGGCAAAATAGTTTCTTCCACCGCAACAGAATAACAGGTAGCAGGTTATTTTGAAACTGTTTCGTTTGAGAAGCAGTAACAGTTGCAACAGTTTCACAAAAAGAACAGTTTTTTCCACCACTACATGTGTGTGTCGTCCTGTTCCATTGTGGTAGCCAACAGTCTTTTTAATTAACCATAGTTATTTTGCCCGTTTACCTTTTTGAATAAGTAGCAAACATTTTCTTGTTCTGTTGAACACATGCCATCTTATTTATTTATTATTATATTTATTATGAATCCTCTAGATTCAAAATCCCCTAAACGCCAAATTATATTTTCTTACTTTTGTACATCACCAGATTTCTATGGATGGCTTAAATTGGTTTATTTATATGTGAGGTTCAAAACCCCCTGAAGTACTGTATAACTTAATGCCATGTTGAAAATCACAGTTAAATTCAAAAACTCCTCTATCTCATTGCTTTAAACTTCAAAAACACCTCTATTTTTGAATGGCATTTAGGAGGTTTTGAATCTAGAGGATTCATATTTATTATGTGCTACATCTTTAGTGTCTTTAAAAAATAAAAACACAAAATGCCACCTTTTGAATTTTAAACAACAAATCTTACAAAAAATAAAAACATTTTCAAACACCTCTAATTATAAGTAAAAGTAGTGCTGTTGCTCAGTGTCTACTTTCCACGGCCTTTGAAGTGAAGCACTTTTCCTCTATGTACACTTGTTAAAGAAAATTTATCAGTAACTTTAATGTTGGGGATTGTTGGGGATGGACAGCTTATTATACACGATAGTCAACCATCTCCCATGCTGCTTCTCAGCCCTTTTTTGAAGATTTTGAACTTACTCATAATTCTTTCTGCAGAGCAACTTGTTGGTGGTGAAGATAGAATGATCTGAATAAAATTATTTTCTTTGTCTGTATCACTTTTTCTCAACTCATACAAAGCCTACAGCAACGACTAATGGAACAGTCTGGAGGGTTTTATCAATTACTTGCATATAACATTTAGTTTATGTCAAAACATGTTTAAAAATGTCATACACATAATACAAGGTCTTACACTGAACTCACCATATGGAATTCACACCGCATGGTAATGAAGCCAATGAGCCGTCTCCATGACAACACTAGCATTTGCAGTGTACTCAGCTGCTTTGGGAAATTGCATGATCCAGGATTTGACATGATCAAATTAAAGGGTATTGATAGAATTCATTCCTATAAATCATTAACAGTGATAGAAATCCACGTAATTAACATAAAATTCATCAATTCACCTCTGAAATTACCTGATAACTGAAACATACAAAAGGCCCAGCATTGTTCAGAGCCCATGTTATGGTCTAGTTTCCCTCTGCAGGACAATAATAATAGTAGTAATAATAATAATAATAATAATAATAATAATAATAATTATACAATTTTATTGTCAATTCAGCCAATTATAGCAATAGATAACGTCAAACACTTAAATACTAGAGTAAATACATTGAAAATACAGGTAAAAACTAAGACATTGAGTGAAAATTTGAAATCACATAAGACAACTTTGAGACATAGTAACACTTAAATAAAGTAACAATATGTACAAATTATGATTTCAAACATAAGACAACATTTAGACATAGTAACACTTAAATAAAGTAACAATATGTGCAAATTATGATTTCAAACATGGATGGACAAAGAGAGAAATGTAATGCATTTAAATAGGGACACTACTAATAATAAAGGTAGATGGACATAATAATACATTGTTATATGTGAGTTTCAATAAATTAATACAGTACAATTCACTGTGCAATAGGTTCTAAAGTACTATGCTTGTTTCAAAAAAGGATTTAGTCATATAGCTTGGATTTATAGACTCTCATAGGCAATAGGTTCTAAAGTACTATGACAGTGGTCCACTGTGGTTAAAAACTCGTGTTAATTGTAGATCCCTTCTGCAGATTACAATTCTCGTGATCATTACCACTGGAGATAAGGGAATCTGCCTGGAAAGTGCTCTCATGTAAAGGATGGATTACTTCATAACACCAGAATAGAATAGAATACTTTATTGGTCGTTAGACAACATGGGTTGCAATAGACCAAAGCTACAGGAGAAAAAACAGTCAAGTACAATCCCAATACAAGTGCAATACAATTTCAATAGTTGAGTACAATACAATGCAAATACACTACAATACAATACAGAACAATATTGACTACCTCTGCAGAGTGTAAACATACTAGATACAGGTATATAACCAGCTAGAGTATATAACCCCCAGAAAGGCAGAGGCCAGGGAGGTCTACCTGGCCATAACTGGAGGTGTTAGAAAACATTTGTAAAACTTGCTCTGAACTTCCTACAGTCATCCACCATTACAGCACTGTCTTTCATAACATTATTCTCATAAAATAACACAACTATTAGTGAATTTAGATGGTTTTATCTTTTGCTTCAAGGAAACTAAATATGGCTTAAAAGGGAGGAGTGATGACAGAGTAATTTTATCAACTACTACTCTTGCACTGTAAACAAGTTGGGTGATTCAAGTTTCAACGGATGTTTAGTATGGCTTATTTCTTGTTCACGTTACATATATATATATATATATATATATATATATATAACCACCCCCCCCCCCCCCCCCCGGTTACATCTCTCCTTGTCCACATGATCATTTACAATTTAGAGAGACGTCAAAAACCAATAAGGCATAACTACAGTACTTGTTATTGTTCCTTTACGTCTTATTTTGGACCTTTTATTATAATTGACTATGTTTTCTATTTTTTTAAACCAATTATTCCTATTTATAAATGACATTTTACCTAACTTCTTTAACAGCATTATTACTGAATTACAAATTTCATCATAAGCTATGTTACCGCATTATTTACCTTTCAAAGTTTTTTTTTTTTTTTTTTTTTTTTATCTGTAATAATTTCCTTCCAGTATTTAGTTTCTTCACATTCAAGATTACCGGTAATTTGCTTAGCTTCCTCTTTTTTCTGCGTAGTGCACATATTCCTCATGTTATGTTTCCTCTCATATTCCCAGCCAGACTTCTTTCTTCTTTCTATGTTATTGTTACATAAAACATTTCAGCTCCCCAATTTTAAGGCTAGTTAATATCCTAATGATTTAATTTTTTTGAATTCTCTGAACATCTCTTGAATAAAGAATGTGTAAAAGAGCAGCATCCTATCTCAAATTTAGATTGAGTGGTTTCATGTGAAGCAAAAAAGAAAACCATACATAACACGTCTTAAGTTCTCAACTTGTGTTCTGCTTAGTATTATAATCCAGATTTCAAAAGTATGGTTCTGTACTTCTTCAGAACAATTCCAAATGCCACAGCAAAAGGGATGATGCAAAATTTCAGAAATGCCTGTAGTTAGTGAAGTTAACAAAACCTATGGTTTTATTTTTTACTGAGGATTTAAATAAATTTCAAGCAATATATTGCTTCATTTTGGGTGCTGTGTCATATGTAAAAGTTAAGTTATTTCTAATGTCTTCACTTCACTTCACTTGATCTGTTACATTCTGCTTATGAAAAGAACTGGGCTTTCGTGTGTGGAAATGAGGTGAATATAACTTACTTATGTCAGTGATATGTGACTGCAGTCATTTTAGCTGACAACATGCATATCATCATATTTTACTGCATGGAATAATAGATATGAAGTGTTTCTTTTGCATGTGGCAAATCTAAACATAAGTCACTTGCAGTCACTACTTGAGGTTGTAGTGAGGGTTGTTCATATCTTTGCAGTTTGGCAAAATTGTAGGCAGGGCTTGGAATTTCAAGCCCAAAGGCAGTAGCCAAACCAAAAATATTAGTTGCCATTGATGTTACGTAAGACATAGCATTTTGGGAACAACCCCCATCCCTATTTGTTCTTTACACACAAATTATTACAGTATGTATTCCTTCTAAATATGTAAAATTAAACTGAATTCCCTACACCCATAAAAAAATAAACACAAACAAACTAAATGCTATTTTTTGTTTTTTGCACAGTTCTAACTAATTTATAACCAATTATTAAAAGGCACTAAATATTTTTGAAAATTTTCAGTTGATTAAGTGATTAAGAAATTGACGATTCCCATATCATTGTAATATGATCCAGAGGATGAATAAAGAATTGAATTGAATTGTCAGTGGCCCTGACAAAAGCCAAACACACACTACACGTTTGTTGTTGTTGTTAGAGGAGCTTTTGCAAGAAACCAAAACCAATTAGAGTAGAGTGGGAAATTCAAATTATTGGTAACTTGAAATATTTCTGAATGCTTCCAAGTAAAATATGAATATTCAGCCATCTTGTTCATGTCAAAATGTCAGTCTGTGGCAATGTCTCGTATTAAATTTAAAACTAAATACTAAACCTACAAGAAATACTAGGAAAATTAAGATAATAAGAGTAAATAAAATAACAGTTTTTTAAAAAGTTGTTCCTTAGTCGCCTGCCTTAGAATTCTGGTTGCCTGTGGCGATCTAGTGATCACAAATTTTGCACCCTGTTCTAAGGCCCCACTCACTTGTGGCCAGGGTGAGTGGCAAGTTTGAATCTCTGGTTAGTACAGTGGTAATATGCTTGTGGTAAAGGATGAGGAGTGTGTGGATGCTGACAGGGAATCTGAGCACTGCGTTGGCTTAAAACCATTTTGCTTTTTTTTTTTAAATATCTCTACATTAGAAAATATTTCTTTGGATTACTGTTATCTTATTTTGTATAACGTAATATAAAAAATAATTATAGTAACTATAAATTTCTTCTTGCATAAAGAAATACACAACCAATTTAGAACCCTAGAATGTGTATATAGCCAGAAAAAAAAATGCAAGTGTGCAGCTGAAGACCTCTCTGAAACCACCTGGCCCGAATACAACCCAGTAGGCATTGGGTTAACTTCTACCACTTAAATGTCATGTTTACTAAAAATTTTAGCTTCATATTATTGTTAAACATTTGCACTATGGTTGTGAATTTTCTTTGTCTTCTTCTTCTTCTTTGAGAATAATGTTTATGACTTTACTGTATCTTTACCAGTATCTCATTTTACAATTTACAGAATTTGCATTAAAACTATGCGACCTATTTAATGCAGTCCTTTGATATCTCTTTATGATTTTTTATACAGGATTCTTTAATAAATTATAAACCGTATTTTCATTATAAACCATGTGTCTTTCCTTGTGTTAACCATGCTGTTTTCTTTCTTGAACTAGATGATGCTAACCAACCAGAAAATAGTATTAGGTGTTGATCGCTTGGACTATACTAAAGGACTTGTACATAGACTGAAAGCATTTGAGAGGCTGCTGGAGAAACACCCAGAACATCTAGAAGTAGTAAGTAGATTAATGCACATCATTTTTTTAAGTATTAAGGGGGCCGAGGGTGACTAATCTTACCTGTGCTAATTTTTCATGTGTACCTTTTTCTTCAATATATCTGTGTGAAAATTTTGCCACTTTGAGTTTGATGCTTTCTTTATATTAGCACAGGTTTCTTTGTAGTTATTTAATATGAAGAGCTTCCTTTGGATTGTTTATCCATTAAATATATTACGTATTTTGGAAGTGTCATCATGCTTCCATGATAGGAAAGGCTACATACAAATGATTACAGTATTACTGTTTTCTTTTACTGTTTGAATTTATATTTGTTGTTGGTACTCTTTGTCAATGGCAACCTGCAGGTGTTGCAGGAAGAAATAAAATAATAATAACATAAAAGTTGTAAATGTAATAGTGCAATAAACTTTTCCAAAGCATTTTAAACCATAAATTACCTAAAAAATTAATGTATGCAAACAAATGATTAATAAAGTGCTTTGGAAAATCTTTTTGCAATAGTATATTTACAACTTTTATGTATAATGTCATCTTTGGATATAGACTTTGCTATCATGGCAGCATGATGACATTCCCAGAATCCTATATCCTGGTTATAGTGTAGTGTGGCATAATTCAATTCAATTACATAAATTATAATAAACTGAAAAAATAACTAATTTCTTTTCACCTTCAGTGAACAAAAAGTTGAAGTTGACGAATATAATGTGAGGGAAACAGCTATAGTGTCTAGAGTTGGAAATACTGAAACTATAATAATTCAATTTGCCTACTATTGGGACTATTACTTTTGAAATTGTTACATTCGACCAAACAGAATTTTTCATTTTGGAGTGAGTGCCTAATCATCAAGAAGAAAAAACCAGGGTGCAGAGGTTGCAGAAAATTATACAAAATATTATACCTTTGAGCCAAATAGTTTATTAGATAACAGGGATTAAAAATGGCCCCAAAGTGAAATTTTAACACCTTTTAATGTCTGTAACTATGACACCAACTACACTTACAAAGAGTTGTGTGTTATGTCATTTTAAAGCTCTTGAATTCCCAATTGTCGCAAGTTAAAGTTAAAAAATTATAGGTCAGAGGTCAAGGTCAACATAATTTGACTTTGAATTCTTAAAAATGGTATATTTTATTTTACTTAATTTTATAATCAACATACATATTTCATTTATATGTGTACCAACTTTCAAAGTGGGACTCCAAATAGGACAGGAAACATGATTTGTTTTGTTTATCTGAGACACATGATTAAATGTTTAAACTTGATAACTATAAATTATGAACAAAAATGTACTCATAGAAGTAGGTTTACTATACCTCATTCACACACTTCACATAACCGAGTTAGGTATTTCAAAACCAGGGCCAGAAAGAAGTAGACTAAGTATGAATATACTAGGTGATCCAGTAAGGATGCTCAATTTCTATTGGCTATTCCAAACGCAACAATACACGAGCTCACACTGGTGGCAGTGAAATGTGTTCACCAATAGAGGAAGAATCAATAGAGCTGTTTGTTGAAAGCAAGTCTATTGTAACAACCAGGGGCATTGCCAGGAATTTTATTAAAGGAGGGCAAACTTAACATAATTCCAAACACAACAATTCCTGAAAATATGTGGACAACATATACAAAATATCTCCGATTCTTATTTATGAAAGATGTGGCAAGTTTTTCTCTAGCTCCTCCCTTGTTCAGGGAAATGTTTCTGCTTCCCAATCAGTCCTAAGACAAAAACATTGGCACCACATGTGCTCAGTCTGCTTTAAATTTTGATTCTTTGCAAGTGAAGTGCTGTTTGTTGTATTCTGTTTTCTTGTTTATAATATTTCTAAAGTGTTCCTTTCTCCTTGTATTCAAATTCAGCTTTAGCACACCCATTTCTGGGAAGAAGACCATGAAATCAGGGATGAAATAGTATTACTAAAATAGGATAAAAACCATTAGAGCTCATGATATGGGAGAAATTATTCATTCAAAAGAACCTTGAAAAACTGCTGAACTTTGACATCTCAGTGGTCATCCAGGGAACTTTGATCAACAAGTTCATCCACCCGCCACTAGATGACCAGTCAGAATCTGCTTAGGTTAATTGGGATACCCATTGACACGAATGTTCTAGATAAATATATATAATGATGAAGTTAGTGTGTATATTTCCATATCAATCTTGCCTCAGATTTCAATCCTTCACTGTGCTATTTCCCCAGCAATATTAATATTATGTAGTATTATTTTTTTAATGATTTATTTTTTGTTGCTTTGACTCATGGGAGTCTAATCGCAACTGTACATATAATAACATTACATATTACATTACTTATAATAACCAGTAATAAATATTAGAACAATGATAATGTCATAGTTTTACAAAAGAAGATATAACATTTAAATTTTACTATAAACATGGATATCTTTTAAATATAATATAACGTTTTTGAACATTTTTACATTATTGAGGACTTGTAAGTTGTCTGGTATCTTGTAATTTTTCCTTATTCTGTGAGCGGCATTCTGTGAGCATATGTGACCATGACGGTGAAGAATTACAAGTTGTACATTGTGTTTCATTATCTCTTGTAATTAGGTAGGAGTGGGTCATTTTAGTGTATCCAATTCTCAGACAGGTTATTAGGACTTGGTGTCTACGGTTTAGGCCTTTAAAGCAGCAAGCAGCAGTGGAGGATCTTACTGAGTGAAGCTTGGTTCCTTGTCGTTGAGACCATTGTGTATTCCATGCTGAATTGATTTTGGTATGGATGTGTACAGAAAAGTCTGAATGGATTGTAAGAATATCTGTGTTACATGAAAGATTTAGGACGGCAGAGTCAGGATTTGAATCATGTTTTTATCTTATTGTACTGATTTCTGCAATTGAAATTTTGTAGGTCACAATGCTGCAGATATCTGTTCCATCTAGGACAGATGTAAAGGAATACCAAGACCTAAAGGAAGAAATGGACCAACTTGTTGGTCGTATCAATGGACGTTTTACCACATATACTTGGTCTCCAATCCGTTATATTTATGGATGCGTCAGTCAAGATGAATTGGCTGGATTCTACAGGGACTCCTCTGTGGCATTAGTTACACCTCTTCGTGATGGTAACTATTTATTTAAAAAATGGGTGTTGTGAAAAGGAGGCAAATTAGTTGATTCAGGAATACGTTAGCTTTTGCTGACCGTAATTTTATTCCAGATATAATATTGAGTTTGATCTAGCACGTATACTTCATTTTTTGTATAAATACCTGAATGAGTTTCCAAGACCATCGTCATTCATAAACATCAGATTAACACCAACTGATGATTATAAAATTATATATAATTATATAATATAGCTTCACTGTATAAACTTCCAATATATTTTTGGATATTTATTTTTATTGTTCAGAGAGTTTATACATTTTTGCTGTTGGGTGAGAGATATTTTAAATTCTTGTGAGCAGTTCCTGGATAAAAAGTATGAAGCTGAACATATTTTGATTCCAAAATACTGCAAACACATTTCTTGAAATGGGTTGGACGTAGTGAATAATGGTTTCATTGTAAGCTATTTGCTATCAACAGTGATTTAATTGTACTTTATTTATAATATGTTATACACTAAATCAGCGGTTCCCAAACTTTTTTGTCCTGGGACCCACCTTCACCTAGAAATTTTTTTCGCAACCCACTACTATATAACAATAACCAATATAGGCTATATAAAATACAGCACATGTTTTTCATACGCCTTTCAATAGTTTTATTGTGTTCAAATGCCTTATTTTCCTTATATTGAAAACAAGTTAAATTTTTTCCACCCTTTTCACAACCCACCAAATTTACTCCCGCGACCCACCAGTGGGTCACGCCCCATAGTTTGAGAACCACTGCACTAAATGATCTCTTTAACAGATATATCCAGGACTGTAAAACTGCTAAGAGGGATGTCTGCACTAGGGAAATAAAAATAAATAAATAAATAAAAAAATTTGGAATAAAATAATCTACATACTTACATGACAGTGTTCTAGATGACAATTGCTGTAATCTGTGCCCAATCCATATGTATGGCATACATCAGTAAATGTTACACAGTAGACTACATAATATATGAATGCTGAACACTAATTTGTAGGGCTACTGTTAAAAATAAAACCACACCTTTAAAATAGGATAGGCCTTTACAAAAGTAGGTCTACTTTTAGCAGTTTGAACACACTACGGTATTAACATGTGAAAAAAACTTAATGTTTGTTTTGAACACTTTGGTTTGGAAATTAGAGAATATATTTTCATTGTGTGCAGTTAACTCATGTACCAGATTTACAGCTCCTTAATCATTGCATGACAATGTGCATGATATTCATCACCAAATTCTATGCTACTGATAGTTTTTATGAGCCCAAAAACAAATGCTTGTGCAAGTTTTTTTTAAAAAATTGTCTCTTGTATCACATTCTACTGTGCAAAGAAATGACAAAATCCTTGACAGAAATTTCCAAAGAGGATAGGGAGTATTGATACCACAATACACTTGACAAAGATCTCACAACTACCTCAAATATGCGTACTTCTGTGCAATTCTTCTATTATTATTCATTGTACAATACCGCAAAACAGCCTGCATCTGTCTGATTTACACATATCACATTTTTATGCTTGTGAAGTTGTGATAATTCAAGTTGTTCACCCTTATTTTCAAAATTAAACTTTAATGGAGCATATTAATTATTACCGGAAGTTAGTAACAGTGAAGTTTTTCTAATATAGCAATATGAGTAAATTTTTGTGACACTTACTTCACTTGAGTTCTCTCTTTGGAGACTAGTTTCGGGAAATTTTTTCTCCCATATTCATTCCATTTTTCCAGTCAAAATGGAATGAATATGGGAGAAAAAATTTCCCGAAACTAGTCTCCAAAGAGAGAACTCAAGTGAAGTAAGTGTTACAAAAATTGACTCAATTCTTATATTGCTATATTTAATGGAGCAATTTCACATGCATTCACTAAAACAACACAACAGCTAACTTACGTCTGATAATGGGTAAGACTGCAGAAGAACAAAATTTTTTAATTTGACCTATCAGTAGAAGCATTAATCCCCGCATTAAGAGAAAAATTAAATCAGTACTTAAGATATTTTTGCACATTACAATGAGGAGATGTAGGTAGTTAAAGGGAGCATTCTAATTACGAGTTGTGTCAAAGCTAAGTTAACAGAAATTTTTTTTATGATTTTAAATCTTGCTTTTATATCATGTTGACAAGTGTAATGCTGGTTGTGAAAATGTTAAATCCCCATGACTTTAATATGAGTGCACTTTTGAGATATGGTTGTTGCATGTTGACAGGTATGAACCTTGTAGCAAAAGAGTTTGTTGCATGTCAGATCAATCAGCCACCTGGTGTTCTAATTGTGTCACCGTTTGCGGGCGCTGGAGAAACAATGCATGAGGCCTTGATCTGCAACCCATATGAGATTGATGAAGCTGCCGAAGTACTCCATAGGTGTGTTAACATGTTTATTTAAAAAAATACTTGGCTATTTAATTTTATTATAAGCATGCTTTGTACTGAATTATTATATAATTATATTTTCAGAAAATCCTAACCTTAAAAAGATTTTCAACAATGGCATTATACAAATAAAAAAATTAGTAAGGTACAATGCAAATTATCAATTCCGGGGTGCGCGGGCAAAGAGAGTTAAGTCCACCATCCTCAAAAATTGAGATGTGTCCATAGAGTTGTAAATAAAAATGTTCTCTTCATTTGTGTTAAGTCCAGTAAGTCATATTCAGAAACGTATGGTAGTTATGGATGTGTGTCTCATGGGTTCATCCATCTCTAAAGCTATGTTGGGCTGGTATAGTGTGTTACGTCACATTAATTCTCAGTAACAGTAAGGTGGACTTAACTCTCTTTGCCCGCGCACCCCGGAATTATGAAACAGATTCCTCAGGGTAAATATTTTCAGTAGTAAGATTGCTTTCATGAACTCGGTTTATTTAAAGATTGATGGAAAACTGTTGCCAATTTAATGATGCTAACACATAGAAATACAGAAATACTTACTGCTGCGGTCCTAAAAATGAGGGGCTCAAAGGGAAGATGACCATCCAAAACCGATGGTCGATTTTTTATTTTATGCAGAATTAGTATCGTGCCACCATCTTCTGTCAGCATTTTGAAGATTATAGTCCTGTCTTCATCCCAAAGATGGCATATGAGGCTTTCTTTTAGGGAACAAATTAGAATATCGTAAACGTGCTAGTGGAAAAATGACCCATCCCAACTCCAGACACATGACAGTGTCCTGCCCTCCTCACATGCACCACACAGCAGTTGCTTCACTATGGCTGATGCGGGAGGAAGTTCTTGTACAAACATTAGTGTGATATGTGATGATTCGAAGCATAAAATAAAGTAAAAGAAACAAGAAGAAATGCATAAAAATGAAGAAAAATGTTACAGAATAGTGAGAAAGCGTATGTCACAGCCTCTGGAAAAGTTGTTCCTAGCAAAAGTTTGGGTAACGTGGAAAAATGTTGTCAGACAACTTATTGCATATATGGAACCCTACTGCAAGGAACAAAAGAAAAATATAAATTTATTTATTTTCATTAACAGACTAGTAATATGAGTAATATGATACTGCCTACAAATCATCCTGACTTCAGGAGGATAAAGAAGACAAAATATGATTATGTTCATAGGCCTACTAGTTCAGTGTGGAATAAGGAACTTTTCTTATGAATGTGTAATCTAATTACGTTTTTGTCACCATTTATGGTCTAATTGTTTTCTTATTAACAAACTTGTATTGGTAAAATGAGGCTAAGTATAAGTACATGGTAATCATTTGCAGGAAGAATGATTATTCTTTATTAATGCATATTAAATTTCATTGATGCATGACTCATACATTTTTGGCAATATTAAATTTAATAAAGTCCCATTTATCTTTAAACTTAGCTCCAGTTAGGATGGGTCATTTTTCCAATGAGCCCCTCAGATATTTGTAACTGAGCATATGATGTAGTTTCAAGATTAACTACAAAATTTTACTGCATTTGAAGAGTTACTAAAAAATTAATTTATTCAAGAAACAAAGTCTTTAACACAAGTTAAAGGTACTACCCGTGTGCGATATCTTGGGCGAAGCGAGGTTTGGGGGGGGGGGAAGAAAAGATAGCTAGCCCGCCTGTCTTTCTGCAGTGTTGTCAACCAAAGAAACCACATTTCAGCAGAATCGCGCGTATGGTAAGCACGCATCAACATTTAAATGTGAGGTATGTGGACAAACAGTAAATTGAAGGTCGAATTTGATAAATACTTACCGTGAAACGTTCTTGCTATTTCTTCCTGTATTGTATTCATTGAATTAATATCAATTGAAATTTACTATACACAACAGTAGAAAAGTTGACAATCAATAATTGCATGGCCTACTGTATAGACCAGGATTTTTCAACCAGTATGCCGCGGCACATTGGTGAGCCATGAATGAACTGCGAGAAAATTAAAGAAAAGTTATTAATCCTTAGTTGAAGATTAAAATGTTAATGTATTACAAGTTTAATACAATGTAACAGTATAACGTGGTGACTGTACTGTGTAACAATAATTACACGTCATAAGTGTTTGGTTATCAAATAAGTCATTTTCTCCGGGAATAGAGTAATAAACAATATAGGCTCAATATTTTTACATTGGAAGACTCGTTTTAAGCACATAAAAGAGTCTTACCAGAACGTGGTTCACCATTTTGTGTTGTAAAACGTAAGAGAGGTAAGGCCTTTAAAAGTGGAGAAAACTATAGGCCTAATTTAAACATATTTAATACGTTTTGTGTTAAGTTTACTCAACTTTCGGACTGCAAAATTGACACCTGAGTTCACTGGAGTGCCAGAAATTAGAATATACGGAATTCTTAAAGAGGTGTTAAGCACCAGGAAAGTGTTTGTGTACAATGTGACATGTTTGTGAAATCAGCAATTTGCAAAAGTGTTTTTTTTTCCATAACAACTCCATACGCCAGAAAAGGTAATGTCAACAAGACAGAATGAAAGCTTAGTATTTGTCAGGGTGTATAGCATACTTCGTGTTTCAATGTTGTCAGCTCTGTTTACGGAATTGAACGAAACCTACCATATGAGGACTAGGGAGCCGAGCACCCAAGATATGGTTTCAGGTAGTATGCATACACCTCTTGAAAATTTATAGAGAAGACACAACTGAAATACAAATTTATCACACGTCAAACATGTGACCCAATATGTAAGCTAGCATAAATTTATCTTCAGTTTTTAACTGATTATTTTAATCTAATTTTTATATTTTTCAAATTTATTTCAAAACTAAGCTTACAGAAGTCACATTTGTCAAATGAAAATTTAGTTAATTTTCGCAAGTGTAAATTTTTCTCATTATAAACTAGTATTTCAAGTCCCATAGAAATCATAGTTAAATAGAAGTAGATTTTATGCTTTCCCATGCTTTATGTTTCTTTTTTATGTGTTTGTAGAGCTTTGACAATGCCAGAAGATGAAAGGACATTACGAATGAATTGTTTGCGACGTCGAGAGAAAATGTATGATGTCAACTACTGGATGAGATCATTTATGAAAGCTATGGGATCACAGATCGATAGTGATATTGATGATGACTGTGATGTCAAGTCTATGAATCCAGTAACCATGGATGATTTTGATGAATATCTTGCTTCGTAAGTGTTTAAGGCGT
The DNA here is from genome assembly GCA_964059195.1 of Ectobius pallidus. Lineage (NCBI taxonomy): Eukaryota > Metazoa > Arthropoda > Insecta > Blattodea > Ectobiidae > Ectobius > Ectobius pallidus. Next base: position 82,585,483 of record CAXKWD010000003.1, read on the forward strand.
GATTTTAAATTTCTCAGCATGTTTCAAACCTGTTCCTACTTTATACTTTAATTCTAGAGTGTAAATTTTTAAATACTTGGTATACAAACATTTACTGTAGTAAAATGAAAAAAGTATTTCATACTTAAGGCATCTTGAAGACTTAGGTGATTTTGGATAGTTCTTGTGTTTAGAGCCATTTTATCTTCACTAATAAAGTGGTACTGAGTTTGATTCATGATTGAGAAAAAATGTCTTTTAAATTAAAATGTAAAGGCTTTCTCTGGTGATGTCAAAAGAAAAGTATACATTCGGGCTATTACACTGTGGTCCAAGGTTATTAAAACTTGCTGCTGGAACTTCTGAAAATGCCTGCCACAGCAGCAGGCAAAACATCAGGTTTTAAAAATCTTAAAGCCCAGAAGATTGCTTCTCTATATGTACAAAACGTTCATAGTGAAGTGAAAAGAGGTCTAGAAAAATGCTTCCTTATTTTACATTTTTTTATTTTGTAATCATAAGTGTAACCTTTATCTAAAATTGTATATAGCTACCAGGGAAAATAATTATGAAACATGGAATATTGTGAACAAAAATATATATTTATCTAGGTATATTTAGGAATATGTAGGAATTACATATGCAGTATTTATATGACAACAAATATTGTTAATGAAATTAGTTTATTTAAATTTGCTTTGTATTAGCTTCATTCTGTTTTAGTAATTATCAAGCATTGAAAATTCTTGCTTACCCAATATATTATTGAAAAGGACAGTAAGAACATGATTGCCTTTTGGCATTGTGGTCACAATGCATTTTATCAAAAAATCAGAAATAGGTAATTTTTTTTAAAATGTGTGCTTAACTCCAGTATCACATGCAAGTTAAACAATATGTTCTTTTTCTTGAGCTGTCATCACTATAGGCAGAGTGCCTTGATCAGAAAATGGATCTATGATCAGTCGTGTAAGTCGGCATTTTTATATACGAGGGTCATTTCAAAAATTCTGCACACTGTAAGATATAATCGAAGAAAATAATTTATTTTACAAAATACCTTTACAGGCCTTCAATATAATCTTCATTCTTGCTTTTGACAGCTTCCCAACATTTTGGCAAATTTTGTATTCTGGATAGGGCACCTTCATTGTTGAGCTGTCTGATTACTCAGGTCACCTCACTGAAAGCTTCATCAATTGTAACAAAACGTTTTCTACGGAGTGGTTCCTTTAATTTGGGAAACAAATCAAAGTCTGGTGGGCTCAAACAGGACTGTATGATGGGTGGAGAAGTCTTTCCCAACCATATTTGTCGAGCGTTTCTCTCACTGGTAGCGCAATTTGCGGTCTTGCATTATTGTGCAAAATGAGAACACCAGCTGCAAGCATGTCAGGCCTTCTTTGAAGAATTTTTGGGAACAAGACCTGTTACAGTCGTCCCCTGGAGCACTCTATTTGTAACTATGACTCCATTCATGTCATACGCAAAGATCATCGTAAGTTTCACCTTTGATTGTTAGTGGCAGAATTTTTTAGAGTCGGAACTTTTCCATTGTGACTACTGAGACTTCAGTTCTGGCTTCTGAGAGAAACATTCGACAAATATGGATGGGAAAGACTTCCCCACCCATCATACAATCCTGATTTGAGCCCACCAGACTTTGATTTGTTTCCAAATTGAAGGAACCACTCCATGGAAAACGTTTGTTACAGTTGATGCAGCTTCCAGTGAGGTGACCTGAGTAATCAGACAGCTCAACAATGAAGGTGCCCTATCCGGAATACAAAATTTGCCAAAACGTTGGGAAACTGTCAAAAGCAAGATTGAAGATTATATTGAAGGTCTGTAAAGGTATTTTTTTAAATAAATTATTTTCTTCAATTCTATCTTACAGTGTGCAGAACTTTTGAAATGACCCCTGTATACTATTTATTAAAAATGAAACCCATTTTATTATAATTTTTGTAATTCGTTTGATTTAAAAATTTATCAAGCATATCACTTGATGACATCTGAAATCTACATTATCTGTGGTTTTGAATTATCCGTGATGTTTTCCCTGGCATTTCCCTGGATATTCGAGAGTTGATTGTAATATAAAATCCTTATTGTACTGAAAAATATCACAATTGTTACTATTCATTCTATGATTTTTACAGTTATTGTACCTTTCAGCAACACTGTAATTGCCTTAATAAATGCAACCTCAGTTGAACTAAATATCGTCACAATACTACACAATACGGTACAGCATTAAATAATCAAGAATATTTTGAAAATGGGGAGTTATTGACATTCTAAGCCATATCTCTCCTTGTATTAATTGACAGACATGTTAAGAATGTTTGAATTTGTGTTCACAGGTATATAGGTGACTCTAGTAAAGTAGCATTGTTGCTGGATTATGATGGAACCTTAGCACCAATTGCTCCTCATCCAGATCTTGCAGTACTTCCCGTAGAGACAAAGAATGTTCTACAACGATTATCCAACATGCCAGATGTTTACATTGCAATTATCTCAGGACGCAATGTCAACAATGTTATGAATATGGTAAGACTTCATGATTATTTATGTTTCCCAAAGAGTAAGCGGCCTTGTCTCACATCAGTTTATTCCAACTGGCAAATTTTTATGTTTAGATTTCTGAACAGATGACAAGAAGGTAAGAGTTTCTGAACTGCATAAAAACAAGCATCTCATTGTTGTATTTCTTATGATAATAACTTGCATCAAATGTAATGTTCTAAACACAACAATTTGCTTGATAAATCGGAATGTATAGCCTCTATGTGGCTTCGCTACATCAATATTCAGATATCTATAGTAAACAGACTTACAGGAGAAAATTTAATCTACTTTTTCAGTCAAAATATTGAAACACAACAGTAAAAGTATGTACCGTAAATATTTCCAATCAGAGTGGAAAAATATTTCAATGTATACCTCATTCCTATGTATTGACACAGATTTGCAAGGGATAATAATAACAAAAATATAATATGTGATTTCTAGGTTGGCATTGATGGGATCACATATGCTGGCAGCCATGGACTAGAAATAATTCATCCTGATGGATCAAAGTTTGTTCATCCTGTTCCTGCAGAACTTGAGGGCTCTGTAAGAGAGTTGCTAAAAGCTCTCCAGGAAAATGTGAGTTCTAGTCTTCAAATATTACCCTTTATCATCGATAAAAGTATCAAATTTAAAATTTAAAAGCTGTACAATAAGTTAACAAAAAGATAACTTTGATTTCAATTGTTTATGTGCTGAATTTTATTTCTTCTACAGGCATAATTGTTTACTGTTTTCATTTTAAATCATTAAATCAAATACAGACCAGTTATCTGAGTAATGTACACCAGGCCAAGTTTGTGTACTAAAAAGCTCATTTAATATAGTTAAATTAGTTGTTCCATACAATTTAACACTCTCTATATTACTTAAACTTTCTGTAAGCTTTTTTTTTCATAATTGTATTTTGTTAAAGAAGTTAAAAAATTGTTACACTTATAGTATAACACTGTCTTTTTAAACTTCCTTAAATAAAGTGTTCTGTGTATTTTTAATAGGAAGCCAAATTATATTTATAATGTTTGAAACATTAGAGATTTAAAATTTAATTGAAAACTTTAATTTTTTTTTTTTTTCATAGCAGCATTGATAATATTATCAAAATGTAAGCTCCCTTCAAAACTAACATAACAATTACTAATATATTATATTACCATACTTTTCGGACCATAAGACACACTTGATTACCTTGAAAGTAGAGTCTTGAAAGTTGGGTGCATCTAATGGTTCGAAGTTAAAAAGAAAAAGTAAATATTGCCTGTAATACCATAATCATAAAGAAGATGTTGTAAGGATAAGTTGGTTGCAAATTTTGGCACAGACTATACATCAGTGCACTTGTCACAATTGGTAAAACGAGGGTAGCTGGAAGCCAGGGCCCTATTTCATAAAACTCTACAGGTGTGACAAATACGACAATTATGTCAAGTCTGACAAATTTGTCAATATGTCACGACAATTGTATTTTTCATAAATATTACAACTCTTCCTTACATTACAGGCAAATTAATGTAAATTGTCAGACTAAAAGAACCCATTTCATAAACGCGACAATTTTATGTCAAACCTAAAGATTACTTTAGTACACTGTAGATGGCTCTCACATACGTGTCTCAACATCGAATATGATACCTAAGCAATCGATTATTACTATCGAAAATAATTGAATTATTTTTATATTTTTATTTTTTTTATATACTTTTAATACAAAGTCACTGAAATTGAATAGGTTAATCCATTGCCTAAAAACACTGGGTGGTTTCATGTCTATTTCTTCACCATTTTCACTACTACTAGTGTTCATTATTAACAAGACAATTTAGCAAGTTTATTAACAAAGTTTAAATCACAAGAAAGTTTGCCAAGTTATGCCACACATTTACATAACCTACTCTGTTGGCCTACATATGAAAGATTGCCTGTCACTTCTGTAATGACAATTCTACATTTTTTGTAAATTTGTAAATATGTCAGCAAAAATTAATGTTTCATAAATGATAGGTATCCTAAGATTTGACATATTTGTCAGGACTTTACCTGTAAACTCAAAAGTTTTGAGAAACAACAATATGTAAAATTGTCATACAAATCTACAAAATTGTCATGACATTTATGTAAAGTTGTCAGCTTTTATGAAAAACACAATTGTCAAAATGTAAACCTGTAAGACGATTTTATGTCACCTGTCACCTGTAAAATTGTCACTTTTATGAAATAGGGCCCAGGTATACAAGGTGAAAAGATAGGAATTGTTGGGTTCTTTCATACAAAAGGAGCTGTCTCTGAGGGGTGGTCTAAATGAAGCCAATGGCCTCTAAACAGCCTGACATTGAGGACTGAAAGTGATTTGCACTGATTCCTTTATAGAAAGTCATGATTTGTGTATGTGTTGAAATATATTACTCCCTTTATTAAAAATTCCTTTAGAATCACATTTTTTTCCCTTGAATTTCCATCCCAAAGCCAGTGTGCATCTTATGGTCCAGAGTGTCTTATAGAATGAAAAATACGGTTGATGTACTTGAGATAACACTGATTCTTGGGTAATCAGAATTCTATCTTCATTAGGTTGATTTTGAAATGTCTTAATGTTGATTTTTAGGTTTGTAAAGATGGAGCCTGGGTAGAAAATAAAGGAGCTGTGCTTACTTTTCACTATCGAGAGACTCCTGTGAATCTTCGTCCCGAACTGGTGACTGAAGCCAGCAATTTAATTGTGAAACATGGTTTTAAAGTGGGTGCCTCCCATTGTGCGGTAGAAGCTCGACCACCAGTTCAGTGGAATAAGGGGCGGGCTTCTATTTACATCCTTCGTACTGCATTTGGATTTGACTGGTCAGAACGAATTCGCATTATCTATGCTGGAGATGATGTCACTGATGAAGATGCTATGCAGGTAAAGCATTACTTTTTTGAGTAGATATTGAAATAAATTAATTCATTTTGAAATATTCTGATTTATCATTATCTAACTTCCCTGTCTGTTCACACGAAATTGTAAACCATACTGTATTTTAGTATTTAGAGCTTTCACTATACCCTCAGAAAATACAGTATATACATTTGTTTACAATAAGTTAGTATCACTTGAACAACAGTGACCTTTGTCTCCTAGGCTTATATACAGGGTGTCTACACCAAAGTGCCCTAATTTTAAATTGCTCCTAATCTCTATGCATTATAGACAATATTCGTATGTGTGTCCGTTATAAAAAAACTACTGGATCAATTTACATATGGCTTTTGCAAAATGATCCACGTTGTCTGGAGAAGGTTTAAAGCTATTGAAATCCTTGATGTAACCAGCAGAAAGAAAGTTAGGCGCCTAATTTCTGAAAATAATTCACTGAATTCATCAACTGCATTTCAATTCTCATGGCAACAATATTGTTTGCAGTGTTCACATAGGACTTTGGAAGGTGCAATACACTGGGCTTTGACAAATAATTAGATATGCTAGCGATAGAAATCATTTTCATAAATTGATAATGGAGAGTGAAATCCACGAAAATAAATATCAGGTGTGATGCTTCACGTAACTTTCTCTACCCTGGATAATATCATTTTGATTTAGAATAAGAGAGAGGGGGAAAGTGTTTTCACTTGTCTCAATCTGAGTTTGTGCCGACGATGGATAGCTAGTATGTTATGTCAGAAGTTCATAAAAAATCCTATCCACTGATACCTTATTCATCACTGTAGGCTTGGTATCAGTTACTGCAAGCCCTAAGTATGTAAAAAGAGACAAAATAGGTTATAACACTTTTAGTCCTATGTGCGCAGTAAATTATTGCGTCCTAGATTTTGGGCAAGAATGTGTGAAAATGATATTGATTTTCTTTTGATTTTAGCCCCTAAACAGTTGTATGGAAACATGAAAATGGGAAATAAAATATCCCATAAAGACAGTAAAATGTTATGTTGCCAGAATTTCTGTTTCTTCTTATTTCAACCCCTACCAGACACAATGTGTAAAAGCAATGGGTTGCAAAATTCCTGTATGAGTGATAAAAGCCATATCTAGCATTTTCTGAGGGAATAGTTTGAGTGTGATGTCATTCTTCTTTGCTTCAAAATCTAGGTACCTATATAAGGACTTACAGCTTGTAAATCAAAAGTCATCCATAATTTAATTTTGAATTACATGCAATGCCCTGGGCGATTCTGGGCTTTTTAAGCTACTACATTATCAATAAGTGGAATTTTATTTCCAAACATATGTCGTATTAACTAATAAGTTGGTATAAAAAATCACAACACCTCCAAGTGAGCCCCTGTGTTACACAAAGAATGTCTAGTGTGAATTCGATTTTTGTCCAGGTCCACTCCAACACACTATCCTTCACGTAGCTCTACAAAAAGAAATCCAAGGGTGTTATGTCAGGAGAATGAAGGCCAGTTCACAGGTGTCTATACCGAAATGACTGGATTTTTGACCCTTCTTAATATCACAAAATGCATATTTTAGGTCTGACTTGTCTGTTAGGTGCTGTGGGGAATTTTTACAAGGACTAACAACAGTGCCAAATGCACAAAATGTTGATTGTTAAAAAAATTAGGCTGCAATTTCATCTCCTGTTGTACTCAACTGAGAAGAAGTGCATTTACTATTATTAAAAAGGTCTCAAAATTCGGCATTTTGGCGTAGACACACTGTATAATTAGTTGTGTACATCAGTTCTTAGCTTGTGTTCTCATCACCATCATCACATGTACACCATTGTTCATCACCATTACTGACATGTCCTATTAGTATATGTACCGCCGAAGCGAGTACAACATGTCCTATATCAATTATATTGATCCCCAGGATGAAATAAATAAATTTAAAAGTAGATTGTATGTAGTGTTTCAGACAGTAATCTTGAAATAGTGGTTTATTTTTACAGGTATCATGTAGGTTTCATTGGAATAGATGAATAAAGTCAGAATTCAAGGCAAAATATTTCTCAGGTTGGGCTAAGAATATGTAGTGGAAAAATAGTGAACGTGGGCCTGATTTAGAATAAAAAATACCACAAATTGGAAAATAATATGTACAGTGAATATTATTTGAAAGATGTTTATCGTGTGGCACTCATGTAGGTACTGAAGAATACTTCAATTAAAAGCACAAAATGTCAAATCACACAAAAAAAGTATTTTTACATATGTAAGCATATGAGTGGAGACTTAATACACTGAACTTCACTAAATTTGTACTAACCTGGACCGGTTTTGGGATTATAATTTTTTACCCCACTTTCAACGTACTCAGTCGGAGTACGTTGAAAATGGGGTAAAGTTATAATCCCAAAACCGGTCCAGGTTAGTACAAATTTAGTGAAGTTCAGTGTATTAAGTCTCCACTCATATGCTTACATATTTAATAACTTCACTGTGTAAACTTCCTTCATTAATTAAATAATCTTTTTACATACTTTAGGAAAATAGACTTACATCCAAAAAAATTTTCTAGTACAGCTGAATCTTTTCCATTTTTTCCCCTTTCATCTCAAATGCTAAGCACACTGAATTAGCCATTCTTAAGTGAATCTTCGTAAGTCTTTTAGGGCAGTTAATTCTTCTTAGAACATAGAAACTAAATTCACAAACTGCTGTTCTAATACAAAACTTCTTAAGCTGCCATAGAAGCTTGCCACCAGCGTATTGAGAAGGGTCTTCATGCCATTTTGAAGTGCTTTAAAGTTCTTCGTTGGTGTGGAAGCTGTCCTCCCAGATCTTCCTTCAGCTGCTGAAAAAGATGAAAGTCACTCAGCATGGGAATGAGTTTTTGAAATCCATTGTGACAGAATCAAAAGAACAATCCAAACAATGGATGCACACAAATTTCCCTAACAAACCCAAGATCTGGCTTCCACACCAACGAAGAATTTCAAAACACTTCAAAATGCCGTGAAGGTCCTTCTCAATATGCTGGCGGCAAGCTTCTATGAAGAGGGTGTTGGAAAATTGGGACCATGCTACGAAAACTGTCTCAATCGGAACATGACTACGAGGTCTGTTAGATAAGTATCCGACCTTATTTTTTTTCTCGGAAACCTGACGGATTTGAATCAAGCCCACTTGCATGAGCCAACCTTGAACCTTCGTGCGCATGTGTGAATTTTTTCCCACCTGTAGATAGCGTCTGTTGCTGGCAAGCAGCATTTGAGTGAGGTAGTGTATAGTGCTCTCGTCGTTGCAAGGAAAATAACGATTGTGACGACTGGAATTTGGTTTCCGGGTCGTACCCGTACACCAGGACTCGTCACCACTCATTAAGGTGTTGTCGGGGTCACTGTTTGTGGACTCAAGCATGTCATGTGAGACTTCAACACGAAGTTGCTTTTGCTCCGCCGTCAGCAGCATCGTCATTGAATTTCGCCGCCACTCTCTTCATGGCCAAATCTTCGGTCAGAGTTGAATGGGCCGAAAAAGTGATGATGCCCACCTCTTCCGCAATTTCTCGGATACTCACACGACGGTCCCGCATCACTACAGCGTTCACTTTGGCAATGATCTGGTCATTTCGGCATGTTGATGGCGGACCGGAGCGTGGCTCGCTCTCCACCGATGTACGTCCGTCTTTAAACAGGTTGTACCACTCCTTAATCTGTGTGATGCCCATAGCATCGTCACCGAAAGCCGTCTGAATTTTACGAATGGTTTCCACCTGGCTATCGCCCAGTTTCAGGCAAAATTTAATGCAATAGCGCTGCTCCAAACGTTCCGTCATTTTCCTAACAATGAGAAAACGATGAGAGCACTAAACACTACATCACTCAAATGCTGATTGCCAGCAACAGACGCTATCTAAAGGCGGGAAAAAATTCATGCTTGCGCACGAAGGTTTAAGGTCGGCTCATGCAAGCGGGCTTGATTCAAATCCGTCAGGTTTCCGAGAAACAAAATAAGGTCGGATACTTATCTAACAGACCTCGTATGTAGAGAAGTTGCTAGAATGTGTATTTAAATGTTCCAAATAAAACAGTTTTGATTTTCACTGTGATTTTCATTTTATGCCCCATCGGAGGTTGAAAAAAAAGTAGCCTTCGTATATGGATATGAGACATGGTCGCTTACTCTTCGGGAAGAACATATCTGAGAGTATTAAAAAACAGGATGCTCAGGAAAATATTTGGGCCTAAGGGAGATGAAAATGGGGACTGGAGAAAACTGCATAACAACAAGCTTCATAACCTGTACTCGTCACCAGATATAGTGATGATGATGATTATTCTACCTGAAGGCAGGTCCAGACCTGGGACGAAGCCATGGGGTGATGACCATGACTCGTCCGAGGTGATTCAGGCAAGGATGATACCGCGGAGATTTGCCATTGCCTCTAAGGGTAATTAAATCACTGAGAACGAAATGGGCTGGACATGTTGCGTGCATGGGGGAGGAAAGACATCTCAAAAATATTGACTAGGAGACCCGAAGGGAAAAGACTACTTGGAAGACCTAGACTAGGTTGGAGGACAATATTAGGATAGATTTAAGAGAAGTAGGATTTGAGAAGGTTGGTTGGACGGAGTTAGCACAGAAATAGGGTTGAATGGCAGGCTCAGGTAAGCCTGGCAATGAACCTTCGAGTTCCATGTAATAGATAATATTCCTTTAGCTTGCTTAGGCATTGTCTATTGCCATTGAGTAAGTAAGTAAGCTGAGTTCCTTCATAAAATATTTGTTTGCTTTCAGCCATTCTGCTATCCTCAGGGTTTTAAAATTGAAAAAAAAAATGCATTATGCAGCTATATTTAAAAAAAGCTATAAGATATAAATAAGGCAATGATATTAGCTGCTGCTTTTATTTTAATTTTTTTCTTTTGGTTTTATGTTATTATGGGAGTGAATGTAATATTTCAGGCACTGAAAGGTATGGCTGCTACATTCCGTGTTGCCTCATCTAGTATCATTCGCACAGCTGCAGAGAAACGACTTCCTAATACAGACTCAGTTCTAATGATGCTCAAATGGTTGGAGCGTCACTTGAGTTCACGAGGACCAACAACTGAGGAAACGAGGTAGATTGTCAGATTTTGTGAATGAATGTAGTACAACTCTATACTACTTTTCTTCTTGACTGCACTTTCTACTACTTTCTAACTTAATCCAGTTAATAGTTAGGATTTATATTTAACAATAAGAAAAACATTCCAAAAGGTCACATTTTCTCTCTCTTGCAAGAAATTAATTTTCTCAATCATGAAACAAAATGAATATACATAATATTCAAGCAAAAGTAATAATTCCTATTTAAAAAACAGGACACTTAGATGTCCCATTCTTTCTTGGAACACTGGGACAGTGTTCTCAAAACCAGACGTTTGCAGGGGAAGTCTGGTTAGCCTGTCTTCCAAGTTTTCTGTCGTTGCTAGCATTTGAAACTGAACCATTCTACTATCTTAGCTACCGTTTTGTTTAAGATCCTGGACTGATTATGATCTCATTCACTAGTTTCAGAAATAAAAGAAATTACTGGGTGAAAAGTTCAAATGCAGAGAGAGAGAGAGAGAATGTTACACCTTGATTTTCTGGTGTCAGATTTTCGGTAATGTAGACTACTTCTCTTAATTCACGGGGAGATTTCTTATACATGTTACTTTTACTTCATGGTGTATAAAGTAGAATGGGTTTTGTTTGAATGCAATATGGAAAATGGTACTATGTTTAGTATCTGTTGATAGTAGTGTCTTTCATGCTGAGTGGCCTCAACCATCACTATTTCTTTTAATTATGCTATGAATGAGGTTTTATACTTTATACTTTTTTTTTGGTACTTTATCGGAATATACTTATCATAATGGATTACATATTTATTATAGGCTGCATTTTTATGTAATAGTGAGAAATTGTTCCTTTGATTATATTTCTTTTATGTATGAAGGAAATAACAAACAGAAACATGCACTTAGATTTTGTTGCACAAAACCATTGATCTTCAGTTCAGGTTGACCATTGAGATGGTCTGCAGATGGTAGGTGGTTTTTAATAAGTAGACAATTCTGAAACGTTCTGAGTGAACCTTTTGTGACTTAAGTCATTTTTTTATTTCATTGAAGGGTATTAGAAGCATTCCATGCACGGATTTATTTAGTCATGGCATGGCTGCTATGAGGATATTAGTAATATAACTTTTTTGAGGATATGTCTTGTAGGCCTATACGTCTCATTCAAGAGAATAGTAAATGTATTCTCATGTTTTTAGCATTTTGGGATTGTTGGAAGATATTCATTCCATTATTGCAAATCCATTTATTTTTACTAGTCTAAACTTTTATTATTAACAATAAAACTATATATTATATGCTGTATTTTTTATATAATATTAAACTACTTTTTTCCTAGTATATGAAGAAAAAGCAAATAGAAAAAAGATATAATGTAGAAACATTCTAGAAATGGGTTTACATAGTTGTAGCAGTTAGGTCTTATAAGTAGAAAATAACAGTGGAAATGTTATGAAACAAATACTGCATACATAACTTGGCATTAACAGTAATACTATTGAGAAATACGCTGACGGTAACAGAAGATTTAAATCACTTTGGTAAGTGAGATATTGTTCTAGGAGTGTACCATCAGATAATTTCGCTTACTAATAGTCATAGGCTTACCCAAGAATCAAGCTATGCAAAATAGAAAAGTTTTTGGTAATGTTTCATTCAGTAATTTTTATTTTCATGAATGTCCTCCAAACAGAGGCTGCCCCATAAAACAAAAGATATTACTCAAAACAATGATAAATTTAATGTAAAAAAAATTAATGCGGTATTGCTATAATTTATTGTTCCTATTAAGTTAATCAATTGAACTTATGTGCTACATTTTGTTCTGAATCCATACATCTGGACTTAATATAAATGAAAATTACTCATGTTTGCTAAATATAGGTTAATAAAAAAAACTTGTTTGTGCTATTCAAACAACTGCTAACTTGGGTTTTCTGTTATTAAGTTATTTATTTATTTATTTTTATTAATTACGACATTTAGTCACAAAAGTAATGAAGACAAATTCTAGTTTTTAAGTTTACTTTAGTCTCATTTAATGCCATTTAGTCTCATTATTAATTAATTACATTTTGTTGTGCTACAGAGTTTTGTTCAACCAGTGTAATATTTCCAAATCAAATGCCATAAACCCATAACTGATGACGTGACTAAGAAAGGCTGACCATTTCTAACAGGGTAATGTGAAAGAGCAAAACCAGTACTGGTACTTTAGTCAATCAGCAAGAAAAAAGTTTAAAACTTAGAGCTTACCATGTTGCTTGCTTATCAATTTGGTACAGTATATTATCTAAAACTCTTGTTTGTTACGATTATCTAAAACTCTCAATTGCTATAAAAGAATCTAGTTACCATTACTTTAGTGTTTTAGAAATCATTTTATAACTACTATTTAGTATAAATTTTATTTTATAAATCTGTAAGTTTTTTTTCGTGATAAGAATCTGACTGTAACAAATTCTTTGTATCAGCCATCTTAATAATTTTAAAGGAGGTAGGGGAGAAATTCAATCCAAGAAATCCAGAGTTCTTGTAAATATTTTTAAATCGCTTACTCGAGCGTATTGGAATATAAAATATTTAACATAGATTTGGGTGACATTAACTAAATTAAATTATTTATAAACTTAGAGACACAAATTTGAGTACAAATATATACACTCATGATCACCTTTACACTTTCTGGCCCACCTGCAGAAATAATTTTGGCTCTATCACTGTTATTGAGCATTATTTATGTGAAGTTTCTGCATTTTTATGTGTTCTTTTGTCTAAAATGGTAAAATACTATTTATTTAAGCATCTGGATGATTGGGAATTCCATCAGCAAAAACTGCAAATAATGGACTTGATCCAGACTCTTTTCCTTATCATAAGTGTTAAATGGATTTTCAAAAACATATAAATTGTTCTCAACAGAAAATTAGAATCATTTGGACACATTTGAACCTAGATTTAAAACAACAAATCAGACCACACCATAATGATCCTAACAGTAACATCAAAATTTTTGTGAAAAATTATTATTCCGGATTTTAGTTCAGCTTTGAAGTTTTAACAACGTTACTAGAATTTTAAAATTAAACCTAGAGACATGTGAATCATCAGAATCACTTTCAACTTTTCTGAGTGAGGTGATCGAGATGATCAAAGGAGCATAAATAAAACTGAATTAGGAAAAATGATGCCTTAATGATGGCTGACAATTTTGACAGTGGTACAAAATTCTAGCCTGACAGCATAAGGGTTAGGCAGGAGTCTGATGGTAGCTTTTCTCCGTTCATGAGATGTTAATATGTAATACCATGGATTTCATTTCAGTGTATTTTTAAGTATAGCAAACTAAGATTATTAATTTTGAATTTCAGAGCTTGTTATGTTTCGAGAGTCCAAGACATTTTTTATTTATCTATATTTGAGTTATGGAGTATAGGGCTACATGTTATATGGAGTATACAAGTAATAAATGAAGTGATTTACCTTAAGTTATGCATACAGTAAACTGAAGAATGTAATAATATTAAAAAACCTAACATTTAATTTATTTTCTTCTCTTGTTGCATGTTTTTCTTGTATGTCATGCTGAAATTGACTATATTTTTAACGTTCTGTGTACTTTCTTATTTTTTCTGGCAGCATAAATGATGACCAGGAAGGTAGGGAAAATATGTAAAAACAAGGTAGACAAACTAGCACAATGCTAGTCATCAACATACCCTCAAACACTTCTCCATGAATTAAAATTACAAAAACTTTTACCTTGAACAGTGGGACTGTTTTCTCTTTATTGCTTTTAATATTAGACATTAACGTTGAATTTTAAGGTAGAAATCTGTTTAGTATGTACACAGTTTATGTCCCAGCAGAAATGTTAATTTCTCCAGTAGGCCTACCAAAAAGTATGGTATGTGTCCCTTTAAAATATGCATATTGTTAAAAAAAAAAGCATTTTTTCAGACACAACTGTTTTAATGTCTGCATTGCAACATTTGGATGAAACTTGCATACATATCCTGTATTTCCTCTAAGGTACAATTATAAATTCTCAACAAATTCATTAGTTCTTAAAAAGTATTTAAAGAAATAAATTAGCAAACAAAGATTTCTTAAAATATACCATTATATACCATATATACCATGATATACCATTATATACTTGTATTTATTTATTGTATCTCCAAGTCTTTATGAACCCTATTTTGCCAGAAAAGGCATGTTAGGGTTATAGCTTACACAGCAACATATACAGTAAAATACAGAATATGAATTACATATGGTTGTGAATATATGTTAGATACTACATAAAATGATCATAATAACATTGCTTCGTAAAAAATTTTTGACACATGGAAATTTCGTCACAATCTTCAAAAAGCAAATTTAGCTGGAGTCTCTTTGTTTCGAACATAGGACAATCGAACAAAACATGTTTTACAGTTAGTATGGATTCCTGACACTTACAATTATAACCACTATCTGAAATAATGTGAAATCGTAAAAAATAACTCCCAAATTTTCCATGGCCTGTCATAAATTGTGTTAAAATAAAATTGGGTGTAAATATTTTAACATTTAGCCGAAAGTGCACTGTAGGGAAGAAAAGTTCTTTAGTTAAGGCGCCATTTCTACTTTTTATCCAAATGTCATTCCAACAATTAAAGATGTAATGTAACATTTTGTTTTTAACGTAAGAAATGGGGCTCTTGGAATATGAATAACGTAGACTGGAAGATGCTGCTGATTTAGCTAATGTATCCGCACGTTCGTTACCAACACACTTCCCTGGTGTCCCCGTATCCAGCACAAACACAGATGTTTTGTGTGGTTTATAATATTGTTTCTAATTTGAATGGAGTTAGGATTCAAATTAAATTTATCAGAAATAGATTGAAGAGCAGCTTGAGTGTCACTGAATATTTGCCTGCAACATTTATGTTCAGTACCCACTGCACTGCTTCTTTTATAGCAAATAATTCAGCTTGGAACACAGAACAAGCGGGAGATAGTTTAAAAAGTTTAAAGAAAACTTCACTGTCTTCACAATATAGGCTACAACATAAGCACATCCAACTTGTACTTCATTTTCTTTGGTAAATCGTGATCCATCGGTATAAATACTATAAGTATGCACTTTTCCACATTCTTGGTTTAAATACTGTCATATTGTGTGGCAGGATGACCAGCAGCCAAAAACAGCATAATATGTTCACAATCATAATTGAAGTACAGAAAATTACTTGTACGATTATTTTTAATATCACTTATACCAGCTGAATAAAGGCCGCATAAATGCAGGGGAGGAATACCTGCGATGACAAGTGCTGCATCAGTGGAAATAAACTATATACTTGTAACAACCATATGAATATACAAAATTATTTGAAAAGTATTTCACAGTTTGAATTATACGGTCTTAGTCAATTAGCAGGCAGTATATATAAATAGCGTTAATATTTACAAAATAATGAAAGTGATCATTATTTGTACCTCAGAAGCAGAAGTTCAAAATTATCAATTTTGATATTTTTATACCATTTTAACAAGGAGAATACAATCTTTAAGAAGCAAAATGGATTAAGTTAGTGTGAATTTCCTAATACTTTCTATTTGCAGAAGTAAGTCCGTACTGCATTTAAATTACACTACAAGGATTTGTTTAATTTACTTACTATCAGTGCTTTTTTTTCTGCCGGTCTAGGATGCATACCGGTTTATTTTGCTCTTAATTTTTTACCAAAAACTCCCATTCCAAAATAAACTGACTATGCACTCCAATTCAGGAATGTATTAGCAAACCAAGCAATCTCCACTTTGCAAAAAAATGAGATCCTAATGAATAATGAAGATTAATGCATTTCCTATTACAAGTTTACGTATTTCAAATCCTACTTCCTCCCTTATGTGAGAAATCAGAATTGCAACAAATGCAATAAATATGTAGTAGGAAATGCTTTTAATTTTAATTATTCATTACCATCTCGATTTTTTCCAAAGTTGAGGTTACCAATAGCAATAGCTAATAGATCACCTCAGTAAGAGCTTCTCTACATCTGAAGAACTGGTTGAGTTTTGTTTATTGAGTTATTCGGTCTAGGAATGGGATATCGATATTGATATTATCAAATATTGATATTTCGTTAACAATATCCGATATTTTGACATTGATATTGCTCTACAGCAATATTGATTTTTGATAATATCGAGGGTGAAAGAGGGAAAAATGCACTATTATAACATATTTATTTATAAAAATTGGTAAAATCAACATTTTAGGCAGTTTGAAGTTAAAATCAATGTTTAGTTACACTTATTTTCAGCATTTCTGGTCATCAATTTAGTTTTACCGCCACAAGGGTGTCTCAGTTGCACTTAATTATCAGAAGTAACAACAACAAGCACTGGTGTCAAACCATTCCATAAATTGCTGTAGGGTATAAATTTGCATTAAACAAGAATAGCTTTGTTCCTAGAGAACTCCAAAACCATGAACACACAGTTTACGCATGCACACAATGCCAGTTTTCATTCTTCATGTAGCAAAACTGTCAATATGAGCATGTGTGAACTAGTATTAATGGTTCCTGAGTGCTCTAGGAACAAACCTATTATCCTAGTAAAACTTTTGATGTTATCAAATATTGATATTTTCTTACCGATATTATACTTATATCAATATTAGTAACAGATATTCATATTGATATCAATATCGATGTTTTGCTTCCGATATTCCGTCCCTTGTTCGGTCTACTTTTGTTTTTTTTTTTTGGGGGGGGGGGGGCAGTAATATCCGATTCCTGAAAGGCAGACAACTATTAACCAGCATAAAGAGCAGGGAAGGACACGTGAAGGTGCAAACAGTAGCAAGTTAACCACAGATTGGAAGATATTGTAATTCTGTATAAATATTGCAATACTGTATAAATATTGCTACTTAACTAATTTCATTTTAAAAATTTGTAGTACCAATACTTGATAATGGGGTGTGATGACAGAAAATCCTACTTAACATCATTCCCAGACCCTGACTACTATTCCTCTAATCAGATTTATTGATATAATTTTTTGTTGCATACGCAGGAAAGAAGTAATATTGATAGGCTTTAAGGAATTTACCAATGAGAAAATACCAGTAAACTTTTTTCTATGGGAAAAAAAGCACTGCTTATTATGATTTGTGTTGAAAAGAAAATTATTGAATGTTTAGCCAGTTTTACTAAAAATGTTTTATCTTGACCATTTGCAGTAACAATGAAGCTTGTAGCACACAATATGTGACTTTTAATCTCCTCCTAAAAAACTATATTTTGGAACTAATTCCTCCTGCTTCTGAGGGAAAGTGTTCGAAATCGTATAGAGCACCTAGTACTATCATGAAATATAGTCCAGAATCTACCTAAATACATTGAGATTAAAGATTTCATAAAACAAAGTTTATTTTACATTTAAAAAACTAGAAGACTGAATAAAGTACATAAAATTTATCTAAATATGATTCAGTAAATATATACTTGACTAGCATGTGCCCGCAGTTTCGCCCACGATAATTATTTCAAAAATTAAAAGTTAAGAGCATAAAAGTTAAATCATTATATTTATTAACACTTAAATCACGTGAATTACATACCACAATTAGATAGCGTCGCCTGGTAAAAGCGACCTCAGATTCGAGGTCCTTGGCCCAGAAAACCCCTGTATAGTGAGTTTCGTCCAAATCGAACGTTTGACCATATTTAGGCCTATATTGATTATCCCTCTTATAATAATAATGATATCGCATGGTCCACAGTACCTGAACATAACATATTTTAATGAATTATATCGATACCTGTGATCACAACAAAATTTTCTCAAGCGTGGAAATTATCCTATACCGAATTTTGTATCCTATCGCTTGTACACAGCAAGCCGGGTAGGGGTTCAAATAAGAAGAAACATAAATTCCGGTAACATAAAATTGTATTGTCTTTGCGGAATATTTTATTTCTCACACTCATGTTACCATAAAACCGTTTTGGGGATGAAATTAAACAGAAATGTAATATCCCTTTCATACTTCTCTCTCCAAAAACCTGCGATATACTAATATATATATATATATATATATTACCATACCTCGTATTGTTTTCTCTATGTCCAGGGTAAAGAAAGTTATGTGACTGCATTATTTTCGTGGATATTGATAGTTCTCTAATTTGTCAAATTCGAGTTTCATTTTTTTTTCCAAACCCATCTGAGAACCACTGGCAAAAATATGTTTTAATGTCAAATGTGATTTGGATTGGATAATTCTGTGTAAAAAGGGATTAAGTATTCTCAAAAACATTTGATTTTTGGCATTTAAAATCCAAATTTTTCAAAATCCTTTCTTAGTGAGCACCTACATTATGAAACGAAGGTACTGTCAAAATTCCAAGTCACTACCTGTTATAGTTTAGGCTGTATGTTGATTCTCTGTCAGTCAGTCATTCAGTCAGGACAAAGCCTCCAGGGCCGTCGCGTGGGCGGGGTGAGCGGGGCGATTGCCCCGGGTGCCGTGACCAGGGGGCGACGTGGCAACGGCAAAAATAAAACAACAAACTTTGAAAAAATAAGTAGGATTTTGAATATTACGTTGCATGTTTTTATTGAACAAATAAATATTTGACACCAATAACTTAAGGCCTATATTTGTACTAAGTTATCCCAAAATAAATATTTCCTTATAAAGACATATTTACGATCAACTACGTCACAGGAGAGACTGAATTCTCTGGCCTTCTTGTCCATTGAAAATGACGAAGCACAAAAAATAGACTTGATGGAAATTCTACCGACATTTGCTCGTGCAAAAACCAGGCGAATGCCATTTAATGTTTAGTACCTTATCTTAATTTAATAAACGCGGTTCCCTTTTCTATATTCTATTCAAAGTATGTATCGAGGTTTCCAACACCATTAATTTGTAGTTCATTAATAACGCCTATAGTATTTTTTATGATTGTTAAGATTTTCTAACATTACTAAACTTGTATTAATTTGATTTTCAATACAATCTTATAAAAAGATTATAATAATTTTATTTCTGGTATTTTTGCAAGGTAATCCGATTAGGTGTCTCTTTTGGGCACAAAAACACAGACAGCGATGCAACCCGACGCGCAACTTGGCTAACGAGCGACTGGACGCGATGCGGCTTGGAACTTGTCCAGTCCACGTTGCCCCACGTCACGTCGCTCATTGCGTGTTGAATCCCAAATGTTTATATGTAGGCCTATTTGATAGTGTCGAGTCACGTCGCTCGCTGTGTGTTTGTGTTTGAATCCTTACAGATAGGTGGAATGTCGGGTGGGTGAACGTGGGATTGAGTTTGGGGGGGGGGGGGGGCTGACGAAATCTTGCCCCAGGCGCCAACAAACCACGCGACGGCCCTGAAAGCCTCTTATATATATATAGAGATAACTGAATGATGTGTGGTAGGATACATGGAGTAAAAAGTAATATATTTTTATATTCTTTATGTACTTTGGTGTATGCCTCTAGATCAGAAGGTTGTAGCTACAAACCGAGCTGTACTAAATTAATTTTCAGGGCATAAAAATCTTTGTATGGAGTTCTCTGGGAGGGACTTTCAGCTGTGGGGCCCGTGCTTTACGGCATGCTAAACTCCCTACCTAAATTAGAGATAAAATTCCTCTGTCCTTTCACATCCTAGTAATATCCTAGGTACTATCGAGTGTTGTTAAGGTGATGGGCTTATCGCCTGTTCCTCTGTCCTCTGCCAGAAAATGAGCATAATTAAATTATTCCTTGGTACTGAAACCTTCATGTGAAGCCATGTGTTTCACTTAGGAATTAAAAGGAGTAAATAAATGAATATATCATACTTCACTCGATCTCCAATCTCACTTATGGGCTTGTGTCCTAATAGAGTAAAAATAACTTTACACCCTTGTATCACAATTATCTCAATGTGAAACGTCTTTATTTGAGCTAGAACTAGAGATAATATATAATGTTTTGTGCAACAGAGAATAACTATCCTACTCGAAGCAGTACCGTAGTTATTTATATATAAATAAATGTAAATATACCAAGACTCAGAATAGTTATGAGGTGATGTCATTGAATTTATTCAATAGTCTCCCTGAAAACATAAAGAGAATGACTTTAAGCAATTTTAAAAGAACAATCAGAAGATTTTTATCAACTAATCCTCTCTACAGTGTTGAAGAGTATTATAATATTGAGTGGTTTTAATTATAGTTGTAAGTTGTATTTTATTTTCTTGACGTTGCTAAACATTGAATATGTCACCAGCAATAAATCTCTATCTATCTATCTATCTAAATAGTATTGCACAATCAAGTGAAAGCCAGACTGTAGATTAAATTATTTCATTTTCTAAGTAATTAAAATATATTTAATAGTTAATTTGTTTTACTTCATTTAAATTTGAATATGGGTTTAATCATACTAAACCAGTAAGGTTGTGCATATGAAGTTGGTAATAATTATTGGTTAAAATGAAAAAAGGCAGAACACTTTTCGAAGTGTGTCTTGAGTGTCCCTTATGTTGATTACATAGAAAATTCTCTTGACTTCTAGTGAGGTTGGAAAGTTGTTTATTTCCATTTTGGAGCTGAAATGTGGCTTACTTTTCAAGGAACAAAGTATTACGGAAGGAATTGAGTTGTTTATGTAGAGAGACAGTGTAGAAATGGTTGAAAATTTGATTGATAGAGGTCATTAGTAGAAGCCTTTACTAACTTCATTAGTCCAGCTTCCATCAATGCCTTCTCCTCCATGTATAACCTGCATCGCTTTCATAACCAATACAATTGTATCCCCAGCACTTCATTCTTTGAAAATAGGGCTATAGTTGAAATTCAAAACATCAGAAAGCAATAAACTTCTTGTAAGGCTAGAAATCTGAGACCTTCCTGCTGACTAATCATTAGGCCTACATATCTATAAACAAAGTGAAAAGTGGTGTATACAGACATATTTATATAAACATTCACGATCTTTTGGTATATATTTTTTGCTCAATACATTTAAATATGAAATTAATGAATATTAAAAATAATTAAAGTGTTATATAAAGGACTAAATTTTATGTAGTGAAACCATTCATGGAATAAACTTTGCATTCTTTTTTATGGTAAATTGTTTTATGGTTTACTAGTTAATAGATAGGCTATATAAGAGATATTTTACATAATAAATTATTCCCTTGCTGTGCTTGAAGGAATTACAATACTCACAGGGGGTATATTCATTATGTGAGACTTTAAAAATCTTAAAATCTACCATATATAAAAATGAATGTATGTGTGTGTGTGTCTGTCCTTTATGCATTACTACACCATTCATCCGATCGCCATGAAACTTTGGGAAGTTGTTGAGTACATTCCCGGGAAGGTTTCTGGCATATTACATTTTTAATTTTTACTTTCATTTGTGAGTTATGAGTGAAAAACGGGCAGAAAACTTGTATTTTTTGCGTTTTCGAAGCATCAGTTTTCAGTAATACATTTCAATATCAAATCAATTACAGTAGGCTTTGGCTATTTTTGTCATACCTTAGACCTAAAACCATCGCGATCGCTTGAATGTTGTAGCTCACACAGGTCAATTCATTTGTTTATAATGTCAAGGCACGCAGACATATTAAATTTTCAACCTACACCAAAGAGGATTATTATTATTATTATTATTATTATTATTATTATTATTATTATTATTATTATTACTAATATTATTATTATTATTATTATTATTATTATAAGAGGGATAATCAATATAGGCCTAAATATGGTCAAATGTTGTTCGATTTGGACGAAACTCACTATAAAGGGGTTTTCTGGGCCAAGGACCTCGAATCTGAGGTCGCTTTTACCAGGCGATGCTATCTAATCATGGTATGTAATTCACGTGATTTAGGTGTTAATAAATATAATGATTTAACTATTATGCTCTTAATTTTTAATTTTTTTAATAATTATCACGGAGGATCGCTTGATTTTGTAAGTCCATTCTGGACGATTTATTTGTTTAGAATATCAAGGCCTTCAAACGTATGAAATTTTCAACCTACACGGAAGAGAGATATTCAATATAGCCCTAAATATGGTCAAACATTGTTCGACTTGGACGAAACTCACTATGAAGGGGTTTTCTGGGCCAGGGAACTCTAATCTGAGGTCGCTTTTACCAGGCGACGCTATCTAATCGTGGTATGTAGTCCATGTGGTTTAGGTGTTAATAAATATAATGATTTAACTATTATGATCTTAATTTTTTATTTTTTAAATAATTATTGCGGGCGAAGCCACGGGCACACGCTAGTACAAAATTAAAATAGTATTAGTCTTCAATAGTAATTAGCTGAATTCAATTAGAAGTTAGAGTTCCTACAGTAGCAGCTCGTGGCTCAAAACGAAAGTGTGCTGCAAATACTATTTCATACAGCAAACTTAAAATATTTTTAAAAATTATTAGTAGGCCTATCTAAACTGCTCGTCTCTTAATCCATCTCTGGGAACTCTCACACGATTTTCTCTGCCCTAATTATTTTTTTGCTAATTTCTCTCGTCTCGTCGAACGTTGTGTGAGTTATGTGACGAGAGAAAATAGCAAAAATTAAAATAAAAATTAATAATAATAATAACATTAATAATAATAATGATAATAATAATAATGAAATAATAATATTAATAAATGATTTCTAATATTAATAAATAATAATAATAATAATAATAATAATAATAATTAGGGCAGGGAAAATCGTGTGAGAGTTCCCCGAAATGGAATAAGAGACGAGAAAATAGTATTTTTAATGATCGAGGTAGAGGAAGTCGCTTAGTGTTCCCAGTGCGACAGAATACTTAATCGTGGTTGTGGAATCCGGGTTTTTCTGAATTTAACACATTCGAATTTGGCAGTGAAGATGAAAAGCATTGCTTACTCGCTACATCACGTATTATTCACATTACCGACTCTTGACTCCCAAGCTACCAGCTAAGAAATTCTCGCGTGGACGCGCCAAGTTCAAAATCTACGCAAAAGAAAATATAATATTGCATTTGAAAATAACATTATACGACGAGCAGAAAACAAGCTGTGTGCTGCAGCACTGCAGCACATAGGAGAAACCGCCACCGAGTTCCTAGTTACAGTGATATTGCCGGTAGTAAATTCAGATTCACAATTTAAAAAAAAAAAATCTTTTTGTATCATGATTCATAGAAACAGATACTGGTGATATGTTGAAAAACCTCAAAAAAGTCATTAGGAGCGCTGAACACAGATTCACTATTTGCAATCTTGTTATCAATTGCTGATCACAAGGATCACATATGGAAACTACCCAAAGCAGAAATGTAGAGTGTTGCTTGAATACAGAAGAGCTGAGAATAAAAGTGAACCAAGCACCAGTCTCTAATAATATATTTAAAAAAAATGGTAATTAAGTATTTATTTAATATATATATATATATATATATATATATACACACACATTTACATCATGGTTTGGAAATTATATTTTAAACAATGCACTCTATCACATGCTAGTGTAAAAATGTGTAGAAGACATACAGGAAATAACAGAAAATTGATGGTTTCATTTTGCATATTTTGTTAGTTTTGTGATAATCCATGTTATTTGCTTCATATTAAAGTTTGTGTACACATTTTATTAATTTTTCACGTTTTTAACAACATATTTCTGACAGATGTTAAATATTATGCAAACATTTACAGCATTTGGCTAAGTGAATGTTTTGAGAGCCGGCTGTACAATAATTGAACGTCATTGTTTTCGGAATTGATTGTATAATATTAAAGTGAAGTTTCATTTTATTAGTTTTCAATTTTTTGACTGCTGGCATAGTCTTGTGGTTAGCGTCGCTGACTACTGATCCGTCAGCCCAGGTTCGATCCCGGTACCTCCTTGGATTTTTCTGAGGTAGGCAATGTCTAGAACGGGGTGCACTCAGCCTTGTAATTCAAACTGAGGAGCTACTTGATAGAGAATTAGCGGCTCTGGTCATAGAAACCACCAGTAACGGCTGTGGGTATCTGCATGCTGACCACATGCCCCCCAATCCTGCCATTTGCCTATGGTAGATGACGCAGCGGTTGGATGGTAGGTCTAGTCCCTTCAAGGATGTAGTGCCATGGATATATAGTTTTTTTTAATTAGTTTAGTTTTAGTTTTTAATTTACTAAATTTTTTGCATTAACCTTTTTTTTAAGTTTTGTAATATAATTTATACATCTTCCACTATTTTTTGTAATTTATTTTATAATTCGGCTAACAGAAGAATGAAAATTACTAAAATTACTTGAATGGTAGAGCATACTTCACTGGTTTCGGAGCGTATTTTACAAATGTTATTGCTTATTTCATCTTCTGCTAGAGCATTAACTTCTGGGCCATAGCCATTATCTTCTCTTATAATTTTTCTCAAATTGTAAAGAATGATGCTTGGTCCACTGTGGTTCTCTGTCCTCTCATCTGTTTTGTACATACTTGTTAATAACTGTCTCCTGAAGAACTTTCTTGTAATGTTTATTATTAATTTCCCTAATGAAAAGGTAAACCTTAAAATATTGTATCATGGACATTAGTTGTTCTTACCCCTCAGGCGACTAACAAACCTTGTTCCCTTTAGGACTTAAATGTCTGTGTAATGCCTCTGATATATATAAATACAGTAGAGTCCTGCAAACTCGATACTCAATAACCTGGCAATTCGGATTATTCAGCAACCATGACGGGGAAAATAAACTATTTTTTGGCAAGAAATGAGGTAAACTATTTTGTTGTAATTTATTGACACATATGGCAGAAGAGTAATTTATCCGTAATCATGTTTTGTGATGATTTTTAACAGTGTTTGTTATATTTGGAGTTAATAAACACATTTTTAAATGTTAGGCCCTTATTTTAATAACTCGTTATTTTGGAAACTCTAGCCCTTTCGGTCCATATTAGGCTGAGTTTGCAGGACTGTATCTATTATAAAAACATGTGTTGTAATGTAATTTGTGTACATGTTGGTATTTTTCTCTACACTATTTCTGTGTATGCATTTCATTAGGTATGCATCATGTGTGTTAAACTCTTGAGAATGAATCTTTTGGTTATGGAGTCTTCTTTCTCTGTCTACACTTTGTTGCTGTTTTTGAATGAATGGAAGGGAAAAATTATTTTTTATTGAGTAATTCATATTTTAAAATAAAAACTCTCAGGCTGCCACACATACAAAGATAAGGTAAACTAAGATTACAGGCTTCGTCAAGCTTAAACTGAGCTTGGCATGAAAAATAAGCTATATTAAACTAAATAGAATTCTCCCTTCGAAGGGGGAAATATGTAAATTACAAATCTAGAAGAATTACTTATAAGAAACTATTAATGTTCACAACATAACTTAAGATACTGGGTACTGGTACATGACTATGAGCCTAGTGTGCTAGTGGAAGAAAAACATACTTGTGCCTTTGATACCTTTTAAATTCAGTGTAGCTAAGCATTCTTGAATACTGTATCATATAGTGATTGCCATACATTGTTTTCATCTTTACATTGTTTGCTTGAGCTAGATTAACTTTATGTGTGTGGCAGCTATAGTAATGTAATACAGTTTTTCCAGACTATTTACTTATTATATTAGAGACTAGTTTACATGATACTAGGTTTCGTGACTACATATATGAAAGTTATTTCAAGAAACTAACTACGAGGGCTATTCAGAAAGTAAGGAACGTTTTGGAATAAAAAAAAAACCAAATACAAGAAAAACATTTTATTATATACATGTGAAAGAGGGACTAAAATACTACTTTTCAACATAATCACCATACAAATTCAGGCACTTATCATAGCAGTGGACAAGCTTTGAAATTCCTGTGTCATAGCATTCTGCCGCCACGAGCGTGGTTCAACAATAAACTCTGAGCAGTACTGCCAAACATTGCAAAACCTTAGGAGAGATGTCCAAAACAAGCGCCGAGGAAAATTGTCATCCAAAATTTTGCTTTTGCATAACAATGCCCGACCTCACACGGCAAACCGTACGCAAGAACTCTTGAACTCGTTCAACTGGGAAGTTTTTCCTCATCCCCCCTACAGTCCTTATCTTGCTCCAAGTGATTTTCACATGTTCCCGAAAATGAAGACCTGGCTAGCAACACAGCGTTTGACGACGATGAGGAGCTCCAGGTACGCGTCACTGAGTGGCTGAGATCTCAGGCGGCAGAATTCTATGACACAGGAATTTCAAAGCTTGTCCACCGCTATGATAAGTGCCTGAATTTGTATGGTGATTATGTTGAAAAGTAGTATTTTAGTCCCTCTTTCACATGTATATAATAAAATGTTTTTCTTGTACTTGGTTTTTTTTAAATTCCAAAACGTTTCTTACTTTCTGAATAGCCCTCGTGCACCAAGTGTTAAAATAATGGATTGAAGTCATATAAACAGTAGAGCATGTTGTAAAACCTGTACAGAGTCAACATTTAAAAAACACTTCTTGCTCCACTTACTTTAAATTGCAGGACTAGTTTCCAGGGATTACAGCTACTCCCTCATCCTCAGCTGGTGGTTGACTGATAACCATGTCTTGTTGATCTGATGCATCTGCTCCTACAGTGTTACCATTCCTATTACCTAAAAAACTACCATGCCTACTTCAATGATCACCACATCAAAAAAGAGATCAAACTTTTAAAACATATCAAAAATCCATCTGAGTTAGGAGTTTGGGAGAAGATATTCATCATTAAGAACCAAAACAAGATCTTGAATTTTGATGTCCCAGCAGCAGATGGGATATTTAGTTTTTTAAGTAATAGGAATGGTAACACTGTAGGCGCAGATGCATCAGATCAACAAGACATGGTTATCAGTCAACCACCAGCTGAGGATGAGGGAGTAGCTGTAATCCCTGGAAACTAGTCCTGCAATTTAAAGTAAGTGGAGCAAGAAGTGTTTTTTTAAATGTTGACTCTGTACAAGTTTTAACTACACTAATTTCCTTTAAAACAAATTCCAATGGAACTGCACATTTCACCTTGTTTTTGAAGTTGAAGTTGTTGAAATCCCCAACTTTGGACTGCTTATAAATCCAGACGTTTCACTATTTCTTCAATTTCCTCACTTCAGTTTACAAAATGTGAACAAATGTATCTCAAATTACCACTAGTTTTAAGAAAAAATGAAGTCAGCTGAAGCTGCATAGTGTCGTAACTTAGTACCTCGGTACATTTCATGTATGCACAGTCAAGTAAAAGAAGTTGCAGTATTTAGTTACAAAACCTAGTTCCGTCATGTAAACTAGCCTTAATGAAACTCAACATTTTGTGTGTATAATGCTTTCTTTGTAGGAAATGGTTTCTTAGTGTATAGACTATTTTGGGATGTATATATACAGTTGACTCTCGATTATCCGGTTTGCAGATTAACCATGGCCTCTTTTTATTTTCATTTATTATTATTATTATCTTTTTTTATTAACAGTACTGTACTTTTTTATGGTTGTGAACCGAGCCCAGTTTGTAACGAAGGTTTTGATCTTTCCTTTACCGACATAAGTTCTGGACATTCCTCAAGGATGCAGACAACTACCTGCTGTTGAAGGGGTTGGAGGTGGAGATGAAGAAGAATTTGCGGGTGCGCGGGCAAAGAGAGTTAAGTCCACCATCCTAAAAAATTGAGATATGTCCATAGAGTTATAGATAAAAATGTTCTCTACATTTGTGTTAAGTCCAGTAAGTCATATTCAAAATTGCACGGTAGTTATGGATGTGTGCCTCATGGGTTTATCCATCTCTAAAGCTATGTTGGGCTGGTATAGTGTGTTAAGTCACTCTAATTCTCAGTAACAAGAAAGTGGACTTAACTCTCTTTGCCCGTGCACCCCGGAATTAATCTCTGCCGACAGTAATACTGTTGCACTGAATGCTGTGAAATATTTTCTTTTGTACTTACAACAGCAAAGTGATTTTTTGTTGCTAGACAAACTAATACTCGGGAAATTGTGTAGTGATATATGAAAGAAAGACAATGGATCCAAAAACAAAAGAAGATACAGATTTCTTTCAAGCTAGAAATTCGTAAGACATAACAGTTTCCTGTATACTGTAAAGTGTATTACATACAATTTTACTGTACATTTTGCCCCTTTTTTTATTTGTTTATAGTTGTCTTGTACTTTTAAATTTCATATTCATATACCAATAAATATAGCAGCTCTGTTTTAGTTTTAAATTCTGCATTATTGTGTGTATTTTACATTATCCATGTATTGAATTATCCATATTTGTTATCCCCGGCATTACACCAGATAATCGAGAGTCGACTATGGTGATAATAAGGTGTTGGTATGCATTTTATGTTGTAATAATATTTGTTATTAATATAAATGTATGGCATAATTGTTAATAAAAATTGATGTTTGGATTAAAGGAGAATCAGTTGTCTGACCATCGTAAAATCCCTGACAGGTCAATGTGGAACAAGCAGCCACAGTCTTCCAGCATGAAGGTGGAAATGTCATTTGTACCACCACCTGGGCATGTGGATCCCATAAGAAGAGACAGTAATGGTACTGATAAACCCTCTGGAGCCAGTCAGCATCAGATATTTTAGTAAAGATATGTGCAGGTAATTACTAAAGATTGAATCTGTTTCTAATATTTTTGTACCTTCTGATGTAGAAACTCTTCATGTGTGCATTATAGGCCTATTGCATGGTGCTGGTGTTCCAATTGTTTTTTTGGAAAGTGACAGTTCAGTTTGTTGAACCAAGTGAAATATAGTGTACGGAGAAAGGGTGGAGTAGTCGTTCAGCACTGTGAGGAATTTATTTGTACCATATGTCGAATACTCTACTTAATGTAGTTAGAATACTTGACTGTGTGTATACATATTGTTTGTACTGTATTATAAAAATTTTGGCACAAAAGAGAATACCTTTGTAGCCTACTTATACACAGATCCATAGAAGAAACCTGTTCCATCACTTGCGTAGCCATTCACTGTATATAACATACGATAGGTGTTGTATTGTTAAGTCATTTTAATTATTTGTACAAGTTCCCTATGTTTCTATGCCATATTTTTTTCTTATCTAAAAATCTAAGTCCATATATTTTTCTAAAATTTTAAGACTACAAAAAGTACATCACAGGACTGAATTTTGTTCTAAATTCTTTAAATCAACATACATTTTACTCGAGAATTGTTTAATTAATTCTAAACTAATCATTGGTACATGTTATATGCCATATGTTTAGAACATTAAATAATTGTAAGAACTATTTTTTTTAGATATATTCATACTGTATAAATTAATTTCTTAGTAAACTTTTTGAGTCAAATCCACTTTTCCTCATAGTTTTATTTGTATTAATTTTGTTTATAGAGTATTTATTATCATAAAAGTGAGGTGTTCCCTAAACAGGCCATAATGGCCCTTAGGATTCCAGGAGGTTAAGGCTTCCAGACTTTAGATATTCGGCACATGAAGATGGCAAAGTTGTCAGCCTTTACCTCAGAATTGCTCCTGGTACTCATTTCTGTTAGAGTCTGACACCAAACCCGTAGTGCCACCAGAAGAATTAGGCCAATTGAAAAATCTCAGTGACCTTATCGGAGTCTGAACCTGTGATGTTCTGATTTGTAGCACAGTGCCTCAACCAACTATGCCATGGCATACGCCCACTTATTATCATAATACATTTAATTCGTCTCACATACTAATTGTATTTATGAGCCCTGGGATACCATATTCTGAAAATGTATGGAATAATTGGTAACAGAGGACATAAACACTGATTTTTCTTTTTGTTTTAGTATTTTCTTTTTAATTCCATTAGTGAAATAAAAGACTTTAATATTATTTTGAATATGATCTTCTGCTGTGAATAACAACAGCATAACAGGTTGTTTTTTATTTAGCAACTAGGGAAAACTTTGGAAATTCAAGCATCAGTATGAAAGTGTTTTATTAGTATTTTGATACTCATACATTTATCCTTTTCTATCGTGCTTTCTTTGAGCAATACCTGGTAAATATAAATCTTAATTTCCCAGATGAACTATTCTTGTACTCAAATAAAAACTGCAGATATAAAAATAAATGGGGCCGAAGCATATGAAAAGGGAGGGAACCATATTTTAATTATTAAAAATTATTATTTTATTATTTTAATTATTAAAAATTATTAAACATAATAGTTATTTATAATATAAATTAATTTAACTGTAACATTACATTTTGATTATGTTTTAAGACATCTTTGATTGTGAAGACCAGCAATAACTGCTATAAAATATCGGCATGCTGATCACATGCCTCCAGTCCAGCCATTTGGCAATGTTGAAGGTAGTTGATTCAACTATCGGCCATGGGATGTAGCACCATGGAGTTACTTTGTTGAGACATCTATTGTTACATCTCCCAGCAAACTTCTATCATTTCTCATTGTATATTAGTCTGTAGGTTATAAGCAAATTCGTTTTTATTTAGGTTTGAAAATGTAGTTTTTAATCATGTGCAGTGCTTCATCTTATTGATAAGCCTGCTTGAAAATTTAAAAAAAAAAATGCTTGCCAAAAGAAACTGTCAATTAATAGCTCTTACCTGTGCCTCTTTATTAGAATTTTTATAGTACATGTATATATTTTTCTTCTCTCTTTCTTTTGCTCAATTTCTGCAGATGATTGATTTGTTATAGCTTTGAACGTTCAAGTCACCAGAACTTTAAACCACATTGTGTTGCCAGTTTAATATTTAAGTATTCTGTCTTCTCTCCATTTTTTATACAGATGACAGACAAGAATACCAAAGCAAGTTATCTTCCAGGAACGAATTACGCAACACTCAGTCATAAAAGATAGAGGGTTGCAGCACATGCCCCATTCAGGGTTTTGCTACATGTAAGGCAAGATAGGGTGACGCGCTGCACTTTTCTTGAAGTTCATCTAAGTTACCTCAAAACAGGATTGAATATTTGGAAAACTCTTTTTGAGATTCTAAGCTATGATCTTCCCTGCCTGTATTTAGCAACGGAAATATTTATAAAATAATAATTAAACGTGTACATTCAATTACTAAATTGAAAGGCAAAGCGGGAGAGATGCCGCTTTACAGGGTGCTATGCTGCACGTATGGGAGACATGCCACATTCATAATAGTAGTTTAAATTTACATCAAAGGCACGTACAAAACAAAAGAGAACCTATCTACACAATCTCTGAATATGGGGGACTAGCCTTTATGCATTTTCTGTACCAAATATTCCTTCAGGCCCAAGTGAGGGTTTTCCCAATTTCCTGTGTCCGTGCGCCTACGAATAGTCCTCTCTGGCATATGATAGCAACGTTCGGCTTCCCAGATGGGAATTTCCCCTGCCTTAATTCGCCGAACAGCTTCTTGTAGGTCACTGTCACTCCATAGGCCACGATGTTTAGCTCCCTCCCTTTCCCTATACCGAGTTGGAATGTTTATTGCTGAAAAGAGCAGAAAAAATAATTTTGGTGTGTAATTATACTGCAAGACAATGTGCGGCGTGCCACCCTTGAAAGCTATGCGGCATGTGACCCAAAACTCAGGGACACACGCCGCACTCATCTGTAGAACTTGTTATTGTTGTTATGGCGAACTTCACTCACAATACCTTTACAACCTCTAAATAGTCTATTAAAAGTAGTACGTGCAGAAAAATTGGAACAAATACAGATCAGGAAAGAATAAAGTAATGAGTACAAAAAAGTTTCGCAGTGAAACTAGTGCACTTACCTGATAAATACCACTATAACAATGACATAAACACCACAAACACTGAAGACACATGATCCAATTACTCTAGGGAGGGAACTGGAGATGGTATCATGATAATTAGCGGTACCTAGCGTCAAATGTTCGAGTTAGAGGGGGTGCGGCAACTATCCCGGTGCGGCGCGTCACCCGATCTTGCCTTATAACAACATATACCAGATACCTTGAGAACTTAAGCATGCATTTATTTCATAATATTTATCCTGTCATTTGTTACTTTTCTACTCTGTTAATGGCATTTAAACAGAGAACATTTTGATATTTTAAAATCAGTATTCCATTACCGTTAACATTATAAGAATAATTTTTGCAATAATCAGTATAAAATCTAAGGTGATTTTTTATATGAACAAATCTGAGTACGTAGAATAAAAACACGAGACTTACCTTGATTTCATGTGAAAAACATGTTTGGAGGAAAATGAAATTTTTATGAGTTATGAGCACACTTTTTTGTGATTTTAAAGTGTAAGATTAGTCTAGATTTTTTAAACCAATATTCTGACAACTGTTGGTACTGGTATTGAAATGAAAACTCAAGACTAACTCAGCAAAACATCCTTTATTAAGCTGTACTTTAAAATCAGAGAGGATAATAGTATGAAAAAAGTAAGATAATGTACACCGGTTATATTGTGCTACTGCTAGATAATATGGTCACCTCCCGTCAAGTGTGTTACTGTTGAGATAAAACTTAGACATTTAAACAGGTTTACTGCAGATCCCTTTTTACTGCCAACCCTAACCAAATGGGCAGGAAGAATGTGAATTTTGGTAGAGGCTTTGTGACTGCAAGTCTTAAGAGTTTAATTTGAACATGCCCATTTTAAAATCTTCTGGCACAAGGCCAACGAAATTAAATTGTATGGGTAGAAACACTGATATATTCAAAATAATGATGCGCTGGGAAAACAGAAGGAAATTAAAACTAAATAGTAAGAATGTATACAACTGCTGGGAAAACAGAAGGAAAATAAAACTAAATAGTAAGAATGTATACAACTGCTGGGAAAACAGAAGGAAAATAAAACTAAATAGTAAGAATGTATACAACTGCTTAAATTTTGAATGCATTCAATATACATGGCTGAAACTAGAGAGAACATAAATACAAAGTGTGTGAATCACAAGGAATTTTATTTTTATTTTAGATAGTTTAAGTACATAGGCAGCCATAGCTTTCTAACTTTGTTATGTAAAGTAGTACCTAAGTGGGGAATATCATTCGTCTGGTTGAAAAATGTGACAACTCAAAGTTTTGCATTTCTAGCTCATTATTGCAATAAGTCATACATTCATCCAAAGACAATAACACTCATATAAACTTTATTAGAAGTAATCATAAACAAATAGTTTCTCTGTTCTTTAATGCCACATTTTGGGATGGATCATTATTGAAGTGGAACAAAGTTATTTATTCTTCCTGAATATGGACTCTTTCAAATTTTCAAATTGTCTCCAATGATAAAAACTTGATTTTCCATGCCAGTTAAAACTTACAATATCTTAAAACTTTTCTTTAGTTATAGTATTTTTTTAATTGGATGAATGATTTGTGTAACCATAAATTTTAAGAAAGAAAAATGAAACTATTCAGTTGAATTTATGTATGGTGAAATATTTTGGTTTACTTCCAAAGACAATTTTTAGAAGGATGTACAAGTATGTAAAATTTGTAAATAATAATGTGGAGCCTAGTTTCAGAAGAAGCTGGAAGTCCTAACAATAAAGACAGACTACTGGTACTTACAGAAGAAGTGATTAAAATATTATAAATTTTATTGTAAATACAATAGAGCTATATTTTTTATAGAAGCTGAGTTTTACTACTCATAAGTGTTCGAAAACTGACAATGAATCTGCATTTGAACACTATGCAGTACATACTAATACTGGTTTGAAAAAGTATAATTATTATGATGTTTTTTTGTGGTTTTTAGTCATAGTTGGGAAATACCTGCTAGTCTTTGTGCTTCTCTTTTGAAGAATGTGCTGGTTTATTAATAATACTTGAAATGTGGAATACTTTTTGTATACACAATCATTGTATAAAATGTGTCCTTGTATACTCTGAGCCCCTAAATAAGTTAGGGACCGCCAGCCTGGTCTTGTGGTTAGCATTGCTGACTATGCGAAGTTCTGAACTTAGCTTCTGGTCAGTTACTGTTTTCTAGATGGGGCTTCATGTCTCCATAGCTTTATAGTAAAGCTTGAAGTTAAATCAGTAATATCACAAGGCACTTTTTGTATTGTTCCTATGTAGAATTAATGAAGTTCTGAACTAACAGTCACAAGCCAAGCATATTTTTAAGTATAAGTGTGTTGTTAGGAATGAGAAATTATAGTCATAAAATGGTTGTGTGTTCAATTAACAACTTTTTAAATTAAATTGAAAGACTGAAACATAATTATACAACACATTAAATGAATATATTAAACCTAGGCACTTTTTTTTATTGTTTCCATGTTGAATTAATGAAATTCTGAACTGTCAGTCACAAGCCAAATACTGTATCTTTTAAGTATGTCGGTCAGGTAGAAAGGCAAAGTTATATTGAAGTCATAAAAATGATTATGTTCAAACAACAACTTTTTTAAATTAACAGATTGAAAGACTGAAACGTAATTACATAATACATTAAACTTGCTGTAAATAATTGATTCAAGAAATTAATTCAGTTTTAGGAAGATTCCATTATTTGCAAAATTGGATTATTTTTATTCCTCTGTACTGCTTTTTCAGTACACATGCTAGAAATTTAAATTTTAAGAATCTTGAAAGAAAAATTGACGTATAATTCCTGTATACAGTGTACAAGAAATTGCAGCTAATTTAAAATTTTGCAGCCAATCTTTAGGAGCTTTATACTGTATTCAGAGCAGTTGTGAGTTTAACAATTTCTTCTGCTTTAGCTTTGCAGATAGTTTAAAAATATAAAATTTATTGAAAGGTCACAAAATAATATGGTAATGTTTATTGTATGAAATTTTAACAACTAGAGATCTGTGTCAGGATAAAAAAATGAACAAAATAAGAAACATAAATCTTTTGTTACAAACTATGTGTTTATTTTTGTAATTACAACATGTAAATTACATACACATATGAGGAGAATTTTTCAAAACTTGATAAAGCACAGAATCACAATTTTACAAAAAATACTTTTTTTTTCTTTCTTTCTTTCGCACTTAACGTTTTATTGCCTTAATATCTTACTCGGCATTATAAGTTTTCTCCTTGAGACAATTTCAGGGAGCATTGAATGGTCTGGGAAAGAAAAATATTTTCTATGATATCGGGCAGGAAAAAATGAAGCTTTTTTCAAAAGTCGATAAAGCAGATAGACCAAACAATTATAAACCTTTGCACCGAATGTTAATTTGTGACTAAATCAGTTTTATTTGTTTTTAATAGTGATTTTGATATATTTTTAATTTTTACTTTTTTCTGTCATTTTACGGTATGAGATATTATTATTTTAGGTGTGTATAAACCCAACATTATACATAAATGAAAAATAATGAACATGAACAAAAATTATTACAAAGCTAATAACACAACAAAATGTTATTTGCTTTGTAAAATATCATTTTGAATTTATTTTGAATTTTTTCTTTCTTTTAAAAATTTAGTTATATTTTAATTTACATTAGACATTAAAGAAAAAATAATGAACTTGGGTTAATTATTATTAAAAAATTAATACTGTCTGTGTGTACAAAGAAAATAGAAAACCAGAAAGTAGAGTATTATATTAGCAAAAATGACTGGGTTGAGTGTATACTTTATCAAGTTTTGAAAAACCGCTCATGTTTCCCTGTTCTGTAGGAACATGAAATATCGGATTATGTAAAATCTGATTTCACAGATGTATTGGTGCACAAAGAACACACCATTCTCATATATAACTAATTATCTCAAAATTATTGTTTTATCGAGTTTTGAAAAAACTCGTATGTGTAGCCTACATATGGCATCAACAGCCTATGGCAGTAGTCTCCCAAAAGAATCCAACATACATTTCCAGTGATATGGAGGGTGCCAAATATCCTCAGTCTCATTCATTGGTGTATTTAGAAATTTTTCCCCCTAGGCCCAAAATAAATAAATGCTAATCTTCCAAGGAAGAACATGCTTATAACTTATATAGGCTGAAGATATTTACTAGTATCGGCTCATGAGCCAAGAGAACTGGCCACTTGTATCAACTTGTTCCTGTTTCCTCATTGGCCCACTCCCAGCAGTTCTCCCATCTATATACATTAAATCCCACTCAATTTCATTCATTATTTAGAGATCCTTTTTTTTAATGGTAACAGTGATATCTTTAAAATAGTGGCCTAATGGTGGTACGATGAAAACTGTTAAGGGACTTACGAACATAGGAGAAACATGTTTTGATGATTCTGTTAGAAAATTGTCTTTTTTGGTTTCCCTTTATTTTTACTTCTCTCTTTTTGTAGAGAAGGAAGTAAGTTTATATATATTTAGCCGCACCGTTTTTATGTCTACACAATCATACCTCCAAACAAAAAATGTTATTGTGTTTTTAAGATGCCTACTGGTAAAATGACAAGCGTCGAATTCAGTAGACTCTTTTGTAATATTTCTTAATAGAATAAATATCATTTCACACATATATTATATTAAACCTACCTTTTTGGACTAGCTCACTTCCTCCCAGAAGATGACTGTAGAGCTTGTAGCTGTTGAAAGCTCAGAATGTCCGTTCACCCAACTGGAAGCCTGAGATACTCCCATCCATACCTCAAGTTAATAACAATCAAAACTGCAGTTGTTATTGGTAAAAACATATTCTTGTTTGATTTATGATTTGTAATTTAAACCATAGTAGCTTCGGGATACTGCCTCAACATGTTTACAAATTTAATGTTGCCTCCCATTTCTACTGTAGTTTGTTTAAATTTACTCTTTAGGAATGATTTTTCTCCCATGGGACCTGAAATAGTTTAGTTTCTACATTAGATGGGCTTCATTTTCAACTGTATAGTGTAACAAATTTTAAGGAAGCAGAGAAAAAGTCAGTCTATAACAAACTTTATTTTGGGCTAATTTTACTGTATAATGTGTTCAATTAGAGTTTGGATCTTTTTTGTTCTTCTGGAAGCCACATTTTGTTTCATAACATGCAGAACTCTTGTTAGGACAAGAGAGAATGAATAGAGATAATGTACAAGGGTGGACCTAAAAATAATGCACAATTTTTTTTACAAATCTTTAATAGGTACAATTACAAACAAATGCACACATAAAGGGACATCTTTTGTCTATTTTTCTATATAATCACCAAGTTTCTCAACACATTTCTCCCATCGTGATTCCAGTTTCAAAATACCTTGTTTATAGAAGTCCGTTCGGTTGGAGTAAAGCCATCTGCGGACTGCTGTTTTCACTTCTGCATCTGATGCAAAGCATTTACTGGCCAGGAATTTCTTCATGAGACCAAACAAATGAAAGGTTATCACGCCATCTTCGAAGAATGCACTCACTACCTAGAGACATTGCTACTGTCCATACAGTCATCCCCATACACACCATACATGTCCCTGTGAATTTCACTTGGGTTATACCCTTTGACCCATAAAAATCGCACTACACCTTGCTGAAGAAATTCCTGGCCGGTAAATGCTTTGCGTCAGATGCAGAAGTGAAAACAGCAGTCCGCAGATGGCTAGACTCCAACCAAACAGACTTTTATGAACAGGGTATTTTGAAACTGGTATCATGATGGGAGAAATGTGTTGAGAAACTTGGCGACCATATAGAAAAATAGACAAAAGATGTCCCTTTATATGTGCATTTGTTTGTAATTGTACCTATTAAACTTTTTGTGAAAAAAATTATTGTGCATTACTTTTCGATCCACCCTCGTATATCTAAGCTGAAGGCTACATGTTTATGTTCTTAGCTGCAGAATAATTCTACGACATTTGCAGTAGGACACTAGTTCGAAGTTACCAGAGTAGATACATTACTAATGAGATAGGTATAGGAAAGCAAATAGATACTACTGTTCATTATTTTTGTTGTGTTTACAGTATTTCTTCCTTCCAATTTTTTCCTTGGAACATCCTTATTTCCTCTGGGGACTGCTTCACTGTGGAAGAGCAAGAGACAGGCACACTTGCTATAATGAACTATTCAGGTTGGCAAGTATTATTTATAGTTTGTAAACTAATTTATATGTAGGAAACACACCACTATATTTTTATTTTAATATCAGTAAAAGATGTGGAAATGTTGAGCCATTTAAAACTATTTTAATAATGCATGTTGTGTTGCATAATGTCTTTTAAGGGCACTGGGTAAAGCTGAATGTTGAAAAACATTTTTTCTTGTCTTTTCCCATTTTTGGCTTCAGCATAGTTTTCTGCACCTAAAAATATAAGGGTTTTAGGTCTTGTAAGTCTAAATTACCAAATAATTGGATTTTAAAATGGGGGTTTACATGCCACACCATACATCCTCCTCCTTTTTGTTTTGCATTTCTCTGTAAACCTTGTATTATTTTTCAGCTTTACTCAGAAAGTACTTAAGATAGATTTTTTTGGTGCTAATGTAAACTATAGAGTTCTTCAAATGAGTGGAATATTGTCTAAAATATTGAATTCAAGTAGTGAAAGTGTAGAATCATGGGTTAATTTTATATAAAGAATTGAAGACATAGGAATTTTACATATTAGGCTTGTATAATTGAGTATGTGAGAATTCTGTTCTGCTCATTTTCTCAAAAAAGTGTGTTCTTGTCATGTCGGGAAAGTTTTAAAACTGCAAGATTAATAGTTTTTATACAATGGTTGATGTTTTAGTAGTGGCAACTATTTTATTTCTCCACATATAGCATACGTACATGGTTTTAACTTTTATAGGGCTTTGATATAATCACCACCATTGCGTACAACATGTTTCCAGCGATGCGGAAGTCTTTGGATCCCGTTGGCACTGCCTAATCTGTTGATGGTGCGAAGAGAGTGGTCAGTTGCCTCTAAAATTTCTTCAACCATATGAATTAGATCAAAGTTGCAGGAACTTAAAACTGGAGAATACGGAGGGTAATAGAGCACCTCCCAGTCCCATCAATTGAACAGTCCAGACACAACTCTGGTTGTATGCTCCCTAGTGTTGTCGTGCAGAACGATGGGTGGATTATCCGTGAAATGTCGCCATTTTCTTTTTTTAGAGCTGCTCGCAGATTGTTTTGCAAAAACGAGCAGTAATACTCCACAATAACGTTCTGGCTTGAGGGAATGGTATGTTTTAAGATCACACCATCCCAATCATGTTTTACAGGCAACCGACCACTCTCTTCGCACCATCAACAGATTAGGCACTTCCAAAGCAAAGACTTCCGCATCGCTGGGAACATGTTGTATGCAATGGTGGTGATTACATCGAAGGCCTATATAAGTTAGAACCATGTACGTATGCTATATGTGGAGAAATAATAGTTGCCACTATTAAAAAATCAATCCTTATATAATGTGTACCTAACTGATAATCATAGAAAATTTTCTTTTTTTATACTCTTCTTTCTTCCTTCTCTACATTAAAACACAGGATGGTAATTTATGTGTGACCTATTCTCACCTCACATCTCTTTATTACTCGGTGAAAAGAAAGTAAGTCTGTGTTTGAAAGAAGTAGAACAAATAATAACTTGTATTTTTAATATTGTCAGCATTCCACCAGTGCTCAATTAATACAATAGTAATATACAATTTATTATAATGCTATCATATAAATTATTTTTAAAACTGTCATGGGATAAAAGTCTTGTAAATAAACTGTAATATACATTACTTGTCTAAAAACATTAACTTATGTGTATTCACTAAAAGAGTCATAATAATAACAGTTAAAATTTCTTAAAATTATTAAAATATAACATAAATTACTTGTAAAAAATAATACAAATGATTAGCAGTCCTAATAAAAAAAGTCTTTGAAGGAAATGTTATAATACAACCATGTATTCATAAAAAAAAGTCTGTTCTTTGTTAAAATTGCAGTGCTGTTGTCTTCACGTTTCAATCATCTTCAGGTGCATACTCTATTTACGTAGAAAGACTTGGTGTAAGCTACATGTTGTTCTTTGTGCTGTTGGACGTAAATGAAAACAATTGAAATAAATAAAAACTTGTTTTTATATGGAATATATATAGGAAAACTAAGCCATCAGCTCTTACCAGTGCCCTTAACACTAGTATGTAATTTTTCTAGTTTACAGTAGAATCTCAAATAACCAAGATAGTGGTGGAATAAATATCCTGAAATCCTAATCAATCATTAGAACAATTAGATCCAACTAACGCAGATTTATCTTTATAAATTGTATATTGTAGGTTTGCCTCACAAAAGGTTGCAAAAATAATTTGTGAATAATAATAATAATATTTATTCAGTTCCATATAGTACATATATAATACATAAATACATATAGCACAAGGGAACATTGTCAATTTGGAGAGTTTCTCCACAAATACAATTTAATAAAGGAGAATAGCGCACAATGTGCAAGTAAATAGTAAAATAGTAAAATAGTGAGATACAATTTCACAATTTAATATTACAGGAATAATGAGAGAAATGAGAAGAGAAACAAGGAACATGGCATGTCGCAACCTATTTGTTATCTTCTATAAATTCATCAATGCTGTAGTATACTTTGTTAAGCAGGTACTTGGCCAACATGCTCTTAAACTGGCTGTGACTTTCACTTTCCTTTATCTTTCTGGGCAGC
Organism: Ectobius pallidus; assembly: GCA_964059195.1. Taxonomy (NCBI): domain Eukaryota; kingdom Metazoa; phylum Arthropoda; class Insecta; order Blattodea; family Ectobiidae; genus Ectobius; species Ectobius pallidus. The sequence goes on from CAXKWD010000003.1 coordinate 82,626,628, forward strand.
ATATTGAATAGCTTGGCACCTGTGTATTTTGGTAACTTTTCAAAAAGCTTTAATTTATGAGTGGTAGCTGCAAAGTTGTCTCTATTTCTTGTATTGTGATTAGTTACCAGATAGCCTGCCATTCAAGAAAGAAAACTGATGTAATCTTGTGTATTGACTGCAGTTAGAATTTTTTAATACTGCTGTTGAGTTAGGTTTTTCCTGTCTCCTCTCATCTCAGATAAATAATCTGCATCAGTGCTGATTGAGGCTCAACATGATATATTTTTTACTAATACACATGGTGTTAGACAGATAGCAGACAGAGGCTGTGTTTACATGGTTCTCTCTGTGACAGGGTGAGTTAATATTGGTGTTATCAGACAAAAATAAGGTTATAAGGTATAAATAGAAATATTATGAAAAAGAGAAATGCTTATGCTCATGTCGAAAGATGTTATGGACAGCAGCAGTATTATAGATAGATAGATGTTTATTGTCAGAAACTGTAAAAATATACAGATAGACTCGTCAAGACTTCATAAAAATAATACACATTATTTCATACAAAAACCATTGTTGATTGGAAAAACTCATTAAGGTTATGAAAAGGTTTCTGATTTAAACATTTTTTCAAGCGTATCTTAAGCACAGGCAACTTATGCCTTAAAATCTCTTTTGGTATCTTACTCAGAATTCTAATAGTGAGACAAATAGGACTTCTGGTATATCTGGTTGCGTTGTAATTATTTATATGTACATTATTTCTCAGTTGTGTGAAATGATTATGAACATAGCTATTTGTCCTGAATAATGCATGTAGTTTTTATAAAATATTACAGCATTTAAAATTAAAAGATCCGTCACAGTGAGTATATTATATTCTTTAAAAATATTTCTGGCAGAATCCCTTGGTTTCATATTAAAAATAATTCTTAGAATTTTTTTTTGAATTATAAACTCTCTGTACAACAGTGGAACTGCTCCAAATTAAAATGTTATAAGATAAAACTGATTGAACCGTAGCATAATATATTGTAAGTAAATTCTTAAAATCAAGACAATTTTTTAGACAACTAATAGCAAAACAAGCTCTATTTAATTTATTGCATACCTGGTCTATCTGCTGTGTTTACATGACTATTAATCATGTTGTAGTCATTGGAGGAATTGAACTTAATTTCGGACCCACAATTGATGATATTACACAACTAAGTTATGTTGAATATCGTTTCAGCAGACATAATGGAGTTAAAGAAAATAAAATAAAAAGAGGCATGAAAGTCATCAGCAGATTAGATCATAGGAGAGATATCATCCTTGCTGTGGATCGACCTCTGGCTAGTTCAGTTGGTAGAGCTTCAGCACGGAAAGCCGAAGGTCATGGTTTGAATACCAGTATCAATGGAATCTTTCTCCTAAAATATTCCCATCTAATGTTCAATAGAAATAATATTATGTGATTTCACAAATATATATCTACATCCTAAGTGTTACTGTACAATAATAGTGGAAACCCAGTCACAAAATCATTAAATTTGTTTTTTTATTTAATTTATTTAAGTCCATCAATCATGCAATATGATATTGGACTGAATGAAAGTATAAAGAATTTAACAGAATTAAGTACAAATTCAATACAATGATATATACATGAAATTACTAATTAATCAGAAATTTAAAGTGAACAATCTTGTAGAAATGTAATAATTAGCTTAAATATAAATATTTTCAGACAACAAACAGTACAAAGTTATGTTAAATACAATAATCACAAAATTTACAAAATGTACATAGAGTTGCAGGAGATATTAAATACAATCATGAGCAATATCGAAAAAGTCTTGCTTGTGTAGATACAGTGTGTCTTGAGTTTTTCTTGACTAGTTCTAATTAAAATTTGAGATCAATTAAATAATGGCATTTTAATACTATCGATTTTGTCTGACAAGAGTTTTCATTTTTTTACGGAAAAATCTGACCTCTCTTGATAAGAAACACTCAAAGTGTATAGAGTATAAGAAACCTTTAGTTTTATATTTGGTCTTAAAAAAAGAACTATTGTCTAAAATTGGTATTCCTGTAGACCAGTGGTTCTCAAAGTGGGGTCCGCGATGGTGTTTCAGGGGGTCCGCAGGTGGTTTAAGAAGAAATAGGATATCCCGTAATTTTGAAGTGCTTAACTGTGTTCCCCACTACTTATCTACATGTGAAACGCTACTCTCCCACCTCACTTACTTGAAATCAAAGTTAAGAAATAAACATGAAGTTGAAAGTGACTTAGTATTGAAATTATCAGACATTAAACCTAACATTGCAGAGCTAATTAATCAAAAGCAACTTCACTGTTCACATTAAGGAGTAAACTCTGTTGGTTATCATTGATATTGTCTATTGAATTTAATAAATTTGAATCAAAGTATTTATTTAGTTTTTGTTTCAAAACCCAGAGGGGGTTAGCGAAATTTTAATTTTTTTCAACAGGTCCGCGGACTGAAAAGTTTGGGAACCACTGCTGTAGATAATATAAGGCTTTCTCTATAAGAAGATGTTTTAATTTTGTTTTGAAACTTTGTCCTTCTAGTTTTTTTTATTTCCTTTGGTAATTTATTATAGAGAATTACACTTTTGATATACGGGTTACTTTCATTCCCTTGTTTCTTTATCCTAAGCCTGTAAACATCATGTTTTGATCTTGTGTCCCATTGATATGTCTTCTGTAAAGGAATTAGTGTGCTCACAGTTAAGTGTATTACGTAAATGTCTTTCACTGAGGTCGATCATTAGGAGTAATCAGTCGTAGGAGAGAGAGAGACAGATTCCGTCTGGCTCAGGGCTTTAGTTGGAAAATTAAAACTACCGGTACTCACCTAACTGTAAAATCTTCCAGACTGGCTCAAAGGGAAAACATTCTAAAGTCATTTTTCTTTTACGACAGAACTTTTAGAGTTAGGCTACCTTTTAGAGTTAGGCCTCTTTACTTCGTCAATAGCTTTATCACTATTTGAACTACTACTGCTTACTACTTACTAATGACTACTTACTAACTACCACTTACTACTACTAACTACCAAAATAAACCAGTAAGCATCATATTGGAAAGATTCCATGCATTCAGGGTGTACACAGTTTTTCTTCTTTCGTTTCACCCTCTTTGGGGTACGTTGAACTATCATTTCTTTGTGTGTTGTTCCTTCCTACGTGCCCTTTCTTCATTCTTTCTGATCTTCTTCCGAGATAATAGGTTTGGATTTCAGTGTCAACCTGTCTCTCGGAACCTTGTATTTTCGTCTTTAGTTATTATTTTAGCCGTTCGCTCGAGTAGTGGATTTTCTGTAATTTTTAACTCCACTAGGTTTTTTTCAGTTTCTTTAAACCAGTTGGGTTTTGTTTTGCAGTTGCAGAAGAAGTCAAAGATTTGTTTGGTTAATCTATTAGAGTCCATTCTGTGAAGATGACCATAGAAATTTATCCTCCTTTTTCGCATAGTATCTGAAAGTTTTTCTTGTAGAGGGTTTCATTCTTGATGTATATTATCTTATCCTGAAATTTTGATCCTATGATTTTCCTTAAAATCTTCCTTTCCTTTAGTTCAAGTTTCTCCATTTGGCCTTTGAAATTCATGTTTAGCGTTTCTGCCGCGTACAGTGCTTCTGGTTTAATTATTGTTTTGTAATGTTTAATTTTTTACCCCCCATGAATGGGATTTCTTGTTGTATCTTGTACAAAGTTCATTACAATAATTAATCTGATATTTATTATTATTTGACATTTAACAACTCTCTAAAAAATAGTGTACATGGTGAAATGATTTTACTTTGCTTGTAGGGCTGCTATACTTGCCCTTGCGGACTCATTTCGCAAACATAACTACTCACAAAATCAAATATATTTTTTTACCACTTGTAGCATAAATAACTATTTCCCCACTCAGCATTAATGTACATAACAATCTTGAATATTTGTTTTTCATTCTTGGGAGATGTCCTTTAAATACGAAATTTTATTTTGATATGCTTTTTCATTTTCAAGTCATGCCTTTACACATTTCTTTCTTGTCTCTGGTGAGATCACAACATATCCTCTATGGGTAAGGACAGAAAAAGGAAAAGTAGGATTAATGTGCATAAATTAAAAGTCATAAGGTAACATACACATACTAAACACAGGTTCATATAAAATCACTTTATTTATAGATATATCGATTTAAATCATATCAATTTAAAACATATGAACTGAGAACCAGTTCCATTTATGACAACACAATGTAATATGGCCTTTGGAAGAATTGAGCAGGGTGTACAGATTACATACAGAAAAGTGAACCTTGTTTTTATACAAACAATTCACTGTTATAAGTTGACTGTTTAACAAACTGCACTCAATTCATTTTTTTCCATTTTAAATAATGTTAAAAGTTTATTATATCTGGTACACCCTGACAATCATAAACCGAACACATCCTAATAGCAGAGGAAGATGGACATTAACAAATTACTGATTTCATGTGTTGTACAATTACGTTTTCAATAAGCCAAAATTATACAAACAGTAATATTTTGTACAATCCCAACAGAAGTAAAATATGATGCTATATACAGAAATAATTCTTTGCAATGATACCACTTAATAGTAAACAGTGAGCTCTTTAATATTATGGTATATTTATCACAAAAAGGACAATTTTAAATACAAAAATGTTACTGGGTAGTCTTCAAGTAATGTTTTGAAGAGTACACAAGCAACTCCACTGAATAATATTGCAGACTGTTTCCATCAAAAGTTACAGTTTACGATTAATGAGCAATATTTATACTCAGATCAAATTTTCTCTTCACAAAGCAAATGGATCTTAATATAAACCTAATACATGTAGATATTATGGAAGAATAACCCACAACTGTAGAAATCCATTTGTGAGGAATTTAAGGTTATTTCATTTTTATCATAGGTTGAGGCACTTATTAAAAATTGCAATATATTCAAAAGACTCAGAGAAACATGCAATCCTTATGGACTTTATGTTTATTACTCTGCACCAAGTCTATTCAATATTAAGTAAAAGAAATTCGGATTAGTTATTTTTGACTAGAGATTTATTGACATTTGATATATCAAGTTTGTACACTAAGATATTTTTCAATCCTCGTTAATATTTGGGCTTCTTTTATACCACTTTGAAACATTAGTGTTATGGTACTAATTGTATAGATTTAGAAAATAGCACTGTAGGTATCCACAAATTCTTGTTCTGCTAAGAAAGCATTGATCATTACACTAGGTAGTTTAATACTATGTGGAATTCGATCATCTTCCCATGAAAAAACATGTCTACAAGTAGTTCAACTCACCACCCTTAAAAAGGCAACACACACCGCTCAGTTATAACAAATCAGATTTATGGTTCCTGTTTTCATACGGCAACTCAGGGTAATTATACAAAAACATATTTTATGTCGTTCATGACAGACAAGCGACTGCAAAACCACTAGAGATGGTCATGGTCTGAAGTGGTGTGTCCAGAAAGCTGGACAATGATGAACACAATTTGAGCTAGATTGATCAATTTAAGTTATCACAAAGAAAGAAGGGGGATGATATGTCAAAATAGGCTTATATTAATTGTTTAATAAAAATGCAAATATTTGCTTGAACCAATCTAACTATAAAGGTGTAAAAAATGCTACAAGTTTCACAGGGGCGAGATTAGTTTTCACAATTCCTTGTTTAATAGCACTTTATGTTCATAAAGCCATAAAACCCTCTGTTCTAATGTCAAAAAAAAAGCAACTCCTAACAGCATTCGGTCCAGGCGTGTTGTGTAGAAATTAGATTGAATAATATCCCAAGACAGTCTGAAGCCAAAACTAGATCTCTAAACATAGATATTAAACAAGGTATAAAATATTATTTGAAAAGAAAAACTATGCTAATATAATGTTATGCCAGACTTGGTAAGTTTTACTTCTTGGACAACAGAATTTAGATAATAAGTGCCTCAATTACTTTCAATTAGTCAAATAATTAATAAAATTGAAATCTACAATTTATTTTGTTCTCAATAATCTGAATTTTTCCAGTGCTTATTTACACTACACACCACTGGGTTTGTATCACAACTTTTCATAAAGACTTGTGGTTAAAATAAGGTTAGTTTACAGCAGATTTATCTTTGCTGAGAATTTTTATTTGATTCTTTAGGGGACAGTAAAAAGGATATGAAAAATTATCCATGTCTCATTTCCCCACTCAAGTTTCATTGGTATTATTTTCATATCATTATAAAAATTCCTTACCTTAGATATGTGTATTATAACAGTTATCAGTATCAACTTACAAATACAAAATTGCTAATGAAGTGATTTCTTGTAAATTACTATGACTAGCACCTCTCCACTGTACTGGTTATCTGGGTGAGTCTATAAAATTTCATAAATGGTGATTTTTTTCAGGTTGTTACCTGTATTATTTTTTTAACGATACAAAGTTAAATTCTCATGTTTTGGTCATGCAATGGGTTTAAAAGGTTTGTAAAATAAACTGCAGGATTTTCAGAATGGCATGGCATAATACAAGTATTATATTAAAGATGGCTAACATTTTGTAAAAATGATATGAACATGTAGAAGTTAAAACTTGCAGTTATGATTTTCCTTAGGTAAAAAGATAGAGCCCCAGGAATACAACATACTACAATCTATGAATCAAACTTGAATGGTAATTAAACTTGAACATCATGTTTATTATTCTGTGTATATTATTATGTCCCTTATTAAATATTCATCCAAACATTTAGGGTGACCTCGCCAGCTTAAAAAGGTGCTTGTTTTCACTAATCGATATCCAAGAATCATTGTCTGAACTTTCCATAAACACACAATTTATATTACACACAAATGTGTACATAAATGTGATCCATCTTCTGCATATCATTTACAAAATCTGTTATTGAACTATCCTTATTTTCCCTGTACAGTCTTTATGTAATTCTGGACTTCTAGGGAGAACATAAAATAAAACTACAAGATAACCTACTGTTTAGATATTAAATCCAAATCAATCTCACTTAAAACAAAACTGTAATAACAAAGTAGGTACATACTTTTTTTTTTTCAAATAAATCACTCTTTAATAGTACAATATTTCATATAAAGTACGTAAACTAAAAATTACCAATCTATGTTTATTAGAATAACTAAATAGTATTCAACGACTATTTTTTTAGAGATGGGATGATGACACTGTATATAACTCAATCCAATTAAAAGCTAATGAAATAGGATATAGCAACACACTGTAGCACCATAAAGTCTGAGTTCTTACTATATTCACACTTTTCTTCCACTTCTTCTTTAACCATAATCCTCTTAGTATCAGATTTAAATATGTTTACTAATCAATGAATTGATTACCTACAGAGATAGCAGTTTAATGAATTAGTCTCTATTTAAATAAGATGATATATTAATCTCCATTCCTTATGCTTCGAAAAAGATAAGAGCACTTACATGTAGTCATTACGGAGAATGAATAACTATGTTTACTTATGCTAATTTTATTTTTTAATTATATTATTTGAATTTTGTGATGGCATATGAGTATACAGATTTGAAATGAAACAATTAAAACAAACCACAGATTCATGAACCTGACCCTTACACACAAATAAACATTAAAACTTAATTGATGATTAAAAACCTAAAAATCCAGATTTCTGGTGCATTTCACCAGATCTCAGTTAGAGTTCCCTAGCCCCCCCCCCAAAAAAAACACATAGCGAGTTTTGTCCAAATTACCTAATGTTTTCCCATTTAGGCCTACTTTCATGATCCCCTTCCATCCACCTATGTAAATTTATTTCTGTGTGTCATAATGTTATAAACAAATGAATCAAGCATAGCGGGTTAACAAAATTGAAGTGATTGACCACTGATGAATTATGTTGGAAAAAGTCAATTTCAGCTAAGTTATAGTCTTTTTCCGGTTTCTATGGCAGCAGAGCAACGCCATCTACAATTAATTTTACAATTACAATTTATTAGCCAAAACTGAAACTTCAATAGTGCAATGAATCACGTTTCCTAGTTCCCTGCCCTTTTTTTGCTCAGTGCCAGCTTCGAGGTGAATTTGGACACCCTTCATTCCACCTATGTTAAAAATTTCAAATATCTGCAGTAGATTTGGCTGGGCATTGCACACAGACAGATAAATATTACCTCATGTTATACAGATATCCAATGACACAACATCGCACAGTCTTTTGGAATAAAGAAAAGTATTTTCTATACTAATTACATATTTTTAAATTTCCTGAAAAACAATTAAGATAACTTCAGATCCACATACGTGGCATTTGCATAACTGGAGCTCTACTGTACTTCGGTAATGCCTATATCATAAAAAACTGCTTTTTTTAGCATAATGATGAGTATTCTGCTCGAAGGCAGGTTGGAGACCTTGAACAAAGCTTGGGATGACCACAACTCATTCAAAGCTCTTTCAGGTGAGGGTGATACCACAGAGGTTTTCCATTGCCTCCCTTGGGATAGGGATGAAAGGACAACATAACACCCAGTCCTGAAGTCAGGTAGGAAATTTTTCACTACCAGTGACAAAAATCCCCAACCTTACTGGGAATCGAACCTGTGCCGCCAGGGTAGAAGGCAGCCATGCTACAACTCCCCCACAACAGGATACTTCATCAGCATCCCTGACTTGATCAGTTGATATATTCAGGAACAAACAAAAGTACCCTTGTGATAAAAGTGAAATGTATATAAAAATGCACTGACTTAACTAATTTGCAACTTCACAGTTTAAACTCCCAAATAAAGATCTATTTAACAATTTGTTTACAATGCTACTCTCAACTAGGCCTACCGATGCTATGTAAACTGCTCTCAAGATACTTTTTCTACAACATGAATTGAGTCTTACTATCAGTATTGCAACTCTTCTCAGACAGTAAACCTTACAACAAAAGTTACTGGCACATTAAATTGATCATGAAGGAGAACAGATAAATATTTGGGAGAAAATTAATATCTTAAAAAAATGGCTCTAGATGCATATTTATGGTATTACATCAATTATGTTCAAGAGTTGAATAAAGACAAATCTATAAAATATGATTTACAATATTAATTCCACAAGAGCAATATCACCATCCCATCTTAAATACTGAATGTACAGTAATTAGGTATGTTGGAATTCATCATGAAGGGATAATTCTCCATTCTCATTCATACATAATCGTTTTTAAAAATCAAATGAGCATGAATACCTACTACACAATGTTCATCACATAGCCAAACCGCCTAGGTATCGGATCAACATCCTGCACACGAGTATGAGCCTGTGCAAACACAGGGTATGCTAGGGTAGTGTTCAGGGAATCGTTGTGCTCTTCAAGGGAATTTTGTGCATAATGAAGCACCAATAATTTGAGCGATTCATAAATGTTGTATGGTTCAGCAAATCCATAACCTCTTGAAGTTTCATATATAATGCAGTGATTTGTAGTACCATTGCAAGTTATAGACAGTGCATATTGCCCTGTGCGACTGGGTCGAACCAAGAATGTGCCATCAGGCTGTCCATATAGTAACCGTTCTGCTTCCATACGTGAACACTCTCTTAAAAGCCAAGTTGACTCATCCTGATGTGGTAAATTATCTAAATCCTCTTCATCTTGGTCTAAAGCATCAAAAGGCCAGGGGGCTGTACCATCTGATGCCAGGAACTCAGAAATACGTTTCTGTTTTACACCTCTTGACTTCAGCCATGCCTGATGTCTTTCTCGTTGCTTGAAGAGCTGGATTATATCTGGTTTGAGAGAATGCATCTCTCGTTCTAATGTACGATTAAATGCTCTTTGTTGTCGCAAGTTTTCTTCCAGCTGTCTGCGACTCTCTTCTAGGCCCAATAATCTCTGGTTCAATAAATCAGAATTATCTTCTAAACTCTTGATTTCATGAGGCTGAGCCTCATGTCTGAATTTATCTTGTATCCTCTTCTGTTCTTCAAACATTGCCAAAGCTCCTCTGAATGCATCTAATGCTTGGTGCTTTAACTGAATTTCCTGAGAAGTACGTTTAAAATCCTCTGAATACTCATCATACATCTTAGTCTTAGCCATGTATTCTTTATTGATTTCCACCAGCTTGAGGGCCACGTTGCTCACATCGGTCATGCTTGAAATATCATCATCTTGTTGGAATCGTGACACAGGATACAGTAACTTGATATCAAGGGTGGAGTTATACTGTGCAAGTGATGTGGTTCTGTAATGATTTACTAATTCTACTACTGAATTGAATTTAAATGGTTCAGAAAAACCATACTTTCCATTCCGATGACTAATCTTAATAAGTTTGTTAGTACCTCCCTTGCGAAGGGTCAGTGTATATTCTCCCCCTTTGCTTGAGGCATTACGAACCAGAAAAGTACCATCAGGGGTATCCATTAGCTTTTCATTGACTTCTTCTCTTGTGATGTCCCCCCAGTACCATTCTGCATCTTGAAGTGAAATAGGTAACTCATTGGGGCATTTCTCCTTTTCTATTTCAATTTCTGTAGGTGGAGGATGTGAACATGAAATTTTACGTGGAGGCAACGCTGGAGCTGGCATATTTTCTGCTATTCTGTCTTTCCTCTCATCTGAATCAACCTCTTCCGAGAGAGGTTGGGATCGTGACACTTTGCGAGGTGGAAGGGCTGGGGCAGATGCTACATCAGATACAGCATACTCCCCTCCCTTGCCTGATGCAATAGCATTATGCATAGTAAATGTTCCTTCAGTGTTATCCATTAATATTATCCTTAAGTTTACTACAACAATACTTTCAAAACACCGGATTAAATTTCTTATATTATACTTATTCACATGAAAAACTATGTCCATCAACAATACTGAAACAGTCACAAAACTGTAAAATTCTTCATCTTCATTATGCACAAAAGGCATCCCAACATCTTATACCGGAACAAAGAAAGTTTATTTATCTCATAACTGATGAAGCACTCTAATTTTAGCACAGAATATTTACATCCTTTAAACTGGTGTCTATAGAACATTATAATAATCTTTACCCCTTCTTCTACAATGAAGACGACAACACTTAGTCACCCAGATCTTCAGGCATTGTGTCAATTAGTTTCAACACCCCACCTAAAATAACTTCATTTCCACTCATGCACTGTTCTTTTCCATACGGTGGGTGAATTTCTAAAGCATTTTCAACCCTTATCACATCACCATTTTCTTCAACTGGGATTTTATTCCTTATGAGCCAGTTTTTCAGTTTTTGTTTTTTTAGCTCAATTTCTTCCTTACTAAGGTTTTCAGATTCTGAAGTCTTGAAAATATCCTCCGTAAAGACCTGGATATTGGAAGAGCTTATGGTTATGGATTTTATGGCATTTCCCATTACAATATCCATGCAAGTTTTGTCATTCTTCTTGTTTACCAATATAACACTGAAACAAGGAATTTGGAATGTAAGTATATGTTAAATAATTTGTGTACTATGAATGTTCCAATTTAATTATTGATAATATAAACAGATATTGCAAGTATATAGTAAATTGCTGAAAGGAACAAAACGTATTACTACTTACCACTGAGAAACAGGATCAATGGTGTAAACCGTACCGTGAATTTTCTCACCCTCAGATGTAACTACTTCAACATATTTTTGTACGTATTTCTTCAGTTCCACTGGATTTACTTTAAAAACGGAACTGATAGGCGTATGCCTAACCTCCGGATTCATCTCGACGCATTTCTTGATTCGACTCAAATTGTTGTGGAAGCCATGTTGTAGAACTAACAGCTGTTTTGAACAGTTGAAGGCTACCTCGTTCCTATCCTGCCGCTGTCTCGTCTGTCTGATCCTGATCTTGACCTCAACAAAAACAAAGAACTGTTTTAACTTTTTAATTTTGTTTTAAGTAGAACCGAATATATAATTATAATAACCCTTTCGGCACTCATATGTATCCTTTGAATACGATGTTATAAATAATCGCATCATGAACTAATATTACAAATCACAGGTAATATAGACGAACAATTTGTAAGTTATGTATGTAAAAGCCGGTAAAATTAAAATAAAGAACCAGACCACCTGTTTGTATTAAGTTTACTTGGTTCTCTGCTTAGGTCCAATTGTTGGTAATTCTAATGCCAAAGTAATTTTTTTTGTCATAATTTATATTAAAATGGGACCAAAAATCCTATGTTTGCCAACACTGGGAGCTAAAGTCTTACGGTTGAATATTAATGCACAAATAAGTATATTTGTGTATGTTAACAATTAGTCTATATTATAATATTTTAATACCATATATTGGTAATTATAAGTAATAAAAAAAACGCACAGCCCCTGCAAAATAGGCTAGCGGTTCTTTCCCCCCTTAAAATACTGCACTATAAGTTATAGCCTAATTTACTATAGTGGGTAATGTAATTACATATTTTGATACAACAGATACGGTACTACGTTTTCATGGGAAATTCAAATTGATCCGATATGCTTACTGAATTGAGATTGTAATCAGTGCCATTACTGCAACGAAAATTGCATGAAAACGAGGACTGTATTGGAGTGGGATCATATTCAGATCGATTTTAATTCTTCATGAAAATGTAGATGTAGATGTAGATGTAGATATCTGGTTCTGTAGATCCTGTGTTGAGCGGGGCTCAAGGATATAGAACACGTCAGATCAAAAAATACATGCATGTTATAACAATAATATACAGAAACTGCAAACTGCCAAATTTATCCAAGCTGGAAATATTCCTCCAAATTGTAGAAGGTGTGAGTTATTAAAAATTCCTTGACAGATGTTTTGAAAGGTTTGCTCTTTCTTTGAATACATAATAATTTATTGTTGTTTGGAAGCTTGTTATATACCGGTATCTGTATTGCAGAATAATAAGCACCCTTCTGAATGAGCTTTAACGAGTTATTTGGTCTGTGTAGATCATTCATGTTTCTGGTAGTACGTCCATATACACTAAAATTAGTTTGACATTTATCAATATTATCCACTACATAACACATAACAGAGTTATACTCCCCTGTAAGAGTGAGGACTTTTAATTTTTCAAATAGCGGTTTAAACTTACAAGATTCCCTTTTTTTCTTTCAAGAGTAGCAAGAGTATAATTCCAGTATGGGTTTTTTACACCATCAGTCAGACTGACACCAATACAGCAACAACTATAATTATATAAATCCACACAGTGTGATTTATTGTGGCTTTCCGGTAATATCCTTTGTTTCTGCAGACCTTTGCATGATATATCGGTCACACTTCTCTGTGCACCGTTCACACACACAAGCTTCCTTTGGTTCAAGATATGATTTGTTCGTGCACAGCTTCCAGTGTGTAGTGGAAGTCGTGTCCCGCAAATCTTGTAATCAAATGTCGCAGCTTATAGCAAATACAATCTAGACCAATACAGGACACTTTGCGATATATCGGGGGACAATATTTTGAGCACCATCTAGCGGCCCAACCTGCTACTACTGAATACAATTGCAGTATCTAGATACATATATGTTAAACAGTTTTTAATAGAAGAGCCGAAATAGCCAGACTCGGCATGTTATGTATAAGGAGTATCTACCTAATGGCTCAGAATAGCATATTACAGTTTATATATGTTTTGAATATATTAATTTTGCCCCACGTTTCTAGGTTGTGCCACCAGGAGTGCTGCAAAATCTGTCCCCCATTTCTCTACCAGTAAGTGTCCGGTATTGTCTCTATAGTATTTGCTTATAGTCTGCTTCCCTCTACTGGTCCCTCATTAATACATCTACAGTAAAAAAGTTGAGCCAGATCTCCAACCCTTTCTGTTTCCAGTCTCAGGGCTTCTTCCACTGATGGTGTCCAGGAATAGATATTGGCATTGTAGATTGTTGATGAGGAAAGTTTCCTTGGCCATAGCATAGGCACTACACTTGATGGAGAGTACCATGACAGGCATAATACTCTCTTCAGGTATCTTGCCTTGAGTTTTTCTATGTCGAGCAGTTCCTTGTTCCCTTGTCAACTTGTCTTAGATGAGGTCGAGACCATATGTGGCAACAGGGAGGTCTTCACTTCGAAGAGCTTCAGCACCATCTTAACTGACATTCTGCTTAAATCCTTAATGTCCTTAACAGCAGGATATTTTGCCTTTTCCATTCAATTTTATCATAACCAATGGACTCCTACTAACTACTAAGGGGTAATAAAAGTAAGATAAAAGATGTACTTTTACTTTAAAAAAGCAAAAAGCAGAATTTTATCAAAATCTCCTGTAAGAGCTCATTGCAAACCACTTTTTATACAGCTGAACATAATTAGTCATAAACTTGTATAAATGTTTCAATAACCCATGTTATGAATAGGGTGGCCATATGCCCGGCGTTGCGCCAGATAGTCCGATTTTTAGCTAATTGTACGCAGTCCACCACCAACTCATGCCGGACGTTAATTTGTCCTTTTTTTATATTGAACCATAAATATCGCCCACAGGTAGAGTTGCTTAAAACAAAGCTCAAAATTTTCAATAAATCACCAAAATGCTCAGCCATTTAGACTTACATACCAAGTCTGAACACTGTTACGAAAGAATGCAATAAAAAATGACATTCACATTGTCAGATCTTCATAACCTAATTATTAAGAACTAGCAGGTGCCCTCGGCTGCCCACGATTATTTACTCAACTGCTAGATGTTTTATTTAAATAATTTGACAGGAAAATAATTAGAACATAATATTTATTAACTCTTCTATTGTTTGTACATAAGTTGCATGAATTACATAATTTTGTTCTTAATTGTATTGTTTTACACAATAAATATAAATAATTAAACAAATAGAACAAATCTTGTTTTACCGTATGGGCATAAATATTCGAAATGAAACGATTGATAATTAAAAAAGCTAAAATCCCGGTTTTGATATGCAATTCACGATTAAAGTGTGATTCCCGGGGAAAAAACAATCTCAGGTTCAAGTTCCCTAGCCCAAAGAAAATCCCACATAGTGAGTTTCGTCCACATCATTCATTCCTCTTTCTTCCCCCCCTCGATTGCTATGGCAAGCTGAGCCAGGCCACCTTCAATATGAATTTCACAATATACAGGGTGTTAATGAATAACACCGAAATATTTTACCTGTGTATAGAGGGGACATAGACAAGCAACTTTTATTAGGAGATTTTTGTTCTATGGATTCAATTCTTCCTGTTCATCATCATCATTAACAAACATGGTTTAGGCCATGTGGCCTGTTCCGTCTCAATAGTAAGAATATTTATTAGTGTTGAATTAAAACTGGTCTGTCCAACGTCTTCTGGGTCTTCCAACATCTCGTCTTCCTCTTGGTTTGTAGTTGTATAATATATTTGGGATTCTATCTTTTGTCATTCCTTTTATGTGGTCATACCATCTGTTTACATAATCCTGTGTTTTTTCTGAGATGCTGTTTATTCCTAGTTTTTCTCTAATTTCTGTGTTTTGCTTGTGGTCCATTAAGGTATATCCTGCCAGCGGTCTCAGAAATTTCATTTCCGCTGCTTCCATTCTCTTTTTTTGCTGTTTATTTAAGCTCCAAATTTCGGATCCATAAATTAACGTTGGAACAGCCATGACTTTATAAAATTTTAAGGCTGTTTCAGTTCTTACTTTCTTTCCAAAAGTTCTTTTCATTGTCCCAATTAATCTTTGATATTTTGGTAGTTTACTGTCAAAATCAGATATGTAATTATAAGACAATGTGCAGCCTAGATAGTTGAAACTATTCACTTGTTCTATAATTTTGCTTTCTACTACTATTTTCAGTCTTAATGGCATTTTTCCTCTGAACCCCATTACTTTGGTCTTTGTTGAAGAAATGTTTAAATTAAATTCTTTTGCAACTTTATTTAATTCATGAATGGCTTTTTGTAATTTATTTTCTGAATCTGTAAATATTACCTGGTCGTCTGCAAACATTAGAGTATTTGTGGAGGCGTTTATATTAAAATTTTGTCTTAAATTTAAATTCAGTTTCCATTTTCTGGTGACTTCGTCAATATAAAAGTTAAATAAAATGGGTGATAATGGACACCCTTGTCTTACACCTCTTGAAATTTCTTTTTCATTATTTGATATTCCATTTTCAGTTTTTATTTTAATTTTTGTATTTTTATACATACTCTGCAGAACTCCGATCAGGTGTTTTGGAATACCTCTATTGAATAATACGTCCCATAATTTGTTTCTGTTGACAGTGTCGAATGCTTTTTCATAGTCTATAAATGCTATGCAAGTTGGAATATTATATTCTCTATTCTTTTCTATTAATTGGCTCAGTGGAAAGATACTATCCATACATGATCTATTATTTCTAAAACCATTTTGTTCTTCTAAGAGAATTTTTTCTGCAATTGCAGACAGACGTTTTGCGACAATTTTAGCGTATACTTTATATCCTGTGTTCAATAGGCTTATTCCTCTATAGTTAGCGGCATCCTTTCTGTCACCTCTCTTAAAAATTGGGACAACAATTGCCTCTTGCCACTCTTCTGGGATATGTCCAAATCTCCAACAAACATCTATAAAATTTAGAAATCTATGTAAGAATTCTTCTGGGGCATATTTGATTAGTTCCGTGTTGATGCCATCTGTACCAGATGCTTTCCTATTTCTACTTGTTTTTAACACTCCTTTTAGTTCTTCCATGGTGATAGGGTCCACATTCTCATCTGTTAGTATTGGTAATATAGTTGTGTTATTTTCATTTTCTGTCCACAGTTTTTTATAATATTTAAGCCATGTTTCTTCTGTAATTAAATTAAGTTGTAAGTCATCTTTTTCGGATCTGTTTAATTTTTTAAGGATCTTATATGCCTTGGTTTGCCTACCATGCACATCATATTCTATATCTGAGATTAATTTTTCCCAGCTGTTTCTTTTAAGTTTTCTAATTTCTTTTTGTACTATTGCCCTCTGTCTTTTATATTCATTGTAATCGTTTTCAGAACGGGTATTTAAGTACCTTAAGTATTGTTGTTTTTTATTTTGTACTAATATCTTTATATTTTCGTTCCAGAAATATAAACATCTTTTATTCTTTACTTTCTTCCTCTTACCTAAAGCTTCATTAGCTGCTTGTTTCAAAATATTTTTCAATTCTTCCCATTCCCTATTTATATTACTATTTATGGGCATATATTTAGTTAATTGGGAAATTCTGTTTCTATATAATTCGCGAATGCTAATATCTTCTAATAAATTCACTTTAAACGTTTCTTCATTATTTTTTGAGAGATCTTTCTTTTTGTTATACCATTTGCAAGGTAGGTTCATAAAAGATACTAACATAAAATGATCAGATCCGATGTTATAACTTCTGTAGACTCTAGTGTTTTGTACGTATGGTGAAAGTTTTGAGTTTACCATTATATAATCAATTATAGATCTTCTACCTCTTGCGCTCCACGTATACTTATGTATGTCTTTATGTGGATAAAATGTATTTGTAATTTTTATTTGATTGTATGTCACAAAATCAATTAGATGTTTCCCATTTTGATTCACAGTTATTTCACCATGATTCCCAATTACTTTGTCTATTTTCCTATTTCCTATTCTAGCGTTAAAATCTCCTGCTAGTACTATGTAATGGCTTTTATTTATCTTATTTACGTACATTTGAAGGGTATCATAGAACGTAACCGTGTCTTGTGTTCGGCCTTCTTCTGGCGCGTATGCTCCTATTAAATTGATATGTCCTCTGTCTATTTTTAATTCTATTTCCAGTAATCTTTCGTTTATAAATGTGTATGATTCAATTTTATTTTTCCACTTTTTCTTTATCCAAATTGCTATTCCTGCTGCCGCTCTAATATTCTGTTCTACACCACTATATATCATAATATAATCCTTTAATTCCATTGATCCTTTTAATTTTTTCTTTGTCTCTGGGAGTATGGCAATATCAATATTGGCTGCAACTAATTCTTTCTGTAGTTCTTCTTCCTTATTATTTAATCCTCTCACATTCCAAACCGCAATTTTAAGAATGTCCTTATTCATAGCCGGTTTCATCTTCAAAGGGGCTGGCCGATTAATCTTACTATTGAGATTTTTGGTAATTTGCTTTTTACACTGGTGGGGTACCAACCCTTCCGAATAACCTTCAACCTGAAGGGCCAGGGGTTTTCTGTTAGGGTCTCCTTCCCTTAGATGGTTGCCTTTCTTGGCTTACGAGAGTCCTCTTCCCGGTATTTGTTTTCGGAGTTCCTTCTCCTATCCCCTTACATATATAGCTCTTGTTCTTCAGAGTTTCGGGGCTTCCTTGTTCACGGCCGCCCAATCTGGATACAGACGCCGCTCCCAAGTTGAGGATCACTCTTCGTTCCCTCTCCTCTTACCAGCCCACAAGCTAGCATATGCTAAACTTCCTGGATCTGGTCGTCTGGGTCATTGGTACTTAGCCCCTCCACCGCGACAAGGTGGTGATCCATCGGGGGGTTCTTCCTGTTATAACATAAAATATCCCAAGGATATGCACGCCACTGTCTTCTAATACTTGAAATGATGGGAAACAAAGGAACAGTGAATATTGTGTAGTGGTCGGGAAAATTGTAAAAAATGACGATCGATATCTTACAACTCTGAGGGAAAAAAAGACAAACGAAGCATTTTTGTTAGGTTTGGAATTAGGAATAAAAACATAATGCAGTGGCGGGCAATCATGTGATTAATCAGTACATTTTGCAGATTATGAAAATTCTAAATTATGGTATAGCTGTTGATGAATTGTTAAGAATCAGGTTTTTATCGATCGCTAAGAAGGCATGAATTCAATTTAATGAAAAATTTAACCCTATTTCACTCAATTATTGAGTTATGAGCACAAAATTTTAAGGACTTTAATGCCCTGTAGCATACACATTTTACATCATAGAGCAAAAATGTCCTAATAAAAGTTGCTTGTCTATGTCCCCTCTATACACAGGTAAAATATTTCGGTGTTATTCATTAACACCCTGTATAATTAATACTGTCTTGTTAATAGGTGGCGTGGGATGTACACAGAAAACGAGTTTAAATATTATGTTAGATTCTGTAAGTTCCTGTTATGTTCGAAAATGTTGAAACCTCTGCTGTTTTGTCTGAAGTAATTTGAGGTGGGCTTAAAGGTTAAAAAAGAATGGAAAAATAATGCACGCTATTTAAAGAAGTCAAAATTATTGTGTCCTCCATTTTCAAAGTTTGGAATTGGTCACTCTAGTTATGAATCTTAGTAATTTACATTGTAGTAAGAGACATACATTGTCACAACACTCAACACTTGATTTTAGTATCCTTTTTATTTATATAATAAAAATATTTTAAATTGTAATTACTGTACTGTACTTATACATTTCACAGAATATTCTGGAATTCAAGAAATTACAACGGGTGTAAGGAAGATCCACAACTGACATCACAGCATATTACACAATACTTGCAAATATCAACACTGGGGAATAACTGTCTTTTCAAGGTTAGAAAAATTATGCTACTGCACATAATCTTTAATCTCAGCACACTTTTATTTTTCATCAGTACTTCCTTATGGACTACTGGGATAAACGGAGCCAAGAATTTAGTGGCCAGAGATGGCAATATGTCCGGCTCCGGTAGAAGTTGGGTTGCACACACGAGTTGTGTTGTCATTTGATATATTGTCGAAGACAAGTGTGTCTTCATGTCCTCCAGCCTTTAACAAATTTAAAACAGAACATTTGTAAAAAAAATTACGAAAATGTACGAGGACATAACTGTGTCTAGTATCTTTCTTATTCCCCAAACTTTTCAGTCCACGGACCTCTTGAAAAAAATTAAAATTTCGCGGACCCCCTCTGGGTTTTGAAATAAAAACTAAATAAATACTTTGATTCAAATGTATTAAATTCAATAGACAAAGTAACAATTTCAATGGTAACAAACAGGTTTACTCCTTAATGTGAACAGTGAAGCTGCTTTTGATTAATTAGCTCTGCAACGTTAGGTTTAATATCTGATAATTTCAATATTAAGTCACTTTCAACTTCATGTTTATTTGTCAACTTTGATTTCAAGTACGTGAGGTGGGAGAGTGCTGTTTCACATAGATAAGTAGTGGGGAACACAATTAAGCACTTCAAAATTACGGGATATCCTATTTCTTCTTAAACCCCCTGCGGATCCCCTGAAACACCACCGCGGACCCCACTTTGGGAACCACTGGTTTACTGTATCTGTCTGATGAACAAGAACAGTATGTGATATTTTGCTTATAGTGGAATGCCGAAATTGTTCATTACTAAGAAATAAGAAAAATGTGGAATAAATAAAGCTAGACTATTTTATTACTCAGACATTCCAATCAGGTTCTCAGATATCAGAGAAGGAGTTTGGAAGTTAGTGTAAATTGAAAAAAAAACTAAATACAAATTTCTACGTATGGCTGTAGATTAATCATTTGGTGAAATACAAGTTTCTGAGCTACTGGCCTCCAAAGTAGTGATCTTTTTACATACAAAAATGAAAATTTCAATTTTCATGAGGCAGCTGTCATGCTAGTATGATTCACTATAGGCTATTGTCACTGAATTCCTTTTAATTGAGGATGTGACGATCTGCAGAAGGCTTTTTGACTATATCAAAGTCTTACTTTGGAAGTAAGAGGGCTCTAGAAAGGGCTCCGGCTCAAAAATTCATTTTTAGACCCATCTTTGACTGACAAATTAACTGTGTGGGCATGTACCTATGGTAAAGAAATTTTTTCTACACAATTGTACATATATGTTAATCATTTGACAAAAAATTCAGCTTGTTTTCTAACCTCCTTCATATCTTAATAATTCAAGAAATGTAGACTTTTTCTCCCCTCTATTCTATTTCAGCCATTTAAGAAAATTTGGGAAATTTTCCCTCAAAGAGAGAAGTTATAAAATTATTGGAATTTGGTGGTCATAAATAAGTTTAAAACCTCAAATTCTCTTAATATTAAGGACTTAGGTGTATCTGAAGTGATTTTATGTGTAAAATCTGTCGATTTACTTATTTATTACGATGAGTTACTTTTTTGCCATTTTTAGCATGATTTTAACACTCTTTAATACCAAGTAGTCAAGAGTAATCAGCTATGTCCATTTTCATTTGAGAAAATATAGGCCTACATCTTAAGGTACAATTTGGTATAAGATTAACTTCAAAAAGTATGTGTTGTTAATTACTATGTAAAATAACAAACAAGTGACTTTTTGTCCTACTCGTAATGGTGATAGTTTTGTTAAATTATTATTGATGAGTTAAATAAATGTTCTGACAACCTGGAAACAGTTTATAATTTGTATTTAATCCCTCATACCATCATTAATAACAACATTAAGACCTTAACAGTAATAGCAGAACAGCAAATGAACTTTTGTTTTGCATCATTAAAATCAGTGTCCAAATTATGTCGAAAAGATTTTGAAAAACAAATTTAAAATATTTAAAATAAATTTTAAATAATGCTTTGCATGTAGTATGGAGGAGGAGACATTGTAAATTTTACAGAATGTGAAGAACCAATTCTAGTTTATTATTTATGATATGTAGGGGGCGGATTTCTATGACCTAAAAAATAGGATATATATGCATGCATTTATGACCTAAAAAACATTAAAATATGACCAATAAAATTTAAAATATGACTTGACCACTTACACATTGTGCATATTTTTAAAGTTTCATTACAATACATTTTATTAAAATATAGTGTTACTTATTTAAAATAACTTATCTGTAAATTCTCAAAAAGTATCATTATAATGCAAAATTTACAAATATGATATGAAACTTCAAAATTTCTTTAATATGCACACTGTTATATGTTACTTATTTAAAATATCTGTGAATTCTCAAAACGTATCATTATAATGCAAAATTTACAAATATGATATGAAACTTAAATATTTCTTTAATATGCACACGAATATGCAAAAAAATATGACTTAAATATGCATATTCATACTAAATATGCTACAATAGTTGAAAATTTCCTAAATATGCAGTTATATGCACAATAAAAGCTGTTCCATTTTCACCAGGTTGCTTGGAATTGGGTTTAAATTAGTTGGAAACCTGAAATAATGCAAAGGGGAAAAAATGACATGTCATAGAAATCCGCCCCCTAATGATATGTAATAAACAAAAATAATTTTGATAATTTGCTAGAATGTCCCACCCGTAATTATGAAATGGCTGTTGTACATCTTCATAAATCCCAAATGCTGTGCCAGTCATATGCATAGGCCTGAAGGAATTCATAGTTTTCAGCATGTCCTCGTTCATTATGTCGTCTGGATAGTTTGCTTCTTCCCTACAATGCCAACAGTTTAGTA
Source organism: Ectobius pallidus (assembly GCA_964059195.1). NCBI lineage: Eukaryota > Metazoa > Arthropoda > Insecta > Blattodea > Ectobiidae > Ectobius > Ectobius pallidus. The sequence continues at coordinate 82,649,017 of CAXKWD010000003.1, forward strand.
TTTTCTGTGTTTATTTGCATCTCATTTTCTTCCACCCATGATTTCAGTTTGTCCATGTCTATCTGGAGGTCTGTCCTTTTACAGCTAAGACCATGTCCACATATATGCATATATAGAGCTATGCTTGGAGTTGCTTCAGGTATTGCTGCCGCTATGTCCTGAATTAGCACATTGAAGAGAGTTGAACTTAGGGCAGTGGTTCCCAACCTTTTCAGCTTACGCCCCCCTTCGAATATCATAAAATCCTCATGCCCCCTTTGATAGTGATGAGGAGAAGAAAACCTAAAAATGTGATTATCAGTACTTTTGTACTTTAAAAGATCCCTACTTGTAAAAATAAAATAATATTACTCACCTCTTTTATTATTCTTATTTATCCTATGATGCTTTTGCGAAAATGCATGTCTAATTATTGTGAATCTTATTTGAGTCTCAGTACAGTTCATAAAAAAAAAGTTAAATGTAGAAACACAAATGTCCAATGTAGAGTTAAAAACTGAATATTAGTGAGATGACTGGCACTGTTTTGTTTTCACCAGCTCTGAGATATTAGGTTTTATGTTTGACAGAGCACAACGCAGGTCACTCGTATCTTGTATAATTTGGATTTCCAAATTATTAAAAACGTGTTTAGAACAAGATATGACTATTTAATATGACAGGGAAAATATTGTTACAATTTATAAGATTGTAAAATGTAAATTCACACTGTTCTGTTATTCTTGTTAATTACGATATGTGTCTGTGTATTTGATTGGTTAAAGTTAACCGATTAAAAATTCTTGTCGACCGACAAGGCAACAATACTATTTCAAAATATGAATTTCAAATTGTTGCACGCCCCTCTAAGAAGAGCCTCCCACCTCCCTGGTTGGGAACCCCTGGCTTAGGGCATCCCTCTTGTAAGTATGTTGTTCAGTCGACTGATCCATCTGGACTTGGCTTCCTGTCAGAAACTTGGACATAGTTTTCAGATAGTATGCATATAATCAGTCTTGTGATCCAGCTGTGACCTTGCAGTCTCTAGCTTTTCTAGGGTTATCCTTCTATTGGCTCTATCAAAACCTTTATTGTGATCCACAAATATCACCAGAATTTTCTCATGTGGTTTTTATAGTTCAGATTGTGTTTCCCAGACGGTTTTCTACTGCCATTAAAATGATTGTGCTCTCCGGATTACAAATAGTTATCCAACAACTTTTGTTGCAGCATCTCAGAGATTCATGGGTTTAGTATTTTGGTAAGCATTTTGAAAGAAATTGATTCTAGTGCTATTCCCCTATGTGTGGTTGGCCAGGTTCCTTGTACAGGAATTTTACCATGGCAAGTTTCCGGTATCTCCCTGTTTGAGGCACTTGTTCATCCAGGGCTCTCCACAATGTCTCTAACGCAGGGAAAGATATGGACTGGTCCAGAGGCTTATCTGTCTGTCATGGAACTTATTGTGTTCTTTATTTCATCACTGATGGATGGAGGTTTGGTATGTAGGCCCAGTCAACTTCTTGCAGCTGGTGCCGTGTTTTCTAGTGTAGCATTTTTAAAGTGATTTTTCTTACCTGAAGATTTTTAAGTGTGAGGATCTAGTTTATTTCAGACATGTATCCTATATGCAACTTTTTTACTTCCTCTGCCCGTACCATAGGTACTATAGGTAGAGGAAGTATTGTTTTCGACCCCAAAATTCGAAGTTGAGTTTTTAGCATATATACACGTTTCAAGGCCCCCTGAATCCAAAAATACTATTTTTGGAAACATGTCTGTGTGTCTGTCTGTCTGTCTCTGAACACTCTAGCTCCAAAACGGAAAATCGTATGAAAACAAAATTTCTTATTTGGGTCAGGTACCTTCTGAAGATGTGAGGATAAGATTGGCGACTATTTTCTCTTATTTTTAAGGGGACTTTACATGAAGAAATTTTCGTTTTTCGCGATTTTCTCGAAAACGGCTCTAACGATTTTCTTTAAATTTTGCACATGGGTTGCTTATACTAAGAGCTAAAACTTTTATTTGAAACATTTTTTCGAGAAAATTCTTTGAGGGTAGTTACAAGCCACCCACTGTTTGTAGAAAGTTTGTCTTGCGTGATGAACAACTGAATTCGCGCTCTTTCACAGCCTCTTATTCTATAGAAGAATGTGAAGTGAGAAAGATGTATTGTTGGCCATGCATAGAGTAAAGAAGTATATGAGGGAAATATTCGATAAATTTCGGAAAATATATTTTACGGCGGAAAGTTCAATAAACGTCTGCAGTCACTTGTTCTTTTTTTTTTTTTTTAGTTTGTTATATAGCCTGCACGTTTAGTCGCATCATTGAAAGAAGAGGTATTTATAGGATAATTAGCGTAAAATTGTGTCTTGCGATTCTGTACAAGGATATGTGAATACTGCTAACTTTTATTTGGGCAGAGGAAGTTATGTGACTTTCACATCAGATTTTTTTTGTAGTATCTAGGCCTAAGATTAATTTTCGTTTTATGACATTTAGACATACGGTACCTTTATGTCCTGCATCTAATTTCACATTCATTTATGGATAGCCTAAATTAATAAGTTCTGTGCTTAATGTAAAACATACCATAGTTTTTATTTTAAGACAGTCATGGTAACTGAAATGAATTTTGTTTACATTTTGCCTAGTTTTGATAACAATGTTTGTTTTAAGATTTATTATCATTGTTTATCAGTGGCAGTGTTTATCAGTATCCTTTGTATACACAGTGGACACCTTGACAATGAAGATAGAAAAAGGAAGTTCATGTTAGAAGTTGATTTAGAGAAGGCAAAGACTGATTTTGTCTATATGATTTTTACAAGGTATTTGTACCGAAAATTCAAAACATAAGTTATAGCATTATGATATTTAATTAGTAATGGTGCTTTAGTGGGGAAACATATTAAACTCATGTTTATTATAAGTTAGTAATTTCCATAAAGAAAGGTAGGCTACCGGTACTATAAGTTACTACAGAGAATGAAACATTTTAGGGAATTTTGACATAAATACGTAGTTTGAGACTATTTCAGCAATTACTTTTCATAAATTATATGGAAATGTAACTTTAACCATTTTTTAAACTTCATATATTTCAGGGTTATGTACTTATGTATAGCCTACCTGCCTACATTAAGCCTTTACCTACCGTTACTTAATAGGTTTTCTTAACTACCGGTAATTGCTGCCTTTAGACAAATAAAGTAGAGCTGGCTTTGGCCAAGAAGTTAATTTCCTGGGTATACCTAACTATTGGATACCTTTAGGTGGAAGAGGCTAATTGTAAAAGGATGCAATAATTTCAGCTAAGGAATTTTCTGTTAAAACTACTTTCAGTAGCAAACATTGAATATAGACCTAGACACTGTATAGAATAATTTTCCCACATCTTGTGTATGGAATAGAAGTTAGGGTAGCACTGCACATTACCAACTACAGTGAGTCCCATGCAAGAGTTGGCCAATGACGCAGGTTTCAGTTTCGCGGTGGACACAGCTCCAACTCCCAGGCGATCGGATGAAATATCTACGCTAATAAAGCCGCGATCGGTGTAATGTTTCAGGTATTCAGAAATACAGTTAAAATTACAATGAAAATAACCACGTATCTCATCACAAGAGATGTTGAAAATGTTTTCCTCTTGCATACGCACAACTCTGGCACCTTTTTACGGAATTTTCTTTCACGCACGTAAGTTCAGCTTTCGAGATAGAGTTAATTTCTCTTCTAATATTCTAATGTGTGTGGAATTGACCTATACACTTTATTTTTCAAGTTCCCCCATAAATAATAGTCACATAGGCTATTGTTAGAAGAACTTAAAGACAGTATCACAAGAGAAATTAATTCTGTCTCGGAAGCTGAACTTACGTGCGTGAAATAAAATCCCCTAAAAAGGTGCCAGTGTTGTGCGTATGCAAGAGAAGAACATTTCCAACATCTCTTGTGATGAGGTACGTGGTTATTACCATTGTAATTTTAACGGTAAATGTGAGAATCTGAATCATTACACTGATTGCAGCCTTATTATCGTAGATATTTCACCCGATCGCTCAGGAGTTGGAGCTGTGCCCACTGCAACACAGAAACCCGCATCATTGGCCAACTCTTGCGTGGGACTCACTGTAGAAAGACTGTTAATTCAACAAATTAAAGCTATATGTATAGTGTACAAATTAATGATAAGAGATTCCTGCGAAAGCTTTTTTTATACAAAATGGTAGGCTTGTTTTGACTTCGTATGGTGTTTACATATAATACACAGTACAATACTACTAGTAAGTTAGTCACCCATCCAATGCACAATATATTAAGGAGAAATAAAAAAGATTACTATAGAAGTAGATGTAATTTAAAACTTGCTGAGAAAAGTCCATTTGTACATGGATACATTCTATATGATAGATTGCTTGATGAAATAAAGTTAGTAAGTCATTATGTTTCATGGAATAGCGTATGAATAAATGCTTCTCGTGTTGATGGCCAGGTTTGAAAATCAAGTGTTTCTGACGTTTCAAAGGTCCATGCTGACTCTGTCCTGGGGGACACTGAAATGTTGAGTCATCGTGCAGAGGATCTTGAGTTGGGTGCAAGATCTGGGATTTGATCCTGGACCAGGTCAGGGGTATTTATGTGTGCATAAATATGGCAAGCCCATGTCTGCTGCATTCCCTTCCTTAAATAACCGTATAACCAACCAATCAAAATGGGTGGAATTGACCAATCAGGTATCAGTTTTACTTTCAATGTCTTTTTTTCTGGGCTAGTCGCTGTCTTTTAGGTGTCTGAGACAGTGATCCTAGGCTGGGCTGTTGCTGAGGCCTCCATTTCCATTAAAATTGTTAGCATCCAGTTTAATTTCAATGGTTTCTTTGGCTAATCTGTCCTAGAAACTTGATGAATTCATGAACACTACAAACCAGCTACCGTATATTAAAAAGCACACACAGACAGAAAATCATATTTTTAGATTCAAATGTCCTCAAAATATGTATTTATGCTGAAAACTTGACATTGAATTTCAGGGTAGAACACTATACTGTTTCCTCTACCAATAGTACCTTTGGTATGGGTAGAGAAACAAAAGAAAACAAAAAAATCTCAGCACAGATTGTCTCCCATTTCATTCTATTCACCTTACCTATGCTTTGGTCCCTTCACTAAAGCAAGTTAAAAGGCTGTTAGCTTGGCCCAGTTGAGGTGATCCAAACAAATATGCAACCAGCCACTATTGAACACACTCACAGAACACTCTCAAAGATGCATTTAAAAAGAAACTCACCTCTGGGAATAAACCAGTTGAAGGGGACTACATGGAGGATGATATTGGCCAGTAGACCTGAAATGAGTTTAGTCAGCAACCTCCCACTCCATATCACTCAGGTACTTATATTTAAATGTTATAACTTTATTTTAATGCCTTTTTTGTTTCTAGTTTCTGGAGGAAGTGAACTGTTAAGGCAAAATGTCGTGGAAAATAGTAGCCAAAGATCATCAAGCAGTTTGTTTTAATAATGAAGGTAAATTTACACAACGAATTTTAACCCTTTAAGAGCTGAATAAATATTAATATAAGCATTCATCAAGTGATATCAGCAGGTTTATGAATAGAACTCAATGAAGAAAATTTTAATGGAATAACTTGTTTTCATAAACGACAATCCTAACGCTTGGATAAAATTCCTCATACTCTAACAGAAAGCATTACAGTATTCCATTCATTTTTATCTCTGCTTCTGTGCAACTTTTTCGGTGACACACATATATGTCAGTAGCAGTGGAAAGGTTAAGGTGTTTTTCATTATATTGCTATCTTGTTGATCTTATATATGACACCTTTCATTATGTGTAGACTATAATTTAGAAACTATGAAATATGATAAATGCCTGGGGAATGTTCTGATAACTGCTGGTTTTGTTGGGCTTCGATTTGACTATTTTAGACATAAGAGTGATAAATCAAATGTAGAAGAATTTATGTAGTAAATATTAAATATACCTGGATCTCCAGGAGGTAGGGAACTGAACAAGGCTTTACAGGTGAAAGAACCGAGATGATCATAGCACAGTATAAGTATTAATACAGTAAAGAAACTGTGTGTTAAAAGTCCTATGACAACATGTTGACTGGACGACACTAGCGCTCCATGCGGAGATTGAGTAAAGCTACATTCTCATCATATGAAATGGCTTGGGAAAATACATAAACACATCGCAAAATATGTTATGTTAAAAGAGAAAAAGAGAAAAATACAGAATATTTTTATTTAATACAAATCTAATTTTAAATTTAAGAAATAATAAAACAGATAATGTATTATATGCTAGTTAAGAAGAGGTAAACAATACCGAAATAGGCTACTGTTAAGGACTGTACCTAGGCCTAGTATTTTTCCTTTAAAATCATTGCCCTTTAATATAATTTATAATTCAAATTATGATAATAAATAGCCTACATATTAATTACGTAAATTATATTATAGGTCTGTCACGTTGTTCATCCTGCACGTCATTGTTGACAGTGTATTTAGATTCTTTGCCTTATATGGCAATATACGACTTCAATTTATCGTAGGTCTATGTAGCGTCAATTACTGCAGGATGGACTTCATTAAACAAAACAAAAAATTCAGGAGCATTTGGAATTGAAGACACCGTCGGTACAGCAGTTTTAATTAACGAGTTTTTATAGGAATTCATAAACTGTCTGTTTTCGGCGTGTATCAAGCATAGACGGTAATTTTCACTCAAATATTTTACATATTTTGTTACTAGGTTTTCTTGTCGACCTACCTATTTTATACACCAGAAATCATTACAACAGAATAAAATATAAAAATATTACATTAAAGTAACTTGAAACATAACCACACCAGAATCACGAGTAAGCCAGTAGACCTACAATAAATATTACTTCTAACCTTTCTGGATGTTTCAAGAAAGTGAAGAAATGCAATTCAGGATTTTGTCTTTTATTATTACTGAAATTTACAGCAGAATAATAAGGTCCTTTCGAATATAGCGTGTTCTAATAAATACAACACTCCTATTTATTTACATACTTCCCGGAGTAGTTTCTGTAGTCTTACTATATGGCCGCTACAATCGCTAGTAAATGCGCGCGCATGCTCGGCTCGCAGAAAAACGGGCTGAGTTTCTGTACTGTATTAATACTTATACTGTGATCATAGTTTTTCCCCAACAATGACTACACCTTTTAACCTCTGTTTGAAAAAGTTAATATATATTCATAAAAAGTAATTTCAGTTTCGGAAAAAGTAACTTCATGTTCAGAAATAGCAATCTTTGTTTGGGAAAAGTCCAATAGTCAACTAAAGCAACAATTGGCTAAAACACAGAGAAGCGAACCAATCAAAATTACATGGGAAATTAAAATTATATTGATAACATCTAGATATTTCCTAATGCTTCCGAGCAAATTCAGTCATCTTGTTCATGTCAAAAGTGAGCTTATGGCAATATCTAACTTTAAATTTTGAATTCTGTTTTGGAAATAAAAATAAAAAACAAAGTAAATAAGATAGCTGTTTTTCAAAATTGAATCTTTGTCTTCAGCCTCAGAATTGTGGCATCCATTCAGAGAGTGGCTAAGCCAAAAATTTTCAAATTTGAGTTATTGTCATCACTGTGTAGTACATATATACATACATATAACTGTAAACCTAATATTAAAGATTTGTATGAGTTCCTTCCTTATCTGTTCTTGAAAGACAATTTTCATAAATTAAGGGAAAGGCATTTTTCCAGTGAGAGAGTGGGCTAAGCTAGCTCTAAAGCATTAGTGACGTCAATTGCAGTTAGAGGGTTAAGGTCATAATGTCATCTTTTCATGTCATTTTTAAGTATTTTTTAGGTAATTAAAATCCAGGCCCTATTTATTAGAAGTTCTATTATCTTTATTGTATTATCCAGTTTTTTGCTTAAATTATTTGGTGCACCAGTACATAAACCACAAGCTAATTTCTTACATAGTCGGATTATCTGTTAATTCTTATTGAGAAGTTTCCAATAAGATTATTTAAAATAAATCAAGTGAGGTAGCCAAAACAGCCACAATGCAGACTTGCATTCAGAAGTTCACAGGCCGATCCCATGTTAGGGCCATCTGAGAGCGGTTTCCACACTTTCATAGGCAGATTGGAGATAACTTACCTTTAACTTCAAAACAAGTACCGGTATGTGTATGAATGAGGACAGACTCAAATGATCTCAATGCCAGTGACATAACTAAAAGAAAATTATTTTAAATTACAATATAAACATGAAATTTCTCATCTATTTCAGATGAGTGTAAATGGAAAAAGCCTTTCTTCTTCGTACAAGGTGCTGATTTACAAATGGGTATGATAAGAAGTTATATAGAGAAGAATCCAGAACCAGGATGGGAAAAAGAGATAGAACTAGGAAAGAAAGCGGTGGAAAAAGTAAATCAGATGAGACCTAAACCAAGGTTCTTTGTGATATGTGGGGACTTGTGTGATGCAATGCCAGGTAGGTCTTAAGGATATGAAACAAATTTTTTTCACGGAAAGGTGAAGTCAGACTGAAAAATTCAATGTCATAGTTGGAATTTGAACCAGGATCTTCAGCTCTTTGTGCCGCTGCTCTTACTAACTGAGCTACATGCCGGTACAACATTAAATTCTTCAACTGACTCACATTTCCCAGTATACCAGATATTGTTAAAAATTTAAATTGTGCAGATTTGGTTGACAAGTGTGCCAAAAAAAGGAACAGGAAATTTGTTTTAGTTTAGTTTTTTTGATACAGTAAAGAACTTGAAATTTTATTTTAAACTGCCTGTAAAATATTTGATTGTAATTCGTTTTACAGAGTTGTACTTATTTTGTCATAAAGGTTATTTACTGTTAGGAGTTTAGGAGTTAGGAGATTTATTTTTAAGCACAATACCTATTTTCGTTTGGTTTTCATCATACTAATTGAGTTAAGAATCATATAATGTAGAATACAAAGTTAAGGCTATAGTTTCTTTTTATTAGTTCTAGACAGAAATAAAAGTATAATTGTATTGCAAAATATTTGTTTTATTACACCTTCCATAATTATTATTATTTACTTTTAATGTAAAACCAAAAATAAACTGATGCCACATTATTTTGTAACAGTTTTTTTGTAATTTATAAAATCTAACTATTAAAACTCAAACAAGATAAGTTGTAATAAATACAGTGAACTTTCGATAAACCGGACGAAAGTGGGCGGGGGTCGGTCCGAGTTATGAAATGTCCGGCGTATGGAGAGTAAATTAGGAAATGGTATTTTAATAACGAAATTTCTTGTTTAAGCTGCATTAACAAAACGTATGTGGCAGGACATAATATTAACACTTACAATTGGAAAAAAAAAGAATAACACTTCAGTTCTATATTGAAATTTCTACTCAGAGTCTGAAATACACACTATTACATTATTAGTACAATTTTATGATGATGTGGCACTGGGAGTATATTTTTCTGAGAAACTGCGGAAACGTACTCCTTTTAATAAGGCTATAATTGGGAAGGCAAAAGCATGTGAAACACTTTCAGTCGTACGCAAAAAGTCTTGGGTTTTTGTGTCTAGAATTGACCCAAATGTCAAGGCCGATGCAGTTTGTAACTTTGTGAAGAGTTTGGACTTGTGTGACGATAAACTGATACAGTGTGAGCAACTTACCACTAGGTATTCAAACTATTGCTCGTTTAAGGTTGGAGTGCCCTCTGATTGTTTTGATAAGGTTATGAACTGTGATATATGGCCTGAGGGAGCCTTAGTGTGTAAATATGTGCCCTCACGGAAATCTAGCAGAGATGATACGCCCAGGCCAACTATTGAGCCTAATGATGGGTTGGGTAGTAGTGAACAAAAAAACGACATCCAGGCCCTGTAGCTTGTACTAATCAGGTGCCTTTCAGTGGTGTACTTAAAGTGAACTTTTTAAATGTGAGATCTATTTTTAATAAAGTTGAACATTTGGAAGTATTACTGCATAAAGAGCCACCGCACATTATAGGGTTTGCTGAGACTTGGCTCAATGAAAGTAACTGCAAAGCCTTCAAATTAGACGGTTATAGTACTGTGACTAAAACTTCCAGGGCTAACAGTAGAGGCGGAGGTGTTGCCCTCTTATTAAGATCCAGCACGAAGCCTAAGTTAAAAATGAATCCTGTGCGATCTGATGATCTGGATAAGCTTCAGATCGAAGGTGTAATTGAATTTTGTATTGGCCTTATGACCTACAATACTTTTGGCCTACTTATCATTATTTTGTATAGGCCCCCTGCCTTAGAAGGATTTACGCAATTTATTGAGAACCTTGAGTGCCTCTTGTCTACTGTCCGAAGAATGTTTTGTACACCATTGTTAATCTGCTCAGATTTTAATGTAAACAACTTAGAAAACTCTCGAATGAGAAAATGTTTATTTGACTTGTTTGAATCTTATAACTTAGTCTCAGTACTTAATGATACTGTCACAAGAATGGTAGATGCAAATTGTTCTCAACTGGACTATATCATAGTAGACTCCATCATCCTTGATAAATTTGTGGAGGCCAAATCTATGCCCGTTTATTTCACTGATCATTATTTATTAACTGTAAATATTTTGACTGAGGGTATGCCTACAATTACTGCTCCAGGATTGAGAAGAGGATATTCTCAAGTGCTAATCTAGAGCTATTTCGCAATTCGATCTACCTTCAAGATTGGAAATTAAAAGACTATCTTCGTGCGAATGTGGATGAACTTTTCAATGAGTACCATGCTACCTTTTTATATTTATTCGATATTTGTTTTCCACTTTCCTGTTCTGCAAAAATGAATGATGTGCATACTTCTTGGATTGACCAAGAGGTAATCAAATCGTATGATAGACTTTTGGAAAACTACTGGAGAGCCAGGGCTATAGGCTCTACGCCTGATGATCAGGAGGCATATAAGAGAGCTAAAGTGACGCATTCTCATCTGATCGATACCTCCAAGATGAAATATTATGGAGATCAGATTTTAAATTCTACAAATGTGAGCAAAGAATCATGGAGAGTAGCTCGCAATCTTTGTGAGGAAGATTATAAAGCCCATAATAATCTAAGCTTACTTGTTGATAATGTAATTGTTTCAAATCCAGTAACAATTGCAGAGAAATTCGGTAATTATTTTGTGGATGAAGTGCAAAGACTAGCTGGAGCTAATGTGCCTGCACCCTTAAATATTGACTTTGGAACTCATAGTGATTTGATTCTTAGGCCAACAACCGCTGGTGAAGTAGAGGACATTGTATGTAGTTTGAGAACCAAGAAAAGTTCTGGCTTTGATGAAGTGCCCTGTTATATGTTGGGGTTATGTGGGGATGAGATATTTGAGGCCTTGGCTGGAATTATTAACAAATCCTTCTCCACTGGATGTTTTCCCACTAAATTGAAAGTCTCAAAAGTTGTGCCTGTCTACAAGAAGGCTGATATACATTGTGTGAAAAACTACAGGCCCATAGCTGTGCAATCTTGTTTTGAAAAAATTTTTGAACTTGTTTTTCTGAATAGATTACTACCCTTTATTGAAGATCGATCCATTCTTAACGACAACCAGTTTGGATTTCGTAAACGCAAGTCCACTAAAGATGCCATTTTTACTTTCTTAAAGGATGTTTACACTAAGTTGGACTTTTCTGAGAACATACTTTGTCTTTTTTATGACATGACTAAGGCCTTTGACCTTCTGAATCATCATGTGCTTATTACCAAACTTAGGAATATGGGTATTTGTGGTATGCCTCTGAAGTGGATCGCCTCTTATCTTGAGAATCGGCAGCAGATTGTTGCCCTAAGACATTTGGGAGACATCAATGTGCTCAAAACTTACAAGTCTCGAATATCTCCACCAGTTAATGTGGGTGTCCCTCAGGGCTCAAATCTTGGGCCTATATTGTTTCTTTTATATATCAACGACTTGCCTGAAAGTATCACCAATGGACATATTTGGCTCTTTGCTGATGACGTTTGCCATTTGATTAATAACACATGTAGAACTGAATTGATCCATAGAACTCAGAATGGTTTGAATGAAATGAGTAACTGGTGTGACCAAAACAAACTTATATTGAATCAAGAGAAAACTTCTTTGATTGATTTTCATACTGGAAAAAAGTCTGACTCTGTTCCTCTTTTAAGATTGAATGGAAAGACAGTCCATACATGTGAAACTGTAAAATATCTTGGGCTTAATATTAATTGTAACCTAAATTGGTCAGCTCATATTGACACCGTATCTGGAAGACTTGCTTCAGTGTGCTATTTGATTTATAGATTAGCTAGGTTGGTTAATTGTGAAGTGCTTCTAAAAGTGTACTATGGATGTTTCCATAGTATTTTGAACTATGGTATAATTTTTTGGGGTGGTTGTACTGAAGCAGATAGACTCTTCTTACTTCAGAAGCGAGTTGTAAGGACTATATGTGGCGTCCATTGGCTCACTCATTGCAAGCCCTTATTTAGATCACTTAATATTTTAACGTTGACTTCTCTTTTTGTTATGGAATCGGCCCTTTATGTGAGACACAACCCCGAAGTTTTTTTAAGAAACAATATGATACATACCTACAATACTAGAAATTCTGAGATGTTACATGTGCCGCAAATAAGAAAAGCTTTGACTAGCAAGAGCCCTTACTGCAATAGTGTTAAAGTATACAATGCACTTCCAGCATTTATTCTTAATGAACCTTGTATTAATAAGTTTAAGTATTTACTGTTATTTATTGGATTGGATTGGATAGTGTTATTTATTGGATAAGGCATTTTATAGTTTACACGAGTTCTATGATTGTACAGCCACTGTATGTAAAAATTGACAACTGTGTCACCTTTGGTGATTCCAACAGGCCTAAATAAAGAAAGAAAGAAAGGAATATTTAGGCCGAAGGGAACTGTAAATGTACTTCTGTGTACACATTGTTTCTGTTTCTTTTGAATAATTACTTCTCTTGCAGTTCTGAAGTGGCCGTAGAATGGCTGTAGATCTTGGTCTGGATTACCAAGAATCTGTCCAAGTTATCCGAAGTCCGCCATACTGAGGTCCGAATTATCGAGAGTTCACTGTATGAGTAAAAAATGCTGAAAATTGAGTTTTTATATTAACAATTTGACCCTGGAAGGTCTGCCCCCAGTACGTAACTCTGCCCATGCTAAAGACAAAACATATCTTCAAAAAAAGTTTGGCGTATGAAGATCAGCAGCTGTTAATTGTTTGGAAGGAAGGCTGTGTTGATTTATGTTTATGTTTTCATTGTGTATCTTCTCTTCCAGCAGTAGTCCACAAACATTGCTTTGTTCCACTATCCTTGATATCGTCTTTCCATTTTCTTATGAGTCCCAAATTATGTGAAAAGTAATCAAGGTGAGAGTAAAATTTCAAACTTATATTGTGACCAAGAACTTGCAGTTTTCCTAACATGTTTCTTAAAATTGCTTCATATTGCAAGTCTTTTGAGGGTTACCAAATGTCTTGCTTTTCGCAGGATACTCCTCTTTTTTAACACTATCCTGCAGGCTGCAAATAAGCTTGGAAATCTCTTAAATATTCTGCTTTTTAAAAAGTTCCTGTAAAAAGTCATACGAAATGTGATTTTATGTGAAATATAGTATTTCCTCATTCCTATAAACTTTACTATTATACAGCAAAACATGAGTCCGCAAACAAGCTGTTTGCCAGATTTATTATTGTGTATGTGTGGTTATGAGCCACCACTGATGTCCTTACTTGTGCTTCACTCATTGCGCACTTAGAAGCGGTCTATAATGTGCTCTTCTTTACAAAACTGAACATTGCCACAAGGTGGAGTTGCAATTAAACCATACACGACAGACAATGGGTACAGTACAGAGTTGAAGCAGTCAGATCACTCGTCTGAACATTGTCAGGTGTGGTAAATTCTACATAGTCAAAATGGAACCATAAAACAACAGCAAAGAATTGTACGTGCTTGTCAAGAATTCCGAGACAATCCGGGTGTGTTTGAAAGAATTTGAGAGACGAGTGCAGTATTGCATCCAGGTGCAAGGACAACACTTTGAACACCACCTTTAAAAGAAAGAGTGTACATTATTAATAACACATAACATACTAAAATAGAAATGCCTTGTTTTGTTAAGCAATGAGAGAATTATGAGGCAACTTAGAATGGCGATTACTTGAAATCTCTATTTTTCAAATTCATTTGTACTAATTAAGACGATATATAATGAAGTGGTGGCTTATAATCACACATTCGCAATAAAAGTCTCTCACATGGCTTGTTTGCAGACCTGTGTTTGCTGGAATGATTTTGTTTCTGTTATCGTATACTTTCAACCGTTTCGGTTTGTACTATTATTTATGATATACCCTGTATTTAATAGCTAATGATTTGAAGAAAATTAAACTAACATTCTTAATGGAAACTGTATCTTATTGACTCTTAAGAGATCAATAATCATGACACACTGTGAATTTCAATGCCTAAATGTAACAGACATTGAACATTAATATTACAATAAAACCCCCTTTTTACATTCCTGCCATTTACATTTTCCTGCCACTTACATAATTTTCTGCTGGTCCCGTCTTTTATCCTATACCAATAATACATAATTTTCCTGCCATTAATAACTTTCAAACAGTTGTATTTCCTGCCATTTACATATTTTCCTTGTTAGCAGCATTGGTTTTCAATGAACTGCTTTCACTTAACTCAAGTTTTCGTTATGTCACCAACTCTAAGACATGGTTTGTCAGTTGCTATTTGCATTACTCCAGGTGAAGTTGGTTTCTTTTGTGTGGGTACAATTTACTGCATTTCATTATACTGTATTTATTCATATGGATAAGAAAGTAATTATAATTTTCCCACCTTATACCCTCATTTAAAATAATAATGCTTGGATGGTTTGCCTTTAATTCCTTAAGTATTTATCATTTTAACATAAAATTACTTATATACTATATAAATACCCCAGATTAAAATTATTTAGACCTATTTCTCTTTTGCGTCAAAGAATTAAAATTACAATAAAATGTCCCTGTTAAAATTAATCTTACGATTAAAAACAATGTAACATGTATAAGAAGAGCCAGTAAAGTTAAAAATGTGTGTTGTCCTTGAAGTATGTAATATCAATATTACCGGTTCAAGTCATTAACAGTAGTAAATTGTTTAAGTACTTGGTTACCACAATGTCTATTAATTGCTTCACTTGATGTTGTTCTTGCTGTCCTCTTCTGCTGTAGCCTATATTGTAATTTTCTTGAAGGAAGTCAGGAGACAAAACATCCAAGTATTATTTACCTTTATAGTGAGGAATGCATTTCGGTTTTAAAAAACCATCTTCAGCCTTGTTTCTACAGCCTTATGCAGTACTACACAACATCTAGTGTGCATAAGGCTATAGGCTATAGCCTATAGGCTGAAGATGGTAGTATTCTGATGGGATCTTGTTCCGAGATCATGATAATCTGATAGGTAGTGAAAACGATAGGCCAAGTAAGGAGGAATTTTAGTGTGAAGTAGTTTGTAAAGCATTGAAAGAGAATGCAGCTTTCTGCGTTCATGAAGAGGTAGCCAAGACAAGAACTCCAGAGAGGGTGAAATATGATCATATTGATGTACATTACAGACAAAACGCGCACAAGCATTGTGAAGTCGCTTTACTGTGCCCCATAAAAAGAAATCAAGCGGCGTAAGGTCTGGAGAGCATGCAGGAAACTCGATTGGCCCCCCTGCGTCCTATCTACTGCCTTGGCAAATTTCGATCCAGGTATGCTTGTACGTCCTACGATAGTGCGGCAGGGCGCCATCTTGTTGGTAATAAAACCGTATAATGCACAAATGGCAGGGAATATGGAATCAGCAAATGTTGTTAGGTATTTTTCATTGTTAGATGATTATTGGCACGATCGTTGGACAATATTGTTGAAACTATTCTGCTGCCACCTGTTGAAAAAATATAACATTACTTTCTCCCAAAAATTTAACCTTGTAGAACAGGAAATTTTTCTATGACAGTTCATAGTTTGTGTACATTTTTTTAAACACTCTGTATTATTCTGCTATTGGGAACACTTAATAACTTTTTGATTGTTTGGATTAAATATGTAATTGAAAGTTTTTTTTTCAGATGCACAACCTGATATTCGTAAGAGACAAGAGGAAGATTACAGAAAAATATTTGAAAAACTTGATCCAGACATACCATTAATTAATCTCAGTGGTAATCATGATGTTGGGAACTGTCCAACAGAAAAGACTATTGATATGTGAGTTTTGTTTTAGTGCAGTTCTGGTATAGACTACACACTTTATCTTGAGCTGAGAAAATGCAGGGGTGAGGGGAGCTGATATTACATGCAGTGTAAGAGACTGGCTATTGCAGAAGGCGGTAAGTTAAAATTCACGTCATTTCTGAAGGGTTGCCAACTACTAGAAAATATAACGTGTGTAGTTTTATGCTGGTGCAAAATGGAACTAACTGTAGTTTGTAGCAATTTCAACTTTCGCTACTAAACTAAAGATTTTTTATTGTTCCAGATTCAGTAAAATGTATCGCTGGAGGAATGAATTAAGTAATATATTTATTTAGACAATCTCTCTCCCAGTATTCAGAATATAGAATATCAGTTTAAAAGTCGTAGCATGTACATGTACTTGAATTCACACTTTTACATGCCTCAAATACAATATAACAAAATTTCTTTCACACGAGTCTGCAGGTAATTAATACATATTTCTAGCAAAATAATGAAAACTGACTTATTCTTTTCTCTGACAGATTCAGCTTAAAACACATTAAATTGCTTTTCCTTCCATTTAATTTATTTGCTTTTATTGTTTATTCGCTGAAGTCCGACTTCTTCTATGTCACTGGAATTAATTCTGCCATTTTCAGAATAATATGTTGTAAACAGATAAAAAAAATAGACGTTAGTTCAAGAATGCCACTACGGAAAGTTATTTGGGTGTGGCACTACTGGGAACGGGCAATGATCTTCATTTTATCAAGGGAGGCCTTTTTGATATGGACTGTTTTCAGCATTATGGAGTGTTTAGCTCAAGATAGAGTGTGTGATCTTTAGTATATATAAATGAATTTAACACTACTTATCCTAATCATAGGTGGTATTGTATCGGGGAATTAGCTTTCATATAGCATACGACCATACTGAAGAAATCACTCATTAAGTCAGAAGTCAGAGAGAGTAAAAAAAAAAAAAATGGTTGCAGCCAAAAATATATATTTTGAGATTTAATCGCCATCTAATAGAACAGTTCTTGAATTACATGTGGGATTACATTGCTGGTTGCAGTTCTAGAAACATTATGAAAACATATCTTGAATGTAACACTGCATTAATCAGAAACCACCTGATAAATCAACTTGACATTTTAGCATCAACTTTTCAAGACCATCTAACATCATACATACTACTTCCTTAATTCTATATAATAATTATTTTATATTGTTTTCTTACATTAGACATTATTTTATTAAGGGAATTTGCTGATTTATTTTGATCTCATAATTGAAGTAAATAATCACACTTTCATGAAAGAATGGAGAATGCAGATTTAATTACTAAGATTGTTAACTCATTTAATTTCATTTCATTTCTATAATCTTCCCAAATTAGATTTATTTTTTAAGAAGAAGGCCTTGTCTGAACCCCAGAAAAACCAAACTGATCACCAACAGAACAGAAGTATAAATAAATACTGACAGGGAACCACTAGAATACGTTAAAAACTACATACACCTCAGACAAAACATCTCTTTCGACAGAACACCAGGTACGGAAGTAAAAAGAAGAATAGGGACGACTTTGACAATTTCCAACAACTGCCAGTGAAAAAGAAAGTATTTGAAAGCTGTGTGTTTCCTAGACACTAACTTATGACTTCCAAACATGGTCCTTAACTGCTAGCAACATAAACATGCTGCAAGTCTGCCAGCAGAAGATGGAGAGGAGAATCTTGGGGATTTTCTTAAAGGATAGAATTCAGAACCTGGTTGCCAGAAAGAAGATGGGCACAAGAGACTACTTCCAGATGGCGAACCAACTGAAATGGAAGTGGGGAGGCCATGAAGTGTAAACGCTGAAAGATGGGCCCACTCAACATCAGTGTGGGATCTGAGGAAAGGCAGGAGGAGTATGGACCATCCTAGGACCTGATGGTCAGCTTTAATGGTTGAAACAGTGCACAAAAGAAGCCACAGATAAAGAGAAAATGGAAACAGTTAGGAAAGACAATAACAGATCCAAAAACGTCTGGTGTATAGTGTTGTTCAAAATGGTGTAGTACTTCATAGTATTAGTTTATTACTCTTCAAGTAATATGTTTTTGATTAGTCTATATTGATTGTATTGTATAAATTAGTAGGAAAACACTAGCACATTAGGACTAGCTTACCTATCGAGTAATCCTTTGAGCTCACCCTGCTATCAGCAGGAGGCCTTTGCCCTTATGGGATTAATGAGGCTTATTTATTTATTTATATAACTTATGAATCACACTATATTATTCAGGTCTCATAGTGGATGGTGCTAAAGGTGGGGGAAGTAGGGTATTGTGTTCAACCCAAAATTCAGGGTTGCATTTTTAACATAAAAGATATAGCAGGTCTCTATTGGAAAGCAAGAGGACTAATGGCGTAAACCAAGCTCCAACCATTTGAAAACAACAACAATTTTTAACATAAATACAATTTTATGGTCCCATAAATCCAAAAAGTTATTTTTAGAAAAATGTTTAGGCGTGTACAGGTAGGGAAAAAAAGCGGACCGACTCTTGTAGCTGATTTCAGAGCCTTGTGATACGTAAATAAATGTAAGAGGTGTAACAGAAACGTTTGTTTTCACAAGCAATGCAAATTACGTGAAATTATTTCTCAATTCAAGCAATTTGTCGGCTGTAGAACAAATTTCAATACATTCCCTGCTATCCTGTGAATGCCGCTAGGCATGCGCAGTGGCTCATATCGGCAACTTAGATATTTTAGTCGGTCCGCTTCCCCCCCCCCCCCCTACCTGTACATCTGTGGACAGCTTAGCTTGAGAACAGAAAATCATATAAAAGCAGCATTTTACATCTGGTTTAGATGTCTTTTGGGGATAGAATACGAAGATTGACTCTGACTTTCTCCTACTTTTAATGTCACTTTACATGAAGAAAATTCCAGTTTTTAATTTTTTAATTTTGTGAGCAAAACAAACCTAGATCTCTACATTCAGTTATATGTACAAAATTTTACAGAGTAACTATACCATCTAGTTAAGGAATTGTGTTCTGTGTATAGGCTTATTATGTGGATTGTGGATTAATGGATATTTCGGGTGGACTGACTATAACAAGATTAAGACTTAAGTCTCTTATCTCTCAGGATACGGTACATTTCTAAATAGTTTCACATTTTTCTACAGGTATAAAGCTTTCTTTGGAGATGATTATTTCTCCTTCTGGTGTGGAGGTGTTCGTTTCCTTGTTCTCAATTCTCAGTTCTTTAAAGATCCATCTAAAGTACCTGACTTGGCAAAGAAACATGAGGACTGGCTGAATAAAGAACTAGAAAAGGCAAAGAAAATTGGAAGCAGAATCATAGTGTTTCAACATATCCCATGGTTCCTTCAGGATCCAAATGAAGAAGCAGATTATTTCTCTGTTGAGCCGAATCTCAGGAAGCAGTGGTTGGAAAAATTTAAAAGTGCAGGTTAGTTCTGTGTTTTAATAATTGTATGAGTTTGGGCTTCTGCGATTAATTCAGCTTAAGCTCTTTTATGTAATCACTTAGTCTAACAAACAATTTAGGTCCCATAGTATAAGAAAGTGAAACTAATTACCTATAAGAATACACAGACAATGTTATTTCTTTTTAGGCAAACTGTTTCTTAGTTTTTACTGTTACTCATAAGGTGAACTCACAGTCTATATAACATCAAATTAATCTAGTATGTCTATAGTCCAAAGTGGAAATTGTGGACTCTCTATTATGATGTTAATCTAGTATGTTTTATGGGTGTTTATACGGTACCTCAGATACAATAAGGCTACAATTTCCGATTAAAAAAAAATTTAATTTGCAATAAAGTCATAAATAATTAACTGGAAGAAGTTGATATAACCACTGAAACATAACATATAAAAAATGTTTTCATAGTATCACAAGAACTTGGTAAAATTTTCATACATAGTTGCAATACCGAAGTATAAGAAAAGAAAGAAAGAAAAAAAATGTTTGGATGTTTCATAACATCCTTTATGAAAAATAAAATATTCTGCCATTTGATATCTTAATTAAAGTAAATCCTCCTACCTATATGCAGAGACTAACACCATGGTGACATTTACAGCAACTATAACAAGGATATAGGCCTATAAATATGAAAGAAGCCAAAAACAGAACACGTATGTTACAGAGCTCGCCCTCAAACTGAAAGCGTGGACGATGTCACAGACAGAGGCGACAGGAAATTTGAATGCAAGCGAAACGTGCTGAGTTGAAAACATTGACGGTATCACGCTAGTATTCCCTCGGTTAATTAAAGCGCATAGAGCCATGCACTACATTTTCACTGTGGACTTTAGCACTCCACGCATGCACACTACCAATGACAAATTCAAATTTGAATGGTAGTGAAGCTTTCAGGTTCCAGGCGATCTCTGTACACACAGTTTCAGGCTTTCACCATAGTAAATAAATTTAATTTTCTGCTACAATATTCATCTCCAGTAAAAATGTTTATGAAACTCATATTTTTGTAAAACTCAAATATAAATGACTGACAGTAATTTACTAGAGAATTGATTACTCTTTTATGAAATGGACTTCAGGACCTTACACAGTGCTATCATTACTTATTTTCAGGTGTTGTCCATGTGTTTGCTGGGCATTTACACCGTAATGCTGGAGGCTCATATAAAGGAATGTCTGTCACAGTGACGACTGCAATAGGAGGCCAACTTGGAAATGATCAACCTGGTCTCCGTATTGTTAAAGTCTATGAGAAAGAAGTTCAACAGAGCTTCCATACATTAGATGAACTGCCTTCAAACATAACAGTATAGCAACTCATGATGTAGATGTTGTAGGAAATGTATGGTACCGGTATGTAATATTAATCACAACATTTGGAAACTTTTCAGTTTCATTAGGCTAAAGGAAGTAATATACAAAACACAATATTATGATTACCCAAGATTATGAAAGAAGGTTTCTGAGACATTTTAAAAATACTTCAATAACTTTTACAAGATGAATATAACTTGAACATATTTCCCATAATTGGAACAATTTTTTATTCAAGATCATTGGATATCAAAGAAAGAAAAATAAATAAATAAATAAATAAATAAAACATTTTCGATACTGATAAGTCAATTTAAAAAATATATAACCATACCTATGCATTGCACATATGCAGTTCTTATTTCAGTAAAACTGGAAAAAAGCATGCTATGATGATCAATAGAACCTTTTCGAAACAGAAGTCAGTTCATGAAATGCTACTATTGACATAATACAGTTTAATTACTATTGATAAAAACCTAAATTCTGAATGATAACAACACTTTATTCTCCACTTACTTTCACTTTTAATAACACAGGA
Organism: Ectobius pallidus; assembly: GCA_964059195.1. NCBI lineage: Eukaryota > Metazoa > Arthropoda > Insecta > Blattodea > Ectobiidae > Ectobius > Ectobius pallidus. The sequence continues at coordinate 82,670,661 of CAXKWD010000003.1, forward strand.
CTAGTTTCAAGAGCATTTATTCGCTCCCATCATCGGCTGGTGGTCGACTGTTGTGTTATATAATACAGTTTTCTTTGCAGAGGTTTCTCACAAGGAAACCGTACGGGTTGTCATGTTGAAACCTACCCTCAAATTTTACACATTGGTAAGTTTTCATTGCATATAGACACATGCCAAAAATTACTGCTCATATAAACTTTTAGTGGGTGAAAATTAATTGTGAATCTTTTAATTCGAAATATTGAGTAATTTATTACAGCTGTCGGCGGGAGAAGCTGGCGACCTCCCTCGCGCAGCTTGGCATAGGCTGTCAGTGTTCCCGAATCCCACGTCAGATTTACGCCTATGTGTATTTGCCGTATGTCTCCTTTCCTCATCACTACGGGAGGGAATAATGTTATAATAATGAATAATATCCTCCTCTGTTGTTCATGTTTGTATTCCAGTAGTTGTCGTAAAGTAATTAGTACCTGCTTAAATTTTTAGGATTAGCTAAGTGAATCTCATGTGCTGTTTACATTAGTTTATTATTATTATTATTTTTTTTTACTTTGACTTATAATGAGTATAATTTATTATTACATAGTATGTAAATCCGAGTTCTTAACACTTAAATACTTTTGCCTGAACAATAAATGTCATGATTGTGATTTGCTATGCTTGTTAAATATCTTCAAATATCAATGCAAATTGAGTGGTCACACTTCTATAACACCTACACACACTAACAATCATAAGTAACCCCTCAATGTCTATGCAGATTATATAGTTTTAAAATGCAGAAATGATAAGAACAAAATATTATATAAAAGTTATTTAGTAAAACACATTCCGTGAGTCACAAGGCAACTCCTTCCCTCTATCGCACACTCTGACCCCTGCTATCACGTGAAACCAGCATGCAGGTTGCTCAAGCGAGCTGTACAAGTGGCCCCCGTTGATTCCTTATGGAACATAACGAACACATTTTCACCCACTTACAGTTCGTATGAGCAGCTAATTTTTTGCATGTGTCCTTCTATAATGAAGACCTATCGATATGCAAAATTTGAGGGTAGGTTTCGACATGACTACCCATACGGTTACCTTGTCAGTCCCAAGAATTATCTGTATGACATACAAACTAAAAAAATGTACACCGTTTCTTTTTTACTGTATACATTGTTTGTTAAGGAAGTTACCTTAAAAAAGTTTGTATTCTCATGTAATGTTCAACAGAAACAATATTCTCTGATTTCATGAAAATATACTCACATCTTACCATTTTTTCCCTCCATATTACTGTGCCAGAGTGTAAAATAGGCCTACACCGTCTGAAATATAGTGAAATATAGTTTACATACTAACTTTAATAACAACAGTAAAAAAATGTCATTATTACAAATCCATGGTAATAAATACTAGTAATAGAAGGTTTATCGATGTCTGTTTTGTAGGAAGTTTAGCATTGAAGGTTACAGAAGCTGTATGTAAACTTAAGCACAGGTGCACTGATGTCGATAGGAATTAATTGTTGTAAACTTTCAACTTCATGCAATTTAAGTATATTTTGCAATCCACCAACACTTTACCATCATTAAAATAGGCTTAAGAGCCTTAAACTTTAACAGCTGATTGCTGGTCAGTTAAATACGTAACAGCTGTAAAGTGTGCCGTATTTCGTGTTAATTTTGAAAATAAGTTTCTTTCTCAGATTATTTAGATGAAATGGAATATTATCCATGTTAGAATTTTATGGAAAGAGTAATCCATTTCCAACTCTCACGGAACTGGTGTTTCAGGAATGATTATGGCCCAGCAATTGTGCATTCTGAATATTGCAGAAGAGCTGAGAGATTGAATTTTCCACTGACCAAAATTTTTCTTTTTCCAACTAGGAATCGATGGCATGAGGTTTTATCCAACAGAAGTTTTCTTATTTAATGGGTGATTCGTCATACATGAATGCTGCAGCTGCAGTAACTACAATTTTGTCTTCGATATGTAACATATTTTGCAATGAGAATTAACCATTTGTTGACCATCTTTAGAGTTGGGTAGCCAACTGCCAGCAAACACCGGTCAAATAATTCATGTTAATATTGGTGCATATAATTTTCAAAATCAATGTAAAAGTTTACAGTCTTACACAGGGTCTAAAAGATAACTAATGTCGACGCATCTGGCCATTATTGTTTCATGACCAATATAAAAAAAAATGTGTTACACTCATAATTTTCCCCTTCGATAAAGCTTAACAGAAAAAAAATACAGAAATCATACATGTAAATACACGATAAGAAATTAGATCAATAAGAATGTTTCAATTATGGTCCATAGTGATGAAGTTTCAACATTTTTATGGAGTCTTTAATAGATGCTGATAGACAACTCTGTTATCTCCTCATTGCTGAGTCCTAGTTGTTTGCAGAATAAGGGCGTAAAGTGGCTAACAGAACCCCCAAACATCAATCCATGTATATTTCTTAATATAATAAGCAGAGCGCGGATTCTGATGACCTAAAATTGTTTGAAAAATAACCTATAAAATGACCCTAAACTTTAAAGAAAATGACTTAATAATTATAAAGAATGACCTAAACTTTGATATTTTATTTATAAAAAAATATTATTGTACACACAAAGTTATATAGTCCCCTGTCAAATGTACAAAAAAAGGCTCCCGTGTGCTCCTTGATGATGCAAGTGTGGGAGTGGTCTCAATCTCTTCGTTTGACCTTGGAGAAACATAATTTCGATGGTGCCACTCTTGAAAATGGTGCGTTTGAATGGTGGGGGCAAAAAACAAAATGGCCGCCATCGCAAACACGTTTTCCTATTTATATCAGTAACCGTTGGGATTACAAAAAAAAGTTTGAAACAAAAAATGTAGCTACATAGATTCTGCACAGAAAAGTTTATTACAACTTTTATGCAGGATCAACCGTTTTCTCATAAAAAGTACTTTTGTATTTTTCAAAATTAAAAATGATTATGTCTCAGTATGAGGGTTTTGCAAGCGCATATTTACATGCCTGACATTATTTACACGGCCACTGGATACTTCTAACAATAATTAATATGTTAAACACTAGTGAATTAAAAAATAACCCCTTTCCCTTATGTTGTGCTGTAGGAAACTGAAAGATAAAAAGTACCACTATAGTTTTAACCTTTAACGAAAATACTTTGGAAGAAATACAATGTTTGCAGATTTATGGGCCTATAGACAGAGTGGATACACTCCTATAATTACATTTTTAATTATAATCATCGTCACTTTCAATACAAATCTCACTTAGACCTAAATCTCCATCATCGTCCAGCTCGCACTCTCCCATATTGTCACAACGGTTGGGATTACCTTCGCAAGTGCACATTTCAGTACACCGGAGTCCATTTGACTGACATGTAGCCTACATGGAGGAGAGCAACGCCTTTTGGAGCATGAGCAGCGACAGAGTTCCAAGATAAGCTCTGGTGCACAAGGGCTAGGACAAGCAACAGACTCGTATGCACTCCCTAATTTTTTCCATCCCAAATTTGAGGGCGGTGGGTTATTGGGATGCTTATTTAGGTCCTGATTCCATTCAAAACATTGAAGGTGAGCCCTTAGCCATGCCAGATCCAGTGCAGATCTTGTTGGAGGAACATCTTGGCATTTTTTCTCTGTAAACAACAACCATCGCACAGGACCTAATATGTCGGTCAGTGTAGTTTTGGGGATATAAAGCTGCCAATGAACGCTTCCAAGATAGTCCTGACATCTTCAGTGAGTGAAAGTGTAGTCCCCAATTTAGTCAAGGCTTCTAGCGGCGTATCACTTGCGGAATTAAAAGCTTTCCACAACTTTATTTTACCTTTGCCAGCAAATGATCCTGTTACATCCGCTCCTAAAATTGCGTGTAATCCATGGAGTGCAGAGGCTTTCAGAGGTCCAAGTGCTCTTTAAATTGAACCTAGCTGAACGAACCTTAGCCGAGGAAAAATTCAAAATCTTTCGAAAGCTGAGGATATCATCTTAGTGCTAAAATCAGGACATCAGTATCGGGGGAGAACACATGAGTAGTTTTAATTTCTTTCTGTGCTAAATAAGATGCATGTAATATGATCTTTGTGTTGGCCTCCTCCTGCGTACTTGCAAGACTGGATATATCATCGCCATGTGATGAAGCTGCTTTGTCCCTCCAACTGAGTAAAAACTGAGTAAAAAAACTACATTAACCTCACTGTAATTGCTGAATTCAGTAATTACAGTGAGGTCCAACACAAAGATCATATTACATGCATCTTATTTAGCACAGAAAGAAATTAAAACTACTCATGTGTTCTCCCCCGATACTGATGTCCTGATTTTAGCACTAAGATGATATCCCCAAAACTACACTGACCGACATATTAGGTCCTGTGCGATGGTTGTTGTTTACAGAGAAAAAATGCCAAGATGTTCCTCCAACAAGATCTGCACTGGATCTGGCATGGCTAAGGGCTCACCTTCAATGTTTTGAATGGAATCAGGACCTAAATAAGCATCCCAATAACCCACCGCCCTCAAATTTGGGATGGAAAAAATTAGGGAGTGCATACGAGTCTGTTGCTTGTCCTAGCCCTTGTGCACCAGAGCTTATCTTGGAACTTTGTCGCTGCTCATGCTCCAAAAGGCGTTGCTCTCCTCCATGTAGGCTACATGTCAGTCAAATGGACTCCGGTGTACTGAAATGTGCACTTGCAAAGGTAATCCCAACCGTTGTGACAATATGGGAGAGTGCGAGCTGGACGATGATGGAGATTTAGGTCTAAGTGAGATTTGTATTGAAAGTGACGATGATTATAATTAAAAATGTAATTATAGGAGTGTATCCACTCTGTCTATAGGCCTATAAATCTGCAAACATTGTATTTCTTCCAAAGTATTTTCGTTAAAGGTTAAAACTATAGTGGTACTTTTTATCTTTCAGTTTCCTACAGCATAACATAAGGGAAAGGGGTTATTTTTTAATTCACTAGTGTTTAACATATTAATTATTGTTAGAAGTATCCAGTGGCCGTGTAAATAATGTCAGGCATGTAAATATGCGCTTGCAAAACCCTCATACTGAGACATAATCATTTTTAATTTTGAAAAATACAAAAGTACTTTTTATGAGAAAACGGTTGATCCTGCACAAAAGTTGTAATAAACTTTTCTGTGCAGAATCTATGTAGCTACATTTTTTGTTTCAAACTTTTTTTTGTAATCCCAACGGTTACTGATATAAATAGGAAAACATGTTTGCGATGGCGGCCATTTTGTTTTTTGCCCCCACCATTCAAACGCATCATTTTCAAGAGTGGCACCATCGAAATTATGTTTCTCCAAGGTCAAACGAAGAGATTGAGACTACTCCCACACTTGCATCATCAAGGAGCACACGGATGTACATTTGACAGTGGACTAATAGACTAATTTGTATAAAATTGTAAAAACTGTAAATGCAGAAAGAATGTTGTAGGTCTAAAAACTTTGTTCTTTGTTCTTGATTGGAGCATTTGAGAAGAAAAGTAAGTAAATTGTTTTTAAAGTAGATCCTACAAAAACGATGCATTATAGTAACCTAGTAATTTATTTAAATATCCGTATGGGGAAAAAAAATCTTCCTAAACCCTACCTTATTCAGGATTGTAGTAAATCACTGTCAGCATATGGAGATTATCGAAGGTAAATGACATTTGATTGTCTAAAAGGATACATTTATACATAGAGAAGCTTCTCTCCACATCCGCCGAAACAATGGGTGCATACTTGAAATATGGTAAAAAGTAAAAAATAAAATCACTCTGCTAATTGTAACGGTTATGAAAGTTCTTTCCTCACGGAAATTTATACTGGCACTGAGGAACTGGCGAGTCAAACTTCGGCATTTCCTTCTGCAGTCTGCCAGAATGTATTATTGTTTATTGAGGGTAAACAGTAGTTTACACTCTCAAATCCAAGCAGATGGCAGAGTCTGGTGCCAAGTCAATCTAATAACAACAGTAATATAATACAACATTTTACCGTTTTTTTATTCTTGTTTCTGACTGATACATGACAACACTTCAACACCGAGTGCGTCCTTCTTGCATTAAACAAACAACACTTCAGAGACAGCACCGCTGGGGACGATGCTAGCTAGACGACAAAAAAAGTTATTATACTCAATTTAACTGCATGAAAATGACTAAATAAAGAAACAAATGACACGAAGAGGACAAAATAATGACATAAAATAGAAATAAATGTCCTAAAAATATAAAATAGCATAAAATGACAAAAAATTACCTAATAAAATGCATTTCTATAATCTAGAGGCCATGATTAGGATTTATCTACAAGTTGGCAATGTCTATGCAGCATCAATAAAAAGATGACATGTCATCAGAATCCGGGCCCTGATAATAAGGCACTATAGGTATGTACAGTGAGTCCCATGCAAGAGTTGCCCAATGACGCGGGATCCTGCGGCGCAGCGGGCACAGCTCCAACTACCGAGCGATCGGGTGAAATATCTACGCTAATAAAGCTGCGATCGGTGTAATGATTCAGGTTCTCACATTTACAGTTAAAATTACAATAAAAATAAACACGTACCTCATCACAAGTTAAGCTTCAGAGACAGAGTTTATTTCGCTTGTAATAGGCCTATGTGATATTGTCTTTAAGTTCTTTTAACAGTATATGAATATTACTTATGGGGAAACTTGAAAAATAAAGTGTACAGGTCAATTTCAGAATACATTAGAAGAACTTAAAGACAATATCACAAGAGAAATTAATTTTATCTCGGAAGCTGAACTTATGCGCGTGAAAGAAAATTTCCTAAAAAGGTGCCAATATTGTATGGATGAAAGAGGAGAACATTTCCAACATCTCTTGTGATGAGGTATGTGTTCATTTTCAATGTAATTTTAACTGTAAATGTGAGAACCTGAATCATTACACCGATCGCGGCTTTATTAGCATAGATATTTCACCCGATCGCTTGGGAGTTGGAGCTGTGCCTGCCGCGCCGCAGGAACCCACGTCATTGGCCAACTCTTGCGTGGGACTCACTGTAGATGCAATTTAGTAAAATAACTTTCCTTTCCCTGTTGGGTTCTTTAACCCAGTGCTTCATCCCAATAGAAGACACTGCTTTAATTTTAAAGTACTTCCAATATTGTGTGGCTGCATTTGGCCTATGCATATAGTTGGCCAATTTGACTTGGGATTTTTCATTTTTCCCAGTTTCAAAGACTAATGCATATACTTATCATAATTAATTGATGCTGTTTCACCTGACAACAGTATGTGATATGCCCTACATGAGATTAAAGTGAACAGAAATACAGTGAAATAAGAAAATAATCCCAAAGAAATTAGAGGCTATTACTTTAACCTTCGAAATTTGAAAGGAAAGAAATGGAAAGTATTCAGATTAAGGGGGAAATTCAAAGAGAGTATGGAACAAAACAAGGAAGGGGAAAACCCTTAGAATAACATGTGTATTTTGACAGGTTAAACTGCATGTCATTCCTGCATAAGACAAGGGTTCCACATGTGTAAATTGTTCCAGTCAACATGTACAAAATAAAAGATGGGTTTCCTTGCAAAAGGTTGATAAATTTTAGAGACCAATGCTACCAGCAAAAAATCAAGTTTGTTGAAACACAAGCCCTTGCAAGTACAGTTATATTGAAAATCGTCAAAATTATCAGACTTCTGGGGGGGGGGCGGTATCTTTAAATAAATAAATTACATTTACTATGCAGTGTTTTCTGTCATTATTTGATATACACAAACCATGTACGATTATAATGAAAAACATCTTTTTGGGGATGTAGGCCATGTCAACAGATATTTATTTCCAAAATATGTTTCATTCCCAGCTGCAGGGAATTCTTCAGTAGTAGATTTTCTCTCTATTGATATTGGTATTTTGCTTCCGATACCCCTTCCCTAATTCAAATGTATGACGTGTGCTAAGATGCCAAAGAGAAAATGTAAGTTAACTGATGATTTTGCAATGAGGTATAAAGAAAATATAAAACCTATATGTAAGTTATATGTTTGAGTAGTAGTTTAGTTATGGAGTGTAATTTTCCTACATTTAACATTTTTTCTATAATGTCTACATTTTGTCTACAATGGCCATTCATTAAAAGAATTTGGTTACCCTATTCATTGGATCAGTGGAAACTGGAAAAGGATTATGTAGTATTAACACATGCTGTCATTTGTGAGGTAAGGCCTTGTTCTTTGGTCTCTTCGCTTTTGTCTGAAGTCAGCATGTATCTTTTTGGATCAAAATTCCCTGTCAACCTCTATTCAACATTGGCATTTGTTCGAAGTTGCAGTGAACCAGCAATTCATGAGTAATTTGCTATTTTGTGACTAGGCAGCTGAAAGGTGCATTTTTGTAGCTTGTTTTCGACGAGGATTATACACATTCCACGAAATGGGTGGTATCATGTGTGTAACTCCACACAGACTGTAGTTTTGTTAGAAAAAACTATTCCTCGGCTGAAAACCTATGTCTCTGCCGATGCAGTAAGCTCTGTTGGATCCATTCAAATGAAATGTTGAACAACATAGAGAAATGCAGGCTTGTCAGCTATACCAGTTACTGACTTGCAGGGTGTTGTGCCCTTTGATAGTGATGTACTACCATTGACATCAGTCCTCATGTGCAGAGTCGAACTGGCCATATAGGCAAATCCTGGTGGGCTGCACTACCCTCATTTCTTTTTGAAAGGCAAGGGTTGACCAGAAATTATTATTATGTTTTCTAGAAAGTGAAAAATAGTCCGAGGGATGAAAATAGTCTTACACTGCAGATCAAGATGCAACTAACAACAGAAATTGAAATATTTTATGTTAATGTCCATTGAAAAGGAAGTTATAGAAAAACTTAACCATGATGACATTATTAATGACGTACTGGTAGCAAAAATAAGTACACAATTGAAACCTCTTCTGGTTGTTTAATGTAAATGGGACACTTTAGTGTTAACTACCTGCGTGAATACTTTATTGAAAGTTATTTCTAAAACAATAAGCCTGGCATTTTAATCATTCACTACACGGTTTGACTATAAAGATTTTGCTCAGCATAGACTTAAAAAATTAGAAGAAGTCACAGGTACTTAAAAATTCTACCATGAACAGTCCTCAAATAAGTAAAAAAGTCACGTATATTTTTCCTTGCAGTTACCTGTTAATATAGTTAATATGGTTGAAAACATAAATCTACCATAATTTTAAAACACTTATTTTGCCATTTTGTGACAAGCCAAAAGAAGTAGGGTAGCGTTAGTGTTAATGAAATGGGTGAAGGATTACTGGTGGAGAAGATGGAGACACTAGTGTTGTCTGGATGCCAGAACCGAATGTTATTCCCAGTCTGACTGCTCATGTAGTTGTAGGTGAAATTATTGAATATCGCTAATAGACCCAGTTGGAACGGCGTAATGGAGCAGGTCACCACTGAACTTGATAGTCTGACTCTAATTATTATGACACTTTAGTAACAGCCCTTTTAGGAGCAAGTGAGAAGAGTAGAAATAATTCCATAAAAACCTGTTTTGTTAGTTCAACCAGCCATTATGATATGTGCAATCATAAGATATTATTAATGAACTTAATTTCCAGTAAGGTAAATATTTAAACTTGAAAAAACATACAGTATATACCATCTTAAACCCTTACTAAAACTTTTCTGTGACCAGAACTCAAACATTTAGTATACCTAAATAAAACATATCACACACATTAAAACAATGGTAGTCGCAATGTTTAAAATGCCATTCATTTATGATTCAGTCCTCCTTCTTGCTGGACAAAGATTAGTAAGTTATCAACCATATATACTCAAATTGGATATTGTGATGTACTACAGTATAATAATAGCCATAATATAGTCTATTCTAAGCTATGCAATGCTCTATAGGTAATATTAGCATTTTATTGTTTAACAGAACTGAAAGATGGCCCATCATTGGTGCCAAAATGCATCTTTTTAACATACAGCTATGACAATCTGGGATCCAGCAAGAAGGAGGTCTGAACAGGCACCATCATAAACGATTGACAATTTAAATATTGTGACTACAGTAGAATCCAGAAAACTCGGCACTCGATAACCCGGCAGTCCGGATAACTCGGCCACACCCTGATAGGGCAAAATGCAGAGTGCAGTGCAAAAAACAACAGGATATTACACATTTCTTTTAAAAAGAATGTAGCCAGTTTTTGCAAAGTTGGCTAGTTAATTTTCATTATAGACAGCTTTATTGCCTTATGCCTTAGGTCTATGTATTCTCAAGCAACCAATACATACAAGTACTGTATTTTCTTTTTTAAAACCTTTCCCGATAACCCGGCATTTTCACACACTCGGCCATCCTTCGGTCCACATTAGGCCGAGTTTTCAGGACTCTACTGTGCCATTGTTTTAATTTGTATGTGATATGTTTTATTTTTGTACCGGTATGATAAATGTTTGAGTTCTGGTCCCACAAAGCTTTTAGTAAGGGTTTAAGGTGGTATGTACTGTATGTTTTTCAAGTTTTAATCGTAAGACATGTTTAAGTGTGATAATCATCCTGAGTTGAGCAACGTAACAATGCTGTACTCAGGCTGGTCAGTGGTGTTTCGGAAGAGAGTGGACTTGAACATGATGGCTCTGGATGTTTACAATCAACATAATGACTGAAGAAAAGGAACATTCAACACCCGAACCTTCTGAACGAGCTGAATTTTAAAACTACAGTGAATCAAGAAGTGGTGAGATTGTAGAGGGAAAATTTTGTGTAAAACTCGCATAACTTCCTCTGCCCAAATAAAATTTAGCCTCTTAGTATAATACAGTGGCACCCCTTAGCTAAAATTTATGGTGGTGCTCCTGAAGAAAATTTATTAAAAAACTTGATGAAATCCTAAAAGAGCAAAATAAAAACATTTTTTTATTTACTTTATTCTAAATTGTTACAGTTGAAGCTTGATCTATTCATTTAAAAATGAAATACATTCTTCTGGTTTTAATTTCCGTGAAAAGATCAATAATTTTCTCCTTGATCTGCCATGGTTAAAGTTTTCTGTTAAATAAAAGAACCGAAAAAATGAATCAAATAGAATTTCTGGAAACAGGATAATAATCTAGTTCTACACTTTATCACATTCAAGAATATGGTACATGGTCTTTAAGCACAACAATGCAGGCTACAAAAAAAAAAAAATTTACACCAGTTCGCCAGGGTCGGCACTGTGGGACCGACAGTGCGCTCTCTCCCTCGCAGGCAGTATGTAGCTTCCTATCTCCGCATGCATACAATAGTCAAACACCACGCCGCTGGAACTGTGAAATGCACAGTTCCATACAAAGATTTTTTATCTTCATAAACTAGGGGATGCCAACTGACATTAAGCTTAAGAATTATATATTGTACAAGTATAAAGAAAGAATTAAAGAAAAAAGGACTCATATTAAATTTTATCGATAATATCAAGTGGAAATAGAGAGTGCTGCAGTTCCACAGTGACTATACACAAGCTGCCACTGCTGTCCTTTATTTTCTTGTTTTAGATAGTGTATAAATAAAACCTTTCTTTTGAGAAATTATCATAGTTTGTTTTTGTATTGGCAAGTTGATTGCAGAAGTAGTAATTTTGTTTAATTACTCCTTATGCTGGTTTCTGGAGGCAAGTCCCTTCCAGAAAATTGGTTTATACGTATTGAAATTTTGCAGTATTAAGTTGATATCCATTGGACTCCTGAGATGTTAGCGATCACACCACATAGCTATCCAGCCCATCAAATCATTTATTTATCAGTAATGCGTCACTGTTGTAAGAAGTATAAAATTAAAAGCCCACCAGTAATAAGAAATTATTGAATAATTAGGCTTATGCTTTCCTCTACAGTAGAAGTTATTTCAGTTTTCAGATAATTTGCTCATTGAGATTAAGTATGAGCATTGTAATGCTGAGAACTACCAGTACCACACCATTTTAAAATTTGAATCTTAAATTATACTCTTTCGTAGTTTTACCTCTCCTTTTAGGGACCTTTATGTGGCCCAGGCCTTATAGGGCCGCAACCTGTCGGGAGAGGAATGAACAATAGATCACAACACAAGCAGACATACTTTTTTGACCAGACAAGGACATGGAGGGCCTCCCCGGATGAGTGACCAGCCCAATGCCGGGGCCACCTCCAAGACAACACGAACACATAGGACGAGACACACCATTCACACACACACTCCAAACAAGGCGAGGGTGGGGATGAAGATGATAACGACGGCCAGGTGATATCCGGGGATCACAAGGGCCTAAAGTTACCTGACATTTGTCTCACAGGTGAGGGAAAACACCAATCCTAAATTATAAGAGTCTAAAATCATTAATGAAAAATTAAAATTTACAAGAATGTTTTATTAATGCTGTCTTCTGTAAAAAAAAAATGTAATAACCAAACCAGCAGTACATGTTTTGTGATTCAAAAAAAAAGTTATATATCACATTTTCACTGCTCTGTCGTTTGATAAATGTAGCTCATATAAAAAAGTCAATCCTAAAGTTGCTGGTACATTCGTTGTTCTCGGCAATGTTAGTGATGATAATAATAATAATAATAATTACTTTTACTATTCCGTGGGTAAGAATAAATACAACTCGTAAAAGACTCTCGCACTTCAATGGGCAATAGCTAATTATTCTTTCAAAATCATAGCAAATTTTTCTTATTTTCGCATAGAAGATAATAATTAGCTTGAAATAAAATGAAAATTCTTTAACAGTTTTAGAAATGGCAAATAAATTTTATCAAAACTAGGACATTTTTCAATTTTAGTAACACTGCCATCTGGGGATGTGTACAGTTCACTATAAAGCCTACTACGACAGCTATGCCGATAAACTTGCTCGCTGTACGAATTTCATCGTCAGTAGGCCTTCCATGTGATCCAAAGTAAGTTAGTATTTTATAAAAATTTCCACTCTTTATCATTTTGGATAAACATGTGAAAATTATCTTAGATCTTGATGACCTGTACCATACGTGTACTATAAAAGCACGACTTAATAGATAGGCATCTTGCAGCATGCACGCTACTAGCGGCCGTTAGTTGAACTAGCACGGTGTATGTGCTTGTACTCGAATAAGCGGCACATTCGATTTAGTAGAGTAACAAAGCGGGAAAGCCGAATGTGGAAGGCGAAATTGTGTGTGTTGTGTTAATAGATGTTTCAAAAATTAAAACAGAACATTAAAAGTGTGGTTTTCCATCAGTTTCTGAATAGGAAGAAAGCAGAAACGCTGCGAAAATGGATTCTAGCGCTGAATTGTATAAAGTAAGCCTAAATTTCATTATTTTTTTTTCTGGTGATTTTCAAATTCCTTTTTTCAGGTTACGAAAACTTAATACCTTAAAGAGCGAATTGTTATTCTAAATAATTAGATAAAAATATAATGCTTAGGAGAAGGTAAATGACATATTTAAATTTGTTAGGACAAAATTATAAATGTACTGGTACTGTACACTATGCAGTATTGCCAGTACCAGTACCATGCATTCCTGGGAATTATGTAGGTGAAAATATTAATAAAATGGAAGAAAGCTGCTGCACTGATTATTACATTTAATTCAGTGATTCTATTACATTTAATTGAAACTGACATGGGTTTCAGGATTATGTATCCATAACAACAAGCACAGAACTAAAAGATCTGACTTGTTATACCACACTTAGGTATTTGAATTATAGCCTATTCTTCAAATATATTGTTGGATCAGAAAGAATTAAAGATATCAAAAGAAAGTAACAAATTGAAAATTTACTTATCTTATTCACCAATGTATTTATTGTATTATTGTTCTCCCTGAGCTACACTACTACCCCCAGAATTCTTTTAGATCAATTACACTTTTGGAAACAATGTTGCAATGTCTCTGTTAGTGGCATGTAACTTTGGTATTGGTAAAACCACCACCGTCTCGAGAATTACACTGCCTGTCCTATGCTTAATTTTAACATGGAGTTCAGAGTATTGTTCAATTGCCTAATTTCTCCAGTAGAGGCGACACAGTTCACATCCAGATAGCATGAAGTTCCAGCATATTTCAGTTTCCGAGTTTATACTTCAGAGGGCAACACAGAGCATACGGTAATGTAAAGGGTATTGCTGCTGGGTGTGAAAGGTGCTGCCATCTGTAATGTCGCCGAGTACGCAAAATTAGCCGTATAGGACAGGCAGTGTATACACGAGTAATACAGTCTAGAAGGCAGTGGGTAAAACTAAAAGTAATTTCCTAATTTAGCAAGATAATTCTCATAAAGATATCTACAATTTAAATTCTATCAGTATTTTCGAAGCAGTGATGGAGGAAGTCATGAATTAGCAATGACAATTAAATTTTGAAAATAAATTAATTAAGAATTAAAACTCTTTATGCTGGCTGCTCCCAGTTTCATTATTGTCAATGTCAGTATGCTAACAGAGATAATACTGACACAATATTAACAGCATCTATCTCTACCGGATGTGATCACTGTGCATCAGGTTACCAATAACATGACTTAATTTTCTATGCATGAGTCAAGCCCATGGCCAGGGTGGGCTGCCTCAGTTCATATACCCCCCAACCTCAAACCTTATTTTCAATAATGCTTATATAATAAAGTCATATTTTTCAATTCAGTTAATTTATTCACTTATTAGCATTTCATGTGATGAAAGTTACAAATAACTTCTTGCATAAGAAAAGCATTGACAAATCTCTATACTTTGAAGAGATGTAGGCTAGTGACAAGAGTAAAAATGCCTTTGAGGAATGTTATCATATATTAGCAGCAGTAAGAGATTTTGCGTTTGGTACAGCAATTTGTGAATCTAGTTTCTCTCTCCTAACAAGCATTAACAGGCCTCAAGAATGGCTAATTTAATAATGTATTTAGTATTTGAGAAGATCAGAAAAAAAGGTCGGGTAAATAGAGAAGGTTCTGAGAAAATTTAACCTTTCAGCATAAAATGAATAATAGCCTAAAGGTGATAGCTTGATTTCTTTAGTCACTTGGCTGCTCACCTTAGACACTGATATCGATGGGCCAAACTGCAACTTTAGGCACTACTTATCTTAAAAAAAAAAGTATTTAAATTTTTATAAATGACTTGAAAAATGGATTTTATGTTATAAAATTTACACCACTCCAGAAATTTGTCACTAGGCTGGATCTATGCTTAATTGTCCATAGGAAAGTTGGCAGGTGACAGGAAAAATATTTGAAATGAGACACTGTACATTCTTGGGGTTACGCCAGTGTAGGCCTACTTTGCCCATCGCTAGTCTAGTGTGTGCGGTAGGCCTACCATTATTAGAAAAAGCAGGCAATAGAAGAGTAGGTTGTTTGGAGGAAAGGAACGACATTAATACAGTGTAGAGATCTTTATTATACAATAACTGGTCAGACAATTGGCACATAAAACTTTTTAAATTCAGAACTACAGTTGACTAACATAATGTGATGAAACGGTCTTATGAAAATACTGTCAATCTTATAAAGTGAATAAACAACATAAACTCTATTTCATATTACACCACAGCACTCTTATTAGAGCCTCAAAAGAGGTTATGTAAAGCACAGTTTGGAATCACATTTACAAAGAACATCACAAGTATAATTAATTATGACAATACAACTTATCGGTTTCCTAATGGATCCACACAATCTTTGCCTTAATAGACACACTGGTACCAAATAAAAAAGCAAACAGAAGTAGACCTAAGTGTTAAGAAGGAATTTTGAAATATTCACTACCTACAGTGGAAGCATAAAAAAGTAATTCAAATTCAAGAGTAATTATCTACATCAAAATCCTTTACTGCTATCTGTCATTTCTACATCAAAATACTTTACAAGTAGGCTATCTGTCATTTCTTTTTTGTTGTTATTATTATACTTTTTAAAATTTGCTTTAAAATATTTAGATCTTCTTACTAAATAAATAAATAAATAAATAAAACGAACCTTCCAAATTATGTGTATGTGATACCTCCAAGATTGAACAATCCTATGACAGGTACCTCACTTATTACAAAAATAATATTAAATGCCATCAATTTTTGTCTATTTGTTATGGATATTTAACAGTGGTTGTATACTGGTGCTGCCAGTGAGCCAGAATTTTGTCCTGCAGAAGTTCTTTCACAAGTCTGTAAATCTACATACATAGGATTGTCACATTTTTTATGTAGCATATGCTAATTTATCTCGGCTGGTTTCAAACTCAAGAACCTGGATCAGATTTTTTCCCCCCTGCACTCTTTTACCCCTTGAGTGTCAAGCAATTATTAAGCCATGCTTGCTCCATTCCTTTTTTTAATTGCTATTCTTCCAACCTAAACTCGGATTAATCAGCCACAGAAATGGCAAATGAAAGTAGGAGCCCATAAACATAAGATCTGTGTACTCTTAGACATCTTAAGCAAGAAAGTAATGATATGATAATTTTTTTTTTAATATGGTGATAGTGATAATGATAGTTTATTAGCATCCCATTGATCATTTGGTTACAATTTCCATTGTTACATGATATAGGATTTGGTGGTTCTGTATTCATAGACTAAATCAATTTTTATACATAAGCGAATCCATGATTGTAGAATTACGGATCTACAAGACTCTTAAATAAACAACACCAATAATTAAAACGTAAGATTTATAAAGGATAGTCAAACTGAAGGAAAATACTTAAATCAAGAAAACTAAACAATTTCTACTTCATGATTATTCTGAACTTGTCAGTGTACTAATTTTTAATGTGTTGGATACTTTTGTTAAAATTAATATGAAACAAATGAAAGTTCAGGACAAAAAGGAGCAGCATACAAAATGGAGAGAAAAACATAGTCATATTATCATCATCATATCCATGGCTCGATAGGCAATGGAGAGCCAATCCAGCTAGTCAATGGCTCGCTTATGTCCATATGCATCGTGTATTTAAATTTTAAATATATAACACAAATAACACAATTTAGTGTGTAGAGAAACAGATTCAAAATTATTATTCTTTCGATATAGGATCTATAGATATATTACAGGAACAAGAGATATTCGCAGCAAGAAACTGCGATGAAGGAAACCTGTTCCTCCATGCAGGCACCATACTGTACTCTCTCATTATAGAGTGTTGGATTTCTGAAGTAGAATATGATTCAATGATTGACTGTTCTTGCCAAAACAGCATAGGAAAAAGATTTCAATAATATTATATTAATATATACTTAATAGTTATTTCTGAAAGAAATAACAATGTAAAAGGCTGATTATTAATTTTTAAATTTTCATACAACTCAAAAGTCAAGTGTAGACTTTGGATTTTAAGTAAAATCCTTAAAAGATATGTACACAAAAACGCGTATATACATGTTTCATAGGTGACACTATCTGAAATTTATGCTTTTATAAGACCTTAAAACAGCCTATTTTGATGTTAGAGCCTAATATTGCCTTTTTACATGTTTCCTCTTCAAATTCCAAATATGTTATTTTTTCTACTTTTTGTTATAAATTATACAATTTATTTAATACATATTGAATTTTTAACTCAGACTGTGCAATACATGCCATACTTAATGGCAATTCCTCAAGGTATTCTTGTTAAACCGAGGAAGTGTTGGGGGGGGGGGGGGAATATAATCAAAATTTGAATTTTTAATCATTTTGATTTAGAGATAATCCTCTAAATAAAGGATATCATTGTACAAATCCTACTATAATAGTGAATACTGCCCCTATTGATCGTAGTCTAGCCTACATAATGAAAGTGAGCAGCAATGTCTTGTCATGAAAATAATTCCTTGGACTTTCCAGGGAAATTACTTATTTTGGTTCAAACTTTGTTATCCAGTAACAAAAGAAAGGTCAGTAATATGCCTGAGTTTTTCCGTGTACCGGTACTGTCATGTTGTTTGATCATGATCATTGATGAGTGGCACGTTAATAAATATAATTCTGTATAATAAGTGAGATATTTTTAAAAACTAGCGACTTAAATGGTACTGATGATTTTATAATAGAGCCTTTTCTAGACTTTAGACACATAAAATTGTATTTTAGGACCTAAAAGTCCGAAGTCTAGTCATGAGTAATAAAACCATAAAAATGCAATATCTTTCTGTTATAATGTATGCAATTTGAGTGTGATTTAAAATATCTATTTAATACTGGAAAGTACACTAAACTATCGAGCTTGAACTGTAATAGGTTTCAAAAATAAGTTATTACATCCCCACTACTTACTGCCCCAGGCTATGGTCCATGTAGGTCCATGCATAAATATTCTCCTGCCTACTGGCTAAATTCTAGCACACTGTTAACCAGTTAAGTATTCCATTTTTAGCTTCCTAGAGAACTAAGTTCTCATGGATCAGTGTAAATTACAGCTTAAAATCACATCAGTTTCTAAGCCTACTTGTACCTTACTGTTCTGTATGTAACACAACATGACAATATTTATTTTACAAATGGAACTTTTTACAGTGAAGCAGTATAGCTTAGAAAGAAACAACTAAAAATTGAGAGAAACAAAGTTAAATGTTTAAAGACAAATATATCTTTATTTTTTGTATAGGTATAGTCTTATTTGCCTTAAAAATAGTAATGAGTTTTTAAAAATTATTCTTGTGTTAATTGTTAAAATAAACTACTTTTGTAAAGGTTTCAAACAATTTGCCATGGACAATCTTTGTCTTTCCCCTGGGGACATTCTAAGTTTTTGCCAATTTTATCACTCCCAATTGAAGATACCCTAAAATGACACTAAACGTTTTCATAATTGGGCTGCATTCTTTGTTTTTCCTCTGTGGTCTTTTAACAATGTCACAAGTGTCAAGTGACGTTGCACATGAATCAGTGCTGAAGTTGGGCCAGACGGACCGGAACAGTGCTCTGGCAAATTAAAAATCTACTCTTCATCGCTCTGGCATAAACGCAGAGGAAAAGTTACACATGAAACCAGTGTATATTTTGGCAACACTTTTTTAAAAATAAAGAACCATTATTAGAATTATGATCTCCTGTTCTTATCGGAATAGTTGCCTTGCCTGCGCGTTTGCTGTAGAATCAATGCATATGTGACAAAGTTGGTTGCATTGGCTATTGTAATGTAATTTCTATGTTATTCATTTCAAAATGTAATTTGACTATAATCTTTGGTATCATAAAATGAAAAGTAAATAAATAATTATCTGCATATAAATTTATGGATTTCTCCTAGAAAAAATTTCCAACTTCAGCACTTACTGAATGTAACAATGTACAATTATACAAATTAACATTACCATGAAAACACTGATTAATAAAGGGGTTGTTTCAAGTCTTTCAGAAACATGACAGCAAGTTTAATAATAACATATATAATATATACATTTTTCACTTTACACATAAGATAATTTATAAAACACCTCTTCCAAAATAATTACACATTTCTTTATGGTAGTCCTGAATAAGGTAGCCAAAACATTGGTACTTACTTCCCGGATTTATCTGAATTTCTATTTTGCTCACTCTTTCATGTTTGTCAAATTAATCTACATTTTTCGTTATTTTGTACACCAATTTTTAGTGCAGAAAGTGAGGATATGAAAGTTTCTATTATTTGATTCTCATTCCATTAACACAACATTTTTCAACTGGCTGATATATTTCTATAAATTCTTTGTGGTATTACACATTATACCAATGTGAGTGAGAATGATATTGAAAAATACCTACAAAATTTGGTACAATTGCATCCATATTCCACTTAAAGTTTTCAGATGATTAATCACAAAATGGGGTTAATATGTGAACCTATTTGGGAAGTATACAGTTTTGAGTGAAAATGTAAATTTTCGTAATTAATTTTATAGTAGGTGGACTAGTTTTTATATACTGCATATAACAATACTAGTCCCATATTTACAAGTACAAAAATTATTAATCTTAGTCGTAACCCATCATGCAATACAACAGTTCAAACTAAAATGTTTGAATATTAAAATTATTCAATGAGACTGCACAACAATAACTTTATTGTGCTGCGTTCTGCATGCACTAGGCTACCTGAGTAAACATACAAATAAATATGTTAATGCCATTCCCTAATAAATTCTGTGGGTACAAATTTCAAATATTATTCACAATGGATAAAGAGTTTAAGTAGTAACTAGAAATACTATATACAACTTGATATCATATAAACAAAACTACACATAAGTTAATATACTGCAAAAAAGTATTTACTCTAATGCATACCGGTACTTATGGAGTTTTAGAAACAGAAATAGCTTAATTACAATAATTATCACATATTTTGCTCGATTACACAGTTCTGCAAGTTACTTTAAGTCAAAATTACATTATCCATTGCAAATTAAGATATTTGAAATTATCTTCTATGATAAGAGTATAAAATCAAAAGAAAATACAGTACATAACATAAGGGAAATATGAGGGGTGTTCGGAAATGATTTACAATAGTAGTTTTTTGTACCTTATTTAATAATGAACATGAATCAATGTTCATGGGATATCTCAATATACTCTCCACCAACGTCAATACACCGCTGCCACCTTCCTGGCAAGTTCATTATTGCGTCACGGGTACTACGCACCCACTCGTGGATAGCTGCCTGCAATTCCTCGTTGTTGCTGAACCTTTTCCCTGGATTGGATTTTCTTCTCAGGTGTATGGTAGTGACACTATGATTCGTCACCAGTCACCAGTTTCTCCAAAAATCTAGATCATCACTGTTCATTTCCAAAAGTTGACGACAGACTTCAACTCTGTTCTCCTTCTGAGCCTGTTTGGAGAAACTGGTGACTGGTGACGAATCATGGTGTTACTACCATACACCTGAGAAGAAAAGGTTCGGCAACAACGAGGAATTGCAGGCAGCCATCCACGAGTGGGTGCGTAGTACCCCAGACAAAGATTCCATGATGCAATTAATGAAGTTGCCAGCAAGGTGGCAGCGATGTATTGACGTTGATCGAGAGTATATTGAGAGATCCCATGTACAATGATTCATGTCCATTAATAAATAAGGTACAAAAAACTATTGTAAATCATTTCCGAATGCTCCTCATAAATAAAATAACTGTTAGTATTTATCAAATTAGACCAAGACTTATTACTGTTCTAGGTATGCCAGGTTACTTTATTCTGAATGA
The DNA here is from genome assembly GCA_964059195.1 of Ectobius pallidus. NCBI lineage: Eukaryota > Metazoa > Arthropoda > Insecta > Blattodea > Ectobiidae > Ectobius > Ectobius pallidus. Next base: position 82,691,857 of record CAXKWD010000003.1, read on the forward strand.
TTCCTTTATCACTACAAAGTAATTAAATAAATGAAATTTATGTTTAAAAAGAAGCACTTGAGAATCAATGATCATAATGATTAGAGACATAAAAATTGAGCAATAATGAGGAAGAGAGAGTGATAGTGGTATCTTGCCCTTCTCAAATAGAAATCATGCACTAATTAAAACATGGCTTTGCCTTCTTAGTATTAAAGAAAATATAAATAATGCATAACTGATATGAGCAGTAAATTTAAGATAAATTTTGTTAACTGTAATAAGAATATGGTCAGTCCCACTAGACAAAAAGAAAACCTAGCTGTGGATACAAGATTCAACATAACTATATCCTTATAACTAAAATGTATTTATTGTAACTTTGATCACTGATGATGCAAGTTATTAAAAGTAAATATGATTTTAAAATATTTAAAATTATTAAAAAGCACATTCCTGTTTTTCCTAATAATGGAACTTTTAATATAGCCTTAGTTATTAATAGAGCTCGGATTTTAATAACCTGAACATACTTTAAAAATGACCTGAAAAAAATTTATTTTATTTATTTATGATGACATGATTACCCAAAAATTGATAAAAATGACTGTAAGTAATAGTATTAAGTAGGTTTATTTAATCTTCATTACAATCAGGTACCGGTACTTATGGTTATATTTTTGCTTCACCAATCAGTCCCATGAATTACTAAAATACATATTTTATAACCATTTCTACAATATTACTTGAATACAACAAACAAAGTGTTTATATAATTTATTAACTACTTCCTTTGAATTTATAATGTTATTTACTTCAATTTTGGCTAACCATTTCTTTTTAACCATAAATATAAATTTTCCAAATCTTTTTAATAAATCCATATTTTTTGTTATGCACAGCTTCTTATATGCTGTACTTTTATTAATTTTGAATAATTTACTATCAATTGATTTTCTCCTCCACATCTCCGTTTCCTTACACTCTAAAATTATATGTCCGGCAGCTTCTTCCTCGTTACATAGTGGACATATTCCTCTAGGTACCGAACCTCTCAAATTTTTCAATTTCCAGACTCCTAGCCTCCACCAGGCCAAACTTGATCTTTCTTCCACATTACATGAAAACAAATATGCTTCCATACCCCATCCTGATTTCATCTCTACATAACATTTTAGTGATTTAAAATTTCTCATCTCACAAAATATCTCCTGCCTAGCAATATCGTTACACCTTGTTTTAAAAATTAATTTGCATATAATCTGTAAGTTCCATGAACACATTCTATTCCATATTCAATTTAATCCGATACTGTTAATATTCTCTTCTAAACTCTTTCACCAATTATTAGTAACATATGTACTTTGTAAAAATGTTAAACAATCTTTTTCAAAACTATCCTCTGAGTTTGATACAATGTGATGAATAGATTTAATTTTCTTAATTAGGAATGTGCCCCTACTGTTTTCTATTCCTAATTCCAACAGAGCTGCAATATTTTCTGTAAGTATACCCAGTAACTTTTTAAATTTAATTTTTCCAAAGTTTCAGCTTCTGTATTTATATACAATGCTCTAAAAAATAGGGCATTAATCAATATTTAGGTGCAATTTTGGGGGCATTTTGTAGTATACAACATTTTTTATAATTTATAGCTCCTTTGTTTTAATGCATCTAAAAAATATTGATAAAATTTCATTTAAAAAATGTCAGCAATGGTGCAGTTTATGACCTACTGTTTAAAACTTATTGTTAGATTGATATCGTTTCAATTGGCGACTTGTGTAAAACTTTCATTTCATTCCTGATTGTATGAGTGATGGTTATTTTCAATATCATCAGAAAAAATATGCAGTCATTGAAATCCGGCTCCTAGCTATTAACATAATAGAAAGACTAAAGAGTTAATGGAAGAAAAATTTATTTTTTCCTTCACTGAACAAACAGAGTGTTAACGTTAGAAACACCCAACTTTTTCAAAATATTTCTGATAAAAGACTTGAAAGCTTTCCCGGCATTGGTTAGTATTTCTCACAACTTGTCATCTCTGTATATTTTACATTTTATCAGTCAAAATTATGTTCTATTAAATGGCTGTGAACTATCACATAAATCAACAAAGAAAAAAGTGAAAAATGATAAAAACTTATTGAATGCTAATTTTTACTTTGCCTCTGCAAGAATTCATTTTCAAAATAGTCACATACAAGCTATACCTTCTGATACCAGCAATTTATGTTTCAGGATGCTTTTAAATATGTACTGTTCACTATTGCATAAATTTGTTCATATAAATGAAAAGTTTGAAAATATATTTCTTATGACTTAGTATTAATAATTTTCTTATTTTACTACTTATACTTGATACATCCATAGAATTCTGAATGTATCAAACATCTTGTACGGAGTTTTGTTTCCTAAACTTACCATAATAGTATATCACTTATTGACTAGTTCTATAATATATTATAATGAAAGCATGAATGTAGACTATAATGCACCTATTTGTGTTAATATAAGTGATTTTATAATATAGTCACAAAAATCGTATTAAATTAGTTGAATGTTGATTTTTGTTTTTACACCAAAGCCATTAAACTAATAATATTTTGTCAAACAAGCCAATAAGGATGGAAGGTATCACCATAGAATTTTCAAAAATTAATTCATTGTAGACTTCTCTAGTGTCTCTTCAGCATTCATAGTAAAAATCTATTTTCTTAATTAAGAAAAGAAAAAAACAGCATAAAGTTTGCTACATGTTAATGCACATTAAAATTAAAATTAAACCACTAAAATAATATAAAGTTCCAAAATAATACCAAAGACTGAGAGTGGAATTTATAGAAATCCCCTGAGGTAATATGTTTACCCAACAGTTTGTTGATCTATTAGTAAATCAAATGTGAATTGAATCCTTCCCACTCCATGCATGGAGCATGGGTCCTCCTGGTAGATATTTCATTTACTGAAGGCTAATTTAGTTATGCTTATTTTTCTACAGAGGACAGATATGGTAAGCCAAATGCCCCAGTGGTCATCTAGTAGGAACTTAGACATTACTTGAACATAAAAAGGGCCAGGAAATTTGTTCCAGAGGCTCAAAGTTAGGCTTAGGTTCTTTAATGTGCTATAAATCTACCACAAAAGACTCTCTCAGAGGACTTTGTAACCAGAATTGTTACATCCTAAAAAATCCATCAACTGCAGCTGGGTTTGAACCCATGACCTTTGCTACCTTCGTATCACCAAGTCTGACCTCATTCATTAAATTCCCCTTAATAAAAATTAGATACCAGAACCCTATATGAGTTCAATTCCAAATTTATGCCTCGTGTACAGCTTAATGAGAACATATAGCAGACAGGTGCATACTCTTCTTAGTAGAATGTGTTTGAGTGGCAGGATTATCAGGTTTTTATTTTATTTCATGATTAAATGTCTAATTTACTAATATTCAGCAGATGCATTTTACACAGTAGTTATATTGATCTTCTCTACAGTGTGAATTTATGAAGTAATGGTTAAAAGAATAATTTGCGGGTGCACGAGCAAAGAGAGTTAAGTCCACCATCCTAAAAAATTGAGATATGTCCATAGAGTTATAGATAAAAATGTTCTCTACATTTGTGTTAAGTTCAATAAGTCATATTCAAAATTTTACGGTAGTTATGGATGTGTGCCTCATGGGTTTATCCATCTCTAAAGCTATGTTGGGCTGGTATAGTGTGTTAAGTCACTCTAATTCTCAGTAACAAGAAAGTGGACGTAACTCTCTTTGCCCGCGCACCCCGGAATTAAAAACATTTGAAGTATAGAAAAAAGACCATTGTAAGAGAAATTAGTTGTTAACAACCACTAAATTTAAAGCAAAAAACAAATTGACTTTTAAAAATTCGCGGGTGCGCAGGCAAAGAGAGTTAAGTCCACCATCCTAAAATATTGAGATATGTCCATAGAGTTATAGATAAAAATGTTCTCTACATTTGTGTTAAGTTCAATAAGTCATATTCAAAATTTTACGGTAATTATGGATGTGTGCCTCATGGGTTTATCCATCTCTCAAGCTATGTTAGGCTGGTATAGTGTGTTAAGTCCCTCTAATCTCAGTAACAAGAAAGTGGACTTAACTCTCTTTGCCCACGCACCCCGGAATTAACAGCATCTTCTATTTCATAGTAGCATACATAACAGTATGTTGCCATAGTTCCATTCCTCCCTGAGGTTATTCATAAATCCGTTGTAAATCCAAACCTACATGGGCTTGTTACAGTATGCATTTGCTTGCAGGGATTCTATAATTTCCAGGCTGAATAAAAAATTAAAAGAATACAAAAAAATAAAAAAAATCCATAGAACTCTTACACATGAATAGTCGGTATCATCACCAGAAGAAAAGCCGAATAATTCTAGAAAATTTAATACCATTTATGAACAGACAAGATTTCTGATTTAATGGCTGGGGTGTTAAAACTTTAACCTTAAAAGTATGATCTCATCCATTTTACTTATAAAATTAATTTTAGCTGCCATAATAACTATGTGTTAGTTACACTGACTTAACACATAGTTCTCTTATTATGTTAGAAAAATAAATTTGAGGATATGCTTAGGGACACAAAGGATGAGAAAGACAATGAGCTACAATTAAACTAAATAATACAGTTGAAGATTTTGAGAACATTTCTTATTCTAATAGCTATACACATACCAAACCCAAAAATTCTATAATGAATTTTTACATCAGCTTCTAGGTAATGACTCAATGGTTTTTACTCATAAGACAATATGGGTGGATACAATCAAGTAGATCAGTCTATTTTCATTCCGCATTTCAGGCTCATTAGATAAAGAAGGGGAAATAAGATGGCACATTCATAAGCGGCATAGGAGTTACTTCTTAATTAATACCTAATTGAATAGATACGTATATTGGGAAGAACATAGTGAAGTCATAATATATAACTAATTGAAGGTATAAAATCATTTCTGATAACAAAATGTCAAAGCCTTCATGCTCAAACTTACTTTGAAACTTTGATAATACAATCAATGTGCTATAGAAAGGTATATGTAGATATTAGCTGCCTTGTACACTGTGAAGCCTTAAAATTTGACACTTTCCTAACACTTAAATATATAGATTCAAACTAATATTTCAAGGCCTTTTAGTGGAAACAGGAAGCTAATTTTTTGAATGTATTCTTCTTATAGCATACCACCTGATCTGTTGTCAAAAAAAGAATGTACATTTGGACATGAAGTCTTTGATACTTCCTTTTAAGTGAAGGAAGAAAGAGGGCAGCACATTATAAGAAGCCAGTGGCGCCAACTTATATGGGCTTGTGGGGCTTTAGCCCACCCAATAATTTGTCGTGTATTGTTGTAATGTATTATTTGTTGCTATTATGAAAAATTGTGTTTCTTTGTTGAATCACTGTAAAGCTGCAATCAGGCTATTGTTGAATTTTATAGTACAGTCGGTCAAATAAAAAACGTCGCGCGGTATTTGATTAAGTATCACGAACGAGCATATGCGCATGTACAGGAAGACTTAAGGTTAGGTTCACACACGACTCTTGTCTATCCATGTATTTTCTTGATTATTTAGTCAGTTTTGTTCCAAAACAAACATGTATAGAAGGCTGTGGCTATATGCCTCAAATCCGCCATATTCTTGGTTGCAAATTTTTATAATATTAATAATTAATAGATTCGCGAGGAATATGTTTATTCAAGGAGCATTTTTTAAAGACTTTATTTTATAATACTGGTACTTCTAGTGCAAAATCAATTACTTACGCTCAATTTCTGCAACCAATCTAGCATCGAAATACGCGGTCTTCCGCAGATCCACGCTTCCTATGAAAACTTCCGGTCGCATTATAGTAAAGTTCCCACCACTGAGCTGCTCTTTCATAAATATGGAACCTTCTCGCTGCTTCAGAGGCCGAAAAATGCGGGTCAATTACAGCCCTAACTACACTTTCTCTCACTTTAGCATTTGTATGTGGCGATGACACAAAGAAAAATGAATTATGACAATACATTAAGTTGAATATCGTGTGTTGAGCTTTCCGCGTTGTTCATTTTTCCCTCGTTCATTTTTTCCCTCCTGTCGCATGGCCTCATATGTTCCGAAAATGGCCTGTATTTTATGTTTTTTATAGGAAACTTGTGAACTAATGCGTTAAAACTTTAATTTTAACTGCATACGAGTCCCGACGTTTTTTATTTGACCGACTGTACAATCTTCTCTTGTTGGAAATCACTCACGATTTTGAAATAGTCAAATTCATTAAAGTTCTACATCTTACTCTGTCAATGCAGTTTTACTGACAAAGAAGATGATTTACGTTGCTTGTGACGAATTTATTGAGAGAACTCCTGTCAAGAGAAGTACATCTTGCAACACTCCATGCTACATATTTTATTTTAGAAGTTGCCTAAAACTGAAAATTAAAAAATAAGTTTGCCGGTATACAATGATATAAACTTAAAAAAAAAAATGGTAACCAGGCTACACACCACTTTCTTGCCGGTTGAATTACACAATGATATTGTTATTACTAGGGCTCGGACTTTTAGGCAAATACATTTTTTTTCTATTACTTATAATTTCTGGACTTTGTCAATGTTCTGGTTGGGACCTTTGGATTCAAAATACTACTTAATTTTTTTAGATATTTTACCACATATCATGGTTAGAAATGAATATTTTGACTGTTTTTGTAAAATTGCGCCATATTTTCAATGTGTTGCGTTGTTATGTTGAGTCAGACAGTAAATCAGGGCTGATTTGGCCTTTATTAGTGCATATTTCTGTTTCCTCTCACACTGCATTACTAAGTTAGAAACAACAACACAATTGTTGACAGAATCAATAAAAGAAATCAAACACATTTAAAACAAACTTAACAAAATCAGTGGTTCAAAAGCAAAGAAAATTAAAGAAAATTCCTGTCATACCTAAATAAGAACTTGGAGCAGATGGAACATCTGAGTGTCAGTGACAATGTGTGTTACAAATATGCAAGATTAACATCCTGCGATGTTGAATGTACATTTTCAAGATATAAATCTCAGTTCCGTGAAAATCGTCACAGCTTTAAGATGCACGACTTAAGATCAACTTAAGATCTACTGCAACAGTTCCACACTTGCTGATTAGAATGACTAGATCAGTACTTCTGTAATTATTGGTTAAATAAGTTAATTGAAATAGTTTCATATTTTTTAAACATATTTTTGACTTTTTAACCACATAAAAATAAATATTTTCATTTTTATAAGCCCCTAAAAGTCCGAGCCCTAGTTATTACAAACACTGAAATCATTTCTTGCACAGTTCTATATTTATCTGTAATCATATCAATATTACATTATAAGACCATTTCACATACCTTAATAGGGGTGGGAGTGTGAAAATTTTAAAATCATTGAGCCCACTCAATGTTCTTCAAAAGTTGGCGCCACTGTAAGAAGCGACACTAAACAAAGATAGTCACCCCACATATTTCTCTAAGGATTGAGTTGAATGCAAAGTAGGCCTTGGGTTTTCAATGTTGTGGACGATGTGATTAATTTATTATTACTAGGGGGCGGATTTCTATGACCTAAAAAGAAAAGATATATGCATGCATTTATGACCTAAAAGAACATTAAAATATGACCAATAAAATTTAAAATATGACTTTACCACTTAGACATTATGTATATTTTTTAAAGTTTCATTACAATTCATTTTATTAAAATATAATGTTGATTATTTAAAATATCTGTAAATTCTCAAAAAGTATCATTATAATGCAAAATTTACAAAATATGATATGAAACTTCAAAATTTCTTTAATATGCACACAAATATGCCAAAATATGCAGTTATATGCACAATAAAAGCCATTCCATTTTCACCAGGATGCTTGGAATCGGGTTTAAATTAGTCGGAAACCTGAAATAATGCAAAAGGGAAAAATATGACATGTCATAGAAATCCGCCCCCTAATTATTACCTTTCAGGCAATTTCTACAAAAAATAATTGGAATACAATATTTCCTTAAGATATAGCATATGTGGTCCTAGGTAGAGAAAGTGAAAATTGACACGGAGATTCATAGAATCTATATGATTCTTTACATATGTCTGATATACAACAAATGTATTCAGCTTGTCAAGAATTTTTGGGTTGCATTTGGAGATTTGAGAAGTAAAGCTACTAGAGTCACAATTAAGAAATAGATATGTTAAGTAACTCTAATTACTAATTATTAACAATCAAGCATTTACTTGGTTTTCCAAAGAACGTTTTTCGAGAGCCAGTGCTTCCATTGTCAGCTTATGTCCGAACTTTGTTAAACAATGACATGCTTCAAAGATTCATAGAGAAGAGCAACATTCAAAATGTGTACCTGCAACTGACATTCAATCACACCTCCTTACAAAACAGCATGACATAACTTAAGTTGAGAACGGGAGCAATGTCTCTTGAGATGTGTTATTTGGAAAACCAAGAAAGTGAAGTTGAAACATTTGACTACATACTATTTTCTGTATATACTATATTTCTCTGTAATATATTCTGCTATACAGACTGAATCTTGAATTTTAAATCTTACATCTCCACCTAATATGTCAATTTAATATTGCTGAAGTCACTACTTTTATTTCCCTGCTAGTACTTGATGGATATTGTATACCTAGAGCACTTGGTTATTTTTCACGCACACAAATCTCTTTAAACTTGGCAAACTACCACATGCATGTATCATATGGCAGATGTAAATTTATTAGCTGCAATTTTCATTACTTAGAGGTCCTATGGTTTTTATGGCACTGAAATTGCTGAAAGCCTTCCTGTATCAAGTGACATAAATCATCCCTTGGAAATGACAGGAATTCATTTGGACTGGAACAACATATACTCAAGCCTACACTATACAAATACAGGAATTAATCTTGCACTATTACTTGTGCATAATGAATCAGTAATTGCCTAATATAAATAATATGCAAAATACACTATTCATATGCAAATGATATTTTGAACAAATATTATATTTTGCCACTTGGCCCTAGGTTGACAGAACCTCTAATAAAATTGAGCATCAGGAGCAATCCTAGGGGTAAAGCAGCCAGTGTTATAGCACAGACAACCTTTATGTGCCGAAACTCTCAAAATCTAGGAGCCTCAACCTTCTGGAACCCAAAGAGCTTCCATGGGTTGTGTAGGGAATATTTCACTTACTTTTATATTGAATCACACCGAACGTTAAGAATATACGCTACCGATCATCCAGTTCAAAACTGAGATAAAAAAACAAGTAATGAGATATTGCAAGTTTGAAGTTTGTGTTTAGTTTCCTTCATTAGGGTACGCGCAAGACGGAACCGGGATGGTCGCGTGCCGCTGGCAGCAGGAAGAATGAAGCCATGTCTTCTTACGAGGGTGAACAAGACGCAGCTTGGATGGTCTCTTGCCAGCCATCTGGACAGGCCGCAGTATGTTGGCAGATTGCTAGGTCGCTTTTTTCATGCGACCAGCCGCTAGCGTGTAGTCTAGATTCAGGCGTTGCACTTGTATACTTACGCAATCGCTACACAAACAAAGGACTGTTTATAAGTTATCCTTTGTAATTGGCTCAGACCACCAAAATAAATATTGTTACTACTCAGTGAAGGGATTGTAGAGATCAGTCATGGCTACAGTCACTGACTTGTATGGTTTATATTCAGTATTTTTGTATAATTTATAGCAACCTAATAATTTTATATTATGTTAATTTTCGTGTTGCGGGGTTAAGTGTATTCGTTTTATTGTCTTCTTGTGCTCTGAAGACTGAATACAATGGTCACACCAACTCAAGAAAACAATAATAATAATAATAATAAATTTTCTATCCATACATTGGTTCTCCATCTCAAACCGTTTAAAAAATGTATATTCCCTGCCAAAAATCTACTTTTCTTGCCGAAAAAAGTTTTTACGCCACTTTTTCGGCGAACTTTGTACCTTAACACTTAAAGTATTGTGTTTACAACGAAAACTTTTAGAAGACAAGCTGTAGAGCATTAAATTTACTATAAAATACACATTCATTTTAGTAACTCTGTGAAACAGTGAAATACTCTTGTGCCATATTTTACATGTAACTAATTTTGATGAAGCTTCCTGTAATGAGTTTGAATTCATAAACTCATTCCCATTGTCTTCTGTGTCTTCAAAACCTTATGAATGAGAATATAATAACAAAGAAATGAATATAAAAAACGAGATAATTCAGAAACTTAATCCATAACATGCGACCTGTCAGTTAGCGACCAGGCTGCGTCTTGTGCATACACACTTCATGCTCGGCGCCTGGCTCAACAGCGTAGCGACCTGGAAGGGGACCAACCAAGCTGCGTCTTGTTCGTACCCTTACGCACCTCATACACTTTCACCCCAGACTACACCTAACTTCCAATTCTAGGTAAATGGCAGTTAGCTTAGGAATAGTGACTAGTGTTAGTGGCTTTTAAAGCTGGGTTTGTTGCAGCTAGGTTAGGAATAGGAATATAGATAATAGTGTTAGTGACATGTACAACTAGGTTGGTGGCAATTAAGTTTACAATTCCAGCCTTATTTCTGGATCACGTGACCCATGCGCAACAGCCTTCCAATAGCCATTTTCTGCCATTTATAAATTATGAAAAGTGACTTCTTCATCCTTATTTTCCCAGTGTTTTGGACACTTTTCAGAAAAAAAAAACTAATGATGGTTCAATGGTTTACAAAGAAAACAGGAAGCTAAAAATCACCAATTTTGAAATTTTTTTCTGTGAACAAACATAGTGCATTATCATGGAAAAATCCTCTAAAGTTTTTAACAGGTGTGAAAAATCTGGTTTTTAACATTGGAGGCAATTTGATAATTTGGAATTAGTCTGTATTCAGAAAGAATAATCACTTTGTTTCAGTTCAATTAAGAAATGTAGCACTAAAGAACACAACATTTTTTATGTTTATATATACGTTTGGATAAATGTATGACTTACTGCAATACTGAAATAGAAAGAGTTTTGAAAGGGACATTCAGTGGTATGAGTATCTAAAAAAATATATGAAAATTAAGTTTTTTTCACTTTGAAACATGACAATCAATAAAAGATGAACACTCAAAAGATAACTTTCATTTTAATAAAAGTATTCTTTTAAATAAAAGCTAGTGGTCAATACATATGTTAACTTAACTTCTATAATAGAATGATCCGAAAATAAAAAGCAACTTAACATGCCACTGGGATAGTTGGGAACAGACAAAAGACACACTGCATTTCAGTCTAGTGCAATAACTATACAAAATGCTCACTTTGTCAAATCTCAAACGTGAAAATTAATTCTGCAAAAATGTAATCACAATGCTATGTATGTTTTATCTCCTCTATAATACTACTTTATTAATAAATAGAAACACGAAAAATATGTTTTAAAAAATTGCTACAAGGATTAAAGAGTAAAGGTTTCTATGCTGTTCACATCTTCTCACATCCATTCTTATGTCAGAATAGTTTTTCCTTAGAGCAAAACACCACAAGGAACTGGTGGAAGATTTGAGAATAAAGACCTTACTAACCAAACTTCAAGGGTTTTATAAGTTGGGCTAGGTGCATGCTTTCATACTTGCAACTATTACGATACAGTACAGGGGCACAATGCCCTCATGTATGCATGTTTATGGGTGTCTGCTCCCTAGTCTATCCTATATATATTACCCATAATTTGCATTGTATATACCCTGCTCTTTCATTTGTACACTTCCCAACATTTCAAAATCATCCCACATTTAAAAAAAAAAAAAAAAAAAGTTGCCCTGACTTATGCCCCATCCCTTGTATTTTAGTCATGGAAAAAAATTCTAGGGATGGTAATTGTCCAACCAAGTCCATAATCCAAAAAAAGAAGTAAATACAATGTACCATTTAACCTTTATCTGCTACTGACGTATATAAGTGTCACCGAAAAAAGTAATAAAAGCAGAGATATAAAATTAGTACAGTAATTATGCTTTATGTTACAATATGAGGAATTTTATGCACGCATTAGAATAGCTGTTCAAGAAAACCAGCTATTCCATTAAAATTTTCTACGTTAATTTCAAACTTATAAACCTGCTGATATGACTTGATAAATACATATATTAATATAAATTCAGTTCTGTAAAGGTTAACTCATAGAACCTATGTAGACAGACATAATTCAGAAAACACTTTTTTTTAGCTTTTGGGCATTGTGAAACATGTTTTCATGTGCTATCCTATTCCAATTTTTTTTTTACATGTGAGAGAGTAAAAAAAGCATTGGAGTAATGTGCATCCTCTTACATATATTAGGCCTATATACGTTTAGCAAAGTGATAGGATTCTGGTGGAGTATTTGGAATGAGACTGGGCTGTCAGCATACACTGCCTAAAACCCAAATTCCACTCCCACCCAGGATAAATTTTCCTCTAAAGAATTCAATATCATAACGTGTTTAATTACGTAATTATTACTGTTCAGAACATTCAGAAATTGATTTTTTCTTAAACATACAGCTCAACCAATGAAAATTAGAAAAATGGCACAATCATTTCAACAAGCTAAGACTCTAAATTGGGGAGATCCAGTAACACTAGCATGAGATCATTAGATACCTGGTTCGGACTAATACATAAAGACAAATAAAAAGGCAGTGTGATTTTAAATATCAATATGAATTTAAAAAAAAAAAAAAGAATCTCGTATCATGATTGATTCGCTTCAGAATCATAAATTTTTCAAGTTGTTAGAAGATGTCAATTTTCTGAAAGTCGAGTTAATGTCACTATACTGTATTCCCTATCATAATTCATGGGTTTCCGATTGTTGCTATCTTATTAAATTTTTTATCCAACATGGAAATTCTAAACTAAAACTCCTTGTGCTAAAACCCTGAAGGGACCAGCCCTACCCCCAACCAGTGCATCATCTACCATAGGCAGATGGCAGGATTAGGGGCTTGTGGTTAGCATGCCAACACCCATGGCTGTTAATGGTGGTTTCCATCCAACATGGGAATTAAGGTAAAATTTAGGTAATTGGAAACTACAGTTTTTTTGCATGATCCTAAACTGAGGAGACCAATACATCATATCCTCTTTAGTGTAATACACCAAAACAGAGGATGGAAGTAATAATTTAAATTGTTATTAAACTACTTCAGGATCAAAACATTTTCCAAACCATTACTAGGCACAGAAAAGTAATACAAATTTGAAAATGCATTGAAATTGAAATTAGCCTTTGACATCCCTTGAGGGCTAAGGCCTCCTGCTTTCTAGCAGGGATTGCTCAAAATTAGAACTCACTTAGGGGAGCTAGGCCTAAGGAGTCAGCTACCTTGTCCTGACCGTGCACTTTTCTTTCTATATCTATGTTTTGGTCTGATTGACCTTGTTCTGCGTTTCTTGTCTGTATTGGACTGATTAACACTGAACTTGAGCACTGTACTACAGTTTTCTTCACTTCACTAGGAGCTTCCCTAGCTCTTTCCAACCTTTGCAATCTCTTGCTCTCCTTGACCATTGAGCTCCTATTACCAACAGCTAATTCCAAACAACTGAACTTGCACTGTACAATTAGCATACTAATTTGATAACTGTCTATCAGCTATCACCTATCACCAGTGATGCAGTTTTTAATCATATTTTCATATTTGCCCTTGGGGATGTTACCTCCTTTCAAGCTCCTTGATGGAACCAAACAGCAATCTGTTTGTTGTGATACTCAGTTAGCATCTACAAATTTGTTTCGAGTCATAGCTTTTCCACATTACTGAAAGATTGTGAACTATCGTCAAAGATTATCTGTTTCAACAGACTCCTGACTGTTAGAATTTACAGTTTGTCAAATGTCAGGTTACTGAAGTTTACCACAGTTTCAGTACTATAAAGGGAACAACCAACAGCTATGAATCACTTAAGTCAACCCCCTGATTATTTCGTATAAACATGGTGTATAAACATTCCATTTATTGGTTTATTTTACAAGTATTTCTTTTCCAATTTTTAATTTCTATTGTTTCTCTTAGTGTTTTTTTTTTATTTCCAATATCTCCAGTTGAACCTTCCAAGCCTCTTCCTGTCTAATGTGAGGATGGAAACCTTCAAATAAGTGAATGTGGAAATGTCATGACTATTCCACATGAATAGCTTTTTCTGAATATAAATATTACAATTTAATTTAAAATAAAAGTATGTAAAATATAAAGTAATCCAAAAAATACCATTAGAAGAATCTGATGTGAATCACATACTTCCTCTGCCCAAATAAAGTTTGCCTCTTAGTAGCCTCTTCATGTAAATCTAATATATAAAGTCGAATGTGTGTTTGTGGATATGTGGGTATGTATGTATGTTTGTTCCTTATACAAATCTACATTTCTTTACCAATTTACACGAAATTTTGCATACATACCCAGTTAAGCCCGGGAAGTAAAGCGGTCAACATTAAAATTGAAACAAATCAGTCCTTCCCTTGAAAATTATATAATTTCTGAGAATATTATACTGAAAAAAAAATGAAATGCTGTTCAGTTGTCAAGACAACAGTGTATTGTTTACACAGTTCACATGGGGCTCTGGACACTACATAATATTGGACTTTAACGAATTCTGATGCTAACGATTTGTAAAAATAATTCTTGTGAATAAAATCCACGAAAATAAAGCACATTGTAATGCAGTCACATAACTTTCTCTACCCTCGACACAAGAAATATTTTCTCACTTCACATTTTGATGTAGAATAAGAGGTCTTATTGCAGGGACGACTTAAGTGTGTGAGTATGGTATATCAGAAGTCTGTAAATAATCCGTTCCGCTTATACGTTATCCATAGCTGTAGGCTTTGTATTATTTGAGAAATAGGGATGTTTATCATAGCCCCTAAGCATGGGATGGAACATTTTGGGTCCTATGCTCGCAGTATATTATGTCCCGGGTTTTAGGGGAGGAAAGTATGAAAGTGATATTGCATTTCTCTTTTATTTCAGCCCCGAAACGGTTTTATGGTAACATGAGAATGAGAAATAAAAATTTCCGTCAAGTCAATACAATATTATGTAATTTATGTTTCTTCTTATTTCAATTCCTCCCAAGCATGATGTGTAGAAGCAACAGAATGCAGCATTCGACATCCTCTATGAGCCATAAAAAGCTATATCTAGCGTTTTCTGGTGGAATAGTTTGAGTGTGATAAATCTTTTTCTTCATTTCAAGTTCTACATACATATTATATAAGGACCTAGAGTTTCAAAATCGAAAGTCCTCCATAAGTTAATTTCAAATTAAAAAATACAAAGCCCGGGCGACGCCGGACCTTTTCAGCTAGTTGGTTATAAAAATGAAGAGAATGTTGTTGTCACTTCATACCACATCCCCGAAAAATACATAACCCAAATAAAATCTAATGAATACATTCACGTAATTTTCTTTCCTCTAAGCATGGCCAATAAATTACATCTTTTTCACTTCACATTATGATATATAATAAGAGGCCGTTAAAGAGTGCATATTCAGTTGATGCAAAACTTTATTGTTCTCAGGTAAGACTGAGTTTCAATAAACAGTGGGTGGCTTATAATTACTTTTCCGAGAATTTTTTCAAAAAATGTTTCAAATAAAAGTTTTAGCTTTTGGTATAAGAACACCATGTACAAAGTTTAGAGAAAAACGTTAGAGCCATTTTCAAGAACACAAAATGAAACTTTCTTTTTGTAAAGTCCCCTTAAAATAAGAGAAAGTCATCGCCAATCTTCATGTCACTCCTCAGATACCAAATACAATTTTGTTTTTATATAATTTTCCATTCTGAAGCTACGCTGTTCACAAACACACATACAGACATGTTTCCAAAAATAGTATTTCTCGATTCGGAGGACCTCAAGAAGTGTATTTATGTTAAAACTTAACTTCGAATTTAGGGGTCGAAAACAATACTTTAGTACCTATGGTACAGGCAGAGGAAGTAAAAATGTCAACAAAACCATGATTCCATATACACTAATGGCATTAATATATCATTAGTTTTGGTCTAAAAATAAAATAAAATATTAATAACTGTATAACAATGCATCCCATGAAGGAAGTGAGCATACTATCCAACTACTATCCCATGTACATCCATCAGTCTTTCACTTTCATTGGCAGATAGCAAGAATAGAGGCATGACAGACATTAACAATTTTTTTCATGATTATACTGTTCCTTTCTTATACAAGCTTCTCAGGTATCCTTCAAGGCTCTGTGCATACTAAAATTGATATTTCTATTTATTCGTATGCGTACTGTATATACAGAGCCTTCATTTGGACGCGTGGCTGGCTTAACAGGAATCTGCTTGTGTGGTGCTGTGCTGCTTTTAACCGGTTTTGTTTTCTCTCCATTTTCCTTTCTCTCCATGATTGGTATGCTGTAAATGCTTGAAGAGTTATAAGGTCTATATTTTTTTAAATATACAGTGAATGTGCAGAGCTACACCATTCCTAGAAGAATTCTGTGGCATTGAACATATACAGGCATATTTTCAACAAGATTCCGTTATAGCACATACAGCTGACCTATACTTAAGATTAATTCAGGAAATTATTGATGATAGAGTCATCAGTAGGGGATATGGTCAGCATGGTCTCCAGAAACCAGATGCTATACAATTTTTATTTATGGGGAGATTAAAAAATACAGCATACTGTAATAATTTGCACATGTTGGAAAAAATGAAAGATACATAAGAAAAGAAATTTCTGTGATTTCAGAATGAGAATCAATGAGTGTTAACGCACATTTTTTAAAGAGATGTGAAAAATGTTTAGTGGCACAAGTATATTATTTCCAGGACCTTCTATGTGGTTAGAAGGTGTGTGGTTGAATTTAAGGGCAATGAATATCTGCCTCCACTGGCATACAGCATGATTAGCCGGCCACACCATCCAAACAAAGGCTTTGTATATGGTTTACATGCTTGCAGCTGAATAATTTGTTTCTCCATTTTTTGGGGAGTAAGGATAAACTGTAATTCAGAATTATTCATTCATAATGTTTATAACTTAAAAGCTCCACTTATTCTATGAATACTAAAACTAAACTCCGTGGCGCTACATCCCTGGAGGGACTTGGCCTACCACCCGACCGCTGCGTCATCTCCCGTAGGCAGATGGCAGGATTGGGGGGCATGTGGTCAGCATGCCGACACCCACGGCCGTTAATGGTGGTTTTTCTTGACCGGAGCCGCTACTTCTCTATCAAGTAGCTCCTCAATTTTGAATCATGAGGCTGAGTGCACCCCTACCAGACCTCCCTACCTCAGAAAAATCCGAGGAGGTACCGGGAATCGAACCCGGGCCGACGGATCTGTAGTCAGCGACGCTAACCACAAGACCACGCCGGCGGACATTCTATGAATACTGCTATTCTAAAATACTGATAAGATAACAAAATGACTTAGATTACGGTGGGATGATTATCTATCATAATTGGAAATTACAGTAACTGCATTTAATGTGCTGTTCAATTATACGAGAGTAAGTTCTGGCAACTATTTTATTTCTGCATACATAGCATATGTATATGGTTCTAAGTTTTATAGGCCTTCGATGTAATCACCACCATTGCTTACAACATGTCCTCAGGGATGCGGAAGTCTTTGGATCCTGTTGGCACTGCCTAATCTGTTGATGGTGTGAAGAGAGTGGTCGGTTGCCTGTAAAACATCTTCAACTGTACGAAAGTGAATCCCGCGAAGTGGCTTCTTCATCTTTGGGATTATATCAAAGTCACAGGGACTTAAATCTGGAGAGTATGGAAGGTAATAGCGCACCTCCCAGCCCCAGTGATTGAACAGTTCAGACAGAACTCTTGCTGTATGCACCCTAGCATTGTCATGCAGAATGATGGGTGGATTATCCACAAAGTGTCACCATTTTATTCTCAGAGCTGCTCGCAGATTGTTTTCCAAAAACAAACAGTAGTACTCCACATTAATGTTCTGCCTTGGGGGAATGGGATTTGCTTTTGTACAGTAGACCACTCTCTTTGCATCATCAAAAGATTAGGCAGTGCAAATGGGATCTAAAGACTTGTGCATCACTGGGAACCCGTACGCAATAGTGGTGATTACATCGAAGGCCTATAAAACTTAAAGCCATGTTCGTATGCTATATTTGGAGAAATAAAATAGCTGCCAGAACTAAAAAGTCAACCCTTGTATATTTAAAAACTTAGATCCAAAGAAAAATAAAACTTTTTGTCTGACAACAGAGATAAAAAATAGTTTCATTCTTTGGTATAAGGTAAATAGCTATAGAGGAAAGGGACTGATGGGCCCTACTTGTGGAGCTTAAATTTATGTGGCAGAATCTTTCATTCCTTAAAGCCAATCACTTAATAAGTCTAGACCTCACTAGCGTGTAGTCCTATAAGCTGTCACTCATAAGTTGCCATAGGTCACAATACCCATCATCCTACATTCTTTCTGCTGTTTGAAATTTTGTAAACTATGAAAGGGAATAGTAAACATACACTCCTCAGCAAATAAATACCTCCTGGATATTGATGGCAGACAGAATCTTTTTCTTAAGCACACTTCTTACGAAAATAGGTG
This sequence comes from Ectobius pallidus, assembly GCA_964059195.1. Classification (NCBI taxonomy): domain Eukaryota; kingdom Metazoa; phylum Arthropoda; class Insecta; order Blattodea; family Ectobiidae; genus Ectobius; species Ectobius pallidus. Next base: position 82,710,492 of record CAXKWD010000003.1, read on the forward strand.
AGGACAGCTTTTAGGTGACTAAATACAAAGAACACCAAAAGCATAATTATTTGACTGCAATTGAAGTGGGGTTGAGAATGTTTAATTTTGCTATTCCACACATGCTTCCAAAGTCTTTGATAGTTCATAGCGAAATATAATACCATTTGTCTTCAGGTGACATTAGTTTCATTTTCTTCCTGGTAACTCGAGAGAGTAGGATGATGACTTCCCCATACAACTGCAGCATCCCTGTAAAGGTAATTTAGGAATTAATGTCTCACAATGCATAGTGCATAATCAAGAAAATCACAAGCCTAATTTAAACAGAGATATTTCAGAAAATTGGCAACTTAATGATTTTATAAGTGACTATTTTATGATTTTTAGAACCTATTTTCCAATTTTTAGAGCCTATTTTAGGTACCTAAAACAGCATTTTTAGCGACCTAAAAGTCCGAAGTCTAATTATGATATATGAGCAAAAGTTTAAAAGGTAACAGTTTGTAAATCTTCACGTGTTAAACCCCTGTCCTGATGTCTTAATTTTTTTAAATATTTGTATTAGCAGGAATGTTCATATTGTAAATATAGAGGGATATATATTGCTTCTTTTAATACAGAATATTAATACAGTAGCCTACTATAAGTAGTGTAGGCCTATGCCATACAATTAAATTTTGGGTCCCTTATTTCTGGCATTTATACCTTACTAGCTTAAAAGACCCGGCGTCGTCCGGGTTTTGTATTTTGTAATTGGGAATTAGCTTATGAAGGATTTTCAATTTTAAATTCTAGGTCCTTATATAGGCATTTATAATTTGAAATAGGAAGAACGACTTATTACACTCAAACTATTCCCTCAGAAAACGCTTGATATAATTTTTTATGGCTCATAGAGGATCTAGAATTTTGCATCCCATCGCTTGTACAGTGCACAGCAAGCCTGGTAGAGGTTTAAATAAGAAGAAACAGAAATTCCTGTAACATAAAATTGTAATATCGAGGCGGGAAATTTCCCACTCTTATGTTACCATAAAGCCGTTTTGGAGATGAAATTAAACAGAAAGCATTATCACTTTCATACTTTTCTTTCCAAAAACCTGCGATATAATATAATAATATACACATTACCATACCCGGTACCTCGTTTTGTTTTCTCTATGTCCAGGGTAGAGAAAGTTATGTGATTCCATTATTTTAGTGGATTTCATTCTGTAATATTTATTTATAACATGAATTATTTTGATAACTTCTCTTATTTGTCAAAAGTGCATTTCATTCGTTTTTTCCAAGCCCACCTGATACCATTTGGCAACAACATAATCTGTGATTTGGAATGGATAATTCTATGTAAAAAGGGATTAAGTATTTTCAAAAACATTTAATTTTTGGCATTTAGAATCAGAATTTTTCAAAATCCTTTCTTAGTGAGCACCTACATTATGAAACGAAGGTACTGTCAAAATTCCAAGTCTCTACCTGTTATAGTTTAGGCTGTACGTTGATTCCTGTCATTCAGTCAATCAGTCAGTCAGTCAGTCATTCATTCAGTCAGTCAGGACAAAGGCTTTTATATATATAGAGAAGAGATTTTCATTACTAAACTAAACTCTATGGTGCTACATCCCTGAAGGAACAAGGCCTACCACCTAACCGCTGCGTCATATACCACAGGCAGATGGCAGGATTGGGGCGCATGTGGTCATAATGCCGACCATGACCGGAGCCGCTACTTCTCTATCAAGAAGCTCCTAAATTTGAATCACGAGGCTGAGTGCAGCCCATTTCAGACCGCCCTACCTCAGAGAAATCCAAGGAGGTACTGGGGATAAAATCCGGGCCGACGGATCTGTAGTCAGCAACGCTAACCACAAGATGACACCAGCAGTCATATTTTCACTTCTGTTATACTATTTTTGGCATTTATCCCTTATTTTCACTTCTGTAATACACTATTATCCCTTATTTCCACTTTCAAGACACTGTTACAGTTGTGTCCATAACTACATATAATATAAAGAGAACATTTTCTACCTAAAAAATATATTGACTGACAAGCGCAGGAACCTCACAGAAAGGAATTAATGAATTGTTGTTAGTTGTTAACAATACCAGGAAAAGTGAAGTGAAATAAACAATTTTGAACAAAAATGAACGTGCAAATTTTAGTGTATTTTTCTGTTGATTGCGCACATTTCATAATTTGATCTTGCAGGAATACATGAACATTTTGGGATTTTATAGTGAATGAAAGTCTAGTCTACTTCTGATCCTACATCAATTGTTTGAAATAAATTATTTTATTCTGATGAAAACAGTGTTCAGAAACATAACTTTTCATCATTCAACTCCTACCAATATTATTTGCATTTTTAAACAGGTTCAACTCATTTCTTACACTTAATATTATCTTGGTTAAGACATTCAAAATATTTGGTATGATACAGTACTTAATTCACTGTGTTCTTACCTTAAGCTCTTTTCTGGCAAATTGCTGACTTGATGCCATAATACTATACCCAATAGCACAGACCATGTTCGTAAAGGTCCAAGCAGAAATGCCATTGTGCCATAAGCAAGCCAGAAGAAATATGCAAAAGCCATTTGTAGAGTGAGTATAACTACAAATGGTAAATGCTGGCACAAGCGGTCTAGGAAAGAATATGGCTTTCCTGCAAGCTGAGACCTGTACCTATAAAACAACATTTCACTGTTACAACTAAAAGGAACAAGGGCATTAAAAAGATTTTTCACATTCTACAGATTCAGATGTTTCCCATCCCCTCCAAGAACAAATCTAATGTGAAACATACAATTCATGGGTGCGCGGGCAAAGAGATTTAAGTCCACCATCCACAAAAATCGAGATAGTTCCATAGACTTATAGATAATAATATTCTGCACATTTGTGTTAAGTCCATTACGTCATATTCAAACACTCTAATTCTCAGTAACAAGAAAGTGGACTTACCGGTAACTCTCTTTGCCCGCGCACCCGGGAATTTCTGTCCAAATAAAAGTATTGCCTCCTAGCATAATATATTATGTATGATATTCTCTTCATGTAAATTGGTTGAAGAGAATGTTGTTACCACACTGCATTGCATCCCGAAAAAAACACAAATCTAATACAATCTTACCTTTCCCACTTCACATTCTAATATAGAATAAGATGTCTTATTGCAAAGAGAGCATATTCAGTTGTTTCAAGTTTATTGTTCACCATGCAAGACTGATTTCTACCAATGAGTGGCTTATAGAGAATGTTTGCAAAAATTTTTTTTTTTTAAGTTTTAGCTCTTAGTATAAGCACCTCATGTACACTTGTTAAACAAAATCGTTACAGCCATTTTTTAGAAAATTGCAAAAAACGAAATTTTCTTCATGTAAAGTAAAAGAAACAAAAACTCACCGCTATTCTTCATGTCACATCCCCAGAAAATACCTAACCCAAATACAAAATTCTGTTTTTATACAATTTTTTGTTCTGGACCTGGGCTGTTCATACACAAACACACAGACATGTTCCTGAAGATAGTATTTCTGTATTCAGGGGACCTCAAAACATGTATTTATGTTAAAAACTTAACTTTGAATTTCGGGTTTGAACACAATACTTCCTCCACCTGCACCTATGATACAGTTTTTGTGAACTGTCTGTGTGGTATCTTATTTGGCTTTCCATTGTAGAAGAAAACATTTGAGTAATACAAAGAAAAATATAATTGTAATACTTCAACAAACACAAAAGAAAGCACCAACTGTTTTCAGACTAGGTCAGAAATGATCTGATGATCACTGGCTATTAAGAAAGCATACTGTATACCATTTCCTGTTACTCTCTATGCGTCGAACTCATACATCTTCCTGAGTCTAGTTTCGGAAAATAATATTCTTACTGTAATATTTTACATTGATATATAATTTTGACACTGACCTGTGATCCACACACTCAGCAAGGACCAAAGTCAAAGGGATCTGGAAAGTACACATCTGAAATATAAATTATAAAATTTTTAATCAAGATGAAAATACATTCAAATAAATTACAGAAGACAAAACATGGATTTTTGAGAAGTTCTATGGATGTAAAGGAGAGAAGAGAATAAACAGAAGTTTGAAAACTGCATGCCAATTCTGGAATTAATTTAAAGAAAAAGTGAGAGTAAAAGTGAGAGAGAGTGAGAGTGAGAGTAAGAGTGAGAGAGAGAGAGAGAGAGAGAGAGAGAGGGGGCAACTGTCATTACTATACAGCTCCATATGTACAGCTGTAACACATAGATGGAAATGTCCTATGAGGCACACTTCTAGAGCTTAAGCCCACCTTATGATCTATTGTTTGCTGCGAGTATTCTGTCTCAGATTTTACTACTAAATGACCTCGCAGAAGTTACATAGTTGCACTCACACACCATTTTAAATATATTATAATATTTAATTAACACTTGGTATTAATCGTCCCTTTGCAGAAAATGTGCAAAGGAGTCAAGTCACGTACTCAGATCATGTCCATTTAATTCCCTGCTTGTTAATCAGAGACATCATCGGGTAAAACACTCATTTATCTTGCCTTTTGACCAATAAAGGATATGAATGCTTGGTGTAGATGGAGTAGGATCTAATTACTTCATAGATATTGTAGCATTCAAGAAAGGAGCTAAAAACACTTATATTCAAAATCCAAACATTCGCTATAAATCTAACAACAATAATCAAGGCACGAATGTTGACATAGAGAAGAAAAGCATCTACGAGAGCTGCATACCATTCCTTAAAAGAAAAATACCATGCAAGATTTGGTGCCTGTCGTTTTTCATTACATGGTCTTCTGTTTGGTTCCTGAGGTACAATCTATTGCTCGGTTGCACAACAATTGCAAAATCTAGGGATCACCATAGAAGAAACCAAACATCTAACTGAAAGCATCATTTTGTTGATTCAGTATCCATCCTGAATCACCTTATTTATCCCAAAAAGTAATTGTGAGCTTCTGTTTAGAAGAGTAAGGATGAACGGTTAATATTTATGTACCGGTATGCCATGCATTTAGTAATTTTATTGTCTTGTTAGATGGAATTGTGGCAACTTGGGAAGAGGCAAGCAGCTTCATTTATGTTTATAATAAATTATTTTCTTCGTCTGTACAGAACTGACATGCGTTATATAGAGAAGCTAAAGAAAATTTGGGAAATCCATTTTTCAGTTTTCATGGATTTCATAGCATTAATAAAAATATAAAAATTTATTGTTTAAAACATTGGCCCTTATTATTTAGAATAATGCTACTTGTTTTACCTTCTATAATTAGTCTTTATTTTTTTAAATAATAGTTTATGGTAAAGGATGCATTAATAATAAAAATGGAATGCATAATCACATATTTAAATTGTGAAATTAATGATATACTCACCTGAAGGAAACCATATGCATAAGTAAAGGAGCCTGGAAGGTATGCTCCACCTATTATTGTTCCCCAAGCAAATATGATTCCTGTGTGACCTTCTATCACTTCTCCTACTGACCATGGACCTGTAAATGCAAAAATTACATTCATCCTCCAAAGCACACTTAATATTAAGTACAGCACCCTATAATCGTAAATACAGGATCAAGATAGTTTTGTAAATGCATATGTTGCACAAGCATAATTTTCTAAGATCACCAGAAGACATTTTTACTTCATATTATAAATTTGTGTTGTTTTTTTTCACATCAGGTCTTAAAATTGAGTACATGCAGCGAGTTTAAAAAATAATAAAGAATAGTGCAAACTACTAATACAGTTGCAATAGACAGAGTACTCAAGGTAGAAAGGAGAATAGTAAGAACCTGTTTAAACAAAAATTACCAAGTAAACGGAGTCTGCAGACTAGCTTCTAATGAAACAGTATATAAAGAAACAGTGACAAGAATAATGAATGAAAAAAAAAAAAAATTGGGACATAGCCTATATTACGGACACCAGAAAACAGAATTAGCAGAAAAATAATAGAAAAATTATGGAAGAGTAAGAGTAAGAAAAATATAAGATGGATTACAGAACTTAAGAAAGATATGGCAGAGCTACATATTACAATAGAGGATTTAATATACAAGGCAGACACACTCAAGATATTGAAAGACAAACACACTACACTACAGATGAAAATCAGCAAACAGAGAATAGGAAGAGTAGTTCCAGAAGCAGAAAGAAAATTGTGGTCAGTAAGGATGAAGAAGTACTGGGCTGACAAAAAGAAGAAAAACCTCAACCAGAAACCTGACTAAAGTGGCCCTATGAAGGCCAAAAAATTAAAATTAAATTATGACAATGTAAGCCCTTTCTAATTAACTCCTTAAATGTGATTTTTTCTAAAATAGGAGTTTGCCTCAAATGAGTAAAAATGCACGGTACTAAATTAGAAATACGTAGTTAATTTCCAGATGTTCATAGATCTTGTATCAAACACAATTCAAGTGTGATTCAACACAAAAGGTAATGAAACTAAGATAATTTAAGAAACTGAAAGTCACAAATTTTCAAAAGCTTAGTGATTATTATTACCAGTATAAAAGTGATTATATTATCACTAAAGCTAAGGCTGATATAGATAAATATGGATCTATTTTAGATATTGATAACAAGAAGTCAGCAGAAGTATTCAAAACATGACCTCTCTTTTCCTATATTATACAGACTTACATTTGTTTCGCCAGTTTACAAATTCACACTATTATATGTTTTTATTCCTTATGCTACGTTCACACTGAGGAATCTGTTGCAGACACAAATACTCCATACAAATCCCAGATCCATTTCCGCGATTCTTGTATCTGGATACTTATCTTATGTATCTGTTCTCTGCACAAATATCCCATGTGAGCGTTCACACTGAGGGATTTGTTGTCAGGCACAATTATGGCTTTAGATGCAGAAGGTTTGCTTTTTTCTGCTTTAAATTTATTGAAGATTCACCCAGAACAAGTTTGTAACTGACAAACACTCAATTTGCGGAAGAAAATGACAATATTATACTGTACTAATGCTGATTCAATCTTCCGAGCTCTAGGGTCACATTAGTCGGTCGTAAAAAGCAGGGATTTATATTTATCTGGGCAGTCAGCATTTTTAATTTTTACGGTAAGAATGGTTTATTAAACATTAATATTTCAGCTTTAAAGCTGTGTTCGGTCGTATAATTTTTTGTCAATTCAAGCTTGCTTAACTTTCTTTAATGGAGCGTGTTTTATGAGCCCGGAGTCTTGGAGTCAAGATGACCGGCAGGTGAGCGATAGTGGATAACTTTGATCCATTGTAGTCGATAGAGAAAGGGTTTGTTTAATCTCGCAAAATAACTGTATAATCCATATTAAAATTGTAAATTATTGTGCTTAAACTGTTTATAAGAGGTGCTAGAAGTGCCTGCCCTTCATTTACCACATATGTGACAGCTTCATAGAAAAACTGCTTTGAGATCTACACAGACACATTATATGCCACGAATCCCGCCTAGGCCTAATTCAATTCTGATGCTGTCTAATATCTTTATTTCATCAATTTTCTCAGTAAGCACATGTCGATGTTATCTTGATTATTTCATATTAAGTACAGAATCTCTTCAAGGAAGAAATGTGCCTATAACTTAGGCCTAAATTGAAATTTTCTACAAAGGTGTTATGAATGTGAAGGACAACCCTTTTAGATCGTCCCATGTTCTGTTTAGACCACTCCATAGCAAAATATCAGTGATTTTATAAAATAAAACAACGTAAATGTAGGAATATATCTCATGGGATTGATCATAACCACAAACAGAGTCAGCTGTCACAAGAAACATGACTACAGCACATGCGCAAAGAGCATTCTCGCTGGAAACTGTTCAATGTTGTCACTTTCACAACGTAAACAAGAACTTGGGGCAAAACCTTGTTTCTGGTACATTTTATTCACTGTTTGTGCCTGGGAACTAGGAATATGTTCAATAGGTTTACGACTTGTGGCAAATAGGTTTTGATACATGTGCTCGGACACATATCCTTGCAACATATTCCTCAGTGTGAACGTAGCATTAGAAGCAGGAATTACAAGGGCCATCCACAAAGTAAGTTTCTCTAGGGCCGTTTACACAAAAAAAAAAATCAAAAAAAAAAATCAAAAAAAAAAATCAAAAAAAAAAATCATGGAAATATTTATTGCAACAGATATAGCAAGTGTTCAGCTATTTTTCAACATATTCGCCACAGGAATTGAGATATTTGTCATACTGTGGGACCAACATTTGAACACTTGTGTCTTAGAAGTCTGTCGCCTGGGATTTGAACCATTGTGTGATAACCTTCTCCGTTTCTCTGTCAATCTCTACCATTCTCTGTCATTTCTTGAGGGGTAGGAAAAGATGAAAATCTCTGGATGCGCAGTCTGAGCTGTAGGGTGGAGACTTCAACACCTCCTTGCAAGTCTCTTGCAAAAGTTCGGCTAGGAGATATTTCAACATCCACCCTACAGCCTGAACCTTGCTTCCAGTGATTTCTATCTTTCCTTACACCTCAATAAATGACAGAGAATGAAACAGAAGCGGAGATGGTTGTCACATAGTGGTTCAAATCTCAGGCGGCAGACTTCTATAACACAAGTGCTCAAAAGTTGGTCCCACGGTATGACAAATGTCTCAATTCCTGTGGCATATATGTAGAAAAATAGCTGAACACTTGCTATATCTGTTCCAATAAATATTTCCACGAAATTTTGTTTTGTTTGTGTAAATGGCCCTAGGTAAACTTACTTTGTGGACGACCCTCGTATATTCATTATTCTTATGGTAATGCAGGGACTTTCTTTTCAGGATATTCAATTTGAACGAAAATGCAAAGAATTTTTGAGAATTTATTTTTTCCTGCAGCTACTGACAAGCACAAATCACGGTACATACAACAGAATGAACATAAAATTGGGGGGGAAGGTTCTTATTTTCAAGTAAACATAGTAGTTATGACTGAGATGGTGAGTAGAAAAGAAGTGATCAGTTGCGTAGAAAAAATAAAACCAGCTACTTGCATTCTCTGTATTTCTATTTCTTTAAGTTATATTGAAAAAAATACTTCTTAATATAATTCCAACATCTGTAATACTTACAGTGCCATATGTACAGAACTTGCAAGAACATTGTGAAGAGCTGTTAAAACACATGTTTTTAGAGGGTCATGACCAGGGCCTGGATTCTGATGACCTAAAATTGTTTGAAAAATGACCTATAAAATGACCCTAAATTTTAAAGAAAATGACTTAATAATTATAAAAAATTACCTAAAAACTGATATTTTATTTATAAAAAATTATTATTGTACACACAAAGTTATAGACTAAATTGTAAAAACTGTAAATAACTGGAATGTTGTGAATGTTCTTTTCTCATGGAAATTTATACTGGCACTGAGGCACTGGCGAGTCAAACTTCGGCATTTCCTTTTGTGGTCTGCCAGATTATATTATTGTTTCATTGAGGGTAAACAGTAGTGTGCAGATTATATTATCGTTTTATTGAGGGTAAACAGTTGTGTGCATTCTCAAATCCAAGGAAGTGGCATACTCTGGTGCCAAGTCAATCTAATAACAATAGTAATATAATACAAAATTTTGGGGTTTCTTTGATTCTTATTTCCGACAGAGACACGACAACACTTCAACACAGAATTTTTCCTTCTTGCATTAAACAAACAACACTTCAAAGACAGAACCGCTAGGGACAAAAAGAAAGTTAATACACTCAATGTAAATATATGAAAATGAGTAAATAAAGAAGCAATTGACACAAAAATGACAAAATAATGATGTAAAATTGAAATAAATGCCCTAAAAATATAAAATTGCATAAAATGACAAAAAATGATTTAATAAAAATGTATTTCTATAATCTAGAGGCCATGATTATGATTTATCTACAAATTGGCAATGTCTATGCCGCATCAATAAAAAGATGACATGTCACTAGAATCCGAGCCCTGGTCATGACTCACCTCAATAAATTCCTCACTATGAGCATATCCTCAATTTTCTAGATGATTGTCCAAAATGAATACAGCAAATCCCTAATTATCCCTGTTAATGGAACCATGAATAACTGAAGAACACAGCTAATTTGAATGTTAGAATTATTACTATCCTAGCTTGAAGCAATGTTGTTATGTGATTTTAATAGGCTGTAATTGTTACTAACCCTTTGAGAGCAGAATAAGGATATAACTGGGGTCAAAATTTTGAATTTCCTGCACTTTACATCACCATGTATATGGCTTCCAGAGAAAACAAGTAACATTCTCTATGCAAAATATGATGAAATAAAGTACATGAAATTTAAAATATTGCACCCAGTTGTATCCATTCGTAAGGGTTAAAAAGGAAGAAACTTGCACAGATAATCCCCAAACCAGATAGTTTGCCCACAGATAATCGGGAGTTTGCTGTAATTTATTACCTTATCCGTTTGGTTAAAGGATATTCCCCCCTCACCGAATGAATTTACGTGTTTATATGAATATTACTCTTAGGTCTACTGTCAATTGGTACTACCTAAGTACCTTATTCTTATTTTATTCAGTATTGACTGTTGGACCAAAGACATTTTTAAAATTTAATGTGTTTACCTCGTGAAGATAAGTAAATCCACAAATTTTGAAAGGAAATTGGGGTGGTTCCATTATGCATAGCATCCACTACATACATAAATATGGTATTTTGCAGTTTTAGTTACTGATTTTGCCAGAGATCATATCCTCAAATAAGCTTTCATTCTTGTAGACACTAGATTGTTTACTGTCTTAGTGTAGGCCTATATCCCTGATTAGTATAGGGTTTAATGTAATTTTATAATTAAGCGTGGTTTTCTTGCATAAACATGGATATGAAATGAAATGTTATTGGTGCTAAAAACCAATATAGTGGTAAGGCGTTACGTAAGAGGTCACTGTCACTGTCACCGTCACAGTTGACCTCTATTGCATCACAAGCTGGTCTTCACTATTCATTCAGTCTTATTATCTTCTATTTGTCCATTAACTATAATATTAACACTAGTCATCTACAGTTCTCGTGTGCTTTCCTCTCTTACCACATAATCAACATAATCCTTAAGGACAATGGTAACTCCCAACTCTCCCTTCTCTACTTAGAATTTTCCCACTACTTCTATGCATTTATCCCACCTTCACCTATTTTATTCAGATACCTGGACTCATTTCCATTAGTAGCCATGTCACCTCCCCAACGAACCGTGGATATTTGAGAGTTTACTATAAGTACACATCAAAAAATTAACAAAAAAATAAATTACTATTTATCTTTTATCAAGTTTAATCACATACGTACCCACTGGTAAATACAATGCATACAGCACCAGGGGATAGAATAGCCGATCTACTGTCGAGAGAATCCATAGTTTACGAATCCAATTCTGGAAGAAGGCAATTGGTAACCTTGGCTTTCGAAATTTATGAGCTAGAATAGAGAGCAGAACATTATCTGCAATTACAAGTGTTAGGCAAGGTGGTTTTAAATATCAAGAATTGGAAATTATTACAAACCTTTAGCGAGTCTGTGAAGGTACTTCAGTATACACAGAGGCAAAATACAAAAGGTGAGCGTTGTGCCAAAGAGGAACTGGAACTGGAAATAAGTTGTTGAAATGTTAAATAAGAATTCCAGCTTATTATCCATTTCAAATGCTATCAATATTGAGAAAAAATTTAGCACTAAGTACAGTATTAACAACAATATAATTATGTTTAACAAATAACCAAGGTACCAGAAAAGTATTATTATGGAATATAAGTAATCCATATTATAGCAGCATGATTTTAAAAATACTATATCGTTCTGTCTAAAGAGAATGGCCACATAGGTTTTCTATCTGGCTTATAATCTGAGAAGCTAATTTAAACACTCCGTCAACAGCACAGGATAATAGTAATTTTTCACTACATGTGCAACAATCAGAAGAAAATAAAAATTGTTATTCCATTCAATAGTACCTCAGGAACTTTCACAAAAATGTCAATTACAAAAAGCTAACAAAAAAAAAGTAGGGTTAAACAACAATGCATCTTGACCTTTGGCATTTAACTATATCACAGTTATTATAATTTTTTTTCTGGGGGAAAAAAAAGGGACCCTTAAAATTGAGGTGTGGCCTGTAATGGGCTGTGAATAAACAAACACTCTATTATACGGAGATATCGTTTTGATTTTGCAAAGATATGTTGCTAACCAGTGTATAATCCGAGTAGTGAGGATATTATTTTTCTGTATAAGTATAACATTTTATTTCTTCCTCTACTTGATTAATTTACTTTTTGCAGTTTGTCAAGGATTTTGTCGATGAGCAGAATGATTGAAGGGAATATTAATTTTACCATGTTCGAATTGGTTTTGAAATTTAAACTACCCATTGGGCCTTCAACATTGTTTTGGAAAGATATGCATATCATGCCCATTTAAAAAAATACAAATTTTGATGAAGGAAAAAGCTTATTTTTGTGTTATGTTGGAAACGAAGGGATTAATTTAGTGAATCTCTTTTGGAGTATGCAGTAATGAGTTGGCTGAAACACTACAAACCAAAAGGTTCTATTCCTGATGAGTAATTGTGGTTTTAAAACTTGTCTTCTTCTTCTGATGGTACTGGGCTCTGGGGTTGACTCAACATCCAACTTTAATTATTACCAAGATCAACCCTAGGGTAATTGTAGCCAGTGGATAAGGCTGTTAAACTCGCCCTATTCACATATTCTTATGCCACTTTTGTAAAATCCAGGATTCTCAAAGTCCTCCAGCTCAAATAGTCTCCAAGACCAGTAATATATACTGGAGCATCCATAACGTCATACATTTAATCGAGAAAGTTTGAAATGTGTGAGCTTTCATCCACCAGGAGATCAAATAGTCTGCTGTACTATATAAATGTATTCTTGTAACCTTATAAATCTTCTTCTGCAGTCATCAATTGATAGATGGTTTTACAGCTTCCATATTCTATGTTCTATGCAGCCCTTCATTTCTTTACATAATACACAATGAAATAATATCTCAAATACTCTATTCAGTATTATGAGTTTCTATATCTCTATACCAAATATTTTGGTGATTTAAAATTAAAAACTATAAGTTAATAATATCATATACATAATTTGCAAGGTTCATTTTATTTATTTATTTATTTATTTGGTAAGCAGTCTTCGTTCCATATAATAATAACTTAACTTAACATTCTAATACTGTACAGGCTACAGTGCCTTCCATGGACAGTCAGCACTCTCATAAATTACAACTTTGAAGAGTCACAAAGTGAGCTCCTTTCCAAGTGCATCTGGTGTGATATCGACTGAAAAGAAAAAGTCAAAATGCCAAAGGTCAAGATGCATTGTTGGTGCAATCATTTCTATGTGGTACATAAGAGTGCTTCTCTTAGTTGAAGCCAGTAGTAGTCAGCCATATGTTGCACTGCTTGCTGAGACAGCTGAAAAGGTTGATAGGTCGGTGCTTTGCTTCATTATTTTGGTGTGAGAGTGAGAGTGGTCAGCAGGGTGGCAAAGCATTTACCTGCCAACCTCTATGGCTTCCTCAGCGAGACAGTGCGCCATACTACTGCCTCATGAACTAAGTTTTTACTTAGACTGAATGTTTGAATCATTGCAAAATATTAACATAATCTATCTGCAGCATGTGCTACTGGAATGCATGATGAAGGAAAGAGGTACAACAAACTAAGCATTAGAAATTACAAATCAGTAAACATGATACTCTCTTTTAATTTGAATTGTGACTGAATTTCTACATTTACCTTATATATAATGTATCTTACCACAAGACTGATATTTGACATGAGTACTAGTCTTGGAAACAGCCTAAAACTCAGACGTGTTCCATCAATAGAAAAAGGCTGTGTACTTGTTTTTTCTCTTCCTGACTCATCCCTTATAAGAACCTGCAAAAGAAAAATATAATGTACGAATATTTTCAATAAGCCTATTCCACTACAATTCTGACAACATTATTCGCCCCTCGCAACTGTGTCTGTTAGCAAAGATAACTCCCATAAGGTAACTTGTGAAATGAACTGAATATAAGAGTCATAAATCCTGTCTTAATTCATCTGTTCAAAGCAAAAGATACAGTCCCTTTGTTTGTGAATTATCAATTGCATAGTTTATGGCTGTGGTGAATCTGAATTTCACTCTGTTGGCATTGGTTTCAATCTAATTTGAAGTAAATTACCTTGCTCAAGATTTTGAACTGATTTTTTCAACCACTTCCAAGGCAAATTCTGGTCATTTTTCAAGGGACCAGTCTGTAATGTAGGGTACTACATCTCAATTATTTTCCAATATATCTTTTAAAGGTCCCAGGTTCAAATCCTGTAGCTGGAAATTTAATATGGGTTTTTTCATGCTTTCCCCACTCGTAAAGGCAAATGCCGAATTGAATATTTACATACCATGAATCATCCTCGCCATTTCATCCTGTATCATATCCATTTAAATTAATATCAGTTAAAATTTACTCCATAAAATACACCAACAATAGAAAATAATTGACAATCAATAGTTCCATGACCTAGTGTAGACACAGATCCCGAACTCCTGATATGGCCTCATAGCTAAAAGGACTATAAATAAAGCAGAAATAAATACATAAAAAAACATCATATTTATAAGTTGAGTTTCTTGAAGTTCGCTGATTTCGTTGTCATGCAAAACCAGGGGATTACTGTGTGTATGTGTGTGTGTGTATATATACACACACACACGTATTATATTAATATAATAAGTTGTACATCTTAAAGGAAAGAAGGAAAACAAATGAAACTATAGAATATAATATTTTTGTCTTCTTAAAAGTTTGTTTCTGAAATTGGGTAGTTCAGGTATATTTTTTGTAAAAGATTTTAACGATCTTGATAAAAATTCTTACTTTAAAAAAATGTAGATTAGATCTGACAATATATCTCACTGTTACGAAAGGAAAACCATAATATACAATCTTTAACTCTAATTCTTATAAATATTAATCTACCTATATAAATAAGAATTCATATCTGTGCCTTGACCTTTTCTGAAGAATAGTTAAATAATGATTATCCAATTGAGACAGAATGATCCCATTTCTTGTATTTTCAACTTCCATTGCTGTCAAGATTTTAATTATGCCCAATTGGTTGCACAAAAATTAACAAAGTACATTCTTGTATTCTTTATTCTAGAAACATTTTAGTCTAGATATTTGTTACAGTAAATGATGAGAGTTTATAAAGAGGCATGGAAAGTAAAAATGGAATTATATATTTTAATACTAATTTTTTTAAAGAAATGAAGCATCACACAAATAGCTTGCAAAATATTTACAAAGAATATTTTAAAAAATCAACATTGCTAATTTTTTATAGAATCAACATAATTTTATGAGATTCACTACATATTCTGAAGATCTACTATTAACAATTAGAAATTCATGTATGCTATTGCCACTGTCTAGTCTTCTAATGCCATGTAAAAGAAATATATTTATACAGTACTTAAAAAAAGCCAAACTTCTGCATATTGTAATAATATTATTCAATACAATTTCTAAGATAGTTTTAAGAAAATGGTTAAGTACTGCTGGCTATGGAATTTTCAGGCCCCTGTTTGATTTCCGGTCCCCCCTTGGCTTTTTCTGAGGGTGGTCTAGAAGGAGGTGCATTCAGCCTTGTGAGGACAATGGAGGAGCTACTTGATAAAGAAGTAAGAAATCCATCAATAATGGCCGTGGGAATCAGCATGCTGACAACATGCCCCCCATTCCTGCCATCTGGCAATGATGTTCCAAGGCAGAAGTAGATGATGCTGTGATCAGATAGTAGGCTCTGTGCCTACATGGAATGTAGTGCCATAGACTTTAGTTTAGTTAGTTCATACAGTGTGAATCACAACTCTACCGACAAACTTTTTCAGAGGTTGTTGTCTGAGTGTTTTTCATATAAGGAACCCATGGTCTCTAATTGCTCGGTATCGAGTAAT
This sequence comes from Ectobius pallidus, assembly GCA_964059195.1. Lineage (NCBI taxonomy): Eukaryota > Metazoa > Arthropoda > Insecta > Blattodea > Ectobiidae > Ectobius > Ectobius pallidus. The sequence goes on from CAXKWD010000003.1 coordinate 82,726,500, forward strand.
TGCATTGCTTTCATTTCTGACCTAACTACCTTTGTACACCCAAATTACATGCTGTTTAAAGTAATTGTTCGAAATGTCAACCTTTCACGATCCCGAAAACTTCATAGCGATGCCTCATGGACTGTCGCACATGCTCTAGCATCCCAGGAGATGGTGCACATCGTCAGGGGGCTGTTATGATCCTAACAACCAGGTCCATATTAGTTTTGACAGAAGTCACATACGTTAGGCTCTTCATTTCTTCTGGGGTCACATGATATTTCAATATGTATCTATTAATTTTCAATATTCTGAGTTTGAACAGTCTATTTAGCATCCATATCTTGTTCATTGCTCTTGCCGCAGCTGCCTACTTTACATGGTGTCTGACGTCTGTAGTGTGATCTTTAAGTATTTGGAGTATTCTTTTACTCTAACAGGTTCTCCATTCTTGTAGCATGTGATGTCTTGGGTGGGTATTCTCCCTCCCTTCCTGAAAATTATCTCTGTTTTTTTCTGTTTACTGTGAAATTATTTTCCTCTGCCATTCCATTAAATTGGCAAACTAGGTCTGTAATTTCTTGCGAGATCTTGAGATTATTGCAGCATCATCTGCATGCAGATAAAATTTAATGTTATTCTTTTTCATTCATTTTCTCTGCCAGGTCTGATATTGTTACTGACTTAATAGGTCCCCTTGTTCTTTAGCACTTTATTTCTTTGCATAATAGGGTTGGAAAGCGTCTTGTCATTGTAATATACATTTTAGAGAAAATGTTCACAATTTGAGGGATTTCAACTTTTTGTGTCTATCTGTTTGTCACAGTCTCAATCACACTGAGACAGCTACACATAATTATTTGCTGCATTTGTGGACTCTTAGAGAGATTTCAAGCTCAGACTAATTTGTAAGTTGGTAAGGAGCAAGGAACATTTAAAAATAAAAATATTTCACTTAATTATGACTTTACTAGAAATTATATTTAACAAAACTTGCCTACAATAATGTTTACAACAAATTTTATTTCTGAAAAATTCCAAAATAAAAAGTCTATTAACCAAATAGGTATCTCACTTGCATAGTATGCTAGTGATTCTGTCTAAATCATGCGGTTTGTCATGGAAATTTTTAAGTAAATTTTATAAACTTTAAATTAATATTTTAAGATGGGCATCCCTTGTGTAGTATGTCTTATCCTTTCAAATCAGCTACAAGGAGATGTCTGCCATTCTTGCTGATAAATGACACATGCCAGTACAACTTCACTTTCTAAAGCATCACTAGTACCCATGATGTAAAAAAATGGGCTCTTTTGTTAATTTTTTGCTCTTTGTCCTTTTTTATTGCACGAATTTTACACAACAAGCATGCTACATCCTGAATTGAGCCTGATAAGAACACTTACATGAATTTCATGAACACCTGTAGCATATAAAAGTGGATTCCATGGCAGTACATACAGTGGACCTCTTACGTGGGTGCATCGTTGCCACACACCATCATCCACTTTTACTGAAACGCTTGTTATTGGAGACAGAGAAAATCCAAGAAGCCTGTAGAATTAAATGTACAATATATTAGAAAAATTAATTTACTGGAACTAAATTATAGTAAAATGAATCATCCAGTCAGTTAACCATCCATTAACCAAAATTTTGGCAAGGCATGTCTTAAAAACTACTGTCACTATCTTACAACCAGTAACTTCTAAGTTCCGCTTTGGAAGATAAGAATAAGCTTCTGACAGAGGTTTGATCCAGTGGTATATATAAAATATTACAACCCTTTAATCTTTGATTAAAAAATCCTGGGATAGTCTTTTGCAACTACTCTTCCCTATGCTCATTACTCCAAAAATGAGTTCCCATTATAGATTGATACGCCCATAATTACCCGGCTCTTTTTTTAATGCTGTTTTAACATATCTGAGAAATGTGGTAAATTGATTTCGAGGGTGGTTTGCATTTTCAGCACTCCCAAAATAAATGTTGGGGCCAACCCCCCTCCCCCCACTATTTATGAAGATGACTTGGGCAAGAAGAGGCTACTTTTGCATATGCAACCAGAACTTGGTTAGTTCATGAGTTTAGTTCTTAATCGATTATTCTCCCCTCTCCGTAGACTTAAATCCTATACCAGGTCTACAACTGATCAGCAGCAAATGAATGATGTAGCAATCATTCATTCCCACAAGGTAGATGCTAGGCATTTAGATTTGGATGAAATAGTAAATGAGTTCATCACTAAAAATTAAATTTGCATGCAGACATTTGTAACGAAAACATAATTTGCAAATATGCCACATGTTAAGATTTTATTAATCCTCAAGAAAAGTAGTAGTGTTGTTAATAATGCAATTATTATTGATTAAACAGACTATGAACAGAGTGTTTACATATGTTTATCAATTCGAAACATCATTTGTTCTACTGAGGGACTTTCAACATAAATTATATTTAAGCTTGAATGAGAAGTTTCTTTTTTGAGTGAGAACCCCTATAAATTTTACAAGTCAGCACCTGTGATTGTAGTCCTGCAATTTGGGGAAAATGTCCATGAAATCCGCAGAGGAGGAAAACTGTTAAAAACAGTTAAAAAAATTATCGAAGTTTTAGGGAGAAAAAAAAACAATGTACAGGTTGAAGAAAATGTTTACAAGTAGATTGATGAATTTTGAGATAACAAACGAAAATAACACACGGGGGGGGGGGGGGGGACTCACCAAACCTTAATCAGGGCTTCTGGAACAAGTTCTGTCAAAGTCAATATTAGCTGAATTTGGCAACAACAGCCCTCAAGATATACTCTACCAAAAATTGCACAAAGTAGAGAGTAAACCTGTCACAGATCAACATTCTGTAACCAAATTTCTTTTTAACTAAGCAATTCTGTCCAACATAATAGATCTAACCTGAAAATGTATTGATTTTACGGTTATTTAATGAGGGGGCTGCAACTTAGGCCTATATTGTCGCTAGTGTGCAGGAATTTTATCCTGCAGGAGTTCCTTTACATGCCTGTAAATCTAGATACATATACCTATCGTGTTTATACACACTTACAGGGCTCAGATTGAACCTGTGACCTTGAGCACAGAAAGCCAGTGCCACACAGTCTGCACCATCCAGGCCAATGAAATAAATATAAATAAGTAATTTCATAACTCAGATAGGTCTTGAAGAAGACAGCTTATACAGTTAAAAAGATAGAGTCAGACTGAAAAATTCAATGCCAATGCCAGATCTTTGGCTCTCAAGTGGCAGAGTAGCAGCATGAAGAGCCAAAGATCTGTGGTTCAAATCCTAAATTTTTCAGTCTGACTCTTCCTTTTCAGTTTAGCCTACACATGGCCAGTGTGAAAGAATTATCATTCCAGCTTATACAGTTGTTCTCACAGATACTTAAAGAAGATAGACTAATTATAAATTTTTCAGCAGAAAAACTCAATATGATTAACAGGGAGAACCAAGATTCCAGCTCAAAATTCAAAGACAATTAATAACTGAGAAAGGAAGAGTGAAACACTAGTAGTGACATAACATAACTAGTTTGGCCAAATCTTGAGAAATAAAAATTGTCAGAAAAAGATAAAAAGGTGAATATTAGAACAGATACAATATAAAACATCTATAATAAGAAAAATATGTTTTGCCATCATGAAAAAATTTAAATTCTTTCACAAACATCTCTGCCATCTCTGTTGTGCAAGATACTCAATGATATTACATAGCCTGTAATATGTCTCCCAACATTTCTCATTGCTGCCAAGAGCTTACATGCAGAGACGTAGTAACTTCTAATGTAATGTAATGTTATAAGTTTTCATACTTTTTCGCACATTTCTGGGTAGGAAAGAAGTAGACCCCCTTGCTGATATATAGGCTAACTGTTATAATTCTTCCTATTTTTCCTCACATTTCTAGGTTGAGAAAACATGACAAATTTCTATATGCTCTTTCATATGATCGTACACCTCTTTTCAACCACTACTCCATACTGTAATATATACACCATTCAACATTTTTCTTATATTTAGCCTCTTTCTAGGAACAAGCAGTTTATTATATAAATTCTGTAGGTTCTAAAGAATATTACTGCATCAAATTTGTTAATTTTTTGTGTTTGTAAAAAAGAAATCACACCTAGCAGAAAGCTACTTAATCCCAAAATACTGTGTAATGTCTTTCGAAACTTTTTGCCATGTTCTATCAGTGATGATGATGAGTGTTCTGCCCGAAGGCAGGTCCAGACCCTGGACGAAGCCATGGGGTGTATTTACTCGAATGTAATGTGCCATCGAATCTTATGTGCACCCCAATGCTGAAACTTCAAATAAAATAAATAAAAATTAAAAAAAAAAAGTTTTTCTTTGAATGTAATGCGCATCACTGGTAGGATATTTTATTGGTATCTTATCTTAGTTTTTATTTAAAACAATGGATTTGTGATTGCTGATTAACAAAAGTAGATATAACGTTTTAGTAGGATAGTGGAGGGGGATGCGGGACAATAAATACCTCCCTATTGAACATCACCGCCTTCGACAGGCTCGGTTTAACCTTGAATGTTAAAATAATATGTTAACTTTAACCTGTGTTTGTATCTACCGGTAATATGCCAATCATAAAAATGTAATGACGTCAAGAATTGCAACATTGCATTGATATGTAAGTGATCAAAGTTATCGCCGAACTACAGAACGAATTTGCGCTCTAATCTAATGCGCCATCAAATGTAATATGCACCCAAATTCTGAATGCTACAAATGGATGTGAAAGGTGCACATTAGATTCGAGTAAACACAGTAAATTTCCTTTAAAATTGAATTATTTGTTTTGTTTATAATTCGTGCAACCTCCCCCACTAACATGAATAATCAGGAGTTCTCTACACTTCTCAGCTTGTATCCAGTCTATGAACCTACATTATATTATACAAAAATAATCAATGAAGTATTCTCTTCCATAATCTACACTGCTTTTTTCAATATATAGGCCTACACAGTAGGCTACACTTCTAACAATGGCAGTCTGTGAAAAAAAAAAACAAATTTGGCCAGGTTTCCTGATACAAATAGGTAGTTAAATGGCTGGTTTTCATGCTTTTGATTAAACTTATAATGCATTAAAATTTTAATCCTTGCAGTACCTTATGTGAGTAGATAGCAACATCTTTTGAAGAGGCTCTCTTTTAGGCATTCCAAACATAGCATGTTTTGGATTTGTTACTAAAGCAACGGGCCAGTCACGATGTAATACATCAACAAATGAAAACAAACCATGATCGATAGCAATGAGCCGATACCTGCAACACAAAAGCTGTATGAGATATCAAAAATTCTCAAACTCTTTTATGACACATTTTGAGTAAACATCTATCAATACATGGGTAAGGGTTTTTTCATGAGTACATATGGTATTACTAAGGAGAATTCCCGTAGGCAGTAGGACACCAGGAATCTTAGTCATCTATCACAGAATTGTAACAGCTTCATAATTTTACCCCCCAGCCTCTGAGAAAGCAATTCCACATTCAAAATTACTCACAGTCTGTTGTCTTTCCAATCTCCCAATTCCAACTCCAGGAAACCAGCTTGTTGAAGAGTGTACATGTTCGGCACCATTCCTCCTAACGTATGGTAATGCCCACATACATAAACCAGCGACTCTTGATACTGAGATATAATTGTTCTAACACCTCCTGGCCCAGGTGAGAGTATGCATGATGTGGGATAATGTCCAAACCAAACGGTAAAATTTGTTCCTTTTCTTTTGGCATCATCTGACAGTCTCTTTACGTGTTCCATTTCTGTCTGTGATAGCACACCAACAAAATTAAATGGACGACGTGGTCCTGGTTCTAAACAAGCATCCATTGCAATAAAAGAATACAATTCTCCACCCTTTTTCATCTGATACATATAAGATTTAGGATGTGCTTTCCCTTGTATTGAATAATTTCGGTAGTAATTTTCTCTTGAAGTCAGGCTGGGTACATTGAAATTATCTGTAAAGAAAGTTAAACATCATTAATTCAAAGTCATATGTTCATGCAACAACAAGTTATATCAGCTATTATAAAGTCATGTTGTACAAGAAATATGTAGTATTTACATTGTAGGTTACTTAATACTTTAAGACCCAGTTGCATAAAAATCGCTAACTGTAGTTCAGTTTTAATCGAAGTTCAGAATTGAACCTAGTTTAATTCGCTGCTCGAGTTGTTTAACGCTAATTGTAGATCACACGAATTTGGTTTAGTGCTAATCGAAGATCACAGAAAGACGTTTGACAACAGCGCCAGTTCGAGAGAAATAAATATTATCGCATCGAATGTCAGTTGTCTAAGCTGTTAAATTTTTTTGGTCTCAGTTAATGCTACGTAATTGTCTGTTGTTGTTACAGCTAATTAGTAAAAGGAAAATGGATAAGAAAAAAAAGAAGCGATCCCGTACACCAACTTTAAATTTGTTTTGCATACAATCTGTAATATGATAAAGGATAAACTTAATTTTTTCTCACAGATAAAAATCAATTTTATTCCAAATCAGTTCATGATCAACTGAACGGTATAGATAAGAAAATCTAGATTGCAATCCTAATGCTCAGAAGGATTAGACTAATTGGAATCTATGTATGGAAAAAAAACCACCACTAAGGCTTATAATGAGAGAACCTTAAGCTTGAATTAATCATTGTAGTTCACACAAGTACTCTTGTGTTCATTAATGTGACCACCAGACATTTTAAGATCATGTTTACACAGCATTTTTGGACTAGATACCTAAATTGTAACTTGCCACTTAGTAAAAAAATTAGCATGTCTATGCAAGGTAGATTCATTATCGATAAACTACTGGTAGTAAATGTGAAATACAATACTTATAAAATTACATACCATGATTGCCTCTAATATCCAGCCACTTAGTCTTTTCAGTCACCTTACAAGACTCAAGCACATCCTTGTAAATCTCCCATTCCTGGACATATTGTCGTGATCCCATGTTGTCTTCTGATTTTGCATCTGTCAGATCACCTGAAATCAATTACCGTATTTAATTGAAAATAATTTATGGTCCTATTCTTTCCACTATACTTTTACTAAAAGAAAATATAATATAAACAATGACACTTATTTATAATAGTGGATAAAACAATCTTTTTACAACACACAACGTTTCAACCTGCCCTCCAGGCCTTTCAATTCAGTACACTTGAGAAAGGCCTGGAGGGCAGGTTGAAACGTTGTGTTTTGTAAAAAGATTGTTTTATCGACTATTATAAATAAGTGTAATTGTTTATATTATATTTTGTTTTAATTACCGTATTTATTTACTTAGTACTGCTGTCCAAAATTACAAACCCTCTTTACGCATGAATAATAGATTATATGGGTTTTTTATTTTTTTTTATTTATTCAGCATGTTCCATTGCATGTGATGCAATACTACATGCTTTTTTTAATTATAATGTTCCAATAAATATCTTACAATTAAACAGAGTACAATATTTGAAATCCGATGGCTACAGTTAATATTACTTCTATCTAATCTTGCACTACATTATGTAACCTATTCCTATTTACAATATTTACATGTTATACTTATTGGTCATATTACTATAATTACTTTACATAACTTTGTTTAGTGACACCTCAGTGCGATGACATTATAATAACTCAAAGTTTACATTGTTAACAAAATCCAGGAAAGGTTTTTTGTGTTTCATTAACATGTCGCTTTTTGAAACTGGCCATTTTCCTCCTTTGATCGAGATCTTAGCCTTCAGGCAATTTCTTTCTTTAGTTAGTATTATGCATTCGTAGATTATATGGTCTACAGTTTGCATAGCTGGGTTGCATGGGCACTGTGGATTATCCATTATCTTGAACCTGTGATAGTAGGATCGCAATCTTCCATGGCCCGTGACGAAAACTGTAAAGTTTGGAGTTACTGATATCTTGAATTGTAGTCTGTCTTTTACACTGGGGAAGAATGACTTAGTCACGGTTGCCTTCGTTGTTGTTTGCCACTGCCTTTCCCATTTGTTTAGTGTAGTTTCCTGTAATTCTTTTAAGACTTGACTTTTGGGGATTTTGTTGTAGCAGACTGGTATCTGGTTGTCGTTAGCCACTTGTTTCGCTAGTTGGTCCGCTAGTTCATTTCCGTGATGTCCTGCATGAGCCTTTATCCAGCTTAGTGCAATTTCCCAATTATTTTGTTTGAGGATCCTGATTTTGCTCCTGATACTCTCTATTAATTGGTTGTGGTTACTGGAGTTGTTGAGTGAGTCTATGGTGATCTGACTGTCTGTATAAATTGCTACGGCTCCTTGTTCTTTTCCGTTGGTGCCTTCTGGTATTGTCTCTAAAGCCTCAAGTAAGCAATCTGTTCTGCTTGGTTGTTTGAGCAGCGGTTATGTAGTCTGTACTTCAAAGTTCGAGTTAATATGTGGTTCCTGAATATTGCAACTCCAGAAGACTATATGGGTTATATTTTGCCATTCTATATCTGTGGTAAAATCAGACTGTTTTGATATTAAACACTTATACATTTCGTAAAATCCTTCCAGTTTTGGCAAATCTCAAAAATATTTGTTCAGCACACTTGATACCTAGAATATAATATAACATATTCTAATGAATAAAATAATAAAATCAGGTAAACTGATGTAACAAAGTGCCAGTATATTTTTGTTTAATCAGTTATGACTGCAATTATGATATGCAGAATATATTTTTTTAAATTGATTTCCAAGTTAAGCTCCAGATTTATTCATTAAGCAGGGCTTACGGAAGAAGAAAGGTCTACCATCTCGGCCACCTGGGTAATTTTAACGGTCTAGTTGGATAAGCGCATGTATTTAGTGTTTTTTGTCAAAGCTACCTGTATTTTAATTTCCAAGGCCTTATAAGATCACAGTAAAACAATAGGCTATGTTGTCAAGATAACTGAATTTCATTTTTTTTTATAAATTCTTTCGAATACGTATATTACCATAAAATAGGCACTAAATTGAGCATTACTCCGAAACAGTTCAACCGATTTTATCCATTATGAATAGACGTCTTCCCATGGACATTATAAATGTGTATACCAAGTTTCATAAAAATCCGGTAAAGCGTATTTGAGTTACCGCGTCCTTAAAATATACACTAAATTGGGTTTTACTCCGGTACCGGTCTACCGATTTGGTCCAATATCAGTAGAAGTCTTCCCATGTACATGATAAATGTGTATACAAAGTTTCAGGAAAATCCAATAAAGCATATTTGAGTTATCGCGACTTCTTATATATTAACATAAAAGATACTAAATTGGGTATTATTCCGGTACTGGCCAACCGATTTGGTCGAATATCAATAGACGTCTTTTCATGGATATTATAAATGCGTATACGAAGTTTCATAAAAATCCAATAAAGCGTATTTGAGTTATTGCGCCTTTAAAATATACACTAAATTGGGTTTTACTCCGGTACCGGTCAACAGATTAGGTTCAAATTCAATAGGGTACTTTTCATGGGCGTCATAAATGCGTATACCAAGTTTCATGAAAATCCTATACAGCGTATTTGAGCTATGGTGTCTTTCTAATATAATCAATTAAAATAGGCACTAAATTGGGTATTACTCCGGTACCGGTGAACCGATTTGGGTCAATATCAATAGGGTTCTTCCCATGCACATTATAAATGTGTTTTCCAAGTTTCATGAAAATCCGGAAAAGCGTATTTGAGTTATGGTGCGTACAGACACACGGACAGACAGACAGACGGACAGACATTTTTTCGTCCCCCACACAATCTCATAAAGTACCATACTGGCACTTAAAAATAGACTTGATGCCAGCAACTCAACAATTTTTTATTTTGATACTTGCTTAGGCCTTTTGAAAATTTCCGCCATCTTCAGGGAATCTTCTTTTGCTGGTTTGGATGTCTCAGTAATTGAAACCAAAACTGCATTGTCTTACATCTTGCCACATGTATAAAATCAAATGTCTAAAAGCTTTATAAAAATCACTATCACTGAATCGTCCTCAGCTATATCTCCCTCCTGTGGCCTCTTTGATCGAAGAATGATCTATAATGAGGGTATAGCCTATGTCTATCATAATTTTTAAAATATAGGTTTGACTAAAATTGGCTTTAATCTCTCAGGAAATATTTCAGTAGAGTATGAGTGATTACTGATGTGACTGAGTGGTTTGCTTAATTCAGAATAACATTTTAGAATAGCATGTTGTGTCTATTTCATCTCAGCCATGTGTTGTGCATTTAAGGGCTTTAATGATTTTTTCAAATTATAATGGTGTGTTGGGGATTATTCTTAACTCACATGTCAGATTTATGTATCCATTTTTTTAACTGTTCAACAATTATGCTTTTATCTCAGCAATGGTAAAAAATAGGCATTAAATGAATTTGCAGTAGGTTTTAGGTTAAGCTTTCAGTAGTATTGGTTAATGACAGATTTTCAGTCTTATTTCACCGAACATATATGTTACCGGCAATGTGTGAAATCTGGCATTCTACAGAATGCCTAGGTAATTTATAGAATGCCTAGGCATTGTACACTTTGCCAGATTGTCTGCCAGCAAAGTACAGTATATAGCATGCCTAATCCTACCACCACTGTTTAATAATAAAGACAATGATGATAATTGAACTCAGATCGGAAGGACAAAATATACTAAATGCATAAAGAGGAACTAATATGTCGATGGAGTAGAATTGAGGATAAATTTGTATAACAGTTTTAAAAAATGCAAACAACCAAATACCCTGAACTGAAATTATTAACAAAATCACTTTGCACGAAATAATTTCTACTTTATGTCACAAATATTTAGTGTAGAATAACTCATACAAAATGTATTTAGACTTTTTTGAAATAGGAGAATTAAATAGTCTGCTAAATTTGCTATGCAAGATTCGTTATCGTTATATTCTGATAAAATACGTTTTCGTAAAAAAAAAACACACATTTTCTGAAATCAACATTCTATATTGAAATAGCCTATAGTGTAATGAAACAATGACAACTGTGATTATGTAGTAGGACTTCCTTGTATGAATAAGACAGCTTGCTGAGAAAATTAGGTTGCAATTTCACTGGTGAATACTTACTGTAACAAGTACTTCAATCTCAGTTCTACCACAGTATAAGTATTAATACAGTACAGAAACTCAGCCCGTTTTTCTGCCAGCCGAGCATGCGCGCGCATTTACTAGCGATCGTAGCGGCCATTATGTAAGACTACAGAAACTACTCCGGGAAGTATGTAAATAAATAGGAGTGTTGTATTTATCAGAACACGCTATATTCGAAAGGACCTTATTATTCGGCTGTAAATTTCAGTAATAATAAAAGACAAAATCCTGAATTGCATTTCTTCACTTTCTTGAAACATCCAGAAAGGTAAGAACGAAAATAAGTAATATTTATTGTAGGTCTACTGGCTTACTCGTGATTCTGGTGTGGTTATGTTTCAAGTTACTTTAATGTAATATTTTTATATTTTATTCTGTTGTAATGATTTCTGGTGTATAAAATAGGTCATTAATGGTCGACAAGAAAACCTAGTAACAAAATATGTAAAATATTTGAGTGAAAATAACCGTCTATGCTTGACACACGCCGAAAACAGAGTTTATGAATTCCTATAAAAACTCGTTAAAACTGCTGTACCGACGGTGTCTTCAATTCCAAATGCTCCTGAATTTTTTGTTTTGTTTAATGAAGTCCATCCTGCAGTAATTGACGCTACATAGACCTACAATAAATTGAAGTCATATATTGCCATATAAGGCAAAGAATCAAAATACACTGTCAACAATGACGTGCAGGATGAACAACGTGACAGACCTATAATATAATTTACGTAATTAATATGTAGGCTATTTACTATCATAATTTGAATTATAAATTATATTAAAGGGCAATGATTTTAAAGAAAAAATACTAGGCTTAGGTACAGTCCTTAACAGTAGCCTATTTAGGTATTGTTTACCTCTTCTTAACTAGAATATAATACATTATCGGTTTTATTATTTCTTAAAATTAAAATTAGATTTGCATTAAATAAAAATATTCTGTATTTTTCTCTTTTAACATAACATATTTTGCGATGTGTTTATGTATTTTCCCAAGCCATTTCATATGATGAGAATGTAGCTTTACTCAATCTCCGCATGGAGCGCTAGTGTCGTCCAGTCAGCATGTTGTCATAGGACTTTTAACACACAGTTTCTTTACTGTATTAATACTTATACTGTGGTTCTACTTTCATTGTTTTCCGGTAAGAATATCCTGTGCTTTATTTCGTAGTTTTGTTCTTTCAGTTTCAAATGCATATTAATTAATAAGGGCTTTTCATCTTGTTCCCTTTTAACACTTTGTGTAAACGGTACTGGTCATTCTGTATAATGCCTAGGAATTGTATAGAATACCTAGGAAAAGTACATAACATTTTCACAAAAAACTTATATTTCACAGTTTGCCTAAAACCATCAGTCATTCTACACATTACCTAGGCATTGTATAGAATACCGGGATTTCACACAATGCCGGTAACATATATATCATTATCATGATATATATATTGAGATATATGAGATGTATTATTAATTGTGTAAAATTGTTAATATATGAGCATCGTGGTGGAAGGCCATTACTATACGAGGGTGTATCAATAAATATCCGGACTGATTTTATTGTACTTAAATAAACCGCCTTAGAACGAAACGGCTGCTAGCTGCGGAAAGGTGAATCCTTCGTCTAGCAGTGCTGTGAATCCCAGTCATGCAGAACGATTCAGTTAGGAGTTACACCCGGATATCGCAGGTGGTGTTTACTGTACCCAACATGGAACTGAAATTGCAACAGTGGGTGGCTTGTAACAACCCTTCAGAGATTTAAAAAAAAAAAAAGTTTCAAATAAAAGTTTTAGCTCTCAGTAAAAGGAACACATGTGCAAATTTTAAAGAAAATCGTTAGAGCCGTTTTCGAGAAAATCACGAAAAACGAAAATTTCTTCATATAAAGTCCCCTTAAAAATAAGAGAAACTTATCGCCAATCCTCGGCTCACCTCTTCAGAAGGTACCTGACCTAAATACGAAATTTTGTTTTCATACGATTTTCGGTTTTGGAGCTAGCCTGTTCACAGACTTTCCACACACACACACACACACACACAGACAGACAGACACACAGACACACAGACATGTTTCCAAAAATAGCATTTTTGGATTTAGGGGGCCTTAAAACGTGTATTTATGTCAAAAACTCAACTTCGAATTTGGGGGTCGAAAACAATAGCCTACTTCCTCTTATATATATTGGAAGTTTACACAGTGAAGCTATATTATAAAGGATATAATATTGAGTTGGGTCTAGCACGTATACTTGACTTTTTGTATAAATACCTGAACTAGTTTCGAAGACTATCGTCATTCATAATCATCAGATTAACACCAACTCATGTCAGTTGGTGTTAATCTGATGATTATGAATGACGGTGGTCTTCGAAACTAGTTCAGGTATTTATACAAAAAGTGAAGTGTACGTGCTAGACCCAACTCAATATTATATCCTTTATAATACTTCCTCTACCTATAGTACCCATGGTACGGGCAGAGGAAGTAAAAAACTTTTAAAGCTGATAAAATGTTCAAATGGAAGTATACTGTCACTCTTCGTAGCTAACTGCAATGGTAAAAGTTCATACTTCTTGATGTTTGAAAAAGTCAAACTTACATGATTATTATTTATGAATCTTCTGGTTTTTGTTTTCTTCGTATTAAACTTTTCAAAGTCAACAAGTCACATCAACAAATGAGATGCATTTTGATACGTTTCATGTATCATCATCAGTTGTCGTTTTTATTCCTAGATGTTTAACAAATGAACTTGTTCAGTTCATAAGTAACATAGTAAGCAGTTTTAACATTAAAAGAACAAGCATTATTCTCAGCAATATCTCTTATATGTATAATAACTTGTCATCACAAGGTTTATTCCTTAAAACAAAATCTATTACATTTCATATAAGCTATAGACAAAAATCAATGCATGAAAACAACATTGTAGCACCATAGATTGAACGTTGCACAAGAAGCCTATTACATAATCAGGTGAATAATCAATACCATAAACTGCTTCCTACTTTATGCATGTATAAATTAATTTTGTCTTTTATGCCATTAATAAATGTTATAACTGGCATCATTATATGTAATTTTTCGTATTCAGCAATACACTGTCTTCACTAGTCCTACAAAAGCTACTAGTACTTTGGCGGAAATATATATATATATAGTCTTAATAAACGTATACTAGTTAGAAAAGTTAATATGCTTCATAATGAAGTTTATCAATTTGTAATGTACGGTATTGTCTATGGGAATTTGATTGAGTGACTAAGAGATTCACCATGATGACCCCATAACCGGCCTTACTAACTTGTATAAAGCATGTAGGCTTTAGGGCAACAACTTGGTCTACAAAGGGACTCTTAAACACAGATTTTCAAACAATCCAAATGCAGATTACAGCCTCAGAAAGAATATTCGGTGAAAGATAGATTTATGCCGCGCACCAGCGAAGCTCCACCCGCTCTTGCCTGCCCGCCCGCTCATTTCACCTTGCTGACCCTCGCTTCCGAGTCAATGCGCAGGCTACTGCTTGCTTCCCCTACATTTCCTATCACAGCTATGTACTTGCTCAGTGCCAATACTGCAGCTCACTGTTGTAGCCTTTGTCACATACGTATGAAGCATGTTAAATTAAGACCGCAACATAAAATAAAACAAATATTGGTAAAAGATAGATTTATGCCACACCAGGCAAGATCTGCCCGCCGGATCCTTCCCCTCGCTTCTGAGTCTGCGCACGCACCTCACTATTGTACCATGGCTTACTTGACAGTTGTAACGATGTTTTATGAAAGGTGTGGAAGTGTAAAAAGCTTTTGCATTTAGTTAAATAGGCTAATGATAGGTAAATTCTAGGTCAGCGACAGGTTTTGTTAGGTTAGCAACGTTATGTTGGTTTAGGAGCAACATACTGAATA
The DNA here is from genome assembly GCA_964059195.1 of Ectobius pallidus. Lineage (NCBI taxonomy): Eukaryota > Metazoa > Arthropoda > Insecta > Blattodea > Ectobiidae > Ectobius > Ectobius pallidus. Next base: position 82,741,554 of record CAXKWD010000003.1, read on the forward strand.
GCGCGAGGTTTATGTCTCACTTTGAATCTCTTCTGCAATGAAACCCTAAACCCCGCCTTCCGAGGCAGGTCCCATTAGACAGTTGGTGGGAGGAGCCTAGTGTGCAGCATAAAACTATTTTTTCCCGAATATTCATAACATACTGTGACACTGAGACAGGAACAAAAAGGAAGACAAGAAGCAACATAAACAATGCAGTTTTAGAATTGTGATGCAGGGGGATAGCATATCTTTCAGGTCTGTGCACCAATAAGGAATACTATCCACTGAAACTATAGATTACCTGAAGCCAATACTACAGTAGGTTTGATTGCATTCAGCGTGAGGTCACAGAACTCTTTCAGTTCTGATATTCTAGTCTCATCATGAAATATGCTAATGTGGATGTCAGATATCTGAAAAAATAATTCAATCAGTAAGAATTTATCGTACTCCCTACTTATTAAGAGTTTTCAGATGGGTATAAGTCAACATTTCATTAAACAGACCTGCAGGAACCAGATCAAGTGCTCTGGTGAAGCACTTAGAGTTAAATTTTGGGGAATCACTTCAGTATCTCTGTCCCTAATATCCCTATGATTTGTATAATGAGCCGCTGTTATATCGTCACCCACAGAAATTAAATTTGATATATTTGCCACAAAAACAGAGAGCACTAGAACGAAGACTAGAAAAATTATAGCTGTCTTCGAAACAGGCATCTTGTTCTAAATAATACTGTGGACCAAAATCACTGAAATGATTCAACATGTTAAATTTTTACGTGTGCATTCATTCATAAAGTTATCTCGTAAAATCGCAGAGGTTAACATTAATACAAAGCATAACCTCACACCGTAATCTTGAGCCGAAAAATATCAGTCCCCCAATTTTGCATGTCAACCACTCACGAATCCAAGCTTGCCAATACCAGTTTGCTTCTTGGCCCCCCCAGCAATATAGCGAATCGCGAATGAGAACATACACAATTGCGTGGGATGTGCAAATTGTGTTATCTGCTTTACACAGTTAGATTGGCGACATGAAAATACTCAGAGCTAACAACACTTGATATAGAAAAAACGCTACTGTTAACGTGAAAACAGTGACAGGCTGACAGCAGACTACAGTTCACGGATAGAATTTACCATACATTAATCTGGTCAATACTGTTGGGATTTCTTTGTTGGCAAATTAACTGTTACAGTATAATTATGCATGTGACAACACAAATGGCGGAATAAAGTTATTACATTTAGAGTAATTAATTTCTGTACTATTGTTTTCCGGTGGTTTCAATAGAACAAATGAATTATGAGTTGTATCTTGTATGGCGGAACATATGAAATCCTATTTGTTGCGATCACGCGATCCATGCTTGGAACCACCTAAAACTAAACTCCGTGGCGCTACATCCCTGGAGGGACTTGGCATACCACTCGACCGCTGCGTCAGCTACCAAAGGCAGATGGCAGGATTGGGGGGCATGTGGTCAGCATGCCGACACCCACGGCCGTTAATGGTGGTTTTCAGGACCGGAGCCGCTACTTCACCCAAATGGCTAATCAATTTGAATCACGAGGCTGAGTGCACCCCTGCCAGACCTCCCTACCTCAGAAAAATCCGACGAGGTACCGGGAATCGAACCCGGGCCGACGGATCTGTAGTCAGCGACACTAACCACAAGACTATGCCGGCGGTCCCTTGGAACCATCATCATGGAGAAATAAGTTACATCTGTCATTTTCGGGGCTACACGAGTCAGCTATCCTAATTTTCGGTAGAATGAAAATTTAAGGATTTTAGATTTTTGTATGTCCTCCTAGACATTTTCTGTTGTCAAATTAATTTCCCGTGGTCTTTCAATTATGTGCCAATATTGTTCACATTTCAGCATTATATTAAATTTGCTTTTTAGGATGACAGTGTACACAGTGACGATAACTTGTTATAGGCCTGCGCAAAAGCTAATATATTGGAAATGGAAGAAAGGTTTAATAATTACTATGTTTTCATTAGTGATGGGAGTTCTCGAGTGAAAAAACCAGAATTATTTGATTTTTTAACATTCTCAAGATATCAGGAATCCTATAAAAAGTATTTGAATTATTCGATGCTATGAGAAGCATGAAATGAGTGAGTTTCTCAAGTAATCATGCAGTCATATCTCCATCTTGTATCACTTCGGTTAACTTTGTTAGCGTGGTATCAGTTTTGTAGGCATGAAAGGCATATATATATATATATATATATATATATATATATAAAAACGCACAGCTACTATCTGCACAATGTTGCCAGCATGATGATTTTTAACACACTATCGCATGGCAGATGAGACAGCATTATTATCTTACGGATTTTTACTCTGTGAACCCCTGCGCCATGTGTGAGGCAAATTAAATTAATTATTTTATGACCGGGTTTCCACTGTTATTGTACAGTAACACTTAAGGGGTAGATAATAATCTATTGGTATTCATGACACCACAGAACATTGTTTCTGTTGTACATTACATGAGAGTATGTTTGGAGAATAATTCCTCTGTCACTGAAATTTGAACTCTGGCTAGCTTAGTTGGTAGAGTATCGGCATGGAAAGCTGATGGTCATGGGTTCAAATACCAGTATCAGAGGATATTTTTTTATAAAGTATTCTCATTTTACATTGCAATTAGAAATCTTACAAGGATGTAACATGAAACGACAATATTCTTTTATTTTCACTCCACTTGAAAGAAATTAGCAATTTTCTAAAAATTGCATGTAACAAATTTGTTAAATTTTGTATGGAGACACCCACATGTCGCCACATGTTTCTGATCCTTTCCAACACTCATGAAGAGATACCCAGATTTGCCATGGAAGGAAGTATACTTTGCAAATTGACAAAATTTTCTTTCTATCGATCTCAAAGATAGGATAAGAATTATGCTTTGAAGTTAGCTCTGCACAACGAAAAGAAGTAGATAAAAAAATGCTATTTATCAGCCAACAACCACATATTATAAAGGTGAATATCTTCTCAACCACATAGAATTTGGGCTGCTGATAGCTACTGGCCGAACAATTCCAAAACCCTTTGCTAACACTTGCAAGACATTTGGCATACCAGACACAGACATTAAGGCAATTAAACTTCAGGGGTTGAAATGTTCTATGGTCATTCGATGAAATCATTATACAGCCTTAAATTCTTGATTTCAAGACTGTCATGTTGTTTATCTATGTATGAACTGGAAAGGTGTTAAATTTTCTTCGTTGTACAAGCATTTTATTCACTACACATGGACTTACTGTATACCCTTTTTCTGTAATGTTTGTTAAGTTTTGTACATAAGACAGCCTATAAATTGTAGGATACAATAAAAAAATTATGTAAAACATTTCTGAAAAATACTGCCTAGTCCTCAACAGAAAGTCCTCCTCGCAAGCAAATTGCAGTGAAATGGGATGTTGCAGTGGAATGCTCTCTTCCCTATGTAACCACATACAAGACCAAAATGAGAAGCAAGAAAATTGCAAGATCCCTGTTTAAGGTAGAGGAAGTAATGTAATCTGCTCTCATGTGGCACCATGTGTACTTAGTTTATACCATGTTGCATCTTGTCTCTTACTAATACTGTTGAATTATACCAAATACAACATAGAACAATACCTTGTGATATATCGAGGGACAATGTCATGAGCACCATGACACCAACTTATATGGGCTCATGGGGCTATAATAATTTGCCGTGTGTTCTTCTTTTCCCGACTTTGGCTGTCTGTGGACTGCATGGAACCTAAGGTTTTCTGGTTAATCTCTTCTTCTTCTCTTCCTAGAACCTCTTAATTCTTTCACTTCTGATCTTTTTCTCTTCCTCAGATACTACCCGCTTATGTTTATTTGTTGAATAGCTGTAAAGCACAAATCAGGCTATTGTAGATGTATATAGTAGGATCTTCTCTTGTTCCAATTCCCTCACGATAAATCAAAATCGTTCCACAATTCATTACATTTTTACCAGGGCCGTCGCGTGGTTTGTTGGCGCCCAGGGCAAGATTTAGTGAGGCGCCCCCCCCCCCAAACTCAATCCCACGTGCACCCACATGACATTCAACCTATCTGTAAGGATTCAAACACAAACACACATGCTAAGGCCCACGGTAGAGTTCATTATTAGGCTATTATTATTATTAACAGTAGGCCAATACAAGCAAATCCAGCTGCTCAATTTTGAGCAAATATTTATTTTGTCATAATTTAGCAAATATAAAGTTATTGGTGTCAAATATTTATTTGTTCAATAAATACATACAACGTAATATACCTAACTATAAAAAATACGTTATGTACATCTAACTTATTTTAAAATATTTTGGTTTTATTTTTGCTGTTGCCACGGCGCCCCCCTGGTCGTGGCGCCCGGGGTGATCGCCCTGGTCACCCTGGTCGCCCTGATTTTTACGTCTGTCAGTGCAGTTTCCACAGCCACTACTGTCCTGAAGACTGTATACTTAAGGAGAGCGCAAAAAGCTAGATTTCGAATTTAGACGATGCTTGTGAGAAAAAATCACAGGAAGGCCATTAATGGACAAGGCAAAAAATTGTGATATAAGACAAAAGCGTGAACATTGGTAACTGGTTAAAAAGAAAGAGTGGATGGAACATGTAGAAAGAATGAATTAAAAAGGTAATCATGGGACAATAAACCTCGAAAATGATAGTGTGATTGGGGAGAATAGGCTCCTGGTCTAAGAAAATACAAAGAAAATAGCAGTAGTTTACTCCAGTCAGGAGAAACACATTTTGGAACACGCCGTGCTACATAATTATTTTATTTTAGTAGGTACCTAAAACTAAAAAGTTTATAATATAACATTATTAATTTTAAAGGATTTCCATTAACTAGGCTACATAATTCTTTTCCTGGCAGTTGAATTACGTTGATTGTTATTCATTGTTACAAAACAAGACATCGTTTCTTACCCAATTCTATATTTATCCGAATTATCATACAAGTTCATTTCATGAATCAAATAAAGGGTGGGATTATGAAAATATGAAAATCCTTGAGCCCACCCAATGTTTTTCAAACGTTGACAGCACTGATGAGCACTATCTAATGGTGGAACCTGGTACTACTGAATACAAATGCAGGAATTCAGTATCTAGCACTGATTTCTAAAACATAATACTTCGGATCAATGGTAAATGGATACAAAGATGTAAACCAACTTCTATTAGAGGAGCCAAAATGGTCAACTTTGGCATGTTATGTATAAGAGATATGTTTTTTCTATTAATGGTCAACCTCGCCATATTATGTATAACGTATATGTTTTTTTCTATTTTTCCATGGTCTGGAAAAGCAATTTTGCTGGTCGAAAACAAATGGACTTTTAAAAATAAAATAAAAATTGAAGTACCGTAAACTTATAGAAAAAGAAAGACCATGGTAAGAGAAATTAGTTGTTAGCAACCACTAAATTTAAAGTTGATATACGGTATTCATTGTGTTTTCATTCATTCTTTTTGAAGTATTTCACAAGTTCTGTTTTTTTGTTTGCTTATTATTATTATTATTATTATTATGATTTATTACTTAAACAGTGTTTTGGGCTCAATGTTTGGTAATATTAAAACGTTACAGATTATATTTTGAATATTTTAATTTGGCCCAACTTTCCAGGAGCATTTTCAGGAGAGCTGCAAAATCTCTCCCCCATTGTACCATTGTCAACGCAGTAAGTGTCTTGTATTAGACTATATTGTATTTGCTTATACCCATACCTCACATTGGTTGTATACCACCATTAAAAATATATACAATTATTTCTTATATACACCAATTGTATGCAGGCATATCTATTATTCATCTATTTTATGGTCTCCATAGTGATACACAAAACCATAATATATATATTAATAATATTCCACAATATACAACAGCGTCATCGATGAGTTAATTTATATACACTTGGGAAAATTCATAGCACAAAGAAATAAGAATAAATTCCTAGTGATAAGCTTAGAGATGGGGTGTTGGGATGGATGATCAAACTCTCCATTTTACAATATAATCTGAATATCAGGGTTCTAATGTCAGTAGAATTTGTTTTGATATGAGATTCAATTACATTATCACTACCATCACTATCATCGGTACTAATAAGTTAGTAATTAGTACCGTAATTATTGTCAAGACTATAATAATAATAATAATAATATAAAATATATTATTATTAAATTATTATTATATAAAATATATTAAAATATAAAATAATATATAAAATATATTATTATTAAATTATTATTATTATTATTATTATTATTATTATTATTATTATTATTATTATTATTATTATTATTATTATTATGATGCAATGTGACAAGAATTTTCCCTCTTGTTAAAATTCATTGTTTTTCCTGTTTTCTGTATCACTAACATTAACCTTGGTGTATGCCTTGGCACAGTTGCTTGAGGCACTGCGCTACAGGAAGGCCGCGGGTTCGGTCCCCATTAAGGTCAGTTTTTAGTTGGCATAATCCTTCTGCTGGCACTGTAGCCCTGGGGTTGACTCAGCCTCTTATAGAAGTTAATACCAGGAGCAACCCTGAGGGTAAAAGCGGCCTGTGTGTGAGGCTGACCTTACCACCCTCAAGTGTCGAAGGTTAAAGGATCTGGGAGCCTTAATCCTGGAAATTTACTGTCTTCATGGCATGTATAGGGAATACTTTACTTTTACTTTCAACAACCCTAGTAGCACAGATCGTTGGGCCAATGTTGGGGAATGATCGCCATGTTTCGTTGGTCAACGGTTAGGAATGTCCGTCGGGGTTCGGTTGCCAAGAAGCGTTTTATCCAACCAACTGCCAACCAACTGCCAACCAATATACAACAAAATCCCAACAGTTGAGAGACATCTATTAGGTAATGGTGGAACTACTACGCAGCGCAGCGCAGAGACATCTGGCGGAAATACTAGAAGCACACAAAATTTAATTTTTTATTTTCCCTTTCATCCCTTTTCTCCTCTTTTCCCTATTAACTACCTTCTCTCCTTCACCCTACCTACCTATTCCTATCGTATAAAATTCGCACCTATGGGGATTCGATCTCGGAACCGCTAGCGTTATAGTCTATCGCTTTAACCACTACGCTATTAGTGATGGTTGAAATAGAAATCGAGAATTCTTCTAGCCTATTTACTACAGAGATGTGTAATACATGATAAATAGTAAGAAGGATATACATCTCGTATTTTGAATATTTGATGTGAATATATGATAACGTTATTTTCAGAGAACAAATAAAGAGCCCTAATATTAATAGAAGTAAAAACACCATTCGGATTCTTCAACATATCAAGATGGCGAATAACTGTTGTATCTTCATGTCTTCGTGATCAAGTTTCTGTTCTGTGTTCGTGATGACCCGAACTACGCCGGAAATTGCCGAAGACTAGCAGGAAGAGGTGGAGCGAAGTAAATTTTTGTCATGTAACGCGCACAAAGAGCTCGAATAATTAATGAATTAAAACTGTTTTATTTTATAGGAAATGAAAATTTAACGCTTATAATGTTATTTCAACACTTTTTAATTTTAACATAAATGCGATCACATTACAACGAGATTTATTGTTGGGCCAGCAATCATAACCCCAACGGTAGGAACGGTAGGAAGAGCCCTCGTTGGGCCAACGTCATAACCCCAACGGTAGGACTTAGCGCATGACGCAACGGAAACGTACATTGGGCTAACCGAGGAAATTACAACGAACGTTTTCCCAACATATCCCAACCATGCCAACCAAATCCCTCCGTTAGGCCAACGAAGTGTGCTACTAGGGAATGACCTTAGACATGTGAAGTGGCTAGCCAAAACTGCAATAAAACTTAGTAACAGTTATCCACAATTGAAAGTACAGTAATCCCAGGTCTACTGATTACCCACTCACGATTCAGACCACTATTCAATTACGCCTCATATTATGTGTTTCCATTGGTGAAAAGTTCTAGAAATGGCAGTGGTGATTAATTAGCTTGGGGACCTCAGTCAATGGTGTTTCCTCCATGTAGAATGAGATTAGTGGGGGTGGGAATTAAATGCACATGCTGTTGTGGTAGCTCATATACTTAGCATGTGGGCCTGGCATGCAAGCGGGACCAGCTTCAAGTCCCGAGGTAGGCAGGCATGTCATTCGTAGTGCACAAAGCTACGACTTGGGGGTTTTTCTCAGGGATTCACGAAGCTATGACTTAGGGTTTTTTCTTGGGGATTCACGAAGCTATGACTTGGGGGTTTTTCTCGGGGATTCTCCCATTTCCCCCCTCTTATTCCACCAACACACTCCACTTCACCGTCATTCTCCCCCCTCATTATTATCCCGTTCTCTTTCCCAGCTTTCCTGCTGCAGCGTTGGCTATGCATAGTCTATCCTGAGGGACCTTGGGGCATGGTGCATGTGGTTGGTGCAGGTTCCTGTTGGATATAGGAGAGTTCCATGGCTCGCTGTTCAATCTGCTTTGGGGGGGGGGACATTGGGCATGCCACTCTTCCCATTACTAAGGACTGGTACAATGGACCCGGACATGTGGCCTATGTGTTTATAGAGTCGCTCCCAAATTGCCTCTCTCCCATACCCGGGGTCAGATACATATGATACATAGGCCTACATACATTGAATGCACATATCAAGAAAAGATTTTAATTTGTGTGAAATCGACAGATTTTTTAACAGAACTAAAACTCTGAGCAAAAATATAGTCTGGAAAGAAATTTGGAGGAACCTCCAGAAAACCTAAAAAGTCTTCATTTTTTAAAAATCCGGGGTGGGGGGTTGGAAACTTTCGTTTATGTAAGCCCCTTCCTTCAGTGATCCGCCATGTGATGAGACGAAAATAAGATATTCTAGGGAGCTTTTGTAACCGTTACTTTGCATTATTTGTAACAGGTCGTTAGTTACAAAGTAAGTTACATCAAATATTCCCCATCTCTAAATGCCATGTTCACCATCGATCGATCGATGTTAAAATCGGTGGTAACTATCGATGGGACGATAATATCGACCTAACACTGTAACGCGATTATAAATATTTTTGAAACATCGATCCCGGGGAGAAACATCGATGTGGCTGAACATCGGCCATCGATGCTTAACCCTTGTACAGTGTCTATTTGTTATTAGAACTTGAAATAGTATCGTGTGAATTACTACTTACTTTACTTACTCAATGGCAATATACAATTCCTAAGCAAGCTAAGGAATACCGTGTGAATTAATAAGGGATTTTAATTCTGTAGTACATGATGGAAATGTCTAGAAGCAAGCAAGATGAACTGCTCCTTGAAGCAAGAATAGAGAAGATTCGCAAAAAGAATGAAGAAATCAAGAGACGGCATTTAGTAAGGCTTTTGTCTTGTGCATTAACATCATAAAACGGGGCCTGATCTTAAAAACCAAATACTTGCTATACCCGAGTTCCTCACTCCTCACTAACGGGGCCCGCCTGGAAAGTAGGGTTTTTTTTAATTATATGAGGAAATGCGCACAATGTGCAAAGTTTAAATAAATGTTATTCGTTTTTGTCACTGCAGAACTGGGTCAGAGATTGCTTTCTCTGTTCGCACCACATTACATGATACCTATCACATCGTCTGCCGCACAACGAGCATTCACATCCGGGTTCTGGCTGGTGGTAGTTCTTGTTCTTACAAACCCTGAAATGGAACCCATGCACTGAAAATCTTGTCACTATGTGCCTCAGGTCATATGAGCTTTTCATCCAGTCTCTGGTGAGCATTGCATCAGTTGTAAAGAACTCTTCCCAGACTTCAGATCTCTTTAGTTTCATCGTCTCTACCAGCGCCACAAAGCTGGGTGTTGATGGCAGAAGCAGCTCCAACCTTAACTCTTCCATCCAAGGAGGCTCTCTTGTCAGCAAATACACGAGCCGCGAAGGAGTAAACTTTGACAGGCACAGCACTCGTTTCAAAAATGTGGCTTTGACAGCTTCCATTTCCATCAATTGCTTACGCTTCAGGTGTGGCCACATTAGTTCCAAACCATATGTTATTATCGGAGCAATTTTTATCTTAAAAAGACTCATAGCAGTCGCAAGTGATAATCTTTGTATGTGTTTTATGTCACTCATCGCTCTAGTCGCCGCGTTCACTTTCTCTTGGATGTGTATTGTAAAAACGTTTCCAGGTGTCTGAAGAGTCAAACCTAGATACTTGAAATGTGTCGCAAGCGTGAGCGGCTTGTCCCTGTAGTTTATGGGCGTCCCTTTTCCGCCTTTCCTGAATGTCATTGATACAGTTTTTGTCTCGTTCAGCCGTAGTTCGTTCCTTTCCGCCCAAACTGCCACCTTGTTGAAAGCTGTCTGAAGATCCTCGTGATTGGTTGATGTTAATACCATATCATCAGCATACATGTATAGTTTTACATTTGCTGGTATCACTCTTACAACATCTGCCGTGGCGATGGAGAACAATATGGGACTGAGGGGGTCTCCCTGCAGGACCCCATTCGTTTGCTGTATGGGTTTAGATTTTGAGATGTCGTCACATACTTCTATCCAGTTGCCGCTCAGTAAGTTTTTAATTAGTCTGACTATGTGTTTGTCTTTCCCAACTATGCCTTCCAGTTTGTTCATCAGCATTTGCCTATTGACAGAGTCGAAGGCTTTTGAATAGTCTAGGAAGACTGCGTGCAACTTGCCTCGTGGGGTCGACAGTGCTTCCTCTATGTCCTTTAATAGGCACTGTATGGCCTGGATTGTGGATCTGCGTTTTCTGAAACCGAACTGTTCTTCCGGTATATGTGCCTCGACTGCTTTTGTCAGTCGCTCGCATAACAATTTTGTTAGTAACTTTAACAGTGTGCATTCCAATGCGATGCCTCTATAGGAATTCGGGTCACTACTGTCTCCTTTACCTTTATATAGCATTTTCACTGTTGAGGTTTTCCATCTTTCTGGGATGGTCCCCTTCCTCAGGCATTCATTGAACAGCGCGACAATACATTTCCCCAGATCTTCAGTTGTGTCTTTGAGATGTTCGTTATAGATAAGGTCTGGTCCGCACGCTTTATTGTTTTTGGAGGTTTTGATGGCCGATGTCACTTCTCTCTCTGTGAACAGTTCTATTTCTTCTGTTATGTCTGAGTCATTGGTATACTGACATATAGGTCGTGTTTCTTTCTCTTGCAGAACTTTCGTAAGATGTTCTTCCCAGGTCTTTATTGGAATGTTTCTCGGGTACTTTGGCTGTCTCGGGTTCAGAGCTTTGTAGGGATGCTCCTCAGCCTCCTCTATAAGTTTCCTTTCCATTTCTAGTTGGAAGATATCCTTTGTTTCCTTCACAAGGTCCTTGTATTGGCATCTTAAAAGATGATAGTTATGGAGACTGCTTTCTGACTTATTTCTTCGTACAAGGTGTAGGGCGTTAAGGGCTTCTCTACGAGCTAGATAGCACTTTTCGTTAAACCATTCCTTACCCTTTTTTCTCCTATCTGTGAGTGGTGCTGCTTGGGTGATGAGCTTTTCTAGTGTTGCTGCTGCTCCATTCACATCCCCAGCTGAGATTAGCTCTAGTGTGGCACTGATATCTTTTTGTTGTATCATTTCCTTCTTTATCCTTCTAGAAACCCTTTTGAGCGGTTTGCTGTTTTGAATGTCAGTTTTGTCTTGTTTGAAGAAGGTTTCTACAGGCAGGTGTTTCCTGAGTGTTTCTCCAACTGTGATTTGCCAAAGTAGGGGTTTTGGGTGGGGGAGACATCTAGCGGAGGCATTTGTTCTAATAGCGGGGATATTAGCGCCATCTAGGTGCAAGAAGGTGAAACTGTCAAAAAAATTAATTACTTCTCTTCCTTTCCCGTCTCCTTCCTCTCACCTCCTCTTTGCCCTGATCTTAAAAACCAAATACTTGCTATACCCGAGTTCCTCACTCCTCACTAACGGGGTCCGCCTGGAAAGTAGGGGTTTTGGGTGGGGGAGACATCTAGCGGAGGCATTTGTTCTAATAGCGGGGATATTAGCGCCATCTAGGTGCAAGAAGGTGAAACTGTCAAAAAAATTAATTACTTCTCTTCCTTTCCCGTCTCCTTCCTCTCACCTCCTCTTTGCCCTACCTACCTATTTGGGACCTATTCCTAACTGTAAATTTTGGATCGAGCAGTATTCGAACCCGGGACCTCTAGCATCGTAGCTAGGAGCCTTAACCACTAAGCCACAAGTGATCGCTGAGTGGCAAAGGGAAAATCGATCTGTTTGAGTATAGAGAGCTTCATTACATGAGAAGAGAGTTTTAGTGCAAGGGTCTTTTTTATCAGAAATTTTCTTGCATTGTGAAAAAATAGTTATAGGTCACGCACTAGGCACCTCCACCAACTCACTAACAGGACCCACCTGGGAAATAGGGTTTAGGGTTTTGAATGCCTCCTCCTAGATGGCATTGCTAGTAATGCAGAAGGTGAAACTGGGAAAAAATTATTTTTCTTTATACTCTTTTTCTCTTCCTTTTCCTCTCTCTTCCTTCCATTCTCTCACCTTCTCCTTGCCCTACCTACCTATTTGGGTCCCTATTCCTAACAGTTAATTTTGGATCAGCTGGGATTCAAACTCATGACCACTAACAGGGTAACCAGCAACCTTAACCACTATACCACGAGCAATTGCTGAGCGATGAAGGGAAAATTAATCTAAAAATTTTAGTTTAAAGAGCAATATAGTACATGAGAGATAACCATTTTGGTGGAAGGGTCATTTTTGGAATATTTTTTATTTATTTTGTGTACTTTTGATATGGTGCAAAGTCATTTTTGTAACTCTGTGATTTTGTATATTTTAATGCGTATATGATGAAGGATACAACAGTGAGGTGCGTGCGCCAGCTCAGAAGCGAAGGGAAGCAACTTGGCTGGTGTGTGACCTAAATCTATCTTTTGTCCCTGCATTAAGTCGTAGTTTATATTATAATGTAGGCCCTACTGAGTTTTTTATAATTGTGAAATATTATGTTTGGTCCAAGGGTCTTTTTTTATTATGAAATTTTATTTTGTTTTTTATAATTGTGAAATATTATGTTTGGTGCAAGGGTCTTTTTTAGGTAATTTCGAAGAAAAATCTACCTATTATGATCGATACCATGTCATGACTTTCCAAAAATTCTTTCATATCTTTACGTTTCATGCCTCCTTAAGTATGAAACCACCGCCCGTTCAAATTTTATATACATATATCTTTACACATTAGCAGCCGTAATTTTGAAGATATTTGAGCCAAATTTTATTATGTTATTTCTAGGGCCAATACAGTGAAACTTCCCAACAGCGGACACCGCCGGGGAAAAATTAAATGCCCGTTATTAAGAAGTGTCCGCTATTTAGAAAATCATTGGTATAAAAAAAAATCTTATTCAACATAGGCTATAGTTTACAGTACAGTAGACAGTGAGATTGTGAGATTGTTTGCAGTCAAGAAAATTTATACCAAAAGGTCTATGTATACAGTAGTATCAAAACTAAAGTTAAGTTGTAGAAAAAGTTTGTACAACAATACAGTACATGCATTTTAAGGCAAATTCAATTTGTTCCGGAATTCCATGACATCTGTCACTATCACATCACGTTACCCAAAGAAATCTAGAAATGTTGACTGTTTAGTGTGAATTTTGGATATCTTCGTTTCAATATGCATCTGTACTTCAGAAGTCATTTTGAGCTTCAACTGTTCGGCATGTTTCATAGCCTCACTGTGCTGCTAAAAGGTTGTGACTGAACTGAATATAACAGTAAACATGCACTATAATGATTATTGCAAAGAATTCCATTAGAATTCAGCTTAGGATTCAGTTAAATTTACAACAGTCTTTTTCTTTCACGCTGTCCATTACTAGGAAGTTTTAATTGTTGTTGGGGGTTACATTTCAGTGTCCGCGTCCGTTTTTGAGAATGTCCGCTATTTGGAAGAATTTTATCATAAGGGCCAATGTTATTTTGCAGGGAATTTTAAAATGTCCGCTATTGAAAGAAGTCTGCTATTACGAAGTGTCCGTTAAGGGAAGTTTCACTGTAGTTCGGACAAGTTCGTTAATGAGCAAAATTGGCCCAAGGGGGGTCGAAGGAGGGGGTTGAAATTTTGAAAAATTTATATCTCGGCCCTTATAAAGTATAGAGGGAAACTTTGTTTGAAAAAATTAGAGTACTCCCTATGGAGTTCACAGTGACACCAAGGATTCGGGAGTTTTGGGGGTACAAGTGGGGGTGGGGGATGGAAATTCAAAATTGTAGAAACCACGTCTTGTGGGGTATTGTTGAAAAGCTCTTGATGAGTACTCTACAAATCAGTAACTAGTTTCTCGATAGCTCTCATGTAAGGAGAGATTTGAATGTTTGAAAAAGTGCTCTAGATTTCCTCTTTTTTGCAGTTAGATAGAAATCAACCTGGAGTACAGTTGGTCAAATAAAAAACGTCGGGCGTTATTTTATAAAGTATCACGAACGAGCATATGCGCATGTACAGGAAGACTTAAGGTTAGGTTCACAGATGCCTCTTCTCTATCCATGTATTTTCTTGATTATTTAATCAGTTTTGTTCCAAAACACACATGTATAGAAGGCTGTGGCTATATGCCTCAAATCCGCCATATTCTTGGTTGCAAATTCTTATAATATTAATAATTGATAAATTCGCAAGGAATATGATTATTCAAGGAGCATTTTTTAAAGATTTTATTTTATAACACCGGTATTTGTAGTGCAAAATCAATAACTTACGTTCAACTTTTGCAACCATCTAGCATCGAAATACGCGGCCGGCCAGATCCCTGTGAAAACTTCCGGTCGCATTATAGTGAAGTTCCCACCTCCGAGCTGCTCTTTCATAAATATGGAACGTTCTCGCTGCTTCAGAGGCCGAAAAATGCAGGTCAATTACAGCCCTAACTACACTTTCTCTCACTTTAGCATTTGTATGTGGCGATGACACAAAGCAAAATGAATTATGACAATACATTAAGTTGAATATCGTGTGTTGCGATTTTGGCGTTGTTCAATTTTTTCCCCTAGTTCTTCATTTTTTCCCTCCTATCGCATGGCCTCATATGTTCCGAGAATGGCCTGTATTTTATGTTTTTATAGGAAACTTGTGAACTAATGCGTGAAAACTTTAATTTTAACTGCATACGAGTCCCGACGTTTTTTATTTGACTGACTGTACATCGATTTGAAATCTATTAAAATTGCACACCACGAAAACCCACAATCAATAAGATGTGTTACCAAGGATTGTTCCTTCAGACTTGCAAAACAATCTTCAAAATGTCCACCTCAACCATTACCTAACCACTCCCAAACTTACATTAAAAACTGCCAGTTCCTTGTGCGGCATGCAGCCTACCACGTAGCCTACCTATAGGAAGCGAGTTCTGTTCCATGGATAGCACCGAGGCCGTTTTCAGTGGGAAGAAAACCCTCCCCCTCAGGGACCTTCCCATGCCTTAAAATCAAGCCGAACAGGGTTACTGAGGATTGAGTACACTGCAGTATTATGCTTAGCAACTCAAGCTGACCGCTTCGCTCTGTGAGGGATATCGCATATTTTATAACGGTTGGAAATCTAAGATGATCAGAATGTTTTTAAAAGTATTTTTAAGAGAATTTTGCTAATTTTGTTGTAATCGACTGTATTTATTTTAACAAAATGAACAGTGTGCTATATAGAACAGTAGCACATTAACACCAGCTGCCCCTGACTGATGAGAAGATTTCAGAAAGTTAAAATTTTAAATTTTCTACCCTCCAAAAAAGAAAAACTTTTAAAGGTTTTGAATCACTGCCTTCTAGACTGTATTACTCGTGTATACACTGCCTGTCCTATATGGCTAATTTTACGTACGCGGCGACATTACAGATGACAGCACCTTTCACACCCAGCTGCAATACCATTTACATTACCGTATGCTGTGTTGCCCTCTGAAGTGTAAACTCGGAAACTGAAATATGCTGGAATTTCATGCTATCTGGGTGTGAACTGTGTCGCCTCTACTGGAGAAATTAGGCAATTTAACAATACTAGAATGTTAAAATTAAGCATGGACAGGCAGTGTAATTCTCGAGACGGCGATGTTTTGAATGCATAGGCCTATATGTATACTTTCAGGTGTTTTTGCAAAGTATTTTTGACAAGAGAAATTTGTTGTAAATTTGTTCTGTTATTATTCTAATTATCCCACTTATTCTTTCACATATGCTGATCAAACTTTCTCAAGAAACATGGTCTCAAGCTCAATGGTTTCTGAAATATGGCCTATTAACTCCATCTTGACACTTTGTTTTATCAGTTTATTGTACTTTAATAAGATTAAAACTTTAAAACACTTATGCACCACTTACGTCAAACATAAAATTAGTAGGACATGTTTCGGGAGACCTTCTCCCATCCTCGGCTACTGGTCTACTGGCGTGTCGGACTCTCGGCTGCTGGTAATACCGCCCTGCGTACTGCTTCCCCCTCTCTTCCGACCGGTAAGCTTGTTGACATCGCTGACAGGCGGGATGTCAGTGTTCATCACCATGTTACCATATTTTGTAATAAAAAATTTTTCCCATGTATTGAGGTCCATTGGATTGCTGATACGTTTCAATAATGAAATGTCCTTTTTAATGTGATGGCAGCCATCCAATGGACCTCAATACATGGGAAAAAATTTTTATTACAAAATATGGTAACATGGTGATGAACACTGACATCCCGCTGCCATCACATTAAAAAGGACATTTCATTATTGAAATGTGTCAGCAATCCAATGGACCTCAATACATGGGAAAATTTTTTTATTACAAAATATGGTAACATGGTGATGAACACTGACATCCCGCCTGTCAGCGATGTCATCAAGCTTACCGGTCGGAAGAGAGGGGGAAGCAGTACGCAGGGCGGTATTACCAGCAGCCGAGAGTCCGACACGCCAGTAGACCAGTAGCCGAGGATGGGAGAAGGTCTCCCGAAACATGTCCTACTAATTTTATGTTTGACGTAAGTGGTGCATAAGTGTTTTAAAGTTTTAATCTTATTATTCAGTTGTGCCACGGTTTTTAACAACTTCTTCGTAATTTTTCACAATTTTACAATTTTATCGTACTTTATTTGTTTTATGATTGCATCCCTTGTATTACAGGAAGTTGAAGCAGACAAACAGCATGCAGCAAAATTGAATGCTCTTGTAAAAATGACAAGTCCTACAGAGGACTGGCCTATTGGAGGGAAATTAGCAGCAGCTGGAGAAGAAAAACTTGATGACATAAGGCCGTTTGAACGCAATCCAGAAGCAACGGAGTGGCCACCAAAGAGAAGCAAATCTCCTCAGCGTAATCAAGCACAAGCTAGACCAAGACGCTCAGAACCATATAAGTCTGTACAAAATGTTGCCAGCGGTAATATTGGTGGAGCAAAATGCTTCAATTTAGGACAGGTGGGTGTACTTTGATAATAGCTTATTTACTAGAACTATAAATTATTTGGCAGCCATTGTAATCATAAGAAATTATGACAGTGATTTAATTTATTATAAACATCATCTTGATACATATAGCATAGTTTTATGCAGTTTCACTTTAAAAAGAAGGGAGACCCAATGAACTATAAACCGGCTGCACAGTGTTTTTCCAGTTTATGATTTGTGGCATGCGTTACCGTTTGCGGCTGTTGTAGACCGTACAACAGTTTCCTTAACTGTGTTTAAAGGCCTTACTTACCAGCGTTATGAAAGGAGGTGCAGAAACTGGCCACCTTTGTTGTCCATACATTTTTGTCACCTCTGTAAGAATCCATCCATCATTTGCCATATTTCACGTTGCAAAATACTGGCAATTTCCTGGTGGATATTTTGTTTAAATTCTTCCAGGATGTGTGGGTTTGTCTTGTATACTTTGTTTTAATTTAGCCCAGAGTTGCCTCTGACCTGAAATTTATTATGTACAGATTATGGATTGTTGTTCAGCCTGTAACCCTTACACCTGGGAATCATTCTGCAAAAGTTATTTGCACTTGATGATCTGACTGTATTACACATATGAATCGTACACAAATACATGCTGCACAGTATTAAACATATACTAATCCATAATTTTCACTAAATACGAAACACAATATCTTACAGCAGAGAAAGCCAGCATAAACTTGTAACAGGTGGGCGATCAATGCAATACTACAGAGTAGAACAAAGCAAGCATGACCTTAACTGCAGCAGCGGCAAGTAACATATGTCTACATGCCCAGTGGATAAACACTGCATCTGGTTCATAGATAATTGGGTCACTCTGTATATTGTGAAAAATTATGGAATATGTTGAAAAGTTTTGAAAATTGTAAAAATATATAATATTTTTCCACATAGTTTCTACCCACATTGAGACATTTGTTGTAGCATTTAACAAGCTATGAAATTCTGCAGTCATAGAATTCAGCTGCTTGCAACTGAAGCCATCCTATGATATTGGTTTTCAACTCTTTGTAATTGTCAAAGCACTTTGATCCAAGCCACTTCTTCATGGACATGAAGAGATGGTAATCGCTGGGTGCCAAATCAGGATGTTGATCCAATATTTCCCACTTGGAGCCTCACAGTTTGGTCGGCAGTATGTCTTGCTGTACACAGGTGGGCATTGTCATGCAGGAATACCACCCCAGAGCTCAACATGCTGCGAGGTTTGTCTTAAATGGCCCTTCACAAGTTTGCTAGTGTGTTACAGTAACTTTATTAACTGTGGCATTTCTGTCCAAGAACTCTGCTAGCAAAATTCTTCTTCTGTTCCAGAAGACAGTTGCCATGAGTTTGCTATTGGAAAATGTTTGACAACACTTCGTGGTTTTTTTTTTTGTGACAGAGTACCGCCACACTGCGTTGATTGATTTTTTGTTTCTGCATTCACATACCACACCCAAGTCTCATCTCCTCTCTCAGTCTAATAGAGAAAAGCATCACCTTCTCTTTCGTAATGCTCAAGAAAGGTCAGTGCTGCTCCCATCTAATGAGCATTTTGTTCTTCAGAAAGGAGTTTTGGCATTCATCTGGCACAAATTTTGTGGTAGTGCAAATCTTCAGTAATCGCTTTGTACAGAGGAGTATGACAGATCTATGGAAAATAATCAGAAAGCTCTGAGTTGGTGAATTTGTGGTTTTCTCTAAAATTTTCTTTAATCGTTCGAATCAGATCTGCATTCACAATACTCGGTCGAACAGTTCTCTCTTCATCATGGACTTGGTTCGACCTTTTTTAACATACGGCACCATTGTCTCTCACCATCTTCACTCATTACGTTTGGTCCGTAAACTTCACAATGTTGGTGATGGATTTCTCTTACTTTACAGTTTATTGCCACAAGATATCTTATCATAGAACATATCTCACAACTGGTGTGACTTGTGATTGGAGCACACATTTTGAATGATGCAGCTTGAAGGGGAACAAAGGCAGGGCCTTGATTGTAATGCTGCTGAAAGCATACTGGTTCAAGGTATACTCCACTGTAAAGAGTGGCACCACTATAATGAAATGGAAGTTACTTTATGAATAACCCTTGTATTTAAGAAGGAAGGCTACGAAATTTCACAAATTGATCATGATAATTTAACTTGTCAAGCAAAATATCCAAATTATTTCCAATAGTGGCCCAAATTTACATTAATATTTTCAGTAATTAATTTTTAGGTATAATTTTTTTCCTAAGTATATTTCTATGCTGGAGCAAGTTAATGTTTTGATGTTTTCTTTTTCCTTTTGCAGAGAATTTTATTCTTTCAATTCGTGAATAATTGAATAATGTTCAAGATTCTACTGTTATATTTTCTCTTGTAATGGATTTTATTTTTTTAATTCACAGCAACACCTTCTATTGTAATATTGCAACAGAGCAAGTCTTTATAGCTGCTGACAATGATACTAAATTTTCTGAACTGATCAATTGCATGCTTACGTACAAGAAAACTACTACAGGATGAACTACATGTTATTTGGTAAATAACACTGTCATTTTCAATTTACTCTTAGTTGAAATATACAGCAATTTAGTACAGTAGAGTCCCGAAAACTCGGCACTCGATAACCCGGCAGTCCGGATAACTTGACCATACCCTGGCAGGGCAAAACACAGAGTGCAGTGCGAAAAACTACAGGATATTACGCATTTCTTTAAAAAAGTCTTTAGTTTTTGCAAAGTCGGCTAGTTAATTTTCATTGTAGACAGCTTTATGCTTTATGCCTTATGTATTCTCAAGCAACCAATACAAGTACTGTATTTTCTGAGGAAACACTCGTACTTATTATTATTATTTTTTTAAACCTTTCCCGATAACCCGGCATTTTCACACACTCGGCCACCCTTCGGTCCACATTAGGCCGAGTGTTCGGGACTCTACTGTATATTTAAACGTGTATTGACATCTTGCTCATTTATAGCTGGTTTTCTCACTTATAGTTCCGGGTAGAATGAATGAATGCTGTTGATAGTCTGTTAAAAACCGGTATCTTTTGAATATAATACAAATGAAGCAATTAGGTAAACCAGCTCCGACTTATACTTAACACAAAAAGCGAAAGGAGGCTGCTGTCAGGAATACATAAGGCAGTTCGTAGGAAAGTTTATGACATTTATAACTGGATTTGTGGTTGTAATATGAGAAATAGCGTAATCTCTTCTATTCCCTTTGCCTTCTTTTCGGAATCAGTGAATGGGAAAATTGTCCGTCCCTGTGACTGTGCGTACGATAACTCCAATAGGCTTTTTCAGATTTTCATGCAACTTATAAACTCCATAGGAAAAACCCTACTGATTTTTTACCACGTCGATTGACCAGTACCGGAGTAACAACCAATTAACGATCACACGCTTTTTATATACCAAATTTGCATCGATCGGTGAACAGAATATGCTGTTAGGAACTGAAGACAAGTGATTGTATATTTATACGCCTTCAAGTGTTTTGGAAAAAATAAAGGAATATTATTGACATGAGGAATTTGTTTAAATTCATCATTCTGTTGTTGTTGTTTTGTTATTGTTATTATTATTGTTATTATTGTTATTATTATTATTATTATTATTATTATTATTATTATTATTATTATTATTATTATTATTATTATAAATGTTGTTGCCGCTGCTATTATTCTAGCACATAAGTTTCAAATGCCACGAGCCACCATTGATGGCATGTATTGTACAGTCCAAGTTAATAGAAAAATAACTTAGTTGGAAAAATATTCAAAAATCCAATATTAGGTTCTAACATCAAAATAGGCAGTCTTAGGTCCTATAAAAGCATCAGTTTCAGGTTAGTTAGACACCTATAAAACATGTTTATACAATACAAGTAAGAATCAGCTTGAAAAATTTTATGTCATAACCGGGATTTGAACACGGAATTTCGGCTTAACGCGCCGATGCTCTACCATTGAGCTACCATGACAACATGCCAGAACAACATCAAATTCCTCAACTGATTCAGAAGACAAGGCAGACCACGGGAGGTTTCTCCGTTGAGAACACACATCCAATGGCGTCCTACATTTGTAGGTACTTTGAAGCCAAGTTATATTTATATACTATTAATTAAGTGGAGGGAAAGGAAATAGACATTAAATCCATGTCTGGGATATTAATACAAGTAAGAATCAGCTTGAAAAATTTTATGTCACAACCGGGATTATGACATAAAATTTTTCAAGCTTTTCTTACTTGTATTAATATCCCAGACATGGATTTAATGTCTATTTCCTTTCCCTCCACTTAATGTTTATACAAGTTTTTGTGTAGGATTAAAATAGGTTTTTATCTGATTATTAATATGTTTGTTTTTTGTGTATAGTCTCTGTATTTTGTTAAAAAAATAGTATATTGTTTGTGTGGTGTAGTAAGTAAATAAAAAGTATTAAAACATTTATTTGTGGGGTGAAAAATATATTGTATATATTGGTACCTCTGCACACAGTTGTCTCTAGCATCTAGTGGTCCTTCAAGCCTTACTGCAACCTGTCTGGTCCAGCCAAAGAACTTCCCTTGTTAGTGCACCAAAAGGTGCAGCAAAAACATCATAAGTTATTAGTAGACTTCGGACTTTTAGGTTGCTAAAAATGCTGTTTTAGGTACCTAAAATAGGCTCTAAAAATTGGAAAATAGGTTCTAAAAATCGTAAAATAGTCTCTTATAAAATCGTTAAGTTGCCAATTTTCTGAAATATCTCAATTGCACTGTAGAATATTATATTTATTGAAGTCACCATTAATCAATAATCATGATAAAACACAGATATAGGCCTATTGTACACAGAATGATATTATAGACTTATTACTAGGGCCGGTATTACTACTATAACAGTGAAAACCTAATCCCTGCGCCCAGAAGCTACTCACGCTAGCATATTCAATATCCCTTAGTGATTCAGAGAACTAAGTTTTTTTTTAATTATACTGGATGTGGGAGTCGGGAGAAAAACACTACATTTTCGTGGGGATTGCAAGGAATTTTTCTACTGAAGACTAAACATTGCTTACTATTTAACCACGTCACAAATGTGTCATGTACTGCACATTCCGAGCTAAAAATTTAGTACGAACTGAAAATAAATGCTAGAATGTAATTTAATTTTAATTTTTTGGCCTTCATAGGACCACTTTAGTCAGGTTTCCGGTTGAGGTTTTTCTTCTTTTTGTCAGCCCAGTACTTCTTCATCCTTTCTGACCGCAATTTTCTTTCTGCTTCTGGAACTACTCTTCCTATTCTCTGTTTGTTGATTTTCATCTGTAGTGTAGTGTGTTTGTCTTTCAATATCTTGAGTGTGTCTGTCTTGTATATTAAATCCTCTACTGTAATATGTAGCTAGAATTTACAACAAAAAATAACTTATTTTGAACTTTAGAGGAAAAACTAGCAAAAATTCAATATTAGGGTATAACGTAAAAATAGGCTGTTTTAGGTCCTATAAAAGTATCAGTTTTAGGCATAGTCACTTATGAAACATGCATATACAAGTTTTCGTCCCTATATCACTTAAGGATTAAAATAGGTTTTTACCTAAAATCCGAAGTCTACTTATTAGTTATGTTGTAATATCCTACAGTTTTCATGTGTAAGTATTTCTCTGTTGCTTCAGGGCTTGTGTTCTATTTTACAGGGCGATGGACCTCCACCAGATCCTAAGTACAAATTTCTAGCAGATTCTGAGAGAGATGGAGATATTAATATTAGCCCTTCTGACAGAAGGCAGACAAGACCTTCTAGAGGAAGAGGGAGTAGTCCTGGTGGGGACAGTGGTGGAGTTGGAGGGGGTGGAAATTTCAGAGGTGGTGGTAGGGGAGCTTCCAGAAGAGGCAGAGTGAGTATATACAGATATAGAGTAATTACAATTTGAGTTGAACTTAGACACTTATGCTTCACTTACCAACTTTTTGGTAGAACATGTTTCAAGGACCCTTGTCCCCATCCTCGGCTACGTGTCCAACTGACAAATCTTGCTTTTGAAGGTCATGAAGTGTCCCTGGTGGTGGTTTTACGAACTTCTTGATGAGGTTCTCATCCTCTGGTATTTCGAAATTCATGAGATTACTATCAAATTTCTTTATATAGATCCTCTCCCAGATGTCCAGTTCTTTTGGTTTGCTTACTGATTTTAACAATTTTGGTTCTCTACAAATTCTGTGGTCATTTTCCCAAGAATGCGTTGCAACGGCCGATTTTTCCAACTGATAATTTTTAAGGTTTCTCATGTGTTCTTTAAATCTAGTCTCAACATTTCTTTTTGTTTTTCCTATATAAATCTTGCTGCACTTTTTAAATATTTTAAATATATACAGATATGATTATTATTTTGCAGGGTTGAAAGAAAAACTAAATTTAAAAAATGGAGAATTCATTTTTTAACTGGCTTATTTTGGGCTTAAACTTCTGTTTTCTTGATTTGATCCTAGAATGAACAAGTTTACTTTATTGCATTGGACCTAATACAGCAGGGGTATGCCGCAGCATAGTGGTTGAGGCGCTGCACTACAAACCGGAAGGTCGCGGGTTTGATTCCCCATGAGGTTGGAGTTTTTCAATTGGCCTAATCCTTCTGGTGACACTCTGGCCCTGGGGTCGACTCAGCCTCTAACAGAAATGAGTACCAGGAGCAATCCTGGGGGTAAAGGTGGCTGGTGCATAAGGCTGACAACCTTACCACCTTCATGTGCCAAATGTCTAAAAATCTGGGAGCCTCAACCTCCTGGAACCCTGTGGACCTCCATGGCCTGTAATACTTTACTTTACCTAATACAGCAAACTGTCGATTATCCGAGCTGATAACCAGAAAAACCACCTACTGCTCATAGTATCAAGTCATAGTCAAAAGAAAAAATATTTTGAAAAGCAGAGATCTGTGTTCGTTTGTTTGATTTAAAGCAAGCAGTTCTGGTATTTTACTGCAGGAAAGTGCTGTGCCCAGTCATAATATATTCAATGTAGATGTATTGTAATTATTTTTAATTTTCCATTCAATTAGATAAAAGCCAAAAGGTCACAGCTTTTATTTCATATTTTAAAAAATTCATTGTAATGTATTGTGTTGTACAATTTTTAACCTTAAGGTTTCTTAATATGTTTGTTATAATTATGCAGCCATACAGAGGTGGCTGCCAATCTCATGGGGAGAGTGAACCTTCTCATGCAGAATATGAAGCTTGGAGAGCTGAAAGGAATCGTATTGATAATGATCGCATTAACCGACAAAAGACTGCAGAAGGTCATTGGCGTCGAGAATGGGACAACGAGAAGATCTCTCAAGAGTAAGCTGACTTAACTAGATATTTTAAAATTATATATGAGCTGTTTAAACCTTCAGGTACAAGTAATAGCTGTAAACAACATTCAGTTCCCTGTTCTGTTTTACAGTTCACAATCAAGTAATCAAAGATTTACTTTCATTTCGTTGTTATAAAACAGAATAATTTAAATCCATTTTTATCTTTCATGAGTGTTAATTGCAGGACTCAACAGATAAAAAATTAGTGAAAGTTACCCAGGTGAGCTGTTTATACGAGGGTTGATCCAGAAATAAGGTTCCCATCAATTTTACAAATAGACAGCATTGTTTATTCTTATAGCAATGTACATCGTTGGAAAGAAGACACTTTGCTCTATTTTTCGACATAATCGCCATCTTTTTCTAGGCATTTTTGTAGACGGTGCTCCAATTTTTGTAACCAATGTCGTAGAACTCCGCCACCAACCCGTTGAGGAAGCATTTCACCCCGTCTTTGACTTCATCGTCACTCTGGAAGCATTGGCCACCCAAGTGTTCCTTTAACTTCGGGAACAAGACATGATAATCGCTAGGCGCGAGGTCTGTCTGTCTGTCTGAGTTGATTGTTGTTCCAGGGTCCATGAAATCGATCAGCAGTATCCCCTTACGATCCCACAACACACTGGCCATGACTTTGCCAGCAGAAGGAGTTTGTTTGAATTTCTTTGTGATCGGTGACCCTGAGTGATGGCATTGTTTGGACTTTTGTTTCGTTTTGGGTGTGAAATGATAAGAGTGAATTTTGATAAGAGTTGGCTTATACACACTTCTTTGCTTCACTTGCCATCATCTTGGTATGATGAACTTCAGGGATCCTCATCCTTATTTTCAGATACTTTGTCAACTTAACTTAAATAGGGATGAGGATCCCTGAAACACATCATACCAAAATAATGGTAAATTTTGGTTTCCATTGATTAACGTTTAACACCAACAAATCAAGTTTAGCATGTTGATATGTACATGTGTATGGTCATTTCATGTTCAAATTGTTTGATATGCAAACCCAACATGTTGAATATAAAATTTTAAGAGGTTAATTTGTTTTCCAAAGAAAATAGACAACATGCCAAGTCAATTGACTGGTTGTGTGATATCAACTTTGAATTTGGGAGTTTCTGTCAACAAAAAACAATCGACAACTTCCTCTATCAGTTATCTACCAGCATCCATTTTAATTTTTTTATTATTATTATTATTATTATTATTATTGTTGTTGTTGTTGTTGTTGATATTGTTGTTGTTGTTATTATTATTATTATTATTATTATTATAATATTTCGGCTGTGTTTATACTCCTTTTAGCTACAAGGCAATATCAGGAGTTTGGGATCTGTGTCTGTACAGTAGGGTAGGCCATGGAACTATTTCTTGGCAGTTGTTTTTATTGTCTTCTGTGTATTAATGGAATAAATTTCAACTGAATGTTAACTTAAATGGATATGATACAGGATGAAATGGTGAGGATGATTTATGGTATGCAAATATCCAATTTGGCATTTGCCTTTATGACTGGGGAAACCATGAAAGAACCCATGTCAAATTGGCTGGCCATGGGATTTGAACCTGCGACCTCCCGAATGCAAGTCCATGACTCACATTCGGGAGGTCACTAGTGTGGAATTGTATTATGTTTGTTGATTAATTGAAAATTATGGAGTGGTCTAGAGAGAAAAATGCCCCATTAGATTTACATAAAGAAATTAAGGTGAGGCCTTCTCTTTGGGGCGTACCATATTTACTCGAGTATAATGTGCCATCAAATCTAACGAGCACCCCAATTTTGGAACTTCCAATTTTAAAAAAAGACCTTGGCAAATGTAATGTGCATCAGTGTTGGGATATTGTATTTGGTATTTTGTCTTTTTATACTACAATGGATTTGTGAATGCTGGTAAATATAGGTCAGTATAATAGTATAGGTGGGATAAGAGGGCGGGGTGCAGGATAATAAGATACTTCTACATTGAACCCTGCCGCCTTTCAGCATGCTTGGTGTTGAGCTTGAAAGTCAAAGTAATACATTAATTTCAGCCCGCGTTAGTGCATACCATTAATAGGCCAATGATAAATGTAACAAAGTCTAGAATTACAGCAATGCATTGTTATGTAAATGATCAAAGTTACCGCTGAACTGCAGAATGGATTTGGCCTCGAATGTTATGCACCATTGAATATAATGCACACCCCAATTTCAAATGCTACAAATGGACGAAATAAGTGCGCATTATAGAGAGAGAAATCATTTATTGTAAAAAATGAAGCTGCTTGAATACACAAGTTGCCCTAAGACACAGCTTACCAATCAAGCCATGAAGGCCAATGGATAACAATTCTAACACAAGTAAATATGGTATATGGCAAGGAGTTTGTGATAAGGTAAAAGAAGCAGCGTCTTACAAGGAACTTGCCTAAATCTTTCTTTGTACAAGATAAGACATCGGAAAAAAGATTGCATCCCATTGTTCAAAGTACAGCTGAGGAAAAATCCCTGGAAACTAGTCCTGCAACTTAAAGTAAGTGGAGCAAGAAGTGTTTTTAACTGTTGACTCTCTACAAGTTTTACAGCTGAGAACTTCATAAGATTCATAAGAATATGAAATCTAAAAAGCGGAGTGGATGAAATCTATCACTCCAAGTGGTTTGTGTTTTCTGCATTGTCATTTTTGAAGGAAAGCAATATTCCCAATCAAACCAGCAATGTGCTGCTACATTCAGTTTATTATTTATTTCCTTGTCAAAACAATCTTCATCAGGATCCGTTTTACCGAATTGTTGACAAATGAATGGCGTACCAAATAACATGGGGTGGAGACAGCTGCTAATGACAAACCATTTACATGTAGGGATATACTTCAACGTTTAACATATGAAGGGTCCACAGAAAGAGCATGCCAAATCACTTTTTTATTGATTTTTTAGGAGAGCAAGTTTTAACTTCAAAACCCTACAAAAACTATACAACTGTACAATCTCTTTGCCGCTGTATCTTATAACTAGACTTCGGATTTTAGGTAAAAACCTATTTTAATCCTTAAGTGATATATGGACGAAAACTTGTATATGCATGTTTCATAAGTAACTGTGCCTAAAACTGATATTTTTATAGGACCTAAAACAGCCTATTTTTACGTTAGAGCCTAATATTGCCTTTTTGCTTGTTTTTTTTTCTCTACAATTCAAAATAAGTTATTTTTTGTTATAAATTATTGCATTTATTTCCAGTTCGTACTAAATTTTTAGCTCGGAATGTGCAGTACATGACACATTTGTGACATGGTTAAATAGTAAGAGATGTTTTGTCTTCAGTAGAAAAATTACTAGGAATTCCCAAGAAAATGTAGTGTTTTTCTCCTGACTCCCACATCCAGTGTAAAAAAAAGAAGTTCTCTGAATCACTGAGGGATACAAGGGGTTGAATATGCTAGCGTGCGTAGCTTCTGGGCGAAGGGATTAGGTTTTCACTGTTATGGTAGTAATATAGGCCCTAGTAATAGGTCTACATAATTCTGTGTACCGTGGGCCTATATCTGTGTTTTATCATGATTAGTGACTAATGGTGACTTCAATAAATATAATATTCTGCATTGCAATTGAGATATTTCAGAAAATTGGCAACTTAACGATTTTATAAGAGACTATTTTACAATTTTTAGAACCTATTTTCCAATTTTTAGAGCCTATTTTAGGTACCTAAAACAGCATTTTTAGCGACCTGAAAGTCCGAAGTCTACTTATAACTAGACCTGGGATTTTAGGCTCTAAAAAAATTAGTTTTAGGCACCTAAAATAGGCTTTTAAAACAATCAAATAGGCTTTTAAAAGAGAAAATAGGCACTTAAAATATGCTTTAAAAATGTGTAAATAGACAGAAAATAGACTTTAAAATACTACAATATGCTCTTAAACTGTAACGTGATCTTTTTTTACTGTAAGAAACGTGGTATACATATTCTTAACAGAAATAATTGGAAAATGAAGACAGAATTAAAAATACATTTATCAAAAACAGTTTTGATTTTTATGAAAAACTGACACAGTATATCCCTTCGTACTATATACCTGCTACTTATTGTTTTGAGCTAATCCTCCCATATCAGTCAGCATTCCTTTGGCGACAATTGTTTGGGAAAATCAAGTTTCTGTGAAAAACCCACCCTCTGCTGTTCTGCTCTTCATTCAGGGATGTCCATTAAATGATTATAAAAGTTACAGAAGTTGAATTTTGTTTTAAATGTGCAAAATAGGCACTTTAGGCACTAAAATAGTAAAAATAGGCTCCAAAGGTCCAAATAGGCATTTTAGGGCACTATAAAACTCTATAAATACTGTATAAGTGTTTTATCATGAAATGTCAACATATTTAAAAATGTTCATGTTATTTCATAAGGAACAAAATAGGCATTTGCCTTAAAATCCCAGGTCTACTTATAACTCAGCAGGCTCTCTTCCTTTCTGAAGTGCTACGAAGATAGTTTACTACCTAGGTATATAAGCTAACAGATGACATCAAAAACTGATAAAAAGTGACTTAGCATGTTTTTTCCATGGACCTTTCATATGTAAACTGCAACATGCTGGTGTTAAATGTTAACCAACGGAAACCCAACTTAAGTGAAGCAAAGAAGTGTGTAAAAAACAACTCATATCTTAGATTAAATTTATTATACTTGCTTCACTGTGTTCCATAATATCAATATCTTACAACTTTCCTTGTCAAATAGCTTTCATTACCTTAAAAGTCTTGAAAATTCTTTGATGATCTTGAAAGTGATTTAGAACAGGATCTAAACGTTCCATCATTGTTACTTTTAAAATGTTCTGTTCCATGCAGTTCAGGAGTGAGCATTTTATAGACATAGATCAGTACTCAACGGACCTGTTCCTGTTTCAGAGATGACGAGCCACCTATGTCACAAGTTTCAAGGTTTAGTGGACCTCGTAGAGGGAACAGCTGGGGTCCCAGTCAGGATTACAGTCAACATACTACTCACAGTTGTAAGTACATTAACTTGCTTTTGTAGAAATGCATAGAACACATTTCAGAAATGCACATTTTGAAATTAGACTAACGACCAAAATTTAATTTAAATATTTAATACTGAAGGCCTATCTGGATCATATTATTAGCCACGATGTTCAAATGTCTTGCATATCTGACTAAAAATGTGCATCATAATTAATGAATTAGTGTGTACAGAATGGTTTTGAACAGTAGTTGGTACACAAGAATTAGTGTGTTCAGAATGGTTTTGAACAGTAATTGGTACACAAGACCAGATTATTTCTAAAATTAGACCTGAGCCCTGTACTATACAGCTACAAGAGATCGCTAGTAAAATTAACTTTACAGTTACTAGAGTGAAAATATAGTATGCTATAAAGCTATTGCTGTTGTAACTTGTAGCTAGTAAACTTGTAACCTTTACAAGCAACGTCATTACCAATGTCGTGACCAGGAAGGAGAAGCTGGTCTGCATTCTGCATGTATTTGTCTGCAAACAATGGGTGAGACTTTCTTCGTCTCATATTTCTCTTTTCAGATGAATTGGTCTCGATATTAATGTTATCAGTATCATAATACCATTTTTCCGAACTGAACAGTACAATAAATATTACATAAACACATCTCATAGATCTACAAAGACAATTTAAAGTCTTGAGGCACGACATAGGAGAAGCCTGAACTCTTCACATTACCAATATTCACGCGTTGTTTTCAGTGTTGTTTGTGGCTCAGTGGTTATAGTACTGAGCCATGTTTAAGAGGATGCAGGTTCAAACCCCGGTTGTGACTTTTAAAAAAGAACACAATAGTCTCTGTCAGAACAAAATCTACGTGTCACTAATTTGTCATGAGTGTACTGCCCTCTTCACCTTCTAAATAAAACACACTCACTGTCCACTGCTTCACCCCCACCCCCAAGCGACAACACAATGTCATCACAGCTGAACATCTCGAAGCCTGATTCACATGTGTCACAGTTCAATTCTCTAAGTTAGGAATTAATTATGTGCAGAAGTAATTTATTTATGAATACTGTTCATATATAAATCTTGAATAGTAATATGGGATGTATTGAAGTACATATATAATTTGTTATAAACAGCAAAGGAAAGAGACATGTAATTATACTACTCCCTGCAAATCCTTATGGTGATCATGGGTCTTGACTATAGTGATGGGAGGGAATAAAACCAGTTCCATCTGGCCCACGCTGGAGGGGTAGGAGGCTACACATGGCAGGTAGCCAAAGAATGCAGCTATTACAAATGCAAATATCTTCTTTCTTGTGGTCACCTTTGAAATTAACTGTATAAAGGCATTAAATTTACATTTAAAAATTCTTAGAATATTCTGGATATAACATTAATTGGTTAAGTATTTGAGACATAGACCAGAAAACCTAATATACAGGTTGCGTTCGGAATTTTATAAAAAGAACTTAATAATGATATTGTTTAAATGAGAATAAACAAATGCTTCTTAAAGTGCAAATGTTATTTAATGTAAATATCCAAATGTCAAAGTTATGTTGTACTTTCTTGTGACTAGCACTTGCAAAGTAGAACTCCTTTTGTAAATATCACTACCACCTTACTAATGAATGGTGTAAAAATCCTGCACATACTTTTTCACATAAATGTGTTCTTGAAGTTCGTAGGCCGAATGATATGTACCTTGCAATATGGGTATATTTACATTTTGCAATAATTATAAAGTTTTTGGGGATGGTTTTAATGATTACATACTAGGTTTATTCATATTTAAAAAGTTGAAAGGTGGTCATTTTTAGCATGTTGTGTTCTTCATAAACCATACAAACCATATAGTAATTACTTTTTGTGGAAAGTGTCCAGAACGCTAGGAAAATGAGAATGAAGATATCACTTTTCTAACCTATAAATGGCAGTCTGTGTAAAAAAAATGGCTGTTGGAAGGTAAGAATTACGACTGGCAGTGAGTTGCACGTGGATCACTTGTAAACTTCTTGGTGATCAATACTAATAGGTTTGTTCTCAAAGCAAAGCACTCACAAACCATGAACACATCGTTCGTGCATGCTGCACGCTCTTTCTCCACATGCGTTCCCAAAGCGAGAATTCGTGATTCTGATTTTCAATCTTCTGTTCCGTGTGTTCTCACGGACAGTTTATGTACTATAAGAAAAGTTTGCAGGCTCTTCCATGAATTGTTATCAGGGACATGTGCAGTAACCTATTTTCATGCGTCTCACTCCTCCCTCCAATAACCTTGCGCCTGTTTTATAAGCATAGGCTACTTATATGTATGAATAATGGAAGATAATTTAATGTTTCCCAAAATATAGTTTATATTGGAGATTTATATTGCATGTATAACATGTTAAAGGGAAATACATATTCTATTCGCATATCATATTGATTAAACGCAGAAACTATTGATTCCAAATTCTTCTAACCGTTCCCAAAGTGCAAAATCACGGATAAGTTATGGACTTGACATGCACAGTACAGCAAATTCTCAAGCAGGCATGGGTTTGCAAACCTAATATCAACTGTTCCAACCTAACTGATACCAACATGTCACTTATGCTAATATCAATATTCCTAACCTAACTGCCACTTACCTAGAACCGTGGGTGATTAGTAGGGGCCGTATTTTTTGGTAACAACGATAAGCGCGAAATTTTATAAAACAACCTCCCTTAGCTATATTTAGCTTTTATATGCTGAAAATACCAATATGAACCAAACTGAATCCACGAAATATAGCGAAATTTATTCGATTCCGCCAAATGTGTCTATAAGCGCGAAATATGCCCCTTCTATCCGTAAAGTGAGAAATGAGCACGAAAATGTGCCTTAAAATACTTCAGTTCATACAAGGGCAGAAGAATATAGAAATGGGGGGGGGGTGTTAGTTCATGTAAATAAAGAAGCAAAGTTTATCATTGCGCAGTGTTCTCAATGTAGTATAAGTAATTTATTTCACGAAATACCCACCGAAATAGAAGGAAGTTAACACCGAAATCAGTCATTTTATTTCACCAATAAATCAGGGCCCTAGTGATTAGCATGGGAAACATATGCTTTGAATCATGGCATAAAAAATGAAGTGGCAGCATAGTTTCAATGCAACGTGGTATGTAGAGCATTGTAAACAAAAGCAGAAGTTTGCGAAGTGCGTAATGAATGAAACTAGACCTGATTTCTGTTTTACTGTGAGTTCATAAACAAGAATAGCATTATTTTTGTGTTTTCATTTTTTCTGATATTGTGCATTTCATTTCTGTCTCAATAACTGTTAATTTAGTAAAGAAATCTTCATTTTAGCTGTCTCTACACAGTGGCGTAGGAAGGGGGGTGCGGGCCGCCCCGGGTGACAAAATAAAAATGTGCCTTTGTAAGTAAAAAAATAGCTCAAGGGAATTTAAAGAAAATAGTATTATTTAAAACAATTGAATAAGCTTAACAACTTTCTACAAGTCAACATGCATATTGAAACTTCTTTTAGTTTAAAACTGGCCGCTGTGTTGATACGAACAATAATATTATGGTTAGGGAAGGGTGTTTATTAAGTGCCAGTATGGTACTTTATGAGATTGTATGTGGGGACGAAAAATGTCTGTCCGTCTGTCCGTCCGTCCTTGTGTCTGTACGCGCCATAACTCAAGTAGGCCTACGCTTTTTCGGATTTTCATGAAACTTGGAAAACACATTTATAATGTCCATGGGAAGAACCCTATTGATATTGAACCAAATCGGTTCACCGGTACGGGAGTAATGCCCAATTTAGTGCCTATTTTAATAGATTATGTCGCCTTTCTAATAAAAAGGCGCTATAACTCAAATACGCTGTATCGGATTTCCATGAAACTTGGTATATGCATTTATGACGTCCATGAGAAGTACTCTATTGAATTTGAACCTAATCTGTTGACTGGTACCGGAGTAAAACCCAATTTAGTGTCTATTTTAAAGGCGCAATAACTCAAATACGCTTTATCGGATTATTACGAAATTTCGTAGACGTCTATTGATATTCGACTAAATCGGTTGGCCAGTACCGGAATAATGCCCAATTTAGTGCATTTTATGTTAATATATAAGAAGTCGCGATAATTCAAATATGCTTTATTGGATTTTCCTGAAACTTTGTATACCCATTTATAATGTACATGGGAAGACGTCTACTGATATTGGACCAAATCGGTAGACCGGTACCGGAGTAAAACCCAATTCAGTGTCTATTTTAAAGACGCGGTAATTCAAATACGCTTTACCGTATTTTTATTAAACTTAGTATACACATTTATAATGTCCATGGGAAGACGTCTATTGATACTGGATAAAATCGGTTGACCTGTTTCGGAGTAATGCTCAATTTAGTGCCTATTTTATGGTAATATACGTATTCGAAAGAATTTATATAAAAAAAAAGCAAATCAGTTATCTTGACAAGGTAGCCTATTGTTTTACTGTGATCTTATAAGGCTTTGGAAATTAAAATACAGTTAGCTATGACAAAAAAACACTATTGCTTTGCATGCGCTTATCCAACTAGACCTTTAAACTGACCCAGGTGGCCGAGATGGAAACGTCTTGACCTCACATTCTTGAGTTCCATGGTTCAAATCCCGAAACCGGCCAATTTGACTTTTTTTTTGTATTATCATGTAAGTGTGCGATTGTCAAGATATCACAAATCTGTATAGTTCAGCTGATGCTGGAAGATTTTAATCTGATTAAAAAAAACTAGACCTTTGTTCTTCCGTAAGCCCTGCTTAATTAATAAATCTGGAGCTTAACTTGGAAATTAACTGGCACTTTGTTACATCAGTTTACCTGATTTTATTTCTGTCGATGCTTGTCTCTGCAGTTTTATTAATTTAAATGAGACTTCAAAAATCGGTGATATTTTATATCACTTAAGCCGCAACCAATTCTACCCGCGGCGGCAGTCATGACTTTGACGAAAATAAACTTCCAATGTGAGTTGACTCCGAAGTCTCCTTCAATCTAGATTTTGAACTGGGAGGTACGCATATTTAAGAATAGATTATTAATAATACAGTTCCGTAAAATAGTCACATTACTTGTTTATGAAATTTATTAGGATCAACCCAAAAAAATGATGAATAATTCACGTAACTTCGTCTGCCCAAATAAAAGTTAGCCTCCCCTTAAAAATAAGAGAAAGTTGTCAGATCCCCAAAAGGTACCTAACCCAAATACAAAATTTTGTTTTCCTACGATTTTCCGTTGCAAAGGGGCGCATTGCAAAGAGCCCGTATTCAGAGTGGGTGGCTTATAACTACCCTTCAGAGAATTATTTCGAATAAGTGTTTCGAATAAAAGTTTTTACTCTATAAGCAACCCACGTGCAAAATTTAAAGAAAATCGTTAGAGCCGTTTTCGAGAAAACTTTCTTTATGTAAAAATAAGGAAAACTTGTCTCCAATCTTCGGTTCACATCTTGAAAGGTATCTGACATAAATACAATTTTTTTTCCTTTTATCAAAATTCATCTTACCAAAATTCGAGATTCCGCTTGGAAAACAGAATATAAAAAAAATCACTCAAAAAATAAAAGTTTGCACAATTTCGGGAGTGTATTTTGGCCTAGATGTTCGCTTTATTAACGGTAACACCTACAGTCTGTCGCTCATGAAAACAATAAATATCTGTCTGTCTATAACGTACCGTACTTTAGATGAATACTAATAATGATAATAATAGCATTTATTGTCGTTTAACAGTACAATGTACAATGTACTGCATAATATGCTTGATATGTATGTCTTTCCTTCTAATGGGGGGGGGGGGGGTGACAAGAAATTTTCCGCACCGGGTACCACCTAAGCTTGCTACGTCACTGTCTCTACAGCTTTTCTTTGTGAACTTTTTGTATGTCTTTTATGATACAGTAGTAGAGATAGTAAAAAAGATTTGAAAATGTACACAAGTAAACTATCCCGTAAGCCATTTCTATAGATAAACTAAATGGCAGTTTTATTAGTCAAAGTTAGAAGTTTCAAAATTTGATTTTTACCAAAATCATTGGGGTACGCTGTAGCATAGTGGTCGAGGTGCTGTGCTACAAACCGGAAGGTCGCGGGTTCGATTCCCAATGGGGTCTTGGAGTTTTTCAATTGGCCTAAGTCTTCTGATGGCACTATGGCCCTGAGGTCGACTCAGCCTCTAACAGAAATGAGTACCAGGAGCAATCCTGAGGGTAAAGGCAGCTGGTGCGTAAGGCTGACAACCTTACCACCTTCACGTGCCGAATGTCCTAAATCTGTGAGCCTCAACCTCCTGGAACCCTCTTGGCCTCCATGGCCTGTATAGGGATCACTTTTACCAAATCATTACAGGTTTTTTTTGGGGGTGGGGGAAATCAAACGTTAAAATCAAAGTTTTCATTGAAACCACCCTTAATATCTTAAGGGGTGGCAAAAGGAGTGTAATAAGGTCCATAATCCAAAAAATATATTTACGTAGTGTTTATTTATTTATTTATTTATTTGTATGTTACCCACAGTAGGCCTGCACAGACATTCAGCCAGACAAACAGACATCGTTCTGAAAACTGTTTTTCTGATGCTAGGCATTGTGAAACATATTTTCCCTGAGTTATCTCATTTTGATTTTTGTCACTATCACTATAATACTGTCTTTATATGAGGGTGGATCGAAAAGTAATGCACAATAATTTTTTTTTACAAGTTTAATACGTACAATTACAAACAAATGCACTCATGAAGGGACATCTGTTGTATATTTTTCTATGTAGTCTCCAAGTTTCTCAACACATTTTTCCCATCGTGATACCAGTTTCAAAATACCCTGTTCATAGAAGTTCGTTCGGTTGGAGTATAGCTATCTGCGGACTGCTGTTTTCACTTCTGCTTCTGACGCAAAGCATTTATCGACCAGGTATTTCTTCGTGGGACAAAACAAGTGAAAGTCCAACGGTGCCAGTCTGGACTGTATGGAGGATGCTGGAGCACCTCCCAACCAAATTTGTTGATTTTCTCACGAACCACTGCAGTAGCATGGGGGCGAGCATTGTCATGAAGAAGTTTGACACCACGCATGTCCGTGTGAATTTCACTCGGGTTATGCCCTTTAGCCCTAAAAAACGCACTACACCTTGCTGCTCTTCACAAGTGGATGATAGAAACATGCGTGCCATCTTTGTTGCATAGTTCTCACTTCTCTCGCTAGAGCTACACATGAGAACAAAATAGCATCCGTACTGGAAGCTTCAAACTCTATCTGGTGAAAGTTCAACATCCCAGCTGCAATGCAACGCAGAAAAAAATTATTGTGCGTTACTTTTTGATCCACCCTTGTACTATGTTTGTACAAAGTTTTTCAAAAAGGTTTGAGGGGTTACAGAAATTTATTCTAAATAAACTATCGAACTAACCTTGTTGAAACCAATTGAGAATGAACAAGGAACTCAAACAGATTTTTTTTATCATCTACAGATGTTCAATGTATGTACTTCAGATGACAAGGCATATATCCATGTGATAGTCCAGTTCTTGCCACCCTGGTATCAGCAAGGGCCTATTGACAGTGTTTACCACTGGGATGATATGCTCCTTTACATCTTGATGATTTTTCTTTACACCAGTGGTCTTCAACCCGCAACCTGTATCTTAAGTTTTGGCGGCTCACAAACACATATTAATTTTAACTACAATTCCAGTAGTGACAATTTAGTGACAATAAACATCATCAGGTCTCACATTAAATTAAAAAACGTTACTGTGCTTTGTGTTAAACGTTAACATTGCAAAGTGAAAGACAAAATATGAAACACATGTATAATGTTAAGTAATCCCTACAGATAGTGTAATATGATTGATATGTTTGAGTTATGCAAGTATCATGCTATTAATAATCAGTAAATTAGTGCAGCCCGCTAGTCCTTCAGCAAAAAGAAAATGACCCTTTAGTTAAAGAAGGTTGAAGACTCCTGCTTTACACAAACAACTAGTACCACTTGCAAATTTAATTTTCACTTGGTGGGTTCGTTGTACTTTCTGCAAAATGCATGCTGAACAGTAATGACTTTACTTACTTACTTACTGGTTGGTTCTACAGTCATGAAAGACCTTGGCCTCCTTAACCACTTGTCTCCATTCATCTCAGTTCTTAGCTTTCCTTCTCCAGCATTTAACACCAATCTTTCTAAGGTCATCTTCAATAACTGCCATCTCTTCCTAGGCTATCCTCTTCTCCTCCTCACTTTTAGTTTCCCTGTGAATACCTTTTGAAGTGAGTGGGTTTCTGGCATTCTTTGTACATGTCCTGCCCATCTAATTCTTGACTGTTTTATTTTGGCAACAATATCTGGTTGACCAAACAGATCTTGTAACCCTGCATTTGTTCTCATTCTCTATCCATTTTGCTCTCTTGCTGCTCCAAATATGTTTCTCAAGATCTTCCTTTTCCACTGTAATAACCACTGTTCATCTCTAACCGTCATCACCCAACATTCTGAACCATACAAGACTACAGGTCGCAAGACTGTTGTGTATATCTTTATTTTAATATTCCTGCTTACATTCCTAGGTTTGAATATATTTTGCGAAGCATAGAAGCCTCAATTATCACTAGCTATCATTTCCAGGATTTCCACAGATGTTTTATTATCTGCAGTTATTATTGAGCCTAAATGCCTCAACTCTTTGAAAATCTTTTCCTGTAAAGTTATCATATTCCTTTCTGTTATACCGTAATTTTCAGTTTCATGTACTCTGTTTTACTTATGTTCACTTCTAATCCTAGATCATGAGCTTTTTCTTCAAATGAAATGTAGCTCACTTCCAGATCTCTTTCATTTCTTGCAATGATTGCCACATCATCAGCATATGCTATCATTTGTACCATTCTATTAAGTGTGGTTCCCCCTGGATTGATGGGTAGCTGTCGGTTTACATTTTCTAATGCTAAATTAAACAGTAGTATGGATAGTACATCTCCTTTCCTCAGCCCCTTCTCCACTAAGAACAATTTTGACAAATTCTAATCCACTCTGACCTTACATCTTGTTACAGTTTCAGGTCTCACATTAAATTTAAAAATGTTACTGGGCTTTGTGTTAAACATTAACATTCCACAGTGGAAGATAAAATATGAAACACATGTATAATGTTAAGTAATCCCTACAGTGTAATATGATTGGTATATTTGAGTTATGCTAGTATCATGCTAAATCATTAAATTAGTGCAGCCTGCTAGTCTTTCACCAAAGAGAAAATGACCCTTTAGTTAAAGAAGGTTGAAGATCACTGCTTTACACAAACAACAGGTACCACTTGCAAACTTAATTTTCACTTGGTGGGTTCTTGTTGTACTTTCTGCGAATTGCACACTGGACAGTAATGACCTTACTTAATTACTTACTTACTTACTTTTGTCAACCTGGCCAATTTCTCTGGGATTCCAAATTCATTATTTCATAAATTTTGGTCCTTTCTAGACTGGCGTATAAATTTAATTGAAGAGAATATTTCCCTCTTTGAATGGTGATGAACACATTTAAAAAATATGTATGTATACATAATCAGTAAAAATTCCATTCTTCTTATTTTTCAACGTAATTCTTTAATTTTTCACTTCAGTAACAGGATGGCACCCGTATATGCCAGCCTATTCATGGGACTATTGGAATGGGATTTCATACTTTCCGGGATGTGATACTTCAGCTACAGCCTCCTCTTGTGACCCCATGACTGAGACTTCAAACAACGCAGCAACTTCTGTGCCAACAGATTCAAGTGGAATAGCTGTCTCACCCACATTACCTTATTGGCCGTACTACTGGGACATGTCGAGTTATTCAACTATGTATGGGTTTTATCCACAAACTGATGGAAGTACAGACACTTTGTTACCACCAAACTGTGCAAGTGCAAATAGTTCAGTCCCACCAGTCAGTGAAAGTACTAACAATTTATATCCCCCAGCAAGTGGAAGTGATATTAGTTCATACCAACCAGCCAGTGAAAATACTGTTAGCTCAAATTCGTCAGCCATTGAAAGTGCAGTGAGTTCAGTTAATGACAGTACCACTTCTTATCCATCTGCCAGTGATAATATCATTTCATCCATAAAATCTAGCAATGCATCTTCTCAGAAAGCCGATTCTTCCTGCACAATTACTACAAATACTGTTCCAACACTTGTAGGAGAAAGAACACTAAACACTAACTTGGAAAACAGTAAAGC
Source organism: Ectobius pallidus (assembly GCA_964059195.1). Taxonomy (NCBI): domain Eukaryota; kingdom Metazoa; phylum Arthropoda; class Insecta; order Blattodea; family Ectobiidae; genus Ectobius; species Ectobius pallidus. The sequence goes on from CAXKWD010000003.1 coordinate 82,781,585, forward strand.
TAAGCCAGAAATCCTACCTACAGTACCTCCACTTTCTGTTTTAACCAGTATCCCTCCACCTCCACTACCTCCTCCATTTCTGTTACCTGCCCTTCCTCCTAGGTGACAAACACCTGCCTCCAGTGCAAATTAGGGATTTTAAATTACTGAACAGTGGACAAACTATGCTGTTTCCTATTATGTGCCAATATAGTTGGATGTTGTTAGTAAGATACCGAAACTATTTTTCACTTTCCTTTGTGCGATAAGTTATGGTGTGATGATCACAATTAACCAACCACATACATGGTTTCATCTCATTCATTTGTACGAATTGGAGGTTTCAACAAAATGAGTAATTGCCCATTTTAATTCCTAATTACACTTTGATCTTATATTATCTATACACAAGCAATAAATCATATTTTCAGAAGTAATGTATCTGGTTACTTAATTTCTTCTCCTTTCCTAGTAGTCATACTTCTGAGCAAACATAATTAGCTCTCTATTATCCAGTCTCTTCATTTTGATCACGATTGCTGATAATTGTACCATAAAATATCACAATAAATTTACTGTAGTCTTTTGAGAATTCGAACCTGGAATTATATTTATTGTGACTATTTAGTGAGTACTCAAAGAATTAATAATTAAAATCACAAAAATGAATGAAACACATCGCTATTTGTCTCACTGTAAGCAAGACAATCGATACATATTATAATGTATAGATGATCTGCGAGAGTCGAGCTACGAGTCTATTAAATGCAAAACTTGCCTTATCTAAAATTTAAAAAAAAATGATCTCATGATCGATGTTGTTTGCTACAATTATTGATCTCTTAGAACAGCTGTTGGCAAGTTACACTTTTCTCTAATACAGAAAATAGTGAAGGTTTATGCAAACATCACGTCTTAGAGGAAGAGGATGAAGAACTTAGAGTTTAAGAAGAAATCATTTAACTTGGACAAGGCGAGTTTTGCATTTAATAGCCTCATATGGTTATTACCAAAACTTTTCATCAGTTTTATTTTTTAGATTATAGGCCTACTCCTTGCTCCTGGGCTCCTAATATTGTATTAATATTGCTATTACCAGGGCCTGGAATTCAGGCAGAATGCCTTTTCTGTCTAGTTGGATATATTAAAATGAGCTAAATAGAGATAAACATGTTTCCATACATTTAGAGACAGTAGGGATAGTTTTTGTTTTGCCTTTTTCTTTCTTTATTTTTTTTCTATATATTTTGGCTTCTGTTGCCTATTTTATGTTTTAAAGCCATTTTTGCCTGTTTTAAATCTTTATGGTCTTTAGTCATTTTAAAAAGCACATAAAGAATTTCAATGCATGAAAGTGAAAAAAAAAATTACACAAATAATGTAATGACTCATTCACGTCACAAAAATATTTATTGAGTATCTTATTCCCTATAAATGCATTTATATGTTTTCAAGCAGTCGAAAACTTACGTCCTCAGACGATTTAATTAAACTTCTTAAATAGCAGAATCTGTGAAAAGAATGCAGGGTATGACCGACATAAGGAATACCAGGATAAACACAGAAAGATGAAGGTAGGTCAGGTCCCATGAGTATCTTAGCTATTTTTATTAATAGTGAATAATATTACACACTGATTTGATTTTTAATAAATGCCTGTTTTAATTATATTACTGCCTAGTTTTGGTATTATAAGTGCCTTTTGCCTGCCTATTTTAACCAAAATATATGCCTGAACTTCCGGGCTCTGATTATTACTATTATACAAGATTTTAAATGTTTCACTACACATAAAATTATACGAAGCGTATCCATAAAGTAAGTTTCCCTGGGGCCGTTTACAGGAACAAATCACAATTTCTTGGACATATACATTTCAACAGTTACAGCAAGTATTCAGCTATTATTCAACATATTTGCCACCGGAATTTAAACATTTGTCATACCGTGGAACCAACTTTTGAATACCTGTGTCTTAGAAGTCTGCCACCAGGGATTTGAACCACTATGTGACAAACATCTTCTCCTCTCTGTCATTCCCTGTCATTTCTTGAGGTATAGGAAAATATGAAAGTCACTGGGAGCGAGGTCCAGGCTGTAGGGTGGATGTTTAAACATCTCCTAGCAAGTCTCCCGCAGAAGTTAGGCTCCATGACACATGTATCATGGTTTCCATATTTTCCTGCACCTTAAGAAATGACAGAGAATGACAGAGAGGAGAAGATGTTTGTCACATAGTGGTTCAAATCCCTGGCAGCAGACTTCTACGACACAGGTATTCAAAAGTTGGTTCCATGGTATGACAAATGTTTCAAATCTGGTGGCAAATATGTTGAATAATAGCTGAATACTTGCTGTATCTGTTGGTTTATATATGTCCAAGAAATTGTATTTCGTTTCTGTAAACAGCCCCAGGGAAACTTACTTTATGAATGCACCTCATACATTATTTTCTTATCGCCTTTTGCTCATATGCAGTGTTCATCATAAAAAAACAAGTGCATGTTGGTGCGTAAAAAATGAAAGTGAAGAGACTCATAGTATGGTTCTTAATTTTAGATTTACCACATTTAATTAATTAATTAATTTTTTTATTATTTTTTTTTACTTCTGATTATCCACTTTTTGTTATCATGAATCACTTTTGACTCACTTCTCTGAAAAAATAAATAAATAAAAATGCAATTCTCATCTTGTGTGTCTGAGCAACTTTCCACTTTCCACAAAGGATTTAATCAGCTATTCAACATGAATAGTTAAGCAGCATTAAAAAATGCACCACTGCAATTTTTAACACATTAAACTGCAGGTTTAATGCTGGAATTTGAAAGTCTCATCTCTTAAAAGACATAACTACTGTTTGTTGAATAACATTTCTGTGGTCAAGGTCTTTAAATGGCAGTAAAAATACAGTGCGTCTCAGTCAGATTGCACCCGCCGCGCCCCGCGTTGAGTTCTCCCCAGATGACACTCCTATCCCCTGTATGCAGCAAAGGAACTGCCCGGCAGCTGACTGACTTTGTCAGTGCGTGACAATGAAAAGAAATCAAATAAGTTTGAAAATAACGAAAATAGGCACCTACCTTATTACAGGAGATGCTGGAAATGTCCTCCTCCTACATCCACACATTTTATGGTACGTTCACACTGAGGAATTTGTTGCAGACACAAATACTCCAAACAAATTCCAGATCCATTTCCGTGATTCTTGTATCTGGATACTTATCCTAAGTACATGTTCTTTGCACAAATATCCCATGTGAGCGTTCACACTGAGGAATTTGTTATCAGGCACAAGTATGGCTTTAGATGCATAAACGTTTGCTTTTTTCTGCTTTAAATGAATTGATGATTCACCCAGAACAAGTTTGTAACCCACAAACACTCAATTTGCAGAAGAAAATGACAATATTATACTGTACTAATGCTGATTAAATCTTCCGAGCTATAGGATCACGTTAGTCGGCAGTAAAAAGCGGGGATTTATGTTTATCTGGGCAGTCAGTATTTTTAATTCTGAATTTTACGGTAAGAATGGTTTATTAGCCATTAATATTTTAACTTTAAAGATGTGTTCGGTCGCATAAATTTTTGTAAATTCAAGCTTGCTTAACTTTCTTTAGCAGAGCGTGTTTTATGAGCCCGCAGTTTCGCAGTCAAGCCGATCGGCAGGTGTTGAAACGATAGCCGATAACTTCGATCCATTGTAGTCGATAGAGAAAGGGTTTGTTTAACCTCGCAAAATAACTGTATAATCCATACTAACATTGTATATTATTGTGCTTAAACTGTTTATAAGAGGTGCTAGAAGTGCCTACCCTTCATTTACCACATATTAGGCTATATTATGTGACAGCTTCGTTGAAAATATGCTTCAAGATCTACACAGACACATCTGCCACGAATCCCGCCTAGGCCTAATTCAATTCTGATACTGTTCTAATATCTTTTCTATTTCATCAATTTTTTCAGTAAGCACATGTAGATGTTCTCTTGATTATTTCATATTAAACACAGAATCTCTTCAAGGAAGAAGTGTGCCTATAACTTAGGCCTAAATTCAAATTTTCTGCAAAGGGATTATGAATGTGAGGGAGAATAATTCTACATCGACTTATGTTCTATTTAGAGCACTCCATAGCAAAATATCGGCGATTTCGTAAAATAAACAGCGTGAACGTAGCAATATATCTCATGGGATTGATCATAACCACAAACAGAGTCAACTGTCACAAGAAACATGATATAGCACATTCGCAAATAGTATTTTCGCTGGGATCTGTTCAATGTTTTCGCTTTCGGAGCGTAAACAAGAACTTGTGGCGAAACCTTGTTTCTGGTACATTTTATTCACTGTTTGTGTCCGGGAACTAGGAATATGTTCAATAGGTTTACGACTTGTGGCAAATAGGTTGCTATACATGTACCCAGACACATATTCTTGCAACAAATTCCTCAGTGTGAACATAGCTTTAGGATAGAGATAAACTCAATAACGGAAGAGCAACTAATGTGTGTTAATCGGAATTTCCTATCATGATGCCATGATGATGTGGATGTAGGAGGAGGACATTTCCAGCATCTCCTGTAATAAGGTAGGTGCCTATTTTCATTATTTTCAAACTTATTTGATTTATTTTCATTGTCGCACACGGACGCAGCCAGCCAACTGCCGGGCAGTTCCTTTGCTGTATACCGGGAATAGGAGCGTCATCTGGGGGGAACTCAAAGTGCGGCACGGCGGGTGCAATCTGACTGAGACGCACTGTACATTGGTTTCATATATGCTCTTTGGACCTAAACCTAAGAGAGACTTTCATTTGTGTAGGTATTTGAAACTATTGTATGGATGTCAGGTGAAAGATCTAGAGAACCATCATGCCTGTAATCTGGAAGGCTGTGAGACAATACAAAATTCTTCAGAGATATGTTAGCACATCTAGTGTCAGTGTTGTTGTGCATTGATGCTTATGTTCATACTAATAGAGAAGATTTTATAAAATAGATTTACAAACTATCATCTTTGAACATTTTTATAAAGTAGATTCTCATGTGGTTCTGTTAATGTAAGATTTCATAATGTACCAATATAACATTAATAAGGTCTGTTTTTCAGATATTTTTGCATTTGGTGATTAAATAAAATTATTTCAAATGATTTTGAGTCCTAATGATTGTGTGGAACTACAGAATGGTTTAATTAAATTGAGTGAATGGAATGAATAAAATAGATTATCATTAAACATAAAAAAATATATAAAATAACATTTTCAAGGTGTAAAATTAATAACTTATTGCATGACAATATTGTAATAACGGTTTTCAGTTGAACAAAATATCTACAGTGAATGTTTTAACAATTTAAGTTTCTCAATTATATTATTTTTAAAACTCAGAAATCTTGGATATATTATTAGGAACTCTAAATATTGTAGTATAAGTACATTATTTAGATTATATACAGCGAACTCTCGGTTGTCTGTGTTAACAGTTAACACAACCGAGAGTTTGCTTTGGGATTGTAACATGCACAAATAATCGAGAAGCGCAGATAATCCAAATTTTAGAATTGACTGGGTGCATGATTTTGAATTTTTTGCATGAAATTTAGAGTTTTCCATGCACTTTGTTGCCCTATTGTGCATTGAGAATGCTACTTGGCTTCTCTTGCAGCCATTGCATTCCCTATACACAATATGGCAATATTAGGTGTGGGAAATTAACAATCTGACAAAATAAAGTGCAAAAAAATGTGAAAAATTTTGCAGGAAATTCAAATTCTTGCACAAGATTATATCTGTATTCCCCTTGCAAAAGGTTAAAAAAGGTGGAAGAACCGTGCATGGAAAATCTGCAAACTGCATAATCTGCCCATGGATATAATGAGTTTCCTGTAAAACCATTGTCACACCAAAGTAAGAATATTGTTCATTAATTTGGAACCCAGGTATAATTAAATACAGTAAAGTAATAGTTCTATTCAGAAGACATTTCTAAACATACATATTGCAAACAGTTTATCCTCAGTTTGAATCAGATTAATCTATGTTACAATATTTCAGTATCCCTGAATTATCACACAGAAGAAATTGTCATGCATTATTGTTTTTGTATAAATTTCTTAATAACAGAATGATGATACATTCTGGAAGAAATATTTTTTCTGTACCACGTTATAGATCTTATAAATTATATTTTTTCATTTCAAAAGCAAGTACTGATTCCCATAGTAATTATGTATGTAATATACTCGAACTATGCAATAAATTGCACGAAATAGGCAGTATAGACATTTAACTGGCATTGGTCAAATTCTGGTCAAATTCATTAGGATCCTGCCGTTATTGGACATGTGAACATAGCACTGATCATCGCCATGCAATCTATTTATTGTTATTCAACAATTACTTACAAGTTATTTTCCTTTACTAAAGCAATATTTTCTTCAATATATCTTCAAAATAGGCGTAATTTATTTATTCTCCTACTGAATGCAATTCATTTTCCAATGCAACAAAGACAGTAATTTTGTATTGAAATAAGCTTAACATGTTATGCAATTTTTCAGTTTCCACAGTAAAATATCATCTTCCTTAGCCTTTTAATACCTTGTATTTCACACAAAATAAAATGACATATTAGAATTTTGTTTACAATATTTTTCCATTATAGATTCTGCCTTGTCTGATCACTGTCATTTGAACTTACTGGTTCTTCACTCCTATGAAATTTTTTGCACATTGTAATTGTATGTTCTCCACAGATGGGAAGACAACATCTTAGTGTTATTTTTCAATTTTTCAATTTTTCAATTTAGGGCGAACAAAAATACAATACTTTACCTCTGTATTCTAGAAAAAATAACACAATGAGACACTCATGTAATGCATATGGTTGACATGTGAGTCGTGCGCTCAGTTCATCGCACTTCATTGACATGTACCACATCTTCTGCCATCTGTAGGAGAATATCAACTTATTCCATGATTAAACAGTGAAAGGTGTACAATATCTTACTCTATTGGCTTCAAGTGGTAAACAATAGGCTCATTCAATTACAATGTTCTCTTATATGATTCCAACATTCTTACAATACTCATACTAAATATTTAAATTAATACTACAGCCTAATAATACTAAATTATTGGTGAGTTAATATGAATCACAAATGGGTTAAAAGTACCTGTGATCAGAACTTGAATGTTTTTAAAAACAATAATTTTTAAAAAAGTATCATAATTATATGAATTGGCTAACTGTAAATTTTATATGCTAAAACAGTGGTGACTCGTAGCTAAAATTAGTGGGGGTGCTGCTCCAAAAAATTGTTAGCCTTTGTTTTAAAATTGTGTAAAAGGAAACATACATATATATTTAGAAACTTGATAAAACCCTAAAAGAACAAAATCAAAAACTTTTACTTACTTTAATCTAAATTGTTACAGTTCAAGCTTGATCTATTAGTTTAAAAATTAAATCCATTCTTCTTGTTATAATTTCTGCGAAAAGATCAATAATTTTCTCTTTGATCTGTAATGGATAAAGTGTTCTGTTAAATAAAAGTACCTAAAAAATGAATCAAATAGAATAGCTGGAAACAAGATGATAATCTAGTTCTACACCTTATCATATTCAAGAATATGGTACATGGTTTTTAAGCACAACACACATGGAGCTTTAAAAAAATAAAAAAAAAAAAAAATAAATAAATAAATAAAAGCACTACCTTCCACTAATACGCCAGGATTGGCACTGTGGAAGCAACAATGCTCTCTCACCCTCACAGTTGGTCATGGCACGCACCTTCCTATGTCCACATTGACACAACAGGCAAAACACCATGCCGGTGGAACTGTGAAGCACACAGTTCCATACAAAGATTTTTTTTCTTTTTAATAAACTGGGAGATGGCATTAAGCTTAAGGATATATTGTACAAGCATAAAGAGAGAATTAAAGAAAAAAGGACTCATTATATTACTTTTTATCAATAATATCAAGTGGAAATAGGGGGTACTGCAGTTCCACAGTGCCTATACACAAGCTGCCACTGCGCTAAAAGGTAATTGGAATACATTTCTTGTCACTTTTTTATTAATTTTTTTTACATGTTCCTCTATAACTGACGTACTGTGTCTTTTTATATAAAAATGCGTTCCTCCCAGTATGTAAATTGTGTGCATTTTCTGTTTTTAGTGTTATTAGGCTTTAGTATTAATTTGAATATTTAGTATGAGTATTGTAAGAATGTTGGAATCATATAAGAGAACATTGTAATTGAATGATATGCCTATTCTCAATTAATTAAATAAATAAATCATTCTATCTCTTGAAAGTCGTCCTGCAGTTCTGGTGTTTAGTGTTGTGAAATGGGATGGACCGATGGCTTTGTTGGCATTCTGTAAAAAAAAAAAAAAAATAGCTTGTGCATCATATTGCATAATTCTAGAAAAGGAGCTCTAACAGCATTTTATGTGAGCATTTCTTGATCCATGTTCATATAATAGCAATTCATCATCCTACAGGTTCCATTGAATTTTGAAATTTTCTACTAGTTCCCAACCGGGTCAAAATTTTCTTTGAAGAGTATGATGTAAATATCTTCCAAGAGATATATCATCTTGCAGAAAATATTTCAAGAGAAAAATTGATCTGACATACCAAGATTTGAACCCTTGACCTTTGACTTTCTGTGCCAATGCTCTCCTAACTGAGCTAGCCAGAGTTTGATTCACAGTGCCAGATGGAATCTCTGCCCTATGATTACCCTTTGTTGCCGATTTCACTGAAAGACATTTATGTCATATATATATTATTGTATAGTATTATATAGTATAGTATATAGTATTATGAGACATGCTAGTTTAGTGATTTTGTGGCCTGGTTTCCACTGTTATTATCAACGTCCTTCTGTTGAGAACTTTTTCTTTTCTAGTCGGAGTGTAGCTGCAAGAATTTAGAGGCCAAAGTTATAGAGTCATTCTATATTCAGCACTGTACCACACATGTTATTATGGGTCGTATTTGTTCTCATTCTGTGATTCTGTTGAACTTTCTTGTAGATGAGTCACCTAAAGAATACACAACTACTAGTAGTTCTCGTACCACTGAAAGAGGTCGAGGGAGTAATACTTCCAGGGGTAGCAGAGGCATTCTAAAAGGGAGACATTCGATAACATCAGCACCATCTGGACCTACAGGTACAGTATAAGTTTCAGTTTTGAGAATACAGTTCATCTATGTGTATAGTATGGGCCAAGAGTTGTAATTGGATAATATTTATATTGAATTAACATATTTTCCAAAAGCAGAACTAATTAAAAACTATTCCTCAGCTGAGAGGTATATTTTCCCCCTTCATATACTGTTCGGGGCATTAGTTTGTCACTTTTCAGATAGAGCAAAGAGCATTTTTATGTTTCCTTGCAAGCCAGATTTTTTTCACAGCACAAAGGTTTATTAAATGATTGTTGTCGATGTGAAACTGTGTCTTATTTTGTGTTGTAAGCAATGTCAGATACAAGCAAATATACGATTGAGGAACGTCTCATCTTAGATGTGTGGATTCATGAAAAAGAAAAAAACTGTTAAAATGCTTAGCTGGGCGAGCAGATGGACGTGGCAGTACATTCAATTCTGTGTGGAAAATGATGGTGTATATAACCTAAATATTAGACGTTAATAATGATACCCATAGACCCTGGTAACTTCTTTTGCATATTTCCATCCCTTAATATTGGTAAGTTCATTAGGTAACCTTTTACATCACTTGTAGCATTTTAGTACTTTATAAACTAATACGTAAAATTGTGATTTTTGGCCCTGTCTGTACACTGTGATACACTCTCAGTGGCAGAAGTTTATACTGGCTATCTTTAAATATATGAATGGGAAGTGGAAGGCTGGTCGAGGATGTTTATAGGTATCTCAGGGTTTTTCTTGGGCTTTCACTTACTTGTCATGTGAATCCTCCTCAGTGATGTCCACCTCAGCGTGTCCCCAAAGCTTGACTCAAGTCATTGGTAGAGCACAAGAATCCCAGGTTATTTTGGTACAGCTATACATATTTCTGAACAATATACTATTAAATAAAAAGTCAAGGGAAGTACTGGTATTATCTTGTTTATTCAAATTAAACAAGGAAATTGGTAATGAACTGTACTTACAAGTGTTGCATGTGTATAACAAAGAAATGTGCAGAGGTCGTACCATAAATCTCATGAAAATATCTGATAATTGTTTACAGTACCTTTCTTATATTAAGAAAGTCGTGTGATAATGTTCCTGTATTTAAGCAGACTTTGTTCTGTACTTAATGGCACTACCTGCTATGACTTCTTTCTACATCTTATCAAGTTAATAGCCCGACACGAAGTGAAGCATGCTTCCTCCTTCAAATTGAGGCTTTCGGAAGTCTCCACCTCTAAATCCTATTAGAGTGGTGGTATAATTTCTGACGTTTCAATTAATGATTGGTCAGTGTCACAGCGCATAGGCTTCCTTCATTCAAATATGGTTGTTCCAAATCAAACCAACTCTGAAGGGAATTCCCTGTCAAAATCCACTACATTACGCGAATGGTGAAATCTCTTGCCTTTATGGTATTTATTGCATTATAATAGCTTTAATTGCCTCTTTAAAGAATAATCATATTTTAATAAGGTTCCTATATATTGTAGGGTCTGCTGCAATGGGTGAGTTGGTAGCGTGACTGCCAGTCACCTGGGCGGTCTGGGTCAGGGATAGAGATGTAAAGTTTCCTTCCTTCCTGGGTGATCACAATAAGTGGCGTGCACTGTATTTTGAATATACAGTATATCAATTCAACATAAATTTTCTGTTACTTTTGTTTATTTGTAGTATATGCCTACTGTTCGATATATCAATTTGTCTCAACTTCTTGGTGTTAATATTATAAGCACTACTCAAAACCATTTATTAGTAGGATTTCAGTGACAGTATATTTTCTTGAATAAATTCTTCCCACATGCTAGAAAAATTATGAGAAAACGTTCACCCATCATGTACATAGCTATGATAACACATTAGAAAATAAGAACAGAAATTAGGTAGGCCTGCATATATACAAGAATTAAGAGGATAAGATGGAATTGATCTAAAACAGCTGATGTGGATAATCCACAAAGAAGTTAATCTTTCTGTGAATAATTGAAAGTTTACTATGTAGAGGGAAACATTCTTGTTTAATCCAAGAGAAAATGTATAATGTTAGTATATTTGCATTTCTTTAAACTATAGAACTCAAGATGGAGGAGAGTATGCAGGTACAAAATGAAAGAAATGTAGTCAACATTGGAGAATCCATCAAAATATCTGTCTCCAATGATCCTACGACGCCAACAGTGAGACGAGTAAAAGGTAAGGATTCTATAAATATTATAGGTGAAAGTGCACAAAAGTGGCTGGAGTCGTAGCTAGCTTTTTTCAATATACAAGTACAAGTACAGTGAGTCCCATGCAAGAGTTGGCCAATGACGTGGGTTCCTGTGGCGCGGCGGGCACAGCTCCAACGCCCGAGCGATTGGGTGAAATATCTACGCTAATAAAGCCACGATCGGTGTAATGATTCAAGTTCTCACATTTACATTTAAAATTACAAGGAAAATAAACATGTACCTCATCACAAGAGATGTTGGAAATGTTCTCCTCTTGGATCCACACAATACTGGCACCTTTTTAGGAAATTTTCTTTCACGTGCGTAAGTTCAGCTTCCGAGACAGAGTTCATTTCTCTTGTAATAGGGCTATGTGATATTGTCTTTAAGTTCTTCTAACATTATGTGAGTATTATTTATGGGGAAACTTGAAAAGTAAAGTGTATAGGTCAATTTCCCATACATTGAAAGAACTTAAAGACAATATCACAAGAGAAATTAACTTTATCTCGGAAGCTGAACTTATGCGCATGAAAGAAAATTTCCTAAAAAGGTGCCAGTATTGTGTGGATGCAAGAGGAGAATCTTCCCAACATCTCTTGTGATGAGGTACGTGTTTATTCTCATTGTAATTTTAACTGTAAATGTGAGAACATGAATCATTACACCGACTGCGGCTTTATTAGAGTAAATATTTTACCCGGTCGCTCGGGAGTTGGAGCTGTGTCCGCCACACCGCAGGAACCCACGTCATTGACCAACTCTTGTGTGGGACTCACTGTACAATATAGCATGGTCTCACAAAAAATTCAGATTCAGGTTAAAGAAAAGTGGAAAGTTATATTGTATTTACATTAATCTATTGTGCCATCAAATCTAATGCATACCCTATTTTTGAATGATCAATTGGACAAAAAAGAGACTCATTAGTTTTTAATAAATATGGTATATTTCCCTCATAAAATATACAATTTTAGTGCAAAGTATAGGGTGTTTATGAACTACACTGCCTATATGTTAAAGATAGTAGAGGGGCGAGTGTTGAACAAGTTAATGTAGGGAACTTAACTTCACGCTAATTAATTTCTGAGTTACTGGATAATGAAGGATTTGAAACTCAGTGCTTCCTAATAAGGTGAAGTAGAATTTAACCCTTTCATAGCTGAATTTGTGTGGCTATATAAACAGTCATCAAGTGAAATAGTGTGTAGGCTCTCGAGTTTGAAACCAACAAAGAAAAATTCAGTAGAATAGCTGGCTTCCATAAGTAATAGACCTAATACGAGGATAAAAATCCTCACTTTTACATAAGTGTTAGTGTTACAACTCTGCTTTAAACAGTTATTTGAAGTGACACATTTATACATCAAGAAAAGTGAAAAGGTTAAAATTGTCATAGAATTGATTGCAACCTTGCACTGAAGCGAGACACGTAGTTTTTCCAACTCTTATTCAGAATCTATTGTATGCCACTGTTTGAGTATAAACCACTGTTTAATACACTTTTGTAAATTTTAGAGCAATGAGAACGAATGTCTGATTGTGTGGTGTAATGAATAACAGTGGTGAAGCTGAAAGGGTATCTCATTCTCAGGTTCCCCAACTAAATACCTCCCCTGTTACCTATGTCAACTTTGGTTACATTTTAAATACCGTCTTGACTCGAATCCAACACCCACCTATGTTGTCCACTCAAAATTGGGTTCTGCATTAGATTTGAGTGCAACTTCATTCTGTAATTCTCGACTTCATTACATTATCTTTGGCCTATTACCTGTATGTGTAAATGGGGGTTGAAGTTAACATAATATTATTTGACATTCAAATTTAATACAAAGTGTGTTCAATGCGAAGGTATCTATTGTCCTGCACCCTCTCCACTATCCCCCTAAACTGTTATACCAACCTTTATTTTTCGGCATTCATAAATGCATTGTAGTATAAAATAAAATACTAAGTGAAAACACTGAATAATATTATCCTACAATTGATGCACATTGCATTCACCAATAAATTTGTTTATGGTTTGAAGTTTCAAAATTGTGGTGCGCATCAGATTTCATAGTTCATTAGACTCGAGTAAATACAATACCTTATAATTCATTTATGAATAACAGATTGCGATTAAAAATTAAATTTGTAAAATTAACTTTGATGAAGTTCCAACAACTGTCCCATTATCACTCACCACACAATAACCTAAGTTCAATTCTAAAAGAAATATTTACAAAATTATTTACAATTAAACCAGTTAATTACGATTGCTTTACTCTCTCTTCAATACTTGAGTTAGCTGGGAAGTGTTGTTGTTCTTAGGCACACTTTTTTAAAAAAAATTAAAAGTTATGAATTGTGCCGGCTTGTTGCGAGTGAAGCTTAAGGTTTAGAAATACAATCAGTCATTAGTTTTGTTTTTCAAACCATATTAAATATATACTGGTATTCTGCAATAGAGAATTTTTAAGTTAACTTATTCCCATCCCAATAATTCTAGAAAGAAATTTGAAGATTCGTAAAGGAAGAGAATTAAGATGCATCAGTTTTTTTAAATGCTCTATTGTATGGATTTTTTTAAAAGAATTTGAGAGTGTGGAGCTCATTTTTGACATTTCTTGCTACATGTTTTCATACATATAGATATGTATGCAGCAAGCAATAAGGTAATTAGTTCTATTTCCTTTCCCTTAAAGGATATTTCTTAGTTATTATGTGCCTTGTGATAAATACAATTAATTACAATGGGATTTTTCTTTCAGTTCATGCTCCTGTTGTGGGTGGAACAGGACGTGTTGGACCAAGGCAGAAGGTAAGACTTAGTTACAGCAGCCAATCCGAAGATGAGGCCTCGCTTTCTCAGCCACCTGAGATACAGCCCAAAAAATATCCATCTTCTAAACAGTCTTCAGAATTAGATAGTTCATATGAAATGAACTCGAAATCTTCTAAACCTCCTTTGCCTCCTTCTATTGGCCATCATACAGTCGAAGCTCCAAAACCAAGAAGAACAAGAGGGAAGAGAATGGGTTATGAACAAAAAGTAAGAAAACATGCTGGAAAAAAGGAGAGTGATTCAGGTGAAGAAACAGGAGATGCTAATAGTAAAGGAGGAAATGAGTCAGGTGGAGATGATTCTTGGGAAGATGTTACTACAACTAGTGGTACAGAAAGTGCTTGCGAAGAATTGTCACCACGCTGTAACATCGATGTTGAATACGACAATGATTCACATGAAAAAAATGAGACCGTAGACTCATTTAATGATAAGCAAATGGATGAATCAGATTCAGATGTGGAAGGAAATGACAGTGAATTTAAGAAGGATGTTATGAATTCAATGAAAGAACTGAAAGAAAAAGCACAAGAAGAAAAAGCAGAAATATATGAAATTACAAACACTGAAGAGCCTATTTCAGATAGTAACTTTGTAAAAAGTTATGCTGAAACACCAGAAAAATACGAGATTGTAGACCAACTAGGTGATCGGCACATCTCTGGTGTTACTAGTATTGAGCAAATAGCTTGTACTGAAAATGTGGATAGTTCTGTAACTCCAAAACCATTGTATGAAATTTGTGATTATGCCAATGAAGAGCAAATATTAAGTCATGAGAATGTAGATGATTCAACAACAATTGAAAATTCAGATGCTAAACTTTTAAGTGATTGTTTTCTTGAGAAAGATACGTCTGAGAAGTTTGGCTTAAAAGAAAATAGTGATTTCACATTAATGCTCAAAGAATCAACTTCAGAAAGCAGTAAAGCAGATGGTGCTGAAACAAAAACAGAAGCTAATCTCTTGTAATCTCAAGGTAAGAACTTGCAGTAACTTATAACTAAAAATATCATATTAAATCAAAAAGAAGTAAAAATAGAAAATAAAACTTTCTTCATGGAGTCGCCCACAATATTTGGGGTTGAGTATTACAGTTTTCTATTAGTATGTTTCACTTTATACCTTTAGATTCATTTTTCCATTAAAGAGTTGCTCGATTGACAGATAATTGAAAGAGGAAGGTGCAAGTTCAAATGATGGCTTCTTGGTATTTTAAAGATCAATTCAGTTTCATAATTATTGATAAAAAAAAATATTTTTAAAGAATTGACTTGGTAACTAATATTATAACTTGCTAAATGATAAAATTGCTTAAAATTTAATGTCCATAGTGTTAAAAGTCTTTAAATTACAGTATAACATATTTTTTAAATATTATGACCAGATCCACTTGAATTGTATGTTGAATGAAAACCTTGAGTAATGGCAAACTGTTCAACCTAGTTGTTCATCACAAATTGGTATAATGGTTATACATAAAATTACACACAAACAATATTTATCCTTAAAAAACTGAGCAGTATCTTGGAACTAGATTTATTGCATGTGTTGTGTTGTGTTACACTTATAAAAGCTGTCCAAAGGTTAAATCTTGCTCAGCTCAATTTTTCAGCTATCTAAAAGGGTGGATATGATGTAGTTTATAATTGATGTGAAAATTTTTGAATTTTAATTTTTCTTGTAGAAAATAGATTAATCATAGTTTCGTATTTGATTTGTGTGTACAAGGAGCATAATCATGAAAAATATTTTATTTCATATAGTCCTTTATGGAAGAAGTGGCTATATAATATGCAACTTCATATTATCAGTGGGGAAAACATGTAAATTAATGTAGATTTTTTATCATATTTATGCTTTTAATTTATTTATGAATTTTATTCCTTTTTAGGATGTATGCTTTAAAATTTTATACTGTTGTTGTGAATTGTTTTTAATCTTTTATACTGTTAAGGTAAATAAAAAATGCCTAGGAATTGCAATAAAACTTATAAATGAAAGTAGAAAGAATATTGTGAACAAAGTAGTGTTTACATGCACAAATTATAAAGAAAGAATGCTCTGCTATTCATTGTGCCTTACTTTTCTTAAGATAAAATACACTTTATAAAGTTCCTTTTAATTCATTCTGTCTATTCAACAAAGACTGAGATTGATTTTTCTCAGCTACTAAGTATCGTATTTTAGTTGCAATATAATCTATTTTTCAGGTAGTTCCCACCCCTTGTTCATATATGCTCGTTACAGTTTTTCTGCCAGTCCTCACATTGTGAGGTCCAATACAACTTTTGCCATATAACATTGCTGATTATGATGAAAATTATATATAAAGAATATCACTGTTTCCCAGCAGTGTGCTTCCTTTTTAGGATGTCTTTTACCCTGACAGGGGAAACATACGGGGTCATGTAGAAACCTACCCTCAAATTTTGCATATCGGTAGGTCATCGTTGCAGATAGACACATGCCAAAAATTAGCTGCTCATATGAACTTTTAGTGGGTGAAAATTAATTGCGAATCTGGAAATAGGAATATTGAGTAGCCTCGCACAGCTGTTGGCAGGAAGGGCTGGGATCTTCTCTCCTAACTCGCGCACTTATGCATCAGCTGTTGACAGTATTGCAGAGCAGTGATCCCGCTCCTCGTATAGGTGTACGTGCTTATAGCTTTGTCTCTCCCTTTCCTTATCACTATGAAAGCGGATAATATTAAAATAACGATACACATGTTTGTATTCCAGTAGGTCTCGTGAAGTAATTAAGTGTTTAAGTGTTTAGGATTAGCTAAGTGAATCTCATGTGCTGTTTACATTCGTTCATCTTTTTTTTACTTTGACCTATAATGATGAGTACAATTATTACATAGTATGTTATATCAAGTTCTTAACACTTGACTTGTCTGGACAGCAAATATGAACATGAGAATAAGCTGATTGAAGCACTGGTATTATGATTAGCTGTGCATGGCAAATATCTTCAAATATAATTCAAATTGAGTGGCCATACTACACACACAGACACACTAACAATCATAAGCAAGTCCTCAGTGTCTGTACAGATTATATAGTTTTAAAATGCAGAAATGGTAAGAAATGACTATCTAAAAGTTATCTAGTGAGACACATCCAACGATTAACAAGGTAGTTTCTCCTCTCTGTCGCACACCCCCTGTCCATTGTTGTTTGCACCCGGCATGCAGGCTACTCAAGTTAGCTTTGAAAATGTCCACCATGGATTCCTTATGGAACATAACAAACATGTTTTTACCCACTAAAGTTTATATGAGCAGCTAATGTGTCCATCTATAATGAAGACCTATCGATAAGCAAAATTTGAGGATAGCTTTTGACATGACAACCTGTACAGTTCTCTTGTGGGTTGTTATACTTTATGCTAACTGTTACAGCAGCTATATTGATATTCACTTTAATTACCTTGTGTGCAGTACCTGTTTTAATACATTACATTATTTAAACTTTTTCAGAGCCGAATTTTATATTAATATAAGCAGTCATCAATTTAATTTATTTCACATCTGATACTACCATTAAATTCAATATTTCCTTTTCGACCAGTCAGAGCTCATCATTTAATTGTTCCAGTTTCTGATTTCCTTACTAGCCTCCCACCTCAACTACCATTTCCTTCTCTCTTATATAACACCAGATATTTTCCGACACCAGCTCACTTCTTCCAGGCAGCAGTGGAGATAGTCGCCGAAAGCTCAGGATCAATTCTCTCACTCACCAGGTTGGAAGCCCGAGAAATCATTGTACATTCTGAACACCAGGAAAGCCTCATATCACACATATAAAAACTTGATTTAACAAGAACTTCCTGGCTGAAGATTTAAATTTGTGTTGTACAGATATTTCTTTACATAAAAGTAAAGTGATCCCTATACAGGCCATGAAGATTTTTAGGGATCCAAGAGGTTGAGGTTCCAAGGTGTTTAGAATTCCTGCATTCGATAAGCTTCTTAACCTTATGCAACCTACCACCTTTACCCCCCAGAATTACTCCTGGTATTCATTTCTGTTAGAGGCTAGAGGCTAAGTCGACCCTAAGGCCATAATGCAATCAGAAGGTTTAAGCCAATGACCTGGTGCCATTATACACATCCAGGGGCTCTTCTGCATACTTGTTGTTCGAGAATTGAAGTTATTTCTAGAGCATTGGAACACCACACTTCCACTTGCATTGAGGTTTTATTTTCCCTATGTACAAAATTCTCTGAACAGCACAAACTCCCACACCACACACTTATGGTTGAGAGGTGCTGTAACAATACGTTCACATTCCAGGAGTCAGGCATTTGTCTGCATTTTTCTGCTCCAGCAGAATCACTGATTGGTTCTTCAAGCAAATGAACCAATGTCACGTGTCAAAGTGCACAGTGGAAAAGTTTGCACCTTCCAAATTTGTGGCAACTGTAGTTGGTTGCAATGAAATACTGACAGTTCTAAGGGGGAAGATTTTGAATTATCTTGCCACGGAGAAAAAGCCGTTCTTACTTATATTGGCGGAATTCCAAAAATCAGTGGAATTTTGTTTGTTAGTAATTATTTAATTTTTATTATCACTTGAAAACATTTTTTCCAATACATTATCATGGTTTCATTGCTTAATTTTAATTTTCTTGAATATTACTGACTTATATTAAATGTTATCTCTACATACAAGATTTCTTTACTTTAAATATAATTCCACTGCATCTGGATAGTTTAATTTCTTCTGGTAAGCTTTGATTTGCTCCAAAATATATGGATCATCAAGTCCATGCTGTAAACAGAAATATTTTGGTTATTAAAAAAGGCACTTCATTATTTGTATGTGTGACTGTAAATTGTTTATGGAGATTAGATAAAAAGTTATCTGAGAATTTGTCACAGTCAGTTTTCAAATATTCATCAGAGGCATAGGGTTTTGCTGTCGGCATGCTAACAGGGATATTTTCAACATTTTCCTAGTATTGTCTGTGTTGAGAAAATTAACTTGCTGTCTGACTGGGTATTTATGATTATAATATTCAAATTAAAATTAAAACAGAACTAATAATGAAGGAGTAGAAAAATTAATGTGTGGGTGACAGATAAAGTTAACATCACGAACATCATCTTTACTTCACAATCAGATAAACTGAGATGGTACCTGTATGGCTACAGTAGAGGTTTAGTCAAGAGTAGTAAAATTACAATTACAAATCACATTTAAAAATATTGCAATAATTAAACTGACAATGATAAAAATTAACTAAATCCCCAATAATCATAATGAGTGAATTTAGACTATCTGTATTAGTCATATGGTCAGTGCACGTTGAGTTGAATTATTATCAATCACCTGACATAATTTTACAAGACTTCTGATTTGAAATTGTCTCCTTGCTATTATTTCAGGGGACAAGCCCCCTTAACCCCCTTATTTTAAGGATCTAGTACTCTTAACCTTTGTAAGTGGATAATTCACTGAAAGTAGAATGTATTGGACATAACACAGTCTGTCGTTTTGATTTAATAATGAAAAAAGACAGGCCTGATGCCATTCATTGAATTATTAACTACTAGCTGGTCCCTGCAGCTTTGCTCACATTTTTAAATTCAATCACCAGATTTGTCTTATATCATGCATTTGTCAGCTCAATAATTAAAACAGTAGGCTATATTAATCACAAATCAGTAATAAACAATTAAAATTACTAAGAATTAAAAAGCTAAAAATCCAGCTTTGAGGTGCATTTCACAATTAGAATGCATTGCTCAAGGAAAAAAGATCTCAGATTTGAGTTCCCAAAAACCCCTGCTTAGTGAGTTTTGTCCAAATAGTTCAATGTTTCCCCATTTAGGCCGGCGTTCATGATTTCCTTCCATTCACCTAGGTAAAAAGATTTCAGATCTCTGCGTGTTATAATGTTATAAACAAATGAAACAAGCAGAGCAGACTAACAAAATCGAAGTGGTCAATGAAAAAAATCTATATCAACAATACTTTTTCTTTCCTGGTTGCTATGGCAGCAGAGAAAAGCCACCTGCAAATAATTCCATGATTAAAATGTCTAATCGAAATCCGGTGCTAACAATTGTGTTTTCTGCCAGTTTTCTGCTCATAACTCGCAAACGAAAGCAGACATTAAAAATCCAGCTTCGAGGATCATTCAGACTCCCTTCAGTTCATCTACGTTAAAAATTTCAGATCTCTATGTTCCCTAAATATGGCTGGACATCACACGTAGACAGACAAACACACAGACAAGTTAATTTTAAAATAAATTATATGCATTTCTTGATATCTAATGTTTTGTTTAACAAATATTATTGCAGTCTGAATAATGTTTCATTATAAACAAATGGGAAAGCTTTGTATATAGTATGCTTTGATGTTACACCAGCTTTTGTAATCAAGTTTTACAACATTACCAAAGAATTTTATTTGTAATACACTGCTTGACTTACTCTTATTGCTTGTCTGTAACATTGTTCAAATTCAAAATGTCTCTCATTTTGAAGGTTGATCAAGGTCAAGTATCCCCAAATGGAAGGGTGTTCATTGTCTAACATATTTGCTTCAGACAAAGCATCTTCTGCTTCAGTGAAGTTTCCCATCTGAAACATCATGTATATATTTATTATGCTCTACTCATGCAATTGGGACGATTAGATATAGGATGTACGAGCCATGGATGTGAGTGCAGAAAAGGACTGAATTTTGAGATTTCATCTAGGCCAGTCAAATTTTAAACAAAATAAAGTAAAGTGATCCCTATAGAGGCCCTGGAGGCCCAGAGGGTTCCAGGAGGTTGAGGCTCCCAGATTTTGGACATTGGCATGTGAAGGTGTAAGGTTGTCAGCCTTTACCCCCCAAGGATTGCTCCTGGTACTCATTTCTGTTAGAGGCTGAGTTGACCCCAGAGCCATAGTGCCACCAGAAGGATTAGGCCAATTGAAAAACTCCAATGACCTCATCGTGAATCGAACCAGCGACCTTCAGGTTTGTAGCGCAGCGCCTCAACCACTACGCTACGGTGTACCCCCAAATTCTAAACAAAAGCCTTTATATTCAAATAAAGGATTTCCCCCTCACGTCAAAAGAATTCCCTAGCTCATCACATAAATATTTGTACCTTGCCAGAGATATATTTTCCTACATTTCTTAAACTTCAGTTTAAAATTCCAGTGCAATTACTAGAAACATGCACTTATTTCTTCATAATGCCATTTTTCATGTAACTGTATCACAAGCACAATGCGTAGCAACAAAATCTAACAAGCATTTGACATGCATGGTGTAATAGAAGAGCAACAATGGGCACAAGGTTTATATTACTACTTTAGTTAGTTTCTTTTTACCAGCAGCAATATTGTTAAAGAATGTTTGCTATATGTGGCAGCCTAATCGAAGGATGTATAGATGAAGTAAGATCCAAGAAATGGAAAACAAATCAACTTTGGTTTCCAGCAAACAGTTCTAGAGGGGTTATAATATGCTTGCAGATGCACCGACTTTAAAACATTATTGGGGGGGGGGGGGAGAATTGGATTTTTAGTAGTTACAAATAGGACTTATATGATAAAAGGTCAAAGATTAAAAGAACCTGTCCCCCTCAAAGTTGGCGCCTTTGTAAGCTTGTACCATAATGAATAGAGGAGAAAGTGTGATGACTGAGGTAGTTCACTGGTTCCGCCGCTAGGTAGCAGTTACCCTGCTTGAGATTCGCGGGAGCAAGATTACTACGGGCGGTATAGGAAAAATTACAAACATTCTTAAACAAAATAATACTTTAATCTATTTCAAAATGACTCACCTTATCTAAATTGAATTGTTAGATACTTTTGACAATTTTCGGGCTGCTTTACACGTCTTGGAAGATATCATCTCCATAAATAAACATGGCCGTGTGTAACAGTAATTTCTCAGATTGCAAGAAGATTGACCGTAACATTTCGTTCCACATCTTTCCAAAAATCGAATATGTTCACAAGCAATGAACAATTATATAATAGAGGTATGAAACAGCTAAGGGATGTTGATCTAATATTTTGTTGCCTAGAAAATAGGGTAGAGGGTATGTTAGTATAATTTGATGAGAATTTGTTAAAGAATGTACATTTGTATAGAAATAACAACGTATAATTAGGGTAGAAAACAGCTAAGGGATATTTTATAAATTAATATTAATATTACATTGTATAAGAATATTACTGAGTATTAATTTGTATTAATATTGTATTAATAGTAATATTATTTATATTAATATTAATTATCTCCTGGCTGTATGGGGTAAGCTACGTAGGTGAAACACGGTCAAAAGTGTAGATCTGTGCACAAATTATGTGAACAGAGATAATATAAACTAAGGGATGGTTTGTAAATTGCAGGGTACGGAAAATTTCATAAGCAGCACTACAAAAATAGGGCGCGTGATCTTTGAAATTGGCGTCTCTACATCCGATAAAGACTCACATACGCAAAAATTGTTTTGCAGTGCATTCTACATATATCACACAATATTTCAAAGCATTTTCCCTGATTTTTTCATAAAAAAATTAAATCCTCTTGCCTTAACTACAGCCCGCTATTTGCTCAAACCCTCGACCATTCGCCGTTCGCTGTAACTGATGTATGTCTTATGTTGTTAAATTATATTATTAAAAAAAGGAACAAGATATTAAACTAATAAGACATTTGCTATGATAATCATACATAAAAATTACTAACATAAGTGTACAGAAAATATGATAAATAATCCAATAAATGCATAAATAAAAGTAGTGCAGATTTACTAAGTTAGAAAAAAGCTTCATTCACTCCTTTTCCCCAGCGGGTCAATCTTGCAGTATGGGTACAAGTAGTCAGTTAATATAGTTTTATCATTGAGTCCACGAATAAATTATGTAAAAAAAATTACGTTATTGCTGGTATTTTATGGAAAAGATACCTGCTAATACCTCAATACCATTCTGATAGCTTTAGCTTTAGAGTAATTACTATTACTCGTTAACCATTCTAGATATATAGGTGGTACTCGATTTATAATAAGATCCAAATATTTCACTAAACCTTTCACCCTTAATCTCTTTCTGGACACAAAAATAAAATAATAAATTTCGCATATTCAAATTTGCTTCACCCTCAACATTTCACGATCGTCCCAGATCATTCATTCAGCTGTAGCGCTCGGAATAATTACCACTCAATTACTCGTAAACCATTCAAGATATAAAGGTGGTACTGAATTTAAAATAAAGTTGAAATATTTCACTAAAACTTTCTCGCTTGAAGTTTTTACGGGACACAAAAATGAAAAAAATTGTCGCATAGTCAAATTCCGTTTCACCCTCCATGAATTTTGTGTAATTGGTGATGCTTATATAATGAAATAAAAACATTTATGTCCGCATTTTTTAAGTCTCTGTTTTAACCATCAGAAGGACTGTGTTGTACAGATTATTTCTGCACAAATTTCACAGAAATAGGACCAAGGGTTAATTAAAGATTGCGAGTTTAATCATAAGATGCCAAACTATCATGATGCAGCATTGAGAAGTTGAAACGCAAACGAAGGTGCTGCCAGTGTTTCGGTGGACCGCCGCTCTCCCTATACCCACCATTGTATTAGCGGTGGAGTCAGCACACTTTCTCATTCTATTCATTATGCTTGTACTAACCAGGTGCTATTGAAGACAGTAAAATGGACATTTGAGCACAAGGATTGAATGCAAACAACCATAAAAATAAGTGATCATGGGGACACTAAGTTTCACATAAAGAGCCAGTCGATTTTGAATGACGGGGAAAATTAAACAATTAATACATCTCACTCTCTCTCTCTTTGAAGATTTCTGTAGGTTTACTACATTTATTTTTATTTTAGGTTAAATATGTATGTTAGTACAATGGACCCACATTTAATTTCCCCCTTGTCAAAATGCTTGATTCAAACCCTGTGTATAACCATATTATTTACAGGTTCTCTTAGGAAAATACATCCATTTATAATTCTGAGAATACACTTGGAAAAGCAAGGAAATATTTGAGGAAAAATTCCTTTTAGGGTAAAATTTTCATGGTGTAATGACGAAAAATGTATAGGATGGTTTCATAACTCCTGCGACAATAGAATTTATCACATCTGCTACTGTAAGAACAATATGTTATGAAAGTTGTGTTAATTCTGTTTTGAATAAAATAAAGTAATCAACCAAGAGAAGAGAATTATTCATGTCCAACATAATGAATTATTAGGACTTCTTTAATGCATTATGGTATCCAGATATGAAATGTTTTAAAGAAAATTCATGGTATGAAATTTGCTGATGACAGATTATATTATATTTTAATCTAATTTATTGGTAATTTTTGATATATTTACCATATAACATGCCACTCCAACACCAAACCATGTCATAGGGGAAGGTGAATACTTGCATGCATTTAGAAGTATGCTCTTCGCCATTTCATAATTTTCTTCTTTTAGGTAGTAATTTCCCAGTCTATAAACAAGTAAATTATTCAGCTGAAATTACCAGTACCAGTAGGCCTACAATTCTTCTTATAGCAGGACATGCAGGTAATAAATACCAGTGTACTCGTATCAGCATAAATGGGAAGAATATGAGAGTACAGTTATAGTATTTTGTGTGCAATATAGTAAAGGTTTACATCCAGTCTTGAAATACAATATTCTTTTGTAGTAATCTTTGAATTGAAGTATCGGTAAGATTTAATTAACTAGAAATATCAGTCCCTCAAACCATCATTCAAATATATTTCTTGTTATAACATTATTAAATTTTAAATGGGTTAATCTTTCAATAATCACCACTTATTACTATTAATTTCAATGTGTCAGTGTTTATCCCTTGTAATTTTAAGCTAGGGATATTGTCTGTTACCTCATTATGGTTTTGAATCACTGATCTTCATTAACTTTGCTTATAGCTGTTATCTGTGTTTTTGGTTTGTCTTTCTTACTGACAGACTAAGATCATTCTGCTTTTGTAATCGCTTCAGTGATAGGCTAAAGTCTTATTGAAAGGTATCGAGAACCTCAGGTTCACAAGTTACCATATGACATCACCAGTTATGTTAAAAAATTGTAGTGGTCTCACGGTCTGATTTTTAGTTTAAGAGGTAAGAGAGATAATGAAGCTAAATTGCAGTAATTTTTTACAGACTAAAGTGAATGTTAAAACATACAAAAACTTCTGACTGAGAAATTTACAAAAGATCTTCTTTTCTGTGTAAGTTAATGAAATTGATCAATAAGGGTTCACTTATCTATTAGGTAACTTATTCCTGTAAAATTGGCATTTTTTTATTTTCCTGTCTGCCTGGTCATAATGACTTAAATGAACAAAAATTCTTAATTTCAATTTGTACATTTTTCAAAGACTGTATTGTTTGTTTTGCAATGGATTATGGGTGTTTATAAGGGGTACAAAATGAGAATAACTCCCATAAATATCGATTTTACCAAAATTACGTGAGAAAAATTGCATGGAATAATATTGACAACATGTCTTATTCTTTCTAAAACTTCATCTTTCTTTAATACCCTGCTACTTTTGTTTGGTCTAATTTTCAGATTTGCAAGTAAATTTTAATTTTTTTTTTTTCCTTTTCTAAAATCCCTATAATGATATGAGGAAACTGCAAACACCTGAAAATTGTGCAAATATTATTTAAGAAAATATCCAAAGTGGAATCATTTACTTTACTAAATCATCACAACAACCCATATAACGAATGGCTCTAATTTTTAATATACTCCCAACAGAATTATTGTGTGATGATGATGTAGATCCAGACCTGGAATGAGGCCATGTGGTGATGTCAATGACTCTCCCAAAATTTTACAGGCTAGGTTGATTCTGCAGATATTTTCCATTGCCTCTCGTGGAATGGGGAAGAAAAGGGACAACACAACACCCAGTCCTAAGCCCAAGAAATCAACTTTCTTCAGCTGAAAAATCACCGACCTGGTTGGGAATTCAACCTGGGCTGCTAGGGTGGAAGATAGCCACATTATCAACTCCCTTATGGTGATGGACAATATTAGTATATTGTCCTGTGATTGATTTTTCCTGTTACCCCATTTGGTGGGGTGTAGGGCCTCCAAGTGGGGGTTTGTGGTACCTAGGTTAATTTTTTTACACTTATTTTCCAAGAGAGGACCGAGCTTACAGGTGGTAAATCCATCACCTCACAACCCCCCTCAGAAAATCAAGATATTACTTGGACTGAAAGGTCTGAGGAATTTTGTCCAGAGGCTCTAATTTAGGCTTGGAGTTCTTTTACGTGCCGTAAACCCATGACACGGACCCCCCCCCCCCTCCAGCTTAAAGTCTCTCCTGGAGCATTCAGTTCATTTTTACATCATGAAAAATCCATCAACTGTGCGGGGTTTGATGCCATTACCTTTGGATCTAGAGGGGGACACATTGCCTCTACATCACCACAGCCGACATATTGTCCTATAAAAGTACAGTAATGAATTTTTCAAGTTTATGATGCAATTTTCCTTTCTATGTTCCTATATTTTTACTCACCTCAGAACAACTAGGTGAATGTTATTTGGTCTGTCGTACATGTCCACAACATGTTGGTAGTAATCCATAGCCTCTTGTACATTACCTAGCTTATGATGACAATGGCCAAGCAAGCTCCACAGGCAATAATCCTGAAAATTACCTAAGATCTGTTATCATGTTTATTGTTGATTGTACTAAGGTTAAATGTTATAAATAATAACTGTAATATAGTTCTAGATTTATTTCAGTATGCTTGTGTTTTTTATGTAAGTTACTTCATACTAAATAAAATGATGTAGGCTTTCATGGCCGGTGTCCATTTGGTTAAACTTTTCTGGGCTTTGTGCCCGTGGTCTATCGGTTAAAATACCGGACGTTTCATACTGTTTGTAAACCTCAAATATGTCTAATGATTTCTCAAGCTTCCAGCCAGGTGAGCAGGAGGATTTATTCCAAGCTTTCAGCAACTTACTAAGCTCGGAATAAATCCTCCTACTCACCTGGTGAGTCTGGTAAGAGTTATTTCACAGCACACTATTTCTTGGTCATACATTCGTACATTTGAAGGCATTTTTCTTTGTCCTTTAGCATAGTTGATATTGTTGTGGGTTTTATATCAATCAATAAAACATTATTATTTTATGGAGTCTATTGACAGCAATAAACTTATCTTACCTTATCTTAAAACATGAAGTGTAAATTGATTTTCATTACCTTTCCATGCTCTTTAACAGCTTCTGTAACATGAGCAATAGCTTCTTCATAACAGCCCTCTAAGTAATGTGTAACTGACAGGTAGTATAAATAAGGTATAGAACTGCCATTATAAATCAATTCTTGTGCCAAGGCCATCTCCACATACTGGAATAATAGCAGAGTTTGGCAATACTAATATGAAAAAAGTAAATAAGTAATTTATTGTCACAAACTTTTACAAAATAGCTTAAAAGCTGGTAAACTGGCGACTCGTCCAAAAAAATAAAATAAAAGAACGGAAATGTTTTCTGAAAGAGCAAACTTATAAATCCTATTAATTGCCATGCTAATTTTGAATAGGGGTAGACTGTTGTTTATTCTGTGTCTTTGCAATTTAAACGTATTACGGTGTTCATTAGTCTCATTTTTTTGGCAAAATATTCTGCTGTCCTGAAAGTTTTATTGGTGAATTGAAGATGCTCACATGTCCTGCTTTTTATGATTGTAAGTGGTCGTTGTACTTCATGCTATATTAATGAAAGATGCAACAGTAAAGGTCTTGATCATTTTTCAGAACACACTTTAATGGGGTATTGTTTGCTGACTTATGACAAAATATCAGAAAGAAAATGCACTTCTTGATAAAATGCATAGAAGTTGGAAGTATAGTGATAATGAGGCATCTAGTTCTGTAGAATAAATGATCTACACTTGTTTGAAGGAAAAAATTTAAGTAGTCGCTTAAGTCATTTGGGATAATTGGTGTACATGAGGTAAGGACAAATTTTAAATATTCCCTAAATTTTGTGAATTAAATTTTTGTTCCCTTTTTTCCCATAACTTTCCCAGGTTTATCTTATTTTTTAAAATGTCCCATCTACTAAATAAGAGGAAGTGTTTATCTGTCTGTCTGTCTGTCATTCACGAGTGAAAAACTGGTAGAAAACGTGATTTTTTTTTCACTATTGAAGCAGTGAAAAGGTAGTTTAGGTAAATTCCGCCTATATACCACTAATATTAAAAACAAAATGCTGAAGTTTATATGAGAAAAAGATAAAAACTAAAATATTATACCACTGGAGAAAATGAAGCTAATCAACTATAGTGAAAGGGTGGCTTTGCCTTCTTTTGTCATAAGTTGGAAATAAAAGCATTGCGATATTTTCAATATAAATTGCATGGATTTGTCAATCACTTCGATTCTGTGAGCTCTCCCTGGTAAGGCACACAGACTTCTGAAATTTTCAACTTAGAGGGAGGAGGAATAATGAATATACTCCATTTCAACCTCAATTTCGGAAAAAGTAATTTCAAATTCGGAAAAAGTAATTTCAATTTCGGAAAAAGTCATCTCAATTTCGGAAAAAGTAACTTCAATTTCGGAAATACGAGGGCTATTTTTTAAAGCATTCGATGGGGCATAAAATGAAAACCACAGTGAAAATCAAAACTGTTTTATTTGGAACATTTAGGTACACCTTCTAGCTACTTCTCTACATAATCTCGCTCCGATTGAGTCATTTGTCTTAGCGTGGTACCAACTTTACTATACCCTCTTCATAGCCCTCGCATTTCCGAAATTGAAGTTACTTTTTCCGAAATTGAAATTACCTTTTCCGAAATTGAAGTTACTTTTTCTGAAATTGGAATTACTTTTTCCGAAATTGAAATTACTTTTTCCGAAATTGAGGTTGAAAAGGTGTAGATCTAAATGGGCAAACATTTTTCGATTTGGACTGAATCACCATGCAGGGGTTTTCTGGGCCAGGGAACTCGAATCTGAAGTTTTTTTATTACGTAGTATGTTACTTAACATTTAAAGACTTTTGTCTGGACAATAAATATCAACATCATTGAGAATAAGTTGATTGAAGCACTGCTATTGTGATTCACTGTGCATTTATTACTCAAATCCCTCAATGTCTGTGCAGATTATATAGTTTTAAAATGCGGAACGATACGAACAGGTGATTATATGAAAGTTATTTAGTGAAACACATTCTGTGAGTAAAAAGGCAGCTCCTTCCCTCTATTGCACACCCCGACACCGTTATCACATGAAACCAGCATGCAGGCTACACAAGCGAGCTCTGCAAGTGACCCCCGTTGTTAACTTACGAAACATAAACGCTTTTTCACCCACTTACAGTTCATATGAGCAGCTAATTTTTTACATGTGACCATCTATAATGAAGACCTATCGATGTGCAAAATTTGAGGGTAGGTTTCTTCATGACAACCCGTACGGTTCCCTTGTCAGTATAAGCACCTGTTGTACAAAATTTAAACATGATTGTCTGAGCCCTTTTTGAGAATATTTCCAGAATATATGTAACCCAAATATAAAATTTATACAATTTTTTCCACCTTGCATACAGGGCCGTAGCAAGGTCCTTCTGCGCCCTTGGCGAGTTTGACAAATCTGCGCCCTCCAATACTGGGAAGTCTGAACAATTTTTTTTAATTTCTGTAAAATTGTTTATTATTTTAATATAAAAACACTGTTATTATCAAAGAAAACCTAAACCTCAATTTGAAAATGAACCTCAATTTGAAATGAACATTGATATTTGAAATGAAGTAGTTCAGACGATTGAACTACTTAAAAAAGAATTAAATAATAAAATCTAGTATCAAAAGTAATTTACATAATAGGCCTGAGGCCTACTAAAATGTTTAACACATTAATATAGGTAAATGTATTTTCTTTTAATAGTTGAACCACTTTCATCTCAATAATAACATACATTTTAATTTTTATTGTCATATCTTTCCATACTGTTCATGATTTATGTTATCATACTCTGTCAATAAGAAACGTGTTAATTAAAGAACGTTGCATGACTGCTTGTAGACAATCAGCATAATACTACAGATACTTCACGTGCAGTAATTTTTAATAACCTGAAAGATTTCTCCCATTAACGTGGAATTTTTATTCCTTGATAAATTACACCAGTCTAAAAAAAGGCGGGATTTTTCATGGTTATTTTTGCACCCTCTTTGTACCTGCGCCCTTGGCGGGGGCACATCTCGCCACCACCTAGCTACGGCCCAGCTTGCATAGTCCTAGAGCATTTTACGCTATTCATTCCTTGTTCTTTTAGGCCAGTTCCTCTTTTACTGTTATCTACTTATCAAGTGTACTTACCTCATAAATGTGAAGCTTAAGCAGAGTTATGGCTGTGATAAGAAATAAACTGTCATTACTGTATTTAGTGGTGCACCATAACAATGATTCAGTTGTAATAACTGATTCCAGATCCTTCTTGTTCTTGTAACATTTTTTACCTGTAACATATAACATTGTGCTACATAATCCTAAAAATTGAGAAAAACTTTTTCTGAGATGAGAAGAATAGATGTTAAGAGTTTGAACACAGATGAATGGAATGAGGCTTTTGTCTTTCGTAACTAAGGGCCTTTGATTTCAGTATTAAATTGATATTGTTGTATACATCATTGTCGATAATATCAATTTCAAAAACATTATTCACCCTGGCCGTGTGTAGGGTAAGCTGGAAAGGTAGAGTTAGGCTGAAACATTCAGTGCCATACTTGGGATTTAAACCACAGATCTTCAGCTCTCCACTTTGTGCGCTATATGTTTCTCCCCTTTTTATGTTTTTGGAACTATCAAAAATTATGTTGCTGAAGATATTATACCTTTAAATGACTTACTCATTGTTAATGCCACTTCTGCTCCAATGAAGTGTCCTATCTTCAGGTAAAACAGATGTAGTATAACCCAAGCCTCTGCAAATCTTGGATAAAATACTGTAAGTGCTTCAAAGAATATTTCTGCAATCTCATATTCCCCATTTCTTGCAAGAAGTATTGCATACAGCAGTAACCTTAAAGTGAAAAGTAAAAAATGAAAATATTAATAATAATGATAGTAACAATAATATGGATACTGTAATCAATACTGTTGATTACGTAATTCAAGTACTTTTGTCCTTGTGTACATATCATGAGCATCACACAAAGAGGCAATATGATAACTCAGCTGTAAACGTTATTACCAGTTCATTTTCTTCTGGCTATTTTCCATTTGAGGTATGTGATCTGCCTGTCTTATATGTCAGTGCAATCAAATTATATATCAAACTGTATGAAAGTATTTATGTTGTACTTATCATAGTAAAGACCATTGCCTGGATTTAGTCATTTATTTCCTATGTGGTCTCCAATCAGGCACCTCCCCAGGGGCGGATACTGGGAAAATATACCCAGGGCAGACTAAAACCAGCACTGTAGCCTTTCAGTGAGTAGTAGTCTCTACAAAGGCCAAAGGAAGACAACTCTAAGCACAAATTACCTGTTCCTCCATGTCAGAGGTTGGATCGAGGGCCAACACCCCTACGTCCATAAAACTAAACGTCTTGAGAAGCTTTTACCAAAACCTCGGTTCTGAACTGGACATCGAGAATGACTCAGGCAAAGAAGAATGATTCTGAACAGAGAAAGATGGAGGACAAGGATAAAGGAGGCCGAGGCCCGACATTGAGCTGTGATGCCATTGTAGAAGAAGAATAATTTATTTATCGATATACCAATTCTTCCTACTAGTCTGCATGACTTCTTAACGAATGCAACATGTGGTGAGCAATAAAAATGTTTAATCTTATATGGATAAATATCCATTAAGCATGTACTGCTATTTAAGTATTGGTATGTATTTAAATAGTGAAGTTTAGCATTTGATAAATTTAATTTCTTTAAATTTAATGTATAAGTTTAATTTTGTTTTTATGAAGTTTTCTCCATTACCCTTGAGAGCTCGTAGTGCTTAAGTTCAGAAATATTTCTTAATTTTCAATACAGCTCTTTATTCTTGAAACCTATGACTTTTTTAGGAAGTAACTCCAATACAAAATTTGGTATCTCTAGATAACAAAAATGCACAATATATAATGATAATAATATACAATATACAATATAAGTTGTTTCAAGGAAAAGAGACATAATTCATATTGCTTCTGGGAGTCCAATATAAAGCTGATAAACCGCCTTGCTTTTGCTGGCTTGGGTTGAATCCTGTGCATTGACCTAGGTGATTCGAGTCCATCACTGATCCGGTTTCCTTGCAGATGATACACTCTTCCGCCAGGTATATTTTTATGCTATCTAGATGTGCAGTTAGACAGTTGTGTCCTGTTTCCAATTTAAAGGTCCCTGTAGCTTTTTTCCTCAGTTTGTTTTGTTTTTGTCCTATAGGTAATTTATTTTTCCCCACTTTTTTTAGTAAATTGGGTACTGGTAATTTCCTTCTTCCATGTTTGGAAGATTCTGTTTGTGATTATCTTCTTGATTGAGTTAATTGCCAAAAGTTTGGTTCTCATGCAGATTATAGTTTCCCTCTTGTCTTATTTATTTATTTATTTATTTTGGGGACAAAATTACTCACATCCATAGCATTCCACAAGCTACACATGTCTCCTTGGTGGTCTAAATGAGCAACAGCGCAGCAATGGTGTCTCTTTACAAAGTGTTAAAGACAATATTTTGCATCCTTAGAGTAGTGTGATTGTTTTATATGCTTCATTTCACATTCTTAGACAGTACTGTGTCTGCCGCCGTGGGTGAATTGGTAGCGTGACTAGCTTTCACCCTGGCGGCCCAGGTTCGATTCCCGGCCGGGTCGGGGATTTCTCAGTGGTGGAAAATTTCCTTCCTTGGCTAAGGACTGGGTGTTGTGCAGTGTCCTTTCATTCCCATCCCGCGAGAGACAATGGCAAATCTCCACGGTATCATCCTTGCCTGAATCATCTCGGACAAGTCGTGGTCATCACCCCATGGCTTCGTCCCGGGTCTAGACCTGCCTTCGGGCAGAACACTCATCATCATCATCAGACAGTACTGTAGCTGAGAAAATTGCAGAATGTATAGGGTATAATAGTAGACGTTTCGAGAATTTAACTTACTGGTAATTTTAATATCCTTCTTTATTTCGGTTTTATTTTTTTAAATAAAGCAAGATATTTACATTTATTGATACTTTCAAAAGTCTTGTTATTCACTTCTTTTCCTGAATTATCAGACACTTCATTTTTTAATGTATCCTTGTAAGTTTTTCGGTGTGTTAACTCTTAGACTGTAGGCCAGCAGGACCATTTCAGTATACTTCAGAACTAATCTAATTTTTTATGTATGACTTCAGTCTTCTCAGGTTTGAGAATTCATATTGGTTTCTTGGAGTTCCAACCAGGTGTTGGAGAGAAGGGAAGAGAAATTGTTGGATTACTATTTACAGGGCCTATCTTTCTTCATGAGATAGATCCAGGTAGGAACTAATCATAGTGTACTATTTTTAAAATATGCTTAAGTAATGGAGCTGTAGATAACTGATAAACTTTCCACCATGTGAAGTAACTTACCCAAATTTATGTCTTATGTCAAGTGAAAGTGCTTCCTTTATACATTCTTTTGCTTTTTCTATCTGACCATGTTTCACAAAGAAAACTCCATATTCAAACCAGATGTCAGGATTCATTTCATCATGATTGATTCTCTGCAAGAAAGTTACAGAAAAATTAACTACCAGTCACACATATAAATGTCATTATACATATAAAAATACAGTATTGTATTCTGCATTCACTGTATAGCTGTTGACAGTGGTAGCGAAGGCGCCGAAACTAGTACATACCAAAAAGTACATACCAAACTATATTAAAAAGTGAAGTTTGTATGTAAAATTCAACTCTTATATAATCGTTATGTCTGTCTGTCCGTGTGTCTGTATGCGTGATAACTCAAATACGCTTTACCAGATTTTTATGATTTTGGATCAAATCGATTGACCGGTACCGAAGTAATGCCCAATTTAGTGCTTATTCTATGGTAATATTTTAGAAAGAATTTATCAAATGCAAATCAGTTCTAGTGACAACATAATGTTTTACAGTGTTCATATGCAGTGTTTGGAAGTTGCAATACAGGTAGCTTTGACAAATAACACTACCTACATAGACAGGTACTGTATTTTTTTATTCAGAAGACCTAAAAACTGTGTTTGAAGTGAACTGGTATACACCGGTATGCAATACTGGTACTGGTAATAAATGATTAATGACATACCCCCCCCCCGAGTTGTTTTCAGTTGGTATAGACATTATTCTTGTAATACATTTTTGGCTAATTTGGCTGAAGCTTCCTTTACCTATTGTACCCCTAGTATTGGTAGAGAAAGTAAAAATTATAAACACCAACAAAGCTATGTTAATTAAGGGAGATGGTTGGCATTTAAACACTTAGACTTCACTTTTACTTACATTTTTGCAGAACGTACGTTTCATGAAGTCTAAAGTGTTTAACATAACTTAACATAATATATTGCTTCACTGTATAAAAGTTCCATTATTTTATGGTAATTTTACCAACAATGCTGTATAAAGCATTACTAGTCAAAGACAAATTCTGAGAAAGTTGTATAGTGATAATTAATCTAATACAGTCAAGTTGACTCTTAATTGATGGTCCCTTCGCAGGAAGATTGTGACTTGCTGTACAACTTGTCAGCTGCTGTTTAAAATTTTAAAACTAACAGTAACCTTATAAAAAAAATACCAAAATTGTTATAAACTTCTATCCAGTACCCGTAACATTAGGTGGTTTACAGTTTCTAATAACTCCTCTTCATCTGCCTCCATGGCAAAGAAAAAAAGTTGACTGCTGGAAACTGGGTCATTTTCATCAAAAAAAGGAAAACTATCTTCCAAAAGACTGTTTAGTACAGAATGCATTTCTTCCACAAGATAAACATATGCATCTGATATATGTTTCTGGATCTGTAATGAACATTTACTTTTATTAATTTACTTAATAACACAGTAAAAATAAACATATGTTAGAAGTAAAACAGCTATTTTATGTTTTAAGTCTTTATTTTTTGCTTGTTCTTCCTGTTGTTAAAAACTCAAACATTTTGCAGTATCAGATTAATAATCAAAATCAACATTATAATCAGATCAACCAGATGTGTCTGAAAAATCCTGGCGTCCAAGGGGAATTTCTGTGAATTCTGGATTGTCCTACATTTTGAGGAATGTAAACATTTGGACTGGCAACCCAGGAAGGATTAGAAAAATATTTGTTCCAGTTTACCATAACAATATCGATTATCGTCAAAGGCTATAGTTTTTCTTAGGTATCCTTGTAACAATGAAAGGAAGATGTTGCAACAGTACAGAGATCATTCGAAGCATGCTGGAGTGGACAAAAACTATAACAAAACTCCTCTCTTCAATTTGCATTTTATTTGTCGTGGAAGCAAGTATTTTATATCAGTAATTCAGTTATAAGATGTGTACTAAGATGCCAAAGAGAAAATTTAAATGTTTAGGGAAGAGGTATTAAGAAAACATAAAACCTATGTATATTTCTATTAAAACTAAACTCCATGGCTCTGCTTTCCTGAAGGGACTAGCCTACCGTCCAACCACTGCATCATCTACCATAGGTCGATGGCAGAATTGGGGGGCATGTAAGCATGCTGACACCTGTGGCTGTTAAAGATGGAGTCACTACTTCCTAATCAAGTACCTCCTCAGTTTGAAATACAAGGCTAAGTACCCTTGTCCCATTTTACCTTTCATAAAATATAGTAAGCTTATACTTAGGCTGTTTATATTACCTTGAGTCGAAAATATGACATAATAAATAAATCGCTTATTATCAAACAATGCATCTCTGTGTTACTGTATTCGATTTACTGGTAATTATGACATTGGTATACAATTTTTATAGGTTATGAATAATAAATTACACTTGAACAATATGAGAGTATAATATGGTTTTTATTAAAAAAAAAACATAAAACGATCAGTAAAAATCATTAAAATGATGGGATGGCTAAAAAACACATAAGTAACGATACTATCCTGTTCAAAATGATACTTATCGTCAGCCTACTTATACTATAAGTTCATACATACCTTTGCATCCTTGTGTGGTTTACTTGTTTTACCAACTTCACACTTATGTTCTAACAGCAGGCTTATCTTGTTCTTCAGCAATGCTTTGAGAAGCTGATAGGTTCCACCATTACTAAGATGGTAAAAGAAACAAATACGCTCTTTTTCACTCCCAGCTACACTTACATTGCTTGTATTCACACTGGCTCTAATAAATTTTGTGTATTCCTTAATAATTGTCTCCGACATTGTTTCTATACATTGCCGGTAGTGCTTCTCAGCAAGGTCAGCTCCCATGATTAATTTTGGAAACTCTGGTCGTGATGGTATTGCTTCTCGTATCCTGAAATAATTAAACAAATACCAAAAAAATTAAAATTTCTGCGATCAGACTTCATCACATTACAAACAGTTCTGGGACTGTAAGGTAAGATAAGCTTTATTGTTGAATGTATCATTTACCTGTTGAGCATATCCTTGTAAACGGTGACTTGTCCAAGTTGTATGTTTCTAATCACAAATATGTACAAAGGGTATCTTAATTTTATACTGCTACTGTGAAAAACACTTATGAAAAATACATCACAGAGTATGTAAAAGTAATACATAATACACTAGTAAAAAGTAAAATGACTATACAATCAAAGAAAGGAAAATTAATATATAAATTTGAGACAAAAGAAGGTAATAAAGTTAAAAAAACCATGTTGTTTAAATTGATATGTCATTCAGACTACTGATGTACTTTATTTAGTATTAAAGTTTTATGTCCTCATATACCATATTTACTCGAATCTAATGGCCATCGAATCTAATGCAAACCCCAATTTTGAAACCTTAAATCATAAAAAAAGAGTTTGTTGGCGAATGCAATGCGCATGAATGCAATTCACAATGGTAGGAAATTTTATTCGGTATGTTATCTAATATTTTATTTTATACTGCCGTGGATTTGTGAATGCTGATGAATTAAGGTCAGTATGACAGTTTAGGGGGATAGTGGAAGGAATACGGGATAAGTTTGTGGAGAAGGACGGGATAGTCAAAGCATAATTGTTAAGTATTATAACAAGAAGTGATAATAATGTACTCAAACTTACAAATTATTTAGCTCAAAAGCAAAGATAATCAAAGCATAATCACTAAATATTATAATGAAAATTGATAATAATCTGTCCAACTTACAAGTGATTAAGCTCAAAAGCAGTTCTTTTCATTAGGAGAGGTTTCAGTATCTCCACTTCAATAATAACAAAAACTGGATCTTCTCCTTCTCTGTACAGAGGAAAACTTTGTTCAACAGGTGGTGCTGCTGACTAAAAGACAGAAATAACAGGAAAGAGCAATATTAAGGAACTCTTACATAACTGTTAAGTGCCCATGAAATAGGGCCAGTTACACACATTGAGAAAACTCTGCAATCACTTGACAGAGAACAATTATGTACACAAACTTAAAGAAAACTTGACAACAAACATTTTATCCTTTTCAGGTGATGCTATTTGGATGTCTCCCATTTGTCTCACCTGTTTTTGTTCAACGGAAAATACCAACACCTTTTAATTTAGAAAATCAGCCCAGTTTTTAAGTTTAGGTTTCCTAGTGTTAAGAGTTATTTTTGTTAAAATATACTCTTGAAAATCTTTTTCCCTTTATGGTAAAAGCCAAGCACATGTGGAAGGGTTTTTATCTCATTGCATTCTCAGCAAATATTTTGACTCCTGTGGGAGACACTTCACACTTTTGTTTATTTATTTATTTACGTCCTCTTGATCATTAAAATGATATGGGACTATATATAATACATGTTAGACAACAAGAGCACAACATATTCCAAACAAATTAACAGTAATATGGTTTTTTTCCCAATATGTTTAAATGGAGTCCATGAGTTGTATGGTATCTTTTTCCAATGTCACTTATATGGGGAATTCAACAAATCTTCAACTATGATGAGCAGGCCATATTGTGCAGTCACTGATGTAAATACTGTAAATAATGTATACAGGATGCCTGTGTTCAACAGATTCAGCCCTCCTGAGATGTTGCAGTTCATCTTTATAGAATTGGACCACTGATGATGACAATCCTTTCTTTGTGAAGATCCAACTATTTGATTTCTTCCAATCTCAGAAGAGAGACACATGATGCCATGATGGGCTAAGTATTTCCATGCTTCAAATTCCTGATCATGCAGTTTCTTTCTGAACTTGTTAACATTTGGCTCTTCATGAATTTCCAAGGTGAGACATTTGAAATGCTGCATATTTCATCTTAAAATTTTCTAGATTGCTATAAGAGCATATTGGGAATGCATTTGAGGTGATTGCACATGTTAGTATGTTGAAGAAATGCTTCTCACGAAGCCTTCATTATGCCTAATCCATAGACCTTTCTATAAGAATATAGCATAGACTCTGGGGTGTAATTAGGTATGCCAAATATTTCTTTAACTGCACTTTTACTCAGTAATGTATCAACATTATAGAAAGTTGCGACTGATTTTCATTAAGGGGGAACATTGGTAAATCAAGCTTGGCCAAATATAATAATTTAATATGTTTATCTTCTGATCAGGTTACAAGAGTAGCAAGTTAATGAGTTTTGTTATGCTGGAATTTATTTTAGATATTACAGATTCCTCAACAAATTTAATTTCATCATTATATGTCACCCCTAAATATTTTATTTTATCTTCCTCATCAATTGAGGATATTGATAACCTAGTCGACTTAGTAAGTATAGTCCTTTTCAGTATACCATTCTCAACCACTCTGATGTTAGATTTTTTTTGTTATTCAATGTAAGGCTAATTTGTATAAGGTTTTGATTAATCATTTCAGTCATATGCATAGCAGAATTCATCTCTAGAAATCGGTGTTGATATTGCTGTTTTTAATTTAAGAAATAAAAAGAACTTACTTGCGAACCTCTTAACATTGAAGATTGTTGTTCTGATTTTTTCGATAGGGCTTTTGAAGAAGATTTCTTATCTGATTTTTTTGAAGACTTTTGATCAGATCTCTTTGATTTTGCTGTGCCGCCACGAGACTCATTTTTGTCATCTTCAGGAATCATATTTTCAAACAAAGAGTGCTGAAGAACAAACTTCGAAGCAACATCACCCTGACTGTAGGTATACACTTGGGCTGCTGCTCTCACTTTTGTTACTAGAATTAATAGAGAAAGAAAAGAAGAAATTTTCACCAAGACAGAACAACTGAGTAAAATGACGAGAAAAATATACTCTAACCTACTACCCTATTATGTGTCGGATACAATTTTGTGGCAATGGAAACTTTGGACTCATCAGAAAGACGAAGTTTTATGACTTTGTGTCCAGCTAATTTAGGAAGGCTAGCTGCTGGACTAGCACATGGTACAAAACCCTTATTGTCTTCTTTCATGCTAAAAAATTTGTATAGTATACAATTCTGTACAATCAGAAAACTAAATTTTCCAATTCTCATTAACACATTAGGTCTTAGAAATCCGAGTTCTGTCCAAAGTAAGGAAGTAAAGCAAGCATTAGGACTGTCAAACAGCTGTCCGTGTCTATATTTGAGAGTTTCCATAAACGAGAGTTGAATTTATTATTTCTATATTATTTCAGTTGGGACATGAAAATCTGTCCATATGTGAGGAGTGTCCACACCTTGGGGGGTTCGTCAGGAGAGGTTTCACTATAATTATCTCAAATGCCAGAATAAAATTTTGCTTTTGTTTGATTTTTTAAATTTTAAAGTTAAGTTTACAGACAGACAGACATAAACACAATTCAGAGGATGTCAGACCACGTTTTAAGGTTGAAAATTTGGAATATTTAATTTCAGGCTCCTTTACGTATATTACAAATGAAAATCCACAGTGATAACGAAATGTTGCAGATACTAAATATTCATATCTTACCAACAAACAGACTCTACGTCAGATGTGCAGCCAGGATTTTGTTCTGGAAGGGGGGTAAAAATTACAAAATACATGCTAATAGGAATTTAAAAACAATTATTATAAGGTGGATGGAATTAATTCTTCAGTTTTCTTTACAACTTATTCTTATTCAATGAAGTTAACACTCCATTGCAAACATTATTATTATTATTATTATTATTATTATTATTATCATCATCATCATCATCATCAACCTCATCGTCATCATCATCACCATTATTATTATTATTATTATTATTATTAGGCCTATTGTTATTGTTACTATCACCATCATCATCACAGCTTTCCATTGTTTTTAAAGTGATTGTGTGAAGCGCTGTGGCAAATGAGAGTTAAAAATAGTATTCAGACCATACATACTGTTGGAACAACGGAAATTTTAACATTAGTTGTTACTCACAGTAATATACAAAACTAAACATACTAAATTGTTTCGACTTCCAAGATGTCTTGAAGTGATTGCTATTAACAGAAGATTTTATCATGTTCTGTCATTATGAATGAATCCTACAGTAAATTTTCTGCAGTGGGATTTGGACTCGATTCTGTGAATGTAAAGTGAGGCTGCAAACTAATACATTTGAAACTGTGTACGTGAAATGTTTTAAACTATCTTGCATTCTTGTCCCAAATTGGAGTGTTGTATAAATTAGACATTTATTTAAAGAAAAAAGGATTCTAATCAGGGGGACTGTGGGGCTTTAATCCCCCCCCCCCTTAACTGTGCCACTGGCTCAGGGCATGAATTTTTATAGATAAATACCTTCTTTTAAGAGGGTTGTGTGTCACACATTTATATGGCATTTTAACCCTGCTGCTGCCACATGCCAATAAGGTCAGTTTTGCCCTCACTGCCTGCTCAATTCCAGTTTTTATACTGACTCTAGCTGCCTCGAGTGCCATGACTTTTTACGCAAAAATACACATTTGTTGAAAATATTAACGAAGGATAGAATTTGGTCCCCTGGAGGACAATTTTTCTACTTATAATAATGGATATAAGCATAATTTAGGTATGTTACCCCTTTCAGCGCTGAATTGACATACACACAGAAGCATTCAAGTAAAAATCGTCAGTGGATTATAAGAATAGCTTGTTTCCTTGAATGACAACCGTAATACGAGAATAAAAATCCTCACATTTTCATATAAATCATTAGGCTTTTTTTATTAATTTAAGAATTCTGCATTTATGCAATTTTTTGTGATGATGAATTTGTACATCAAAGCAGTGAAAAGGTTAATAATATGTCATGTATCTGTTATGTTTATTGCTATTCTTCTAAGTTTTCCACATAAAAGTGATAAAAGTTCCACATAAAAAGTGATAAAAGTTCCACTTTCCACATAAAAGATAAAAAGTGGTAAAAGTTCCACTTTCCACATAAAAGTTTTCCTCACAGTTAGTGAAATTCACTTGAAGTCTATGAAATACCCCACATAAGTGTTGCACAACATTACCTCCTGGAAATAGAAGTGTAGAAATATCTGGATAAGCAATATAGTGCCTCTGATTGGAAGTGGTATCTCTAGTCTTTGTTTTACTAGATAAGGGTAAGCTTTGCTGTTCAGTTGCTATTATTTCAAGTGCCCAGCAGTGGTACCTGTAACAATTAACTCACTGTAAAAAATTCATATTTGTATTAACTATTGTTAAACTTCTGCAGTGACACTCATTACTACATGAGAATTACCTTCTTGGCGTGCTTTCAACTTGCATGTAGCTGCCATCTTCAGCAACTGACCCCATATTGAAGTTACGAAAAACTTTCTGTGACATTTCCACTTTCAATCCAAACTGAAGTAACCGCAAAATCATAATCTAATACACTACTGAAAGCAGTGGTGGATGCAGAATTATTTTCAGGGGGGGGGGGTTTGAATAGGAAGAAAGAATATTTAAAAAATTAACTAACTTACATATATAATTAGTTTATAAAACTGGCCACTTACATTGCATACATAGCTTTTTTGGGGGGGGGGGGGGTATATCCCCCCAATCCTCCCTTGCGTCCGCCACTGAATGAAAGTATTAGTGAGGTGCAAATGCCGACAGTTTAGTAAAACCAAAACAATACAAGTCAATTTGTTGAATGCCAAAGTGCAATTAAAGAAAGGGAATTCTTAATGTTTTTTATTTACTTTCTTATATTGAGGGAGTACCAGGGCACCTCTTTGCAGAGGATGCACCAGGAAAATTCATGGTATCACAAGGCCATCCTGAGGCTGGTAGCAGATTTAACTAAGCTTCCTGATTAAATCAATTTTTGAATTTCTAGCACTAGAACTCTCCCTTTATGAAGAGCTGAAAATGAGGGAAACAAAAAGAGAAAACTTAATTCTGTTATAAAAAGTAATGTGAAACTTACTTTGATATAATACTATACAACAGATCTCCAGTTTCCTTTGTAATCCAACATCGCTTTAACATGTTCCATTCAATGCGAGGGATATCCTCTTCCATCTTACTCTTCAAATCAACTTTCAGATTGGTCCTTATTTCATCTTCGTTCATTCTGTTATAGAAAAGAAAATATGATATGAGACACACAAATCTTTCTACCCTTAATGGCACCAATAAAGCCACCATGTTAGAAACTAGAGGAAAGCATAGTTGAAGCTGATCGATGCTTTCATTGATACTTGGCAACTTGTTTCACCTCAATCAATTAACATACCCAGACTCTATGACTGGAGCTGAGTGGCCTCCCTGCTGGGTTTCATTGTTATCGAAGACAGTTAAAGTAGACAATTTGTGAGCCAATATGCCAGCAATGCCATTTGATTACTATGAAATAATAATAATAATAATAATAATAATAATAATAATAATAATAATAATAATAATAATAATAATAATAATAATTCTTTATTCATTCCTTAAGATCTCAAGTTAATCTCATGGCTAAGGGATGTAGAACCTTTTAATTATACATTAATACAGTATAGGCATGTACATTGTAGCCTACATACCACTAAAATTACATAAGAACTATATAATAAGATGACAATAATAAACAATAACAAAGGAAAGACACACTAGGACTAATACAGCAGATATATACATTGCATAGTATTAACTAACAGAAAATATACATGAATTACAAAACTCTTGTAT
Source organism: Ectobius pallidus (assembly GCA_964059195.1). NCBI lineage: Eukaryota > Metazoa > Arthropoda > Insecta > Blattodea > Ectobiidae > Ectobius > Ectobius pallidus. The sequence continues at coordinate 82,825,005 of CAXKWD010000003.1, forward strand.
ACAATGTTGCCTGCATACTTCACATAGCAAATGACACAGAACTGCTAATCTCCAGGATAATAATAAAAAATAGTCCTATAAAATTATAAACGAAAAATTATTGTCGTTTATAATGGGAAGATACAAAGAATTGAAATGAATATGATAATAAATTGGGGACCTAAGTTGTTGAGGGAGAGAGGAGATAAAGTCAGCATGCACTTTCACAGTAGGAAAGCATCGAAGTAACCGAATGCCATAAAAATGAGGGAATGGAGTCACTGTTTTTATCTTTTCCATATTGCTCATTTACTTACACTGCACAAACGTGACTTCTGACACTTATTACTGCAATCTGAATAGACATACAGAGTCAGGAAATTTCCAGACTTTTACAAATTTGGCTGTTGAAGGTGGGAAGGTTGTCATCCATATACATTGGTTGCCTGTACCCCCAGGATTGATCCTGGTATACATTTATGTTAGAGAGTAAGTCGACCTCAGGTCCTTAGTGCCACCAGAAGGTAGGTTAATTGGAAAATCCCAACAACTTCATCAGGAATTAAATCTGCGACATTTAGTTTATACGTCAATGAATCAATCAACCCCGCCCTAGTGTGCCCCATTATTACTACTAATATTATTATTAACTCCTTGGTGCTACATCCCTTGAGGGACTAGGCCTGCCATACAACCGCTACATCATTCACCATAGGCAGATAGCAGGACTGGAGGGCACGTGGTCAGTATGCCAATTCCCACAGCTATTACTAATGACTTACTGAACCAAAGCCGCTACTTCTTTATTAAGTAGCTTCTCAGTTTTTGTCATGAGGCTGAGTGCACCCTGTTCCAGACCTCTCTACCTCAGAAAAAACCGAGGAGGTACAGGAGATCGAACCCAGACCTGCTAATGCTAACCACTAGACCACGCAGACGGTCAATAATAATAATAATAATAATAATAATAATAATAATAATAATAATAATAATAATAATATAATAATAATAATGCCTACCGATAGTAATAATACAGGAAAATTTTGATACCTTCGAAGGCCTGTCAGTATATCAAATTTGATATTTTCCGTGGTCGAAGACATGCTAGTGAACCCATATGCTTGAATATGAATTGTTTTGTTAGGGGCCCAGATTGAACTTTGCAGGGGGAGCTCAACCATCATCCGTTATGCCACTGAACTCAAGGTCGACAGAACGAGCCAAATTCATGCTACATTGAATGAGTTGGTACAAGCAGACTAGAATGCATATTTTGCACGTTTCTAGTACCCGTACCAATGGGATGGCTACAGAAAATAAAACTATATTTTGGTTGTATTCAGCTTTTCAGTTTTAATTATTTTGGTTACAGTCACTTGAATTTCGTTTTTATAAGTATTACAAGTAAGTACCGTATGTAATGATATATTACTTGTACAAGGAATATCCACTTCTTCCTGTAAGATGGTGGAGACCAGCCCATCGAATACTTTTATCTGTTTCTTTCTTAACCTTCATAGAACCATTGTGGAAATAAACTGGTTCAAATTCCTGAAATTGATAAAGCATGAAAGAAATGAAATTTATGTTGAATTGTTCATTTTCTTTTTCCTTGTACACAGACTGGGCTGACACACAGAAAAGCATATTTAGTCCTAGAAACAGCGAGAAGTTATTTTGTTTCATTCCTAAGATACAGTGAAATAAAGCTGAAACATATTTAGGTTCAGAGCATTGAGGAGTTATTACCTCATTGATTTGCATTTCGCTGTTTCACATGGATCAAAGATTTACTACAGAACACTTTTTATGTCTGTAACTTTTAAGAAATGAATAGGCTGTTCAGTGTAGTCCAGAAATTCAAGAACATTTTCCAGGGATTCATCCATCTGATGGACTTACATTCAGTTAAATTCAGCATTGGATAATAAAACAAGAACTAGCATCTTTTTTTAACAGAGAAAAAATCCCTGAACAGTGCAAAACAATATACAAGCTGAAACAGGAAGAACTGCTGAACATGTGAATCAAAATGTGTTTAAACATTTCAATTGCTGACTTGCAGCATACAGGGACATTTTTAGCGCTTTTTTTTTTTAAATGGTAAGCACTTTTCATTACTTTGTTAATCACACAGTGAAGTGGGTATAAGCTGCTTTTCTGATAGATGCTGGTTATTGAATTAATCTTCATGTAGGGAAAAAACATAAATAACACCTTAATTGATATGTTTAATTAGATGTGCAATCCTATTCTTTTGCATATTCTGTGATTAAATATCGTGTTTTAGAATCTACTGGTTAGATTTGATTACTAATCATCAGGTCCAAATTCAATTCCCGACCTTACTGTGATCATTTTATTTTGCACACAATGGAAGCAAATCCCGAAAAAGGGTCTACATAGCATCAAGCACAATCTGGAAAAAAAAAAAAAGCTCTGGCATTGAATTGCATGTTGTGTTGTGCAGAAGGCTCTTCCTTCATTAGAAGTAATCTTGCTTTCAGACAATATTTTCTGTAATTTCATGATATTAGCAGTTACCTGTACTGAGTTACTAAATCAGCCATCATGAAGTAATTTCAACAATTATAAGAACACAGAAAATTGGTTACACACTTCACTCAATTTGTACAAGCAGTTTGTTAACCTTGTCACCAAGCAAGTTACTATCTAACTACAACATCTGATAAAGAACCTTGTTGCACAGTATTATTTGAGTCTTTTATTGTTCATAGTTATATTCTTGCTATTAACAATGGATAGTCTATTTACAATGTTCCATAATGCCTTATTTTTATTTCTAGAGTTTTCTACTAGGTTGCTGTAGTATGTGGTTTTTTCTTTTTTTAAAGATTTTTTATAAACTTTCTTGCAATTTTTGTAGTTTTCATTTAATTCTTGACAGTTCTTAATTTTATTTAAACTATATAATTTGTCACAGTGTTTTCTTAATTTGTGCAAATCATCGCATTGGCTTCAGGAGGTAAATCTTGCAGTAATCAAAGGGGACCAAAGAATTCATAAAATTTTAACAATAACATTGACAAAATTGATTGTGCTCTAGACCCTTTTTACAGTTTTGCTTCAATTGTTCCTGTACAACAATGAACTAGATATTAGAGCTTCTTAAGCTTCATATATTACCATCACACACAACTTTGAGTAAACATCAGGTTTTCCACCAGTCCATGAAGGTTTTGTTTAATTTATCATGAATCAATACGTAGAACCCAAATATTTATGGGACACTAAATCAGATGCAATAAATAATACCGTAATTTAAACAAGTTTTTCTTACACCTGTGCGCAAAGGAATCACAGTAGCTGCAGAAAACTGCATTCTGTCCGTAAAAGAAGGAGGCACATTGTACATAGATCCAACTGTGAAAAACAAAATATTCGATGCAAACTCTTCTTTATCTGTAATTAAAGGCTCTTCAGTACTGGCCAAAACTGAAAGCCGAGGTAAGTTAGGCCATGCAGGTCTTTCAGGTCCCACTGATTTGTTAAGCAGTTGTATTAATAAAACTTGTTTTGTAGAGAGTTCTCCTGCAAAAATTAATAATTAAACATTATATTTGGTTCAAAATGAAGTGCTGAAACAAAAATACATCCTGACAAGGGAAAATAAATACTGCTGTTTAAAAAGGACTGTTTCACCAAATTAGGACAAATGGCACAACAAAGATAAAATGATAAGAGGACATGATGATGATGATGATGATGGTGATGGTGATGGTGATGATGATGATGACGATGACGACGACGACGATGATGATGATGATAAATCTACCAGTAGCTATAATGTAGGCATCTTACCTAGAAGTAGAGGAAGTAAGTCCAAATTACATTGACCCAAAACAGTGAAACCTTCTTCCTTATGGGTTGACTTTTTTGGCTCTATTTTTTGTTTAGGACTTTTGCCTGTATCACTTGCAGGATCAGCAACAGCAGATTTACCAGTACAGTCAGTGATGGTAACTAAAACATTAAACTAAAGTTAAATAATTTGTAGTAAAAAGTTTTACAAAGATTTACCCAAGGTTTAAAAGTGCAGGCTTGCCATGCAATGCAGCATGCGATGTGAAAGTAGTCTAAATTCACTCATTCTGAACATTATTAAATTGATAAGTGAGTAACCTTTTAATTAGTGGTATGTAACTTTTTACTGAGTTCGTTAGGATGAATATTCAGCATTCAGCTGATTTTTGCAAGTATTGTGTTATACATTCTCTTTTCAACAATTGAAGTGAAATCGAAAGTAAGGTTCTACTGTGAACTATGATAAAAATGTGTTTAATATTTATATTGAGTTTGCAATATGTTGCACATTATGATTTGAATCTTATTATCAACATTGCACTGGCTAAAGTCATTGCAGTGATCGGGGATGATAATAGACTTAACACTCTACAAAAATGTGTTCTCCCTTATTCTTAATTTTATTTCAGCCGATGCAACTTTTTGGCATTATAAGTGCATAAATAACCTGTACTCATCACTGGATATAGTAAGGGTAATTAAATCACGGAGGATGAAATGGGCTCATGTTGCAAGCATGGGGGAGGAATAGGATTTGAGAGAGATTGTTTGATGGAGTTAGCATAGAATAGGGTTGAATGGCGGGCTCAGGTAAGCATGGCAATGAACCATTGGGCTCCATAAAATAGATAATATTCCTTTAGCTTGCTTAGGAGTAAGTGCATTGGGTAAGTAAGTAAGTATAAGTGCATAAATATTTAAGACATGCAGGTTTAAGTTAGCCGTGACTTGGGTGGAAACATTTCTCACTTATTAATACAGTTTTATTGCAATCTTGAAGTAAAATAACAGGGACTAGGTTAATTGAATACCCATTTGTAAAATGTTAATGCATTATTTTATTGAAAAAAGTTAGGATATGCACTCTGTTCTGTACTTTAGTAAACTCTAGTGAGTAAAAATGAAATTACAACTTTGGAATGTACACAGTAAAATCTAGAAGGTTGTGGATAAACTTTACAACCTGGCTGATGCAAGGAACATTCTCTGCTTGGCAGTGTTATAAAACAGATGAATAATAAGAAAAAACAAAATTAAGTTTTGGAATTGAGAATTTTGAATTTCCCTTACTGTAAATGTTGAAGGCTTCATTTTAAGGATCTCTTATAACCAGAACATAAATATCATAGGAATTCATTTATTATATTGCTGGAATTCATTTATTAGCTATATTGCAGGAATTAATGCAATAAAGGTTCAAGGCTGGTTTTCAAGTTGTCTTAAAGAGATCAAATTCTTTAGATTTTTCTTGGAATTTATTATTTTATCAGGTGTATTAGTCACCACCAATCAGATCCACAGTTGATCAATAACAGCTCTGACACTAAGACACCAGGATATACAAAACAGAACATCTACTGGCTGTAACATTCAGTTCCCAGCTCTGATGACGACAGCAACTTGGCTGTAGAAATATTAGCACTTCAACCATAGGCATAGCTAGACTTTTGCGCCAGGAGGTGCCTAGCATTTTTTTTTCTAATCTATCATAAACATTACAGGACTACTCTCTACTGTATTAACATATTATTATGTATACACATAATAGTTTACTTACATAGCACAGGATTAGCAACAATGTCATCTAGACTCTGTTGTTTGGTAGGGTTGCACATGAGCACTGCTTCAAAGTTTATTATTGTCTCATCATCATTGCTTAAAGGTATTATTGCAGTCTCTCCCAACATTTTCTCTCCATGCTGAATTAAAATCTTCACACTTAGGTCCTATGATAAAATATGTCATGACTATATAATTAGGTCTGATACTATACAGTGCTTAATCAGTTGAGGTGAACAGATTTATTTTTATTATTATTATTATTCAATCCTCTAGACACATTGGCCGATGATGTCTACAGACTTCAAAACAACCATTTGAAAAGGATGTGATCAAGAATGCCAGCTGCATAGCCCCTGCTAACTTTAGGTATGCAAAATGCACAACTTATTGGTTCACAGTTACCTATGTGAACCACTTTGAGGAAGTCCATAAAAGGGAGCTGCCACTGGGGTTGATTAAGCAATGATCTAAACAGGAAGTTTGTGCTGTAATTTGATTTCTCAATGCAAATAATATGTCAGCCACAAAGATTTGTCATGTGATAAGTCATCAGGGTCCACCATTTTGCCACCTACTGATGAGTGACGACTCATCACACTTTCACCACAAATATCCACCAACAAACGAAAAAGTTCTGCAGCTGAATGTTCTTTGCATAAAAAAATGAAATTACAGAGTTGACTCTCCATCTTGAATTGACATTTTGTCAGCAAATACTTAGTAGGGCACAATGGTACCAACCAATATAATGTTACTGCCTGAAACAATATAAACCTTTTGCCCTAGTTGCATGCTGTCTAGCTTCAAGGTTATGGATGTTAAATGCCTTGTACACTTAGTTTTTTTGGATGCTCCTTATATGATTTCTTCAGATGATAATACACCTACTCGTTTACTGGTATTCTTATGTAAGCAAATTAAATGTGTCCAATTTTGACTTTCTCTAATTTTTTTATTTTCAGATAAACATCTGCACTATATGAACTCATATACTGCTACTTACTTTAATATTTTCCACAGTTTCTATTTTTATTTTAATAGGTTTCTTATCTTCTTCAGTCTCTGATGGAGGTGGAGCTTCTGGCACTGATAGAGGCTCAGAATCACCTTTCTTCTTTCCTTTAACCTCTTCTTCTTTAGTTTCCTTAAACATGAAACAATGGTATTAATACTTGTGAAACATATTATTTGTACAAGATAAAATTTTGGAAAATGGGTAACAATTCGGCAAAACAGATTTCCTCATGCCATAGATTAAACTGTATTACTCGTGTATACACTGCCTGTCCTATAAGGCTAATTTTGCGTACTCGGCGACATTACAGATGGCAGCACCTTTCACACCCAGATTGCTTCTTGTTTTTTGCTACGACATTGTTGATTATGTAAGTGCTGTCTCGTAATATAGCATAAACTGAATGTTTAAACTTGTATTATTCTAGGTGCCGGTACTTCATTGCTGTGAATAAAATTTTGTAAAATAATAATTATAAAATTTACTATCAATGCGTCTAATTAATTTATATTTATTTTAATTATTGCTCCAAAATTCCATTTCAAGGTAAGTGTCATATACTGGAATAATATTATGTTCTAAAGAAATAACACAAGTATCTGTGTCTGTTTAATGCTTATTTTGACGCAACAAACGCATAGAAGCAATGTGCGGTAATGTATAGGGCACTGCCTTCTAGACTCTATTACTCGTGTATTCTCAAGACGGCGGTTGTATAGGTGGCGGTGATTGCTGCAATCTGGGTGTGAACTGTGTTGCCTCTACTGGAGAAATTAGGCAATTGAGCAATTCTCTAAACTCCATGTTAAAATAAAGCATAGGACAGGCAGTGTAATTCTCGAGACAGCAGTGGTTTGATGTAAGAGAGATAATTTTTCATATGCCACTGTTACAATTATTATTAGCAAACATGCAAATTACAGATATTCGCATTCTCAACAAGCATGAATGTCACTATAAAAATCAGGTGTGAAATACTTGCACAAATTTCTCTTCCCTAAATCTTAAGATTTTCTTGCTCTTCTTTCAGTCAGAAAGTAACTGTATTGCAAGAGTACATGGTCTTAGAAGTCGTTGCCACACACAAAGCTGTTGTTCATGAGACAAGAGTTACAAGCATAAGTTTGTCAAAGTGATTGCTAGTTTACAATTACCGGTACTTTTCAACCAAAAAAAGTATATATTATATTTTAATACGTAATTTAAATAAAATCAATTTTTTAAAAATCGTGGAAAACATTTTCTTTATGTAAAGTAATAATTAGTCAAAGATAATGTTAAGTAACACTGCCTGATTTATGGATCCTATCAGTGTAAAATTTTCCGGAGGTAAAATAGTCCCTCATATATATATATATATATATTATTTTTATTGATGAAATAAATTCCAGCTGCTTAAAGGCTAATAAGTAACAAACTATAATTATATTAGTATACACATATCTTCAAGATATTATCTATATATCATTATCAATACAAGTAAACAGTGAACCAATACCATAGATGTTGGTGGTTTGTGAGATTTAGGAGTTTTAGGCATGATGCAGAAGTTTTAAAAGAAGCCTACTATTAAGTTCTTACTATTCAATAAATCTAAGTTGCCATTAACAACTAGATGTCCTTTGTTTCTCTTGAATAGTTCTTTTGTTTCAGCAGAACTTACATATATTTCCTCCTATGCCACTGTATCCCTTGTAGATTTATTTGCTACTCCCCTAACTTGACAGAAGTAATAATAATAATAATAATAATAATAATAATAATAATAATAATAATAATAATAATAATAATAATAATAATAATAATAATAATAATAATAATAATAATAATAATAATAATAATAATAATAATAATAAAATATAATATATAATATATGACTTAGACATGCTTTAAGTATTGCTATTTTAAGTGAGATATTTTTATGGATCTATGTAGCACATAAATATGTGAATCTGATTTCAGTGACAATCAATGCAGCAGTTTTTAACTAGCTAAATCATAAAGAATAATCATTCTTATGCTCACTCATCTCATTTACAATAAGTACTGTAATACTTAGATGTAAACTATTTTTCAGTAATATTAATTTAGCTTAACTTTTATACTGATACTCACTACTGCTATTAGTAGCCTAATGTGAATTAGTTTATTGGAGCACTTTCAACAGCCTAACCATAACTTGGAAAAATAAATTTTCTGATTCAAACTTAGAGCCCATTGATGGTTTTACTTGATAATTACTTATATTATTTTATAACTTCAGCTTTTAAAGGGTTAAAGATGCATTGCTATTCTGTCAATATCCATACAGGTTTGCTAAGGTATATTCGTCCTTAGGGAATGGTTCTCAAGTTGCATCTGGATGAAGTCAACAAGTCTCGCTAAGGTAGTTTCATCACTAGTGGGTGGGGGTAGCACAGCAAGGGAAGTATAATAACAGTCAGTGGCGGAATGTACACATCTTCCTGTAAGATTTTATCATTAATCATTAAATACTACTGGTATTTACATTGCTGATTTGAAACTGAACACTGAATTATGTTTTGAAGTGAAAGATAAACTGAGCAATGTGATTTTTGCTTGATATCTGGAGCAATTTTTGCAATGACGCTCACAGCTGGAAAGCTTTAATAGATGTAGATGTAGTTTTACTTGAGAATTCAATAAATTATTTTTTCAATTTTAATATATTATGTACTTGAACTATTTTGCAGTTCATCTTTTCACAGTTTCTATTCAGAATTTTTGTGGAACTAAAACTAACACTTATTTCTACTTTTTTGGGGTTTATTTGATGGTTGAGGTATTTTAACATTTATTTTAGCATCAAAGTTGACCATAATCCATCATTTTTTCTTTGTTATTCAAATTCAGTACAATTCAGTTCTTTATCCATCCCCTAGATCATAGGTTAATACAATGAATTACGGTATTCTGTTTCTGTACTTATATGGAAAATGTATTTAATTTACTATTATTTATATTTAGGGTTCAGAAGTTATTGACCTAAAAAATGGAAAATATGACTGCAAATATGCCCTTTAAAAATGACTAAATATGACCTAATAAAATAATGTATTTTTCAAAATTACTGTTCCAATTTAAAACGTTTAAAGACACAAAATTTTTACATCACTTTTTAACAATTTTGATGATTTACAGTTTACCGAGTTTATTACTGAAATATGATGTTAAATTCCAAATATGGCCAAAATATGACCAAAACCACAAAACTGACCAAAATATGACTTTATATGCAAAATAAAAACGGTCCGATGAGGATAACAAGCATGCAATTTGTATTTAATTTGTGTTTGCAGTGAGAACAGAGGTCGGGATGAAAATATGACATATCATAAACATCCCAACTCTATTTATGTTGTATACAGTGCTTAATCATTTTACTCTAATCAAATACTTTGTTTTGGGTGAATTTGTTAATTGTCATTACAGTTTTTGAATTCATTATTAAATGTTCATTATTAAATTTGTTCTTATGATTTGGAGAAAGGAAAAATTGCCAGAGGAATGGAAAGGATCTGTTACTATACCAATCCATAAAAAGGGTAGTAGGGCCTAATGCAATAACTTAGGACAATTGGCATTTAATGATTTTGTATCTCTTTTAATGAAGGTTGAAAGATACCGGTAACTTGAATATATACAACTGTGTATTTTGAATTAATTGATTAAATAAGGGCAATTTGTTTTTGCATTTTTATTTATTTTTTGTCACATCTAAATACATTTATAAAATATTGATTGGGAAACCCGAAGAGAAGAGACCACTTGGAAGACCTAGAAGTGGGTGCGAGGACAATAGTTTTTAGGGAAGTAGGATTTGCGAGGATGGTTGGATGAAGTTAGCTCAGAATAGGGTTGAATGGCGGGCTCAGGGAAGTACGGCAATGAACCTCCGGGTTCCATAAAATAGATAATTTTACTTTAGCTTGCTTAGGAATATTGCTATTGAGTAAGTATGCAATTTCTTGAATTGAGAAGGTTAGATTGCGCGCTTTGTTTGTTTGTTTGTTTGTTTGTTTGGTTTTTTTAAAGAGAAATTTTACCGCATAGGTAATCTCTCAATTGTGGGTTTGGCACTTCTGTTTTTCAGCTTGCAATTGAATCGAATGGAATCGATGTTCTGGAACGACTGGAACTGGAGAATATTAAACATGGCGTATTCTGTCAACATATCTGTTGAAGCGCCGATAGAAAATCAAATCCAGGAGATTACTTACGATGGCCAAGAAATCTATCAAACGTAAGTATAAAGGGATAAATTTTAGGATCTTAATTTTTCATTAAAATGTTTAAAAAAAGGCTGGATACATGGAGACACTGGTATTGATTTCCGGACATAACCTTACACTAACCGTTAAGGCTGATCATTACCAATTACAAGCATATTGAGGTGTATACTGAAGCATGCTTTGTATTTTCATCATGAAGGATAAATTTATTGCATCATTGTAATTCCGAATATTGCCACAAAACATTTTCTGATATGGCAACAAAAACTAAGCCGAGATTAATTTGTTTAGATATTTTGGAATCTAGTGTGATACACTAAAGTCTTGCCAGTTCAGTCCTTAAGGGTCCGACCTTCCGACAGTTTGGTCCCTATAATGCTTCTTATTTTATGCTTTATACATATTCAAATTACGTCAAAATGTATAGTAACCGCTATTAGCTCAATTGTTTTTGTTTATCTTATGATTACTGTATGTAGGCTTACATTAGTTAAAATCACAATCAATTCACAAATTGCTCGTACACATGTATTATAAAAACTAGTCAGATTATATGAGGTGTCGACGAAAGATAGATTATGCTGTGCACCGACGAAGCTCCACCCGCTCGTTTCCCCTGCTGACCCTCGCTTCCGAGCCAATGCGCAAGCTACTGCTTGCTTTCCCTACATCTCCTATCACGGCTATGTACTTGCTCAGTGCCGATACTCCAGCTCACTGTTGTAGCCTTTGTCATATACGTATGAAGCATGTTAAATTGAGACGGCGGCGAAATGGTACTTTGCGACACAACCTGGTCCCCTTTCCACACGCCACTCACCTGGCCACTTCCCCGCCTGGCTGCTTCCCGCATGCTGCCTGCCCCGCTTCAACGCAGCGCATGCCGCCATGCCTGTAGCCGCTGCTCAACAGCAGTAATGCTTAACTGCAATTGACATGTCACCTAATATTTCACAATAAAAAAAGATCCTTGCACCTCCACATAATATTTCATAATTATAAAAATGACCCTTGCAACAAAATAGGCTATTTCACAATACAAAAATACACTTGTAACATACATAATATTTCACAATTATAAAAAACGCCGTATTATAACATTAAATATGGCTTAATTGATGCAGGAAAATTCCCTTTCACCAACACTATTCTTTTCATAACTAACAAAATATCTCAAAATTATAAAAACTGATTCTTGCGTTAAAACTCATTCCTTCAGTGCTCAACATTCACTCGTGGCGTAATGGCTAAGACCATAAGACCCCTAGCTATAATGCTAGGGGCGGTCGAAACAAAATTTCCTAGTAGGAATAGGTCTCAAGTAGGTAGGTAGGATGGAGAGGAGGTGAGAGGAAGGAGACGGGAAAGGAAGAGAAGAAGAGAATAAAGAAGAAATAAATTATTTTTTCTGTTTCATCAGTTCCGTAAGAGATGGCTCTACCGTCGCTGCTTGTAGTTTGAACTACTAGCCGCTGCTAGGGGAGGAATTGAGAGTAGGAGTGGAGGACTTGGGTGTGTTGCAATGTACCATTTTCCCAAGACGGCAACACAAAATAAAACAAATATTGGTAAAAGATAGATTTATGCTGCACACCAGGCAAGATATGCCTGCCCATTCCTTCCCACATTTAGTAATGAAATCAGTGTGTCAGTGGTTGTTAAAAATAGGAAAGATAAATTAAGAATGATCAGGAAGAGAGTTTAATAATCAAGAGTAGGTATAAGCTTAATAAAATTTAGTAAAGTATAAAGAATTTTAAGAGGAGTTGTGACTTATCCTAATAATATTCAATGTATAAATGAATATCCAATCACTCATCTCCATCATACATGTTAACGAGTGCCCCGTAGAATATTTACCCTAGGCAGTTCATAAAGTGTGGAGTAAGCTAGAACTGACAGCAGCGGGAGAGTGTGCAGGCCCAGATGTGTACGAAAACAAACGTTACCGTTTAAATTGAGACACAATGAACTGTTGTGAGATATATTATAGTTATTTAATGTGTTGAAAATGACCCGTCAGAAACCGCAAGGTAGGTACAGACCCTTTTCTAAAGTAGAAATGTGGGCTAATGTAAAGTTGTTGTTTAGAACAAATAAATTCAATTCAATTCATAAGGAAATAATGATAATACTGGTAGTAATATTGTTTAAGACTTATGTACAGCATCTAAATTGCAAGACTACTTTAGACCCCATCGTGTGGGCTTAGGCAGGTAGAGCTTACATTTAAAAGCCATGGAGTTAAAGGTTAATGATTATTTCTCCCCTTCCTCTTAACTTTTATTTTCTTCTACCACCAGTAGACCCAACATGCTATTTAGCATTGCTTTTAGACTTTTGTATCAGTTAATTAGAGTATTTAATGTTATTTGTTTATCTTTTGCTACAAACAGACTAAACTGTTTTTTCCCTAATTTTTCAGACCTTTGTCTATGTCAGAGAGCCTTGCAAAATCGGCTCTGAAGATTGACTTCAGCAAAACAACTACTGAAGACGTAAAGAAAGAAAATGGTGAGCAACAAGATAAAAATGATGAAGACTCCACAACAAAAGAAGCTGCAACATTCCAGTCTTCCCTTTGGCCTTGGGATTCTGTTAGGAACAAACTGAGGTAAGTATTTTTTTCTTTTCATTTTAAAGGATATATTTTATTGCTACCATCGCAGTTATCTGTGGTCTGTGGTTTGATACACTGTTATTTTAAAACTGAATTTCTGAAGCAATAGGCCTAGTTTACTTGTGCCTCACTGCCTGATAAAACTAATACTAATGAATGCTATTTTTGGAGCCCCTGCATTTTTATTCAGTTTAATAATTATCATTATGTAATTCAATCAGTAGTAATGCAGACAAATCAGCAGCCCAACTTCAGAGCACATCATAGCACATGGATAAAGTGCGAGAAACCTACCCAGGATATCTGGGCTCAATTTCCGGTGCATTTTAATATAGGCTACTCTCTTCGTTTTTAGTTTGTTGTCCTATTTTTCAGTCTATTTTCACTGTTCAGAAAATTATAAATTCATATTAACTATAAAAATTTCACACAATATTGTACTCTATCCTTGCAACTTCAAGTTAACATACTTTAAACTTGCCGCTCCACACACATAGATTCAAACCATCACAGTTACAATAGCTCTGTCTAGCATAAGCCTGACTAAGTGAGGATGGGATAAATCTCTAGACAAGGCAAAAAATATAGCCTGCACCACAGACTTCCCAAAACTCTCTAACCAATCCCCGCTGAGTAGATAACAAGATTTCAGTTCAAGGAAAACAGCCCAGAAATCCGATGGATTTAGTTTGTTGACTGAAGCTGAATAAAATTACGCAATTTGTAATTTTTTGTTATTGAACTCTATTTGTATACTGGTATGTGATGTTTGATATTCTTGTTCAATTATGGATAGAAGTTCATAATGTACTAATAACATTTTTATAAAATTTATAAAAACAGCAGAACCCCCTTTCCTTTCTTTACTGGAATGATCACCCTGTAGGCTACATATAATATCCTGCTATGCGATAATGCAAATACGGTGCCATTTTGGTCTTTGTAGCTAGCAGTATGTCAAGATAATAATTCATTAGGACTTATTATTATGCCTTGTCAGTTCCAAGTGCAAGTACATATTGCTTTATTAGGGGCTCTTGCTATTATGTTTTAAAAGAACAGATGTAATTTGAGATAATATACTAATAAGAGGATTTAGTAGCTCTAGATTGAGTCCAGCTTGGTAAGAAAATGATCCGGCTGGTTTACATTTGGTTCAGGAGAAGTGGCTTTGGCATAGGTTTTCTGATGAGAGGAGATTTGAAAAACTTGAGGGGTCAGAAGGGATGGAAAATTCTGATTGGATAAAGTGATTCCCGTTTGAGAAGAATTTGTTCTTGTTTCATTTGCTTGGAATTCTCTAGTCTGTGAAGAAGAATTTGATACTTTTTGAAGCTTTAGATGTTCAAGTCAGCCTCTATAACTTGCAGGTCTTTACAATTCACACACACTGGTGGAGCATCATGAGGTTTTGTACACTGTGAAGTGGAATGAATTCCAACATATTTAACACATCAGGCTCTTTTATGGCAATAGTTTTTGCTATGACCATGTTCTTGGCAATTCATGCATTGAACAATATTCCTTTTATGTTTTGGGGGCTCTACTTTTATCACAGCATAGTAGTTTAATTCATAGATTTTTTCATTATTTACAGTTGGTTTAAGGTCTAGAAAAATTAGCAGTAAAGACATCTTAGTAACAGGATGATAGACTGGAACCATTTGTGCAGGTTCAAATCCTAGTGAGCTCAGCTCATTCACAACTACGTTTATATCACATGAAGGATTCAGGCCTCTAATTACTACACAAAAGCTGTGATCTTTCTTCATTTGGTATGTATGGAACTCTCCTTTATGAGCCTTGAAATACTTTATGGCAGTTCTGTAACCTTCAGGAGGTTCAAATGTAAATTTTACTCTCTGATTGTCAAGTGTAATGTGTTCGAAAAAGCCTACGTTTTCTGCTCTGAAATCGTGAAGGACTGCATTTATATTTGGTACATTGTTTACATATAAGGAGATGGTTTTATAGGTTTCTGTTGATCCATAGCTTCTGTATTGTCATCACCATTTGATAAGTTTGACAATGACTCAAAAGGATTTGGAGAAATATATAAAGACTTGCTGTGATTTCCAGTTTCTGATCTCTTCTGTTAGATGTTGTCATCTTCTTTCTCATCCATGATGAGGTGAAGTTCAAGTTATGATGTAGGCTGTTGTCTCTTCTGGTCTTCTGTAATAATTTGTATTAATTTTATATTGTTAGAATTGGAATTAACAACAAAAGTATAATTATCTTTTGTCTATATTAAATTGTATTGGAAGTTAACATGAAGTTATACAACATAATAATTATACAAGAGTTGAATTTTACACAAAAACTTCAGTTTTGGTATCATTTACCTGTACTAGTTTCGGTGCCTTCACTATCATTGTCAACAGCTATACTTCAACTGCCGTGGAACCCTCCTGCAGATGTGGTACAAACTTTGAGATGAGGTCATTAATCTGAATATTGAAGTTCATCAGTTGGTTCTCCTTCTTGTGAATAAAAATCCTGTCCCAGACCAAAAAATCCTTGTGGCCACGGACACATTTGAGTAGTTCTGGATCCCTGTCAACTTCATATCCATCATCCCTTAAGTGTGCTGCTACCGCTGAATTGTCTGAGGACCTCATCTCAAAGTTCGTACCACGTCTGCAGAGGGTGCCATGGCAGTTGAAGTATGGCTGTTGACAGTGGTAGCGAAGGCGCCGAAATTAGTACAGGTAAACTATACCAAAAGTGAAGTTTTGTGTAAAATTCAACTTTTATATAATTATATATATCTTTTGTCTGTTTATTATAACTATTATTTTTTCAATATAACATACTTTATAAAATATATATAAAAACAATTATTATTATTATTATTATTATTATTATTATTATTATTATTCTTTTTCATCACTTGTTTGTGAGTTCTTCTGTTGCATCGGCGTTTTTCACAAGATGCAGCATTATATTGGTACATTGAGAAATGCTCTGACTATGGATGTTGTGCCTAGAATTACTGATTTTTGCATTAATTTAAGCTCTTTTGTCCCCATTCCTAGTTTTTTTAGTCCTGTCATTGTCCATTTAGGTACAATTCCATTTGTAGACATTATTATTATTATTATTATTATTATTATTATTATTATTATTATTAGGCCTATTATTATTATTATTATTATTGTTATTATTATTATTATTATTATTGTTATTCATACTTTATTGTTGTTACAGAAATGCTCTAACAGAGGTGTGTGTCCTGGCGGATGTTCTGGCAATTGCAAAGGAAAAGCGTTACATGGTTTTGGACCCAGTCCCACAGGAGCCTATGGAGACAAAGCCTATGGTGCAGGTCTATGCACGCAAGAAGGTAATTTTCTTAAGTAATCTGCCTGTGACTGTGGTGATTCCTGCTGTAATGGCTTGGTGTAGGGCTACGTGCAGTTAGTAAAATGGCAATAGAGTTAAATTCATATGATTAATTATTATACATGTAAGACTCACTTATTTCTTACTAGCAGGAACCCACAGCTTTGCTCGCATTTATTAACAACAGCTAGATGATTTTTAAATAATTTATTTTACAGCAAAATAATTAAAAATACTGACATTGTTTTTACATAAATTGTATGAATTAAGCCTACATAATTTTATTTTTAATTATGTTGTTACTTTCATTGCATAGCACACTGGGTTGGTGGTGGTACAAATTACAGTGAGTCCCATGCAAGAGTTGGCCAATCATGCGGGTTTCTGCATCGCGGCGGGCACAGCTCCAACTGCCGAGCAGTCGGGTGAAATATGTATGCAAATAAAGCTGCAAACGGTGTAATGGTTCAGGTTCTCACAATTAAAGTTAAAATTACAATGAAAATAACCATATACCTCATCACAAACAATTAAAGTTAAAATTATAATGAAAATAACCACGTACCTCATCACAAGAGATGTTGGAAATGTCCTCCTCTTGCATCCACAGAACACTGACATTTTTCAGGAAATTTTCTTTCACGCACATAAGTTCAGCTTCTGGGACAGAGTTAATTTCTCTTGTGATATTGTCTTTAAGTTCTTCTAATGTATGGGAAATAGACCTATACACTTTATTTTTCAAGTTTCCCCGTAAATAATAGTCACATACTGTTAGAAGAACTTAAAGACAATATCACAATAGAAATTAACTCTGTCTCGGAAGCTGAGCTTACACGCATGAAAGAAAATTTCCTAAAAAGGTGCCAATGTTGTGTGAGTGCAAGAGGAGGACATTTCCAACATCTCTTGTGATGAGGTACGTGGTTATTTTCATTGTAATTCCAACTGTAAATGTGAGAACCTGAACCATTACACCGTTCGTGGCTTTATTTGTGTAGATATTTCATCCGATCGCTCGGGAGTTGGAGCTGTGCTCGCCACGACGCAGAAATCCGCATGATTGGCCAACTCTTGTGTAGGACTCACTGTATAATAAAACAATACAGGGCAATTCAAAAAGAATGGTGCAAAACTAAAGCTCATTTATTCTTTACTGAAATGACATACAGAAACTAAATGATACACAAACTTCTTAAGTTTGCATGGACATTATAACTATTGGATATGAGCATCATGGGTGACACGGCAGATGTCTAACCGGTACTGGTTCTTCCCAGACGCGATCCAACATATCCTTGGTTATCAGGTCCACTGCAGCAGAGAAGCATCACTTCACATCATTCACAGTAGGCCATTCCACATTGAGTTCTTTACAATCTTGGTATGTCAATTTTCTGGACTTCTTTCAAATATGGCTCAAATTCTCTCCACTGTCTCCCTCAAAGTTTGTGGGCGTCCAGGACATCCAGTGGATTCAGACTTCTTTAATCACACAATTTGCACATTCCCACCTTTGAGGCAGTCATTTTCTCTATCGACTAGCAGGAACATGTCACGTTTGTTTCTGTATGTCATTTCAGTAAAAAAAAGAATGAGTTTTAGTTTTACACCATTCATTTTGAATTGCCATGTGTATAAGGCCTGGTTATACAAAAAACAAATTAATTTTTTTAAATAGAGCTTCTGGATATACTAGATTAAGGATGCTAAGACATATGTATCATTTGCATTTCCATCTCTTGAACAACCCAGGTACAGTTGACTATGGGAGAAGCACAGTTTCCGAAGATAAAATCCTATAACTTTAAATTATTGTCCTCCCCGACTTTGTGATGATTATTGCTCTATTTCCACAATGCCCTTCTTTCCCAATTGCTATGGCAACAGAGTAAAGCCACTTGCAATTAATTTCACAGTTGAAAAACTGAAATTGAAAGTAGCGAAAAGTGGTATTTCTATTGCACTAAAAGTCACGTTTTCAAACATACAGTCAAACAGACAAAAACTTCCTCTTATTGTATAAAAGGTGAGTGGGATTCACACTTTTTTCCCGGGTATGGAAGCATCCCCATATCTTGTAGGGTACCCCTAGGGAACTGGTGTACACTTTTATGTTCACTGCTGGTTGTGAGGAAGTTAATTCAAAGGTGGTTACTTAAGTGCATAATAATGAGAAAAATGGATAAATGTCCCCCTCCCCCCCCAAAAAAAGAAAGAAAACAAGGGGAAGGCCTGGAAAATTTCTTCCATTCTCCACTAGAAGTTTCATTTAGAGCAGCTAGTTTTTTCCCTACAATGTGCATTAAATTACGTCTCAATCCTTGTTATTAGGTTTTATGGGAAAAAAACTGTACTTGAATAACGTCTTGGTTTGTTTGTTTGTTGTTATAGGCACTAGCTGGTGCTGCAGCTGTTCTCCAGGCTGGGGCTGAAAGACTGAAAGCATCACAAAATGAATTGGCTCGAAATCGAACCACACCTGACTTCCATATTGAATTACTACGATTACGTCAGAATTGGAGACTAAAGAAAGTTTCCAATTCTATTATTGGAGACCTCAGTTATAGAACAGGTATTGACTTAAATGTTGAATTTCTAATACCTTTTAGTGACTAGTGACAGCCTCCATGGTGCAGTTGTTAGTGATGCAAGCTTTTGAAGTGGAAGCTCAGGTTTGATCCTCAGTACCTTCTGTGATGCTTCCATGATAGGAAGCTCTAGAATGGGAAGGGGGGATAGTAAAACTTTGAGCATAGGAGTAGCACTCTACTCAAGAAAGCTGCCAGTTGCAGCACTGAGAGTAACATTCTGTCCCCATAATTATCTGCCATTGATATAGAAAAATAGAAGTAAGATAAGTTCTATATTAAACTTTAAAATAGGCGAGGACAGAAGATTGCTCCGTGACGTCAATGCCGCCTGCTTTTCCTTCACACGGTAATACTTCTGCGGGGAGTTTGTGAAATGTAGGCACCATTAAACGGGGGAAGAGAGGGGCATTAGTACTATGGCAGGGGAGCGCTTTTGCCTGACGTCACACACAGTGACTTGCTGTGCACTTCCTTCACAAACATCATCACTAGACGAAGCTGTCTTCCACTGCTTTAAAACATTCAACATCACAATTCCAGGGTGCGCGGGCAAAGAGAGTTAAGTCCACCATCCTAAAAAATTGAGATATGTCCATAGAGTTACAGATAAAAATGTTCTCTACATTTGTGTTAAGTCTAGTAAGTCATATTCAAAATTGTACAGTAGTTATGGATGTGTGCCTCATGGGTTTATCGTCACTCTAATTCTCAGTAACAAGAAAGTAGACTTAACTCTCTTTGCCCGCACACCCCGGAATTGTTGTAAGAGAATTAGAACATATGTTTAGATGGTTTCCCTATCATCTCAGCTGAAGTTTACTGACAAGTTTTCTTTTCTGTACTCCAGGGTGTATGGATTTGAAACTGAGGTCATTGTCCTTAGGGATGTCAACATTTATAAGTATGTCTTTGTTTTTCCCAAACAATTAAATCAATAGGTTTCTAAACACATTTCAGTAATTTTGCCTCACTACTGAAACCATGACTTTTAGACCAGAAATGATGAGCCACTGCAGGTATTTTCTATTTGTTGGTATTTAGTATTTCTCATGTGCTCTTTGTACCTTAGATTTAACTTTACCGTCGTTTGCCAGTATGTACTTTATCACAGGTATTACAGTCAATTTCATAAATGCTTGAATTCAGGCATGATTTATCTCTTTGGGAAAAAGTATACATCCCCCCCCCCAAAAAAAAAAAAAAATAATAATAATAATAATAATAAATACATTTTGACTACCCTAAGGACAATGACCTCATTTTCAAATTCATACAACCTGGAGGACATCTGGTGCTTAGAGAAGCAAACTTGTCTGTAGACCTCAGTTGATGTTTGATGGCGAACCCATCAAAGCATACATTCTAATTTGGTAAGTTTTTACTTATAACAGTTATGTGAAGTTGAATGTTTTGAAGTTTAATATATAATATTGACACTTCACATTGTTTTCCCCAATTAATTTAATAAAAAAAGGATAGGTTCTGTTCTTCTGTATCTAGAGATATGAACTCATCAATACAAAAGTGGATTCTTTAAAAGCCAGTTATACCTATTTCCCTTGAAATATGCCAAATGAGACAGAATATACAGATGGTCATTCTCCAGCTTTGCTCACTTCTTTCCAGAAGATGACTACAGAGTAAGCAGCATCCAAAAGCTCAGGTAGCTTCATCCTTCTTACCAGCTGGAATCCCGAGAAGCTTTGATTAAGATTATTGACAAAATGGTAGTTATGTTTAGGTCCAAATTTAGATCTGTTCTGAGAACTATATCTATATTATATTTAGTTAAATTAGTAATCCTTTTAACTGCTGTGACCATGACCATAAAGAAAATTTGCTTAAATGTGCCCACATAGAGTCGACAGTCGACGGTATACAGTAATGCTTTGTGTTAATTAGTGCAGATGTTGTTAGAATAAGCAATTTAACATTTTTGTTGTTGTTGTTATATTGGCAGTATGGAACTCGAAGTCGAAGTCGATATATCGCAGTGTTATTATCAAGGAGATCATGTTCACCATGCTGCTTAGTCTTTTGTATTAGTTCTGCCTCTGCATGTGTATGGGAAGGTCAGCAGTTGACTTTGTTATGTTCTATCTGCTTTATGAAGAAGTTAATTTTGTGTTTCTGTTCAGTGTAAAGTGCGTGGACTCAGGGAACGATCTGTATCTATGCTTGTAGTTGTGTCTCTGTTAAATAATATAACAGATGTTTATCTTATCTTATTATTTTATCTTCCACCATCACAGTGCAGTTAATGCTTAATAATTCTTCAAGAAAACATGTTAAATGTGTTAGTGTCACCATTGGGAGACCTATGTAAAGAAAACATTGAAATTGATTAAAACGATTGCATGTACTCCTTTTCTGTAGAATGTCTGTAAACTTTCCAGAATTGCATCAAATTTCAAGTTTTTCTTAATAAATATACATATCCCACCACAATGATAGCATTTTCTACAAAACATGTTTCTTGAAGTGAACCAGTTAGAACGTAAGTATCCATTTCTTGAGTTGTAAACCAACCATAATAATATATCGATGAGTCGTGATTTGTAACGCTTCACTTAAATTGTTTCATTGGACTAGTTTTGGGAAAACCCTCTTCTTTCTCATTCTCAGCTGATGGCCTACCGCTGTTACCTTTTTCCTGTTTCTGCACTTGTGCCATCTGGTTTTTGTATGATGAATTTCCTGATCAAGTCATTGGAAGAGGAAGTTTCAAAATTCATTATTTTCTCTTCATTTTTAAGAATGAAGATTTTTTCCCAATCCTTCACTTCTGTGTGGTCTTTTGCGGTTTTTAATAATTTTGCTTCTGGTTCATTGTCATGGCTTTTAATCCAAAAATGAACTGCAACTGCTGATTTATCTATTACATGGGTTTTTATATCCCAGAAATGTTTTTTAGTCCTGGTCTTCATGTTTCTTTTTGTTTTTCCATTGTAAACTTGATTACAGTCCTTACAATTTATTTCATATATACCTGATTAGTTGTTACCTGAAGTAAGTGTTACAAATCTCAACTCATTATTATATTATCAATAATAACTTCACTTTCATCAACTTCCTATATAAATTTTTGTGAACCAATATTCATGTTATAGTCCAATGTAATTGCTTCCATCTGTGGCATTTTGTTCCTTAGGCATTGGATATTAAGTTGCACGATTTTAAAGACTGATCTCTAGCTATTGTTTATATTTGAATTTTTTTTAAATTTAATTAAATTAAATTGTTGTTTTGTTGCTAGAAAAACATATACAGAGTAATAAAGTAATACTTACATTGTAACAACACTCCTGAGTGAGAAAATCTCATGTTCGGGGGGGAGGGTTCTTCTTTGTAGGTCTTGATCAGACTGAAAATTACAAGAACTAGTGAACTTACCAACTAGTTACAATAATAATAAAAATCAAACTAGTACAAGTTTGTATAATGTTTCTGTGTGTTGTGTTGTTTACCATTCATTGGCACAGATTTTGATTTTACATATAGAAATGGTTGCCCAAAGATGTGTGTGCATGAAATAGGCTTATTGACAATGTGCCACAAACTTTACTGTATTTTTGTAAAATTTTCCTCCTTCCATAGATTTTCTATATTTTGTCGCTTTACTAAGATCGTATGTGCATTTCTGCCAGAAAATAAACAACGTACTACCTTTTGGTTCTGGAATTATTGGAAAAAATGACATATAACCTATATGGAATACACATCTACCGTTAGTGAGTGTGGTGGTCTTCGACCTTTTGGCAGAAGATAGTTTGCATATGTTTAGTTTGCATATGTTTGAAGTAGTCTTATGTTTCACACATAAACTCATTTTCATTGGAAATTCAACATTCAACCTTCTGTCAGTAAAGCGATGTTTTGTTCAATGCAAATTTTTCAAAAAGCGTCTGAAAATTGTGCTCCAATGTGTTATACAAGGAAAACTTTAATTCCTTTTTCAGCTGGTTCCAAGTATGCACAAACAGGAATGTTTGAAGTTACAAAGGCTGAAGAAGAGCCTCCAAATACTGGTAGTCCTCCTCCATCACCTGGTGCAGGATCAGGTGTAGGGCCTCCAAAATCTGGCTCCGCACTCAGAGTGACTGTACCCAGTGAACTGCAGGGTGTGGCTTACATAGAAGTACTCTGCCAGAAAGGTTAGTATTTCCCTTTAGCTTACATTCTGACTACCTGTTCTGCTTCTTCGTGGTAGTCAAAATAAAGATACAGTGTTTGGGCATTCACATTATCTCTTGTCTTATTATTGTACTCTATTGGAATACAAAATAGTGTCTTCCTTTGTCTCCCTTATTTCATTGTCTTGGTAATGCATCCCCTGAATTGCTGTATACCTTAACAAAACTTCCCCTCAAGGCTGGCAAAAGGTGCATGCTCTGTTTTCGTGAGGGGAGTTTGTTATGTCACATTCTGGACAAATCAGCATCTTTTTTAACTTGTGTGATTATCAAGTTAATGCTCTATCAGAAGACGAAATATGCAAGCAATTGTGCTCAAAATTTGTAAAATATGCTCCGAAACCAATGCTGTTTCATTTAAGTAATTTTAATACTTTACGTTCTCTTGTTAGCTGAATTACATTATAAATTACAAAAAAGTAGAAATACAATAGAAGCTGTATAAATTGAAAACTAATCATGTGAAATGCCTCTTTAATATTATACTGTCATTCTGAAAACATTAGGCTATGTACTGTCAGTTATTGTACAGTCGGTTCTCAAAACATTCACAAAGCCAAATATGCTCTAAATGTATTTTAATTAACAGAGATATACGCAATATTTAAAAATATATAAGAAATTTGCCATTAAAAATGTCACAAATTAATAAAATATTCACAAATATTTTAATACCAAGCACTTAAGATGCATTATTGCTAAACTAGCAAAATACGCAATAATTTGCAAAATGAAATCAACAGTTTTCTATTATTTCTTTCCTGTCTTGTATACTTTTAACACTAGCATATAATAGGGTGAATAATTAAAAATATGATTTTACATAAAGTTCTGGATAAAGATTTTACATAAAGTGATTAGGATAGTCATTTTTCACAATAGACCCTGATATAAAAATTACGAAATACAAATTTCTTTCAAAGGTCAGGGCAACTGGTTGTTCCATTTTTCCATGTTTCATGCTTTCATGCTTTAGAATTTTCCAGATGTCCTGCATTTGGAATTGGTCAGTGTTAATTATTTCATAGAAATTTTAAGATCTTTGCTTTTATTGTTTTTGTGTTATATTTAGATCAAGAAGATCTGTGCAGTGCAACAATAAACCTGCTGGGTTCTGGACCAACAAGTACAAATCCTGACGTCCATTGGCAACAGAAACTGGAAGCTGCACAAAACGTATTATTCTGTAAAGAACTTTTCAATCAGCTAGCAAAAGAAGCGGTTCAACTACAGGCACCTATACCTCACATGGTGGTTGGCAACCAAATCATGGCAACGGTGAGCAACAGTTTTTATAATTTAATTTAGTACAGTGAAATTTTATACAAAAAATACTACTTGGTAGACAAATGGTCTGGGGAGGATATCTACTGCTATTAGTTCCTTCAACGGGTGTGGCTTGCTCATGCAGCACTGTCAGAAATTGTGTTAATGGCATTAATAATATAGTAATAATAATAATAATAATCTTTATTGTTCATTGAGGTTCTCCATAGTAGAGTTCCTATTGAACATTGTCATAAATTTCCAAACAAAATTCTTCGCTTCAGGGAAGTTACAAATAGTTGTTTGGAGAGATTAAGTTCAAGTCGATCCCTTGTTCTAACAAGAAGAAATGCACTGCTAGCGTTCACAGAGTAAGATAAGTATACTGAATTAATTAAACTCACTTGGAATGGGAAGGCACGATGAAGTGGAGAACACTCACTGCTTCATTAATATTCATTACTTACTAGTAACCGGTTTTCGATGGGACCTCCCTATCATCGTCAGCTAAGTCCAGTGACTTAATGAAGTAGTGAGTGTTCTCCAAGATAGTTATGTATTAATAAGTATATTGTCTCGTCTGCCCTGCGCTCTTCTATTAACAATCAGCAGTCTGGCAACACTGAACTGCTCTGTGTACAAGGTAGCTGTGCATTCATATATATGCCTTTCTTGCCTGCAAAGAATAAAGTTAATGAAGTTAACTGAAGTGATACGACTGCTGAGAACTCGTCCCCACTTCTGGCTTCTCCTAGTATTAAATAAAGTGTAAACTCTTGTGTGATGTCTGTCTGCATATGGACTCTGTTAAAGCAGAGTTCTAAATCTACAATAGTTTTTAGAAGAGTGCTCAGCTATATACATTAAATGTCTGCCAAATTGATAATGGATATTCTAATATAAGATAGGAATAAAAATACACACTCTCACAATTGTCAGTTCTGGGTTAATGTTAAGAAATTTGTATAGTGCTCTTAGATTAATATTTTTATAAAACTATAAGCTTACTGTATTGTCTAAAGCAATTTGAAGTGAGGGTTGAAGTTGAGGATTAAATATATTCAGTAAGAATGCACAGGTCTGAGAGTTTCAATTTTTTGTATCTCACAATTTCTTCTTGAGTAAGATTATTTATAAATATTTTGTACATGTCCTCCACTTTCAGAGTTCGGAAGTGACCAAACTATGTGTAACATTCACATGACTTCTCTTACTCTGATCGGTAGGGGGTGGATTTCTATGACCTAAAAAATAGGATATATGCATGCATTTATGACCTAAAAATCATTAAAATATGACTTTACCATTTACACTTTGTGTACATTTTTTTTAAAGTTTCATTACAATTCATTAAAAAAAATATAATGTTAATTATTTAAAATATCTGTAAATTCTCAAAAATATCATTATGATGCAAAATTTACAAAATATGATATGAAACTTCAAAATTTCCGTAATATGCACACAAATATGCCAAAAATATGACCTAAATATGCTACAATAGCTGAAAATTTCCTAAATATGCAGTTGTATGCACAATAAAAGCCGTTCCATTTTCACCAGGATGCTTGGAATCGGGTTTAAATTAGTCGGAAACCTGAAATAATGCAAAGGGGAAAAATATGACGTGTCATAGAAATCCGCCTCCTACTGATCAGCAAGCAAATGGGCATATTCTCCATCAAAAGAATGAGCATTTGGCATAAGTTAGTGCTGAATGTAGGGCAAATACTGGACATCCGGACTGTCGCCATAATGCTGAGTTATCTAGTTATAAATAAGATTTTTTTAACTACCCCTTACTTCTCAGGCTCCCAAATAATATTTGTATTTTAGTAATACACCAAGTTTCTTGTGCTTAATATAATGTATTTTTATTTCAGGTTTTGCCTGGCATTCAGTTAATTATTGGTCTATGTCATAGTACTGGAAATGACAAGAAACCGAATCCAACACCTCCACAAAAATCTGAACATGACCATGTTCTTGAACATTCGTTACACCAGCTTCTGCGTGAAGTGCATCACAAGAACACACATCACCCATTTCCACATCCTTCTTCAGGACCAATAGGGCCCAGTAAAAGACGTTGTCTTGCTGGGCCAATGGCATCAGATAGATACGAATTACTGGAGATGACTAAGAGGTAATAGTAACTCATTTACTTTAAACACTGTGAAATGTGGGAGGTGTTCAGTAATCAACTACCGTATTTATCTGCGTAATAGACACACTTTTTTCCCAGATTTTTGAAGTGAAACTTCTTTAGCCGCGGTAGGGGTAAATCAAAAGCTTGTGGAACGCTGAAAATCGTCACAAAATTAGTGTAACGCTCAAAATCGTCACGAAAATAGTGTTACGCTCAAAATCGTACCAAAATTAGTGAGGTGTAACGGAAGGGACTGCACAGAAAACAATTAACTGAATGATTAGGCTTATCCAAAATTTAAAAATTCCAAAAATTAAAATTAAAAACATGAAAAATTTTAAAAATCTAAAATTAAAAAATCCGAAATCCAAAATTAAAAAACAAAAAAATAAAAAATTAAAGGATCCAAAATTTAAAAAATGAAAAATTCAAAATTAAACAATCCAAAATTCAAATTTTAAAAA
Organism: Ectobius pallidus; assembly: GCA_964059195.1. Classification (NCBI taxonomy): domain Eukaryota; kingdom Metazoa; phylum Arthropoda; class Insecta; order Blattodea; family Ectobiidae; genus Ectobius; species Ectobius pallidus. Next base: position 82,852,490 of record CAXKWD010000003.1, read on the forward strand.
TGAAAAAATCCGAAATTAAAAAATCGAAAATTTCAAAATTAAAAAAATTAAAATGATCAAAAATTTAAAAAATCCAAAAACCCAATATTAAAAAAGTCCAAAAACCCAATATTAAGAAGTCCAACAATCCAAAAGGGAGAAAATCCAAAAATTAAAACAAGTTTCACTTCTGTCGCATGGCGTTCCACGCACACTTTTTTATTAAAAAAAAAAATAATTTATGTGCATGCTTTATGCGAGAAAACAATATTAATGGAACAAGCATGTATTAAAAGATGCACCAGCATGTTTTTCGATTGATAGCATACGTTTCGATATAATGCCATGACTAATTTATATATCAATTGTATTGCACATATGGCAATCGATAGTTAGCAGTTGAAACACTTAATCACATTTCACTCAGACACTATAAATTATTGTCCGTGGTTCTGTTACCATGTTCTGCGAATTTAATAACTTTCAGCCTGAAACTCGCTGTATAACTTGAATATAACAATCGGTTCTTATCCATTGTCCAAACACAAGTTTAACAACACAATTTTCTACTGCAGATGTCCTAAGAATACTGCAGTATTAATCGACAGTCATTGAGTTTACCAGTATTTTGTGCATTAATAAGATCCAATCACAATTACTCTTTCCATGCACTTTTTAAAAAACTTGTTTTGAAATATAATCAGACCATCCAAGCTTACGACTTTAGATATTATTAATGGTTTTTTGTTAAAAATGAGCTGAGACTATTTTTCTGGGAATTTTTATATATATATATATATATATTTTTTTTTTTTAAAGTTGGGGGTGTGTCTATTGTGCAAGTAAAAATGGTATTAATTGGCTGGTAAAATAAATTATTTGTTAGCTGAAACTGCAATACTTTAAGGCTAGTTTACACGATGACACTAGGTTTCGTAATCACTTTAATGAAAGTGATTTCATGAAACTAATTACGCCCATTTTCTTTAAAACTTATTCCAATGCAACCGAACGTTTCATCTTATTTCTGAAGTTCAAGTTGTTGAAATTCCACATACACGTTTGAAACATGTCTGAATCACAATTTCCTCACTTCCCCACTTCATTTTACGAAATGCAAACAAGATAAACATGCGTAAAATATCGAATTACTATTATAGTTTTGTGAAAACTTGGATTCAACCAAAACTGCGTAGTTTCGTATTTCATTGTCGCCAGTACGTCTCGCGCATGCGCATTCAAGTAAAAAACAGTTGCGAAACCTAATTTCGTCGTGTAAACTAGCCTTTACAGTTGACAAAGCTACAATACTTTATTCTACCTGTCATAATGCAAGGACTTCTTCAGATATACAGTGGAACCTCGTTAGCACGTTCCTCATTACTACGTTTTCCCGCATAGTAAGTCGTTTTTTGGAAGTCCCGGCCCCAATCTTAATAATTACATGTTTAAATGTTTCTTTAACACGTTTTGGTTTCACGCTTAGTACGTTCGTATTTGGCTCGCCAACCACACTTTGCCAAACACAAGCTTTGTTTGTGTCCGATCGTGTAATCTCTATGTCAGAATTCTTGTACTCTTTGCTCTATGGGACCAATCGTCAGTCATTATAGTTGCTTCTCATTGGTCATTTGGACACCAATCGGCAGCCATTGTGTTTGCTTCTCATTGGTCATTTTGACGTCATGCAGATTTTTCAGCGTCAGCTGTGTAGTCGCCATTTTTTTTCGTGATATTTTTATTGTGTTCTCTAGGTAGTGAAATATGTTTCAAATTTCTTATGGTTTGTGTGGTGTCGAGAAGAAAATATTAGAATGTTTGATGAAATGTAGGCTAAAAAAGCAGATCATGCTTCTCACATGGGTATAGGATCACATTTCATTAGCAATTTGACTTTGTTCGCTAACATTCAGGCACGTCTGAAATTTTGAACAATTACACTTCCAGTTATTTTATGTTTGTTAATAGATTGTGGAGTGCAACTTGTTTCATGTGTGATGTTTTAGAATAAAGTGGATGCTTTTTTGTGTGAATTTCGTATGGTTTTTCATTAAATATGGCTCCCATACATTCCTTCAATTTTTGCAACTTTTGTTTAATTTTTTCAAATAAAATCGTTAGGCCTATGTATTTGTTTACACAATTTGAATCTCGCATAACTAATGGCTTGGCATAGAAGCTCCTGTGTGTCAATATGGGTATTTCTGAGTCATTAGGATGCACTTTTGAGTGGTTCTGAGCAACTTAGAAAACATAGGCCTATCTACATACTCCCTACGATTTTTTTTTAAATTTTCAGTAGTACGTTTTCCTGCTTAAGACGTATATTTTTCTCAGTCCCTAGAAAAACGTCTTAACGAGGTTCCACTGTACTTAGGGACTAGCCTCTATTGTTTTATTTTTTATAGAAAGTGATGATATCCTTTTAGTAATCTTCAATATTTCTATGGCTTTTAATGTAATTTTTCCATGGATATTGGGGGTCTGTCATGAATAATTAGCATCATTTTTAAATGTTTTGTTTATGCTAATTGGACTTGTTAGTTTATTTGCAAGCACAAACAAAATTTATCCCTCCTAATTTGGAATTTATGCTTTCAAGCAACATGACACGCCAGAAGCCTCCTTACATAAAAATTGTATTTTCCATTCTCCAGTTGTTGCCTGTAGTTAGGCAGCAGCTGTATATCCTTTTGAAATTTTCATACAATACTGACTTACTAATCTCAATGTTACGTAAGAGTAACTTTGCTGAGTGAATGTTAAATTGAAGCTAAAATTGTTGAACTTTTTTTTTATGTGATCAAAAAAAAATGAAAATTCATTACTGAACAGCATAGACCTATAACACATGTAAATGGATATATAAAACATGCCTGTAATTATAAAATTAAATATTTATTTAGAACTCCCAAATTGGATATAATGGGGACAGGGCCGGTTCGTCCATATAGGCGAACTGTTCAGTCCTCTAGGGCAGGGAATTTTAGGTCATTTAGGGGCAGCAACATTTAAAATTCTGATTTTAAAAAACTAAAATTCTCAATGCAACAATTTTTAAAATTTTTTAAAATGTTTTCAAATGGACGTAAAAGATCTTATCAAAGCATTTGCCAAAATTAAAGCAAGAAAGGCTCCTTTAGGATTTTAAGCCTTTTTTTCAACTCTTGCCTCCTGGGGGAAAAAAAAAAATTATCTATGATGTAGTTCCTTGTTTATTTAGGTAAAGAACAACTTAATAGCCTATCAGTTGTTGGAAGTGTTCTCAAATGGATTTTCTCTCTGTTGCAGCCAAACCCTCCTAGAACAAATAATACAACAGGCACAGCACTTTTTTATGCGACTTCGTACAGAGTATGTGTTAGATACTATAGCAAAAGAAGTGAAGGACCCATTAATTGTATCACATTGGAATGCAATGAACTCTCCAACACAGTCTTGTGTCAAGATCAATATCATGACACATGGTTATGATACTGTGTGTCGAACATCATTAGTGGTTCATGTTGGTGAGAAATCACTTAAGTGCGTGTGTCGTGATGGACGAGTGATGCATATGTCTTATGAACCACAGGAGTTAAGGGATCTCATATTTTGCCAGGTTAGATTTTGCTTTTCTGTGGGGAGTGTCTTAACTTTCTTTTACTTGCACTGTGAACAGTTGATCAATTTCCTCTGAATATGTTTTCTTTTAATACCTTATTTACTCATGTGTAAGACCAACATTTGTTTGTTGAATTTTTCTATAAAGAACAGAGGTGGGGCCTGTACTTGATATTTTGTAAAGAGGAGTATCAACTGTGCGCTTTTTTTTATTGATGAAGCCAAAGAGGATGGCAGATTGGCACTACTGCACTGCTTTGCTTTGATAGGTTGGTGTTTTACTGGAGTACAGTTTAGCACAAATCAACCTCTCTGGCTCCCTCTAAAAATAAATGATAATTTTAGATCAAATTTAATATTGAAATGGGAATCATATCACCCAATTGCATGGCAGCAGGATTGTGCTTCTGTCCTATGTTGACAGAATGAAGACATATCTAAGCTGGATTACCTTCATGAAATTGAAGGCACAAATATTTGATATTCTGGGGGCATTTCACTTAGTTTTTAAGCCTCCTGTACAATTAGTAAAACGGTATTTATGTTACTCTGCCTTGCATGGGTTTTTACCTCATGAACAGTTTCTTAAAGGTCTTAATATGATTGTATTTTTTAAGTGTTTCTTATCTCTTTTTATTCTTCATTCTTGTAAAAAAGTAAGTACAGTGGAACCTCGGTAATCCAAACTTCATTAATCCAAAATATCAGATAATCCAAACAAACATTATTAAAAAATGCATAACAAAGGTCAATTTTATTCCTAACTTAAAAGAAATATTTGAATTGGTATTTGTACCTGAACTGGAAGATTAGTTTTGTCAAATTCAAGACTTGGCCACAATTTTGTCCAAGATTTTTTACTCCAATTTTTATTGCACTTTTCCCATATTTCAGAAACCCAATAACTAACATCTCTGACTGTTACTTTTTCAATCTTTCTTTGATTCAAAAGTCTTCTTCAGAATTCGCACTGCATTTGGTATATCAAGAGTATTTTACCGAATTTCTCAGATATCCGATTTTTCCGGAATCCAAACAGAGATCAGCCCCAATTAGTTTATATTTCCAAGGTTCCACTATATATTCAAAGGTAAAATGCTCAGCCATTTAGGTGTATGAATATTCCACAGATTTATCAACACCAGATCACTGCAGTACAAGCATTGGCAAAGTGTATGGGTTGGCAGTTCCTAGCTAATAGCACACATCTTGGACTGGGAGCTGTAGAATCTTTGGGGAATGCAAGCAGTTGTATCTTGGCTTCACCAATTGGAGACAGGTAAGAGATTGATAAATGATCAGTTGTATTGCATTCTATTATTTATTTAGTACTTAGAAAATGATTACAAAATGGTGTCTGCTAGTTCTGGTCCTGGCCAGTATTCCAGTAGACATCTTAAAACATAAAAAACAAAGATTTATTAAACAATTAATAGAGGAATACTAGCAGAACAAGGGAAAATGAATGCTGACAAGAACCATGTTGATTTAGTTTGATTATAGTAAACAGAATGATATAAGAATTGTAGACTTCTTCTTAGTTCCCTTCTCGGATAAATGGTAAATTACTGAAGCTTATATGTAGGCTTGTGCTGGCCATGTGTGATACGGGAATTCTCCTTGTGTGCCCTCTGTGTAGAGGTGCCATTTTTAGTAAAATTGAGCTTTGATGGCCAACAACAGCTTCTTTTACTAAACTGTTTATAGTTTTATATGAACATTTCTTAAACGTACTGTGACTAAATAGGGCGATTTTTATATCCAACAAGTTTCCATTTCACATACACCGTATTATCCGAATATAAGCTGCTTCTGAATTTAAGCCGCACCTGCCTTTTTAACAGTAAAGTAAAGGAAAAAAAATTAAATTAACTCCAAAGTGAAAAAATAAATTGCCTCATTTCCATAATATTAAAGCAACACATTTCTTAGCTACAAATAAAAAGAAGAAAGTATCAGCTGACTTAAATTATGAAATTCTAATTTTATGTAATATAATTAAATAAAACTGACAGAAAAGAAAACAGGAACCAGTACTTTACACTTCCTGTGACTTTCAGTGTTGAATTTTGCACGATTTTTCTATTTTTCATAACTGCGCTTTCAGTTACCATCAGTTTAAAATACCAGTATTTGCATTCCTATATGTTATGGCATTTTTTTACTTCTGAGCAACTCATAATACAAGCATATTCCGTAATATCGCTATCAGAAATGACAAAATATGCAAAACATACATCATAAAATGAACTTCACTTGCTTATGCATTTTTATGCATTTTCTATGATGCTTCTATTAAAATCGATGTATTTTTGATGTTGAATTGATTAATATATCGATAGTCCTGGAGTTTTGAGGTAATCGATAAGTGATGGTGCTTGAAGGAGGGGAACCAGCCAGCTATATTGTGTACATTTTTACCACTATTGCCTAATAACACTTGTATGCAGTTTTAAGCAGCAGGCATATTTCGGTGGGCTTAATCGAGGCAAAAAGTGCAGCTTATATTCAGATATATACGGTTAATTCAGTGAGGACATCATCAGTGAATAGACTGCTGTACTTTGTTCTTTTAATACCGCCGCTATTTGATCTATGTTGTATTCTGTACATTATTAATGGATGTGGATTTGACTATACTATGTGTTCATTAATTCTGTAATGATGCTTATATGCACATCTTATTCTCTGTTAACATAAAAAGCGAGTTTTTTATCTCTATGGTCTGATTACATTTAATTACAAATAAAACTCTGTACATTATTAATAATGGTATCACGGGCTATAAGCTGAGTAAAGTGATATACAACATCGGCTTATAGCCCGTGAAACCATTATTAATAATCAGCACCGAGAAAGCCAAAATTCTTATGTACTTTATACATTGTTCTTGCAATTCATAAAATAATAATTTAAATAATTAAATAATTTAATATAACACAATATAATTATTTATCCATAATACTGCGTTACTTTTCCAATCAAAATTTCATTAAAAATATCTAAAGTACACAATAATAATTATTCATTCTCTAAATCACTGGGCCACATATATAATAATGAAGGGTTTAAATGAAACTATCCTCAGTCTTTTCCCCCTATAGTCATGTTTTTAAATATCTTTATTAAATAATTTAATTGATAAGGTAACACAAATTGTGTGATCAATATTAACAGTAAATATATTAAATTAATAAACTATATGTTTCCATGGCCTTAACCCTTTCACTGCTGATATATTATTCACTCTGCAAACTGGTGGTGCTGAATTAATTTACAAATTTCTTTTGTAATCATGGATGGACAAACAATTGCAAACATTTTGTCAGTTTCCTCCAAAAAAGCATTTTAATGCATGGTGCAATACATTGCCTGAAATATTTAGCTATAGATGGCACCACAAGGCAGAGAACAGGGGACTGATGATCCCAAGAAGTAGACAACAGATGATACTATACTCTCACATATTTTGAGTCGCTCTCATGGAGAATTTCTTTCATCTGTAGGCATGCAAAATGGTGCATCATATATATGTGAAAATTGCAGGGCCAGCTGTGATGCACAGTGACACGTATATACACCTGTAGCAGTGAAAGGGTTAAAATGCCAACAATTTAATGGAAATCTGCAGGCATTAATAAGCGGCAAGTGTGAGCAAAGATTTTTAACTACTCAAATATGGATGCACTTCTGCTAATTTCAACAATCTGCATTAAAATGGATTTATGTAATCCTCCCTAATGCACTACATAAACTTGATTTTGTGGACATGAATGTACAGTATATTCTTCTTTGTAAAATTATTTAGATATTATTGGTGCATATGTGAGTTATAAAATTAAGTAAGTTATAAAATTAATGCAAACAATAAACATTTAACAAAATCTTAATTTAATTTTTAGTATGTTGCAAGCTGCAGTCTGGCAGTATATAGCCTGCAAGCCACCAATTAGCCAACCCTATTCTAAGCTGTCTACTTTTTATTTGCTAGATGTTAGGAAAAAAATTACATAGATTAGTAAGCTCTAGTTATAATTTTCTCTCATTCCTATAAGTTGATTTTTTCTCACACTAAATAACATGACTGTTTGGAAAATAATGAAGTTGAAGCGTATGCAGTAACTGTTGTAAATTTGTGTGATTATAATTGATCCCAAGCTATTTTTTCTGTAAATAAAATGTATGGTTCCTTCTTCCATGCACGATTTGTAGTCAGTGGACAACAAACTTTCTTTATGAACAAAATATTTCATAATATGAATTTTGCTTAGTATTCTCAAACACCACACCTCACAAGGTAACCACAGGTAATGAATAAAATTTAGGACCTCACACCCTGAAGCAAACAAAGCAGTCATTGATCTTAGAAGATCATCAAAACAGACGTTTCTTAAACATATCCATAATTTATTTCAGTTATTTAAAACAGTAAAATTGTTTTACTGTCTAATGTAGTGTTTTCCTGAAAAAATGAGTACTAAGCAGGAATATTTGCTCTTTCAGGATGATTGCCGTGAGGTGTGAACCACAGACTGGAGTACAAGTAGCAATAGCACAGTCACCACGTAAAGACTTCTTCCCAGGCCAGTTGGTTAAGGAGCGTAAATGGGAAAATCTTGGAGGAAGTTTCAAAGAAGTTCGGTGGGACAAGATGGAGGGCAAAAATTTCCTTAACAAGATGGAGCTCCTCATGTCAAGCCTTACAAGTTCTCAGTGAATGGGATTTAAAGGTAAGTTAATTCCAGTATTATTAAATTTAATCTGTTACGGTATATGAATTGACTTACACTTTTTCCTTCACTTACCATTATTTTGGTATGCCATGTTTCAGGGATCCTCATCCCTGTTTTCAAATATATTGTCAACTGCCAAATCCTTCTCAGCAAGATCATGAACTTTTTCTTTTTATGCTGGGGCTTCAGGATCTTCTTGAGAAGGATTGTAGATTAATTACAATATATATAGGAAATGTGAAATGGAATATTAAGGACTATTTTTTGGTATCAGCGATAAGCACAAAATCTTACAAAACTTTCCTTAGCTCTTTTCCTTAGTTATATTTAGCTTTGTACATGCATAAAATACCAATATTAAGCAAATTTAATCCACGAAATATCACAAAATTTGTTCAATGTTGGAAAATGTCTAAATAAGCGTGAAATACTCCCCTTCCATACATAAGTTGAGAAATGAGTACAGAAATTTGATTCAAACTCAATTATTCAAATTCATTTACCATAAAATAGTCACTAATTTGGGCATTACTCCAGTACCAGTCAACCAATTTAGTCCAATATCAATAGGCTTCTTCCCATGGACATTAGGAATGTTTATACCAAGTTTCATGAAAATCCGATAAAGTGTATTTGAGTTATCGTGCCTTTCTAATATATTACCATAAAGTAGGCACTAAATTGGGCATTACTCCGGTACTGGTCAACCGATTTGGTCCAATATCAATAGGCTTCTTCCCATGGACATTATAAATGTATATACCAAGTTTCATGAAAGTCTGATAAAGCATATTTTTAGTTATCGTGCGTACAGATACATGGACATTTTCCATTCCCCCACACAATCCCATAAAGTACCATTCTGGCACTTAATAGTTTGCTTTCAAGCCAATATAATGGTAGTGTTTCTCATAAGGTTGATTTAGAAGAGGTGTTGGTGTACAGCTTCTAAATACTAATCTCTGCATCAAATATACGTAGTTCAATCCCAAACTTCTCCGGAGTGCATATGTTGTGGAGGCATATGGTCACTGTTGATAGTGATTCATCTGTCGAATGGGGACATTAATTCTGGTGGTCTCATTGGTGTCTTTCAACAAGTCGGCTAATGCTGGCACCCAGTGGCGGACGCAGAGGGTGGGATAGGGGGTTTATATCCCCCCCCCCCCGAAATTTGAAAAAAGGCTATATATGCACTCTAAGTGGCCAGTTTTATAAACTAACTAGCTTAAAAGGCCCGGCGTCTCCCGGGTTTTTATTTTGTAATTTGAAATTAACTTATGAAGGACTTTCGATTTTCAAACTCTAGGGTCTTGTATAATATGTACCCCTACATAGAACTTGAAATGAGGAAGAACGCGACTTATCACACTCAAACTATTCCCTCAGAAAGCGCTAGATAGTGATGGGAACCATTCGAATGAATTCATTCGAAATATTCGATTGTTAAAATCATTCGAAATGTTCGAGATGTTAAAAAAATCATTCGAATGATTTTGCTCTCTCCAGACTAGGGTTAGAGCGCTTCGCTTACTGAACTGAAATGTGAAAGCGAATGAATTCATTCGAATGCTTCTTCAACCTCTCGGAAACTGGCTTCTCGGCTCGTTCTCTCGTTCATTCGATTGTTTTCGTGTTCCATCGTGTCCCAGTTAGTAACTTCCGTCTCTCCCATTCCAAGCACGGATGGCATGACGCAGAGCTAGAAGGTTTATTTTCATGAGTTTCAACCCCAGGCTACAAAATATATTTTGATAATAAAATAGCCGTTCTCACGAATATTAAAAAGCACAATTTTTCGCAGATTGTTCCTATTTTACATCCATCATTAGCTTCTACATGAAGCATATGCATTCTCAAATGGATTATTTATTTGATTAATTACCGTATGTTATGAATTATGGTATTAAATACAGCCATTCAAATTTTTATATTTGATACATTTATAAGATTTTTAAGCAGTACCAACTGCAATCGGTCACATTAGCTATTTACATAAATACATATCTTCAACAACCTAAGCTATGAGTATTTACAATCTTACAAAGTTAATTATACCAGTCAAAATTAATATTCTAAGTTATACGTACTAATGCCATAGCCTAAGTGACACTAAATGAATAAAATATACTTACATATCACACATGTAATACTTACAACCATATTGATATACTTTTGATAGCAATATTTAAAGCTTTAACTCTATATACTTTCAAGTTCTTGGCGGAATGTAGAATTGGAAGGAATATTTTGACACGAAATCCATAAACCGTTTATATAACGTACACGTTTGGAGGATTCAGTGGTTCTTTAATTATTGACTCGAGATCAGATTACTTAAGCAGGAGGCAACATGTTGTTTAGAGTCAATTTAGATATCAATCATAATTAATAATTCTATACCACATTGAACTGTTGAATTAGTTAACTGAGACATGTTCCAATTACCTCCATATTTTAGAAATTATCTAAGTAAGAGCATATTTTCCGCGACAAACTGTAATATGAGTATACTAATTTAACCTTTTCACTTCTGTTGTTTCTACTGTTTTTGTCTAAAGATCTGCAGTGTTCCAACATGTCAGAGAACTGGCAACATCTAATTTATTTTAATGGTATTGCCACCAAAGTGGGAATGCTTGCATTTTTTCCCTTTTAAAATCTTCAAAAAAATCATCCGCCCCTGAAGGGTTGTGTTCAGAAGGTGAATGGACTTGCAGTCTTTTCAATTTCCACATCCTAATAAAGGGGAAAAAAATTAGGAAGAAAGGAAGGAAAAAAACCAGACTGCTCTCACCCCATCGCCAACCTACATGTGCTCAATCACGGCTCAATTTACTCAGGCTTTGCAGAGACCTTGAATTGCTTTTGTTGGTTCCTAATTATACAAGAAAATTATATATAAAACAACAAACATACATCTTTATAAAATTAATAATTATTGAGATACAGATTAAAGAGCCACGACCTATAGTGCATGAAAATAGCATTGTACTAAACGTTATTCTACTGTTTATTAACTGAAATGTTCGTTCTTGTCTTGTTTTGATTCTTTGTCTTTGAACAGTTATGTCTGCATTTATGCAAAAATACTGTAATATGACATAACACTACCTTCAGTATGCTATTATAACACAGTAATAAAATAAATAGTACTAAATGTGTTTCACATATGGTCTCGCATATGTGTTATTGAATTTCTTAGTTAAACGAACGATGTCTACCCTATTAAATAATAATTTGAAATCTTCAGATTTAAATAGATTTGGAGATCTTACCGAATTATAGATATAATTACTTTACAGCATCGCATATAACTGACAATATAGTTATTCGGATTTCCGAACGTAATAAAATAAACTGAAGAATACACTGCACATAATCAATTTAATAACTTATTTACCTTAATTACTATTTATTAAACTTGAAAATTTGAATGGACCTAATACTAAAATTAGATACATTTCATTTCGTTGTATTCAAATTTTGTCGTGAAAATATATTTGTCTATTTTAGGCCTAGTATTGTCTTTTCGTGTATTATATTTATCCTTCCATGCTTTAACTGCATATTACATATTACATCGCTTAATTAGGAGCTTAGGGTATACCAATAAGCCGTGTAATAATAATAATAATAATAATAATAATAATAATAATAATAATAATAATAATAATAATATAATAATAATCTGTTTCTGTTGTCGTTATGTTCTCTATTCATTGGGATTGATAGGCCTATACAGTTATAATGATTATGATAATATGGTATTATTAGGTGAATAGTAACGATAAGTCATGATAAGTAAATGTTCAATCCTTTGTGAATGGGATACTAAAATTAACCTACGACAAATTATTTTTTTATAGTCAAAGATAATGATGCAAACTTATTTTTGTTAGGCTATTAGGATAGTCATATGAGTTTTATTGCAAGACAAAAGGATTGAATGATATTTTATTTAAAATTGTAAGTCCAAAGAGAAAACTAATATGAACAGATTTTTTGTAATTTATGATTGATTTAAAGCTTTAAGAACGTGTCTTGAAATTACATAATTTTTACTTTTTCGTAAATTGAAAAGTTAGATTATTTTGTACTTGATCGTATTATGCTTGTTATTATTAAACACCACAGGTATGCAAATTCAAATAATAACTACGAAGTTGTCTGGTTATTGCTGCATTAAGCAATTTATATTTGTAGGACTTCAAGAAATTTCATGTTAGGCCTAATTTACTGTATTTACTACAGCACCTGTTCGAGAATACATGACTAAAATAATAAACATCTCTGGAGGCCGTGTTTGTTGTAAGCTGGCCGCATTGTTCTCTGCCGGAAATGTGCGCACTAAATTGAAATCTACCCGCTTTCGAATGCCAATGAAGTGAAGTGAGTGAGAACGGAAGATTCATTCGAAAAATATTGACGCTAGCGAATGAACATCTCGTAGGTTGCATGTAACTATCCCTCTATGAACAAAACACTTCGAATGATTTCATTCGAAATATTCATTCGAAATGTTTAGTTCTGCATTCGAATGATCATTCGATTGTTAAAATCATTCGATTTTTCCCATCACTAGCGCTAGATATAGCTTTTTATGGCTCACAGTGGATGTCGGATGTTGCATTCCGTTGCTTCTACACACCATACCTGGGAGGGGTTGAATTAAGAAGAAACATATATTCCGATTACATAAGATTTTATTGTCTTTATGGAAATTTTTATTTCTCACTCTCATGTTACCATACAACCGTTTCGGAGCTGAAATAAAAAAAAAATCATTATCACTTTCATACTTTCCTCCCCCAAAACCTGGGACATAATACACTTCGGGCATAGGACTGAAAATGTTCCAACCTATTTTGTCTTCTTGTAGATGTTTTGGGCCTATGATAAACATCCCTATACAAAGCCTACAGCTATGAGTGACCTATCAGTGGATAGGATTTTTTACCGACTTCTGATATAGCATACTCACTGGCACACACTTAAGCTATCCCTGCAATACGACCGCTTATTCTAACTTACATCAAAATGTGAAGTGAGAAAATTATATTTTCCATGTCGAGGGTAGAGAAAGTTATGTGACTGCATCACATTGTGCTTTATTTTCTTGGATTTCATTCTTCAAGAATTATTTTCACAAATATATTCATTAAATCGATAGCATCAGAATTTGTTAAACCCCAGTATTTATGTATTTCCCAAAGCCCTATATGAACATTGTAAACAATACACTGTTGTCATGATAACTGAATTGCATTTCATTTTTCAGTATAATATTTTCAGAAATTATATAAATTTTAAAGGGAAGGCGTGTTTTGTTTGAATTTTAGTGTTCACCGCGTTACTTCCCGGGCTTAATTGGGTATGTGTGCAAAATTTCGTGCAAATTGGTCAAGAAATGTAGATTTGTATACGGAACATACGTACCTACATACATACACACTTTTGATTTGGCTTGGTTGCAAGACTCACACTTCTTTTTTGTTTTGTTATGAAAACATGTGAAAGCGGTACTCTCAAACAGTGAATATGTCACACTTCTTTTGTCACACTTCAATTTTTTTAATCTTTTGTTTGTTATGTAAACAATTGACAGCAGAACTCTCTAACTGTGCCTCATTTCACATTTTCGACTTTTCCCGTGGATTTTCAAAAAATTTTCTTTCATACAAACCTTGTCCTGACAATTACGAACACAACAAAAAAGAAATCAGCCAAATCGGTCGAGCCGTTCTCAAGTGATGTGGCAACAACCCTTTTGTAAATTAATTTTTATTAATATAGATTATATATGTAAGATAATTAATTTTTTTTAGTATTCTTCCTACCTATTCAAATCCCCCCCCCCCCGAAAAAAAATTCTGCGTCCGCCACTGCTGGCACCCTTCCTCTCCTCACCATCATCACTCATACCCACACCACACCATACACACTCATCTCTTCACACCTTACATTTCTTCCAGTGCACATCACCATGTAGTTAGCCTGCCCAAGTGGTGCATAACTCGAAAATGGGTCACACTTTCGCTATCTGTCCGCCTCAGGGTGGACCCCAAATGCATCAGGTAACAGGGTTGGTGTTGGATACACACACACAAATTTTATGCCCTAACTGTAAGAAAGGAATTATAAACTAATAAGTACTATTTTAATTGCAGGTTTGGCATCAATTCCAACAACGTGAAGGAAGTTTAATGTTATCATTTTTGTTAATATTTGTGTGTTATTTAAATTATACTAATAAATGTGTAAGAGTTTGTAATTTTTTGTTAAATGAAATATTGTATTAATGTCTTAAGCAAATGGAATTAACAGAGAGGATTTCTCTGATGGTTTTATTTCCTGGTAATTATTTCCTATCTCTTTCTAGCAGAAATTCTACAGGTTTCAGGCAGTTATGAGACCACTGTAAGCTAAGATTGTTCCGGAACTAATATTTGAGGCTCGTATGGAGTTGGAAATGCACCAGAGAGAAGCTTTGATGTATAGGTGGTATATAGGCAAGGTTTTTTTTTTTAAGGGAAGGTTCTTGTCTTCTATAAATAAATCCCATGTATGCTTTTTGCTGTTTAAAATTCTTTATCATTTTAAACAAACATTTTTTGTTTTTGGAAAGTAATTACATTTACTTTGTTTCAGTATTCTTAAAGCTTCCTGGAAGTTTAAAGATATCAGATTTCTTTGCATGTGAAAGGAAGTTGTGACTTTGTTTTCATATAATATAATTATGTACTAATACAGAATAGTTTGTGTACCAGTTCTTTATTTAACAATACCAAGTTAATAAATTCGGTCTAATATTGTAATAGTAAACATTTCCTGAATTTGGCTTACTTTTAAATCCTATTTATATTCATTAAATATATTGACATTTTCAAAAGTATTTTCAACTTTTCTCCTGAGTGTGATCTCCTAGTCTGCTTCTTGATCAAATCTTTCTTTCCTCCCCATTAACACTTAGGACATTTTCATTCTCAGGCATGCAGGAGCACATCAGATGATTCCTTTCTTTAATTGCATTATATTACCACATCGCCATATGATGGTAGTTTAATTCATGCCATTTAATCCCAAACCTTTGTTGTCAATCTGGAACCTGCCTGTATACTCCAGTGCAAAATTAAAAGAAATGGAGATAGGCCATTACAACCCATTGCGAATTTGGTATGCTGCTTCCTGTAGGCTTATCTGCTCCCAATTGTCACTCACAGGGCTCGAAATAGACTGATATTCCTGTTCGTGAATTATTGAAAATTTTACATTCTGTCTCGTAAGAAGTGGCTGTGGTCTGTTCCGGTTCATTTTAATTGGTATTAATTAGATATGATATTTCAATTATATTATAGCATATTTACTTGAATCGAGTGTACAATCAAATCTAATGCGCACCCCATCTAATGTTTGCAAATGCAATGCATATCAACAGCAGGATATTTTATTTTAGATATTTTATTGTTATTTTGTCTTAGTGTTTTATTTTAAACAACAATGGTTTTGTGAATGTTGTTGATTAAAGGTTGATATATATGGTTTAAGGAGGAGAGTACGGGTCAATATATTCCTCCCTGTGGAGATTAATGACCGAGTGCACCAACCTTGATATTCAGAATAAGTAGGTAAAATTGCTTAGTTTACCCCGGTAGAGTCATACTTTCATTGCACCATGCTCGATTTTGACCTTTACGGCTGTATAATGTTTACTGGCCATGAAGGAGCTATGAAATGAGAAAACAGCGGCTTTCTTTCCATGACTGAGATCAGCATAATATATCATATTTTCGATGTCTAGGCCAAAAGCTGATTGATCATAATGAATAACAAGAGACAGGTGGGATCTATTTGAGGAATGAAGGATGGTGCATATCTTTGCAAATACTGTGCTACAACATCGATTGAAATGACCTTCCTTTCTTACCCCAACCAAACCAGGTCCATCATCCAGTACTATAGTAGGCATAACCAACTCCTTATCATGATTGGTATAGTATCAATGGTGTTTGAATTCCAAGTCAGACATATATACACAATATAATATTCCATTTTATTCTTATGAACATTAAGGCAATAAGGTCACAAATAAATGAAATATGGAAAACCAGTGGGCCTAGGTCTAATTTACACTGAAGGGCTGCATGCATCACGATATAGCCTGCGTACCGGTATATAGGGTACGTAATCAATTTATCATACTTGCATGTACATGAACATAATTATAACAGTCACTTCATGGCTATGTACATGACTTAGCACCTAAAATTTCTACTAGTCAAACAGAAGTAAAAGCAAGGCTATGTCGAACTCTGAACAGAGATTCCGTGTTGTTGCTTTGCCTTGGATTGCACACGTGTGAGAATTATTCTTTAAAACATCAATGTTATTTTATTTAAATGTACAGACTGATAGAGAGGACTGCATTAACATGAATAATGAACAGAAACGCTGTAAACATTGAATCTTATTGCTCTCAAGAATTGACAACTAAGTCACCATGACCGGATAGACGAGCAGAGAGAGAGAGAGGGAGAGAGAGAGAGAGAAACTAGCAGCCATGGAAGAAACCAACACAAATTGCTCCATGGGAATGGCTTCATAGCAGAGTGACTGTGAAATATTTGAGCATTTGGAAACCGTGGTATTGTAGCAGTGGTGCACAGGTTTTCTTACAATACCCTGATATTACTTTTACCCCAGTTACAAAACAGCTGAGAAAACCGGAGTATGGTGCACTCGGGCATAATTATGAAACTAATATGTTAACTTCAGCTCGCATTTGTGCGTAATGCTAATAGGCCAATGATAAATGTTGCAAAGTCAAGAATCACAGCAATGAAGTGATCACAGTTACCACCGAACTATGGAACATATTGTATTTGCATTTAATTAACCATTTCTTTTTGCATAATATTCTCTGTCACTCGGTTATTGTGTGCAAGTGAAAAAAAAAAAATTACATTGATTTTTGTATAGGTTATGACATAATGCGACCGCCTTCATGGTCTCATGGTTAATGTTGCTGGCAACAGATCAACAGGCCCAGTTCAATTCCTGGTAGCTGCTTGGATTTTTCTGAGGTAAGGAGGTTTGGAACAAAGTGCATTGCGCCTTGTGATACAAACTGAGGAGCTACTTGATTGAGAAGTAGCAGCTCCGGTCACGAAAACCATCATTAACGGCTGTGGTGGACATGCTAACCTCATGGCCCCCAATCCTGCCATCTGGCTATGGTAGATGATGCAGCAGGTGGATGGTAGGCCTTGTCCCTGCAGAGATGTAGTGCGACAGACTTTTATTTTATTTTTTTATACATAATGTGTAATAATATTGTGAAAAGTTGATGTAACTTTTAGTTTTATAGTTTAATTATTTATTATTTTACTATTACAAAATTTCAAATTACAAAAATCTAAGTTAAAAATTTTCTACTATGGAAAAAAGATAGATAAAACACAAAAAACTACATCTTCTTGATACATAATATACTGTAAATGTAATATTAAGTAATACACCCGAATGAGTAAAATTGCTCATGCTCGGGTGCAAGTCCAAAGAGCTGATTTCTCTTCTTCGGTGTGGATCTCAATCATTGCACTGAAAACTGTTTCCCTTTCTGCTGTTGATATGAGAATGGTCTGACCAGTTTTGATGAAAGGCATCAGTTCCACTGAAATTTCGTTGGTCTCGATAAACTTTCTGGAAGCATATATGTGCATCTCTTGTCTAAAATGTGTGGAAAAAAAATCACAAAGACTGCCAACTTTTCTTTAGCATAATAGATATGACATATCTCAGGTAGAAGTGGAAGGCCAATAACTTTATTTTTAAATGTCATCTTTTATGTGACTGAAACAGGTAGGCCTACTTAGATGAGATGCTTGAAGAATGACCATGGTTCACAGCAATACTGTACAACATAATATTGCAATGGTTGCAGTTTTCTCACAATGCACTATGTCTTTTCATTGTTTGTCAGGGTTGCCACTCAAATAATTTTCTCACTGAACATTAAAGCATGTAATTATATTAATGTAAATTTCTAAAAAAAACAAACTATTTTCCATTTCAACTAAATCACTATATTAATGTAAATTTCTAAAAAAAAAAAACTATTTTCCATTTCAACTAAGTCACTGCGTGTAAAATTAATTAATAATTTACAAGCCATGGAAATCCTATTCATGGATAAGCCGTTGCTGTATCTGTAAAGGTAAAAAAAGTTTCAAATTGAAGAATAAAGTGTAGTGTGGACATCATTTTGTTATCTCTGTACAGCCAGCATTAGGATACCAATGTGTTGCACCCTGCATAAAAACCTCCATTAGTATTATCCAAGATTTTTTTTTAAATTCTGGGTATACCTTATGTAATAGATAGGCTGTGTCTTTTCGGTTTTTCCTTAGCATTAAACGCTGGTACTATTTTCTGTTATGTAAGAAATATATTATTTATTTAATTTGTTTATTAATGTCTTCTGCCATTGCTGTCAAGGACTTATTGGTAATGATATGAATAATGCTGATTCTGGCTTCCTTCTTAGGTAGAGCCAACAGTTCTACACGAACACTATTTAACAAGGAAATGGTTTTTAAAATTTAAACCGTTAATTTTCCTCTCTTACTGTGTATTAGTACAATATTAAAATTCTGCCGAATATAGTATTACGAGTGCCGTGTAGATGGCAGGCACAGTATTGTTAGTTCCCCCTGATAAACTTGTAGTAATAAAGATGTCGTACAGATGTCAGGATTGGTGCTGTATGATTCAGTCAGTGTTAAATCGGCAGTCCACTAGTATAAATAAATTTGTCAGCACTTCAGAACAATTAATACCATAACACCAGATAGTTGAGGTTGAGGGTATACGCCGTATATCCTTTGCCCAACCTTTCTCGTTAGAGAAATACCTTCTGCTTCGTTGTGTATTTCTTCTACTTTAGTTAATTCTGGTAATTTATTTGGAGAGTTCAACATATTGATTTGAGAGGGATATTTTCTTCATACTGTAATTTCAAATAGTCCATCAACTGATTACTTAAACCTCAGAAATTTGTGAAGACATGGCTAGCAAAACTAACATGCTTCGATCAAAACAGTTTCTGGAAAACATTATTTTGAAACGTGAATAGAAGCACTATTAGACAGCTAAATTGAATAAAAACAGTGCGATCATAAAACCAACAGTCAGGGTCGAACTGGGAATAAAATTCTGTTTTGGCAGCCAGAGAACATCCACCCCTCCATCCAGAGGCGCTGACTTGGTAATATTTCTGGGGGGGGGGCAAGAACTGGATTTTCAGTAGCTATACATAGGCCTTACATTATAAAATCTTAAGTCTTTGGGGGGGCAGAAAGTACCTTACCCCCCCCCCCCCTAAGTCGGCGCCTATGCCTCCATCGGCAGTAAACCCCTTTCACCGGCCCTCCATTCCCCCCCGCCCGGTAGTAAACCCTCGCCCATTCCACTCTAACATTACCGCTGCCCTACTACTTTTGAGTCGTCACAAAATAAATAAAATGTTTTAAAAGTGTTTTTAAATGAAAGTCGATTTCTGTTTTCAACCATATTAACAGGTAACAGCAAGCAAAAATGTAAGTGACGTTCTTGTACTTGGCCTATTTAAGAACTATTCATAGTAGAACTTAATAAGTAGGCCTACATGATACTTCTATTTTTTTAATCTATGCTGAGCAATATTACCAATAGATATAAGATTTTTTTTTGCCAATAATAGGCTATAGTCAAAGCGTTATGATTCTCATTGTACATTTTATTATTATTGTTTTATAAATACAAAAAATATACACACAGGTATACAGCAAATACTGAAGCAAATGTTTTGTTTATTTAGTAATTCTGATAATAATTATTGGGAAAAGGTAATCTGCGCCACTTCTACCTTTTCCCTCAACCTACAGGATGTAAACTGCGCCACCGACATTTAAATGGCCTCACCGTCATACTAACGCACTGATATTTTCCTTCCCACTTTTCCAGACTTAGCACTGGCTATGAAATTGCAAAGCTTTGGTTAAAAATGTTAGGCTTAGTAGCTTTGTCATTTTAAAAAATGTTAAAAACAATACCCTAATTTCTTTTGCATGAACGCTTCGTCACTTATAAAATTGTTAAAAACACTACCCTAATTTTTTTGCATGAGCACTTTGTTCTCATATGACGCCTTCTTAATAAAATCGAAACTATTGTCATTTATTTTAGCTGTTCTTCTTACAGGTATCCCTTGTTCAATACTTCTCAGTTTTATGTAGGCACTTGTTTGGAACTGGAGAAGTGCATCTAACATAAGGAAGATGTTGGGAGAAGCGTGGTAGAACATCGAATTATATTTTGCGTGAAATGACCTACATATCTCCGTGGCGCAGTTTACATATCTGTGTGCCGCAGTTTACATATCTCATTTTTATTATGTTTCAAATTTGGTGTCAACCGTGGCGCAGATTACATACACCCTAATTATTTTCTGTGTCGTCTGTTGCAAGGAGTATTTTTTATCGTTAGGAACTAGTGTTTCCTATTGAGTTTAAGTTTTGGGAGGGTCGGGCACTGTTTCATCATAAGCATTTATTTAATTCCCATGTATCGATATTATATAATATTTGAGCTGGTGTTTCCGTGAGGACCCAACGCCACTTATTAAAAAGATCGCGTTCAATCGTGAAATTAATTGAAGATGGCCTTGCTCGATTGCCTTAGCTTTTGGGGGGAAAAGGAGGATAGCTAAAATAGTTTTTTCAATATAACGCATCAATTTGTCGATCTTTTCGATTTTGCTAACCCATTTGATTTGATTTGATTGATTTGTTTTTTAACAATACGTCACGCAGATTTTTTTTTGAAGGTACAGTAGAGCCTCCATTATCCGAAGTAATGTGGACCGAGGGTACCTCGGTTAAGCGAAATCTCGGATAACAAGAACTCTGTCACAAATCGAGAGAGAAACGTAGCCTATGGTAAGTCCGTCGGCGTGGCCTTGTGGTTAGCGTCGCTGACTACACATCCGTCGGTCCGGTTTCGATCCCCGGTACCTCCTCGGATTTTTCTGAGGTGGGGAGGTTTGGTAGGGGTGCACTCAGCCTCGTGATTCAAATTGAGGAGCTACTTGATAGAGAAGTAGCGGCTCCGGTCAAGAAAAACCACCATTAACGGCCGTGGGTGTCGACATGCCCCCAATCCTGCCATCTGCCTACGGGAGATGACGCAGCGGTCGGGTGGTAGGCCAAGTCCCTCCAGGGATGTAGCGCAACGGAGTTTAACGTATGGTAAACTGGTGAAAGGAATGAAAAGTGGTCAAAGATGTGAAAAAAATGCATCTTACTGTATTATCAAATGAAAAACTAACGTACAAATAAAATTAAAATACAAATACAAAATGGTAAAAAGACATACGGTTTAACGCATCTACCACAAACCGATCACCTCGGTTAACCCGGAACTCGGTTAGTCGGGGCTCGGATAACCGAGGCTCTACTGTACATAGATGAAGAGAAGGGGATCATGAATTCAAGCCTAAATGGGAAAACATTGAATGATTTGGATGAAACTCACTATGCGGGGGATATTTCGGGTAGTGAACTGGAATCTGAGGTTTTTCCGCCGGGCTGCGCACTTTAATCGCGAAATGCACCTCAAAGCTGGGGTTTTATCTTTTTAATGAGGCCTATCAATCGTTTTAATTGTGTATGCATGATTTGAGCAAGGTTCATGTCTGTGATTTATTTTAATCGTTTCATTTCGAATCTATAGCCTATGCTCACATGGAAGCATAAGATTCGTTTTATGCGTTTATTTATATTTACTAATTACTATGTAAAACAATACAACCTAATTAAAAATAAAATTATGTAATTCATGCAATTTGTGTAAAATTAATGTTAATAAATATCCTAAAGTTTTAAATATTTTTTTGTTAAATAAACCATGTAAATAAAACATCTAGCAGTTGAGTAAATAATCGCGGCCGAAGCCGCGGGCACCTGCTAGTTAAATGATGAGTTAATAAGATAGAGTTAATTAATATCGTTGAGCCTTCCACAGGAATATGCGACAGAAGGCATGCGTAGGTAAATTTAAAACTTCATAATGCAATGTACGGCTTAATATGAGGTGTTAATTTAAGCTTTTTGAAGACCAGTCCCGAAGTCCGAAGGGACGTAATTTAATGCCGAAAGGATTAGACTCCTGTTTCAACTCATTTACATTTGCAACTGGAATCAAGCGAGAGGATTAACGTCACCGGTGTAGCAGCAGATGATTAATGTCACGGTGCCCGTGGCCTAAATCATAGGATAGTCCACTACCAAGGAAGATATTCAAGTTTTAGAAATAACAGTAAATAGAAAATTCTGTAGGCTACTTGGAACTTACTGTTTTCGTAAGATTTTTCTTTCTTGTTCTTGTTGGATGTCTATGACCTAAAAAAAGTGGAAAATGTGACTGAAAATATGCCCTTAAAATGACTAAATTCTTCTTTTTCTTCTTTCTCGGCTCTACAGCCCTTGATGTGCTTTGGCCTCCTTCACAATCTTCTTCCATGCATCTCTTTCCTGAGCCTGTCTTTTCCAATTCTTTACACCCATCTTTTTTAAGTCCTGTTCTACATCCTGTATCCACCTTTTTCTTGGTCTACCCTTTCTCCTGGTCCCCATTATGTCTCCATGCAGTCGATTTTTTGGTGTTCTTTCTTTTCCCATTCTTTCTACATAACCTAGTCTTTTTCACATGCCTAACAATGTCCTCTCCATGCAATATCTTATTTATTTCTAGATTTGATCTTAAACTTCATATTACTGCTTCATTAATCGGACCATATATGACTAATGACTAAGCTTGACTAAATATGACCCACAAAGTCAAAATATGACCTAATAAAAGCAACGTATTTTCAAAAAATAAATGTTCCAATTTAAAACGTTTACAGACACTAAATTCTTACATCACATGAATTCATTCAGATAATTAATTTTTAACAGTTTTGGTGATTTACAGTTTTACTTGTAATGAACTTTTTAAAGGATTTTCTCCTGTTTGCTCACTTCATCAGCTCCAAATACTCGTAATATAATGTAGACCTTGCGTGTCCCTATAAAATATGAACAATTACATTAATTTTAAAATCTAAGTTACTATTAGTTTGGCATTAACATTAAATTAATGAAATAAATTTCAAATTTCACTTGACCATGTAGTACATACACTGTATAATTGTGCTCTTTTACCGAACTAATAACTTAAATATGACGTTAAGTTACAAATATGGTCAAAATATGACCAAGACCCACAACAAATACCAAAATATAACTTTATAGGCCTATGCAAAATAAAAACGGTCCGATTAGAATAACAAGCCTGAAATTCGTGTTTAATTTGTGTTTGTGGCGAGAACGTAGATCTGGATGAAAATATGACATGTCATAAACATCAGAACCCTATTTATTAGCTTACTATGCTTTACCTTGGGCTTACATATCAATGCCTGTAGGGGAGGAATAATTTGGATCAAACTTGACAACACACAGGAACAATCGACGCGGATAGAAAGTAAATCCCAATACACTGTTCGTCTTTGCTAGTGGGAGAAACCCCGAAAAACTCACACTCAGATTGGTCGGTCACAGGATTTGAACCCGCGATCACCTGAATGTGATTCCGCGACGTTACCTCATCCTATGTTTTCTGAAATCCTACTGGACTTTATCTCAGATGCATGTTGGTTTTGCCGTTTTCAGCCATGTCTTCGTGTATTTCTGAGGCTTAAACTAATAGGCCTAAATAAATAAGTAGGTAAATATAATTAAACGACTGAACCACTGGAATGTAACAAAAACAGAAGGTACACTGTAAAGATAAAGTTTAGCAAAGGATGTATGGCGTATACCTGTGTATATCCTGAACTACACTACAGACTTCTTTGCATTCTTGAATTTTTGTTAGTAATTCCTTAAAATTTCTTTTTCAGCCAATGTGACATTCATAATAAATATTCCAACCTTTAAGTGTGCTATAAATACATCTTTGTAAGTTACGTAGGCCTACCGGTAATTATTGTGGCCACATAAATTTGCTTATACGAGTATTTTCCCAAAATATTTCTTTTTATTTATTTAATTATTTATTTCTTTTATTTATTTATTTTATTTATTTATTTCAAAATATTTTTTTAAGTGGTGGATCTTTTATTTTTAACATAGAGCATTTTATTTTTAAGTCATATTTACTTTCGAATTTTTAAAATTGTTTTACGTCACATGTTCTTGCATATATATAATATTTTAATTGATAAAAATCAGGGCCATTGTGATAAATCTTTGGAACTCCACTTAATAAAACTTACCTTATTATTACACACACACACACATACACACACAGCAGCCGGAGAGATAATAAATATCCCCTGACAGTGAATGCATATACACAACTCTAATTCCCCAATTTGGTGTTTGAGTGTAGCAGATACATTAGACAAGAGTAGGTTGGAATAATTATTGTTTATTAGGTCTGCTGTTTGACACGTAAGGTTTCCTCGTCTTAGTGTTGATGCAGACATCGGAAACCTTAGAAAATGTAATTGACAGGCAACAGAGCTGTGCAGGATAACAAAGCTACATAATTCATCAAGAGAATCTTTACAACTTCAAAATCGGCGTCTGCAGGCCAGTCACAATTAATGTCAACACTCTTCACGTGTTCTCAATTGGGAAATCACATTATAGGTCTACTTTATTCCCTATGTCTTTTTAGTATGCAAGCTTCTTGACAACGTTGACTTGCTAACATGGAGGAAACGGGTAATGCAATCCCCACCCCCTGGTGTCTTTTTTACGACATAAGCTATTAATAAAGTAATACAAAAAGAACCTAATGTGGGTAATGAGAATGTTATGTTAGTGCATCTCCCCTTCTATCTCTCTCTGTCTGTCTGTCTCTCTGACTCTTTCTCTCTCTCTCTCTCTCTCTCTCTCTCTCTCTCTCTCTCTCTCACTCACTCACTCACTCACTCACTCACTCACTCACTCACTCACTCACTCACACACACACACAAATGTGGAATATATTTGACAAGCCTAATATCAAACCTGGACATCTCTCTCCTTGGTCAAAGTTTAGTTACTAGGCCTACTTTATTCCAATAAACTTTCTTTTTAGGTAGATTTCGAAGAAAAATCTACCTATTGCAATCGATACCATGCCATGACTTTCGAAAAATTCTTTCATATCTTTGCGTTCATGCCTCCCTAAGTACGAAACCACCGCCCGTTAAAAATAAAAGAATTGTGATATATAAGTTATATACATATATATATATTTGTTTAGGCGCTAGGTGGGGGATGGAAATTCAAAATTTTTGAAACCACTTCTTGTGGGGTAGACTATCGTTGAAAAGCTCTTGATGAATACTCTACAAATCAATAACTAGTTTCTCGATAGTTCTCATATAAGGCGAGATTTGAATGTTTGAAAAAGTGGGACGTCTATGCCACCCATGCCACCTAGGCCTTACAGGACGCGACCTATCGGGAGAGGGATTATCGTTGGATCACATAGGCTACATATATTTTTACCAGGAAAGGACATGGAAGGTCTCCCCGGACAAGTGATCAGCTCAATGCCGGGGCCACTTCTGAGACAACACGAACAGCCCACACACTCTTTCTGAACAAAGGGCGGATGGGATGAACATGGTAATGACGACCAAATTATGTCCGGGAACCACAAGAACCTAAAGTTACCCGACATTCGTCTTACAAGTGTGGTAAAACCCCGGGAGAAAACCCACCTAGATAATTTGTCCGTACCAGGTAGACAATTATAATAAATATTTATGTAATTTGACAAAATCATCAATGGACATATTAACTGCCAGTCTTCTGAAATGTGCAATGAATAAAAAATCGAGACTCAAAATAGTTTCTAGGTTTTACTTAAATATGTAGGCAACATACCCTATATATTAATATCTTAATATCTTAGCTGTATCCTAATATAGCATATAGCCTACATCGGTTCATTTAGGCCTCATATCGAATCATATGAAGGGCACAGGCCTATCCAGTTACAAGTTACTGCGCCATCAATCAATCAAAGATAGGCTAATGCTAGCCGACACATCATCCTTTTCCGTATCGGTGGAAAATGGAACTAAGTTACATGCAGCTACGTCACGTATACTGAGGCAGTCTGTATTGGATCAGCGTAGCTAATGGTCGCGTTGCTGGTATAAATTGTAAATACTGTGCTATAAATAATGTATTCTGGCCAGGCAACAGAAGAAGTGGAATGACAGGCCTACGACTTCTGTAGGAGGTATCAGTGAGGCTGATTCAGCCATCTCCTATTCACTCACAGACTCGGAAAGTGGGTGTAACGTAAACAAGGAAGTTCAATAGAAACAGCCGATGAAACGGAAGAAGCCTTGGTAGACATTCAACCGTTATGAAATACTTCCGGTAAGTGTTAAAACAATTAATTAATTAATTAATCTACACGTATGAAAGTTATAATCGTATATGGAGATTATAATAGCCCATAACTTGGTAATTTACTTCTTAACTTCTTTACAAAAAACGGTCAAATCTCATGTTAGCTTGTTCTTCAAAACCTTTAGGATCTTTATTTATATATATAGCCTAAGCACTATTTTCTTGTAGGAATATTCTAAATAGACCAATAAGTACGAGTAAAATCGGCAAGAAGTTCACACTAACCTAACCTTAATTGGCGCTATGATGCGTATTCACTTGAATCGTCCATTCGGCTGCGGGAGCGGAGGGAGTGGTCGGGTACGTGATCCCGAAAACAGGGCTGTGCTATTGATGGCCATCAACATTAGTATCACTGTTCCAACTGCCACTTCCCTAGAATCTGTTAATATAGTTCGCGCGGGGAAAAAGAGTCATGTACCACATAACCAGCAATAGTCCGGTAGCATAGGCGCATGAATAAAGCAGTTGCCCAGCTTGTGCCTAAAGGACTAATGAAACAAAATTTCGATGGACGCCAATGGGAGTGTTGGTATGCAAATTATGAGCTGCAGTAAAACCTCGTTTCATTACGTCCGGTCCTGGACGGAGTATTGTGCCTGGTTTCGTAAAATGCAATAGGTTAATCAGCGGAATTGAAGCATCTAGGCCTATGTTGTTGACCTCCGTGCCTATGTTAGGCCTACAATAATTAGAATCAGAGAGGTTACAGTAAGGTACAGTTAGAATAGAACATGGACTTCGGCTGTGTGGACTAGCTAGACGCCACACAGAAACTGACATATGACTTAAAACATAATTTCTTAGAGACCGCTAGCTTGGCTCTACATTTGAAACACTTATCATAGTCGGAAGGAATTGTTATGCATGCTGCTCGCAGTGACTGCTAGCTTGCCACAAGGTGATTCTGTAGAATTAAGCGGTAATAGGAAAAGCGAGCTTAACATTGCGCAGGTGAGTGGAAAGGAGGATAGACTAGTCTGTAATCCGCCTGCCCGACAAGTTCCAGTAATCCCAACACGAAAATATTTATGTTAATAGCCACAATACGAAACACAAGTATAATCTCAGAAGCCTTGCCGCGCCTGGTGACATGTGAAGCCACCTAACAGAGGCGAGGTTCCTGTCTAGACTTCAACATACCGTCCATCATCTTGCTTGCATTAAGATGTATTTAGGCCTGCTTTCTCTAACGCTAACCCACGTCGTTTCCAACGAGTTTGAAGAGGCAAGAAATAATATAGGCTATAGGCTTAGGTAATACAGAAGAGTCCCGCTATTCCGAACTAATTGGGACCGAACACCGTTCGGTTTAGTGGGAATTCGGATTAGGCGGATTTCATTAATAATATCAACGTATTTATTTGTTAAGGCGTAAAATAGGCCTAAGTGCTGGGAATTGTATAAATGGAGCCAACGTGCTGTAGGCTAAGTAACCAGCTTCCATTCCAATTTGGTTCCAGGCATTTTCATCAAGCTTAGGCTCTATGTATGTCTCTATTTAACTTCTTTGTTTAACAATAAATGTGCGTTTTTTCACGAACGTCTTTTTAATTTTTCTTGTTTTTGTTTAAAAAATCGGTATTTTTTCTGAACTCTGTTCGGAATAGGCGGATTTTCAGAATAGCGGGACTCTATTGTATAAACATTGCATAACCACAAATAGGCCTACTTGCCAACAAATGAATCGTATAGGTTCTTGGATCTGCAGCATAGCCAAGCTTAATATAGGCCTACTTATGCTAACGTTGTTTATTTCTACATTTGATTTTATCCTGTTGAAGAATAAAATGAGGGTTGTTCGACACTGCAGTGAGTTTTATCTAAATCTAAAATGCCGTAATTTGTAGGCTACTGGTTACCAATACTCACAAGATTCGGCAGGTGATCATGACATGGGGTAGGCGGTACTCAGAATTTATCTCATCGCGAAGGAGTTCTTCTAACAGTATATGAATATTATTTATGGGGAAACTTGAAAAATAAAGTGTGTAAGTCAATTTCCCATACACTAGAAGAATTTTAAAGACAATATCACAAGAGAAGTTAACTCTGTCTTGGAAGCTGAACTTATGCACGTGAAAGAAAATTTCCTAAAAAGGTGCCAGTATTGTGTGAATGCAAGAGGAGAACATTTCCAACATCTCTTGCGAAGAGGTACGTGGTTATTTTCATTGTAATTTTAATTGTAAATGTGAGAACCTGAATCACTACACCAATCGCGGCTTTATTTGCGTAGATATTTCACCCGATCGCTCGGGAGTTGGAGCAGTGCCCGCCGCGACGCAGAAACCCGCATCATTGGCCAACTCTTGCGTGGGACTCACTGTATATAGGCCTATACGCGTATATATATATATATATACCTATATATATATGCGCTTTCCTGAATCTTTGCGCTGCCTTGTCGGTATTACATCACGCACCCGGCCATTGTGATGATCGAGGTTATTAAAATCCAACGTGTGACTGAAAGCTGACCCACTCCTCGAAAGTACCTACTAAAGCTGATGTCCCACGATACAATTTGTGATCCAGATTTCTACAAATCATCAAATTGAACCGTCTGATTTTAAATCCTTAGACAATTAAATTCTCAATATAAGTTATGTGTGTGGGGTAGGCCTATAGGTGCCTTTTTCTGCTGTTTTGGTACGATATGCATAACGGAAAATTTCGTGGATTTCTCGTGGATTCGAACCTTAAGACACGACCTTGATGATCAATACTCAACTAACTTAGATTTTTCTCGAGAAATATTCCCTAACAAATGTTTTTCCACAGTGTGTGAGTATTTCTTATTGTCTAGTTCTGTAATGGAATGAAGTTTAAATATTAGCGAAATGGGAGCAAAAAGGGCATAGTTTGTTAGTAAACTGACCCTAAGCTAAATTCCCGAAACCCCCATTGGTATTACACTGTTGTGGTTAGGCTTTTTATTTCGTCATATTACACGACGCATTCATTTTATCTATCCCCTACAGTTCCACATAACTCGAAGAAGACGTGAAAAAGCTTATTATAAGCTTGAGGATTCTAGTTGCCACCAGCTTTGTGTAATCTAATAATGCTGTTACCAAATCTTGTGGGAAGCAGAACGAGGCTTTTTTGTATAAATCTGACTTAGTGGTCCTCAAGTTTGGCTAGACTTTGTGTTTTTTCTCGTATTATTCAACACATTCAGTTGTGTGTTTATTAGTTTGGTTAAGCAGTGTGTATGAGAAATTGGAAGACGCAAATAAAAAATCTCCTAATTTTCAAGGTTGGCAGCTATAAGTATAATAGGTGGGATCCGGTAGAACGGCTGAGATCTTTTGTGACTTGGAACGTAGCTGTGATGTTGATCAAATAGAAGGCGGCTCGGGTTCCTTGCGCCGGTGCAGTTCAAAGCATTGTGGGTTCTATTGAGAGGATAGTACCAATAGAAGCACAAACACCCCCATTAATTTGGCACGCCGCGCTGTCAGCCATTTCCTCTACACCACATTGTACCAACGGCAGCTCAAAGAGTTGAAATGCACCATTATAACCTGCTACTTTACACCACTATGAAGAACGTCTTTTGTTGTGCTTCAGTGTTTTAAAACAAGCAGGAGAAGTCTTCTCATAATGAATAATACCACATGCATTATTAAGCATATGGGAAATGACAAGAATTTATTTATTAGGAATGTTGTGCATCAGAGTATAATTGTATGCCTAACAAAATACCATCTACTAAAACAAACACCCATTTTGACAACAGAAAGGGAATGGGGAGTAGGGTTTAACGCACTTCATTATCCAATTACATCTGTTTTCTATACAGACTTGCTAGAAATGTAAGCCAGAAAAAAAAACAGAATAATTAATACCATTCTCACTGCGTGCTTTGTGTTAGTAAAATAAATGTTTTGTCGTTGGTTATGAACAGAATAATGACTTCTTTCATAAACTAGGCATTGTTGAAACTTGTATGATCTTCTGTTCAGGCGTGCGTCAAGTCGCCAGATTTTAAATTCTTTAGACTATTAAGTTCTCAATACAGTATAAGTTATATGTGTGGGGTATAAGTGCCCTTTTCTGCTGTTTCGGTCTCATATGCATAGACTACTGGTATTTTTTTTGGGGTACGTGTTTAAAATGCGCTTGAATTTACCATTATCTCCAATTTCTATTGGTGAATTTGAACACGTTTTCCTTAAGACTTATATTTACTGTATCTATATTTAGTGGAATTCTTTCTTCATTCATGCGGCCCATATGTTCCATTTTTCTCTATTTTTTCGCTGATATACGAGGGTGGATCGAAAAGTAATGCACAATATTTTTTTACAAAAAGTTTAATAGGTAGGCTACAATTACAAACAAATGCACACATGAAGGCAGAGGCGTAACGTGTGGTTTTTTGGGGGGGGGGGCAACCCCCCCCCCATTGATTAAAAAAAGGAAAATTGTACAATTTTTTAAGTCTGCTTATAAATTACTTAATACGAGTATAAAGCGTGGGAAGCTTAAAACTCGTTATTGTGCACCTTAATTTTTTAAATTTTCCGGGGGAGGACCCCCGAACTCCCCCCCAGACCCCCCGGATGTTATAACCCCCTCCCATATGGTCGGCCTGGTTACGCCTATACATGAAGGGACATATTTTGTCTTTTTTTCTATATAGTCGCCAAGTTTCTCAACACATTTCTCCCAACGTGATACCAGTTTCAAAATACCCTGTTCATAGAAGTCCGTTCGGTTGGAGTATAGCCACCTGCGGACTGCTGTTTTCACTTCTGCATCTGACGCAAAGCGTTTAAACGGCCAGGAATTTCTTCATGGGACCAAACAAATGATAGTTCGACGGTGCCAGGTCTGGACTGTAACATTCATGCTGATGGTGTCAAACTTCTTCACGACAATGCTCGCCCTCCCCCTCATGTTGCTGCAGCTGTTCGTGAGAAAATAAAAAAATTTGGTTGGGCGGTGCTTCAGCATCCTCCACTCTTTCATTTGTTTGGTCCCATGAGAACACACGGAACAAAAGATTGAAAATAAGATTTCATGAATTCTTGTTTTGGGAATGCTGTGAAGAATAAGCGAATGCGCGAATGATGTGTTCATGGTTTCTGAGTGCTTTGGGAACAAACCTATTAAAATTAGCGCAATCGGAATTGATTTTATTTTAAATACAAGCTATTTACTACGCAGTTTGATTTGCTGTTCTCAAGGCCTCAAGATCGTTCCCTGCCCGATAATAATCGATACCACATCTGTGTTATAATGAAAATCTGTTTTGAAATGGATATCATTATGATACCATTAGATTAGATTGGGTGCAACTAAAGGGTGCTCTCTGGTGAAAAGTAGTTTGAAGTCTGCCACTCCTTCAGACTATGCTTTCACAGAAACTGAATATTCCAAACAGTGTACAATATGCATTCAAAGAAATTGGACTGGTAACTTGATTTCTAGTATTTTGAAAGGGTTTCTAATTTGTGGGTGAAGCCAGAAGGGCCAATTTGGAGAGAGGCATTCATCAAGAGGCAGCTGCTGCAGCTGTATGGCCAATCAATAGCCTATCCCTGGCTTGACAGCGTTTAACCCCACAATGCAGAGATTTGTTGGAAGGGTGCTACATAAAGGAGTGGACTGTGGTACCCCCGACCTGTACAAACACGGCCTAATCCTATCAAAATATTTGTATCACAGCTTGCTAAACATACGCATGCAGATCATCCTCTCCCACCACTATCAAACAAATCCAACTAACTTATTTCATTTTTCTTTACTGACAACGAAAGAAAGGGTTTTACCTCACATTGTTCCTTGAGTGGGCTCTTATCTGTTCTTCCACTTTCTTCAACGGAGAACTCTGTTGTCTATAATCACAATAATCCTAGACATTCACAGATAATTATCTACTTTCTATAATATTTTGCTATTAAAGAGCTAAAAATCCGGCTTCGAAGTGCATTTCATGAATAAAGTGCGCCACCTGGGAAAAAACCTACCTCAGATTCCAGTTCCCTAGCCCAAAAGACCTCGGCATAGTGAGTTTCATCCAAATCATTCAATGTTTTACCCATTTATGCCTGAATTCATGATTCCCCTTCTACCCATCTACGTAAAATAATTCAGATCCCTGCATATCGTAATGTTATAAAAATGAATCAAACAGAGTGGGCTAACAAAATCGAAGCGATCGACAAATCGATGCTCATTATTTCCCGGTTGCTATGACAGCAGGACAAGGCCATCTACAGTTCATTTTAAATTGAAACTGGTGCTTCAATAGTTAAAAATCACGTTTTCTGCCAGTTTTTCATCATAACTGACGAACGAAAGCGAAAATGAAAAATCTAGGTTCGAGGTCAGTGGCGTAGCCAGAAAATAATTACGGGAGGATCGAAAATGCCGGAGGGTTGGGGGATATGGAATACCCCCAAGAAAGGGGGGTTCGGGAGTTCACCCCCGGAAAATTTTCAAAAATTGAACTAATGAAAATAACATTCTACGTTATTTTAGCAATGAAAAACTAGTTAGCAAATTTGTTTACTATACTCTACCTAAGTTATAACACTTATTAGGCCTCCTATTTATAAGAAAAGTTAAATAACATATAGAACAGTGGAAACAATAGGCATACTTTTAAAAACTCAGTATTTTAGTTTTAAATAAAACAAATATTTGGCAAAATGGAGCTTAAATAATTACAGCATTAATCTAATACAAAAATAGAATTTTAGGTTTTGATTTCGGGAGGGGTCCGGACCCTCTGGGCAACCCCCCCCCCTATTCCCTACGCCACTCTGGAGGTGCAATCGAACACCATTCAATCCATCTATGTTAAACATTTCAGATCTCTCTCTCTGCGTGCCCTAGATTTGGCTGGGCAATGACACACATTGCACTGGGCATTGTACAATGACACACAGACATAAAGACAGACAGACAAACACTTTCTCTTATTGTATAGAAGAAAGATTTGCTTGTCGTAAATCTCCATTGTTGTGCACACGGTTGTGGTATCTAGTTATGCTGTCACATTGTTTTTGTAATTTTTATACGACCATGGCAAAAAAAAAAGTTATTGATAGAGGTCGTAAGAAAGCATAAAGAGCTCTATGACACGAAACATGCTATGAAAGTACTTAAGTTTGTAACGGTTCGCGGGTTGCAAAACCAATTACAGCCACGGTGTCGCTACAGTCAGAGCAGAGGTTATCTTCAGTATCATCGGGGGCATAATCTGGGTATTTATAGCTCTTAGAAACAGTCTACTTTATATGCTGATGCAATTAAAAATTCCTGGTTCACTGGTAAGAGTGTTGTTTATTTTAATATAATTACAGAACAGTTAATAGGCTTTTTTGCAGAATATTCGTCGTATGTGAACTTCGACTTCAGATGAGTGGATCTCGCTATTAAGGTGTCTTTCTCCCTAACTTCGCGTATTCACAAGAATGCCTTGTAAAGTCGTTGATTCACTGGTACTTACAGTTTGATACACACTGAATTTAAGTTGGTACTCAGCTGTAATTAAGCCGTACCTCAAACCTGAATATATTCGTAGATTTAAATAATACTGCAGTAAATGATACTTAAATCATTTACTGACCGAAGAATATTAATAGCTTCCCGACTTCTATTAAGTCGGAAGCTAGATGCTGAGAAGATCGCCTCCACTCACTTAGAGCGTAGACGAGAGAGTGTCGATACCAATTTCTGCGTGTCCCCACTTCTCATCGTTCAAAGTCCAATACGCCTTGTATTTCTTTTAGCCTCTAATAGCTATGTTTACAGCAAATTACATTGTGTATCAGAATCTTCAGATACAAACCCTTATCTCATTGGCTATGCTCCTTACCCAGCATAGACGCTAATACACGTGGATGGCAGTACTTGCCCACGCTGTCAGTAACCAGAAATGAAGCTAGATTCCCCGAAGCGCCATAGAGTAAGAACTTTCCCACTTACTAAGTCTTTAAATTTCAATAGAGCCAGTAAGCTCTTCTTTCTCTACGTTTTTAGTTCAATAGCAGTGAGTTTCGTGATGAATGACTGTCTCCTACACCCCACTGAGATCCTTTAGTATAGTTCTTAAGCCTATTCTTACGTTCCGGGAAATCTGTCTCGTTTCAATATTCACACAAGTCCAGCCGGAACATGATATTGCAAATATTATGTTCTTATTCCATTTCTGCTGTAACTTGTTCAGATAATTTTAGTGAATTTAACTTATTCCTATAATGTTATTAGAAATGCAAAGCTATAATTGATTAATATTTATGTTATTATTCTAATTAATAAGTTTATATAATAAACTTATTTTGTTCATTATAATTATATGGGTGGAGTAATTCAATTGCAAAATAGCAATCGTCTCACATGCCCAAGAGAATTCTACGGAAATTTATGTTTTGTATTCAAAATTTCAAATTTACGGAGTAATTCTGTTTTACTCCTGACATGAAGTGCTTAGTGTGACGTAAGTGAGCAGAGTTGTTATGGATCCCAGTACGATGACCTTCGTGCTAACTCGTATTCTATAACATGGAATACTTTGCACCCTTCTCACAGTACTACTATTTGTTTTGATGAGTGAATGACATTTCCTATACCTGGCACAACTGTTTCATTCATACTACTCATACTACAATATTTCCTTACTCTCTCACACACTACACCCTTCGCACACGGTAGGCTATCTTAGATCGTGACCACAGATACCTCACCTCATCAGGTAATAATGAAACATTAATACAAAACCTAATTTACCCTATGAATATAAACACTTGAAAACACTTATTACATATATTCTAACCTAGATAAAAGCGTGACCGGATATATTTGGTACAACGTCCAGAATTAAAAAGAGATAACAACAATAAAAGATCGACGGATATAAGTGTCGAGGTCCGTATTACAATTAAATAACAACAATATAATCGGCATAGGATATATTTTATGCACGTCCAAAGAATTTCACACTTTTAGAGGTTATATTGAAAGCCTACATTTCGCTACATATTTGCTCCGCGGACATGTATACTTACAATAATAATACCCTCAGTTTCAGTGCCTTAATTCTAGTGAAATGACCCGAGCCTACTCCACTGCTGTTTCACCCATTTAACTGGTTATTCTTTGTATGGCCTCACAAATGAAAGATTGTACCGTCCCACTACTTTATTAGTTTTGGGATCAGTCACTTCATAGCAGATACCATTAAAAATGTTGGTCACTATAAACGGTCCTCTATAAATTAACTCGAGACGAGACATTCTTTTATTTGCTGCGTTTGACAGATTCTTTCTGCGTATCAACAATTTATCTCCCACAACAGGACTCCATTTAGCTTTGTGTCTCTTAGCTTTTTCCTTGCGCTTCGCGACACTCTTTCTAATGTTTTCAATTGCAATGCGACAGTAATCTGTTAGCTTTCTGTTTACTCCGTCATGCGGGATAGCTATTGGTAGGCCTGGAATGAGTGTTTTCGGTTCGTCATCTGCCATAAGTCTTACGGGCTCGACTCCGGTCACCGGATTCTTCGTGTGGTTCAGTATATCCTCTATTGGCTGAATATACCGGACCCACGCATTGTGCCTTTTATGACAGAGCGCACGCAAGTACAGAGACAGATCGCGCAACCCTCTTTCTGCCACGTTTACTTGGGGATGGAATTTTGCCACGTTGTACCGTCTTATACCAAGTTCAGATAGCTTATCTTTAAACTTCTTGCTAACAAAGGGTGTCCCATTGTCCGAAATGATAGCAGAGATAGGCTGATACTTCGGCAGATAGTCCGTTTCCAATTTTCTTATGATCGCAGTCGTAGTTGCCGTACGGGTTGTATACAATTTAACAAAATGGGAGAATACATCATAAACTATCAGAATGTACCGCATACCATGCTCTCCAGCGACTAGTGGTCCATGAAAATCTAGCGCTACTAATTCCCCTTTACTTTCCCTAAACACGGGCATGGGTTCTCTATCATATTTGATGTTCAATGGCTTCGCTTTCTGACATAAGTCGCAACAGCTCACATATTTCCTAATCTTCCTTCCCAAGTTCTTTATGTACATTTTATCTTGTATATACAACAACATTCTGCCGGTACCTGAATGGCCTAACCGTTCGTGAACTATTGCAATAATTTTATTCTCTAGCTCTTCCGGTATGTACATTTTCCATTCTTTCTTCCCTTGGCCACATAATTTATATACAACATTATTCAGTATTTGGTACTTCACGTCCTCCGTTACGTCATTGTCATTCTGATCTAATTCTGTTAGGCCTAATCTGACTAACTCTATTTCCGGGTCACGCCTCTGGAATTCCACTATATGCTTAAAGTCCCGCTGCAATGTCAGCTCTTTAAACATCTTGACCTGCATTATAGCGACAGGGTTTGTTTCGCCTCCGGCGACTTCAGAAATACCTGTTTTGTTCCTTGACATATAGTCACATAGCAAGTTATCTCGGCCCGCAACATGTCTTATCTCCAGATCAAATTGACTCAACTCATGAACGTAACGTGATAATTTACTGTTACCAAGTCTCATTTTATTCAGGAAGGTTAGGCTTATATGATCTGTGTATACAATAGTTTTTCGATTGAATATGTACTGCTGAAACTTAGTCAAAGCGTGATACATTCCGATAATCTCTAGGCATGTCACCGACCCTTTACTCTCGACAGGTGTCAATCCCCTCGATGTAGTGGCAATCAAATGTTGACTTCCGTCTTCATATTCTTGCATTAGCGCACCGGCAACGGCTACACATGAGGCATCCACATATACGATATAGTCCAGGTCATCTCTCGGTCTTTCTAGCAACACCGCTTTCTGAAAGAGTTCTTTCGTCTTTTGGAATGCTTCCTCTTCCACCTCAGTCCATCTAAATTTATTTTGCTTTCTAAGTAGCATTCTGAGGGGTGCCACATGCTCTGCATAACCGGGGAGAAACCTATCCTGGTAATTAAATATTCCGAGGATTTTTCGGACTTGCCTCACCGTCTTCGGTCTACTAATATTGCTAATTGATTTTATCCTGTCTGGATCTGCTGACACTCCTTGCCTAGATATGATGTACCCCACAAATTTTACTTCTTCACGGAATAGGCTCAATTTCTTTGGGTTTATAGTCATCCCACAACTTAAGAAAGTTCTCAATACTAAATCTAGTTTTTCCAGGTGGGTTTCGAAATCAGGCGTATGAATTAAGTAATCATCAACATATGCAGTAATATGCGGCCCAGTGCCTTCAGGGAACATAACGTTAAGTGCCCGCAGCAACGCGCTTCCTGAAGTTTTCATCCCGAATGGTGTGCGTGTAAACGAGAACACCGACCCTTGGTGGACAAAAGAGCAGTATTTTCTGTCTTCTTTCCTTAATGAAACCTGCCAAAAGCTAGAAGTGAGGTCGATACTTGAAAAGTAGTTTGCTTCCCCCATTTTTGCTAATAGGTGGTCAATCGGTTCGGTTTTGTACCGATCGGGCCTCATATACATATTCGCTGTTCTCAGATCCAGGGTCATTCTCAAAGATTTATCCTGCTTATATACCCAACAAACCGGAGAGACATATGGGGAGTCTGATTTTTCTATAATCCCTTCTTTTAACATCTTAGCGATAACTTTATTCGCCTCCTCTCTAATTGATAATGGCAGTGGCCTACTTTTGTGATTAAAAATCGGCGGGTTATCCATCTGTATGGCATGTTCATATACAAGGCAACACCCCGGAGAACTACTATATACGCCCATATTATTAATCAGTACAGTAAACAATTGTTCCTTTTGTTGATCCGTAATAGACGTGATGCTGGCCACTTTACTTCTTAAAATTTCTAAGATCTCAGATTCTCGCAATTTTTCAGCCTCGTCATCTCCGTTATTCTCACTATAATTTTCCTGATCACAGACATCTGTTTCACACAAGTTTATCTCATTACTCGATCCGATTTCGTATACTTCCTCTACAAATGTATTATTAAATTCATCAATTTCCGTGCGTTTCTGATACTGATCTGGCGTTCCGCCATTCTGATTCTCAATATTATTGCTTGGGCTCGATAGGCCTACATTCTGCATAATTGAAAACTCCTCTTTATTATCTAATTGCACAGTTGATAAATTTTCAATAATAGAACATTCGTCTTGGAAAGCTAATTCCCGTTCGGAGCATGTATGATGATTTGTTGCATGAGTCGTGGGAACCGGAATTTCAGCACTTTTACTTTCATCTACGAGAACTAGTACCTTTAAATCTCCTATATATGCTTTAACCTGTGGTGGACATAAGATTTGTTGATTTGACTTTTTATTCAAATCGTCAGACACTTCTACGGTATTTACGTCATCTCTATTTACTTGTGGGGAGTCCCCTGAGGTCACTGGGCACGAGTTAGATGAGATATGACCTGCTATCGCATCTATGCTGAGTTTAAAGCCTCGGGCTGACATCTGTCACTTCCTACACCTGTTGTGTCGGCTTGAGAGTGATGAAATGCATTCACATTAGGATCTAATCTATGTTGTGAATCTGGCACGTGGTTACAATTATCCGTCCCGTTATTTTGATGAGGAATGTACCGACCGTCTTGTAACTGTCCATATCGGTAAACTTGATCTACATTTCCTCTCTCTTGTTCCTGAAAAGCTATGTGATTTATTCCCACGCTTTGAGGTCGTGACCTATTTCTGTCATCAGTGTGATTATTATTGGCGCTACGTAACCCATTATTAGTATTTTGGTTTTCTCTGTAACTATTATTATTTACCCTCTCATTCCTTCCATTTCCGTAATTAGAATTATTCTGATTTCTTCCGTTTCCGTAATTATAATTATTCTGATTTCTTCCATTCTCGTAATTATAATTATTCTGATTTCTTCCATTTCCGTAATTATAATTATTCTGATTTCTTCCATTTCCGTAATTATAATTATTCTGATTTCTTCCGTTCCCGTAATTATAATTATTCCCCCTTGCGTCCTGATAACCTTGTGTAGGCCTACCATTACTATCATTATAATTCTCATTATTTCGGCTGGCGCCTGCGTACTGTGCTTGATTTCCTCCATAATTTTGAGTATTATTGTGCCATTGATAACTATGGAAGTTCTTTATGGCTCTCTCGCCCTCCTCAAACTCCGTTAACAAGCTAAGCATCTGCGAATAGGATTGCGGTCTTGCCACCATTAACAATTTATGAATATCTGGACCGAAGTGTTTCATTGCAATTTGGATGACCTCTTTTTCGGAAACTATATTTAGCGACTTGGCTAATTTTATAAGTCTTACGAAATGTTCAGTACACGACATTTTCCCTTGTTCATTATAATGCCCTGAATAGAGTTCAGTCCTAGCTTCACTCTGACGTGAATCGCTCCAATATTTATCCATAAATAACTTTTTGAATTCTTGGTACCCAGTTCCCTCTCTCATCACAACTGGCATCCAGTCTTTACAACTACCTCCAAGCGACCTCTGAACAACCAATATCTTAAATTCTTCACGAATGCCTTTAACTTTAAAGTATGTCTCTAGCTCTCTTATAAATTCATGAGGATTAGCATTTTTCTCATCATTATAATAAGGCAAAGGCCAATCTAAATCCGCGATTTTATTTACATGGGTATTATTATAACCAGTTACTGGGATAACAACATTGTCGTGTAGGCCTAGGTCACCTCGCGAATTTTCTGATTCTAGGCTTATGCTCGGAGTCCTCAGTTCACTATCTTGACTCCCGTGTGGGTGGTTATTTTCCCCATTCGAACACTGAATTAATTGTGAACAAACCCCTCTACCATTAGCCTGAATTCCGGTACAAGAAATGTCATTACTCATCCTATTTAGTTTATCAGCATGATCATTAACCTCTTTAGTCACATTATTCTGTACTGCAACTATTTTGTTTAGTTCAGTTTTAATGTCATTAACCTGTCCTTGAATATTAGTACTTATTACCCCCATATCCACTGACAAAGCTTGAACTAATTTATCCTCCAAGTTTTTATTCTGGGTTCTTATATCCTGCTCTATTTTCTGTTCCAACTGTTTCTTATTTTCTTCGACTTTGTTTTGCACGTGGTCGATCTTTTTAGTTAATTTTACAGTTGTTACTTTACATTCGTCTGAGAGTTTATTTACCCTATCCTCAGTTTTCTTTGATTTATCAGATAATTGATCAATCATTAACCTCATCTCACTGGTACTCCTATCCAATTTCTCCCCTATCTTTCTAGTTTCCTCTTTACTATCTTTTGTATTCCTATCCATCTTTTCAGCTAATTTACTAATATTTTCCTCCAAGTTTTTATTTAATCTTTCATCCCTCTTTTGATTCTGTATTTGCATATCAATTATGAAGTGCTTCATCCATGAAGGCGGTCCCTCATTTACTTGGTTTGACATAGTATTTTCACAAGGCCTATCTTCCTGAACTAATGAAATCTCTGGTTCCCTCTCCTCACTAGTTTCCTGATTAATTACTAGGCTTTCGTTATCTACTAGCATTTCAGATTCATCACTATTAATTTCCTGGTCACCTACTACAATTTCGTTCCCTTGGATTTGATCTACCTCACTATTAGTTAGCACATCTTGACTGTTATTCATTTCCTCAGTTTCCATATTTGAAATTACGGCTTTTCCGTTCCTTAACGTCATCATTTCTACACAACCCTAGCTTTATTTATTGCACTGGGATCACTCAATATAAAAAAAAAACATGCTCACTCACCTTTGCATACATATAAATCAGACCCTTCACAGAACACAAAATACATATAATACCCTCTTATAGCTAGCAATAATACCCTCTTATAAACTAGATTTTTACAAGGCTTTTTACTGCTGCTCCGGTATTCTATCTTCGGTCTGCCCACTCCTGATTCTTCTTACTCGGATCTTGAATTTATCTATCCCGTTAATCGTTGCAATGTCTGTAGTCTCTACTTAATGATGCGTGTAACAGTTATTGTTTTAATTTAAAATATTCTGATTCAACACAATTTAGCTTCGAGTCTTTTCAAGCCCCACAGATTGGGTAAGCCACGTATGTAACGGTTCGCGGGTTGCAAAACCAATTACAGCCACGGTGTCGCTACAGTCAGAGCAGAGGTTATCTTCAGTATCATCGGGGGCATAATCTGGGTATTTATAGCTCTTAGAAACAGTCTACTTTATATGCTGATGCAATTAAAAATTCCTGGTTCACTGGTAAGAGTGTTGTTTATTTTAATATAATTACAGAACAGTTAATAGGCTTTTTTGCAGAATATTCGTCGTATGTGAACTTCGACTTCAGATGAGTGGATCTCGCTATTAAGGTGTCTTTCTCCCTAACTTCGCGTATTCACAAGAATGCCTTGTAAA
The DNA here is from genome assembly GCA_964059195.1 of Ectobius pallidus. Taxonomy (NCBI): domain Eukaryota; kingdom Metazoa; phylum Arthropoda; class Insecta; order Blattodea; family Ectobiidae; genus Ectobius; species Ectobius pallidus. The sequence continues at coordinate 82,894,669 of CAXKWD010000003.1, forward strand.
GTCGTTGATTCACTGGTACTTACAGTTTGATACACACTGAATTTAAGTTGGTACTCAGCTGTAATTAAGCCGTACCTCAAACCTGAATATATTCGTAGATTTAAATAATACTGCAGTAAATGATACTTAAATCATTTACTGACCGAAGAATATTAATAGCTTCCCGACTTCTATTAAGTCGGAAGCTAGATGCTGAGAAGATCGCCTCCACTCACTTAGAGCGTAGACGAGAGAGTGTCGATACCAATTTCTGCGTGTCCCCACTTCTCATCGTTCAAAGTCCAATACGCCTTGTATTTCTTTTAGCCTCTAATAGCTATGTTTACAGCAAATTACATTGTGTATCAGAATCTTCAGATACAAACCCTTATCTCATTGGCTATGCTCCTTACCCAGCATAGACGCTAATACACGTGGATGGCAGTACTTGCCCACGCTGTCAGTAACCAGAAATGAAGCTAGATTCCCCGAAGCGCCATAGAGTAAGAACTTTCCCACTTACTAAGTCTTTAAATTTCAATAGAGCCAGTAAGCTCTTCTTTCTCTACGTTTTTAGTTCAATAGCAGTGAGTTTCGTGATGAATGACTGTCTCCTACACCCCACTGAGATCCTTTAGTATAGTTCTTAAGCCTATTCTTACGTTCCGGGAAATCTGTCTCGTTTCAATATTCACACAAGTCCAGCCGGAACATGATATTGCAAATATTATGTTCTTATTCCATTTCTGCTGTAACTTGTTCAGATAATTTTAGTGAATTTAACTTATTCCTATAATGTTATTAGAAATGCAAAGCTATAATTGATTAATATTTATGTTATTATTCTAATTAATAAGTTTATATAATAAACTTATTTTGTTCATTATAATTATATGGGTGGAGTAATTCAATTGCAAAATAGCAATCGTCTCAAGTTTTTTGCTGGCTACTTTAGCAAAATGCCCTTACGAACGTTGCATCATATGCGTTATATTCGTTTCAGTATGGGCCCAGCGCCCTAACCCAATACAGTTCTAACCCGCATAACTGGAAATTCTCGAAAATTGTTATCCGTGATACACGCACTAAAATTTAGATTAAATCGTTTCATCACTAGTCAGTATGTAATTTTCAGTTTTTCGTTTAAGACGTATCAAACATACGCCTTCACAAATTCTTTTTCTTTCCCACTGTTATTCCTTTCCCGTTATAGGAACTATTTACTAAGCGACCCAGCCGTCTGGAAATTAAAGGGCAGCGACCTGTCGGGAGAGGGGTTAGCCAACGGACGGCATACCTTTTTTGAATAGACAAGGGGATGGAGGGCTTTCCCGGATGTGTGATCAGCCCGATGCCGGGGCCATCTCCGATACAACACGAAGACATAGGACGAGACACACCAATCGAGCGCGCGCGCGCGCACACACACACGCACACACACACACACACACACACATTTCGAACAAGGCGCGGATAGAATGAAGATGATAATGACGGCCAGATAGTTTGTCTAAAAATCTGGGGTCTTCAACCTCCTGAAACCCTAAGGGCCTTTACGGCCTGTATAGGGATCACTTTACTTTCCTTTCCTCCACTTACATGTTTGTGATTAGTGGATTATTTCCAGGCGTAAGTTTTCCTGGTGTTTATTTTATCATTCTCACTGCTACTGACGTATAAATTCGTCACTTCAAAACTTTGTATAAAAGTAGATGTATAAAATTATTAGAATAATGCTTTAAATTAAAATATGAAGATTTTTATTCTCCTGTTACGATCATAATTAATGAGTACCAGTTATTACATAGAATTTTTTTCGTCGTTCCCAAAGTAAGGAGCCACAGATAATTTAATTTGAAGATTACTCACATTATTATAAAAATTAAGCTCTTAAAGGGTTAAAGATAGAAATCCTATCAAATTAGGTACTGTTATTTCCTACTGTAGTCAAATTACAGTTGCCATCTCTTTCCCATGCAGGCCTAGTAATAGTGATACTTTTTAACAATAGCCTAATAGCAGGGACTTCTTCTCTACAGCAATTAAAAATCTTCTTTCTTCCCCAGTAGTCGTAACTGCTCTCTTGCAAACCCTAAATATGCCCTGATTATTTAAAAAAAAGAAAAATAAAATAAATAAATAAATAAAACACTAATTGCGATTAAAAAAAATTGTAAACTAACTTAGAAAGTATTGATGTCACGTACTGTATTTTACTAAGGACATAAATATTGACTGTCCATATCCTCAGATGAGATTTAAGATCTTTCCTTGGTGTTGTCCTTTAAAACACGGCGTTAGTAAATCCTTGCACAAATTAGATTAAAGAGAACTCTTTGGTGTAGGTCTACATAGCAAGGGAAATGTGTACATATTGTAATTGTTTACAACATATGTCTTGCATAATTGACCACTGAAGCGTGTTTGGTGGTAGGAACAGCTGTCATTTGCTAAACTACTGAATACTTAGGTGCACCTGGAGTAGAGAGTTGAAACACTTCCAACTCTTTCAAGTTTAAGCCCTATTGCTACTCTTATTAATACTAAGGGCCTGTGCTAAGACCTCCAGATAAACCCCTGATAAAATTGATCTGACAGATTGCTCATTTTTCCGGCAATTAGATTGGGAACATGTACTACTACTTCTTTATATATAATCTGGAAGAATGTCCTCTAGTTTGGCTACCTGGTAGATAGGGTTGCAGTTAAATCACTAACTGGAAGTTAGACAAGGCTGATGAAAACAAAATGGCTGCCCGTGGGAGTTCTGTGCCACCCAAATTCCAACTCTGATGTTTAAAATTTTAACTCACATAATCATATGGTTTTAGACTCGTATTTCAATGATGTGGACTAGCACAAATTCATTATACAACTTCAAATGATGTTTCAATGCAGTTGCATTGTCTATAAAGTGCAGAAAATATTACGTTCTAGTCGTGACATGTACAGTCATAGTTTGAAGGAATCTGTGTGTACATGTGCATTTAAATAAAATAGCCTTTATGTTTTAAAGATTGATTCTCGCACGTGTGCAATCCATGGAAACCAATACACCACAGTGTCTATGTTCTGAGTTCGATATAGCCTCGCTTTCATTCCCCTTCGGCTAGTGGAAATTTTAGGTGGAAATCATGCACATACCCTGAAAAGTTGGTTATAATTATGTTCGTGTACATGCAAGTATGATGAACTGATTTTCTTCTTCTTTGTAATGGTACTTAGACTATTTCGTGATGCATGCAGCCCTTCAACCAATTTAAATAATTCTAGAGGGATAGGGAAAAAGCGAATAAGTCAAAATACCAAAGTTTCAGGAAAGAAAAAAAAAAACAATTATCTCCACAGCTTTGTTACACTATTTAGATCAGCCAACCATATATTTTTACATAGTATAAGATACTGGATAAAAGTATTTGGTGAACTGAACTAAATATTGTAACAATGCTATGGAACTAAATTGTAATTTGTTCTCCTAAAACTTTGGTATTTTGACTTATTCGCTTTTTTCCTATCCCTCTAGTATTAGGCCTAGGCCTACTGTTTTTTATATATTATTTCTTTGTTGCCTTATTGTCTAGTAGACCCTAATGCATTTTCATAAGAATAAAATGGAATATTATATTTTGTATAGGCCTCTATGTCTGATTTTAAATTCAAACCATCGATACTGTACCAATCGTGATGAGTAGACTTCGTAGTTTAGGTAAAACCCTATTTTAATCCTTTAAAGATATATACACAAAAAATTATATAGGCTATACGCGTTTCGTATGTGACTATGCCTGAAATTGATGCTTCTATACGACCTAAACAACCTATTTTGATGTTAGAGTTTAATATTACCTTTTCGGATGTTTTTACTCTTCATGTTTCAAATGAGTTAGCCTATTTATTTTATATTTTCGTTGTAAATCATACAATTTATTTTCAGTTCGTATTGAATTTTAACTCGGACTGTAGGGTAAAGTAAATACCATACTAATGGTACTTAGTCGGCTCAGCTTCTAAGTAAAATAAAACAAAAAACGCTAGGGTGGGGGCTGAGCTGTTCTGTGACTGTGTTAACTTGAGTCGTTGAGTGTACAATGCGAAATGACGAAAATAAAGGATACTTTATTATGAAGCTAATTATGGACAAGAATTGGAAAAAATTAATTAATGCTGTTTATAGTCTTATTAATAAATTAAATTTGTCTTGTAAAGTGTATATACAAAGTGTACTACATATCAGTGATACTAATATGCACCCAAGTAGGCCTAATATGCCTGAGTATTTCCGTGTACCGGTACTGTCCTTGTTTGATCTGTTCATTGATGAGTGGGCATATTAATAAAAATAACTCTGTATTTTAAGTGATTTTTTTTAAACTGGCAATTCAAATGGAATTCACGATTTTGTAATAGAGCCTATTTTCCGATTTTATAGCTTTTTCTTAAAACTTAAGAACCTGTTTTAGGCACCTAAAATTACATTTTATTAACCTAAAAGTCAGAAGTCTATTGATGAGTTATTTACTGGATGGACCTAGTTTGGTTAAGGTAAGAAGGAATAATTTCAATCGATATGTTACGATATTTGGAAATACATGTCGCATCGTTCACTCTTCAAACAGATCCCACCTGTCTCTCGTTATTCACTAGGCCTATGTTCAATTAGCTTTAGGTATCGAAGTTAATTGCTGACCTCCGTCTTGGAAATAAAACCGCCGTTTCTCTTTTTACCGGTCCTTCACGATCCGTAAAAGTAGAAACGGAGCAAGATGCAAAAAAAGTACGACTTGACCGGGGTTAACTAATGGTAATAAGTTCATAACTTTACCACGTATTCACATTATAAGTAAGAGGATATTGTATGACAACAATTTCTCGTTGCAAATTATTATTATTATTACCGTAAGTTATTATTACTATTATTACTATTATTTTTACTATTATAATTGTTATCATCATCATCATTATTGCATTTTAAAATCCGAAATGACAGTGATGCCCGAATGCTACGACATGTTCAAAATAAATGCTTAAAGGGCTATGAAGAACTTCTTCAGGGTGGTCCATAGTATCGGACATAATCTAGTTAAAAGTGACAAAAGGACGATAAACAACACCAGGTATCCTCGAAGAAAATTAAGTTCCACAAACCTGATTTTTAACAGGTGACGTTTTGACATTGTCAAATGAGATCTGCAGATATGTATAGGCAAGCTGAAGTTTTAATATACATTTTTAGAGAAGATGCCAAGGAAAACATCGTAGTCTTAATAGATGAAGCTTTATTCTTGCAAGTGTTGGTTATTCTGCGAGTGTGTGTGAATCAGAAATGTGTATGGGAAATATTCGAAAGCATTGTGCGCAGAAACAAGATTAGCAGAGCTACTGCATTGTGCAGACAACTTCTCTTCTTCCGCTGGATTACACACTGCCAGCACCAAACAAATACCAGAAGACTGACACTTCGCCCAGTCACATCAAGGTGTCAAAATTTTGTTGTCGTTTTTAAAAAAGGAAGAAAGATATTTACAGAATAGCTTTTATCCGATCTCGCATTCGGTCGTGTGGAAACCGGAGCAAACGGGTTAATAACAATTCTCTGCAAGAATGACGCAAGTCAGCACCTAAGACTTTTCTTCATCCTATGAAATCTCCGCCGTCAGATATCGTCTTTTGAGCTGGCAAGGAACCTAACAATAATTATTTACTCCTAAGGTTTTTGTTCCTAGTTCTCGTTCCGTTTCGAAAAATCATTAAAAAGTTAAATAAAATCTGATGTAACAAAGTCCCTGAATGCTTTTGTTTAATCAGTGATAATTGCAATTATGATAGCCCTATGCAGAAAAAAGTTATTTTTCAATCGATTTCCAAGTTAAGCTCCAGATCGATTCATTAAGCTGGGTTTACGGAAGAACAAAGGTCTAGTTTGAAAAGAACATGTAAAGGAATATGTGGGTAGTGTTAATTGTCAAAGTCTACCGTATTGCAACTTCCAAAGCCGTATATGAACTCTGTAAAACAATATGTTGCCATAAGAACTGATTTGTATTTAATAGATTATTTCTAATAGACCTAAATTACCGCAAAATAGGCACTAAATTTGGCATTACTTCCGCACTGGTCAACCGATTTGATCCAATATCAATAGGCTTCTTCCCATGGACATTATAAATGCGTATACCAAGTTTCATGAAAATCCGATAGAGCGTAGGCCTATTTGAGTTATCGCGCTTACAGACACACGGATAGACAGACAGACAGACGGACGACAGACATTTTCCCGGCCCCCATACATTATGTGCCATTCTGGCACTTAATAATTGAATCGGTGAGATGAAGAAGGGAAAAGTTCCACTTTTTTGGGGTTTTGAACTGAGATAGCCATTTTGTTCTTTACACGTAAACGCATCTTTTTGCATGAAAAAATAAAATATTCCTTTCATATTTATGCTGTTATAGGCAGTGAAAGTTTTGGTCATACTCTTATTATTTTTAAGGTTTGTGAATTAATTATGATCATTTTTAGATTTTAAAGTACTCATTATTGTTAACACTCAGTTAAGTATATGTCGAGGTTGCCAATGAGTAAAAGATAGAAAAAAGCAATTACTCTTTTCTAAGCTATCAGTTTTTGACACTACCTACGGTTTTTTTACTGTCTTAACGTTTGTGAAGAGTGTTTATTTATCCTATATTTTGTTTTACTGTAATACAGTAATACTTTTAGACCAAAACAAATGTTTTTATTTAATTTTTCCTGCTTAAAACTGCAGTGAGATTGAAAAGGGAAAGATTCCACCTACTTTGAATAAATACACCAGCTTAATTAAGAACAAAATTAACAATTAAACAGGTGGATATGATAGATAAGGTTATAGGCTATAACTTTGCAATAGTGAGTTTGGCTATCAGAATTTTAGTTTATAAACTATAAAGTTTTTTCCAGTTTCCCTAAAGTTTGGTCACCTGGAATCTTTCCCTTCTTTATCTCACCGATTCAATTATTATGTACTATTTTGGGATTTTTAGCTTTCGTGTCTATCAGTGTGTCAATCACACCGAAATCACACCGAAACGGTTACATGGAAATTAACGATTCGTTATAGGAGTTGGTGGGAAGATCAATCCTTTCAGAGCTGAATATATAAGTATTCGTCAAATGAAATCATCAGTGGGCAGTGTGTTTGAAATCAATAAGAAAACGTTTAGTTAATTAGTTGTCTTCTATAAATAACAATTCTTACATGCGGATAAAAATGTTTACAGTTCAACTTAAAACATTACTCTACCAATATAATTACCTGTTTATTACATTTTGGGGGTAACGCATTTATATGTCAGTAGCAGTGAAAAAGTTAACTCGCAATTATTATTATTATTATTATTATTATTATTATTATTATTATTATTATTATTATTATTATTATTTGTACAGCACTAGTCTATATTATGATGGGTGGTTAAAATAACATAATGAGCATGAAAAAAAGTGATCTTCACTGACCTTCAAATTCCAATACATAATGAAAGACTGAATTGCGGAAGTGCACATTCTGATGTCTAAACCTCATTCAGAACCATATTATAACAAGGCAAAATTTAAACGCCTGAGTTTGTGGATGAAGTAGCTTATAACTACTGTACTCTTCAGAGAAACTATTGGAAAACAATTTTAAAATAGAAGTTTCAGCTATACTAGTTATAGGTTCATGCAGTTTGGGTCAAAATTTTAACATATTAATTGAAGACATTTTCGAGAAAATTGTAACAACAAAAAATGGAATTTTCTTCGTATTAAGCGATGGTAAAAGTAAGAGAAAGTCGCCGCCATTCATCTTAATAAGCTTACATTCTTAGAAGATATTTAACCCAAATGTAAAATTTTGTTTTGTACGATTTTTTTCGTACTACTTTGCTCACAGACACACATTCACAAGCCACATACAGACACAGATACTCACATACACGTTTCCGAAATTTGTATTTTTGGATTCAGAAAACCTTAAATGCTGTAAACTCTACATCACATTTCAGGCTGGAACACAATACTTCCTCTATTTAAATAATTAAGGAATCGCGCACAATGTGCATTTCTTAACCTAAGACTTAAGGATTTTTCACTACTGAAAAATCCCCGGGCCGCCGGAGTGGAAGGCAGGCGCGCTACCGACTCACCCACGGCGAATACTTCCTCTATTTAAAGCCTAGTAGGCTATCTATGGTTACGGATGGAGAAAGTAAAAATGGATATAGGCCTACTGATATTTTTCTTATTAGGTATTTCATCAAAACATACAGTATTTAAAAATGCTCTGGAAATGTTTGGAAGAAATAAACATTTAACATCGAAGGACAAACACTTGTACATTTTGTTAATGGATAGATTTATTACTTCCTGTTATTAAGCCTATATGAGAGGGTCTACTAGGAAACCCGGCAATCTCCATTTTGATAAAAGATAGAGGTGCTAACTTCTAATGAAAGTTGAATGCATTCCCTATTATGTATTTAGTGAATATGTTGCAAATCTGAGTTCCTCCTTTGGGTGTATGTAATCTGCGCCACCGTTGACACCTAATTTGAAATAGAATAAAAATGAGATATGTAAACTGCGGCACACAGATATGTAAACTGCGCCACGGAGATATGTAGATGCACTTCTCCAGTTCCAAACAAGTGCCTACATAAAACTGAGAAGTATTGAACAAGGGATACCTGTAAGAAGAACAGCTAAAATAAATGACAATAGTTTCGATTTTTATTAAGAAGGCGTCATATGAGAACAAAGTGCTCATGTAAAAAAATTAGGGTAGTGTTTTTAACAATTTTATAAGTGACGAAGCGTTCATGCAAAAGAAATTAGGGTATTGTTTTTAATTTTTTTTTTAAATGACAAAGCTACTAAGCCTAACATTTTAAACCACATCTATGCAATTTCATAGACAGTCCTAAGTCTGGAGAAGTGGAAAGGAAAATGTTAGTGCGTTAGTATGACGGTGACGCCATTTAAATATCGGTGGCGCAGTTTACATATGTCGGTGGCGCAGTTTACATCGTGTAGGTTGGGGGAAAAGGTAGAAATGGCGCAGATTACCTTTTCCCCCTCCTTTTTTGTGGGAAATGGGATTTGCAACGCATACACTAAATATGTAATGCATTAAACTTTCATTGGAAGTTAGCACCTCTATTTTTTTCCTCAGAATGGAGATTGCCGGGTTTGTTAATAGACCCCTCATATGCTATTTATTTTTGTTTAATCTTCAGGCTAACTTTTAAAATATATTTATACAAAAAAAAACTTTATATACAGAGTAGAAGTAACAGAGTAACTGTTCAGATTTTAATAACTTATTCCTTCGGTAGAAACAAACAAGAAGTTCCTATACCATATTTGTCTGCAGCAAGTAGGCCACTTTTCTCAGGGAGAATAATAATTGTCCCAAAACTTAGCCACGCTGTTCTATTTTCCCCCCACATCAGTGGAGAAAAGAATAAGCCTTTGCGGTTTTTCAAAAAAGTTGGCAGTATTCGTGCAAATTTAATGCAAAGAACGTTTTCTCAAACCTTGCCCAAATGGACATGGTTCACTCAGGCGACTATTTGTAATGGCCGCTTAGGGCTTAAATAGGGCATTCTAAGCCACCCTATAATTCAACGTTATATCGTATAAATAAATATAAGCTATTTTATCTGGTATTTTTTAATAAATTAAATATGATTTTTGCTTACAAACCCGAAATTTTAACACATGATCAATATTTGAAATTTGAAAATGAATTTGAACTTTAAAAATGGTTACTTAATTTTAATGCTCTACGTTAGATCCGATTGTTTTGAAATAATGTTAACTTACAGTGTCAGTTGTAACCAAAAGTAGCATGCTTCGTATTTTCACTGAAATTCGTTTTAACGACAATCCATTTTTCGCTTTCTTTCTTATGTATATTCTGTACAAGAAAATAACTAATGGAACCAAACTATGTTGCTTCCAAAATCATCTAGGACGAACAAGGAATACAAAGAAACGAGTAAAAAATGCACATAAATTCCATGTGTACTTTTGTATCTTCTTTCCATTGATTACGGCCTTTGTTTAGGCCTAAATAACTGTTATGTTTGCTAATTCGGAAGTAATATATCTTACCACACTGTCAGAGCGTCGTGTTATTTACTTACTCAAAACTGTAAGAATGTGCCTCCGTGGCGCAATCGGCTAGCGCGTTCGGCTGTTAACCGAAAGGTTGGTGGTTCGAGCCCACCCGGGGGCGTCTATTAGGCCTTACTCTCACTAACAAAAGTTCAGGTTTATTCGATCAATAATGTTAGAAATCTGTGCTGATATTACAAGAGGGATGTGTTACAAATTCTCAATGCAGTTATTTTTTCAAATTTTAGTATTTTATATATTATTTTCTTTGCAAAATTGGAACCTCAAAAGTCACATTAGCTACATTATTGGTATTCAACAACTCCTCGTAGACTTTAATTTCGACAGCTTTGAGAATCACCTGTTTATCAACTTGGTAGTAGGATTCTTCAATTGTATTTTTTTTTTTTTTTTTTTTTTTTTTTTTTTTACAGTCTGTGGTAGGCCTTGTCCCTTCAGGGACGTAGCGCCATGGAGTTTAGTTTAGTGATTAGAGAGATCGATCTTACTATTTTGTAATCGCGCTTTTGTCAAGTTCATTTCTTAGACTGACGGTGATAACGAAGGTTTAATTACCAACACAAGTAATTATAGGTAGTAAATTGACGTCCTACAGTTTTTTTAAACACATTTCTTTATAAAAATAACAATAATCAAGGTAAACATTACATGCCATGTCTTTAACAGTTGTCACCACGTATGTACGAGGAAGTAATGTGCAAATTTTGCATCATTTATAATATCTTCAGAAGTGGGTGACCGACATAAATGAAATTTTGTAAGAACTATTATGAGTACCAGTAGGTCTATTGAACAAAAAGATGTTCAAATTTCTTAGCGGGAATAAGGGAAACTTCAATGGGACTAAATTTTTAGAGCCAGTGCCGATGTGGTAAACCTGATCCAAGACGTGTAAACTACTCCAATATCCTTTGGCCTGTTCTTCTTTGCTTGGCGGAGGTGTAGCCCCATTCCTCGAGGTAAGACACTTTTTAGGCGACGATATCCCCATGCGATGAGATTGGAGCCTACTGTAGGCCAAGGAGAATTCTGCCATGAATACTGTCTTCATGTATCCTATTACACTTTTATGTGGTAAATTGACTGGTATATTTTCGTGAAGTAATTCTAGCTTAGAAACAGTATAGGCTAATCGTACAGTCTTATGTTATTAGTAGGGCAAGGCATTTGATGATTTTGCAACTTTTCTATATGAAGGTTAAAAGATAGCTCGAATACACATAAATGTGTATCATGAAATAATTGATTAAATAAGGGCAATTTGTTTTTGCATTATTTTGCTTTATTTTGATTTTTTTGTTATTTTCAAGAGATAGGTCATTTTTTGGCAATTTTAGGTCATTTTCGGCATTTTTAGGTCATTTTCGGCAACTTTCAGTGGAGGTACAGAGAAGCTTTTCCATGAACAAATCGTTACTTTCAGATAATAGACAATCATTTGATGGTCATGCCAGTTCAAAAAAAAATCTTTTTCGCTAAGAGTGTTCGAGTAGTATAAATTTACCTACTTCTTTTAGTAACAAAATAAAGTGTGTTTTATATTGTAAATTCATATATATATCGGACTGTCATAAATTGTTTTTAGAAATTCATTGCTTTAAAGAAACTAACTATAAGTAATATTATTGGTCATTTTTTTAAAATTTAGGGTCATTTTTCACTATTTTTAGGTCATAAATGCATTTTTTATTTTGCATTTTTCACTATTTTATGGTCATTAAATGCCTTGCCCTAGTTATTAGAAATGAGCGAGTATGCCACTGACCGTTCTGAATCGAACTCACTGTCAATTAACATAAATACCTATATGGTCATAAAACTGCTATTTAAAAATTTTATCTTTTAGTTAGTAAATGTTCTAATAATGTATAGAAAATTTTTTGTAAGAACTATTAACTAAAATGTTTTAAATGAGATAGTTTAATAGTATTTTATGACAAGAGTATCATGTCTACTGCCGTGGCATAAGGGATTTATTCGCTTTTCTCACGCAGTGGGTCCTGGTTCGATTAATGGTCGAGATAAATTTCCTAAGTGGGTATTTTTCTGGGATTTGTTTCACCTGTGAGAGGAATGTCGGGAAACTTTAGGCCCTTGTGGTCACTGGCCGGCCGCCCATCTGTACCTCATTTGACAAGAGTGTGTGTGACTGGTGTGCCCCGTCCCATGTGTTCACTAGCAATTTGTGCTAGCTAAAATTTAGCTAGATTCATAATGCTGGTATGATTCTGTTTTTTAAATGATTTTCCATTGTGGGATGTAGTGCATCTACTCAGATACAATGGTATTGCATTATGTTGGCATAAAGTATTTTATTTAAATTACATTTACAAACTTGTGTAAGAATTATATTTGTAGTAGGCTAGCTGTAATAGTGATATCATTTCTTTGTATAAACTTGTTTTTGAACTGAAATGAGAACAGCCCACATAGTTCATAACAGCTAGGATTCTTCTTACCCCTTATTCATATACAGTCGTGTACGCTGTTAAAAGAAATTCTTAAAATATGTGAAGAATTCACAAAGTACACAGACAATGTTAAAGATGTAAGTGTAGGCCTACGAGTCGCCGACATGTTCGTTAAAGGTTTAATGCAGCCGTATAGGTTATGAATGAATTGAATTAAATTTGAAAACAATCTGTCAGGAATTACTAGGTCTATTAGGCCTACTTGCACTGGAGAGTTTAAACTGAAAAATAGTCACGTTAAAATATAATGCAAATATAGGAACCACAATATTATATCAACAGCAGCTACGTTTAATTATTCAACGGCTGGATGTTTTTCTTAAATATTTTATTTATTAACACTAACATAGTTATAAAGAAACGTATCAATCAAGTCAGGCTAACAATATCAAAGTGGTCGTTATATGATAGCCTACCTTATGCTTAGGATAGAGTGGGCCGTATATTATAATTGTAGCACCATATGTTATGAATATTATAATGAATATTAATTAATGTTTATATACTGTCAAGTGGACAAGTAATAAGTTGAAGTAATACCAGCTGGGTAGAACTTCTGGAAATGAATACAAGCTCTTTAGTAGGCCTAACTAATTTCGTCTATTATTTTTACTGACAGAAACTAATACATCGAGCTTGCCTTGTTTATCTTAGTTACGAATATTAATGCTTGTGGCTCGACCGCTGATTGGCTGTTTTAGAGAGCCAATGAAAATGCTTCGGGGCTTCGGACATAGCACTTTATATAATAATAATAATAATAAATAATAAATGTTGTCTCGGAGGTTGCTCCAGCATTGGACTAATCACTCATCCGGTGAGGCCCTCTATGTCCTTGTCTGGTCAAAAGTATGAATGTGATCTAAAGGTAAACCCTCTCCTGACAGGCCACGGTCATATAAGGTCCGGGCGTTGTGGGCCGCATAAATGTCCCAAGAACGGGCGAGGTTAAACTAAGAAAAAGAAAGAATGAATCTCGTATCATTGAGTTTCTACTGAAACTAGTTGAGTAGGCCTAATAAGTAGAGAATGGTATATGTAAACTTATGTGATATTTTAAAATAAAAGATACTAGTTGAGTAGGCCTAATAAGTAGAGAATGGTATATGTAAACTTATGTGATATTTTAAAATAAAAGATACCTTAAATGCCTATAACCAACCGTTGTTAGAGGTAAATGAATAAATGAAAACAACTAATTATACAGAAGTAATTTGAGTTCTTTCAATAGGCTTTGATATTAGCAATCTAAATTAGTAACATTTAACTTTCTTTATTATGTAGGTCTACAGGGTGTTAATGAATAACACCGAAATATTTTACTTGTGTATAGAGGGGACATAGACAAACAACTTTAATTAGTAGACTTTTGCTCTGAGGATTCAATTTTTCTTGTTACAGCATAAAATCTCCCATGGCCACCACTGACTTCTAACATTTAAAAAAAATGCAAAACAAGGGAACTTCGTTGTTAACACTGTAGTTATGAAAAAAAATAACTAATACAGTGGTGGCCAGTCATGTGATTAGTCTGTAAATTTTGCAGATTTTGAAAACTCTAAATTATGATATAGCTGTTGATGAATGATTAAGAATCAGGTTTTTATCGATCACTAAGGAGGCATGAAGTCAATCTAATGAAAATTTTAATCCTATTTTGCTTAATTATCGACTTATGAGCACCAAATTTTAATGTCTTTAATGCCCTGTAGCATTCACATTGTAAGTTCTAGAGCAAAATCTCCTAATAAAAGTTTCTTGTCTATGTCCCCTCTAAACACGGGTAAAATATTTCCGTGTTATTCATTAACGCCCTGTATATACCAATAGCAGTAATCATGCATGTAAGTGACAAGTTTGTTTCTTCCTCAATCCAAGATTTTGGAAAAAAAAAAAAAAACGTGGAGTTGTGCCATTCTTGTAATGCGCAAAGCTCTTCAGTTGAGTGGTGTTGAGTTGAAATAACCAGAGTTAAAGCACAAAAGGTTAAACCAAGTGACGAAAATTCTTGCTTCTCCACCTTAGAAACATCTGAAGCACGGGTTGCACTCACTGGAAGGGTTACTTATCTTGCGCAGGAGGGGTCAAAGCATAGAGTGATTCAAAACTGTTACTTCGAAAGTAATATTTGTTTAATCATTTTATAATTATTTTTTTTAAAATCGAGAAAATATGGGAAATGATCTAACATCAACATCAGCGCCACCACCATCGTCACCTTCATCATTATCATTGACATCCACATCATAACGTGCAAAATTGTCAATGAAGTGCCAATTCCATACACTGCTTTGTACATTTCTTTATGATTTGTGTTTGTGCGAATTATCATGCAAATCAAAGCAACTGGAAGCAGCTAGGTACATTTTGAATGACGAAAAATGTAATCTTGAGAAATTCAAAGAATGCGCCAAAAAATTGAATGGACTTTTTAAAAATATTATCAGAGGCTGCTTCAGCCAATCACATATTTTACCTGGGTCCTCCTACCTCAATTCCGGGGAGCATAAGGGCCTAACGTTTCCTGACATTCGCTTCATATGTAATGGAAAGCCCCGGAAGAAAACATGAAACCTCTCCCGACCGGGAATCGAGTCCGGTACCTCCGTGTGAGGAGAGCGAACGCATCCCCTACGCCACAGCGATGGGCCATTATAAATTAAAATATTTCACAGTTATGAAACGTTAAAATCTCGAATGAATGGTATTATTAAAGAAAATAAGAGGGAAATGGTTCTAGAGGGAAAATGTTTTTTGTTGACAGATTAAAAATATTTTCTTTATTACTTGCCAGAATAGTATTTTTTAAGTACGGGAATAACGTCTGTCCGACCGTCTATAGTAGTAGTAGTGGTGGTAGTAAATGATTTATTTTGCCTAGCAGAGTTAAAGGCTATAAGGTCTGTGTGTCTGTACGCGCGATAACTCGAATACGGTTTATCAGATTTTCATGAAAATTAGTATACACACTTATAACAAACATAGAACGAACCCTATTGATTTTGGACCAAATCGGTTGACCGGTACAGGAGTAACGATCAATTGATGGTTTAGAAAAGCAAATCATCACTAGACCTATAACTTACTACAAAGCCGTAGTAAGTAACTTACTCGTTGACAAAACTGTTTTCAATTAATTGTTTATGGAAATCTTGAAATTTGGTATTCTTATAGCTTCCAAAACGATCGGATTTTTAATTTTTACCCCCAAAAATAGCGACGCAAATTTAAGGTATAATGACCTTCTTTGGAGGCTTCTAGTAGCTAAACGGTAAGTCGTATGAAAAGAACCGATTGCATCAGCAGTAACGGGTTTTGAGAGATCTACAAGTTTGGTCCTTTGACTTTTTGTCTTGGGCTATCTCCATCGGTTATACTTTAGATTCAGTTACTTTTTTAAATTTTATTTTTAAGTAAATTTCGTATATTTTCCCCACGTTATGTAATTGTTGACACGCTTAATAGGACAAATAGAATCGTAAAATTTGGCAGAAATATTACCACATACAACTGCCATAAGCGTGCAGAATTTGGTTTTTCTAGCTGCCTTATAAGTATGGGAAAACTGGCTAGATAACCGTGACGTCATTCAAATTTACGACAGTTTAGATCAGTATACTTCAACCGGTGGGTCGCTATCCAGTACCCAAAAATGGATCGTTAAAACATTTTCAGGAAGAGCTACAGAAGACATTCGAGACATATTTTCCTCAGGACTTAAGAATAGGGCGCTAGTGGATTGAAAATCCATTTTCGGTGGATGTGATGAGTGTGTCCTGAACAACGAAATGGAGAACCAATTGATCGAACTTTCATGTGACAGTGGACTAAAGTCAGCTTTCCATTAAATACGCTTGGAAATATTTTGGTCAAACGTCAGTTCAAAGAATGATTAACTTATAAAGAACTATCTTCTTTGGCCGTTTCAACTTTATTAATATTTCCAATTACGTTCTTGTGCGAAAAGGGGCTTTCAACAGAGATAAACTTAAAAACTCAAGGTAGATCTGTATTATGATTAAGGTTAATTAAATTTTTAGGGAGGGTCTTGGAAAATTACTTACTTGTGGTTCGCAAGTAAGAAATTGTTGAAGATCGCTGGCTCAGATCATCCACTTATTAACATTGATGTTGACTCACTTCCAGATGAGCTAAAAACTTTAAATTTGACAAGCTTATAGATTTTAGCTTATAACCGGAGGGGAAATTTTAAAAATTCCGACTTTTTATTTCCCCCTCAAAATAAACATCGATTTTTTTTTTGCTGCGTATTTGTACGACTTAAGATGTTTTGACAAAAATGAAGATATAATCCTATTGTTGACGTGAGGAATTTGTTATAAATTCGTTCGGTTAATATTCCACTATCCCACTTATTCTTTCACATATTCTTATCAAATGTTCTTAGAAGTCGTCTAAAACATAATAGTTTCTGAAATATGGCCTATCAACTCCATCTGACCTTTCAATTTACCTGATTCTATTATTTGGATGAAATGTCTTGGTTAACCTATTTAATTCTGGGTAACCTATAGGCTAGGTGTACATTGCTGTTACTGAAATAAAGAGTGTGGGACACCCTATCAGTTTGTTCCCTTTTCGTTTTTAAAAACCTGTAGAGAGATATTCTATTTAGGTCTAAGACGTTGACGTGAATGGGGTTCGTGAAGAAAGAACGGCTGCGTAAAAAGAAATACAAAAGCAAGCGTTTGTGCATGCATCAAGTGTAAAATATTTTGGGTTTTGCTGTTCACAATAGCATCCTCTTAGTGTCACAATAAGCGCTCTCTTAGATTGGATTAGAGCTAGCGTTCCTGACCTACTTCACGATCCAACATATTTTATTAGTAACAACATACAGTTTACGCATTCGCTCTTATTAATCCCTCAGGTTTTCGTCTTCAATCCCCAAAACGTCAAGAGGGATGCATTAGGCTACGTCATAGGTGCTGAGGAAAATCATATTCAAGTTTAATATAATTCATATTGATAGTCCTTCTTCGTTACAACAAACGACATTATTAATTCATAAACATAAAAACACTGTTCATAGTCTGTTTAATCAATAATTGTTACATTATTAACAACTCTACCACCAGTGGCGGACGCAGAATTTTTCGGGGGGGGGGGGATTTGAATAGGTAGAACGAATACTAAAAAAATTAACTTACATATATAGTTAGTTTATAAAACTGGTCACTTAGAATGCATATATAGCCTTTTTTTCAAATTTCGGGGTGGGATATATCCCCCCCATCCCCCCTGCGTCCGCCAATGTCTACCACTTTCCTTGAGGATTAATAAAATGTTTACGTGTTGTGCCATAGAAGAGTGGCCTTTTTGTAATTGTGTGTTCATTGCTTCCTAATTTCATTCACTTGCTTGCTATTTCATCGAAGTCTAAAGGCGTAGCTTGTTTTCTGGAGAATGAATTATTGGTGTGGACCCATTAGCGCAGGATTTAAAGAGAGAGGAGAAAAATCACTCAGTAGTAGAGGAAGATACTGGTATTGTAATTTGTAAGAACTAGTCTCATGAACTTGAGAAGTTCTTGTAGCATGTCATGAAGAAAACCTTCTTTCCGAAGGAAATAAAAAAGTCTGAAAATCTGTGATGTGGTGCATTTTTTATCGTGCAGTATCTAATATGTTCATGTGCAAAAATAGCCTCTCCTTGTTTAAGTTATTTCCATCAAGTTAGAGAATTCCTTTCTTTTCCTCCCTATATCAGAGCTTTAGAAAGTTTTGAAATGTGGTGCTGGAGACAGATAGAAAATATAAAGTGGATGGACATGGTGACAAACGAAGAGGTTCTGAGTAGAGTGGGTGAGAAGAAGTCAATCTTACACACAATTCGTCAGAGGAAAGCAAACTGGGTTGGGCACATTCTCAGAAGGAACTGCTTATTACATGATGTCGTAGAAGGAAGATTGGAGGGTACAACTAGACTTGGAAGAAGAAGAATTCAGCTGTTGGACGATTTAAGGGAAAAGCGGAAATATTGGATGCTGAAGGAGGAAGCAGAGGATAGACAGTTTTGGAAAACAAAATTCGCGTACCAAGTTTGAAAACCTGCCGGAAGGCAGAATACTTACTACTACTACTATCAGAACTCGTACCACAAACAATCTCTTTATTAGTTTGAACAATGGTGGGAACTGGGAAATAATATAGGCTACCTATAACTTAGCCTATATATGTTATTTGCGGTGCCGAGCAACCCCAATAATTATTTCGTGGTGCTGAAAATGCAAAACAACCCCGAAATCGGCGTCTATGGGCTACATTAATGGGCAATAGTAGCAAAATAAAATTAACTTCATAGGAGTAACTAAACTAAACTCCGTGGCGCTACATCCCTGAAGGGACAAGGCCTACCACCCGACCGCTGCGTCATCTACTATAGGAAGACGGTAGGATTGGGGGCATGTGGTCAGCATGTCGATACCCACGGCCGTTAATGGTGGTTTCCATGACCGGAGCGGCAAATTCTCTATCAAGTTGCTTCTCAATTTGAATCACGAGGCTGAATGCACCCCGTTCCAAACCTCCCTACCTCAGAAAAATCCGAGGAGGTACCGGGAATCGAACCCAGGCCGATGGATCTGTAGACGCTAACCATAAGAACTCGCCGACGGTCTCATAGGAGTAAGCTTTTATTATTATTATTAATTATTCTTATTATTATTACTTTTTCTAATAGTATTACACCGCCGGCGTGGTCTTGTGGTTAGCGTCGCTGACTACGGATCAGTCGGCCCGGGTTCGATTCCCGGTACCTCCTCTGATTTTTCTGAGGTAGGGAGGTCTGGTAGGGGTGCACTCAGCCTCGTGATCCAAAATTGAGGAGCTACTTGATAGAGAAGTAGCGGCTCCGGTCATGGAAACCACCATTAACGGCCGTGGGTGTCGGCATGCTGACCACATGCCCTCAATCCTGCCATCTGCCTATAGGTAGATGACGCAGCGGTCGGGTGGTAGGCCTTGTCCTTTCGGGGATGTCGCGCCACGGAGTTTATTATTATTATTGTTATTATTATTATTATTATTATTATTATTATTATTATTATTATTATTATTATTATTATTATTATTATTATTATTATTACTACTATATTGATAGGGCTAAAGCTGTGTCACTGTGACGGTACCCTCGAGGGTATGGAATACTTTTTATAACTCATAGTAATATTGCAGTAATTTTTACATCTAATTATATTGTCCATCCTATTACGTATAAAACCAACGTTTCTCTATAAACTTCCTATTCAATTCTGATATCGGTATGGAAGGTCGCTCTCTTCTGCCTCCTGTAACTAAATTAACCTTTTCCTGCTACTGACGTGTAAATCTGTCGTCTCAAAAAGTGTATGAAAACAGAGGTATAATATTATTAGCACAATACTTTATGTAAAAAATGTAAGGATTTTAATCCACAAACTAGGATTATCATTTATGAAAAATAGAAATTGCACCGAAATTTTTCTCATCGATTTCAATCTTAGTGCCCACAGATGATTTCACTTGATAAATGTCTTATTAACTGTAGTTACCAATTGGTTAGTAATGATATTTTCTTTATATAAGTCAAATTATTATTTGTAATGTAAATGGCTGAACTGTGCCCGAGCACGAGCGCTTGCTCATTCGGGTGGTCTTGTTTTGTATAATTGATCAAAGCCTTTTATTTTCAAAGGAAGTACATGGCAACAAAAATATTCCTGAATCTTGGGAAATTATGTACTTTTTACTGGTTTCACAATATTTCCCGGAAATACATTATTGGCCAGATTGCGGAAACTTGGTCGGAAATGTAGGAGTAAGTGAATGGTTGAGCAACGAGATATCCTCGGGACCGGGTTCAAATCCTGGTCGGAACAAGTTACCTAGGTGGTGTTTTTTTCCGGGGTTTTTCCTCACCTGTGAGACAGATGTCGGGTAACTTTAGGCCCTTGTGGTCCCCGGATATCATCTGGCCGTCATTATCATCTTCATCCCATCCTCGCCTTGTTCGGAGTGAGTGTGT
Organism: Ectobius pallidus; assembly: GCA_964059195.1. NCBI lineage: Eukaryota > Metazoa > Arthropoda > Insecta > Blattodea > Ectobiidae > Ectobius > Ectobius pallidus. The sequence continues at coordinate 82,915,306 of CAXKWD010000003.1, forward strand.
GAATGGTGGGTCTCGTGTTGTCTCGGAGGTGGCACCGGCATTGAGCTGATCATTGGGCGGGGCTAAACGTAAATTTTAATTAATATAAAAATTATTAACAAACTACCGTAATAATACTGAATTAATCTAATTATTATTGTTCTACAAAAAGTTAGTGAAATAAATTTACCTGAAAAGGTGCCAATTTTGTATGGATGCAAGAGGAGGATATTTCTAACATCTCTTGTGATGAGGTAGGCTAGGTGGTTATTTTCATTGTAATTTTAACTTTAATTGTGAGAACCTGAATCATTACACCGATAGCGGTTTTATTTGCGTAGATATTTCACTCGATCGCTCGGGAGTTAGAGCTATGGCCGCCGCGATGCAAAAACCCGCATGATTGGCCAACTCTTGCGTAAAACGCACTGTAGTTGGCTGAAGCATTTTGATAGATTGCTTTAGATATGAAAACAATTTATAGGCCTATAGGGCCTATGTTCTCCTATTTCCCCTTGTTTTATAGGTGGAAGTGAAAATGCGTAGGTTATGAGGACCCTGCGTTTCTAGTGGTTGTGAGGTGTGTATTGAGTCGTAATTAGTAGATGCAGCCCCGGCAGTTTGTTCCAATCAAAAAGCCATTACTCATCACCGCTATGAAATTTAAATGTTATGCAGACAGGACCGGTCGCAGCCCCTTGTACTCAGCAGGTGAGCTTCTCCCCTAAACCTTACTTCTCAAGAAGTGCTCCGCTTTCTCTAGCTGAATGAACATCTTCATATTATACTGCAGTTTTATTTCAGCCTTTTCCCACTATAACTTACCTCGAAATCACAGGTCTGCTGTGTTACATGGCCTGAAATCAAATGCACTACTTCAAATAGAAGATAAGAAGGGCAATAGAACACTTAAATGCTTTAAAAAATGATTGAAACTAAAATGAAAAAACGTAAGATCAGAAATCTAGGAAATCAAGGACAAGAATCACGCAAAGACTTAGCCAATATTCTGCTGTTCTAAGGAAAAAGTAATTGCAGAAATGAAAAATATGGTGTTTTTTGGTATCGTTGGAATCGTCTCGATGTTCTGCATTAAGCCTATAATACAAACTTAAAAATCTGATGTGATACACAAAACTTCTTCTACCCAATTAGTATAATATTATGTCATAATAAATAATATAGGCTACCGTTTAATGTAATATATTATGCATTTTATGAGTTTCATTTTAAGAATTTATTAAAATACATTCTTAATACCGTTGATCTCGATCAATGTAATTAAATAAATAAGATACCAGATGCTCAACAAGATATATTTTGTATCGTCTAGGCCTTTCGGTGTTACCACACCATCTTCAGGGCATCTTTTGCTGGCTTGGTGCTAGGACACAGACACATGAAACTCGTAAAATTTTGCAATGCTTCGATATCGATCAAGGATTATAAAAATCATTGTTTGTCTTCACACTGAAATATCAGTGCGATTCTGCGAAATTATTATTTTTATTCAGGCCCGAAGGAGCATTATTCTTTTGCCAAAATGACACGGGACAGCTGTACAATTTTCTTTTAAGAATAAAAAGTGATTTAACTTAGTTCAACATACTATACAAAATAATGGTAGCCTAAAGTTGTAACTTTACAACACAATTTTTACCTATGTTTACTTTAGTTAAGTGGTGCATATAAATGGTTAGGTCTATGTAGAATACTTAGATATCCCTTCAGTCCCAAGAGTCTAATGTCTTTAGTAAGGGCAGATGGGATTTTAAACTTTTTTGCAAAGTTGGTAAAGTATTTAGTAATAGGCTAGTACCTCTGACTCCTATCATAAGCCCAATCACTTTGACTGAAACTATGTTGTATTTAGATTTAAAATATTCTTCAGTGGACTGATAACAGCATATAATTGAGAATGCACACCGCCAGCCATTGTTTAATACAGCCTATAGACTACTTTGGCCTTTTGGACATCCATTATTTGAAAGTGATGACTAATAATTAATACTGTAGATACGACCTAAATTCGAAAGCCAAATTGCCATAACTTCATAGACCTATCCGTCATACAAAATGAGATATTGTATTTCGCGTAAACGAAACAAAAAAACTGTCCCTACATTTCACGGCTTCGTTTTACTAAAATCTATTATCGTACCATTAGATGTCTGGAAGTGTCATTCTGCCAAAATTAAGAAATGTGACGTTTTTGTTGTTGCATGAAGTCGTGTATAATGGACTTTTGTTTATTATAATATACTGCAAATATACTCGCCAAGAAATTTCAACGTGAGTGAGCACATAAATAAGTTCTTGGTATTCTTGAGTAAGCTGGATCATGCTTTCTTTGCTTGCAATACGTCGTAAATATTGACTAACTCATGTTCGCATAAATACGATTAGACTAAGGCATTCTCATTTCAACTTTATTTGAAAACACGTCACTGCTGAATAATAATTTGAGGGTTTGACGTCTTTCTGTAAAGTAAGTATATAACTTATATTCCAGCACCCTTACCATCAGGATTCTCAAGCACACGGGTAGTTTCTAAACCAAGGCATAAGGAGAAGGCAGGACTACGTATAATCGCGTTTTATAATTACTCAGTGATAAAGTGTCCCCAGCTGAAGGGTTGCTCCATTATAATGTCGTATACGTCGACAAAAAGCCATCTTGAAATTGCTTGTTGTATAGATTTAGAACTGGTTTTTGTGTCACACAAATTATTTATAACAGTACAGCGATTGTTAAGAGTCAAGAACCTTCATTTCCACGCGATCAAGTGGCAAAACCACGTCTCAACAATGAATGAACAACCGCCATTTTATGTCAAATAAAAAATAGAGCAATCAAGTGGGGCGATGCGAACGTTTAAGAGCTCAAGATGTCTGGCCTCCCCACTCCTCACAGGAGATGTCTGCATTAGTTCACACGGAAGGGCTGAATATTCATTGCATTCTTAATCAACATGCATAACTTGAACTGGCAGGGTCTTGGTGGAAACCGAATTGTCAAATTGATATTTATATTGCATATAAAGGTTACCTGCCACATGTAATTTACGAATGATAAATTATCTCAGGTTTAACCACGAGTTATTGTGAATTGCATGCTAATTTTCCTTTCCAGCGAAACTATATCATCTGGGTTTTCAGGACCTCGAAGGGCGTGTAATAGGCTACTTCACCGTCAAATGTGAGAAATAATAATAATAATAATAATAATAATAATAATCATAATAATATTATTAATAATAATAATAATAATAATAATAATATGATTACAGTATTATGTTGATTATCGGCATCTGAGATAGTAAGAGATCTTGGCAACTTCATGTAACAGAAAATATAGACGATTACTGATAAGGCAGTTATTTAACCCTTAATTTCATAAATTGGTATCATTAAAAAATAATATTGTAGGGGTAAAATATGCTAAATGAAGGTTATTTAACGTAATAACATCATAAAAGAATTCTCAACTCTTGACAGCCTAGAAAGGCATAGGCATAGACTACTTACAGTAAATATTTATCATGCATTCTGTAAAATTGAAACAATTTATATTATTGGTTTACTTGTATTATGTATTATTAATCCTTATTTCTTTAGGATTATTTTATTTTGCCGTATTTTTTTTAATTCAGCTGTATTTATACTCCTTTCAGCTACGAGGCCATTTCAGGAGTTAGGGATCTGTGTCTGTACAGTAGGCCATGGAACTATTGTCAATTATTTTCTATTATCGGTGTATTTATGGAGTACATTTCAACTTATATTAATAATTTAAATGAGTATGATATACGATCAAATAGTGAGGATGATTCATGGTATATAAATATATCTAATTCGGGATTTGCCTTTACGGCTGGGGAAACTATGCAGAAACCCTGTCAACACATTGATTACCCAACTAGACTAATATTTTCGGAATTTAATGTTTTAAGTTTGGACCAAATTTACAAATTTTCTATATTAAAATATTTTCACAAACATCGTATAAAATACTCTTCCAGTGATCATATCTACAAAACTAGACGAAATACTAATTTACTCCTATTAGAACCCAAATGTCTCACATCGGCAGGATTAAAGCATAGCATTAATTTTGGACCGCGCTTCTATAACTCAATTATCAGAAAAAATCCTGATCTCTCAGCATACTCCACTGTTAAATTTAATAGATATGTAAAGAATTTTTTGTAATTTTTTAGCTTTTAAGTAATTTTTGTTTCACTCCTTTTATGTATTTATGTTTTTATGTTTTAATGTTTTTGTTTTACTTTCTTTTTTAGTTAAGCACATTATACACTCTATTTCTTTGTCTCTCCTCTTTCTTCACTTTGATATTTTTGAAACGGCACCCGAGCACGAGCAGTCTTGCTCATTCGGGTGTATTACTAAATGTAATACCTCTTGTAATATCTCTTGTAATAAATAAATAAAAAAAAAAAAAAAAAAAAATTGACCGGCCACGGGACTTGAATCTGGGACCTCCCGAACGCGAGTCCACAACGTTACGATCTCAGCCACCTCGCTCGGTTATTTGTTAATCACTAGGGACCGGATTTTTAGGTTTTTAAAAACACTGTTTTAGGTTTTCCATTAGGTGAAATAGTTTTTTTAGGTTTTTTGTCCAGAATATCGTTTTTCGGTAGAATAATTGGTTTAATGAATTTGAATGTGCTACATAGGATTGAATACATAATACTTGTAAAGTTTAACTTAACAAAATTGAATTAAATTTGTGTAAACTTGCTTTAGGACGATATTAAAGAATTGAAGAAAGAAAGCATAAACAATAAAAATAAGCAGTGAAAATAAGATTGCCTCACATATCCTGGTTACAGTATATCACTAAATATCTTTCAAGATTCTCAACTGTGAAGTTCTTCCTGTTATCTCTTAGAATACATTTGAAGGCAGAAAATGTCCTTTCAACCTCGCATGACATCAACAATGGTTGTTCGTACGAATATTTTAAAAGGAATACGCAGGTACTCTTACACTTCCTCTCTTGATACTGTCATCCTAGACGACATTGAGTTGAACGAAACGCTGTTGGTATTAATTTCAACCCGACAAAAATTGTCTCTCCGCAAAATTTCTCAACTGACAAACAAAAAAGACAAAAGAAGTAGCATAATTAGACAATTTAGGTTTTACATCCCGTTTAGGTACATTTAGGTTTTTATACCCCATTTAGGTATTTTTTAGGTGCCACAGAATCAATGTGGGTGAATCCTATGGACATGATTCGAAAAAGTGTATAATCGCTTTTTGTTTTGGAAGTAAGGAAAAAAATAGGTAAAAACCTAAGAATCCGGTCCCTATTAATCACTGTGTCATGCAACTATAAGTGCTTTGCAGCATGCTTAGTCGTTGTAGGTCTAGGCTACATGTAATGTACGAATTACCCCGGAATTGAACCTTGGACACTTACCAAGATAGAAGAAGAATGTCAACATACAGCTATAGTTTGGTGCATTCTAAGTTATAAGAACCTAAAAATCCGTTCCCTAATCATCACCCAATGATAACGATGAAGTCCACTCGCAGCCTCACACTTTATTAACACTCTTCCCTTTAATGTTAGGCTATGTTAGCAGAGATGTAGGCTTATATTCATGAAACTACAGAATATTGTTTCTATTGAATATTACACGAGAATATGTTAGGAGAAAAATTTCTCCGCCCTTTGACCTTCGGCTCCGTCTTTGAAAGTTCCATTTTACGGGCTGAGCCCTTTCAGGTAAAGAAAAAAGTGCTAGTGCATTATATAGGCCTATATTATAAGGACATCCCCCAGATGTCAGTGTAGTTCTCTTCCCTTTCGTACAAATTAATAATTATCAATTTCCTTTATTTTAACCACTACAATTACGAGTATAGTGCAGTTACTCATTGGATGGCCAGTCGGCTTCAAAGGTTTCGGTGTTTCTTTATGTTAATTGATCTGACTAAATAGGTCTTGGGCTTCCGCTATCCAAAACAAAAGCAACGTTGCAATATTCTCTCATTGTTATCACTGACCTCAGTTCTTCCTTCGCTTTATTCAATTCACACGTGTTATTGTTTACTGTAACTATATCTTGCAACAACGCATTCACCCCACGCGGAGTAGACGAGTAGCTGTCAAAATCGCCACAGGACATTCTTAGATTTTGATTGGCTGGGGTAACTAGCTGATTGGTGCGGTAAAACAAAGAACATGGGTTGAGCTGTCGGCAAACTTTTCCTCCTAACGAAAGGAAGCCGCCTGGGTATGCAATGAGTAACTGGACTATACTATTATTCCTACAACTACTATTATCGTGTACAATTTGCAATTCAAATTAACATAAATAACTATTTCGGCAATGAAGATTTGGTTCATATACTAGATTCAGACAGTATGATAAGACATAAACTAAGCTAACACAATATTTATTTTCGTTCAAAACGTTACTTACAACCTTAATTTCTTGCCATTCATTCAAAGTCTGCAATTCCTTCATAGCGACGGATTTGTTAATATCACTTCATTATTTTCCTTTCTTATAACTTCAAGAGATATAGGTCTATGTTATATTTCTTTACAAACAGGTCAATCTTTACGCAATTGTTTCTGTGATTTGTTGTAAAACAAATTATTGCCAACCAAAAGAAGAGCTTAACAGGTTCATACGAATAACAAATCTCGCTAACGCTCGTTTTGTTAACTTGGTGCTCGCATGTTAAGTTCTATATAACGGTCTAATAGTTATCCGAGTTAGGAATAAAGTACTAAGTTAGGCCGATATGTTTACCGGCTGGCCCAATCAGAGAACTTGAATGCAGGCCGCATCGGGTGTGTCTAGTGTAGCCTACAGTATGTCCGGGTTTGCATAATTTTTCCTTCTGAAGCAGGTGATGAACAGCGAAACCGCACAGGTATTGTTATTCTAAACTCATACAAGTAATTAAATGAGGCTGTGCACAATCACAATGCATGGACTTGTCATCGCCATGTCAAGGAAACTAACCGCAAACATGACTTATGTTACAGTGAGTAACTTATTAACAATGGATCTGCCACATTTATCCTGGTCGATTTTTTATAATAACTTACGTTAGAGGCTATTCACTGATCTCCAGCCATTCTTGAAGCAGTCCGTCGAGATACTTTAACGAGGATTCTATAAGTGATTTGATTACAGTATTTTCACGTCACTAGTCTACTTCAAATTCCCTTTTGGGTATCTGTTTCTAGGAATTTTAATGTAAACGAATGTCCCATGTTTTCCAAATTCTGTATCTATAGCATAGGTGAGCAACTGAGGGGAAACGTTTTAGTCCCCACCCCTTGCTGTGACGTAAGAAACCTGTTCTTCATGTTCAGTGTCACATCGAAACTGCTTTATGCTGACGTCAAGGGCGGCTGTAGTGGGAGAAATTCCCCTACCGCACAGTGACACAATGTGCACCAGTTGCGCACCCATGATCTAGAGTGACGCAATTCAAAAACAATTTTTCAGTAGAGTTGGAAAACAAAATATTTCTTCCATTTTCTTTATTTTCGCAAACTTTTCATATTGATCTGTCACATATTTTTGACTTACAGACTAGTATTCACTCTTATCAGACTGATGGTATCGTAAGCTCTCTCCTTAATTACAGTAGTAGGTTAAAACTTTGGGAGGCTTTTGATATTTTAACTCTGAATAAATGTCTCACTTCTTGAACTTACATTCTCCATTTTCCTCAGTTTAAAAGTGAAAATTTATGAAAAAAAACATAGTGCATCTGGGTTGTTAACAATAGCCTGTCTTAAATTAACAAAGTCTTGCATTGTCCGAGTCTTTCTGTTTACTTATTCCATCCAATAATTTTGTTACATTTTATATTTTTACTAGTTTCTTCTTATAAAACCCCAATAGGCCTATACAGTTAAACAAAATGTACGATATTTTAAGTAGCCTATTGAATATATATACATTTTAGAACTAAAAATATGTTGGAATCTCACAACCAGAAAAATAAAAGTAAGCTCAAATGAACAGAAAATATCAGAAAATATAGTGTATATAAGTTCATATGTACTGACAAAATTTACAAATAGGTCTGCCGTCCTTCAGTACTTGGGAAGTCCTCTTCTATTTCAACATGAGGCAAATTACTGAAGTAATTTTTATATTCCACTGGAATCACCTGGACCAGAATATCCGCTAAATGCCTAGCGACATTCAAGGTTAGCAGGGAATGTATTGAAATTTGTTCTAGTGTCGACAGAATTGCTTGAATTGAGAAATAATTTCACGTAATTTGCATTGCTTGTGAAAACAAACGTTTCCGTTACATCTCTTACATTTATTTACGTATCACAAGGCTCTGAAATCAGCTACAAGAGTCGGCCCGCTTTTTTCCCCCTACCTGTATATAATCGCATTTCTGTTCTGTTTCGCACTGTTGTCAGTTCACATAGGCCTAGTTAATAACTGTATTTTACTATTTAAAAGATTTTGTCTGCCCATGCTGCGAAACAAAATGACATTAAATGTGTTCCTCTCCCCTCCCGTGCTTATCCCACAGTATATTCCAAGATATTCCTGCAGTAGGACTGGACATTGTAGACTATAGTTTAATGTCTAAAATTATTGCGTTCCGATCCAAATGTTATCACATTGTAAAATGTACATCTTTTAATCCATAGACCAACAATTACTATGTTCTCATACAGAATTCAGATCAATCTACGTTCCAATACAATCCCGTTTTCATGCAAAACTTTCGACCCGAAATTGAAAACAACGTTTCCGAGGGAATCCACAGAATGCGCTAGCCCAAATTCCACTACCAATGAAACCCTGATCGCCATACACAAGAACATCGCGAGGACATTGAGGACCAATGGAATGTCTGATTAGCGTATTGAGAATAGTAGTGTTTTCTTGGCGTTTGTGTACGATCTCAGTCCGATCCGATCCTGCTTTTAAGGGGATTGACTTTGAGACAGATCGATCTAAATTCCCATTTTCATTACAATATCAATATTCTGATCGATCTGAATGGCATGAAAACGTTTTACATACAAAGCGATTAAAGGAAGGTGCTGTAATTTCCTACATTAGTTTACTGTGGGTTCCTCCTCTTGCTTTAAAATGAATAGAAACATTAAACAAATATATACAACTAAGCAGTGATCCTGTCAGCTTACCCAATAAGCTTTTGCAGAAAATAAAATAGATATTAGACTATAGCAATTTACATTCCCCGAAATCAAATAGACTGTAGTTATTCACGGCAAAAATTCACTACTCACTACCATTTTGAAATTTGAGACACTTCACAAGAACTGTGGATCTATTCTCTGTACATGTTACATACTGGTTTTTTTTGTACATACGCAGCAGAATCTTTTAGGCCTATTTACGCGTCCCATGTGATGTCAAGTTGGGAAGAGGAATCTGGAACACTAGAGCTAGACTGGATATCTAAACCACATGATAATATCTCTGAGTTTCCTAATTTGAGAAGTTAAGAAAAAATATAATTATAATTACATAAGTAAGGTAATCTGACTAGCCAAGAATAATATTTATTGATCATCACAGTAGTAAAATATAAAAGGATGACATTGGTTCTCTTTTAAGCTATGCGCTATATTTATTAAAGCAATTTTAAGGAGTATGAGGTGGACACTTATTTTAAATTTGCTACATATTAATTACCCTCATAGATCAGTCATGAAATTTGTCAACCAAAGTTATGAAGTTACACACAATTATGAAGCAATTCTGTTTTAATAAAACAGTATTGTCTGGGATAACCAATACACTCTACTCAGCACGGGTTTCAACCAATCAAAGACAAGAACTATGAGAAAATATAACGAAACTGAACTTTCGTTTCTTCTCTTGTAAATATAAAAATCTAAAGTAGGATTTGCTTCATTATGGCTCTAAATATGAATGGCATTAATATAAACCTCTTAGTTCTATTAAATAACTTAAGTCGGACTAACTTCCTTGTGGCTTTGTGACTTGCATGGGACACATTGGAAGATTTCAAATCTGTAATAATCCCAATTTTGAAAAACAAATATCTTCCTCTTCTCTAGCACTGAGCTGCAAATAAAGTTGCACTACAATCTACAATCAATATAATATATCGATTGTCCCACCATAGGCTATATCGTTCATAATGACACAAACAGCGATGTGTTTTTATACAATTTCGTAGTTTAAATAACATTCGTTACATGTTTAATTCTGTGAGTGTTCAATATTTTTTTTTTCAATTGTTTTATTCGTTCATTATATCATTACATGATATGGGATACGTCATACAATTCTAATAGATTAATTTAACTTCATGAATATAATAAATACACATACAATTTACCCATCTAATAACACAACAAATATTCATGTACAGAATAGTACGATTCATGACATAGGTAAGCAGATAATTGAGTCTTGAATTTGGTAAAATTTTCAATTTCTTTAATTTTGGTAGGTAATTTATTGAAGAGTTGTATTCCATTATGTGTGAGAGAATTTTCAAGTAATTTTGTATTGTGACTGATTAAGGCTAAATTCGATTTTCCTCTTGTATTATGAGAATGTAGGCCTATTACTGAATTTGTTTTGAATTTATTAATGAACGATTTTACGGGCAAAATAACATAGAATATGTACATACATGGTAACGTCATAATGCTTAACTTTTTGAAATAATACAGATTATTCGTACTACTCTTTTTTGTACCCTGAAAACTCTATTGGAAATCTTCATCCCCCCCCCCCCAATAGTCACAGTAAATATAACTCAAGGTCCAGGTTCTCCCAATATAAATTGGGACCTCTGCTATGGTTATATATTTTACTTGCACTCAAAAAGCACTCACTTTACAAAGTAGCGCTTTTCAAAATCCGATATAGGACTATTTGGAAATGAAAACTATAATAACATTATTCTTTGTCCAGTCGGTCAGGTATAGAGAGAAGAAGTGAAGAGGTTATTAGAAGATGTGTGGAGTAAGACATAAGGAGGACCATGTATCATTGCCGGGATTACTGGATCCCTGCACGCGCGGGGAAGGGGGAAGCAAAGAGGAGGGAGAGTCTGTCCTCACCTGGCGCGCTTGCATTTGTCTTCATTTGCTCGCACTTTGTTGCAACTTGTCTCGTACAACAGGGCGCTTCACCAAACTGGTTCCCATCGTGATCAGATAACATTCAAGTGCAAGTTTACAGACAAATACCTCAACATTTAATCTAGCAAATATCGCATTTGTTACACTATTGTTAATACCCAAGCTAGCGGCCTACTTACCCTGTTCTGTACATTTGCCAACAAACCTGCCCTCCTTGAATCACCTTTCTTTCTTTTTATACAAATTTTGAATGCAAACATAAAAACATTTCCACGTCAAACCGGTATTTAGGTAAGCTGAATGTTCGTTTAGCGTTGCTCATTTAGCAGAATGCTGACTAGGCCTATATTAGATCCAAATAGGCTATATGAAGAAAACCCTGACTCTGTTGTTTCTTGTTGTTTATCTGTATGATTTTCAAAATTAGCAAATATATGTATATTTTTATATAGATATGTTTATTTAGAATTCGTGTTGCCTTGAGTGGGTCCCCCTCGATAACGCTGTATTTTTCGGGGGGGGGGGCCTTCAATAAAACTACTTGCAATAATTTGTTACAAGGTATTGTGTGTCAGAGTTGAAGCTCCCCGTCTCTGCTGACTCAGCTACTACCTCTAGTAGACCATGGGCTACCAATATGAAACCCTCCCCCCCCGTGGGAATTTCCGACACATATATTTTTTTGTTGGTATTGTCATCTAGTTTAAGATTTTAGTTGTTTGCCCCTTATTAATTACAGCATTTAGCCGGAAACCCCGGAAACCCCGGAAATCCGCAGAAAATGAATTTGTTTTAATTTTTCATTGTTCTTTGCTCCTAATATTCCCAGGGAATTTCTGACTCACACATTTTTGTTGGTATTGGCATCTAGTTTAATGTTTCAGTTGTTTGCCCCTTACAAAATACAACATATCCCCGGAAAACCCGGAAAACCACGTATATACGGAGAAAATTACTATGTTTTATTTTTTAAATCTTTGTTCTTTGCACCTAATATTCAAAGGAAATTTCTGACTTACATGTTTTTTTGTTGGCATTACCATCTAGATTAAGGTTTCAGTTGTTTGCTCCTTATCAATTACAGTATATCCCCGGAAAACACCGAAAACCACGGAAATCCGGAGAAAGGGACTTCGTTTTATTTTTTTAAATTCTTCGTTCTTTGCTCCTAGTATTCAAATGGAATTGGTGAATCATATGTTTTTGTGTGGTATTCCCATATAGATTAAGGTTCCAGTTGTTTGCCCCTTACCAATTACAGCATATCCCCGGAAACCCCGGAAAACCACGTATACACGGAGAAAATTACTATGTATTATTTTTTAAATCTTTGTTCTTTGCTCCTAATATTCTAAGGGAATTTCTGATTCGTATGTTTTTTGTTGGTATTGCCATCTAGATTAAGGTTTCAGTTGTTTGCCCCTTATGAATTATAGCATATCTCCAGAAAATTCCGGAAACCACGGAAATCCGGAGGAATTTACTTTTTAAAAATATCTTTAAAATCTTTGTTCTTTGCTCCTAATATTCCCAGGGAATTTCTGAATCACATAATTTTTGTTGGTATTGCCATCTAGTTTAAGGTTTAAGTTGTTTTCCCCTTATCAATTACAGCATATCCACGTAAACCCTGGAAACCACGAAAATCCGCAGAAAATGAGATTGTTTAAATTTTTTTTTTTAAATCTTTGCTCTTTGATACTAATATTCCCAGGGAATTTCTGAATCACATAATTTTTGTTGCTATTGCCATATAGTTTAAGGTTTCAGTTGTTTTCCCCTTACCAATTACAGCATGACAAAGAATACTGGAAAAAATCCTGATGCTGAAGGGATGAAGGTATTGAAAACCTGGCAGAACACACTTCATATTCTAATTTGACATCTGTGAATGATAATTTATCTTACCAAACCTTCCACAGTCACTACCAAACTTTCTTGACTGAAGTTAGAGAAGGGACATTCGGTAAAACAGCACAATTTTGGAATGGTAATATGGACAGTGTCATTGATTTTGAGATTTCAGCGAGCAACTAAAGAAAACAACTTTGACTTACACTTGGCATGTTTAGAAGATATGATTCCCCTTTTCTTTGCATGTGACCATCACAATTATGGCAGATATCTCGTAGTCCACATACTCACCCTTTTGTACCTGCAAAGGACACACCTGAAGCAGAAGAATTATTTCGCAATAACGGTTACGGTGACCGTAGATCACAAGTTCCGAGTTCTAGAAATTCTGTGGATTTCCGTGGTTTTCCGTGGTTTTCCGGGTTTTACGGGGATATGCTGTAATTGATAATGGGCAAACAGCTGAAACCTTAATCTAGATTACAATGCCAAAAAAAAAAAAAAAATATGTAAGTAAGAAGTTCCCTGGGAATATTAGGATCAAAGAACAAGTGTTTTTAAAAAATTAAAACGAACTTATTTTCTTCGGATTTTTGAGGTTTCCGGAGTTTTCCGCGGATATGCTGTAATTGATAAGGGGCAAACAACTGAAACCTTAATATACATGGCAATACCAACACAAAACCATATGAGTCACCAATTCCCTTTGAATACTAGGAGCAAAGAACTAAGATTTAAAAAATTAAAACAAAGTCATTTTCTCCGGGCTTCCGTGGTTTTCGGAGTTTTCTGGGGATTTGCTGTAATTGATAAGGGGCAAACAACTGAAACCTTAATCTACATGGCAATACAGACACAAAACCATATGCGTCACCAATTCCCTTTGAATACAAGAAGTAAAGAACTAAGATTAAAAAATAAATAAAACTAAGTAATTTTCTCCGGGTTTCCGTGGTTTTCGGAGTTTTCTGGGGATTTGCTGTAATTGATAAGGGGCAAAGAACTGAAACCTTAATCTGGATGGCAATACCAACAAAAGAACATATGATTCAGAAATTTCCTTTGAATATTAGAAGCAAAGAACAAAGATTTAAAAAATAAAACATTGTCATTTTCTCCGTATAAAAGTGGTTTTTCGGGTTTTCCGGGGATATGTTGTAATTTGTAAGGGTCAAACAACTGAAAACTTAAACCAGATGACAATACCAACAAAAAATATGTGAGTCAGAAATTCCCTGGGCATATTAGGAGCAAAGAACAAAGAAAAATTAAATCAAACTCATTTTCTCCAGATTTCCGTAGTTTTCCGGGGTTTCCGGGTAAATGCTGTAATTGATAAGGAGCAAACAACTAAAGACTTAAACTAGATGGTAATACCAACAAAAAATATGTGAGCCAGAAATTCCCTGGGCATATTAGGAGCAAAGAACAAAGAAAAATTAAATCAAACTCATTTTCTCCAGATTTCCGTAGTTTTCCGGGGTTTGCGGGTAAATGGTGTAATTGATAAGGAGCAAAGAACTAAAGACTTAAACTAGATGGTAATACCAACAAAAAATATGTGAGCCAGAAATTCCCTGGGCATATTAGGAGCAAAGAACAAAGAAAAATTAAAACAAACTCATTTTCTCCGGATTTCCGGGGTTTCCGGGTAAATGCTGTAATTCATAAGGGGCAAACAACTGAAAACTGAAACTAGATGGCAATACCAACAAAAAATATATGTGTCGGAAATTCCCACGGGGGGGGGGGGATGGGGGGTATACAGTAGCCTACGCTCTATAGGCTGCATTGTGTTGATACACTGTAATCTGATAAGATATTACACATTCCGTATGGTGGACATAATTATTATCTCCAGTTCAATGAGTAATGATTAGTTTATAACTATACTGTCAATTGGCCTAATCCTTCTGGTGGCACTATGGCCCTGGGGTCGACTCAGCCTCTAACAGAAATGAGTACCAGGAGCAATCCTGGGGTAAAAACGGCCGGTGCGTAAGGCTGACAACCCACCACCTTCATGTGCCGAATGTCCAAAATCTAGGAGCCTCAACCTCCTGGAACCCTCTGGGCCTCCATGGCCTGTGTAGGGATCACTCTACCTGTATTGTTAACCCAATAAAATGTCAATTCTATCTATCATAACCACTGCCTTCTAAACTGTATTAATCAACATAATTAATACAATGAACAATATTAAACAATAGGCTATTATCAAACACCGTTTGCTCATTTCTTCTGTTCTTTTGCAATCGAAACTTCCCATTCCTTTTTAATTTTATACAATAATAGCCCCACACTTCTTACATCGATTTTAATGTTTTTGTTTATTATTCTGCTATGTATGATGTTCGGATGAGTTTTTAATATTTCGTTATTTAGATATTTCCTTCTCCAATTTTATGTTTTTGGGCACTCTAATATTATATGCTGGGCAACTTCTATCCCCTTGCGTAGTGGGCATCTACCTTTTTCATAGTTTTTCCTAAATCCTCTAAGTTTCCAAACTCCTAATCTCCACCAGGCCCATCCCATAATTTCCCTTTGTGAACATTTAGTTATATAATCCTCCTTGCCCCATCTCTTTTTCATTTCCACATAGGATACCAGTGATATTTTTTCTCTCATTATTACGCCACTAGCAGGATTGTTGTCATCTTTTTTACTCTGGTCGGTTACCGCTTTATAATACAGTGGAATTTTTCTTTTTCTTTGAATGTCCTGTAAATAATTCTTAAATTTACTATAAAGATTTCCGTATTCTATAATATAACCTACCCATACAATGTGGGACTGTGAAATATAAGCTCTGCCGATTTGTTGTATTAAATTTATTTGTTTTTATTTTTATCAAAATTTATTTTGCTTTAAGTGATCTAATTTGTTTTATTAAATGGAAGTTATTGTTTTGAATTCTTTTGCTTGTGATGACTATATTAATTCATTGCTAAAACCCATTTTACGTTTGGTTAATGTTATTTCTTTTTTAACGTAGAAGATTGAAACTAAGATTTGGACAAGTCGAATTTTATAGGTTGCTTCTACTTTTCATGCATCGTATTCTGAAAATATCTAAATCTGAATTTTTTCGAAGAAGGCCTACTAATTAAGGTCTTTTTATTTTAACTTACCGCACACCCAGTGAGACACGGGTCATTGTAAAGACTAGGTCTACATTCTATATTTAGAATCGTGTCTTAATAAACCAGAGTATAAAAGATTTACAGACCCCCCCCCAAAAGCGATATTTATTTTTTATTGCAATTTTTAAAAAATTGAAATTTAGATAGGCCCTACCATATTTCAGTCGAATATGGGCCTAATTTGTCATCCAGTCTGCCTACAATGCATATGGTACGGATAGAGAAAGCAGAAATTATAGTCTTGATTGAAGTTCAGTAATTCTTCTTCCTCTTTCAGCTATTAATTCTGTTATGATTAGCTATTACAATGATGTTATTATGCCTAGGTAGGGTTACCAGATGTAAACAATTAAAAGCAGGATTTTTTTGTAAACAATCCTAATTTTTTCAGAATAAGCCGGACATGATACTAATATTTAAATTACGCATAAGTGGAGATTTAATGGAAATCTTATAGATATACTTGATATCACATAGGCTACACTAAAGAAGTTCACTTCATGAGCTGCAGCTCATAAGCTTACAGGAATTACGCTATCGATTATTTAAAACTGCTTCCATATTTTATGATCCTACTAGATCACGTAGGCCTATACCATAGAATCAAGGTGATCGAATGATGTTCTTTGGTCATTAGCGGTCATAACTCGTTATGTGAATTTGGAATCTATTTAAAATGAACTGTAAAGCATCACTTAGGTTAATAGCCTATGTACAGTAGCATTAAAACGCAGGACAATGTTTGATGTTCTACATTTCCAGGCCGGACGCCGGACACACACGCAAAAAGCAGGACTTGTTGGTGAAATATTAATCAGTTGGAAAAAATTCAAAAGAGGTTTCTCAGACACCTATGTTATAGACCTCATAATGAATTAGTCTATGCCTATATTCAGAATATTCCTTATAGGGTAGTCCCATTAAATGAATTCAGGTTGATGCCAGTCTCCAATAGTTGCTGCACAAGTATTCCTATATAAACTTGTAAATGGCCTGTTATACAATGAATGATCACTTATTACAATACATTTTAATGTCAGTAAAACAAATTTCAGAAAACGTCAATTATTCATTTTGGGACTCCTAAAACATCTTCGCATATAAATTCCCCTGTTCTGAGGTTACGCTCCAAATACAATGCACTCTTAGCTACGATAGATGGATCGTAGTTTCATTTATAAATACTTTAAGAAAAAGTTGAATGTAGGAGTTTTTTTGCATGTGGTTTTTACTAATATTATTATTTATGATTATAATTTGTACGTTTTCCAAATTGTATAGTCTTTTCTTTAATAATTATTTACTTATTTATATGTTTGATTGTTTTTAATCTTAGCCTTAGTTTTAGTTTACTCTTTGTTTAGTTTGTTTGTTATCACTTTAGTTATAGTTTAGTTATGGCATATTTCAATTTGTATATATAATGTATATGTAGCTACTATAATTGGAGCATTATTCTCTTGTAGCACAAAAATAAATAAATCGATCTGTAAATCCGGACCCTGTGCATAGGTATCCTAGCGCTGGTATACTCGATGAGGAACTTCGAAGTCGGTAACATTCGTTATCTTGTGCCAGACCATTGAGTGTTTAGGTTTTTATACACGGCCACTGAAGATTATATTGGGCAGCTGCTCGCTCATCCGAGTATTGGTCAAGCTGAAGTCTGTTTCCAGGATTCAGCTCATATATCAAACATTGTGTGGTACCACAGGACTGTTTGTTGCCATACAATACATGTCTCTTGTTACTTAGAACGCTTATCTCCAGTGGAACCCCAGCAGATGTCTACACGTGTCTGAAAAAAAAAGATTATTCCATAATGAGGTACGCCGTAGGTTGAGGCTCTGCGTTAAAAGCCGGAAGGTCGTAGGTTCGATCCCCGATTATGTCATTGGAATTTTTCCATTTGACATATTCTTTCTGGTGGAACTGTAGCTGTGGGAATGACAGAATTGGTTGTTCATATTCAGAAAACGTTGACAGGTGTTCGGAAGTCGTTGCTTGGTTTTGAAAAAAGTAACTTCAATTTCGAAAACGGTAATTAACTCTATGTGGAAAAGTAAAAATTTGCATAGAAAACAACTTACATGTCTCATGTTGACTCAAAACAAAATAGGCCTTAATGCCTATTTTGGTTATTCTATATTTCGGGGTACGCAATGGTGCAGTTGGTTGAGACTCAAAGTCGCGCGCTCACTTCCCGATGAGGACACTGGCCCTGGAGATGGACTCAGTTTCTAACAGAAATGATTTCTGAGATCAATTCTTATCACCTTCATTTGCCGAAAATCTAAAAGTCTGGTAGCGTTAATATGGACCTTTAATGGGCCATTCAGATAGAAACTTAACCGTAAACTTAAACGCAAACTTTAGCACGGCATTGAGCATTCGCAATGAAAACTTAAACGTAGATAACAACCAATCACAAACGAGAACGTGAACAGCTGATAAAATGGCTGCAGCAGACGAAAATACTTTCATGTTTCTATTAAACATGTGTAGGCCATTAAAAATTTAAATCATACAAACGTATGCAGATATATAAACATTAACAGAATATTATATATGGGCTGTAGTTCATTTCTTGGGGAATAATGTTCATATATTTTCCTCCAATGCCGCATCTTTATATAATGGATGCCATTATCATAATGACGAGTTTCTCATTCATAGACGCCATCTCTTGGCTACTTCCACTTCCGTCTTCTGTTCTGTTCTCTGATTGGTTGTATCGTTATTTTTCGCATAAACATAACGCAGAAGCTTGGCGTTTGCAAGGTTCTACGTTACGTTTAATTTTACGTTTAAGTTTCACGTTTACGTGATGCATTGTGAAAGGTCACATTGAAAAACATGGCCCCAAACTTTTAAGTTTACGTTACGTTTACGGTAAATTTTCTATCTGAATGGCCCATTAGGGTCTTCACGTCCTGTATAGAGGATACTTTACTTTCATATTCCACATTTAACTATAGGATAATATGCTACAGTAAGTTTTGACCACCGAGCCGGATGGCTCAGGTGCTAGAGTGTGGGCTCCCATTTGGAAAGTTCCGGGTTTAAATCCAGTGACCGGCCAGTTTGACTTGGGATGTTACATGATTTCTCCAGTCGCAAAGGAAAATGCCGTAGTGGTATTTACTTACCATGATTCATCGCCGCATTAAAATTGAATGACAGTCAAAGTAAACATGCCATTACATAACTGTATATAATGGAATTTCTATTAACGGTGAAACGCGAACTCAATGAACAAAGTAGTGCTCAGGATATACACGAATATAATACAAGATCGAACTACCTCTTAATAGAACCGCCAGTAAGATTATCTAAGACTAAAAATTAATTTCATGCTATGTCTTTAAAACTTTTTAAATAAATTATCTCATCTCGTTCATGACATTAGCTTACCAAGATTCAGAACCAGCCTACGGAGATGGATAACTGAAAACCCATTTTATAAAGTAGGCCTAGATGAATTCTATGAGCAAGTAGGAACCCTGCTATTTTAATCTATTTTAATCTGTTTAATTTTATTGTTACTTTGATTATACCATTACATACGTTTTGTATGTTTACGGTTGTATGGAATAAATCAAAATCGAACGACAATAGTAATAAAGTGAGTACACTCTTAGCAGTGTTAAGTGCAACTGTATAAACAGCATCCTATTCCTAAGGGCTGATGATGGCATAATGTATGCCGAAATGCATACCTGCAATGAATTTAACGAGAGAAACAATGATTTTTATACTTTTAATTATTGTAGTATTTTATGTAAGTGGCGCATAAGCTAATTTTAGTGTTTAAGTTCTTGACATTGAATTTAATAGCCTACGTAATGATTTTACTACTGACTATGTACAACAACTATGTAGCCCATCTATTAGACTGTATAAAGTGCGATGTCCGAAGCCCCGAAGCATTTTGATTGGCTCTCGACGACAGCCAATCAGCGGTCGAGCTACCACAAGCCTACAATTTGTTTTCATTTTTTTCATTTTATTTTTATTATATACACCATCAAAGATAAATCAAAAGATTACTCGAATGAGCAAGTGTTTGTGTTCGGGTTCAGTTCAGTTATTTATATTATAAAATTAGTACACAATTAAATACACAGTTAAATACGAATACATAAAACAAAATATAACTCAAACTTAAAATCAATACCCAGAAAAAAAGAAAGAACAAAGTTAATTAAACTAGTGAATACTGGGTCATTACAATGTCAAACAATGTAATTTAGTTTTGTTTTCCTTCATAGTAACTGGACATCTTAACTGGAGCTCTTTTTGATACTTGAAACCCGTAGCTTAACTTCTTGTAACTCTAAGTTTTCTTTTTTTGTATTCCATAGTATAATTTTTAAATATATTATGCTATAATCTTAATTATTTTCTTCAGTATTTTTATTTTTTGTAATTTAATGTTTTATAGTACTCTAAAAATTGTAATAATTTATAAATTAATCTTAAATTTACATTAGGCATATAACAAACTTTTAGAGTGTTTAGGCGTACGTGTTTTTAATAGCAATGTTAGTGCTTTGTATTTAAGTATTAAGTATTAAGTACTTTATCTTTAATATGTATTTGTGTTATGTAATTGTAATGTAGTTTTTTGGTAGAGAGGAAGAGAAGGCCAAATGGACTTAGCTCTGCCAGAATAAATAAAAACAATAATTAAATAAATAAATACATTACGAACATGTGTGGTATCAATAGAAATATTTTTTCACTCCGGTATCATTAATTTGAGTTTTAATAAGTGTTTTGGCTATAATATTAAAATTAAAATATTAGTTTTGTATTTTTAAGTCGAACAACCTTTCGTTTCTATATCTTGATCCAAACCCCCATAAGCGATTCATTCAACGAATAGTTAATAACAATCAAGCGAAAGGTAAATAGGCTACTAGCGATTATGGTCAACTATGAAGCTAAAATTAATGTGAGTAGCCTAGGTTTCATTGTAAACACTCCTTACTCATTTATATGCCAATATTATATTTATATAGGCCTATTCGCTTACGGATTGTTTACAACTTTAAGGTGGCTTCAGTGAATCATATTACAAACATTATTAACCGCTATTTATAGTGCATTCTGTGGAATCGGGAAATATTTTTGAGCATTTGTTATGTGATTATAAACGACTGTATATTGGTGAACCTAATTATTTAGTTAAATTCCGTTTTTTCTGGCTTTCGTCAAGATGAGGGAAAGTGCGAAAGTTTGTAATGTAAATTAAATTTTATGCCAACAGAATGCAAATAATCGTTCATGGCATATTTTTGTTTGTACTGTGGCTAAGTATACGCACAATTTACTGGAAAATTCTTGTTAAATTATCATACCAACATTATGAATCTAGCTAAATTAAAGCTAGCACGAATTGCTAGTAATATTGTGCAATACGTTTTTAGTAACTTATATGAATGAAGACAGTTTATGTAAGCACGAGAATATAGGCCTAAGGTTGTATTTTAAAACAAAAATAACGCTATACTGACCTCTGAAGTTTACGCGTGTAAAAAGAAAGTTGAAATAAACAATGAATAAAAATAAAAATTGTGACTGATATGCAACTGACTTCCAACTGTTCTTCATTTGTGTGTGTGTATTTTTGTCATTTTAAGTATCGCACTGCATGCATTTTTCTTGTCTCTGGCCTATATATTTTTATAAATTTGCTTAGCATTTATAAATTAAATTTAGGCTTACTTTCTCTGTTTTTACGCTACTATTCTCGAAAGTGAAATTACTTTATCTGAAATAATAGGCCTATGAACATTTTTTCGGGCAGATACTTACCGTGATTGAGATTGAAAATTACTGTTCTTGAAGTACAGAGTAAACTTGTGGAGGACTATGATGTACAACTTTTGTTTTTGCATCCCCAACATCATTATTGGGGGTCCCGGGCACATACTGGGAAAAAAAAAGGTCACCCTACTGTGGCACATGTTAAAAATGTATTATTCCTAAAGAAAAGTGGGAGTGTTGATAATAATGCAATGATTATTGATTAAATAGGCTATGAACAGAGTGTTTATATTAATCAATTAATAATCTTTGTAGTATTGAAAGATGACTTTCAACACAAATTACGTTAAACTTTTAATGTTATTTTCGCTTTCTCAGTGAGCACCCCCAACAAATTTTACAACTCAGCGCCTATGATACTGTGCTATAAAAGACCAAACAAATTTTTATCTATACATATTGTAGTCTGTTAGACTTCGGTCTGTTTGCCCTTTCTTAATTTTCATATCTAGCAGACCAAACGTCATAATAAGATCACGTTATAGAATGCCGCTAAAAATTAAGTTCAACAATTTTCAACCACAATTCCCGATAACCAAGACTCTGAGATGATCACAGCGTCATCATCATCATCATCATTACTATGATTATTATTAATATTACTATTATTATTGTCATTATCATTCTCATTATTTTCATCATGATTATTATTGTTATTATTATGATTTTGAGTACTTATCATAATTATTGTTATTATTATTATTATTATTATTATCATCATCACCATCATCATCATCACCATTAAAATCATCAGCGTTATTTTTATTGTTGTTAGCGGACAGTATGTATTGTACAGACAGGATGAAATGCAGATTGCAAAATGAAGACTATAGACATTTATGTCAGTATTTTTCTGCTGCAATTTAATGCCAGTTTTAAACTTAGGCTATATAAAATGTTTTCATACCACGACATAATTAGATATCTATGATCTAGAAATAATCACTGCACCACAGGATTTGTTAAACTTGATGAAATTTCACGAAAACTATCAGGATATCTGTTTTATTGTTGCAAGTTTTTGTTGTGGATTACTTTACTAGTTTTTTCGTGTTAGGCCCACTTTCAAACCGTAAGTTATTAAATAGGGCAAATATTCCAGTTGGCATAACTAGTTACTTTATAAACAGCTTCAATTGAGTTTGCACGTGTGGATTTTGATAGGATAATTTCCTTTTGATTTGGTAATGAATTGTGCATTGGAAACCAGTTACATCCACGAAAGCAGGAGTAGCCTACCTGGTTAGCGCCGGAGGGTTGGGGCGGTCTGTAGAAAGAAACAGTATCCTCTGCGGAGATGAGCGATAACAAGGGTGCTATTATCACATAAACAATTTTATGCACAATTTACAAATAGCAAGCGAGATAGGTTCCTCCTCAACCGGTCCCGATGTTATCTCCAGTAAAGTGGCTGTAACGACTGTTCCCATATCGGCAATGCATTGTGTACCAACATCAAAAGAGCAATCTGCAACCACGAGATGTTCAACTGGCGGTCGCTATGATTTATAACTTCACTGCTACTGCTCCCAGATCTAGAACAGGCCTATCAAATTTCCAGGATTAAGTACACTCCAACCGTTATATCAGATTCATTTACTTTTATTGGTTTTCTCTTTTTTTATTATCCATCTGAAACCCTGAGCAAGTATCTAAAAAAAACTGAATGCATTTAACACTTTCAGAGCTGAATTTATAATATACTGTATTTATATTAAAACATAATGTTCCTATTTGTCGCAAAACTACTAAGCTGATTGAGCTGAAATTCTGCATGAACAGTTTATAGTTTACACGACTACAGGAAAGTCGTTTGCACACCTCCGCACAATATCTCATGAAGCACTCTGCATAATAAGGAAGATTATTTTGTCATAGGTAATCCCACGAGAGTTGACGAGCTTATCGATATATTCGCGAATTTATCTGATGCAACTCGTCAACTCGAGTTGGATTTATTAAGACTATTCCATGAATAAAATGTAACGGATTATATAAATAATAATTACTTTCGTGCTTTGTTGTATAATAACAAAACTAACAGTTGTAAAATCACGGCATACTGTGAATCAACCATCCATGAATCGATTCGAGCTACCGTGGTGTAATCAGTGCTACCAATATTGGATATATGACATAGTTAACTTCATTCAGGTAAGCTAACAGCAGAACAGAAAAAAAGCACTCGAACTGGCTTGCACCGAATTGAAATTGTGTTCTTAATTAATGCACATTTCTATTATTTCAATTTCCAAACAAGTTAGGTTGTATAAAATAATCTATTTTCGTTCCGCTTAGTGGCAGCATCTGACTATTAATCACTGCACATGGATACTGGCGTCTCCAGTAACCAGCAGACTGTTTTATCGCGGAAAACTCCCTCCTCGCGATTCCTACAAGAATACTGCAAGATAAACGGCCGTGATTGGTCTATATCCGAGGAACTGCTAAACGTTATTGGTCATTATCAAACACTCGGCGTATGAGTTGAACAGTGAATGGAAAAAGCTTGCATTTTGAAAATGAAAGAGCTTGTAAGCGTACTGTAAAACTGCCACTTATAGAAGGAATAAAAGATAATAAGAAATACTCTGTCAATATCTACACAGACGGGAGCAAAACTACGGAAGGTGTAAGACCTGGGATAGTAATATACATGAACGAGTATCCGTTACACCAGCTAAAATGCAAGTTAAGTAATGACTGCTCTAATATTATCAAGTGGAGCAATTTGCCATCATGAAAGCTCTTGAACAGCATGTGTGGTTTGAGTCCCCAAGAAAAGTCAATCCACACAGATTAAGTTGCTTTGGATTTCATCAGGAATCATAGAAAGCATAACAGTCTTACCGAAAAAATAAGAGAAAACACAGATATACTTCAAAACTAATGGACAATGCATATCATGTGGGTTAAGGCTCACGCCGGTGACGTTGGGAACGAAACAACAGACCGATTGGCTAAAGAAGCAGCAAACATTAAAGATCTCCCTGTGGCTATACCAAGAAGCACAGTGCCTAAAAAATTCAGAGAAAATAGTGTACAACAATGGGAAACAGAATGGCAGACAACAAATAATGGAGGAACCACAAAAACATACTTAAAAAGTGAAAGAGAAGTTCTTTGTAAAAAGTGTTTTAGATTGAGAAGACAATGGCTGATAAAGAACTTTGAACTCGTAAGAACATTTTTGCACGACATAACTAATTAGTGGTACTTACGAATATTGTTGCCGTGGATCGTAACTTGACATTCCCGCACGCAATCTAGTTGCTATGAAAACAAAAGAAATCTCCGTGCGGTAAAAATTACAAAAAGCACAAGTGCCGTAAGTAAAACCATCATAATACCTTTATGGAAGACCGGAACCAAGGCCCCCCAGTTTGTGGCGACTTTAACAGGACAAATATTCGGTCCCCATAACAACCAACGTATGCGAATCACTTTCTGAAATATAACAACTATCTTCAATAATGTATATACATAATATTTTCAGCTAATATCTCAATTAACATAATTAAATTGATATAAATAATCATCGTACAAAAAATAGCATGCAATACTCGTTCCGTAAGCGCATAACGGATCTCGGAAATTGAAAAAACTCGGCGCAAGCGCCTCGTTTCTTCAAACTCTTTCCTCGATCCGTATGCACCGCTTACGGCACTTCTATCGCAATATACTATTAAGGAATAATTCATACAATTTGCGAACATTATAAATTTCTGTGTTTTACAACCTACCATGTAAAGTAATCCAAGACTGGAATATTCTGGATTGTTAAAAGATAAGAAATGGTCACAAAATACTAGAAATAGGTTAATACCACTCAAGGGCGCCCATACCCGGGGGCAGGGGGGGGGCCGCGGCCCCCCCCCCTAGCTCTCAGGGAAAGGAAAAAATTCAATATTAATAATTATAGTCTGTTTTTTTTCTTTTAAGACAATTATTTGAAAGTCAGTAGAGACATAAGTTTGCAGAAGTTTTACCATATCGACACCATGGAAGCAGAATCCAAACTGGATTAGAAAAGGGGATCCTGGGGGTTTGGACCCCCAAAAATCAAAACCTAAAATTCTATTTTTGTATTTAAAAATAATTAATAAATTAAACAATTTTTGTGGGTGTGTCAAATATGATATAGCAGTTATTTTGTTTCCCTAACATAATGAGTAGGCCTGATATTTCCATTGTTCCTTGTGTTATTTAACTTTTCTTATAAATAGTAATGAGTATTATAACTTAGGTTTGTTTAAGTTCGCATGTCTTAGAGTATGGTAAACAAATTTCCTAACTAGTTTTTCAGAGCTAAAATAGCGTAAAATGTTATTTTAATTAGTTCAATATTTAAAAATTTTCTGGGGGTGGACCCCCGACTTAGGTAATGATTTCTTGTTTACGTTGGTATGTCTTATGGTAAATAAATTTCCTAACTAGCTTTGAGGGCTAAAATAGCATAAAATGTGATTTTCATTAGTTCAGTATTTAAAAATCTTCCGGGGGTGAACCCCCGACTTAGGTAACAATTTCTCGTTTAAGTTGGCATATCTTAGAGTATGGCAAATAAATTTCCTAACTAGCTTTCAGGGCTAAAATAGCATAAAATGTGATTTTCATTAGTTCAGTATTTAAAAATCTTCCGGGGTGAACCCCCGACTTAGGTAACAATTTCTTGTTTAAGTTGGCATATCTTAAAGTATGGTAAACAAATTTAATAACTTGTTTTTCAGAGCTAAAATAGCGTAAAATGTGATTTCAACTAGTTCATTATTTAAAAATTTTCCAGGGGTGGACCCCCGACTTAGGTAACGATTTCTTGTTTAAATTGGCACGTAAACAAATTTCCTAACTAGTTTTTCAGTGCTAAAATAGCGTAAAAAGTGATTTTAATTAGTTGAATATTTTAAAATTTTCTGGGGATGGACCCACGACCCCCTTGCTTGGGGGGTATTCCAAATCCCCTGCCACTTCCAATCATCCCTGAAATTATTTTCTGGCTACTTCATTGTTGCACTTACATTATTAGCCTATATTATTAATGTAATGTTACAAACTAACCCAAGAAGTTAAAGGGACAATAAATAAATTAACTAAAAATTTGGCCCCCCCCTAGAAAATATCATATGGGCGCCCTTGATACCACTACCAGTGCAATGGAGCATCCAGTTAAATATATTTAAAAAACACCTCCGCTGTTTCACCTTATTTTGTAATAATTAACATTCAATATCAGTTAAAATTAACACAAGCCATGACATACACAATAAACATATGCCTATCAATAATTCACGGCCTACTGGTAAAACAAAAAATAACTATTTATGTATCAAGTACGTAAAATAACACTTTAGCGGACGAATCTAGTATAGCGGCCGAGGCGTAAGCCGAGGCTGAAATACTGGATGAGTCCGATACATTTTTTTTTTTTTTTTTTTTGCGTACGTGGTGCATACAATATTTTTTTTAGTAAAAGCTCTCTAAATTATATGAAATGAAACAAAAATGCCGTATATAATTAATTATAATGAAAGGTAGTCAGTCATATTCTCACGGCCCTCTGAAACGCAGCACAACAATGAACCGTACGTACCAATACGAAATGCAGTATAGATGCGTTTTATATGAGTTGCTGGTTTGTAAACAATAATGAATACGAACTAGTATCTATGAAAAGCTTGTAAAAATATTAATGATAATCCCGAGAAAATTTCACTCCAAGCCAAAAACATTGAATTGGAGCTGGTGCCAGCAACATTACGGCAGTAGTAGACTATGAGAATGAATATATTGCAATTAAATGCTGGTGCATCCATGGTAAGCTATGTAGGCTATCTCTTGTGAACGAAGATGTGAAAAGTTGTTGGCTTATATCTGTTGTTTATATGATGAAGTACGCTACCATGTTTTGCGAAAAACCCTGGTATAATTTCTGATTATCATAAAGAAACATGTTGGCTTAAATTTGTTGTTTTATGACATATTATATGCTTAAATCCATGTTAATGTTGGTTTGACTGGTCAATGCAACCTAGATTTTGTTTATAGTTTGCCATGACGAGTTTAAAGTACTAGGCCGATAAAAATGCATTTTGAAATGCAGTTTGAATGCAGTTTTATGCAATTTTAGCGGCTAAAATGAAATTTTTCGGTGTGTTACCAGTCCGTGATTCCTTCGCGTGTTATATTCATGACCTTCTAACTGTCAACTTCTACAATTGTCACGATGTTTGTGAAAATAACCTAATATCACGTACTTGTAAATTTGGTCTATGTTGAATATGTTAACTTCAGAAAATAATAATTTGGAAGAATAGTCGGAAGGCTTTGATAAACAAATTTTTATGATGCGATTTCTAAGACAAAGCAAAGGGCTGAGGATCGTTTTTGCAACTCCTCCTCATCCAATTATGCCATATTGATTAATAGAATGAATTAGGGTTAAATAAATAATTATTTTCATATTTTAAAATAAAGTCTTAACCTATTAACGTTATAGTTATGCTTTTATGCACTTTTTGCGGCGAAGCATATGTACTTCATTAGCAATAAAATGTTAAAGCGAGGTTAAATAATTTTTAGTTTTAACAATAGATTACTTATACCCTATATTCCACCAAGAATGTAAATGTGGTAAAATGAGCCAAGTTTCCATCTATCATACCGGTCCTGGTTCTTTTTCTTCTTTCGATCGCTAAGAGTAGAAAGATACAAAACTTTCTGAAATGTCATTTTCGTAAATTATGAGAAAAATGTAATACAGTACATTTTTCCGTCTTCTGCTTGTAGGGTGACTAACTTTTCAACAGGATAATAAGGGAGAAGAGTCACGGCAAATTTAACCGGAATTTTTGGGTCGTAGGCCTAAATCTTACATTGGTTGATCGGATGGTTCATATTTAAGGTATCAACATATTATTTAAATTAAAGCCATTTAAATAAAACCATTTAATATAACTTGAAATATTCGTATTTATTAGTTGTGTGACAACATTGAGTAAAATTGCAATTCGAATTTGTTTATTATTAGATTAAACTTACTTTCCCTGCAGCAGCGTCGCCAGGAATTTTATTAAGGGGGGGGGCAAAATCAATTTCGGACCTCAATTTCAAATGATTAGGCTAAACACATTAATATTCACTTAGTTAACCGGATCGTTATTTTGAACCCAAGCTGAATTCGACGAGGCTACAAAGTTTTTTAAGTTAACAGAATACGCTCTTTTGAGCAATGGCCTTGGTGAGATATTATTATAAATACATAATACATAATAATACTGTTATAGTTATGAGTTGCTAAACTCATTATAAATTAATTCTATTTTTTTATTCTCCATGCTACAACTGTAGGTTGACAAAGAGTACCACAAATAAATGAATCCATAAGGCAATCCAGAGGGGGGCAGTTGCCCCCCCTTGCCCCCATGCCGACGCCCATGTTTCCCTGACTTAAGTATTAATTAAGTTACTTAAGTTACTAAGTAAAACTGTAGTTACGTTTAACAACAAATGCTGCGGCAGCTTTGATTTTCGTAGGTTAAATTTACTTATACTCATTGGGGGTGCTCATTCAGAAAAGGAAAATCACAATCAAGTTTAATATAGGCTAAATTTGTCGAAAGTCCTTCTTCATTACTACAAGCTACATTATTAATTGATAAACTTAGACTTTCATAGTCTAAACAGACTAATTAATTACTATTTCAACTGTACAACTGTATCACTTTTTTTAAAGGATTAATAAAATCTTAACACGTTGTGTCTTTATGCGAATTATGTTGTTATTGCAAATATCTGCCTGCAAATTTTATTTCTGGTGATGAACCATTTACTATTTCGTCCAAATCATTGGAAAGTTGTGGAAACTGGGAAGTATGTAGGCTATATAAATGTTATTGGGTGTGGTGAAAGACTTAAATTTTTGTAAATTTCTGAACTTCTAGTCCCTTTTAATATATTTTTTCAGTTGACACAAGTTATTTTTGTAACTTTTTCCGGATTCGAGCGTTGCTCACTCAAGAGGAATCTATTCCTATTTCGTCGTCGTCATCAACATAATCATTAATCATCATCATTTTCTTCTCTTTGTAGACCTAAGGCCTATCCCCGTATTCCCTTGGCGGTATATGAACCATTTCACGAATTAGACCTATTAAAGTTGAGTGGCTTGCCAGTAACTTGGAGGATAGGGAAGATCCCACTCTTCTAGGACGCTAGCCTCAGTAGCCGGTGCCTAGCTGCTTACAGCTTAACCTGGAATCTGAACGTCGTCATGTCACCATAATATGTTTACGTTATGGAATTCCCGTAATCTTGTTTGTATTTTTATTTAACACCAAACAAATAAACCTAAGGAAATCACAACATACAAGGAAGTTAGAATTTTCAAGACTAAGAATTAAGTTATAAGAAACCTTTCTCGTTTGACTTTCTGGACTTGAAGTAACAATGGCCTGCACATAGACCACTGTAACATAGATGCAGAATTCTGCAAAGTCACTGCGTTCCATGCATGTTGTCACACACACAAGTGGGTTAGTTGCCCTGTAATTTGTTAACAATATCTACCACTCCTTGACTAAAAAAATGGCGGCCGAGGTGTAATTTGACTACAGATAACAATGTCTATTGTT
The DNA here is from genome assembly GCA_964059195.1 of Ectobius pallidus. Lineage (NCBI taxonomy): Eukaryota > Metazoa > Arthropoda > Insecta > Blattodea > Ectobiidae > Ectobius > Ectobius pallidus. The sequence continues at coordinate 82,945,869 of CAXKWD010000003.1, forward strand.
ATGCACCGCTCCTTGATAGTAACTGTTTCTTTTTATTGTGAACTCGTTTCCATGGTCTTATAGTTAAGCAAAATGGCCGACTTGAATGACGAGGTGTTATTTGTTTCTACCTACCGTAGAACTGACGTCTAGCGGGTGTTATAATACACAATTAGGACGTGAAACAACAATTGAATTGTCTTTCAAGCCGTTTTCCCCTAGGGTTCAGTTCTTGGCCCGCTATGAGCTAAGTGGCTACTTTCCCGGACGATGAATCGGCAAAAGCTTGCTGCCCAAGAAATAAATACGGCACTGTGAAATTTTGAGAGTTTTCTGAAACAATGTTTACGATTCAAAATAACAAAACGTCTTTAAAATCGGGGTATTGATAAATTTCATATTTGCCGCAGAGGGAGGATTATTTTGAACAGTATTTATCTTCTTTTATCCTCTGATATTAAAATAAACATACAACACACTGTGACATTGATATTTATGTGTAGAACACTAAAAAGATCATTAAAAATATATGTACAGATTAAAAATTAATCACAAATTACACAGGTCTATGTTGTAAAAATACTAAAATGTGTATAAAATGGATTTCCCTATTGTCGGTAGTCTTTGCACCATATATATGACGGTGATGTCAAAATCTTCACGATTGTAGAGTGTTCTTCTCTTGATTATTTTGTGAATTTCTTGCAGAATTGGATGTCCAGTGTGTTGTAGTGTTGTTTAAATACTGAATATGCATTTCGGCGCAATATAGTTACGCCAAGGGATATATTGGCAAAACCGTATGTAACGTTAAATCTAAAGAAAACGTTACATCAATCTGTAGTGGATCACCCCTCCGTTTATGCCAAGTTTTATTTTACGGGCTGAGCCCATTATGATAAAAATGTAGGTGCTAGCCCGTTATAGAAATTATAGAAGATATCACCAGATGTCACTATCGTTCTATTCCCTTTCGTTCAGATGAATAATAATTAATTCATTTAATTCATTTTAACCACTACAAATATTATCCTACCTGTTGTATTATATGGATGTGAGACATGGCCGCTAACTGATCAGGAAGAACATAGTCTGAGAAATTTGAAAATAGGGTGCTTAGAAAAATATTTGGACCCAAGAGGGATAACAATGGGGACTGGAGAAAATTGCATAACGACGAGCTTCAAGACCTGTACGCTTCACCAGATATAGTAAGGGTAATTAAATCGCGATGGATGAAATGGGCTGGACATGTTGCACGCATGGGGAGGAAAGACATATCTCAAAAGTATTGACTGGGAGACCCGAAGGGTAAAGACCACGTGGAAGACCTAGACGTAGGTGGGAGGACAATCTTAGATCGGATTTATGGGACGTAGGATTTATGGGGGACGATTGGATAGAGTTAGCACGGAATAGGGTTGAATGGCGAACTCAGGTAAGCGCGGCAATGAACCTTCGGGTTCCATAAAATAGATAATATTCCTTTAGCTTGCTTAGGAATTCTCTATTACCATTGAGTAAGTAAGTAAGTAAGTTAACCACTACAAACAGCCCACTACTATTCCTGTTACTACTACTTTCGTGTAGCCCACCAATTAATAATTTGCAGTTCAAAATAACATAAAAAAACTATTTACGGCAATAAAAATATTCACGACGTACATTTCTCCCCCATTCATTCAACGTCTGCAATTCCGTATCATAGCGAAGATTTTTCCAGAATAGTTCTTTATTTACCTATTCTATAACTTATATTATAAATAAATATTCTATACGAATAGATCACGATTTATTATTTTCAGGAAATTTAGAAGCTATTTTGTTTTCATATGTAATTTGTTTCCAAACTAATTGTTGCCAACCAAATGCGCCTGGATTCCGCTTCACACGAAATTACCTAAACTTTTTTTTATTACTATTCTAAGCACATGTGAAGTGAAATTATTTTCATTTTAAAATTTACTATTCAAAATAACATAAAACGTCATACAATTTTGGAACGTTATAAGAACTTACGTCGTAAATAACTATTAGGCCTATCTTATTTTAAATTTAAAACAGTTTTAGATATTTTTAGTCTTTAACGTCTCATTTAGCCATTTTAGATTTTATAAGTTTGAACTATGTGACTGCCATGCCAATGAAATATCATAGTTAGCTAGCAAGGAAAATAAAAGTTTAAAACCTAAGAATCCGGGCTCTAGGAATGTCACTGCTAAACTAATATCCTTATTCCTAACCTAACTACCCCTAATTTACACAAAAAAGTAAATTATGTCACGATTGACATAGGTTCAGCAGTCCAAGTAAGAAAATCCGAGGGTGAGAATTATCTGTTTAGATCAAATACACTGCAGATAATACGAGTCACTTCCATTTTCCTGTTCTAAGCTGAGAGGCTCCAAAATTTAATTGCTACCGGTTAGATAAAATGAGTAAAATATTTTACCTTACTTTTGTGTTAGAGTAGGCCTACCACTGGGTAAAAAAAACAAAAAAAAAAAGACAAGGCCATAAATAAATAAATACCGGAATTGCAATGTAATTGTTATTACATAGCTTCTATTTGCTTCGTTTTCAACTTTGCAGTTCCTTACTTTTTACATGCTATTAATTTAATGTTCCTTCTTCTTTACATTTTTAAATGTTATGAATTTAAACAGTCTAGGCATGACCGTTACATTTTAATGTTTGTACCTTGCCTTTTCTGTTTAGATTTTTACATGTTCTTAATTTACAATCATGAGTATCACTGTTCCTTCTTAATGTTCCTACCTTGCCTCTTTGTATTTCCATTTTTACGTGTTCTTAATAATTATCGTTCTATCTTAATCTTCCTACTTTGCCTATTTTTGTTTACATCTTATTGTTAGTACCTTGCCTATTTTTGTTTACATTTTTACATGTTCTTAATTCACATAGATATTATCGTTCCATTTTAATGTCCCTGCCTTACCTCTTCTGTTTTACCATTGTTTTACATATTATTTTATATGGGCATTATCGCTCCATCTTAATGTTCCTAACTTGCCTCTGTTTATTTACATTTTTACTTTATATTATTTAATTTACACGGGCATAGCTTTTAAATGTTAATATATCCTTAATCTAGTAGTGCAATCGAGAGGCATTTATTCTCATACATTCCAACACACACATTCATGCTTGCATTTTCTCATCCTATTAGGTTTATAGACCTACAAATTATACATTACTAGCATGTGCCCGCGGCTTCGCCCGCGATAATTATTTCAAAAATTAAAAATTAAGAGCATAATAGTTAAATCATTATATTTATTAACACCTAAATCACGTGGACTACATACCACGATTAGATGCTTCGCCTGGTAAAAGCGTCCTCAGATTCGAGTTCCTTGGTCCAGAAAACCCCTGTATAGTGAGTTTCGTCCAAATAAAACAATGTTTGACCATATTAGGGCTTACAACATTCAAGCGATCGCGAAAGTTTAATTTCAAGGTATGACAAAAATAGACAAAGCCAACTGTAATTGTCAAACTTCCATTTAATTTAATTCCAAACCCATCTGAAACCCACCGGCAACAATATGTTTTAATGTCAAATGTGATTCGGATTCGATAATTCTGTGTAAGAAGGGATTAAATATTCTCAAAAACATTTGATTTTTGGCATTTAAAATCAGAATTTTTCAAAATCCTTTCTTAGTGAGCACCTACATTATGAAACGAAGGTACTGTCAAAATTCCAAGTCTCTACCTGTTATAGTTTAGGCTGTACGTTGATTCCTGTCAGTCAGTCAGGACAAAGCCTTTTATATATATAGAGATAAATTATATAATTAACATTGTAAGTTAGCCTAAACAATAAATAAAATAAGTTAAAAGAAAAAAAGGACATTCATGCTTGCATTTTCTCATCCTATTAGGCTTATAGACCTACAAATTATACATTATAAATTATATAATTAACATTCTAAATAAAATAAGTTAAAAGAAAAAAGGACTGCATACAAAAAGTAAATGAACTTGACCTAATGGCAGAATTAATAACAGAGCGAGGGGGGACTGAAAATGTTTCTATTGATGACTGTAGGCCATATATTCATCTACTAAATAAAATGCATATCGCAAGTAGCAAGGATATCACTTCATGTTTCAATTTCGTAATCGAATGCTGGTCTCTAATTTGGTATGGTAGTTCCTATGTTTATTAGATTGTTTTTAGATTTCTGTTCTTCATTACCGAAAATATAAATTACATTTGTTCCGTGTCTTATGTTCATGAGACTATTTATATGAATTTATTTTCATGCTGCTAATGTGTTATTTTATAAAATATAGGATTTCCTGGAGAAAATTGAGCTCAGTGTAGATGTTTTCTTTGTTTCTTGAATAGTATTCAATATAATATCCAATAAAAAAATATAATATTCAATTATATTATCTCTTTACAGGACGTCCATCTTCCTATTCTATTCCCTACTCTCTTTTGTATCTTAAAGACTATTTCACTTTCTCGATTATTTGGCCAAAATATTATTCCTTACTTCAGGCGTGATTGGAAATGAGCAAAATATAACATTTTCTTTAAAACGTGATGACTTGTTTTGTATTTGAGGGAGCTGAGCATATAACAGACAGAACTAGATTGTTTGCATGTGTATTCCATTTCAAAATTTCATTATATATATGCCCAGAAATTTTGTCTTTTGTTTGTATGTAATTTCCTTTATATTAAGCTGTAATTAATGTTTCTGTTAATGTTTATTTTTACTATGAAACTGCATTGCTATTGTTTTACCTGTGTTTATTATAAGTAGGGTTCGGATGATTATGATATGTCATGTTTTTTCCTGACCTCCATTCTCGCCCAGACACAAATTGTACACGAATTGCACGCTTGTTAGGCTATCCTAATCGGGCCGTTTTTATTTTGCATACAAAGTCATATTTTGGTCATTTTTGTGGTCTTGGTCATATTTTAGACATACTTGTAATTTAACGTCATATTTCAGTAATAAATTCGGAAAAGGAGCACAATTATACAGTGTATGTAGGCCTACTACATGGTCGAGTTAAATTTGAAATTAATTTAATTAATTTAATGTTTATGCCATATTAATAGGTATCTTCAATTTTAAACTTAATGCAATTGTTTATTTTTTATAGGAACATGCAAGATCTACAAAATATTACGAGTATTTGGAGCTGATGAAACGAGCAAACACGAGCAAATTCTTTAAACACAGTCCACTACAGGAAAAACTGTAAATTACCAAAATAGAATAATTTTTTTTTAAATACCGGTACGTTATTTTATTAGATCATATTTAGGATTTTTGGGTCATATATTGTCATTTTTAAGGGCATTTTTAAAGTCATATTTTCCACTTTTTTAGGTCATAAACATCCAAACCCTAATTATAAGTTTGTTAGATTGGAACTAGTTATAGAAGTCAAGTATGTTTCGGGTTGTAACAATGCTGTCAGTAAATAGAACATGGAAGTCTCGTTTAACCTCATAGTCAGCTGTGGAACAGGGATAGCTATTTATAAATGATTCTATACTCACAGAAGTTACACGAAATTTCCCTTGTAGATCCGGTATGGTCTAGTGGTTAGGATACCTGGCTCTCACCCAGGAGGCTCGGGTTCGATTCCCGGTACCGAAAATTTTTATTTGTACCGTACTGTATATCAGCACTACCACACTTCTGATGCCGGTAATTCATTTTATGCACCTGTACGAAGTCGAAAATGCCGTGATGATACAAAAATTGCCCCTTAATTTAAAGTCACATTTAGTCTATAATATTTACTGTGTTCTATTCTAGTAAGTTTGATTTAGCTAACCATGAACACCCGATTTTAAGGACATTATTACAAAAATTATAATTAATAATTAGTTATTTTAATAATAATTATAACAGAGTTTGAAGTTCATTTTAGTACTTAACGCAATAGCAGTAACAATAGCTTGCAATTGAACATGACTATATTTAAATATCCATCTTTGGTAGAAAATAATAATAAAAAAGAATAACTATAATTCCTGAATTGACCTGCTTTATTTATTCATTTATTTCGCCAGTAGACAAATCAATAATTATGCATTCGGCATCGTTTATACAAATTTTGGCAACATGCATTTTAGCATAAAGATACAATATAACTTAATACAACTTTGGAATGATACAACTTTCACTAATAATTATGTAATTCTTGGGTACAGGGGAAAGAGGAATGTAAAAAATTCAATATTTTCCAGAAACATGTTTTATACATTGATTTTCCACCATCATAACCATCAAATTTAAACTGCCATTTTCCCCTTACCTTATTCTTTCTTCGCTACTTTCAAAAGCAATATTAAAAGACATAAGTAAGCTACCAGATGGGCTAGATATCTCAATTTCCGATTTTGGTTGACCTTCCCCCTTTTTCCTTTATCCCTTCCTTCTTATTTAAAATAACTTGATTACATATTTTGAAGATCATAATATGAAAACAATAAGATAATAAATAAATAACAAAAATAGATAGAGAAAATTATTCGAAAATAAGAATCAATTGTAAATTCCTTAATGCTATATAGGCTTTTTTTATTAAACATTTCTTCAGGTCCTTTAAAAAAGCATTTACGTTCTTAGTTTTTAGCGTCAGTTGTTTTAATATTTACATTCTGAGGAAATTACTTTTGTTTTGTGAGTTAATTGTGAGTGAAATAATTTTTAAATAATTTCTGTGTTTTATCAGTGACAGAAAGTTTCAAAATTATTTACTGCGTGCATTCTTGGCAATGTCTAACATTATCAAAGCAGTTAAATGGAAAATTGTGTATAGTTTTCGTACAACTGTAGCCTACCAACAAAGGATCATCGAATTGTTTTATTTTGTACAAAAATACGTACACAATTTATCATCTTGGGTTGCCAGACGTCAGTATTTCGTACGGACAGTTTGTATTTTGAGGCCCATGCCCGAGTATATATATCGTACAAATGAAAAAAGTGATGAAATGTCCGTATTTTCTTTCGGAATCGAAAAAACGCAGGATTTTTTAAAAAACAGATTGTTTTAGTTTTAACATCCTTCATAATGAACAGTCTGCAAGAAAAATATATCAAAAACAGAAATGAAAGGAGTAAATATGTGGTTGACGTTTACAGCAAGTTAAAAGAAGTAAAAAAGTTGCAATTTTGAGAAAGTTTTGGAATTTGTGTACTGTCTCCCCAGAACTTTTGCACCTGTAGAGAGAGTGTTTTCTTTGATGAAAAGTGTTTAGACACCTGAAATAAATAGATATGAAGCAAATAAGGTAAAATCATTGCTTCAAATAAAAGTCAATTCATAGTCTTCATGTGTGGATTTCTATGATTTGATAAGAAAACACATCTTTTCTAAAGCAGGTCCATTCATCCCAGAAATATGAATATGACTGATGAATGACAGACTGATTTATTGATGTATGTTTAAATCACGTACGTAGCCAGGGTTTTGGTTCGGGAGGCTCCCTCCCCGATTTTTTAAAAATTAAGCCTTTAAATTTTATAACTTTTTAAAACACATACCATATCTTTTACTGTTCCAAAATAATATTTAAAAAAAAGGCATTAAAATGAAATTATAAGGCTTAATTTTACATATGTTAATAAATACCGTTAGTCTTATATAAAATGCCACAAGGGTAAAAAAATAATAATTGAGAAGTACAGTTTATTTCAATAAAATGAAAAGTGATACACAATTATGCGTTATTATACATTTAGCTTAATTTATATTTCATTTAAAATTGAAACAGTGTATTCATAGTGGCTAAGACTACTTTTAACTCTTTAAAAATATTTACGGTGGTTATCTTAAAGGTAAAGATTATATATTTTTTAAAGCTCAGTTTATAATTAAAAGGACAATTTCATTTGGCAAAACCGACTCATTTAATATCTTATTTTAAAATTTAAAATTTATCGTATTCATTTTGTTCTTTTCGTAAGTTATTTCCATTTCGGAGAAGAGGGCTGGGCCTTCGGGTCCCCTATTTCGCTAAGTTTCTGGTTTAAATGATAAGCTTGTTTGTTTGCAAGATTCAGAATATTAATAATTTTATGTGTTAACTTTATAACGTAGGCCTAAAATGTAGTAAATCTCCTAGATAATTTTCCCAATTTTGTACCCAGAATTATGGCAACCAGAATCAGGGCACAATCCGGATTTTCTAGAATCCTGTACCAACTATGATTGTAGGGTCTCCATGTTTGTCTCTGCAAATAATTATTTTATTATACTTGCATATTTTACCATTAATTACGGAACAGTACTTTACTATGAAGAGAATTGAATAAAATTGGAACAAGTGATGCAAGATAAAACTCGATGACGTGTGCAACAAGTCTAACATAAAGTGGTAATTATGCCGGTCTTCCTCTGAAGAGGCACCGCATTATACCGCTAAGGAGGAAGACACCGTTCGCCTCCGTGGCGCAATCGGCTAGCGCGTTCGGCTGTTAACCGAAAGGTTGGTGGTTCGAGCCCACCCGGGGGCGTATATTTTATTAGGATAATTGTGTTGCCATTATTAATACGGATTAAATTGAGATATAAGATCGCAAGCTGATTTCTCTTTTGTATTAAAATATAAAAGGATTGTTCTCTAGTTATTTCTTCTGGACCTAACTATTAAGCATAAATCTATTATTTAGCTTGGATATTTTACTACAGCACTTCCATTTTTCAGTTTTCAGTTCTTAGTACCGGTATTCTTTCATGATTTTATTATTTTCTTTCGAAATGATTGTGTCTTTCGTATTTAATCATATAATCGCATTTGATTTAGTTTCATTTTTTTTTTTGCTTAAGTGATTACTAGACCTGGGATTTTAAGGCAAATGCCTATTTTGTTCCTTATGAAATAGCATGAAAATTTTAAAATATGTTGACATTTCACGATAAATCATTTATATTTATAGCGTTTTATAGTGCCCTAAAATGCCTATTTGGACCCTTGGAACCTATTTTTACTATTTTAGTGCAAAAAATGCCTATTTTGTGCATTTAAAATAAAATTCAACTTCGGTAACTTTTACAGTCACTTAATGGACATCCCTGAATGAAGAGCAGAACAGCAGGGGGTGGGTTTTTCTCAGAAACCTGATTTTCCCAAACAATTCTCGCCAAAGGAATGCTGACTGATGGAAGAGGATTAGCTCAAAACAAGTCAATTTTTCATATAAACCAAAACTGTTTTTGATGAATGTATTTTTAATTCTGTCTTAATTTTGCATTTATTTCTGTTTCTTACAGTAAAAAAAATCACATTACAGTTTAAGAGCATATTATAGTATTTTGAAATCTATTTTCTATTTACACATTTTTAAAGCATATTTTAAGTGCATATTTTCTCTTTTAAAAGCCTATTTTAGGTGCCTAAAACTAATTTTTTTTAGAGCCTAAAATCCCAGGTCTAGTGATTACAGTCAAACCTCCGTATAACGATAATGTGAGCCCAAACGAATTATATTGTTATATGGGGGGTTATTGTTATAATGAGGAATTGTAACGTACTACACCTTAGAAATATTACATGCAGAATACTAATTGATCTACAGGAAAAATTAAGTAACAGACTTCCAAAGAAGCAAAAACATAATTTAAAAGAGCTAAATTGTTTTCCTACTTACTCCTTTCAAATGAGCAGAGGTCATAACTATTGAAACATTATTAGGAAGATTAGTTTTTATAGATCACTAGTATAGCCTATATAAGAAAATTCAACCTCACCGATGATAGGTAGAGGAAAGAAATAGAAAAAAGTAAAATGATTATTCTTTCACACTGGCCGTGGGTAGGCTAAGATGGAAAGGTAGAATCAGGCTAAAAAAATGCAATGCCATAACCTGGAATTGAACCGTGCCGCCGCTCTACTAGTGAGCTACCTTGGCAACATGCCGGTATAATAATAAATTCTCCAACTAACTCACATGTCTCGGTTTATCACTAGGCGTTTTCAATATGAGATAACAAACCAGTGGCTATGGCATTGAATTTTTCAATCTGACTCTACCTTCACATACTTAGGTAAAACTTAAACCATTTGCTCAGTATGGTGTTTTAACTGCTCGTGCTGCATATATTGAAGTAGCAGCCGAATTCACTGTATGTGTCGCACATATAGTTGATATTCTACACCTTCTACTGACTCTTTCTATTGTGAAATTAATAAGAAATGTAACGATTATCAGGTCTGCAGAAAAAAATTAGTGTCTGGGAACATAGGCGTACCAAGGGGGGGGTTTGGGGGTTTGAACCCCCCCATTGAAAAAAAAAGGAAAATTGTATAATTTTTTAAGTCTGCCCATAAATTACTTAATACAAGTATAAAGCGTGGGAAGCTTAAAACTCGTTATTTTGAGTCTTAATTTTTAAAATTTTCCGGGGTTGACCCCCGGAAGCTTAAAACTCGTTATTTTGCGTCTTAATTTTTAAAATTTTCCGGGGGAAAACCCCCGGAAGCTTAAAACTCGTTATTTTGCGTCTTAATTTTCAAAATTTTCCGCGGAAGGACCCCCTCTCCCTGGGGGGTATTCCATACCCCCAGACCCCGCGGATGTTATAACCCCCCCCCCATATGGCCGGCCTGGTTACGCCTATGTCTGGGAAGGCACGAATTTATTACCAATCTTCCATCCGGAGGGCTAAGCTTCAGGTTTACAACAATTTAACTTAAAATATCGTTGTAAAGGGTATTTCTAAATATATTCATTGTTGTAGTGAGTGAAATTTGACTTTCAGGTAGGGAATTTTCCAGGACCATAGAAAAATATTGCTAAGTGCAGGTTTATCGTTATATCGATCTTCATTATACATTCGACTGTATCAAGTATGGGTATTTTTTCATATGATTTTACACTTTATGGCTCACGCTATACGAAGGAAAATGTTGCACGGTACGGTATACCTACCGGTATACAGTAAAATTTGAAGCTGAAACTAACTTTAGTTATGTAATTGCTTTTGTAACCCTTCAGTACTGTATATATATAGCCTATATATACACCTGTATATCTTATTTTGCTTTCTTGCCTAAGACATGCTTTTTATTTCGTCCCTTAAAACAGGGACACACTGCGAGGTAACTATGGCAATGATTGCAGCGCTTCTTAGCTACTCGGCCTTCAACAAAGAACGCGGCAATTTTAAACAACTGTAGGCCTACTACAAAATACAATCAAGTGTTCCCCATAATTGCATTGCTAACAAAACAGGTAAAATGAAATTCAAATCCGACCATTACTTTCTCCATTTACTATTACTGAGTGGATGATCAGCGGATAGCGTTTCTGTAATTGGGCCTTAATATTCATCTAACCCTATTGTGTATCAGCAGACACAAAATGTATAATTATGTATAATATAAGCCTATGTATAATTAAATTTAGCTATTATAAATATTTTTAAGAACTACTGTCAGAGGCTGGGTCGCTCTTAGAGCAACAGCTGATTAAGCCCATCGAAAAATTCCAGTTTCATAATCATGAATCGAACCTGTAATCTTCCGGTTTGTAACGAAGGGTATAGTCCAACTGCAGTCTGCACTACGGTATATCTCTTTTATCCTGGATACGAGCCTGTAAAATCTTAACATAGCCTACATAAACTAATATAATAAATATTGTATCGTAAATCATTTTCGTTTATAGACAGCTGTCAGTAATAAACACACTGACACCCCACAAGATACCGTAAATGACTGGAAGTAGTGTAGAGTGTAGTAGGCCTAATATTTTAACCATTTATTCTAGATAATATCATGTAAAATCTTGTTACACTTCAACAACTAAGAAATGTATTTTTTGTATTAAAAGCAAAGTGTGCCTAAAAATCACTCTATAGGGGAAGGTCGGATGGTATCGGACACCTTAGGTTGTTATGGTGTAATTTTTTTAACTCTAACAAATTGGCAATCCACTTCCTAAATACCTTTACTCTTATACCAAAATGTTTATTTGAATGTATTTAACTGAAACTACAAAATGTAATCAGCATAAGAAAACTAAAACATGGTCAAATTTTTGGACATTTGACATTTTTTTGAAAGTCATGATATGGTATCGATCCCAATAGGTAGACTTTTCTTCGAAATCTACCTAAAGATCCATTCACAAACAACACTGTCTCTCAACTCAAATGTACACCCTCTTCGAACATTTAGCCACTGTTGTCAGTCACAAAACTGGAGATATAGGCTTGTCCGATATAAGACGGTGTCCGATAAAACTGGTCCTGCAAATGCCTGCCGGCAGGAGATATCTGGCTTGTCCGATACCACCCCCTCTTCCCCTACCAATCCTTGTGTGTTTTTATGCGTTGGTAAGGAAAAGGGATCTGTTTTCTGTACAATGAACACGGTTGCTGTGAACTGTACTATTAAACTTAGTAGACATTTTCATTCGTGGACTATTCTTCCATCTGTTGAAAGATTGTGAAATGGGGAGGTACATGCACAACTAGCTAAATGTTAAAATATGATGTGTTTGGGGAATGGGGTTTAGCACTTTTCAATACGCACCCTTATGGTTTCTTAAAAACTACGCAAACAAGAATAGACTACACCAGGGGTAGCCAATCCCAAGACATGCTTGCCACAAGTTGCACGTGGATGGTTTCTTAGTAGCACGAACGAAGCTATGATTGATGATTGATGAGTAGACCTCGAATTTTAGGCAAGGAAACTTGACATTTTAACACCTAAAATGGATTACAAAGTGATGTAATTAGGCACTATTCTTTAGTTTCAATTAATTTTTATTTCTGGTTTCTAAAATGAGACACAAAACAATTAGTTATGCTTACAAGTAAGTATTTTTACATTTGTATTTATATGACTATAAGCATCACATGCTATTTGTTAATTGTTAATTGTAGTCTAATTTTAATAACTCACAAGCAGGAAATAGACTTAGGCTAATTTGTGGCCTTAAAAATTCTGAAAACAACACTGGACACTAAACAATTAATTACCGACATGCCTACGCTAAAAAATATATTTCTGTTTGTTATAGGCCTACACATGACAAAATATTATTTTCCCATTTTAGGCCTAAATAATATAATTTAAATACACTTGCCAGGAACGAATTAAGTTCAAGTTCTTGAAATTCTATTTTAAAACCTTTTTAAAAATGTTGTGTAGGGAGGTTTAAGACAAAAAGGAAGAAATTGGCACTGACTCCCATTTTAGGTAGTTTTAGGCACTATAAAACTGCTCCCAATGAGTATAAGTTTCCATAAATTGCAAACATCTGTAGCCTAATTATTTTGCACATTTTCCAAAAGCAACTAAATAGGCAATTGTATAAAATTCCGAGGTCTATTGATGAGATAAGATATGAATCATGACCTGCGCGAGAATATCGCTCAGAACTTTCGAAGCCACTACACATAGCTCATATTGCGCACGTCTTCAAACCAAGCTTCTTGTCTCGTCTTCCCAGTTATACTAGGCTTATATGTAATTTAAATAATATGGTAAACAAACCTAAATACTGTATGGCCAACATGTTTTTGAATTGATAAACCCCTTTGAAACAGATTTTCGGATTTCCAGGACGAGAAACAAATTCTTCTGCTTTAACCCCTTCTCCCTATCTATGGAAGACATCATTCATTGACCTGCTGTTATGCAGACTAAGATTGTGGAACTTCAAAATACCATTATTATTCACAGCAAGTTCAAGGAGTTGCTAAGGAAAACCGGCCAGCAGGAATTTACCACTTTCTGGAAATAGCTTCTCTCCACCTCTCTGTTTCCTGTTATAGGAGACATAGGCCTAATCTTACGATATACTGTAGTTGCTCAACATGCATGTGCGAAAAAAAAGTTTTCTCTCGTGAACTTGGTGAAAAGTCAGTACATCCACACATCAGCATTTGAAAAATGCTGTTTTTGCTGCTTTATCTCTGAAACCCGCAGCAAAGAACTGGTGAAGAGGAAAAAGATCCAAAAGTCTCACTAAGAACTAAACTAGGCATGTTGCATGTAAATGTAAATCTAAATAGACAGTGATGAGATTCTCCCAAGAAATGTGTGTTTTAACACCTTAGAAATGGAATGATGATTATTGCTAGTGTTTTGTTATAAGAGTATTTTTTTAAATTAAAAAGCATTTTTTTCTCTTCTTTCGTAACTTATTATTTTATTTGAAGTGTAAATAGATATACAGAGTGTTAATAAATAACACCGAAATATTTTACCTGTGTATACAGGGGACTTCTAACAGTCATTGTGGTTAGTATGTAAAATTTTCAGAATGTGGAAACACTAAATTATGGTATAGCTGTTGATGAATGATTAAGAATCAGGTTTTTAGCGATCACCAAGAAGGCATGAAGTCAATTTAATGAAAATTTTAACCCTATTTCGCTTCATTATTGACTTATGAGCACCAAATTGTAATTACTTTAATGCTCTGTAGCATACCTACACATTTTACGTCATAGAGCAAACGTTTCCTAATAAAATTTTCTTGTCTATGTCCCGTCTATACTCAGGTAAAATATTTCTGTGTTATTCATTAACACTCTGTAAAATTATGTATTTGTTATGGAAGATAAGATTGAGGCAGAATGGCACATTCAAGAGTATCTACTTGAGAGTGACACGAAATGAGCCGTGGGTTGGCCACCCCTGTCCTATACGTAGACCATAAATATAAAACTTTTTATTATAACTTAGGATTTGTATTAAATGCAATATAATAGCGTGTGAAATCACGATCGTACCTCATACCTGTCAACCATAAATAATATCGTGATAGAATGACTCTATGGGTGATGTTAGGATTACCTTCAGGCTCAGCCATGTAATTTCGCGTTTGGTTATCTCTGTATTGCATGGAAGTTTTCTCAAATTATTAGTCAACAGAATCTCTGTATTAGTGCCTAAGACTTATAACTTATAGTAAGGACGGGTTTTTAGGCTCTTGTAGTTTAAAATGCAACAAACTATAACACTATTCTTCTTTTGTCTTGGCTGGTGTCCAAAGTTCAATTCCGGGGTAGCTCTTTGTACTTCACTTGTCCATCGACTAAGCAAGGTATAATAGCTATAGACTGAGAGAATCTACTAACCTAAAGGAACCTAAAAATCCGGGCCCTAGCATGAAACATGGATAGTAGACCTATATTTCGAGATCTCATTCCTGCTTTTCCCATTTCCATGACAACAACCATCAACTTGAAATATATATTTCGGTTTGTTAAAGTCACTTTCACGAAAATTAGAATAGGAAACCGCAAAAATAGAGCTCCTCTATTGGCAAAAAATCTTGTTATAAAGGTTAATATAGCGTCGATTGATTATTTGGTTCTTTTTATTTTTTATTTTATAAATTCTTTTGAGCTTTACATTTGCAGACATTTGAACTACATACAGAGTTAATAAGTTAATATTTTTGCTCGAGAAACCGCAGAAGCAACGAATTCGGTTCCCTGGTCGTTTTTGTCTATGATTAATTTCAATTGAGAAACGTTTAAAAAAATTCTCCACTTACATAACACCAAATAATTTTAATTAACAGCGAACACGATATTGTCTACACTATAAGTAGGAACGTGTGGAACTATAACCAAGATATAGGCCTACAATTGATTAAACATAGTAAAATAGTTGCACTGTATTATTAAAACGATTCAGACAATCCATTATAAGAATAGCGGTATTACTTTATGCAGTGAACTACTTAAGAAAACTCTCCGTGGCGCTACATCCCTGAACGAGGCATATCATCCGACCACTGCGTATCTACCATAAGCAGAGGGCAGTATTGGGGGCATGAGGTCAGCATGGCCATGATTGATGGTTTCCGTGACCACTATGCAACGAGACCCACTTTAAATTTTGTTCATTATCCGAAAGACTCAATACAAGTCTAGCATAGATTCGAATGTTCAAACAATTTAAGTGCTGGTACTTAACTTCGCGTATAAAGGTGCTTCATTTGTTAAAAAGCATTGTTGAATTTTCATTATTAGGCTGTTGAATTTTCGTTATTAGGCTATAGTTTAATATAGTTTTAATTATAGTCTTCATTAACATAATTTACATTTATATAATATAATCATGTTTCTCTTTTTTTTTTAATTCTTAATTAGATTATTTGGTAAGGTTTGAATGTATCCACTTCTGGTTAGTGGAAGAGAAGGCCTTAAGGCCTTAATTACACCAGAGGGAAATATAAATAAATAAATAAATAAAAGCATAATTTATAGTAGGTCTAATTATAACAAACGCTAAATATGGAAAATATATACTGTAGCCTATCTTTCATTATCTGAATAAACAGCCGCATTAATAAAAGGCCCACACGCTCAAATCATTCAGAACGAGTGGACTTGGTAGGCTTATATTTGGTGCACCACTTCTGGAAAATAATGATCTTTTATAATCCAACGACCGACATATTGAAAGGAAAGGGTAATAAAACACGCTACAATTTGTTTTTTATTTGAACACATTCTGGAAGGAGAATCTCTTCGAGTTAGTTGCAGTATATTTGATAAACTTCCCCCATTCAGATTGCGTCATTAAAACTTCATTGATGTAGTTTGCTCGGTCGAACTCGTAATATGTTTCTGTGTTATGTTAGGAACAATTTGGACAGTTGCCCAGCGATAAAAGCAAAGAAATCTGACGTAACATAACCTGGATGCAAACAATGTGGTTAATTCTAAGCCCGATCTAATTGATACAGGCTACCCCCACGAAGATCCCCAGGAATTCAGCCCGTAACCTGAAACTCTTTTATGTTGCTTGAGTTTATTTTTTTCAAACAACTGTAACAAAATCGGTTATGAAAGAATAACACAAATGAAGGATAGGATAAAAGGCCCCCTCCTTTTGCCCCATTTAACAGCAGACAGTAATCTGAAACTCACAAAGAAGTGGTACAGTACAGTTGGTTGATTCAGTTCACCACCACTCTGTATCCCTCTCCGAAATCCCAATACTGTATCTAGGGTCACAGCCGTGACCTGCTATCAGCGAGGGGAGAAAAGGTTAAAACATCCAAATATTGTTTCCATTTTTAGCAATTCAGCGTATCGTTGAAAAGATCAGTGTATTCTATTCTCAACACACTTCTACACCTTTTCAACCTCAATTTCGGAAAATGTAATTTCAATTTCGGAAAAAGTAATTCCAATTTCGGAAAAAGTAATTTGAATTTCGGAAAAGGCAATTTCAATTTCGGAAAAAGTAACTTCAATTTCGGAAATACGAGGGCTATGAAGAGGGTATAGTAAAGTTGGTACCACGCTAGGACAAATGACTCAATCGGAGCGAGATTATGTAGAGAAGTAGCTAGAAGGTGTACCTAAGAGTTCCAAATAAAACAGTTTTGATTTTCACTGTGGTTTTCATTTTATGCCCCATCGAATGTTTTAAAAAATAGCCCTCGTATTTCCGAAATTGAAGTTACTTTTTCCGAAATTGAGATTACTTTTTCCGAAATTGAAATTACCTTTTCCGAATTTGAAATTATTTTTTCCGAAATTGAAATTACTTTTTCCGAAATTGAGGTTGAAATGGTGTAGAGCTTATGAAAGTACAAACTGCATCTGAGTTATGTCAAGACGGGTTTATTTACGAGAAGCTCGTACAGGAGATACTGGGATAGGAAAGCCGGCCTGGGTGGTGCAGTCCGTATGATGCTGCTGGGGTGCAGTATTCCACGGTTCATTATTAAGTGCCAGTATGGTACTTTATGAGATAGTGTGTGGGGACGAAAAATGTCTGTCCGTCTGTCCGTCTATCCGTCCGTCCGTCCGTCCGTGTGTCTGTACGCGCCATAACTCAAATACACTTTTTCGGATGTTCATGACACTTGGAAAACACAATTATAATGTCAATGGGAAGAACCCTATTGATATTGAACCAAATCGGTTCACCGGTACCGTAGTAATGCCCAATTTAGTGCCTATTTTAATAGATTATGGCGCCTTTCTAATAGAAATGCGCCATAACTCAAATACGCTGTATCGGATTTCCATGAAACTTGGTATACGCATTTATGACGTCCATGAGAAGTAACCTATTGAATTTGAACCTAATCTGTTGACCGGTACCGGAGTAAAATCCAATTTAGTGTCTATTTTAAAGGCGCAATAACTCAAATACGCTTTATCAGATTTTTATGAAACTTCGTATACGCATTTATAATGTCCATGGAAAGACTTCTATTGATATTCGACTAAATCAGTTGGCCAGTACCGAAATAATGCCCAATTTAGTGCCTTTTATGCTAATACATAAGAAGTCGCGATGGCTCAAATAGGCCTATGCTTTATTGGATTTTCCTGAAACTTTGCATACCAATTTATAATGTACATGGGAAGACGTCTACTGATACTGGACCAAATTGGTAGACCGGTACCGGAGTAAAACCCAATTTAGTGTCTATTTTAAAGACGCGGTAACTCAAATACGCTTTACCGGATTTTTATGAAACTTGGTATACACATTTATAATGCCCATGGGAAGACGTCTATTGATCTAATATATAAAGTCGAATGTGTGTTTGTGGGTATGTGGGTATGTATTTTTGTTCCTTATACAAATCTACATTTCTTTACCAATTTACACGGAATTTTGCACACATACCCAGTTAAGCCCGGGAAGTATAGCGGTCAACATTAAAATTCAAACAAAATACTCCTTCCCTTGAAAATTATATAATTTCTGAGAATTTTATACTGAAAAAAGTGAAATGCTGTTTAGTTCACATGACAACAGTGAATTGTTTACTGTGATGACATAGGGCCTTGGCGACTATATAATGCTGGACTTTAACGAATTATGATTCCATTGATGTAATATATTGGCGAAAATAATTACTGAAAATGAAATCCACGAAAATAAAGCACAGTGTGATGTAGTCACATAACTTTCCCTACCCTCGACATAAGAAATATTTTCTCACTTCACATTTTGATGTAGAATAAGAAGTCGTATTGCAGGGATAACTTAAGTGTGTGAGTATGCTATATCAGAAGTCTGTAAATAATCCTTTCCGCTTATACGTTATCCATAGGCTTTGTATTAGTTGAGATTTATCATAGGCCCTAAGCATGGGATGGAACATTTTGAGTCCTATGCTCGCAGTTTATTATGACCCGGGTTTTAGGGGAGGAAAGTATGAAAGTGATACTACATTTCTCTTTTATTTCAGCCCCTAAACGGTTGTAAGATGAGAATGAGAAATAAAATTTTCCGTCAAGCCAAATACAATTTTATGAAATTTATGTTTCTTCTTATTTCAACCCCACCCAGGCATGATGTGTAGAAGCAACGGAATGCAGCATTCGACATCCTCTATGAGCCATAAAAAGCTATATCTAGCGTTTTCTGATGGAATAGTTTGAGTGTGATAAATCTTTTTCTTCATTTCAAGTTCTACATACATATTATATAAGGACCTAGAGTTTCAAAATCGAAAGTCCTCCATAAATTAATTTCAAATTAAAAAATACAAAGCCCGGCGACGCCGGGCCTTTTCAGCTAGTATTGGATAAAATCGATTGACCTGTTTCGGAGTAATGTTCAGCTTAGTGCCTATTTTATGGTAATATACGTATTCGAAAGAATTTATGAAATGTAAATCAGTTATCATGACAACATAGTCAGTTGTTTTACTGTGATCTTATAAGGCTTTGGCAATTAAAATACAGTTAGCTATGACAAATAACACTATTGCTTTACATGCGCTTATCCAACTAGGCCGTTAAATTGACCCAGGTACCTGAGATGGTAACGTCTTGGCCTTACATTGTGGAGTTCCATGGTTCAAATCCCGAAACCGGCCAATTTGACTTTTTTTTGTATTCTGCATATCGTAATTGCAATCATAACTGATTAAACAAAAACATACTGGCACTTTGTTACATCAGTTTACCTGATTTTATTAATATCTAAAATTAAATCATTTTAATTTTGATTATATTTCTATGCATGTAAAGCTACAAATATCTTTTATATTTTCATATACTTGCATAAATCCTCTTTGGCATACATCGTGTAACAGTTAATACTGGATGTGCTTAGGGAGTGATGGCCCCCCCACTGTATTCTTCCTCATTGTCTGTAAATAGCAGTAAAGGAGGGGTGGATAGGAATTTATAGTAGTCTGATATTCTATCAACAACAACATCATGATTGATCAGGCTCTATCTTTGGATTTTCCATAAAGTTTGTTTTACACAAAATGTTCAAATTATAATAGCAAATAAAATCTATTAAACCATGACCGGTTTTTATGTTATAATAAGGTGTTTAATTTTTTTCAGAAAGTTGGTTTGATTCCGTGACGTCAAAAACCGCAGTCGGGTACGAAAGGTGACTTGCGCCACAGATACTCTGCAGTTCGCCCAAACGAATACATTCTCCAAAGATAAAGTCACTGGCTAGGTAAGCCTAAACTTAAAATAATTTTTGGTTTAGAGCAATGTGGACTAGATAACAAAATATATAAATAATTACTTTCATTTAGGTACATTTCTGTAAAATTTCTGCTGAAACCAGGGATCGAAATTGGGATATTTTATATCTTCAGTCTAACACTCTACAAAGCGTTTTCCAGAGACATTGAATCTTTTTCTTTCTATAGAAGCATGGTTTCGTGGAATCCATCATCCATAAGGTATTAACTATTATTGACAGCTGAGATATCCATTTCTTTGTAGAAGCTGACAAAATGAAAACACAAAGGCAAACAGAGGGTCAATATTTGTGACCGGCCTTACTGACTTGATCATCAGACCGCACTGAACACACAGAATCGAAGTTTTATTCATTTCACTGGATACTGTACACATTAATTATAAGTTAATAACTTTAGGAGGAATTTAGTTCAGAGGCTCTAATTTAGGCTTCAAGTTCTTTAAGATGCTGTAAGAACTTTAGTTCATCCCAAAGAACTCCCTGCCAACAATTTTTACGCTCTGAATAATCCGTTGATAACAGCTATGTTTTAAGTGTGAACCTTCGAACCTATGTTTAAAGTGTGAACCTTCAAACCTCGGATCTACCTCTGCACCATCGAGGCCGAAAAAAAAATATAAAAAAAAAAAAAAACACACACACATAAACTTATAGAATCTAAATAATCAGTGAGTCAAAATCGATCGTATTGTGATAATGACGATTTAATACAATAACGACGATAGTAATAATAGGCCTAATTTTATTTTGTTCATAAAAAGCCACTTTACAATACTGTAGCCCAGTTTTGCCCAACCTTAAGCGGTAGAGGGGAGGGCGAACTGATATCCATCAATTTTTCGCGGAGTGAAGGGGAAATGCGATCGTGTATTGTCGCGGATAACTACAAACACGATACGCAGGAGGTGGAGTAAAGCTATAGTGTGACGTCATTTTCTCTTATGAGAAGAGGTTGGGCATCGCTGCTGTAGCCTATAGGCCCTACTGTACCAGAGGTAGGCTTAGCAGAACCGTTGATATATATATGTATGTCAATGTCTTTTGAATCAAGAAAAACCACTAGGCCTACACCTACCAACAAAGTCATAAATTAACTTGTGCAGCACAAGATTAAGTTACTTTTCACAGAGCCTAAGGTGATTAACAAAGTCAAAAGAAGTTTCATCCCTATTTTCATAACTATTTTCAACAATAATACTACAAGAAATACGCTACTAGAGTTATTTGAATTTTATACTATTTTATAATAGACCTTGCCCGGGCGGCTTGGGTCGCTTAAATCCTAAAAGGGAGAGGTAAAACTACGAAAAAGAAAGAAAGAAAGAAAATAATAGACCTAGAAAGTTACTTGGAAATCCATTCTATAGCGTTACTGTATTTTTAAACTCCCGCATAAATAAACCTTGATGCCAAACGAAATATAGGCTATTTCAACATAGATAATATAATAATGTCAGTATTAAGCATATCCACAGTAATTATTAAGCTTAATTTTATGTGGCAGTACAACGGTTTCACTTGTAAATGTGTTTTTTTTCTATGCATAGGATTATATTTTATTATATATTTTTTAATATTTTGTGTAGTAGAGTATTGTCTGTTAATATACTTCTTATATAGCTCATGACCGGGGCCCGGATTTTGATGACATATCATCTTTTAACTGGCACATCATGGACATTGTCCACTAGTGCAGATATTCTGTTCATGACTCCTAGATTATAAACTAGCAATTTTTGAGGTCATTTTGGTCATTTCCCCCACTTTTTATTAGGTTATTTTACAAGTTTAATGTCATTATTTGGTCATTATTTGGCCATTTTACGTTCGTTTTATTCCTGTTTCATATTTTTAGGTATTTAAAAAAGTATAAAGTAATTGTTCCTCATGTTGTTTCTTGGACTGTATAGAGGTTTCTCTAAATGAGCATAAATAATAAATTATGTTACAATTTTAATTCGGATATAGAAAGACGATATTTTCAGTTTGAATTTAGCCATACGCAGGCTATTTAATAAATTACAAGCCTATAATTGGGCCAACAACATAATGTACAACAGACACAAATCTGGTGAATAAACTGGCGGGTCTTTTTTGGGAGGGGTATTTTCTTCTTGTCTTTTTTCAGTCATTTTATAGCTCCTTTTTAAAAGTATTTTTAGGTCATCAAAATCCGAGCCCTGCTCATGAAAAATAAACATTGATTGATTGTCGCCTAATCCATCCTCTCATGTCGGCCGCATTTTTTACTAATGTAGGTATGCTATGTTGGCCTCGGTTTAATAAAATACCTCACTTTAAAATGCCCAGCACACCTGTGTCGTATCAATCCGTGTTTACATAATGAGGGGGTGCTACATCTTGAAGGTCGCCGAGGATTCTTTATTTTGTAAACAGACGGGTTTTGTGAGGGTGGGTGGGCTACAGGAATGTGAGATTTGACCCCTGGGAGACGTTCATCTCGATCTGACATCTAAGGGATGAGGGCCCTGTTGTATACTCCGGAGATTGATGGCCCTCCCCACCGAAATGAAAAGGAAGGCCTACGATAGTAAAATACTTCATTCTTGAATCATATTGTTGTCCAATTGGTGTCATGTTTCTATAATTAAGAGATAATTAAACACTAAGAGGAGTATGAGTTCATCGATCATTATTTGCAATAATATTTACTAACGTTGCAAAAAGTAGTCTACGTTAAACTATGTAAATAATTTTTAATGAACATGTCAGTTAATTCAATGGCTGTACAGTACACGTGTTTAAGCATTGCAATTAAAATACATTTGTTCATTTTCCAGAATAGCTATTACAATTAACACGAACAGAATTTATTTCATTTGAAATATAAGTTGTTTATTATGCAGTTGGATTTGTTGCTCTCAATGCTTCAATATTGTTCGGAGTTCGATATTAATCGATACCACAACAGTGTTATAATGCAATTCTGTACTTTAATGGATATCAGCATGGTACTGCTATGTCACATGTAATAAGCATACTATAATATGGCCAAACAAAAATAATAATACTTCTGTACTAAATTATGAATTAATATGAGTTTTAATTTGTGTGTGTGTTGTAGAAATAATATTTCAATAGCTCTCAAGAAACTCATACTTGTTTATATAATGAAGTGCTCATTAACACTGTAATCACAAATAACCACATTTCTGTAAATGAACAATAAGAATTCAGGAAGTAAAAAGTTCTCCCCGGCGGGGAATCGAACCCCGGTCTCCCGCGTGACAGGCGGGGATACTGACCACTATACTACCGAGGATGAGATTCTCTGACAACTTGACACGAATGTGCTCACCGCTTCTCATTGTGCGCATGCTCAAGGTTATTTCCATGTTACGCGATATTTTATAAATTTTAGCAGCTTTGTCAGCAAATTAATAGGCCTACAAAATACAGCACCGCCGTCTCGAGAATTACACTGCCTGTCCTTGCTTTATTTTAACATGGAGTTCAGGGTATTGCTCAATTGCCCGATTTCTCCAGTAGAGGCGACACAGTTCA
Source organism: Ectobius pallidus (assembly GCA_964059195.1). Classification (NCBI taxonomy): domain Eukaryota; kingdom Metazoa; phylum Arthropoda; class Insecta; order Blattodea; family Ectobiidae; genus Ectobius; species Ectobius pallidus. Next base: position 82,969,846 of record CAXKWD010000003.1, read on the forward strand.
CACCCCGATTGCATTAAATTCCTGCGTACTTCAGTTTCCGAGTTTATACTTCCGAGGGCAACACAGAGCATAGGGTAATGTAATGGGTATTGCAGCTGGGTGTGGTAGGTGCTGCCATCTGTAATGTCGCTGCGTACGCAACATTAGCCGTATGGGACAGGCAGTGTATACACGAGTAATATAGTCTAGAAGGCAATGGAATACAGTAATTTACTTTCGATGTACACAGGACTATACTATTATCCTGCCTGTTGTATTATGTGGATGTGAGACATGGCCGCTAACTGATCAGGAAGAACGTAGTCTGAGTTTGAAAATAGGGTGCTTCGAAAAATATTTGGGCCCAAGAGGGATGACAATGGGGACTGGAGAAAATTGCATAACGATGAATTTCATGACCTGTACGCTTCACCAGATATAGTAAGGGTAATTAAATGGCGAAGGATGAAATGGGCTGGACATGCTGCACGCATGGGAGAGGAAAACAAATATTGACAAGAGAAGTAATCTAATGTAATATTTGAAGTCCTGTTTCCGTGTACATCCAATGCTATATATTGACCATATTTTATTTTTGGTATAATTAATCAAATTGCATGGTCGAATTTTTAGAGATGACATTTAGAAAAAAAAGAACTGGAAGCTAAAATTGAAATGAATGCTCTTGATGCGGTTTGTGGAAAGTGGAATTAATATAGGCCTAAGAGAGGGAGAGCTTCTCAATAATGAGGCTACTTAACAAAGTAAAAGATGAAGTGTTCCGAAAATCCATAGGGTCACAATGTCTATCTGTTATTTTAGACGTTACTCTCTTTAAATGAGGAAGTTGAATGGATAACTGTTGTAAAAAACTGTAGCGTAGCCTATACCGAGCTTTAGTCCTATACAATTTGCTTGTCCATGTTCTCCTGTGACTTGAAAATGATACCGTTGCACTAAAGGCCTACAAGATGGCTAAATTATGACTAAAAAAACCTCTAAATGAGATATTTATAAGTATTTAGCAAACAAAATGCTGCCAAACTTATATTTTATACAATTCTCTGTCTCTTAGGGCCTGTTCACTGTTTTCTTCCATTTCAAGATTACCAACACTGGTCACTTCTGATTACTATTCCTATTTTGATTGTAACAGTCCATATCTAATTTTTTTTTGTCAGTAATACGGCAAAGTAATCGGCGGCACATCTTATCTTTTCTATAGTTGTGCTTAGTTACGTAATGACACCACGAAATGCGAAAGCATGAAAATGAAATGATTATGCTCAATTAGTTTTACTCATAAACATCCGAAAAAAGAACTAAGTCATTTCCCCTCAAAAACTTCAGGACTATATAGGCCTAGCAACTATATTATTACTTATAGCTAAGCAGAAATGAATAAATTGGATAAAAAAACGCGGCACTCATCCAAGAGTATACTTACTCGACCGATTGATATATTCTTGAATTCGCAGGTTTTTTTCTTCAAGCACTCGTTTATTAACGGGTTATACAAAATTCCTGCCGAAACCCGGGATCGAACCAGGGACCTTTAGATCTTCAGTCTAACGCTCTCCCAACTGAGCTATTTCGGCTGATGTGGAGGTTGTGGCTGATATCAGTTAGTGTGCAATCTAAGCTAACCAACCTTGAGGTAGTAACTGGAAAGAAGTGCAACGGGAAATTATAATACTTATTTTGACGAAACGGTGGTTTGAAACTCGCACATGACTTTAGTCCACAGAACTTTCACACCGATACTGTACAAGAGCACTTATTGTTGCCCAGTATTATTCCTTTCTTTAATTTAAGAAGAATATGAAGACATATCTCATTCTATACATTTTTATCTTCACCTAAGTGTAACAATTTTTTATCGAATGGATAAGTAATTCGGCTTTAATCAGAAGTTCCAATTAACCGTTTCGTTAAGAAGTTAAAAAATAATTCTAAAATGTTTCACGTTCCGTCAATTTCTATTCAAATTAGAGTAACTAAATTTAAGGGATCGTCAAAATTTAATTAATCGTAAAAAAGAAAATCAAGGAATATCAAATTGTAAAAGCATAGCTCTACTCCATTTTGGAATACATAAACAGTTGTCACTGTTTTTATGATTATTGATCAATATTAGTCAATAATGAAAATTTGTGTTTAAGTTTAGAATGTTTAGAATAGTAAATAAAAGCAAAAATCACACTAAATTATACAATTATGTACAAAATTATGATAAATTTGGCATTGGAAAATATTAACCGTGGTAAAGTACCTTCTGATGATGATGAATGGTGATTGTTGTTATTATTATTTTATTATTATTACATTGTATTCCTGTTTGAGCAAGAGAAAAACATCATAGGCCTATTACATATGGTATTGGGCGTTTATAACAATTGTTTGGTATAAAAAAATAGAGGAAAAAATGTCAATAAGATAAAATGTATTACTTCCCCACTACAGAAACAGCATTATCGTTATTCAACCTATGATCTCTGAGAATTTTTATATATTTTCACGCTAATTAAAAATTCCGCCCGAACAGGGACTCGAACCCTGGACCCTTAGGTTAAAAGCCTAATGCTCTACCGACTGAGCTATCCGGGCTACGAAGGTCCTTGAGCGCATAACAACATGCACTATAACGGAGCGCACGTGCGGGATATTTGAATTGTTTGTTGTGAAACAGTCTTAACAGGTTCTGGCGAATAAATGTAAGTAATAATTAAATTTACTACTGTTACTCGTTTTATTGATATGTTCACTCCGATATTCCTTACATAAATTACTTCTCAAACTTTCTGAAAAACTCTCTCACAAAATTTGTGTAACTTCCTAATATCCTAATATCCTTTATAATCTTTTTAGTGCTTATAGGCCTAAGCCTAGTCTCCTTGATTGATGGCGCCTATTGTGTGTTTTTATATATCACTTGAAGTTAAATTATGCAAGTCACTATCTTTTAAGAAGATAAAAATAAGAAGTACTAATGACAATGAGCTAATAAAGCCTTCCATTCTGATTGATTGCCTTTTATCAGGGTTTATAAGGAGGGAAGTTTAAAAGTAAGTGTTACTACATAGCGAAAAATACTAATTAATTATTCTTGAAAATTTCAGTCCAGTGAATATTAAACTATTTTTTAATTTTTCCCAATCTTTTCTGCCTTTCTTCTTTATCTTCTCTCCGCATATGCCGATGAAACTGTTGTGAGGTCGTTGGACATACGTATTCTTAATAATTCTACGTAAGTTATTATATGCTAATGTTTTATATTACTGCATTATTCAGTAATATCTTATTGAAATCTAGGCTTATTTATAATAAGAAAATACATTCAAACTTCCAAGAAAATACGAGACAGCAAATTACATTAATAAATTTCATTGTATCCAAAGTGGGTGAAATTATTCGAATAAATGTTTTTTCTCCTTATTCCCTCTAATATTAACAATGACAACACAAAGAAACACTTTATGAGCGAACCTCATTTATTGTTGTAACTTATTACATAAAGTAATATTAAAATAGTAGGCCTATACACATAGAGAAATTGTGTGGTGCATTGGGGGCCACTGAATATGTTCACATAATTAAAAATTTAAAAAAAAGCATGTACAACGCATAATAAATTGATATAGAGTATTATGCGGGCCTATATTGTCAAATAGTAAAAAGTATAATATTTTGTTGTAGCCTACCTTATAGGCTTTCCAAATATTATTTGGAGTGTCTTATGCATTTAAATACATTGAAAATATCCAGATCTTTAGCAAAAGATGTGTTCAAACAATTAAAATCATTATGTAGGCTACAAATTAAAATTTTAAGACTAAAATAATAAAATTATACAGATTACATACAGGCCTATAATGTCAAGTGGCTAAAATCTATATAAATAGTTGTGTCTTATAGGCTTCCCCTATTGTTTTGAGTGTCTTGCCACAAATGAATATACCAAAATGTCCAGATCTTTAGGCAGAAGTCCAGTTTGATTTCACATATGAAATAAATACATTATAAACTAAAAATGCAATTTATAATGTCAGGTTCAGACAGCCATGAAATCGTTACTTTATAACCTCTCTATTTTGAAATATTTATATCTTGTGGGCCTTGTGAAGCCTATCACACTAGGTGTAATTATTGTGTGATCATTTAGAAGAAGACACTAGAGCATGTATATGTTATTAGGCCTACTGATATATTTCATACAAGGCCGGTTTAAGGGCCCGCAGCTTTGGGGGGGGGCGAGTTCAAGGGGACCTTTTCGTCGCCCTCTTGTAAAAAAATGGTAAAAAGCAAGTTGAATCTATTGTCCTTTAAATATACAGTTCAATTGTTGCCCTGTTAGTGATTGTTACTCGTTATTCTTCAAACCTGTAGATATATTTTCAGGATATACTTTGGTTTTCAGAACTAACAAAACAGGATTGTGAAATAAAGAATAAAATAGGCCTATATTAAAATTAATGTCCTAAATGAGATTTACTCTATCTTATTCAGTCTTCAAATTCTGCATGCTGAAATTGTTTTGTAGCTTTGTTTTAGTGAAAATAGGCTAGACTTTTGAAGATGTTTTGTAAAAATTATGTTCTATAAATCCTAGGAAATAATAATTAGATAAAGATCTTTAAATATATATTTTTGAATTTTGTTTTGCAGGATAAATCCATGCCAGTACAGTAAATGTCAATTTATAAAAATGTCATTACGTTAGTAACTTTAACTTTAATGTAGTATGTGAAAATAAACTATCAATGGAAATTTACACAATATCCTGCATCACATAGTAAATAGGTAGGCATAATAAATCTGCGATAAACGTGAGAGGGCCCCAACAGTAAATCTTGCAGGTCCCCGAAGTTCCTTAAATCAGCCCTGGTTTCATAATCGTTGGGGGTTAAGGCGGAGAATAACCCGGGCAGATTAAATCCTATTTTATGAAAGAAATATGAAGCCTTCGTTTTCTGCTTTAATGACAACCATGTAACTCCTACTTTTATTTTTCTTGAGGTTTTATTCCCTTAAGTTTGTAATGTCTAACTGAAATTCGTTCCCATACAGAGTTACAGTATTTTATTTTGCACTTCCCCATTTTCATCATCCCTTAGGGTGAAATAGAACCAGAGTGTGTTGTTTAGCCCCCTCTTCCCGTCTGATCACATTTCTATTCTTTATCATAGCCGGTTTCTACAATTCTAGATATGGGAATGGGCAAGTTATGAATAAGGTGATAAAATGCTTTTAAAATCAGAAAAAAATACGCACAAAACATTCACTAGAATGTGAAAATGAATGTTACATTTTGTTTAATGTAAAGTTCACGCATCTACTTCCGATGAATATGAGTTATAACGGATGCCTTCCATGGAACATCTTTACATAGACCTATTGTTTCCAAACACGTACTGTATGTACACAATTAGTACAAAAGAACTAGACACTTTCAATTTGTTATACATCCAAAACTATTGAAGATAAAATGAACTTGTTTGCACTGTTTTGTAGAGGAAGTTTAGAAGTTTGGTTTGTGAACTCACCAGCGGCGTAATTACGGGGTGGCAAGGAGTGACAGTTGCCACCCCAGAATTCCCAAACCCCTCTTTTTGCCACCCCAAAAAAGTTTTAAAAATGCTTACACTACATCATTTTAACGCCAAATTTTAAAAACATGTCCATACCCCCCAGACCCCCCGGCAGACCTTGCCACCCCAGTTAAAAAGCTGAAATTACGCCCATGGAACTCACAAATGTTCAATGTGTGATTCCTGCGTCACACGACACATATTAAGACTAAAATCAAGTTAATTCCAAACCCGATGTAACCTATCTTCATAGACACTGCCACAGATCTTCTGACACGTTCTTTCATTTCATCTAAATCATGTGGAAGTGGAAGGACGAAAGCTCTATCTTTGAAAATCCCCAAAGAAAAATGTCAACGGCGTGAGGTCGGGACTCCTTGGTGGCCAACGTCCAAGAGTGTTATTGTCATCCCGGGCTCTTTCCTGTGCACAAACAGCCTGTTGTCTCAAATTTCTGTGCCAATCATAGATCGGTTATCTAGTCGGTGGTAGGTTTTGCAAAATATGTGTTCTAAAATGTTGTTGAGCAACAGTTACAGAATTAGCCAATTCTAGCACAAAATATGCCTTTTCCACAAGATTAGCCATTTCTGCTATTCTGCTTAGCAACAACAATCACATACAGGATTTACCAGCTACAACACTACCAATGCAAAAATCAGAGTTTTCCAACACAACACAGCAACATTTATGTTGATATCACATATAGTTTTTGTTTCATAGGACTTCAAACGTGTCTACTTCATTTCTAATAACCCGGTTATATTACAGATGTCTTTTCATTTTCACAGTATTGTTGAGCAGGCCTACTGGGATACAATATTTGTCTTAAATTAAAAAATGATTTAAAAAAAACATTTTTGGGCTGGGAAAAACTTCCCTCAACGTCGTATGAAGTCATAGAAGCAAACTGAAACCATGGGACGATATTAAGTAAGTTAGTACGTTTACATGCAGGAATCCGTTTTCCGTATCGAGATCGTTAGGTAAACGTAGACTCAGTCCGGGATGAATTTTCGATCCGATCCTCTGCAAATAGAAGAAAGGATCGGATTCAGATCGATTACAATCCTGCACGTCAACGTGGTAATAATTTCCTTTGGTTGCATTGATAAATTTGTTCCTGCTAACTCTTCTCGAATACTGTATGTAAAAGACTGGAAAATCCCACATATCTTTCGAGAACATTTTGAAGTTTTTGCTACATCAACACAACAGTATTCTATCACTGCCTCATTTAAGGCTATCGCAATGGATAATTCCTCCACGAGTCTCAGGGAATCAGCAGTTTCCATGCTTCTTAACTACAAAGAATAATGACTTCTTAAATTTCTTTGAAATCTATGTCATTGAACTCCAAATTTCCCAGTAGCTCTTCCACGGTCAATGAAGTTGTAAACTCACGCTCAGAACTATACCAAACTGAAGCACGTTTCCTACTGTTTACCAACAACTCGCACGGGAGTTCTATACAAGTGCGGACATTGCACGAACTATTTTTAAATCTTCATATAAACAAAATATGATGTGAAACACACAACTTCCTCTGCTTAAATAAAAGTCTGGCCTCTAAGTAGGCTATAATATAATAATTAAGTATGAAAATTTCTTCATGTAAGTTGGTTGTAAAAATGAGGAGAATGTCATTACCACTTCGCATCGCACCCCCAAAGGATACACAACTCAAGTAAAATCTGATTAATGGACTTACGTAGCTTTCTTTGCCCTAAGAATGGGCAATAGCCTTTCTAACTTAACGTTCTGTTATATAACAAGAGGTTGTACTGCAAAGAGCACATATTCGGTTGATTCAACCCGTTGAAAAGCCTTATTGTTCACCAAGAATGACAGTGGGTGACAACTATTCTTCAGATAATTTTTGCGAAAAAAGTTTCAGATAAAAGTTTTAGCTCTTAGTATAAGCACCTCATGTTCAAAATTTAAACAACAACGTTTGAGCCGTTTTCGAGAAAATAGCGAAAAACGTTATTTTCTTAATGTAAAGTGGCATTAAAAGTAAGAGAAAGTCGTTGCCAATCTTCGTGTCACAACTCCAAAAGATCCTAACCCAAATACGAAAATTTTGTTTTCTTACTATTTTTCGTTCTGGAGCTAGGATGTTCACAAACACATACAAACACAGGCATGTTTCTGAGAATAGTATTTTTGGATTCAGGGCACCTCAAAACGTGTATTTAGGTTAAAAATTCAACTTTGAATTTCGGGGTTAAACGCAATAGTCTACTTCCTCTACCTATAGTACGGGCAGAGGAAGTAAAAAGATGGAAAATCATCAAATGCCTTGCTAAACCCTGTGCCATGGGCGTCCGGAAGGGGGGGCAGGGTAGGGCCGTTGCCCCCACCTGGAAATTTTGTTTGCACATAAATCTCTAAACTAAATGACTATAAGCAACTATGTGAAGAGAGGCTTAAATTTCCACATTCTGTAATAATTAGAGCTGTTTGGGCAAAAACGAGTTGACCACAACTGACTACCTTAGATATGAGCATGTAGGAATTATTAACTTCCACTAAACTTAAAATCATTTCCAGCCAACATTTTACCGTAATGAAGGTAAGGCAACGGAAGGATCGCATTTTATATGAATATTTAGTACCTGTGAAATTGTAACGGGTAGAACAGTCATGTTAGTGTACTAGATCGATTTTTTTATTTGTATCCATAGTCATATTTCCAGCTACAGTAAATAAAGGATGATAATGTTAATAATAATAGTAATGATAGGCCTAATACAGTGGGGTCTTCGGGGGGATCTGCGGTCCCGGGCGGCCTGTGGGCACGCAACTCATTCCATCCCGGAGGTAGGTACAAAAAGCCTGTGGCTTCGGTGCTTAGGGGTCGTTCCCACCCCGCCTCCAGCCTTAAGGGCACCTATTCAATTCAATTGAATTGAATAGGCCTAATACAAAATAATAACAACAATAATAAAGTAGTAGCAGCATAGTATTGGTGGTGGCAGCAGTTTGTTCATTTGCCCCCATTGACAAAATTTCTGCGGACGCCCATACCCTGTGCACCACTAACTTGCATACTAATGGCTCAACTCCCTACTTATAAATATTGGTATTGCTTTTCATTTTAGATAAAAGGTTAATATTCTTGCAATTTGCTTCTGATTCGATGTATTTAGGGAGCTGTGACCTTTCAAGTAAAGACAAGCACGACTCCGGATGTCAGTGCATTGCCTAAGAGCATAAACAACGAACATCCTATATTACACTAATAGAACATTACCAGAAGTACAAAGCAGGCAGTGACATGCTTTAATAAAATCAGTTAAACTGATGTAACAAAGTGCCAGTATGTTTTTTTTAATCAGTTATGACTGCAATTATGATATGCAGAATGTGTGTTTTTTTTAAATTGATTTCCAAGTTAAGCTCCAGATTTATTCATTAAGCAGGGCTTACGGAAGAAGAAAGGTCTACCATCTCGGCCACCTGGGTCATTTTAACGGTCTAGTTGGATAAGCGCATGTAAATCAATATGTTTTTTGTCATAGCTACCTGTATTTTAATTTCCAAGGCCTTATACGATCACAGTAAAACAATAGGCTATGTTGTCAAGATAGTCTAACTGATTTTCTTTTTTTTATAAATTCTTTCGAATACGTATATTACCATAAAATAGACACTAAATTGAGCATTACTCCGAAACAGGTCAACCGATTTTATCCATTATGAATAGACGTCTTCCCATGGTCATTATAAATGTGTATACCAAGTTTCATAAAAATCCGGTAAAGCATATTTGAGTTACCGCGTCTTTAAAATATACACTAAATTGGGTTTTACTCCGGTACCGGTCAACAGATTAGGTTCAAATTCAATAAGGAACTTCTTATGGACGTCATAAATGGGTATACCAAGTTTCATGGAAATCCGATACAGCGTATTTGAGTGATAATCTATTAAAATAGGCACTAAATTGGGCATTACTCCGGTACCGGTGAACCGATTTGGTTCAATATCAATAGGGTTCTTCCCATGGACATTATAAATGTATTTTCCAAGTTTCATGAAAATCCGAAAAAGCGTATTTGAGTTATGGTGCGTACAGACACACGGACAGACGGACAGACAGACGGACAGACATTTTTTCGTCCACCACACAATCTCATAAAGTACCATACTGGCACTTAATAATTTAAGAACGCAGTTGTTTATAATGGAATTTTAAATGTTTTTTAATAATTTTTAAATTTAAAAACTACAAACACCGAAAAATGTTCCGAACATGGTCTATAGAGATTGATAGACCTAGGCAAATTAATAAAGTCTGGCAATACAAGTTTTTATAAACGTTTTATTTTCGAATGGAAAGTTTTTTTTCTTGTGATTAATGACAGAGGTTTCTACATAAAGCGCTTATAAACGTTCATGCTTGAATCCGTGCAGGGAGGATTATTCTTAGGCTCAATATATTATTTTGCTTCCAACCCCGGAAACATTCGACTTTCCCCTTCAGTTATACGTGATTTTGCTTCTGAAAGTGATAGTGGTTTATTTTGGATGGGCCAACCAAGATACCAAATCAATATCTTAAATTTCATTAAATACACTTACTTTGTAATGTTAGCTGATTGTTTTTTTCTAAATCCATTGCATTTTAGGTCATAGTCGCGATATGACTTTTAGTTAAAGCGACTTTAATTTGAATAAATTTAAAAAAATCTATTAGGTAGCATATACCAACAACTGCACTGATACTTTCTCAAACACTGCCTACTATGATAACGGATAAGAATTTCTCAGTAGACGTAACATAGACCCTCGTTAAAATTTGGACTTAGTTAAAATTTGGACCTAGTTAAAATTTGGACTTAGTTAAAATTTGTAGCCTTCTTGGAGTTCGCTCTATTCCATCCTCATTAGCTCAAAATGAAATTCATTAACCTAGTTACAGACAACGGCTTTCCACTTCCACTACTGTGTGATTATTTACATCTCTTATTGGTCTATCTTATCTAGAGCACGTTAATAATTTAAGCATAAGTATTCTTTTGCAAGATAACTAGAAAAAGCTGGGAATGTTAAGCAACACTATACATTACATTCGGCTGTCAGACCAGACCTTAAAACAGTTGTAAATGTTGAATTGTCCTAATGTTAGAATCAAAACACTTTAGTGTAAAACTAATATCTGTACCTATTATAAGTTTTTTAAAGATAAGAGCAATCGATTTCATTATTTTCTGTACAATGTGAAGTGCACAGGAATATACACACAAATTACTACATATCAAGATATTATTTATGGTCACAACTGAAAGTAAATTAGCCTTTTTTACGGACTTTAAAATAAATAAGCTATTCAATATTTAGTTTCCAAAAATATATGTATAATATATAATAGAGTTGTAAAATTGGTTTCACAGTATATCCGAATGATGCTACCTAATAGAATTATAGTAACAAATGTATTTCCCCAAAATCAACCACTAGAACTTCCGGAAGATTTTGAAATTCCAGTTCTCAGTAGGCCTACTTTTCTGTATTCTTGGAAGTATTTGTACGTGGGATATTGCAGATTAAGAATAATTAGGCTCACCATACGACCAAGATTAACTCGGATAGTCCTGGAACAACTTTCTGTTTTTAGTGATTTCTATATTGTCCAATTGATGCGACGTACGCTTGTTTTGTCATCCTTTAATAAGAGAAGTTAAGGAAACAAATTAATTGTTCTGAAAACACAAAGAAAAGAGTAATAACTTCATTTTGAGTAATTAAAGTCCACATTTGATTACCATGTGCTTTATGTTGTTATTCTAATTGGAATAATTTGAATGCTTCACGTGTAAATATATAGATTAAAAGAACACGACGAAAATGTTCGAATGTTGTATTGTTCAGCAAGGTATCTCGGTTTTTTGGTTTTACAAACTGGCCACCCTGGATATTAACGTCTCTACACACGTATGTTTTAAGATTTCATGAAGACTTAACTTTGCAGCAAAATGACACTGCGACTGTTTTTGTTACAAATTCAGCCGCAAATCAGAACATTCGCGCTTCTGATACCTTTCAATATGAGAGAAGTGAACAAGGATTTTATGTTGTCGGGCTAATAATAATGGTGTTTTTGGATAGTAATAAATTACAACAGGGAGGTATTGTAGGGGATGTGAAAGGATCTCGGGGTTTATCCCATCATGCGGCGGTTTAACACAAATGTTTACAGCAGCTAAAAGGCTGAGGGGGAAGCACAATGCGTAAACCTCACCTGCCGGCGCGGCAGTCGCTAGTTACGTCCATTCCACTAACTCTGTTATTGTAGCTCTTCAGCCTTTCATGCGGCCTGCTATCTCAATCATCCATCCCAAATTAAGCTTATCACATCCAGTTCTTACCCTTCTTCACATTATTCCATACATACTCCTTTGCTTCATTGAATCCATTGTCTTGCGCCTTTTTAAAAATTTATATCTATATTTATTTTACACATAGGCCTATATAGATACATAAACATATAGCCTACACATACACAATGCCCCGACTGAGCATAGCTCGTGCTCGGAGCAGTTTAGTAATAATGATATAATTCAAAACTTCTTAGAGATCAAATTAGAATATGAAAGTAAAAGAATATGAAAAACAGATAAATTTTGTGTGAAGCATGAAATACAAATTCATCTTTGCAACGTTCATCTTTAGGCCTACTTCTTCAGGTCACAAATCATATAGAGAAGAATATAAAAAGCTGCACCACGGATTCGACAGAATTGATAACTTTGAGCCTGATCCATAGATCTACTAATAGCGAGAATAACGGGCGAACTGCCATCATAATATACAGATGAGAGTCTTAACGAACCAATGGTTAATCATAGTCAATAGAACTTCAAACGTTTTTATCATTAGTCAGTCACTGCTCTATCAATCCACACATCTTTATCTTCATTCTCTTAGTTTAACCTCTTCCATTGTAGAGGCGATCAAGAGGCCCACACCTAACAGGAATGCGACATATTGGAACAGAAATTACCTTTGGGTCACATACATACTTTTTGAACAGACAAGGACGTGGAAGGCCTCCCCGAATGAGCGATCAGCCCAATGCTGGGCCCCCCTCCGAGAATGCACGAACACATAGGACGAGACACACCAGTCCTACACACACACACACTCATTCATTCCGAAGAAAAAGGGGATAGGGCAGATGATATCCCGGGACCAAAAGAGCCTAAAGTTTCCCGACATTTGTCTCACAGGTTAAACCCACCAGGGTTACTTGTCCCGAATCAGGAATTAAACCCGGGCCCGCTACGTGAGAATCCTAGTCCATGCCATTTAATTTCATTTACGTACAGATCGCATATAGTGTTGCCACTTTTAGGGTAAGTTTGTACAAGGTCTATAAGAAATAGTAATTCCAGGGAAATGAAATGAATTTTAAAGCTCTGAAATCTAAAAATAAACCTTAAATAAATCATTAGTAGGGTTCGGATGGTTATGGCCTAACAAAGTGGAAAATATGACTGAAAATATGACCGAAAATCCTAAATATGACCTGATATAGTAACGTATTTTCAAAAAAATAAAGGGTTCCAATTTAAAACGTTTAAAGACACTAAATTCTCACATCACATGATCACTTTTTAACAATTTTGGTTATTTACAGTTTTACTTGTAATGAACTTCTATTTTTAAAGAATTTCCTCCTATTTGCTCGCGACATCAGCTCCAAATATTCGTTACATTGTGTAGAATTTGAGTATCCTTATAGAATATGAACAATTGCATTAATTTTAAAATTTAAGTTACCTATTAATTTGCCATAAACATTAAATTCATTAAATAAATTTCAAATTTAACTCGTCCATGTAGTACATACACAGTGTAATTGTGCTCTTTTACCGAATTTATAACTGAAATATGAACCCTATTCATTAGTTTATTTCAAACTTGTGAACGCTGTCAGTTTTACTTTCAGTTGTATGAGTACTACCTTGAGGTACAAATCTCACACAACTTCGAGCACCATATTTGATTTGCAAATTGCATATATTGTTTCTGTCACAAGTTTTAAATAGTTTAACTAGCAAGCAATTCAAATTATTTATGCATTTGATGGTAATATCAATAGAGAGATGCCAGCCTTCAGAATGGTTGTCTATTGGTGTGCAGCATACAGCGTAATGTTTCTGTCCAGTAATCTAAGGCACTCGGATCAGGATTTAATCCCAAAGAAAGTCATTCTATAATGTTGTACTGTTTCTATCCACTGTCAGCATTTTGTAATAATATTTAGGTAATTTTTAGGTAACTTTAGCCTGGCTTAAGGGTAATTTCATTTTAGTTGGTGGTAACACTGGTCGTATCTCTAACAGTTTCGGCCATTTTGTTCTGGTGTTTTGCCACGGTGTGAAATGGATTTTCTTGTTATTTAATTTGTGCTGTAGTGTTTATTCTGTGCATATTTACACCTATGAAATATTCCATACGAAGTTCTGAAATTTTGGTAAGTAAGATTCTATTTTGTCTAACTTCCACTTCCAATTTCTTGTCTGAAAGCTCTAGGTGACCACAAGAGGCTAGAATACAAAATAGGTTATGTTGCCCTACAAGTAATTAATCAAATGAAAATAATCTAATATCTAGAATGTTTTAAGTAGTAGTAAAATGTACGAAGATACAAATAAATTCATTGAATTGAAAATCCTCAACCTCGTAAACATAAATGTGAAATCGCAAACGAAAGCTCACTAATATTCATTAATATTATCTACATTTTACTTATGTCTTGCAGAGACTGAACTCTCTAGAAATATTACAGTGATTATAATCAGAATTCCCCTTTCTTTGGAGAAGGGACCGAAGTAAAATAAATACATGTGTAAGAAAATTGATCTATTCCATGATCCATTTTAATTACCCGGTTAGGGTTTAAGCTATACTATTTATAATTAATCACATAGTGGTAGAATTTTTCATGCAGTAGTTATTTCATCCAAAGAGGTTTAAATCTCAGACAGGAGTAGCCCAAATTTATCACCTTTTCAGGAAATTATTGTAGCCTGTAAGTAAAAATATTCGATCTTTAATTTCTAAAAGAAAGAAGAAGATATGTCATTTTAACTACACATGAATTTAAATAAGTACCGTCCTTGTGCTGCTAGTGTGGGCATTTAAATATCCGGCTTAGAGGTTAATAAAGTTTCCAAATTGCATTTTAAAATTATAATTTGTCTGTTGGTATTAAGCCCTGTAAAATGATTTTGGACGGATAATTCGCAAATATATTAAGTGAAATTATATGCGCCAGTAATTCCCATGATTTTAAAGAAATGTTCTAAATACTGTAGAGCCAAATATCGTAATACAAAGATTCAATGAAGGAAAATATTTCGTGTGTAGAATGAATTTCTTGCTTAGGAAGGGCTCACGCGGCAGAAACTTGAACTACGATGACATCACTACTCAAGTGGAAGAGGATTGCATAATAGAACAGTGTAGCTGACGGCAGTGCCCAAATCATCATGATACTGGTTTTCTATAGTGAAATTAAACATATTAATTGGTTTCATTGTGGAGTTCAAAATGTAAGTGTACTGCTAAGATGGATAGACGTAAGTTTTAAGACTTGCTATGAGAGAAAATTCATGAATTCCGGTAGTGCCAGAGGTTCACAAACGTAAATATAAATTATTGAATGGTTATGTTATTAGTGGCGTAACATGTTGTATGTGTGAATGGTTCTACCATAATAGTTGTTAAAATACATTAAATAACTTTAATGCAGTATAACCATAGTTCAACGGTAACATAATCACGTGATGTAGAAAAGAAAGTCCATAGCAGGGTCGGATGTTGAAGTACAACGCCCTACAGGAAATGGCGGACAGTAAAAATAAAATTAGATTAGTATTATCAAGCAACTCATATAATTCAACAAAAACACGTCATAATAAGAGAGTTACGCGAGAGAAAATTCAAATTTTAATCGAAGAACAACCTAGTCATACAACCTAGTTGCAGTGCCCACGATAAACAAGACTAAATCGAACGAAAACTTAAAAAAGTAAGCAATCTTTCTCAGATAGTCTATCTGCTAGTTATTGTAAAGGCACGACTGGAATGAATGAGGAATCTTGGCATTGATAAGAATTCCGAGATGACTAACCTAACTTCAGTATTAGCGGATTGGTTGGTTATAGTAGTTAGGGGATTCTGAATGATAGGTCCAACGGGCCATGGCGTAGGTAAGGAGGGTCCGGACCCCCCCCCCCGAATTAAACCCTAAAATTTTATTTGTTATTTAAGCTCCATTTTGTCAAATATTTTATTTTATTTAATAATAAAATATTGAATTGTAAATGTAGGCGTATTATTTCCACTGTTCCGTGTGTTATTTAACTTTTCTTATAAATAGTAAAAAGCAGGGTCCGGATTTTGATACCTAAAAATCTTTTTAAAAAAAGCTTTAAAATTATTGAAAAAACAAAAAATGTCCCCAAAACTAAGAAAGTGCCCAACAATTTGTATGAAAATACTAATTTATTCATCAGATTTGTGTCTATTATACCTAGGTACATTTATGATGTTGACCCAATTATAGGTTTATAATTAGCGGTAGTTAATTGGTACGTACGGTTAAATGCAAACAGCAATCACCGTCTTTCTGTATCCAAATTAAAATTATAACTATCTATTGATTTATTCTTATTTATAGTTCCGATAACATTCAATGTAAGTATATGCACAAAATCTCTATTATATAATGCGAGAAACAACACAAAATAAGAAAATAATTGCTATATTTAAAAAAAATACTTAATAATATGAAATACGAAAAAAATACCGTAAAATGACCAAAATATTACCAAATAATGACATTCAGTTCTAAAAATGACCTAAAAATGAAAAGTGGGGAAAAATATAAAAAATGACCCTTAAAATTACCATTTTTATAATCTAGGAGTCATAATCAGAATATCTGCATTAGTCCATGATATTCCAGTTAAAAGAAGACATATAAAAATCCCGGCCTTGATAATAAGTGTTACAACTTAGGTAACGATTTCTTGTTTAAGTTAGCATGCCTTAGAGCATACATGGGCATTTACTGGTTCGCGAACCACTTGTGGTTCTTGACCTTCCCGCATAACACACAAGATGGCATTGCGGACATTCGGTGTACGTGGTGGATTATTCCCATGCATGAGTCATACTTTCTTTGCAATCAGTGACGGGTCGCGACACAGTTCCGATTGGAAAGGCGTTATGACACATTCTAAGCCTTTGTATAATGAAATAATTGCACACGTAAAATAATAATTAAAAATACAAGATTGTTTGCACCATTTGTTTCTTGTAGTGTACATTTTAAAGTGAAATTAGTGTTTCCTTAAGAATGAGCAACCGCCACTGCACTTATTGTCTGCTTGTGTCTCCATCTATCCGTTCTTTTTGAACTATGTGTAAGTTGACAAAAGTTTGCGGGTTGCGTGTCAATGGATAGGGGTTTGCCCATGTCTGCCTTAGAGTGTAGTAAACAAATTTGCTAACTAGGTTTTCAGTGCTAAAGTAGCGTAAAATGTAATTTTCATTAATTCAATTTTTTTTCGGGGGTGGACTCCGTGCCCCCCATTCCTTGGGGGTATTCTATACCCCTAAACCCCCCGGCACTTTCGACCCTCCCCGAAATTATTTCCTGGCTACGCCACTGGAAAGAGATAATGTGAAAAAGCTTAAACAAGGAAAGTACTGTAGAATGGTTCATTCCTTTTCATTTCAAGGTTAGTTCCAACCACTAAAGTTGAAAATTCAGAAACTTAATGCAAGAGTAATTTGCCATTTTGTGAGTAGGTGAATTCTAGATTTCCTTATGCCTAGGTCTATGCTTCTTATAAAGTAACGAATAATATGGAAAACCAAATGTCTTCTTCTTTTAATCCCAGGCTTCCAGTCTGTGGGAGTGGGTCATTCCAACTTTCCGGGGTCTCCCGGGGGATCTCTTGCCTGTTGGAATCTTCCCTCGTACGATTTTTGGCAGTCTACCCTAGTTTATTCTTAGAATATTTCTTCTTTTTGTGACCCAGTTTCTTATTAGTTGAATATGTTCATGCTCTATTCTATAATATCTCATTTTTCTTTCTCTTTTCCTTAGTGTAGATATTCCTTACGTTTCCAATCTTTTGCTTAGTTTTTAATTAATCTTCTCTTGCTTCTTAAGCCTGATATTCATAACATTAATATTAGAAATAGATACAAATTGAATATCCCTAATTGTCGACTTACCCGTACTAAAAAAAAAACATGTTTTGTTAAAGGTATGGTGCTTTATAACAGATTAACTCTTGAAACCAGAAATTTAAGCATATGCAGTTTTAAAAGAAAGCTTTTTGATTGGTTGCTAAGGCATACTTTTTACTCTATCTGAGATTGATTTTTTATTTTATGTGGATTTATAATAAAAGGGATTTATTATAATGTACAGGTAGAGGGGAAAAAAGAGTACCGACTCTTGTAGCTGATTTCAGAGCCTAGTGATAGGCCTACCTAAATAAATGTAAGAGATGTATCGGAAACGTTTGTTTTCACAAGGAATGCAAACTACGTGAAATTATTTCTCAATTCAAGCACTGTTCATTTCAATACATTCCCTGTTATCCTGTGAATGCCGCTAGGCATGCGCAGTGGCTCATATTGGCAACTTAGATATTTTAGTCGGTTCGCTTTTTTTTCCTACCTGTAGGCCTACACTGAGAATGTCTATAGCAGGAACACGCTGCTCTTTGACAAAGTATTATTATTATTATTATTATTATTATTATTATTATTATTATTATTATGTGAAGACTTTATGAATCCTAAGTCTGTTTCTGTTCTCAAGTAGCCTATTTATTTCTCCATATTAGGTCAGTGTTCCGAAAATCCGTGCTGCTTTGCTTAGCTTGTTTCATGACCTGTTGACAGTAAAATGCCATTATTGTACCTAAATTTGTATCGTCTAGCTCTAGCCTATGATATTTATTTCGATTTCGAATTTTCATCGGCGAGATTCTTCTGATACTAGGCTACCATACATTTTCATATCAAATCTTTGGCAGTTAATCAGAAATTGGTATATCGGTGAAGATTATCATCAGAGTTAAATATTGTGTCATCCTTATCGCCCTTGTCCATGTCGATGCCTTTGAGGATGTCATCAATAACTATGTTAATGGGCCAAGAGCCCTGACCCCTCTCTTCTTTTCAAATCTACTCTGAGAGTTGGCCATTCCGTTTCATCCTTGCAAAATTGTTGTTGGAATATCATGTCATTATTTCTAAGATTACCGAAATTGATCATGTAAATCTTGAATGTTGAAAGTAAATTTTACTTCTGTGACTTTCGGAATTTAATGCGAAATGTGAAAAATGTGTTATGTTTAAATTTAATTTAATGGTGTTTTCATTGTTAATAAGTAGCATAAGTATAGATTATCTGTATCGAACAAAAATTCGCCAGAAATGTCTTAAGTTAATCGTAATGAGTAGTCTATAGGCCTATATCAACCTTCCTTTAGTGAGAATATTATATATCTATCTTCCATTAGTGATTTTGAATTTTTTATAAATACAGCAATATTTTAATAATATTTTATTTATTATTTAAATATTATTTATTTTATAATATTTTATATTTACAATATTTTTTAAATAAATACAATCCGCTAGTCCGAGCTAATAGGGACCGGAGCCTGTTCGTATTGACAAAAATTAGGAAAACTGGGTTAATTTATTATGGAGACTACAAGTTAATTCTACTTAGGCTAATTGGTAACGTGCAGTGCTATTTTTGTGATCAAACGCCGTTGTTGTTGAATTCGGTGTCGGAAAAGCAATGATTAGTGACTGGAAGAAATATCGACCCCCCAACATAGAACAATTTGCTGAATTGTGACCGAGAAGGTTATCGAGGAGCGCTATACACAACAAATTTCAGACTTTACAAAATTTGGTGAAACGGTTTTTGTATGGTTTTCCCAATAAAGACAATGGTGTTCCACTGAGTGGTCCTATAATCCAAGAAAAGTACTCCAGCTCATTAAGATGTTACTGTAATAGTGATTCCAAATTTAGGATCGGATTATCCGGGTTTTCGGACTAGCGAGGTGCTGCTGTAACTAATTGAATATCTTGTACGAAGGATGGGTGAAAAGGTATAAATAAATAAATAAATCTTTATTGTAGGAAGTGAGTAGTACATCAGACGTATTACAGCCGTCAAAATCTATCTAATCTACTAACCACACCAAATATACGGCATTGCTCCAGCTTTTATAAACTTATTTTTTTTCTTTATCTTAGTTTTACCTCTCCATTTTAGGATTTAAGCGACCCAAGCCGCCCGGGCCAGTTTTTATAAACTTTGTAAAAATATTACTATTCCTTTTCGTTGGAATTTTGTTTCTTTTGTGCAAAAAGAACAAAGAACAATATATTTTACCAAAGTAACGTTGAGAATCTGCAAGAAAAGGAATTGATTGCCGGAAATCGTTAAAACGACCTTCTCAACAGCCAGAAGGTGGTCGGTTTTATGGTTTATAACGACGGGGATGTACTGCAACTTAGGCCTGTGATCGTCGCCGGTGTGCCGGAATTTTGTCCCGCAGGAGTTCTTCTACATACCTATACATCATCAGATATGAGGTGTCACATTTAATCACACACAAATATAATTGACCTATGCCGAACCCCCTACCTAGGGAACAGAAAGTCGCGTCACCTGGCTGATAAATCCGAAAAATATTAAGAATATGATTGTACAACACGCAATTTTAAATACCGGTACTGCAAGTTGTTCGAATTAGATTTTACCAACTTTTAGCCATACTAAAGTTCAGGGCCGTAGCAAGGTCCTTCTGCGCCCTTGGCGAGTTTGATAAATCTGCGCCCTCCAATACTAGGGTGATCTGAACAATATTTTTTTTATTTCTGTAAAATTGTTCATTATTTTAATATAAAAACACTGTTGTTATTATCAAAGATAACCTAAACCTCAATTTGAAAATGAACTAAGTGTTCGACTTTCAAGGTACTAAAACCTTATTATCAGACGATTAAACTATTTAAAAAATAATTAAATCATAAAATCTAGTATCAAAAGTAAATTACATAATACATAACATAGGTAAAGTATTTTTTTCGAATAGTTGAACCACTTTCATCTCAATAATAACGTACTTTTTAGATTTTTATTGTTATATCTTTCCATACTGTTCATGATTTATGTCATCATACTCTGTCAATAAGAATCGTGTTAATTAAAGAACGTTGCATGAGTGCTTTTTGTTTGTAGACAATCGGCATAATACTATAGATAGTTCACGTGCAGTAATTTTTAATAACCTGAAAGATTTCTTCCATTAACGTGGAATTTTTATTGCTTGGTAAATTGCACCAGTCTAAAAATGCAGGATTTTTCATGGTTAATTTTGCGCCCTCTTAGTACCTGCGCTCTTGGCGGGGGCCCTCCTCGCCACCGCCTAGCTACGGCCCTGCTAAAGTTGAATCTATTTCAAGTTTCATATATATATTTTTCTTCATACTTTACTTCTTGTAGTGCTTGTTCATTATGAATGTATTAATTATTGTGGTCGCTGGTGACCCTAGCTGTTAAAAAGCGACCTTAAATAAATATATATTTTTTTTAAGTTGAATCTCGGCAAGGAACTTAATCCGGTTGATATTATAAGCCATTAAAATGTCACCATCATGAAAGTTGACTAATTTTCATAGTCCTATGTTCTTTCTGGGTATAAAAAGTTATGTTTATGAAAAAAGTAGCTCAATCAGTTGAGTGGAAGACAGATTCCCCGTAACCCTGCTAGATGGTTACTCTACCAAGTAGGGTAAAAACTATAGTCTACGACGTTGCTCTGGCTTTGTAGGAAGATTATTTCGCCTTCTTCTTGGAGTTTTGTTTTGTTTGTGGAAAAACAAATGACAATTGATCTGACTAATGGTTTGGCCGTAGCCTAGTAATGCAAAATATTTCGCTAAAGAACATAGGCCTAATCAGGTTAATACCGCAAGCCTAGTAGAATCATTATTTTGAAATGGTGAAAAAAATTCGAAACGGTTACAGTCCTGTCTTATTTCCAGGCATAAAAATTATGTTTATGAAAATGTTTCAAATCTCTCAATTGAGTATTTTTTGCGTAAAAGAGTAAAAACGCAGACTTAGAGAAACCACTAGGTTTTTTAATACATTATTAGCCTATAGATCTTGAGGAAAAAATGTCGGCAGATTTCGTAAAATAAAAATGGAGGAAATGAAGGAAGAATTAGCCTATTGAACACTTATCAGAAAAGAAATACTTGGGAGCTCATATAACAAAATAAGATCTGCTTTTCCTTCATTACGCACCAGTTACATAGACTACCAGTTTCCAATTCTAGGTGACAGGTTAGGAACAGTTGGTATTAGTGTTAGTGACATGTAGAGTTAGGTTAAGAATATTCATATTAGTGATAATGACGTGTCCATTATAACAAATGTTATTAAATAGTGTGTTAAAATATCGAGTGGAGATGTTTCCATTTTATTCTTTAGACAAGTTCTTTGAATTTAGTACCAATTCAATTATCTTTTGGTATTCATAATTTTTATTTCGTTAGATTTATTTTGTATAGAGTATTTTTATGTAATTTATTTCTTTGTATGTAAATCTGACTTTGTCTATTGCTTTTTTGTAAGTTTAATGACAATACAATTATTATTAGCAGACTAGCATGATCGTAATAGGAGGGTTTTAACAGCCTTTACTTTCTGATCAATCAGTTTGATTTTTTTTGCACATTAAATAATTAATCAACCAATTTGTTACATTTACCATATTATAATAAATTTTCTTCTTTTCAGGAAACCTGTAACACATAATGGTATGACCAACATTTTTTTTATACTACTAGAAAACCCCTTTTTAAGAAGAATACTACTTTGCTGGTAAGTTTCTCTGTTGTTTTTATCTAATTTTATGACTTCTATTATGTTTTTTCCAACTGACACGGGATCATTTGAGTATTTAAAATAAATTGTTACAATTGTGATTTGGCACGAATGAAAAAAAAAATCCCTTTAGGCAGGCCTACAGGCTGAGGTAGATTTCGAAGTGCTTTAGGTTTAATTTATTGTCGCTGCGCAACACTCTCCTTCTTTAGCCTTGGCATGGCAGACCCGCAATAATAACTGAATTCGGTAAAGAGCAAGAGTCTACAATCATTTGTTTTGAAAACAATAAAAGAATATCATATTCTGGGAGGCCGCGCGCAAGATCAGCAATGAATAACATTAGCAAAGCCGCTAAACAAGACAAAATTAATGATATAATAATTCTTAAAGAGAGCCATGACTGTGATAACTCTATCAAACTCAAGGTATCAACATAACCGAACAGTAGTCCCAATGTTCTTTGAGGACAACTCTTTCATATTAAACTCCTTTTTACTGAGAATTATTTTATCACAGCATTATCAAAGTGTACATTGCACCATATGAAATATAAATAAATCTGAAATTTTTTTTATAAAAAGAGAGTTGTTTATTATGTTTTAAATTGATGTTATAGTTTATTATTTATTTTTGATTTTGCCATGCATTATTGTTCTAAAGGTGTGGAATCATTATTTCTAATATTTCAAACTCTATTAAATTGGTAATTTTATCCTTAGTCGGTACTCACACATTCCTTTCGGCAGGCCTTCAGGCTGAAGTATATTTGTAAGTGTTATTGTTTTTCAACATTCAAATATCGCCTTATATGTGAGCTATCGAGAAACTAGTTATTGATTTGTATAGTACTCATCAAGAGCTTTTCAACGATACCCCACAAGACGTGGTTTCAAAAATTTCGAATTTCCATCCCCCACCCTCACTCGTACCCCCAAAACCCCCGAAACGTTGATGTCACTGTAAACCCCATAGGGAATACTCTAATTTATTCAAACAAAGTTTCCCTCTATACATCATAGGGGCCGAGATATAAACTTTTAAAAATTTCATCCCCTTCCCCCGACCCCCATTTGGGCCAATTTTGCTCATTAACGAACTTTTCCGAACTATTGGGCCTACTAATAATATAATAAAATTTGGTTCAATTATCTTCAAAATTACGGCCGCTAGCGTGTAAAGATTATATAGTGGTTTCGTACATAGGGAGGCATGAAACGTAAAGATATGAAAGAATTTTTCGAAAGTCATGACATGGTATTGATTGCAATAGGTAGATTTTTCTTCAACATCTACCAAATAGAGTAATGACCTTAATCAAAATAGGCCTATATAAAGTTACCCACATGTGTGAAATTCTGGAGAAGTGCAGTACAAAATAGAACACCGCAGCTCTAAGAAATGCTAAAATCGCTAGTAATTTTCTATGTTGAGATATATTAAAGGTCAGTTCTGCTTGGGAAATTACACACAGACATGTTCTCTACTTTCTTATTTCCAAATATTGTATGCCCACATTTCATGCCCACAACCTGTATGTTCAGGTTCCTTTCCAACTAAGGAAATGACCAAGTAAACAGTTGTAAGTAAGGGATGTCCACTAGGTCTACACATAGGCGTACCGAGGGGGGGGGGTTTGGGGGTTTGAAACCCCCCCCCCCCATTGATTAAAAAAAGGAAAATTGTATAATTTTTTTAAGTCTGCCCATAAATTACTTAATACAAGTATAAAGCGTGGGAAGCTTAAAACTCGTTATTTTGCGTCATAATTTTTAAAATTTTCCGGTGGAGGACCCCCGGAAGCTTAAAACTCGTTATTTTGCATCTTATTTTTTAAAATTTTCCGGGGGTGGACCCCCGGATCCCCCTCTCCCGCGGATGTTATCCCCCCCCCCATATGGTCGGTCTGGTTACGCCTATGGGTCTACACTTATTGTCCATTTCCAATTAAGGTGACTGTTCCAAAAATTTATTACGATTATTATATTTTCGCTCAACTGGAAATTCAACAGTCTCATTATCAGCCATGCCACTCCGAGTACTATGATGTGTATATAACGTCGTCAAATCCTGAATGACTTCGTGCATATTTACTCACAGATGGAAGACTATATCTTATAGATTAGGTAAATTAAAATTCTTGTAATAATAATATAATGCACTTTGTGGTATGTAAAGTGAGACTAACCGAAATGTAGTAACAAAAATTTATCTCCTACGTCGAATCCCCTTTCAAGTACAGCAAGGATAATCCAGATGGAAATTAAAATGGTTAACTGAACAAATTATTTGCTGGTATAACAACAGGATAACAGTTAGGCCTATCCAGATAACTGGATAATGACGTCATTTTAACCAATAACAAAATTATTTGTAGCTATCCAGTTAACTGTTGAAAGATAGTTTAGCTGGTGGCACGTAGCCTACAGCCTGAGTCTTCGATTTCAGTGCAAATCATTTAAAAGATTTTTCGTAGAGTGGATGTGCAATCATTCGGCTGCTTTCGGCGACTGCTTGTGTGGTATTGTCTTCAATGACAAACACAGAGAAGCGTACAGAGAATAGTATAACTGTAATTACTTGTCTGCCTATGGTAAATGGACATACGAATTTAGATAACTGCAAGAAGAATTCAGATAACTGCAAAATACCAGCTAATTACATGTTCAAATAATTTAACAGTTAACTATTTTATCTTCTTTGCAATTAGAAATTGTCTGTGTAGTTATACGTCTCAGTTACTAACCTACTTTCAAATTAGTGAATGTATATGACAAAGTAGGCGATTGTTTCAGATAGCCTAAACAACAGATTATTCTGTGAATAGCAATAATGATGATCATAATAATAACAACAATAACAATAATAATATAATGAAGGCTACTTTTTGGGATGTTAATTTACCCTACAACCTATTAATTAAATTTACCCTACAACCTCTGACAGTAGTGTAGTTCCTGTTTTGATAGCTTTTTGAAATTAATTGAATGTCTTTGATAAAGTATGCGATGGATTCACCATATTTAAAATTAAATGTAGATTTGTTGTATGATCCCCTATAAAGTTGATTTTCTCTCTGAATATCATGGTAACAACATTTAACTTGTCTTAACGATAATTCATTTTGATAAATTATACAAGCATGTTTTGTTATCTGCAGTATTAAATTCAGAATAATATAGGAAAATTTCATATTTGGATAATTGTTTTTCTTTCCTTTCTCATGGCTCGGAACTCGGTGGTAGTCGCAAGGCTTAGATGGCTGTCGAATTCTCCAGTTGTTCATGATTTTATTGTAATTTATGGGGCGGATTTCTATGACCTAAAAAATATAGTATATGCATGCATTTATGACCTAAAAAACATTAAAATATGACTTTACCACTTACACATTGTGTATATTTTTTAAAAAGTTTCATTACAATAATTTTATTAAAATATAGTGTTAATTATTTAAAATATCTGTAAATTCTTAAAAAAGTATCATTATATTGCAAAATTTACAAAATATGATATGAAACTTCAACATTTCCTTAATATGCACACAAATATGCCAAAAATATGACCTAAATATGCATATTCATACTAAATATGCTACAATAGTTTAAAATTTCCTAACTATGCAGTAATATGCACAATAAAAGCCGTTCTATTTTCACCAGGATGCTTGGAATCGGATTTAAATTAGTCGGAAACCTGAAATAATGCAAAGGGGGAAAATATGACATGTCATAGAAATCCGCCCCCTGTTGATGACGTAAGTTCTGAAAGCCTAGGATCGCAATTTTTTTCTATAATACACATTATTAGAGGTTATGCCTATTACTTTTACTTAATATATGGTGTCTTTCACCACGCATTATGTAATTGAAAAGTACAACGAATTAATTAATTATGTTATAAAATACGTCTTGTATTTAGTAACTTATACAACTTCTTTCAGAATCGACAATTGGCCAGCGATAAAAACAAGTAGATGTAGATGTAGATGTAGATGTAGATATCTCGTCCTGTAGATCCTGTGTAGAGCGGGGCTCAAGGATATAGAACACGTCAGATTAAAGAATACATAGGCTACATGTTATAACAATAATATAGGCCTACAGAAGCTGCAAGCTGCCAAATTTATCCAAGCTGGAAATATTCCTCCAAATTGTAGAAGGTGTGAGTTATTAAAAATTCCTTGACAGATGTTTTGAAAGGTTTGCTCTTTCTTTGAATACATAATAATTGAATGTTGTTTGGAAGCTTGTTATATATCTGTACTGCAGAATAATAAGCACCCTTCTGAAAGAGTTTTAACGAGTTATTTGGTCTGTGTAGATCATTCATGTTTCTGGTAGTACGTCCATGTACACTAAAATTAGTTTGAAATTTATCAATATTATTCACTACATAACACATAACAGAGTATATATACTCCCCTGTAAGAGTGAGGACTTTTAATTTTTCAAATAGCGGTTTACAAGATTCCCTTTTTTTTCTTTCCACATATTATTCTTATTGCCCGCTTTTGTAATCTAAATATTTTCTCCCTATGGGAAGAGTTGCCCCAGAATATGATCCCGTACCTCATTACTGAGTGAAAATATGCAAAATATACCATAAGTAATGCATCCTGTTTTAATATATTATTCAAAATTCTTAAAGCAAAGCATGCTGAACTCAGTTTTGGACTTATCATTTCTATGTGTGTCTTCCAATCAAGATTTTGGTCAATTTGCAGTCCTAAAAATTTTACATTGCTAATTTCTTGTATGATTTGTGTTCCATAATTAATTTCAAGATTTGAGATACACCTGTTTTTGTCCTAAATTGTATAAAATGGGTCTTATCAATATTAAGTGTCTTTTTATTAGCTAGAAACCATGTGATTAACTCGTGAAAAGCCTTTGTAGCTATTCTTGATAAATGTTCTTGTGACGTTCCTGTTACAAGTACACTAGTATCATCTGCGAAGAGCAATACCTTTGATTCGTCACTTAAGTTATAGGGCAAGTCATTAATGAAAATTAAAAAGAGCAAAGATCCCTGAGGTACCCCATTCTTAACAACCCCTAAGTTAGATTCATTTCCATTTATTATTACCTTTTGAGTTCTATCAGAAAGATATGATTTGAACCACTTAAGCGTTAAATTATCGAACCCATAATGATCCAATTTTTGAAGTAATATTTCATGATTTATATAGTCAAACGCTTTAGCTAAATTGCAGAAAATTCCCAGAGCATATTTCATTTTATCTAACTCTTCCAGTATTTCTGTAGTAAGTTGAAATGTAGCATTCTCAGTGGACATGCCGCCTCTAAATCCAAACTGAGATGAAGTAAGAATGTCATTCAAATTAAGATAGTGTATTATGCGGTTGTACATGACTTTTTCAAAAACTTTTGAAAATGAGGTTAAGAGCGATATAGGTCTGTAATTTGATGGTAGATTTTTGTCACCTTTTTTAAAGAGGGGCTTAACAATACCATGATTCAGTCTTTCTGGAAATATTCCATTTTCTAATGAACAATTGCATACGTGACTAAGAGGTTTACTGAGTTCTGATGAGCAGCTTTTTAATTACTTATTAGGCCTACTTATCTCATCCCATCCAGACGAGCTTTTACTTTTGAGAGACTTGATTATATTTTCAATTTCTATGTGGGAAGTCAGGTTCAATTGAAATCTATGGTTCCAAACTGTAAATTTTGTTAGTAGGTCTACTGCCTTAATGCTAATATTATTTATAGGAATACATTTCTCTGCAATATTTATAAAGTGACTATTAAAAGCATTTGTAATGTCTGATAAATTATCTAGTTTTATGTCTTGGTATACTAATGATGTACAATCATTGTTTCCCTTTGTTCTCCCCGTTTCGTTTTTTATTATATTCCATACAGTCTTAACTTTATTATTTGATTTATTAATTACTTGTGAAAAATGCCTACTTTTTGCTTCTTTGATTACTTTCTTCAGTATGTTGCAATACTTTTTATAGTATTCCTTATGAGTTTGGTTGTTACTGGTTCTATATTTTAGGTAGAGCTCTCTTTTGTTCGCACAAGATATTTTAATACCAGCAGTTAACCATGTGTTATTCCTTGAATTAGGTAAATTAGCAGTTTTCTTTTTTGGAAAATTCGCCTCAAAATGTCGTGACACTATGTTTAGGAATTCACTTAATTTACTATCTACTTTATCATAGGATAACATAGATTCCCAGTTTTCATTCGCAAGATCTTGTTTGAAATTTAAGATTGAATCGTCATTCATTACTCTAGTCATATTACTATGAGCATGTTTACTGTTCGAATTTACTTTAATATTGTTCAGCACTAACATTTGTGCATCATGATCTGATAATCCATTTAATATTGGAAGTACTTTAAAATTAAAATATTTTTCTATATCTATGAATATATTATCTATTGTTGTTTGGGAGTCGTTCTGAATTCTCGTTGGAAAGTTTACTATGAAATCTAGATTATAGCTACCCAATAAAGATATCTGATCTTCTTCTCACTATCAATTGAGAAATCTACATTAAAGTCCCCACTCAGTATAATATTTACGTTAGTAAATATTACTATACTATACTATACAGTACTATACTATACTATACTGTACTATACAGTGAATTAAGAATCCTTTCTAACTGATTTACAAAATAATTGAAATTACCTGATCACTGAAATGTAAGTTTCTTTTGATAAATATACTCACACCTCCACATTTTATGGAATGTCTACAAAATTTTGAACATAATGAAAAGTTATCAATTTTTAATTGTTCCAGATCTGTTTCTGCACAGTGGTGTTCCGTTAGACAAATAACTTGAATTTCCTGTTTATTAGAATTAATTGTATCCTGAGTGGCTAAGTTAAATTCTTCAATTCTATTTTCAAGCCCCCTTATGTTTTGATGAAATAGTGCAAATGATTTATTAGTTCTAGCTATAGGCCTAAGTGTATTACTACTAGGAGGTGCCCGTGGCTTCGCCACGATAATTCTTTTAAAAATTAAAAATTAAGAGTATAATAACTATTAAAGCATTATATTTATTAACACTTGCACTCGAATCATTCATAAACTAAGCCATTAATAATTAATTCCTGCTTTAGAGTACATTCCACGACATGAAAGCGCCCCTTGGGAAAACTATATCAGAATCGATTATGCAGTTCCAAAGAAACTGTGAACACATAATACGTATTGTTTCTCAGCTGTTTATTGACCTGAATATGATGTGAATTTTATTTTATCAATTCAGTGTAATTTTCAGAAATTATATAATGTTTCAAGGGAAGGAATGGTTTGTTTGGATTATTATTATCAGCGATATTTCAAGAGATAAAACCATCAATATTTTACAGCTGTTGCCCCCGGCTTCGCCCGCCATTATTCATTGACTCCAGGATTTTTAAGAAAATTACACTGGTAGATTATTAAAAATGTTTGTGGTTCAGAGCTATGAAAATTGTAAGTAAAAATAAAATTAGAATATTTGTTCATTGTGTTCATTTCACTTAGGCCTTATATAATAAAGAAACGGTTTTCCTTCGTAATTTTGTAGTCGTCATGAAAGTTTAGACTGCGAGAGACGAACATCGCCGAGTATACCCGATGTCTCACGAAGCGGGCGAGCAAGCACGCTATTTAGGGCCGTTGAATTGTATAAGAGTAGATAGATTATTGACTTGAGATATGCATATAGGCCTAAGCTGTTGGATTCTTTCACTTAGATTCCCCCTAAAAAAGAGTCGAGTCACCATCTATGACAGGAATAGGCCTGTTACAATCTAGTACATTACACTTCAACTCCTCTGCAACCAGTTCTGCCAGTGTCTTCTTTCCTCGAAGGTTGAGATGGAGTCCATGCCTGGTATACTCTTCCCTTCTTTAGCTGCTAACAGAAACAACATTGAAGTTAATATGATCACTAGAGAATTTCCACAACTTATCATTTACAGCTTTTACCTTTGATCGAAGCGAGGGCTTGTCGTACCTGTGGAATAATTCAACAAAATCTATATTAGTATGCATGCTACCTTCAGAAATACTATCAAGATCTGCTGCAACTGAATAGCTCCAATAATCACCACCCGGTCCTCCTTTGTGAATCCTCAGTCCCTTGATACCTGAAACAACATCACTAACGCCGGGTTTCCGAAACGTAAGATATCTACTAGATGGCATTATTCAATCCGTAAGCGTTTCTGAAACGATCGATGGCGGCTAATCGTTCTATAAAACGCCCTACAAACTATCGCACCACAAATCACTAGATATCTGGCGAAACGGTAGATAAACACGCAACATGGCGGAAATGCGAAACATTTATGTTGATGTATGTTTCGTTATTATGTTAGCATTTTATCTTACATTATGTTACTAGCTTGTTATGGTAATTAACTGAAAAGTAGTAATGAAGCTGGCATCGGTTATTAATTTGTGTGTGAAATAATTCATAATACTGTACTAGAAAAATTGTATATTATCGGTTAGATGAACTTTGTTATAGCCTAGGCTACTAATGTATCCATCGTTTATTTGTATTAATTTCATTTTCTGTTGTAAGTTAATACTTTTAGGAAAACATCGCGAATATTAATTCACATCATATTTTCTTGCTGGTCATCTTCAATGCCAGATCGTATAAGGCCTAGGTCTATACAGAAGAAAATATTCCCTGAAAGAAATACAGCAATCCTTTCAAGAAGTAGCCTATGATGATATTCAGATTCGGAAAAAATGTAGCTTAAGTATATTAATTTTATTTTCTGATGCAACACTTTATGAAGAAAATATTGCCTTTTTACAGCACGAATATTAAAACATAATCATCATCTTTCTCGTCATCTTCATCTTGAGGCAATAATTGGGCCTAGAGATGTGTAAAGCAAAAGTATTCCCTGGAAGAATTAGATGTTTGACGATATTGAGTTTCGGAAAGAATCAGGCTGTCAAAGCAATGACCTATGGACAGATAGGCCATCATATAAATAAGGAACAACTGCAAGCATGCCTTTTTCAGCGTTAAATAGCCCATCATTAGAAATGAGAACAAATCGCAGCATTCCTTTCTCAGTGGTAAATCAGCTATAACTTAATTAATGTGTTACATTTTATGCATTACGTTGTCAGATTGTAATGGGTGACATTTTCGCTAATGCACAAGTCTAGCAGTCGAAATTGCCGAAGTTTCTCTCATATTTTACATTCGTTTTACCAGAGAAACAGCTCACAAGAAAAAAGCAGAAAGAAAATTCAGCCATTTTGAATACATAGCAAGAAGCGCTCCGATTGGTTGCTAGTCAATCACGGCCAACTTGATATTAGAGTAAGCACCGTGTCTCCATCTATTGACAAAGTGCTCAACTCATTTATCTGACATTAGCTATTTCTTGAGCAAATTCGCTTTCGGAAATGGGAAGGTGTTTGTCGAGTCTATAAATGTATAGAACGATTAGCTGTCTAGAAGATATCTGGAGCTTTTATGCAACCGGGCCTTAGTCCAGCATTAGGTTTACATAAACATTGCACTTGAAAATCGTCTCCTACGGCATCTTGAAAAGCAGATCCCATGTGTCTGGCATGACTGATACCTAAAGGCTAGTTTACACGATGACACTAGGTTTCGTAACCACTTTCATGAAAGTGATTTCGTGAAACTAATTACACACATTTTCTTTCCAATGCAACCACACATTTCATATTATTTCTGAAGTTCAAGTTGTTAAAATCCCATATAAATGTTTGAAACACGTATGAATACAGGCATTTCACAATTTCCTCACTTCCCCATTTCATTTTACGAAACGCGAAGAAGCTAAATAAGCGTAAAATATCAACATTACTATTATAGTTTCGTGAAAAGTTGGAATCAGCCGAAACTGCGTAGTTTCGTAACTCATTGTCGCCAGTATATCTTGCGCTTGCGCATTCAAGCAAGAAACAGTTGCGAAACTTACTTACGAAACCTAATTTCGTCGTGTAAACTAGCCTTTAGTGAAATATTGTTTGCTAGATATATGTCGTATAACATGTAAGCCTATGATATAAATACGAAAGCAAGCAACTCACTTAACAGAACTTATTTTTTCACATTTACATAAGATATAAATAGGCCTAATTGTACGATGTGTGTGAAATGGAAGTAAACATCTGTCTGAGCTTGTCGCACTACCGTGAAGTATGCGCTGGTGCGATTAACGAATGAAACGACAGGACACAGTTATAGTCAAGGCAAGACTGTTGTTCACTTTTGCTCCTTACACATCTTGGATCAAGTTTAGTGACATTGTGACTTGAGGCTTATCCAGTGTTGAAAATGGTTAATAGTTTCTGTAGCTTCCAACCGGGTGAATAAGAGATAGCTCTCCATATTATGTGTTCCTAATTAAGACACTTCAACGTGATCTCCGTATCGAATCGTGACACACTGTACATTGTCAGATATTCTTTTTTCACAGCTCTACAGCTTTTTGCAACAAAAGAATGACTGTGGAAACAACATTTTTTGCAATAGGTTAAACCAGTTTCTGTTTTTTTTAACGGACTGTCATTACCAGGACCCGGATTCTGATGACCTAAAATTGTTTGAAAAATGATCTTTAAAATGACCCTAAATTTTAAAGAAAATGACTTAATAATTACAAAAAATGACCTAAAAACGGATATTTTATTTATAAAAATAATTAATGTACACACAAAGTTACAGACTAGTTTGTACATAATTCTAAAAAGTGTAAATAACTGCAATGTTATGAATGTTCTTTTCTCACGGAAATTTATACTGGCACTGAGGCACTGGTGAGTCAAAATTCGGCACATCCTTTTGTGGTCTGCCGGATTATATTGCTGTTTATTGAGGGTAAACAGTAGTTTTCACTCTCAAATCCAAGCAGGTGGCAGACTCTGGTGCCAAATCAATCTAATAACAATAGTAATATAATACAAAATTTTGGGGTTTCTTTGATTCTCACTTCCGGCTGAGACATGTCAACACTTTAACGCCGAATTTTTCCTTCTTGCATTAAACAAACAACACTTCAAAGACAGCACCGGTAGCGACGGAAAAAAGTTAATACACTCAATGTAAATACAGTACATGAAAATGACTAAATAAGGAAGCAAATGACAAAAGAATTACCTAAAATTGAAATAAATGCCCTAAAAATATATAATTGCATAAAATGACAAAAAATGACCTAATAAAAATGCATTTCTATAATCTAGAGGCCATGATTAGGATTTATCCACAAGTTGACAATGTCTATGCAGCATCCATAAAAAGATGACATATCATTAGAATCCGGGCCCTGGTCATTACTTTGTCCCCCATTATGACGCTGTAGGAATTTCATCCTAAGGATTTTAGTTATGTGGTTTCTTGTAACAGCAATTGGTATTGTGAAAGATTAATAGGCCTATTATATGAGTGGACCTAAAAGCTGTGGACTAAAAGAGAAATGGACAAACTATTGGTGGACATGGGGACTATAGATATAGTAGAAATGGTCTTAAAATGGACTTAAAGAATAGAATGTGAGGACTAAACACGAGTGGACTTAGATTCTTTGGACAGTGTGTCGTGGGAGTATTGTAAATGCTGCTGAAACTATCCTATTTTCACTCGAAGAATAGAGCTAAAGTAAACAAAAACCAGTATACCTATCTCACTCTTAGGCCATATGAGTAATGTGCTAGGCTAGAGTGAGGCAGAAGCTAAACAACTTACAAACCAAACGTAGCAAAGCAGTTTTCCTGAGATGTTTGGAAATTATTTCTTTAGTGTGTCTGATGAAATGTTTTATAATGCTAAGATTTTTTTCTGATACGCAGGCCAACAGTACCATTTCATCAGCTGAAACTCTTTTAAATAAGGTTGTTATTCCTTTTAATTTATTTAAGGCTAGCGAGGAAGAGGTCATTAACGTGGTTAATAATAATAATAATAATAATAATAATAATAATAATTTATTGCTGTTACGTATAATGTTGTGCTACATTTCATAACATTGTCAATAATAAATATAAACAATATTAACATACATATGTGTATTCAGTATAAAAACACATATGACGTACAGGCAACATACAATAATTGAAAATACAAACACACAATAACATAACATATCCACGATAAAACACATTCATTCCACACCATACATCATAAAAAAAATTGAATCAATGTATGACATGAGCTAGTCACCTAAGACTTTTATTATCTTATAGGCCTACCATATGAATAGTTGCACCAAAATGTAGAGTTGAAGTATTCATTTACATTATAAAAGGACTTGTCAATCAGAAAATTTCGAAGTGATTTAAATTTCCTACTATTTTCGTCACAGAAATGAGTTTTTTTATATAAGTGTTCCATTAATCTGGTCTGTTAATATGTCCCTAAAATATGAAGTTTTCCTTAATTTATTGAAAGTAGTAAAATAATTCCCATCTACATTCTACAAGACAGGCAAATAGGGATGAACCTGAAGACTGTATGACCTAGTCCAGTGCCTATTTTTCGAAAAAAAAAAAATTAAATTTTCGATTATTACAAAACTGACTTAATATTTTAAATACATAAACTTAATGCCATTACTCATTTGGGATTCTGTCCCGGTAAAACAATCGATGCAGTCGATTAATCGGTATGTAGTGATCTTGCTTAATGCCATTCTTACTGGCTTAAGTTAAGCATTCGACTGTATCCCATAATTAATAATGACATAACTGAAATTATTTTCATGTATGCCTGTGAAACCTGGAAGATAAAGCAAAATACCACTAATCTCTTACAGAGATGCCTGAGATCATAAATATTAAATGACCTGGTATTATATCCAATGAAGAGTCGTGGAAAACATCTATTGAACGGACAGCATTAGAATGGAATCCACAAGGGATAAGAAGGAGAGGTCGGCCCAGGAAGACTTGGAGAAAGACGGTAGAGATGGAAGCAGGAAGGACATGAAAGGAGGTCAAGTCACTGTCAGCTTGAAGACCGCAATGGAAACTCTTCATGGATGCCCTATGTTCCAAAGGGAACGAGAGGAATTACGTCAGTCAAGTAAGTCAACTGAATTTTCATAATTAAAGAAGAGAGTATAAGAAGTCTGTCGACAAAGGGAATTGGTTTTTTATGTCAATTGATCTGTTATTTTGTTCAGAAACCTTTTATGTAGAATGGAATTTACAAATTATGCTACAAATAAATAAAATATCACTTTTTAATGAAAAATGTACGCGTTTCATATCCTGTGGTACGCAAACATTTTATGGAAATGAATAGCAAATTAAGTAATGGAGCAAATATTATAAATACGGTGTTCCTTGTGGATCAAATTTTCCTCCCTTTTTATTCCTTCCATTAAATGTTAATGATTCATCTTTTATCATTGTTCACTCTGTAGCTCAAGGTTTTAACTGATAGTGTTTTAAACACTTCTCTCTAAGAAATTATTTTATGTAAATAATTTTATTGGTAGTTCTTTGAACCGTTTTGGTAATTTATTAAATAAAATTTTCTTAGAGTAACTGGGGGATTTTTCATATTTAGTTAGCATGTTGATGGTGAAAGAAAAAGCGTTTCTGGTATTATAGTTGTAATCTAAAGAAGAGTTAAAATGCGAGGTGTTCTAAAATAAAACAAGATATTCTATTCTTCATCCTTTTCACTGCTATTAACGTCGCCTCAAAAACTGTATTAAGGAGATATATGAGATTAATCGAGTAATGTTTCATGTAAAATGCTAGGACTTTTATTCAAGTATTAGTTTGTATTTCAGTGAAATTTTCCTCGTCGATTCCAAATTTATAGCCCACTAATGTTTTTACTTGAAGAGTGTATAAATTCAGCTCTGAAAGGCCAAGTCATTTAGTAGAAAGTTATTCTGACGATTCTCTCTCGGCTGATTTATTATTCTTTTACAATTCACTGAATCACCCCACAAACATGTTTAATAGCTGATCTGAGAAAACACTAATGAGTAGGGCTCGGATTCTTAGGTTTTAAACCATTTTGATCCTTGCTAGCTTACTCTGATATTTTACCATAATTATCCGTTTCATAGTTATGGCAGTCACATTTTATAAAACCTAAAAATGGCTAAATAAGACATTAAAAACCAATAATTGCTCAACTGTTTTTAACTAAAATAACTATCAATAATGTAATTAATATAATTATTATTGCTCTACTAAAAATTACTTCTTATATCTGCCTACATTTTTTATCTTGTCCTTTGCTGTCCGTATATTTGTAAGAGAAAATATAGCATTGCATTTTGAAATTTTGTCATTTTGTACCCCATTGTCTCGGTAAAGGGAATTGTTAGCGAACCAAAATCCCCATTTCTTTTGAAGCAATTTAAAGACCTTCTTAAGAAGCTTACACTTTCAGTTTATTCACAGTGTTTGTTCCAGAAATTTTCCGGAAGTATTTTTTTTTAAAGTTGATTAAGTGAAAAAGAAGTTCTTGTTGAGTTTATTGGTGGAATTGGAAATGACAGGTGTAATTTTAAAATTTCTATAAGCTACAAACTGTTGAAAATTAAGCAAAGAGTGTTCCCATAGTTTGTGGTTCAGAGCCATGAAAATTTAAGTGAAAATTGAGTTGAATAATAGGGTAGTCTTTATTTGTTTCACTGAGTTCATTATATTTAATACTGTGACACTTAAAACTTGCCTGAAATGGTAAAAAAAGCTAAAATAAAACTAGCGGTATTTTAATATCTATAAAAACCAAATAGAGTTTGTAAAAACCTAAAAATCCATGTCCTGCTATTGAGTAATATACATCAATTAAATCTTTTATACCTATAATATTTCTTAATTACATGAGTACAAACCCAGCCGCATTAATTTTCTTTGGAATAAAATTACTATGATCATTCTAGCTCAAAATACTGTCAACATACAGTCCAAGAAATTTTGTTTTCAGTTTAGACTTAATTATGTAATTGCCACATTTAAAGTATCTTGGTAAGTACCATTAACTGGTACATACCCTGTCGTACCTAGTTATTTTTGATATTATTATTGTTATTATTATTATTATTATTATTATTATTATTATTATTATTATTATTATTATTATTTCGCTTTCTAAACTTAATTACAAAATTTCTTCAGAATATTAGCGCTTCCTCTGAGCCCTGAAAATGTTATTCAGATGTCTTTTAAAACGCCGACATAGATAATAGATTGATGAGTGAATTAAAAATATTCTTGAGCTACTTGCTACTTGTAAATTCCGAACCAATAGGAATATGTGAAAATTAGGTATAGGTTTGGGGCGCCAGCGATATAATGAGCGCACGTGTCAGTCATGTAACACAAGATCTGTTATTTACCACGCCGCCAGTCATGCCAACAAAACACCGCTATTCGCCAGTCATCCCGTAAAGATGCAACCTGCAATTTTCCAGTGTCTTGTCCCTCCTTCCAAGTGCCAATTGTTCTATGTCTTCATTCTTTCTGTGTCCTCAGAAAATAATTACGTTCTTCTTACCACTACCACTTGATATTAAGAATTAAATCCAGGCTTGAATTCACAGACATTCCAAAATCTTCAATTTCCAAAATTTTCAATTTTCAAAATTTTCAATTTCAAAATTGCAATATTTTTATTTTTAAAATTTTCCAAATTTTCTATTTATTTTTAAAATGTTCACTTTTTAATTTTCAAACTTTTCAATTTTTAAAAATGTCAAATATCAATATCTTAAATTTTCAAATTCTTAAATTTACAACATTTTTAATTTTCAAAACTTTCGATTTTAATTATTTGATCTTCAAAATATTCAATTTTCAAAATTTTTAGTTTTCGAATTTCAAAATTTTCCATTTTAAAATTTAAAAATGTTCATTTTCAATTTCTGTTTTTTTCAAATTTCAAAACTTTTCAGTTTTAAAATCTCACAATTTTAAAATTTAAATTTTTCCAAAAACCCTTTGAAATGTACCTCAGCCTATAGGCCTGCCTAAAGGGATTTTTTTCTTGGTATTACGTAATTTCAAATTAGAGTTATGTATTTGTATTTAATTGTGTATTAATTTTGTAATGTATATAACTGGCTGTACCCGAACATGAGCACTTACTCATTCGGGTAATCTTTCGGTAGGCAAGACTTATAGTAAAAAAAATAAAGGATATAGGAAAAAGGTATTTTAAAAAATCTGCCATTATACCTAGGTAAATTTGTACTTTGCCTGTGAGCTCTTTTGCTTTAACCTCGCTGTAATAATTCCTGTCCATGTAAGCTCACCATAGGAACGAGTATACTAGCAACCGGGCCATAGTGCCATTCGGGGCGTTTTAATGTTTCTCAAGTACGAACGGTGGAAGCGAGAATGCCTTCATATGGCATGGCTTGAACGGGTTGGCTTATGGAATACATCGCATAACAGCTCATTGAGGGAGGGCATTGTACACTATAGTTAAGTATTAATAGCAGAGGTTCCAGAAAAAAACTAAAAAAAAAGGAAAAAAGCACAAAAAACTATAAAATACTCCCAACCCCCCCCCCAAAAAAACACTACGTTCATCACGTATATACGGGATCATGCGTGCATCAAGGGCATACAGAAGACAACGAAATAAGGAACCTGTTGTTTTTATTTACACAATAGTTACAAACGATATACATACACTTTATTTACAAATATATACATACGTAGACACTGCAATACCCACATTACATTCCCTTACGGATTACCGAGCGCAACAGGCCCCATAAAGGTGTTTTTGGCGTTGAAGCCGCTGATTATTCATATTACTCGTCTTTGCATCATATTCGGCAGAATTTTCATTTTTGAATTTCAAAATTTTTTAAGAATCTTCAATTTTTAAAATTTTCAATTTTCAAATATCAAATTTTTAAAATTGATAATTGAAAATTTGTAATTTTGAAAAGTGAAAATTTAAAACACAATATTTAATAAAATGAAAATTTTGAAATTTGAATTTTTTGAAATGTAAAATTTTAAAATT
This sequence comes from Ectobius pallidus, assembly GCA_964059195.1. NCBI lineage: Eukaryota > Metazoa > Arthropoda > Insecta > Blattodea > Ectobiidae > Ectobius > Ectobius pallidus. Next base: position 83,009,366 of record CAXKWD010000003.1, read on the forward strand.
TTCCGAAATTTTCAAAGCCTTCTCGAAATTCTGGGCGCATTTTTCGAAATTTTCAAAGGGGTTAGCCTTCCCGGAATTCTGGGCGCATTTTTCGAAATTTTCAAAGGGGTTAGCCTTCTCGGAATTCTGGGCGCACTTTTCGAAATTTTCAAAGGGGTTAGCCTTCTCGGAATTCTGGGCGCATTTTTCGAAATTTTCAAAGGGGTTAGCCTTCTCGGAATTCTGGGCGCACTTTTCGAAGTTTTCAAAGGGGTTAGCCTTCTCGGAATTCTGGGCGCATTTTTCGAAATTTTCAAAAGAGTTAGCCTTCTCGGAATTCTGGGCGCATTTTTCGAAATTTTCAAAGGGGTTAGGCTTCTCGGAATTCTGGGCGCATTTTTCGAAATTTTCAAAGGGGTTAGCCTTCTCGGAACTCTGGGCGCATTTTTCGAAATTTTCAAAGGGGTTAGCCTTCTCGGAATTCTGGGCGCATTTTTCGAAATTTTCAAAGGGGTTAGCCTTCTCGGAATTCTGGGCGCACTTTTCGAAATTTTCAAAGGGGTTAGCCTTCTCGGAATTCTGGGCGCATTTTTCGAAATTTTCAAAAGAGTTAGCCTTCTCGGAATTCTGGGCGCATTTTTCGAAATTTTCAAAGGGGTTAGGCTTCTCGGAATTCTGGGCGCATTTTTCGAAATTTTCAAAGGGGTTAGTTTTCTCGGAACTCTGGGCGCATTGTTCGAAATTTTCAAAGGGGTTAGCCTTCTCGGAATTCTGGGCGCATTTTTCGAAATTTTCAAAGGGGTTAGCCTTCTCGGAATTCTGGGCGCATTTTTCGAAATTTTCTAAGGGGTTAGCCATTTCGGTATTCTGGGCGCATTATTCGAAATTTTCAAAGGGGTAAGCCTTCTCGGAATTCTGGGCGCATTTTTCGAAATTTTCAAAGGGGTTAGCCTTCTCGGAATTCTGGGCGCACTTCTCGAAATTTTCAAAGGGGTTAGCCTTCTCGGAATTCTGGGCGCATTTTTCGAAATTTTCAAAAGAGTTAGCCTTCTCGGAATTCTGGGCGCATTTTTCGAAATTTTCAAAGGGGTTAGGCTTCTCGGAATTCTCGGCGCATTTTTCGAAATTTTCAAAGGGGTTAGCCTTCTCGGAATTCTGGGCGCATTTTTCGAAATTTTCAAAGGGGATAGCCTTCTCGGAATTCTGGGCGCACTTTTCGAAATTTTCAAAGGGGTTAGCCTTCTCGGAATTCTGGGCGCATTTTTCGAAATTTTCAAAGGGGTTAGCCTTCTCGGAATTCTGGGCGCACTTTTCGAAATTTTCAAAGGGGTTAGCCTTCTCGGAATTCTGGGCGCACTTTTCGAAATTTTCAAAGGGGTTAGCCTTCTCGGAATTCTGGGCGCATTTTTCGAAATTTTCAAAAGAGTTAGCCTTCTCGGAATTCTGGGCGCATTTTTCGAAATTTTCAAAGGGGTTAGGCTTCTCGGAATTCTGGGCGCATTTTTCGAAATGTTCAAAGGGGTTAGCCTTCCCGGAACTCTGGGCGCATTTTTCGAAATTTTCAAAGGTGTTAGCCTTCTCGGAACTCTGGGCGCAGTTATCGAAATTTTCAAAGGGGTTAGCCTTCTCGGAATTCTGGGCGCATTTTTTGATATTTCCAAAGAGGTTAGCCTTCTCGGAATTCTGGGCGCATTTATCGAAATTTTCAAAGGGGTTAGCCTTATCGGAATTCTGGGTGCAATTTTCGAAATTTTCAAAGGGGTTAGCCTTCTCGGAATTCTGGGCGCATTTTTCGAAATTTTCAAAGGGGTCAGCCTTCTCGGAACTCTGGGCGCATTTTCAAATTTTCAAAGGGGTTAGCCTACTCGGAATTCTGGGCACATTTTTCGAAATTTTCAAAGGGGTTAGCCTTCTCGGAATTCTAGGCGCATTTTTCGAAATTTTCAAAGGGGTTAGCCTTCTCGGAATTCTGGGCGCATTTTTCGAAATTTTCAAAGGGGTTAGCCTTCTCGGAATTCTGGGCGCATTTTTCGAAATTTTCATAGGGATTAGCCTTCTCGTAATTCTGGGCGCATTTTTCGAAATTTTAAAAAGGGTTAGCCTTTTCGGAATTCTGGGCGCATTTTTCGAAATTTTCAAAGGGGTTAGCCTTCTCGGAATTCTGGGCGCATTTTTCGAAATTTTCAAAGATGTTAGCCTTCTCGGAATAATGGGCGAAATTTTCAAAGGGGTTAGCCATTTCGGTATTCTGGGCGCATTATTCGAAATTTTCAAAGGGGTTAGCCTTCTCGGAATTCTGGGCGCATTTTTCGAAATTTTCAAAGGGGTTAGCCTTCTCGGAATTCTGGGCGCACTTTTCGAAATTTTCAAAGGGGTTAGCCTTCTCGCAATTCTCGGCGCAATTTTCGAAATTTTAAAAGGGGTTAGCCTTCTCGGAATTCTGGGCGCAGTTATCGAAATTTTCAAAGGGATTATTAGCCTTCTCGGAATTCTGGGTGCATTTTTCGAAATTTTCAAAGGGGTTAGCCTTCTCGGAATACTGGGCGCATTTTTCGAAATTTTCATAGGGGTTAGCCTTCTCGGCATTCTGGGCGCATTTTTCGAAATTTTCAAAGGGGTTTGCCTTTTTGGAATTCTGGGCGCATTTTTCGAAATTTTCAAAGGGGTTAGCCTTCTCGGAATTCTGGGCGCATTTTTCGAAATTGTCAAAGGGGTTAGCCTTCTCGGGATTCTGGGCGCATTTTTCGAAATTTTCAAAGGGGTTAGCATTCTCGGAATTCTAAGCTCATTTTTCGAAATTTTCAAAGGGGTTAGCCTTCTGAGAAATCTGGGCGCATTTTTCGAAATTTTCAAAGGGGTTTGCCTTTTCGGAATTCTGGGCGCATTTTTCGAAATTATCAAAGGGGTTAGCCTTCTCGGAATTCTGGGCGCATTTTTCGAAATATTCAAAAGGGTTAGCCTTCTCGGAATTCTGGGTGCTTTTTTCGAAATTTTCAAAGGGGTTAGCCTTCTCGGAATTCTGGGTGCTTTTTTCGAAATTTTCAAAGGAGTTAGCCTTCTCGGAATTCTGGGCGCATTTTTCGGGATTATCAAAGGGGTTACCCTTCTCGGAATTCTGGGCCCATTTTTCGAAATTTTCAAAGGGGTTAGCCATCTCGGATTTCTGTGCGCGTTTTTCGAAATTTTCTAGGGGTTAGCCTTCTCGGAATTCTAGGCGCATTTTTCGAAATTTTCAAAGGGGTTAGCCTTCTCGGAATAATGGGTGCATTTTTCAAAATTTTCAAAGGGGTTAGCCTTCTCGGAATTCTGGGTGCATTTTTCGAAATTTTCAAAGGGGTTAGCCTTCTCGGAATTCTGGGTGCATTTTTCGAAATTTTCAAAGGGGTTAGCCTTCTCGGAGTTCTGGGTGCATTTTTCGAAATTTTCAAAGGGGTTAGCCTTCTTGGAATTCTGGGTGCATTTTTCGAAATTTTCAAAGGGGTTAGCCTTCTCGGAATTCCGGGTGCATTTTTCGAAATTTTCAGAGGGGTTAGCCTTCTCGGAATTCTGGGCGCATTTTTCGAGATTATCAAAGGGGTTAGCTTTCTCGGAATTCTGGGCCCAGTTTTCGAAATTTTCAAAGGGGTTAGCCTTCTCGGAATTCTGTGCGCATTTTTCGAAAATTTCTAGGTGTTAGCTTTCTCGGAATTCTGGGCTCTTTTTTCGAAATTTTCAAAGTGGTTAGCCTTCTCGGAATTCTGGGCGCATTTTTCGAAATTTTCAAAGGGGTTAGCCTTCACGGAATTCTGGGTGCATTTTTCGAAATTATCAAAGGGGTTAGCCTTCTCGGAATTCTGGGTGCATTTTTCGAAATTTTCAAAGGGTTTAGCCTTCTCGGAATTCTGGGTGCATTTTTCGAAAGTTTCAAAGGGGTTAGCCTTCTCGGAATCCTGGGCGCATTTTTCGAAATTATCGGAATTCTGGGCGCATTTTTCGACATTTTCAAAGATGTTAGCCTTCTCGGAATTCTGGGCGCATTTTTCGAAATTTTCAAAGGGGTTAGCCTTCTCGGAATTCTGGGCGCATTTTTTGATATTTCCAAAGAGGTTAGCCTTCTCGGAATTCTGGGCGCATTTATCGAAATTTTCAAAGGGGTTAGCCTTATCGGAATTCTGGGTGCAATTTTCGAAATTTTCAAAGGGGTTAGCCTTCTCGGAATTCTGGGCGCATTTTTCGAAATTTTCAAAGGGGTCAGCCTTCTCGGAACTCTGGGCGCATTTTCAAATTTTCAAAGGGGTTAGCCTACTCGGAATTCTGGGCACATTTTTCGAAATTTTCAAAGGGGTTAGCCTTCTCGGAATTCTAGGCGCATTTTTCGAAATTTTCAAAGGGGTTAGCCTTCTCGGAATTCTGGGCGCATTTTTCGAAATTTTCAAAGGGGTTAGCCTTCTCGGAATTCTGGGCGCATTTTTCGAAATTTTCATAGGGATTAGCCTTCTCGTAATTCTGGGCGCATTTTTCGAAATTTTAAAAAGGGTTAGCCTTTTCGGAATTCTGGGCGCATTTTTCGAAATTTTCAAAGGGGTTAGCCTTCTCGGAATTCTGGGCGCATTTTTCGAAATTTTCAAAGGGGTTAGCCTTCTCGGAATAATGGGCGAAATTTTCAAAGGGGTTAGCCATTTCGGTATTCTGGGCGCATTATTCGAAATTTTCAAAGGGGTTAGCCTTCTCGGAATTCTGGGCGCATTTTTCGAAATTTTCAAAGGGGTTAGCCTTCTCGGAATTCTGGGCGCACTTTTCGAAATTTTCAAAGGGGTTAGCCTTCTCGCAATTCTCGGCGCAATTTTCGAAATTTTAAAAGGGGTTAGCCTTCTCGGAATTCTGGGCGCAGTTATCGAAATTTTCAAAGGGATTATTAGCCTTCTCGGAATTCTGGGTGCATTTTTCGAAATTTTCAAAGGGGTTAGCCTTCTCGGAATACTGGGCGCATTTTTCGAAATTTTCATAGGGGTTAGCCTTCTCGGCATTCTGGGCGCATTTTTCGAAATTTTCAAAGGGGTTTGCCTTTTTGGAATTCTGGGCGCATTTTTCGAAATTTTCAAAGGGGTTAGCCTTCTCGGAATTCTGGGCGCATTTTTCGAAATTGTCAAAGGGGTTAGCCTTCTCGGGATTCTGGGCGCATTTTTCGAAATTTTCAAAGGGGTTAGCATTCTCGGAATTCTAAGCTCATTTTTCGAAATTTTCAAAGGGGTTAGCCTTCTGAGAAATCTGGGCGCATTTTTCGAAATTTTCAAAGGGGTTTGCCTTTTCGGAATTCTGGGCGCATTTTTCGAAATTATCAAAGGGGTTAGCCTTCTCGGAATTCTGGGCGCATTTTTCGAAATATTCAAAGGGGTTAGCCTTCTCGGAATTCTGGGTGCTTTTTTCGAAATTTTCAAAGGGGTTAGCCTTCTCGGAATTCTGGGTGCTTTTTTCGAAATTTTCAAAGGAGTTAGCCTTCTCGGAATTCTGGGCGCATTTTTCGGGATTATCAAAGGGGTTACCCTTCTCGGAATTCTGGGCCCATTTTTCGAAATTTTCAATGGGGTTAGCCATCTCGGATTTCTGTGCGCGTTTTTCGAAATTTTCTAGGGGTTAGCCTTCTCGGAATTCTAGGCGCATTTTTCGAAATTTTCAAAGGGGTTAGCCTTCTCGGAATAATGGGTGCATTTTTCAAAATTTTCAAAGGGGTTAGCCTTCTCGGAATTCTGGGTGCATTTTTCGAAATTTTCAAAGGGGTTAGCCTTCTCGGAATTCTGGGTGCATTTTTCGAAATTTTCAAAGGGGTTAGCCTTCTCGGAGTTCTGGGTGCATTTTTCGAAATTTTCAAAGGGGTTAGCCTTCTTGGAATTCTGGGTGCATTTTTCGAAATTTTCAAATGGGTTAGCCTTCTCGGAATTCCGGGTGCATTTTTCGAAATTTTCAGAGGGGTTAGCCTTCTCGGAATTCTGGGCGCATTTTTCGAGATTATCAAAGGGGTTAGCTTTCTCGGAAATCTGGGCCCAGTTTTCGAAATTTTCAAAGGGGTTAGCCTTCTCGGAATTCTGTGCGCATTTTTCGAAAATTTCTAGGTGTTAGCTTTCTCGGAATTCTGGGCTCTTTTTTCGAAATTTTCAAAGTGGTTAGCCTTCTCGGAATTCTGGGCGCATTTTTCGAAATTTTCAAAGGGGTTAGCCTTCACGGAATTCTGGGTGCATTTTTCGAAATTATCAAAGGGGTTAGCCTTCTCGGAATTCTGGGTGCATTTTTCGAAAGTTTCAAAGGGGTTAGCCTTCTCGGAATCCTGGGCGCATTTTTCGAGATTATCGGAATTCTGGGCGCATTTTTCGACATTTTCAAAGATGTTAGCCTTCTCGGAATTCTGGGCGCATTTTTCGAAATTTTCGAAGGGGTTAGACTTCTCGCAATTCTGGGTGCATTTTTCGAAATTTTCAAAGGGGTTTGCCTTCTCGGAATTCTGGGTGCATTTTTCGAAATTTTCAAAGGGGTTTGGCTTCACGGAATTCTGGGTGCATTTGTCGAAATTTTCAAAGGGGTTAGCCTTCTCGGAATTCTGGACGCATTTTTCGAAATTTTCAAAGGGGTTTGGCTTCACGGAATTCTGGGTGCATTTGTCGAAATTTTCAAAGGGGTTAGCCTTCTCGGAATTCTGGACGCATTTTTCGAAATTTTCAAAGGGGTTAGCCTTCTCGGAATTCTCGGTGCATTTTTCGAAATTTGCAAAGGGGTTAGCCTTCTCGGAATTCTGGGTGCATTTTTCGAAGTTTTCAAAAGGGTTAGCCTTCTCGGAATTCTGGGCCCATATTTCGAAATTTTCAGAGGGGTTAGCCATCTCGGAATTCTGGACGCATTTTTCTAAATTTTCAAAGGGGGTTAAGCCTTCTCGGAATTCTGGGCGCATTTTTCGAAATTTTCAAAGGGGTTAGCCTTCTCGGAATTCTGGGCGCATTTTTCGAAATTTTCAAAGGGGTTAGCCTTCTCGGAATTCTGGGAGCATTTTTCGAAATTTTCAAAGGAGTTAGCCTTCCAGGAATTCTGGATGCTTTTTTCGAAATTTGCAAAGGGGTTAGCCTTCTCGGAATTCTAGGTGCTTTTTTCGAAATTATCAAAGTGGTTAGCCTTCTCGGAATTCTGGGTGCTTTTTTCGAAATTTCTTGGCGCTTTTTTCGGAATTTTCAAAGGGGTTAGCCTTCTCGAAATTCAGGGTTCATTTTTCGAAATTTTCAAAGGGGTTAGCCTTCTTTGAATTCTGGGCGCATTTTTCGAAATTTTAAAAGGGGTTAGCCTTCTCGGAATTCTGGGCGCATTTTTCGAAATTTTCAAAGGGGTTAGCCTTCTTCTAATTCTGGGCGCTTTTTTCGAGATTTTGAAAGGGGTTAGCCTTCTCGGAATTCTGGGCGAATTTTTCGAAATTTTCAAATGGAATTCTGGGCGCATTTTTCGAAATTTTCAAAGGGGTTAGCCTTCTCGGAATTCTGTGCGCATTTTTCGAAATTATCAAAGGGGTTAGCCTTCTCGGAATTGTGGGCGCATTTTTCGAAATTTTCAAAGGGGTTAGCCTTCTCGTGATTCTCGGCGCGTTTTTCGAAATTTTGAAAGGGGTTAGCCTTCTCGGAATTCTGGGCGCGTTTTTCGAAATTTTCAAAGGTGTTAGCCTTCTCGGAATTCTGGGCGCATTTTTCGAAATTTTCAAAAGGGTTAGCCTTCTCGGATTTCTGGGCGCATTCTTCGAAATTTTAAAAGGGGTTAGCCTTCTCGGAATTCTGGGCGTATTTTTCGAAATTATCAAAGGGGTTAGCCTTTTCGGAATTCTGGGCGCAATTTTAGAAATTTTCAAAGGGATAGCCTTCTCGGAATTCTGAGCGCATTTTTCGAAATTTTCAAAGGGGTTAGCCTTCTCGGAATTCTAAGCTCATTTTTCGAAATTTTCAAAGGGGTTAGCTTTCTGAGAAATCTGGGCGCGTTTTTGGAAATTTTCAAAGGGGTTTGCCTTTTCGGAATTCTGGGCGCATTTTTCGAAATTATCAAAGGGGTTAGCCTTCTCGGAATTCTGGGCGCATTTTTCGAAATTTTCAAAGGGGTTAGCTTCTCGGAATTCTGGGCGCATTATTCGAAATTTTCAAAGGGGTTAGCCATCTCGGAATTCTGGGTGCATTTTTCGAAATTTTCAAAGGGGTTAGCCTTTTCGGAATTCTGGGCGCAATTTTAGAAATTTTCAAAGGGATAGCCTTCTCGGAATTCTGAGCGCATTTTTCGAAATTTTCAAAGGGGTTAGCCTTCTCGGAATTCTGGGCGCATTTTTCGAATTTTTCAAAGGGGTTAGCCTTCTCGGCATTCTGGGCGCATTTTTCGAAATTATCAAAGGGGTTAGCCTTCTCGGAATTCTGGGCGAATTTTTCGAAATTTTCAAAGGGGTTAGCCTTCTCGGAATTCTGGGCGAATTTTTGGAAATTTTCAAAGGGGATAGCCTTCTCGGAATTCTAAGCTCATTTTTCGAAATTTTCAAAGGGGTTAGCCTTCTAGGAATTCTGGGCGAATTTTTCGAAATTTTCAAAGGGGTTAGCCTTCTCGGAATTCTAAGCTCATTTTTCGAAATTTTCAAAGGGGTTAGCCTTCTGAGAAATCTGGGCGCGTTTTTCGATATTTTCAAAGGGGTTTGCCTTTTCGGAATTCTGGGCGCATTTTTCGAAATTTTCAAAGGGGTTAGCCTTCTCGGAATTCTGGGCGCATTTTTCGAAATATTCAAAGGGGTTAGCCTTCTCGGAATTCTGGGTGCTTTTTTCGCAATTTTCAAAGGGGTTAGCCTTCTCGGAATTCTGGGTGCTTTTTTCGAAATTTTCAAAGGGGTTAGCCTTCTCGGAATTCTGGGCGCATTTTTCTTAATTATGAAAGGGGTTAGCCTTCTCGGAATTGTGGGCGCATTTTTCGAAATTATCAAAGGGGTTAGCCTTCTCGGAATTCTGGGTGCATTTTTCGAAATTTTCAAAGGGGTTAGCCTTCTCGGAATTCTAGGCGCATTTTTCGGGATTATCAAAGGGGTTAGCCTTCTCGGAATTCTGGGCCCATTTTCGAAATTTTCAAAGGGGTTAGCCATCTCGGATTTCTGTGCGCATTATTCGAAATTTTCTAGGGTTTAGCCTTCTCGGAATTCTGGGCGCATTTTTCGAAATTTTCAAAGGGGTTAGCCTTCTCGGAATTCTGGGTGCATTTTTCGAAATTTTCAAAGGGGTTAGCCTTTTCGGAATTCTGGGAGCTTTTTTCGAAATTTTCAAAAGAGTTAGCCTTCTCGGAATTCCGGGTGCATTTTTCGAAATTTTCAGATTGGTTAGCCTTCTCGGAATTCTGGGCGCATTTTTCGAGATTATCAAAGGGGTTAGTCTTTTCGGAATTCTGGGCCCAGTTTTCGAAATTTTCAAAGGGTTTAGCCTTCTCGGAATTCTGTGCGCATTTTTCGAAATTTTCAAAGGGGTTAGCTTTCTCGGAATTCTGGGCGCTTTTTTCGAAATTTTCAAAGTGGTTAGCCTTCTCGGAATTCTGGGCGCATTTTTCGAAATTTTCAAAGTTAGCCTTCACGGAATTCTGTGTGCATTTTTCGAAATTATCGAAGGGTTTAGCCTTCTCGGAATTCTGGGTGCATTTTTCGAAATTTTCAAAGGGGTTAGACTTCTCGGAATTCTGGGTGCATTTTTCGAAATTTTCAAAGGGGTTTGGCTTAACGGAATTCTGGGTGCATTTGTCGAAATTTTCAAAGGGGTTAGCCTTCTCGCAATTCTGGACGCATTTTTCGAAATTTTCAAAGGGGTTAGCCTTCTCGGAATTCTGGGTGCATTTTTCGAAATTTTCAAAGGGGTTTGCCTTCTCGGAATTCTGGGTGCATTTTTCGAAATTTTCAAAGGGGTTTGGCTTCACGGAATTCTGGGTGCATTTGTCGAAATTTTCAAAGGGGTTAGCCTTCTCGGAATTCTGGACGCATTTTTCGAAATTTTCAAACGGGTTAGCCTTCTCGGAATTCTGGGTGCATTTTTCGAAATTTTCAAAGGGGTTAGCCTTCTCGGAATTCTGGGAGCATTTTTCGAAATTTTCAAAGGGGTTAGCCTTCCAGGAATTCTGGATGCTTTTTTCGAAATTTGCAAAGGAAGCCTTCTCGGAATTCTAGGTGCTTTTTTCGAAATTATCAAAGTGGTTAGCCTTCTCGGAATTCTGGGTGCTTTTTTCGAAATTTTCAAAGGGGTTAGTCTTCTCGGAATTCTGGGCGCGTTTTTTGAAATTTTCAAAGGTGTTAGCCTTCTCGGAATTCTGGGGGCATTCTTCGAAATTTTAAAAGGGGTTAGCCTTCTCGGACTGGGCGTATTTTTCGAAATTATCAAAGGGGTTAGCCTTTTCGGAATTCTGGGCGCAATTTTAGAAATTTTCAAAGGGATAGCCTTCTCGGAATTCTGAGCGCATTTTTCGAAATTTTCAAAGGGGTTAGCCTTCTCGGAATTCTGGGCGAATTTTTGGAAATTTTCAAAGGGGATAGCCTTCTCGGAATTCTAAGCTCATTTTTCGAAATTTTCAAAGGGGTTAGCCTTCTAGGAATTCTGGGCGAATTTATCGAAATTTTCAAAGGGGTTAGCCTTCTCGGAATTCTAAGCTCATTTTTCGAAATTTTCAAAGGGGTTAGCCTTCTGAGAAATCTGGGCGCGTTTTTCGAAATTTTCAAAGGGGTTTGCCTTTTCGGAATTCTGGGCGCATTTTTCTTAATTATGAAAGGGGTTAGCCTTCTCGGAATTGTGGGCGCATTTTTCGAAATTATCAAAGGGGTTAGCCTTCTCGGAATTCTGGGCGCATTTTTCGAAATTTTCAAAGGGGTTAGCCTTCTCGGAATTCTAAGCTCATTTTTCGAAATTTTCAAAGTTGTTAGCCTTCTGAGAAATCTGGGCGCATTTTTCGAAATTTTCAAAGGGGTTAGCCTTCTCGGAATTCTGGGCGCATTTTACCAAATTTTCAAAGGGGTTAGCCTTCTCGGAATTCTGGGTGCATTTTTCGAAATTTTCAAAGGGGTTAGCCTTCTCGGAATTCTGGGCGCATTTTTCGGGATTATCAAAGAGGTTAGCCTTCTCGGAATTCTGGGCCCATTTTTCGAAATTTTCAAAGGGGTTAGCCATCTCGGATTTCTGTGCGCATTTTTCGAAATTTTCTAGGGTTTAGCCTTCTCGGAATTCTGGGTGCATCTTTCGAAATTTTCAAAAGAGTTAGCCTTCTCGGAATTCCGGGTGCATTTTTCGAAATTTTCAGAGGGGCTAGCCTTCTCGGAATTCTGGGCGCATTTTTCGAAATTATCAAAGGGGTTAGCCTTCTCGGAATTGTGGGCGCATTTTTCGAAATTTTCAAAGGGGTTGGTCTTCTCGTGATTCTCGGCGCGTTTTTCGAAATTTTGAAAGGGGTTAGCCTTCTCGGAATTCTGGGCGCGTTTTTCGAAATTTTCAAAGGTGTTAGCCTTCTCGGAATTCTGGGCTCATTTTTCGAAATTTTCAAAGGGGTTAGCCTTCTCGGAATTCTGGGCGCATTCTTCGAAATTTTAAAAGGGGTTATCCTTCTCGGAATTCTGGGCGCATTTTTCGAAATTTTCAAAGGGGTTAGCTTCTCGGAATTCTGGGCGCATTATTCGAAATTTTCAAAGGGGTTAGCCTTCTCGGAATTCTGGGTGCATTTATCGAAATTTTCAAAGGGGTTAGCCTTCTCGGAATTCTGGGCGCATTTTTCGAAATATTCAAAGGGGTTAGCCTTCTCGGAATTCTGGGTGCTTTTTTCGAAATTTTCAAAGTGGTTAGCCTTCTCGGAATTCTGGGCGCGTTTTTCGAAATTTTCAAAGGGGTTAGCCTTCTCCGAATTCTGGGCGCGTTTTTCGAAATTTTCAAAGTTGTTAGCCTTCTGAGAAATCTGGGCGCATTTTTCGAAATTTTCAAAGGGGTTAGCCTTCTCGGAATTCTGGGCGCATTTTTCGAAATTTTCAAAGGGGTTAGCCTTCTCGGAATTCTGGGTGCATTTTTCGAAAGCCTTCTCGGAATTCTGGGCGCATTTTTCGGGATTATCAAAGGGGTTAGCCTTCTCGGAATTCTGGGCCCATTTTTCGAAATTTTCAAAGGGGTTAGCCATCTCGGATTTCTGTGCGCATTTTTCGAAATTTTCTAGGGTTTAGCCTTCTCGGAATTCTGGGCGCATTTTTCGAAATTTTCAAAGGGGTTAGCCTTCTCGGAATTCTGGGTGCATTTTTCGAAATTTTTAAAGGGGTTAGCCTTTTCGGAATTCTGGGTGCTTTTTTCGAAATTTTCAAAGGGGTTAGCCTTCTCGGAATTCTGGGTGCATTTTTCGAAATTTTCAAAAGAGTTAGCCTTCTCGGAATTCCGGGTGCATTTTTCGAAATTTTCAGAGGGGTTAGCCTTCTCGGAATTCTGGGCGCATTTTTCGAGATTATCAAAGGGGCTAGCCTTTTCGGAATTCTGGGCCCAGTTTTCGAAATTTTCAAAGGGGTTAGTTTTCTCGGAATTCTGTGCGCATTTTTCGAAATTTTCAAAGGGGTTAGCTTTCTCGGAATTCTGGGCGCTTTTTTCGAAATTTTCAAAGGGGATAGCCTTCTCGGAATTCTAAGCTCATTTTTCGAAATTTTCAAAGGGGTTAGCCTTCTAGGAATTCTGGGCGAATTTATCGAAATTTTCAAAGGGGTTAGCCTTCTCGGAATTCTAAGCTCATTTTTCGAAATTTTCAAAGGGGTTAGCCTTCTGAGAAATCTGGGCGCGTTTTTCGAAATTTTCAAAGGGGTTTGCCTTTTCGGAATTCTGTGTGCTTTTTTCGAAATTTTCAAAGGGGTTAGCCTTCTCGGAATTCTGGGCGCATTTTTCTTAATTATGAAAGGGGTTAGCCTTCTCGGAATTGTGGGCGCATTTTTCGAAATTATCAAAGGGGTTAGCCTTCTCGGAATTCTGGGCGCATTTTTCGAAATTTTCAAAGGGGTTAGCCTTCTCGGAATTCTGGGCGCATTTTTCGAAATTTCCAAAGCCGTTAGCCTTCTCGGAATTCTGGGCGCGTTTTTCGAAATTTTCAAAGGGGTTAGCCTTCTCCGAATTCTGGGCGCGTTTTTCGAAATTTTCAAAGTTGTTAGCCTTCTGAGAAATCTGGGCGCATTTTTCGAAATTTTCAAAGGGGTTAGCCTTCTCGGAATTCTGGGCGCATTTTACCAAATTTTCAAAGGGGTTAGCCTTCTCGGAATTCTGGGTGCATTTTTCGAAATTTTCAAAGGGGTTAGCCTTCTCGGAATTCTGGGCGCATTTTTCGGGATTATCAAAGGGGTTAGCCTTCTCGGAATTCTGGGCCCATTTTTCGAAATTTTCAAAGGGGTTAGCCATCTCGGATTTCTGTGCGCATTTTTCGAAATTTTCTAGGGTTTAGCCTTCTCGGAATTCTGGGTGCATCTTTCGAAATTTTCAAAAGAGTTAGCCTTCTCGGAATTCCGGGTGCATTTTTCGAAATTTTCAGAGGGGTTAGCCTTCTCGGAATTCTGAGCGCATTTTTCGAAATTTTCAAAGGGGTTAGCCTTCTCGGAATTCTGGGCGCATTTTTCGAAATATTCAATGGGGTTAGCCTTCTCGGAATTCTGGGTGCTTTTTTCGAAATTTTCAAAGGGGTTAGCCTTCTCGGAATTCTGGGCGCATTTTTCGAAATTTTCAAAGGGGTTAGCCTTCTCGGAATTCTGGGCGCATTCTTCGAAATTTTAAAAGGGGTTAGCCTTCTCGGAATTCTGGGCGTATTTTTCGAAATTATCAAAGGGGTTAGCCTTTTCGGAATTCTGGGCGCAATTTTAGAAATTTTCAAAGGGATAGCCTTCTCGGAATTCTGAGCGCATTTTTCGAAATTTTCAAAGGGGTTAGCCTTCTCGGAATTCTGGGCGCATTTTTCGAATTTTTCAAAGGGGTTAGCCTTTTCGGCATTCTGGGCGCATTTTTCGAAATTTTCAAAGGGGTTAGCCTTCTCGGAATTCTGGGCGAATTTTTCGAAATTTTCAAAGGGGTTAGCCTTCTCGGAATTCTGGGCGAATTTTTGGAAATTTTCAAAGGGGATAGCCTTCTCGGAATTCTAAGCTCATTTTTCGAAATTTTCAAAGGGGTTAGCCTTCTAGGAATTCTGGGCGAATTTTTCGAAATTTTCAAAGGGGTTAGCCTTCTCGGAATTCTAAGCTCATTTTTCGAAATTTTCAAAGGGGTTAGCCTTCTGAGAAATCTGGGCGCGTTTTTCGATATTTTCAAAGGGGTTTGCCTTTTCGGAATTCTGGGCGCATTTTTCGAAATTATCAAAGGGGTTAGCCTTCTCGGAATTCTGGGCGCATTTTTCGAAATGTTCAAAGGGGTTAGCTTCTCGGAATTCTGGGCGCATTATTCGAAATTTTCAAAGGGGTTAGCCTTCTCGGAATTCTGGGTGCATTTTTCGAAATTTTCAAAGGGGTTAGCCTTCTCGGAATTCTGGGCGCATTTTTCGAAATATTCAAAGGGGTTAGCCTTCTCGGAATTCTGGGTGCTTTTTTCGCAATTTTCAAAGGGGTTAGCCTTCTCGGAATTCTGGGTGCTTTTTTCGAAATTTTCAAAGGGGTTAGCCTTCTCGGAATTCTGGGCGCATTTTTCTTAATTATGAAAGGGGTTAGCCTTCTCGGAATTGTGGGCGCATTTTTCGAAATTATCAAAGGGGTTAGCCTTCTCGGAATTCTGGGTGCTTTTTTCGAAATTTTCAAAGGGGTTAGCCTTCTCGGAATTCTGGGCGCATTTTTCCTAATTATGAAAGGGGTTAGCCTTCTCGGAATTGTGGGCGCATTTTTCGAAATTATCAAAGGGGTTAGCCTTCTCGGAATTCTGGGCGCATTTTTCGAAATTTTCAAAGGGGTTAGCCTTCTCGGAATTCTGGGCGCATTTTTCGAAATTTCCAAAGCCATTAGCCTTCTCGGAATTCTGGGCGCGTTTTTCGAAATTTTCAAAGGGGTTAGCCTTCTCCGAATTCTGGGCGCGTTTTTCGAAATTTTCAAAGTTGTTAGCCTTCTGAGAAATCTGGGCGCATTTTTCGAAATTTTCAAAGGGGTTAGCCTTCTCGGAATTCTGGGCGCATTTTACCAAATTTTCAAAGGGGTTAGCCTTCTCGGAATTCTGGGTGCATTTTTCGAAATTTTCAAAGGGGTTAGCCTTCTCGGAATTCTGGGCGCATTTTTCGGGATTATCAAAGGGGTTAGCCTTCTCGGAATTCTGGGCCCATTTTTCGAAATTTTCAAAGGGGTTAGCCATCTCGGATTTCTGTGCGCATTTTTCGAAATTTTCTAGGGTTTAGCCTTCTCGGAATTCTGGGTGCATCTTTCGAAATTTTCAAAAGAGTTAGCCTTCTCGGAATTCCGGGTGCATTTTTCGAAATTTTCAGAGGGGTTAGCCTTCTCGGAGTTCTGGGCGCATTTTTCGAAATTATCAAAGGGGTTAGCCTTCTCGGAATTGTGGGCGCATTTTTCGAAATTTTCAAAGGGGTTAGCCTTCTCGTGATTCTCGGCGCGTTTTTCGAAATTTTGAAAGGGGTTAGCCTTCTCGGAATTCTGGGCGCGTTTTTCGAAATTTTCAAAGGTGTTAGCCTTCTCGGAATTCTGGGCTCATTTTTCGAAATTTTCAAAGGGGTTAGAATTCTCGGAATTCTGGGCGCATTTTTCGAAATTTTCAAAGGGGTTAGCTTCTCGGAATTCTGGGCGCATTATTCGAAATTTTCAAAGGGGTTAGCCTTCTCGGAATTCTGGGTGCATTTTTCGAAATTTTCAAAGGGGTTAGCCTTCTCGGAATTCTGGGCGCATTTTTCGAAATATTCAAAGGGGTTAGCCTTCTCGGAATTCTGGGTGCTTTTTTCGAAATTTTCAAAGGGGTTAGCCTTCTCGGAATTCTGGGTGCTTTTTTCGAAATTTTCAAAGGAGTTAGCCTTCTCGGAATTCTGGGCGCATTTTTCTTAGTTATGAAAGGGGTTAGCCTTCTCGGAATTGTGGGCGCATTTTTCGAAATTATCAAAGGGGTTAGCCTTCTCGGAATTCTGGGCGCATTTTTCGAAATTTTCAAAGGGGTTAGCCTTCTCGGAATTCTGGGCGCATTTTTCGAAATTTCCAAAGCCGTTAGCCTTCTCGGAATTCTGGGCGCGTTTTTCGAAATTTTCAAAGGGGTTAGCCTTCTCCGAATTCTGGGCGCGTTTTTCGAAATTTTCAAAGTTGTTAGCCTTCTGAGAAATCTGGGCGCATTTTTCGAAATTTTCAAAGGGGTTAGCCTTCTCGGAATTCTGGGTGCATTTTTCGAAAGCCTTCTCGGAATTCTGGGCGCATTTTTCGGGATTATCAAAGGGGTTAGCCTTCTCGGAATTCTGGGCCCATTTTTCGAAATTTTCAAAGGGGTTAGCCATCTCGGATTTCTGTGCGCATTTTTCGAAATTTTCTAGGGTTTAGCCTTCTCGGAATTCTGGGCGCATTTTTCGAAATTTTCAAAGGGGTTAGTTTTCTCGGAATTCTGTGCGCATTTTTCGAAATTTTCAAAGGGGTTAGCTTTCTCGGAATTCTGGGCGCTTTTTTCGAAATTTTCAAAGTGGTTAGCCTTCTCGGAATTCTGGGCGCATTTTTCGAAATTTTCAAAGGGGTTAGCCTTCACGGAATTCTGGGTGCATTTTTCGAAATTATCGAAGGGTTTAGCCTTCTCGGAATTCTGGGTGCATTTTTCGAAATTTTCAAAGGGGTTAGCCTTCTCGGAATTCTGGGTGCATTTTTTGACATTTTCAAAGGGGTTTGCCTTCTCGGAATTCTGGGTGCATTTTTCGAAATTTTCAAAGGGGTTAGCCTTCTCGGAATTCTGGGTGCATTTTTCGAAATTTTCAAAGGGGTTAGCCTTCTCGGAATTCTGGGTGCATTTTACGACATTTTCAAAGGGGTTTGCCTTCTCGGAATTCTGGGTGCATTTTTCGAAATTTTCAAAGGGGTTAGCCTTCTCGGAATTCTGGGTGCATTTTTCGAAATTTTCAAAGGGGTTAGCCTTCTCGGAATTCTGGGTGCATTTTTCGAAAGTTTCAAAGGGGTTAGCCTTCTCGGAATTCTGGGCGCATTTTTCGAAATTCTCGGAATTCTGGGCGCATTTTTCGACATTTTCAAAGGTGTTAGCCTTCTCGGAATTCTGGGCGCATTTTTCGAAATTTCCAAAGGGGTTAGCCTTCTCGGAATTCTGGGCGTATTTTTCGAAATTATCAAAGGGGTTAGCCTTTTCGGAATTCTGGGCGCAATTTTAGAAATTTTCAAAGGGATAGCCTTCTCGGAATTCTGAGCGCATTTTTCGAAATTTTCAAAGGGGTTAGCCTTCTCGGAATTCTGGGCGCATTTTTCGAAATTTTCAAAGGGGTTAGCCTTTTCGGAATTCTGGGCGAATTTTTCGAAATTTTCAAAGGGGTTAGCTTCTCGGAATTCTGGGCGCATTATTCGAAATTTTCAAAGGGGTTAGCCTTCTCGGAATTCTGGGTGCATTTTTCGAAATTTTCAAAGGGGTTAGCCTTCTCGGAATTCTGGGCGCATTTTTCGAAATATTCAAAGGGGTTAGCCTTCTCGGAATTCTGGGTGCTTTTTTCGAAATTTTCAAAGGGGTTAGCCTTCTCGGAATTCTGGGCGCATTTTTCGAAATTATCAAAGGGGTTAGCCTTCTCGGAATTGTGGGCGCATTTTTCGAAATTTTCAAAGGGGTTAGCCTTCTCGTGATTCTCGGCGCGTTTTTCGAAATTTTGAAAGGGGTTAGCCTTCTCGGAATTCTGGGCGCGTTTTTCGAAATTTTCAAAGGTGTTAGCCTTCTCGGAATTCTGGGCTCATTTTTCGAAATTTTCAAAGGGGTTAGAATTCTCGGAATTCTGGGCGCATTTTTCGAAATTTTCAAAGGGGTTAGCTTCTCGGAATTCTGGGCGCATTATTCGAAATTTTCAAAGGGGTTAGCCTTCTCGGAATTCTGGGTGCATTTTTCGAAATTTTCAAAGGGGTTAGCCTTCTCGGAATTCTGGGCGCATTTTTCGAAATATTCAAAGGGGTTAGCCTTCTCGGAATTCTGGGTGCTTTTTTCGAAATTTTCAAAGGGGTTAGCCTTCTCGGAATTCTGGGTGCTTTTTTCGAAATTTTCAAAGGAGTTAGCCTTCTCGGAATTCTGGGCGCATTTTTCTTAGTTATGAAAGGGGTTAGCCTTCTCGGAATTGTGGGCGCATTTTTCGAAATTATCAAAGGGGTTAGCCTTCTCGGAATTCTGGGCGTATTTTTCGAAATTTTCAAAGGGGTTAGCCTTCTCGGAATTCTGGGCGCATTTTTCGAAATTTCCAAAGCCGTTAGCCTTCTCGGAATTCTGGGCGCGTTTTTCGAAATTTTCAAAGGGGTTAGCCTTCTCCGAATTCTGGGCGCGTTTTTCGAAATTTTCAAAGTTGTTAGCCTTCTGAGAAATCTGGGCGCATTTTTCGAAATTTTCAAAGGGGTTAGCCTTCTCGGAATTCTGGGTGCATTTTTCGAAAGCCTTCTCGGAATTCTGGGCGCATTTTTCGGGATTATCAAAGGGGTTAGCCTTCTCGGAATTCTGGGCCCATTTTTCGAAATTTTCAAAGGGGTTAGCCATCTCGGATTTCTGTGCGCATTTTTCGAAATTTTCTAGGGTTTAGCCTTCTCGGAATTCTGGGCGCATTTTTCGAAATTTTCAAAGGGGTTAGTTTTCTCGGAATTCTGTGCGCATTTTTCGAAATTTTCAAAGGGGTTAGCTTTCTCGGAATTCTGGGCGCTTTTTTCGAAATTTTCAAAGTGGTTAGCCTTCTCGGAATTCTGGGCGCATTTTTCGAAATTTTCAAAGGGGTTAGCCTTCACGGAATTCTGGGTGCATTTTTCGAAATTATCGAAGGGTTTAGCCTTCTCGGAATTCTGGGTGCATTTTTCGAAATTTTCAAAGGGGTTAGCCTTCTCGGAATTCTGGGTGCATTTTTCGACATTTTCAAAGGGGTTTGCCTTCTCGGAATTCTGGGTGCATTTTTCGAAATTTTCAAAGGGGTTAGCCTTCTCGGAATTCTGGGTGCATTTTTCGAAATTTTCAAAGGGGTTAGCCTTCTCGGAATTCTGGGTGCATTTTACGACATTTTCAAAGGGGTTTGCCTTCTCGGAATTCTGGGTGCATTTTTCGAAATTTTCAAAGGGGTTAGCCTTCTCGGAATTCTGGGTGCATTTTTCGAAATTTTCAAAGGGGTTAGCCTTCTCGGAATTCTGGGTGCATTTTTCGAAAGTTTCAAAGGGGTTAGCCTTCTCGGAATTCTGGGCGCATTTTTCGAAATTCTCGGAATTCTGGGCGCATTTTTCGACATTTTCAAAGGTGTTAGCCTTCTCGGAATTCTGGGCGCATTTTTCGAAATTTCCAAAGGGGTTAGCCTTCTCGGAATTCTGGGCGTATTTTTCGAAATTATCAAAGGGGTTAGCCTTTTCGGAATACTGGGCGCAATTTTAGAAATTTTCAAAGGGATAGCCTTCTCGGAATTCTGAGCGCATTTTTCGAAATTTTCAAAGGGGTTAGCCTTCTCGGAATTCTGGGCGCATTTTTCGAAATTTTCAAAGGGGTTAGCCTTTTCGGAATTCTGGGCGAATTTTTCGAAATTTTCAAAGGGGTTAGCTTCTCGGAATTCTGGGCGCATTATTCGAAATTTTCAAAGGGGTTAGCCTTCTCGGAATTCTGGGTGCATTTTTCGAAATTTTCAAAGGGGTTAGCCTTCTCGGAATTCTGGGCGCATTTTTCGAAATATTCAAAGGGGTTAGCCTTCTCGGAATTCTGGGTGCTTTTTTCGAAATTTTCAAAGGGGTTAGCCTTCTCGGAATTCTGGGCGCATTTTTCGAAATTTTCAAAGGGGTTAGCCTTCTCGGAATTCTGGGCGCATTCTTCGAAATTTTAAAAGGGGTTAGCCTTCTCGGAATTCTGGGCGTATTTTTCGAAATTATCAAAGGGGTTAGCCTTTTCGGAATTCTGGGCGCAATTTTAGAAATTTTCAAAGGGATAGCCTTCTCGGAATTCTGAGCGCATTTTTCGAAATTTTCAAAGGGGTTAGCCTTCTCGGAATTCTGGGCGCATTTTTCGAATTTTTCAAAGGGGTTAGCCTTCTGGGCATTCTGGGCGCATTTTTCGAAATTTTCAAAGGGGTTAGCCTTCTCGGAATTCTGGGCGAATTTTTCGAAATTTTCAAAGGGGTTAGCCTTCTCGGAATTCTGGGCGAATTTTTGGAAATTTTCAAAGGGGATAGCCTTCTCGGAATTCTAAGCTCATTTTTCGAAATTTTCAAAGGGGTTAGCCTTCTAGGAATTCTGGGCGAATTTTTCGAAATTTTCAAAGGGGTTAGCCTTCTCGGAATTCTAAGCTCATTTTTCGAAATTTTCAAAGGGGTTAGCCTTCTGAGAAATCTGGGCGCGTTTTTCGATATTTTCAAAGGGGTTTGCCTTTTCGGAATTCTGGGCGCATTTTTCGAAATTATCAAAGGGGTTAGCCTTCTCGGAATTCTGGGCGCATTTTTCGAAATGTTCAAAGGGGTTAGCTTCTCGGAATTCTGGGCGCATTATTCGAAATTTTCAAAGGGGTTAGCCTTCTCGGAATTCTGGGCGCATTTTTCGAAATATTCAAAGGGGTTAGCCTTCTCGGAATTCTGGGTGCTTTTTTCGCAATTTTCAAAGGGGTTAGCCTTCTCGGAATTCTGGGTGCTTTTTTCGAAATTTTCAAAGGGGTTAGCCTTCTCGGAATTCTGGGCGCATTTTTCTTAATTATGAAAGGGGTTAGCCTTCTCGGAATTGTGGGCGCATTTTTCGAAATTATCAAAGGGGTTAGCCTTCTCGGAATTCTGGGTGCTTTTTTCGAAATTTTCAAAGGGGTTAGCCTTCTCGGAATTCTGGGCGCATTTTTCTTAATTATGAAAGGGGTTAGCCTTCTCGGAATTGTGGGCGCATTTTTCGAAATTATCAAAGGGGTTAGCCTTCTCGGAATTCTGGGCGCATTTTTCGAAATTTTCAAAGGGGTTAGCCTTCTCGGAATTCTGGGCGCATTTTTCGAAATTTCCAAAGCCGTTAGCCTTCTCGGAATTCTGGGCGCGTTTTTCGAAATTTTCAAAGGGGTTAGCCTTCTCCGAATTCTGGGCGCGTTTTTCGAAATTTTCAAAGTTGTTAGCCTTCTGAGAAATCTGGGCGCATTTTTCGAAATTTTCAAAGGGGTTAGCCTTCTCGGAATTCTGGGCGCATTTTACCAAATTTTCAAAGGGGTTAGCCTTCTCGGAATTCTGGGTGCATTTTTCGAAATTTTCAAAGGGGTTAGCCTTCTCGGAATTCTGGGCGCATTTTTCGGGATTATCAAAGGGGTTAGCCTTCTCGGAATTCTGGGCCCATTTTTCGAAATTTTCAAAGGGGTTAGCCATCTCGGATTTCTGTGCGCATTTTTCGAAATTTTCTAGGGTTTAGCCTTCTCGGAATTCTGGGTGCATCTTTCGAAATTTTCAAAAGAGTTAGCCTTCTCGGAATTCCGGGTGCATTTTTCGAAATTTTCAGAGGGGTTAGCCTTCTCGGAATTCTGGGCGCATTTTTCGAAATTATCAAAGGGGTTAGCCTTCTCGGAATTGTGGGCGCATTTTTCGAAATTTTCAAAGGGGTTAGCCTTCTCGTGATTCTCGGCGCGTTTTTCGAAATTTTGAAAGGGGTTAGCCTTCTCGGAATTCTGGGCGCGTTTTTCGAAATTTTCAAAGGTGTTAGCCTTCTCGGAATTCTGGGCTCATTTTTCGAAATTTTCAAAGGGGTTAGCCTTCTCGGAATTCTGGGCGCATTCTTCGAAATTTTAAAAGGGGTTATCCTTCTCGGAATTCTGGGCGCATTTTTCGAAATTTTCAAAGGGGTTAGCTTCTCGGAATTCTGGGCGCATTATTCGAAATTTTCAAAGGGGTTAGCCTTCTCGGAATTCTGGGTGCATTTTTCGAAATTTTCAAAGGGGTTAGCCTTCTCGGAATTCTGGGCGCATTTTTCGAAATATTCAAAGGGGTTAGCCTTCTCGGAATTCTGGGTGCTTTTTTCGAAATATTCAAAGGGGTTAGCCTTCTCGGAATTCTAGGTGCTTTTTTCGAAATTTTCAAAGGAGTTAGCCTTCTCGGAATTCTGGGCGCATTTTTCTTAGTTATGAAAGGGGTTAGCCTTCTCGGAATTGTGGGCGCATTTTTCGAAATTATCAAAGGGGTTAGCCTTCTCGGAATTCTGGGCGCATTTTTCGAAATTTTCAAAGGGGTTAGCTTTCTCGGAATTCTGGGCGCATTTTTCGAAATTTCCAAAGCCGTTAGCCTTATCGGAATTCTGGGCGCGTTTTTCGAAATTTTCAAAGGGGTTAGCCTTCTCCGAATTCTGGGCGCGTTTTTCGAAATTTTCAAAGTTGTTAGCCTTCTGAGAAATCTGGGCGCATTTTTCGAAATTTTCAAAGGGGTTAGCCTTCTCGGAATTCTGGGCGCATTTTTCGAAATTTTCAAAGGGGTTAGCCTTCTGGGAATTCTGGGTGCATTTTTCGAAAGCCTTCTCGGAATTCTGGGCGCATTTTTCGGGATTATCAAAGGGGTTAGCCTTCTCGGAATTCTTGGCCCATTTTTCGAAATTTTCAAAGGGGTTAGCCATCTCGGATTTCTGTGCGCATTTTTCGAAATTTTCTAGGGTTTAGCCTTCTCGGAATTCTGGGCGCATTTTTCGAAATTTTCAAAGGGGTTAGTTTTCTCGGAATTCTGTGCGCATTTTTCGAAATTTTCAAAGGGGTTAGCTTTCTCGGAATTCTGGGCGCTTTTTTCGAAATTTTCAAAGTGGTTAGCCTTCTCGGAATTCTGGGCGCATTTTTCGAAATTTTCAAAGGGGTTAGCCTTCACGGAATTCTGGGTGCATTTTTCGAAATTATCGAAGGGTTTAGCCTTCTCGGAATTCTGGGTGCATTTTTCGAAATTTTCAAAGGGGTTAGCCTTCTCGGAATTCTGGGTGCATTTTTCGACATTTTCAAAGGGGTTTGCCTTCTCGGAATTCTGGGTGCATTTTTCGAAATTTTCAAAGGGGTTAGCCTTCTCGGAATTCTGGGTGCATTTTTCGAAATTTTCAAAGGGGTTAGCCTTCTCGGAATTCTGGGTGCATTTTTCGACATTTTCAAAGGGGTTTGCCTTCTCGGAATTCTGGGTGCATTTTTCGAAATTTTCAAAGGGGTTAGCCTTCTCGGAATTCTGGGTGCATTTTTCGAAATTTTCAAAGGGGTTAGCCTTCTCGGAATTCTGGGTGCATTTTTCGAAAGTTTCAAAGGGGTTAGCCTTCTCGGAATTCTGGGCGCATTTTTCGAAATTCTCGGAATTCTGGGCGCATTTTTCGACATTTTCAAAGGTGTTAGCCTTCTCGGAATTCTGGGCGCATTTTTCGAAATTTTCAAAGGGGTTAGCCTTCTCGGAATTCTGGGCGTATTTTTCGAAATTATCAAAGGGGTTAGCCTTTTCGGAATTCTGGGCGCAATTTTAGAAATTTTCAAAGGGATAGCCTTCTCGGAATTCTGAGCGCATTTTTCGAAATTTTCAAAGGGGTTAGCCTTCTCGGAATTCTGGGCGCATTTTTCGAAATTTTCAAAGGGGTTAGCCTTCTCGGCATTCTGGGCGCATTTTTCGAAATTTTCAAAGGGGTTAGCCTTTTCGGAATTCTGGGCGAATTTTTCGAAATTTTCAAAGGGGTTAGCCTTCTAAGAATTCTGGGCGAATTTTTCGAAATTTTCAAAGGGGTTAGCCTTCTCGGAATTCTAAGCTCATTTTTCGAATTTTTCAAAGGGGTTAGCTTTCTGAGAAATCTGGGCGCGTTTTTGGAAATTTTCAAAGGGGTTTGCCTTTTCGGAATTCTGGGCGCATTTTTCGAAATTATCAAAGGGGTTAGCCTTCTCGGAATTCTGGGCGCATTTTTCGAAATTTTCAAAGGGGTTAGCTTCTCGGAATTCTGGGCGCATTATTCGAAATTTTCAAAGGGGTTAGCCTTCTCGGAATTCTGGGTGCATTTTTCGAAATTTTCAAAGGGGTTAGCCTTCTCGGAATTCTGGGCGCATTTTTCGAAATATTCAAAGGGGTTAGCCTTCTCGGAATTCTGGGTGCTTTTTTCGAAATTTTCAAAGGGGTTAGCCTTCTCGGAATTCTGGGCGCATTTTTCGAAATTTTCAAAGGGGTTAGCCTTCTCGGAATTCTGGGCGCATTCTTCGAAATTTTAAAAGGGGTTAGCCTTCTCGGAATTCTGGGCGTATTTTTCGAAATTATCAAAGGGGTTAGCCTTTTCGGAATTCTGGGCGCAAGTTTAGAAATTTTCAAAGGGATAGCCTTCTCGGAATTCTGAGCGCATTTTTCGAAATTTTCAAAGGGGTTAGCCTTCTCGGAATTCTGGGCGCATTTTTCGAATTTTTCAAAGGGGTTAGCCTTCTCGGCATTCTGGGCGCATTTTTCGAAATTTTCAAAGGGGTTAGCCTTCTCGGAATTCTGGGCGAATTTTTCGAAATTTTCAAAGGGGTTAGCCTTCTCGGAATTCTAAGCTCATTTTTCGAAATTTTCAAAGGGGTTAGCCTTCTGAGAAATCTGGGCGCGTTTTTCGATATTTTCAAAGGGGTTTGCCTTTTCGGAATTCTGGGCGCATTTTTCGAAATTATCAAAGGGGTTAGCCTTCTCGGAATTCTGGGCGCATTTTTCGAAATGTTCAAAGGGGTTAGCTTCTCGGAATTCTGGGCGCATTATTCGAAATTTTCAAAGGGGTTAGCCTTCTCGGAATTCTGGGTGCATTTTTCGAAATTTTCAAAGGGGTTAGCCTTCTCGGAATTCTGGGCGCATTTTTCGAAATATTCAAAGGGGTTAGCCTTCTCGGAATTCTGGGTGCTTTTTTCGCAATTTTCAAAGGGGTTAGCCTTCTCGGAATTCTGGGTGCTTTTTTCGAAATTTTCAAAGGGGTTAGCCTTCTCGGAATTCTGGGCGCATTTTTCTTAATTATGAAAGGGGTTAGCCTTCTCGGAATTGTGGGCGCATTTTTCGAAATTATCAAAGGGGTTAGCCTTCTCGGAATTCTGGGTGCTTTTTTCGAAATTTTCAAAGGGGTTAGCCTTCTCGGAATTCTGGGCGCATTTTTCTTAATTATGAAAGGGGTTAGCCTTCTCGGAATTGTGGGCGCATTTTTCGAAATTATCAAAGGGGTTAGCCTTCTCGGAATTCTGGGCGCATTTTTCGAAATTTTCAAAGGGGTTAGCCTTCTCGGAATTCTGGGCGCATTTTTCGAAATTTCCAAAGCCGTTAGCCTTCTCGGAATTCTGGGCGCGTTTTTCGAAATTTTCAAAGGGGTTAGCCTTCTCCGAATTCTGGGCGCGTTTTTCGAAATTTTCAAAGTTGTTAGCCTTCTGAGAAATCTGGGCGCATTTTTCGAAATTTTCAAAGGGGTTAGCCTTCTCGGAATTCTGGGCGCATTTTACCAAATTTTCAAAGGGGTTAGCCTTCTCGGAATTCTGGGTGCATTTTTCGAAATTTTCAAAGGGGTTAGCCTTCTCGGAATTCTGGGCGCATTTTTCGGGATTATCAAAGGGGTTAGCCTTCTCGGAATTCTGGGCCCATTTTTCGAAATTTTCAAAGGGGTTAGCCATCTCGGATTTCTGTGCGCATTTTTCGAAATTTTCTAGGGTTTAGCCTTCTCGGAATTCTGGGTGCATCTTTCGAAATTTTCAAAAGAGTTAGCCTTCTCGGAATTCCGGGTGCATTTTTCGAAATTTTCAGAGGGGTTAGCCTTCTCGGAATTCTGGGCGCATTTTTCGAAATTATCAAAGGGGTTAGCCTTCTCGGAATTGTGGGCGCATTTTTCGAAATTTTCAAAGGGGTTAGCCTTCTCGTGATTCTCGGCGCGTTTTTCGAAATTTTGAAAGGGGTTAGCCTTCTCGGAATTCTGGGCGCGTTTTTCGAAATTTTCAAAGGTGTTAGCCTTCTCGGAATTCTGGGCTCATTTTTCGAAATTTTCAAAGGGGTTAGCCTTCTCGGAATTCTGGGCGCATTCTTCGAAATTTTAAAAGGGGTTATCCTTCTCGGAATTCTGGGCGCATTTTTCGAAATTTTCAAAGGGGTTAGCTTCTCGGAATTCTGGGCGCATTATTCGAAATTTTCAAAGGGGTTAGCCTTCTCGGAATTCTGGGTGCATTTTTCGAAATTTTCAAAGGGGTTAGCCTTCTCGGAATTCTGGGCGCATTTTTCGAAATATTCAAAGGGGTTAGCCTTCTCGGAATTCTGGGTGCTTTTTTCGAAATATTCAAAGGGGTTAGCCTTCTCGGAATTCTAGGTGCTTTTTTCGAAATTTTCAAAGGAGTTAGCCTTCTCGGAATTCTGGGCGCATTTTTCTTAGTTATGAAAGGGGTTAGCCTTCTCGGAATTGTGGGCGCATTTTTCGAAATTATCAAAGGGGTTAGCCTTCTCGGAATTCTGGGCGCATTTTTCGAAATTTTCAAAGGGGTTAGCTTTCTCGGAATTCTGGGCGCATTTTTCGAAATTTCCAAAGCCGTTAGCCTTATCGGAATTCTGGGCGCGTTTTTCGAAATTTTCAAAGGGGTTAGCCTTCTCCGAATTCTGGGCGCGTTTTTCGAAATTTTCAAAGTTGTTAGCCTTCTGAGAAATCTGGGCGCATTTTTCGAAATTTTCAAAGGGGTTAGCCTTCTCGGAATTCTGGGCGCATTTTTCGAAATTTTCAAAGGGGTTAGCCTTCTGGGAATTCTGGGTGCATTTTTCGAAAGCCTTCTCGGAATTCTGGGCGCATTTTTCGGGATTATCAAAGGGGTTAGCCTTCTCGGAATTCTTGGCCCATTTTTCGAAATTTTCAAAGGGGTTAGCCATCTCGGATTTCTGTGCGCATTTTTCGAAATTTTCTAGGGTTTAGCCTTCTCGGAATTCTGGGCGCATTTTTCGAAATTTTCAAAGGGGTTAGTTTTCTCGGAATTCTGTGCGCATTTTTCGAAATTTTCAAAGGGGTTAGCTTTCTCGGAATTCTGGGCGCTTTTTTCGAAATTTTCAAAGTGGTTAGCCTTCTCGGAATTCTGGGCGCATTTTTCGAAATTTTCAAAGGGGTTAGCCTTCACGGAATTCTGGGTGCATTTTTCGAAATTATCGAAGGGTTTAGCCTTCTCGGAATTCTGGGTGCATTTTTCGAAATTTTCAAAGGGGTTAGCCTTCTCGGAATTCTGGGTGCATTTTTCGACATTTTCAAAGGGGTTTGCCTTCTCGGAATTCTGGGTGCATTTTTCGAAATTTTCAAAGGGGTTAGCCTTCTCGGAATTCTGGGTGCATTTTTCGAAATTTTCAAAGGGGTTAGCCTTCTCGGAATTCTGGGTGCATTTTTCGACATTTTCAAAGGGGTTTGCCTTCTCGGAATTCTGGGTGCATTTTTCGAAATTTTCAAAGGGGTTAGCCTTCTCGGAATTCTGGGTGCATTTTTCGAAATTTTCAAAGGGGTTAGCCTTCTCGGAATTCTGGGTGCATTTTTCGAAAGTTTCAAAGGGGTTAGCCTTCTCGGAATTCTGGGCGCATTTTTCGAAATTCTCGGAATTCTGGGCGCATTTTTCGACATTTTCAAAGGTGTTAGCCTTCTCGGAATTCTGGGCGCATTTTTCGAAATTTTCAAAGGGGTTAGCCTTCTCGGAATTCTGGGCGTATTTTTCGAAATTATCAAAGGGGTTAGCCTTTTCGGAATTCTGGGCGCAATTTTAGAAATTTTCAAAGGGATAGCCTTCTCGGAATTCTGAGCGCATTTTTCGAAATTTTCAAAGGGGTTAGCCTTCTCGGAATTCTGGGCGCATTTTTCGAAATTTTCAAAGGGGTTAGCCTTCTCGGCATTCTGGGCGCATTTTTCGAAATTTTCAAAGGGGTTAGCCTTTTCGGAATTCTGGGCGAATTTTTCGAAATTTTCAAAGGGGTTAGCCTTCTAAGAATTCTGGGCGAATTTTTCGAAATTTTCAAAGGGGTTAGCCTTCTCGGAATTCTAAGCTCATTTTTCGAATTTTTCAAAGGGGTTAGCTTTCTGAGAAATCTGGGCGCGTTTTTGGAAATTTTCAAAGGGGTTTGCCTTTTCGGAATTCTGGGCGCATTTTTCGAAATTATCAAAGGGGTTAGCCTTCTCGGAATTCTGGGCGCATTTTTCGAAATTTTCAAAGGGGTTAGCTTCTCGGAATTCTGGGCGCATTATTCGAAATTTTCAAAGGGGTTAGCCTTCTCGGAATTCTGGGTGCATTTTTCGAAATTTTCAAAGGGGTTAGCCTTCTCGGAATTCTGGGCGCATTTTTCGAAATATTCAAAGGGGTTAGCCTTCTCGGAATTCTGGGTGCTTTTTTCGAAATTTTCAAAGGGGTTAGCCTTCTCGGAATTCTGGGCGCATTTTTCGAAATTTTCAAAGGGGTTAGCCTTCTCGGAATTCTGGGCGCATTCTTCGAAATTTTAAAAGGGGTTAGCCTTCTCGGAATTCTGGGCGTATTTTTCGAAATTATCAAAGGGGTTAGCCTTTTCGGAATTCTGGGCGCAAGTTTAGAAATTTTCAAAGGGATAGCCTTCTCGGAATTCTGAGCGCATTTTTCGAAATTTTCAAAGGGGTTAGCCTTCTCGGAATTCTGGGCGCATTTTTCGAATTTTTCAAAGGGGTTAGCCTTCTCGGCATTCTGGGCGCATTTTTCGAAATTTTCAAAGGGGTTAGCCTTCTCGGAATTCTGGGCGAATTTTTCGAAATTTTCAAAGGGGATAGCCTTCTCGGAATTCTAAGCTCATTTTTCGAAATTTTCAAAGGGGTTAGCCTTCTAGGAATTCTGGGCGAATTTTTCGAAATTTTCAAAGGGGTTAGCCTTCTCGGAATTCTAAGCTCATTTTTCGAAATTTTCAAAGGGGTTAGCCTTCTGAGAAATCTGGGCGCGTTTTTCGATATTTTCAAAGGGGTTTGCCTTTTCGGAATTCTGGGCGCATTTTTCGAAATTATCAAAGGGGTTAGCCTTCTCGGAATTCTGGGCGCATTTTTCGAAATGTTCAAAGGGGTTAGCTTCTCGGAATTCTGGGCGCATTATTCGAAATTTTCAAAGGGGTTAGCCTTCTCGGAATTCTGGGTGCATTTTTCGAAATTTTCAAAGGGGTTAGCCTTCTCGGAATTCTGGGCGCATTTTTCGAAATATTCAAAGGGGTTAGCCTTCTCGGAATTCTGGGTGCTTTTTTCGCAATTTTCAAAGGGGTTAGCCTTCTCGGAATTCTGGGTGCTTTTTTCGAAATTTTCAAAGGGGTTAGCCTTCTCGGAATTCTGGGCGCATTTTTCTTAATTATGAAAGGGGTTAGCCTTCTCGGAATTGTGGGCGCATTTTTCGAAATTATCAAAGGGGTTAGCCTTCTCGGAATTCTGGGTGCTTTTTTCGAAATTTTCAAAGGGGTTAGCCTTCTCGGAATTCTGGGCGCATTTTTCTTAATTATGAAAGGGGTTAGCCTTCTCGGAATTGTGGGCGCATTTTTCGAAATTATCAAAGGGGTTAGCCTTCTCGGAATTCTGGGCGCATTTTTCGAAATTTTCAAAGGGGTTAGCCTTCTCGGAATTCTGGGCGCATTTTTCGAAATTTCCAAAGCCGTTAGCCTTCTCGGAATTCTGGGCGCGTTTTTCGAAATTTTCAAAGGGGTTAGCCTTCTCCGAATTCTGGGCGCGTTTTTCGAAATTTTCAAAGTTGTTAGCCTTCTGAGAAATCTGGGCGCATTTTTCAAAATTTTCAAAGGGGTTAGCCTTCTCGGAATTCTGGGCGCATTTTACCAAATTTTCAAAGGGGTTAGCCTTCTCGGAATTCTGGGTGCATTTTTCGAAATTTTCAAAGGGGTTAGCCTTCTCGGAATTCTGGGCGCATTTTTCGGGATTATCAAAGGGGTTAGCCTTCTCGGAATTCTGGGCCCATTTTTCGAAATTTTCAAAGGGGTTAGCCATCTCGGATTTCTGTGCGCATTTTTCGAAATTTTCTAGGGTTTAGCCTTCTCGGAATTCTGGGTGCATCTTTCGAAATTTTCAAAAGAGTTAGCCT
Organism: Ectobius pallidus; assembly: GCA_964059195.1. Lineage (NCBI taxonomy): Eukaryota > Metazoa > Arthropoda > Insecta > Blattodea > Ectobiidae > Ectobius > Ectobius pallidus. Next base: position 83,039,482 of record CAXKWD010000003.1, read on the forward strand.
TCTCGGAATTCCGGGTGCATTTTTCGAAATTTTCAGAGGGGTTAGCCTTCTCGGAATTCTGGGCGCATTTTTCGAAATTATCAAAGGGGTTAGCCTTCTCGGAATTGTGGGCGCATTTTTCGAAATTTTCAAAGGGGTTAGCCTTCTCGGAATTCTGGGTGCATTTTTCGACATTTTCAATGGGGTTTGCCTTCTCGGAATTCTGGGTGCATTTTTCGAAATTTTCAAAGGGGTTAGCCTTCTCGGAATTCTGGGTGCATTTTTCGAAATTTTCAAAGGGGTTAGCCTTCTCGGAATTCTGGGTGCATTTTACGACATTTTCAAAGGGGTTTGCCTTCTCGGAATTCTGGGTGCATTTTTCGAAATTTTCAAAGGGGTTAGCCTTCTCGGAATTCTGGGTGCATTTTTCGAAATTTTCAAAGGGGTTAGCCTTCTCGGAATTCTGGGTGCATTTTTCGAAAGTTTCAAAGGGGTTAGCCTTCTCGGAATTCTGGGCGCATTTTTCGAAATTCTCGGAATTCTGGGCGCATTTTTCGACATTTTCAAAGGTGTTAGCCTTCTCGGAATTCTGGGCGCATTTTTCGAAATTTCCAAAGGGGTTAGCCTTCTCGGAATTCTGGGCGTATTTTTCGAAATTATCAAAGGGGTTAGCCTTTTCGGAATTCTGGGCGCAATTTTAGAAATTTTCAAAGGGATAGCCTTCTCGGAATTCTGAGCGCATTTTTCGAAATTTTCAAAGGGGTTAGCCTTCTCGGAATTCTGGGCGCATTTTTCGAAATTTTCAAAGGGGTTAGCCTTTTCGGAATTCTGGGCGAATTTTTCGAAATTTTCAAAGGGGTTAGCTTCTCGGAATTCTGGGCGCATTATTCGAAATTTTCAAAGGGGTTAGCCTTCTCGGAATTCTGGGTGCATTTTTCGAAATTTTCAAAGGGGTTAGCCTTCTCGGAATTCTGGGCGCATTTTTCGAAATATTCAAAGGGGTTAGCCTTCTCGGAATTCTGGGTGCTTTTTTCGAAATTTTCAAAGGGGTTAGCCTTCTCGGAATTCTGGGCGCATTTTTCGAAATTTTCAAAGGGGTTAGCCTTCTCGGAATTCTGGGCGCATTCTTCGAAATTTTAAAAGGGGTTAGCCTTCTCGGAATTCTGGGCGTATTTTTCGAAATTATCAAAGGGGTTAGCCTTTTCGGAATTCTGGGCGCAATTTTAGAAATTTTCAAAGGGATAGCCTTCTCGGAATTCTGAGCGCATTTTTCGAAATTTTCAAAGGGGTTAGCCTTCTCGGAATTCTGGGCGCATTTTTCGAATTTTTCAAAGGGGTTAGCCTTCTCGGCATTCTGGGCGCATTTTTCGAAATTTTCAAAGGGGTTAGCCTTCTCGGAATTCTGGGCGAATTTTTCGAAATTTTCAAAGGGGTTAGCCTTCTCGGAATTCTGGGCGAATTTTTGGAAATTTTCAAAGGGGATAGCCTTCTCGGAATTCTAAGCTCATTTTTCGAAATTTTCAAAGGGGTTAGCCTTCTAGGAATTCTGGGCGAATTTTTCGAAATTTTCAAAGGGGTTAGCCTTCTCGGAATTCTAAGCTCATTTTTCGAAATTTTCAAAGGGGTTAGCCTTCTGAGAAATCTGGGCGCGTTTTTCGATATTTTCAAAGGGGTTTGCCTTTTCGGAATTCTGGGCGCATTATTCGAAATTTTCAAAGGGGTTAGCCTTCTCGGAATTCTGGGCGCATTTTTCGAAATATTCAAAGGGGTTAGCCTTCTCGGAATTCTGGGTGCTTTTTTCGCAATTTTCAAAGGGGTTAGCCTTCTCGGAATTCTGGGTGCTTTTTTCGAAATTTTCAAAGGGGTTAGCCTTCTCGGAATTCTGGGCGCATTTTTCTTAATTATGAAAGGGGTTAGCCTTCTCGGAATTGTGGGCGCATTTTTCGAAATTATCAAAGGGGTTAGCCTTCTCGGAATTCTGGGTGCTTTTTTCGAAATTTTCAAAGGGGTTAGCCTTCTCGGAATTCTGGGCGCATTTTTCTTAATTATGAAAGGGGTTAGCCTTCTCGGAATTGTGGGCGCATTTTTCGAAATTATCAAAGGGGTTAGCCTTCTCGGAATTCTGGGCGCATTTTTCGAAATTTTCAAAGGGGTTAGCCTTCTCGGAATTCTGGGCGCATTTTTCGAAATTTCCAAAGCCGTTAGCCTTCTCGGAATTCTGGGCGCGTTTTTCGAAATTTTCAAAGGGGTTAGCCTTCTCCGAATTCTGGGCGCGTTTTTCGAAATTTTCAAAGTTGTTAGCCTTCTGAGAAATCTGGGCGCATTTTTCGAAATTTTCAAAGGGGTTAGCCTTCTCGGAATTCTGGGCGCATTTTACCAAATTTTCAAAGGGGTTAGCCTTCTCGGAATTCTGGGTGCATTTTTCGAAATTTTCAAAGGGGTTAGCCTTCTCGGAATTCTGGGCGCATTTTTCGGGATTATCAAAGGGGTTAGCCTTCTCGGAATTCTGGGCCCATTTTTCGAAATTTTCAAAGGGGTTAGCCATCTCGGATTTCTGTGCGCATTTTTCGAAATTTTCTAGGGTTTAGCCTTCTCGGAATTCTGGGTGCATCTTTCGAAATTTTCAAAAGAGTTAGCCTTCTCGGAATTCCGGGTGCATTTTTCGAAATTTTCAGAGGGGTTAGCCTTCTCGGAATTCTGGGCGCATTTTTCGAAATTATCAAAGGGGTTAGCCTTCTCGGAATTGTGGGCGCATTTTTCGAAATTTTCAAAGGGGTTAGCCTTCTCGTGATTCTCGGCGCGTTTTTCGAAATTTTGAAAGGGGTTAGCCTTCTCGGATTTCTGGGCGCGTTTTTCGAAATTTTCAAAGGTGTTAGCCTTCTCGGAATTCTGGGCTCATTTTTCGAAATTTTCAAAGGGGTTAGCCTTCTCGGAATTCTGGGCGCATTCTTCGAAATTTTAAAAGGGGTTATCCTTCTCGGAATTCTGGGCGCATTTTTCGAAATTTTCAAAGGGGTTAGCTTCTCGGAATTCTGGGCGCATTATTCGAAATTTTCAAAGGGGTTAGCCTTCTCGGAATTCTGGGTGCATTTTTCGAAATTTTCAAAGGGGTTAGCCTTCTCGGAATTCTGGGCGCATTTTTCGAAATATTCAAAGGGGTTAGCCTTCTCGGAATTCTGGGTGCTTTTTTCGAAATATTCAAAGGGGTTAGCCTTCTCGGAATTCTGGGTGCTTTTTTCGAAATTTTCAAAGGGGTTAGCCTTCTCGGAATTCTGGGTGCTTTTTTCGAAATTTTCAAAGGAGTGAGCCTTCTCGGAATTCTGGGCGCATTTTTCTTAGTTATGAAAGGGGTTAGCCTTCTCGGAATTGTGGGCGCAGTTTTCGAAATTATCAAAGGGGTTAGCCTTCTCGGAATTCTGGGCGCATTTTTCGAAATTTTCAAAGGGGTTAGCTTTCTCGGAATTCTGGGCGCATTTTTCGAAATTTCCAAAGCCGTTAGCCTTATCGGAATTCTGGGCGCGTTTTTCGAAATTTTCAAAGGGGTTAGCCTTCTCCGAATTCTGGGCGCGTTTTTCGAAATTTTCAAAGTTGTTAGCCTTCTGAGAAATCTGGGCGCATTTTTCGAAATTTTCAAAGGGGTTAGCCTTCTCGGAATTCTGGGCGCATTTTTCGAAATTTTCAAAGGGGTTAGCCTTCTGGGAATTCTGGGTGCATTTTTCGAAAGCCTTCTCGGAATTCTGGGCGCATTTTTCGGGATTATCAAAGGGGTTAGCCTTCTCGGAATTCTTGGCCCATTTTTCGAAATTTTCAAAGGGGTTAGCCATCTCGGATTTCTGTGCGCATTTTTCGAAATTTTCTAGGGTTAACCTTCTCGGAATTCTGGGCGCATTTTTCGAAATTTTCAAAGGGGTTAGTTTTCTCGGAATTCTGTGCGCATTTTTCGAAATTTTCAAAGGGGTTAGCTTTCTCGGAATTCTGGGCGCTTTTTTCGAAATTTTCAAAGTGGTTAGCCTTCTCGGAATTCTGGGCGCATTTTTCGAAATTTTCAAAGGGGTTAGCCTTCACGGAATTCTGGGTGCATTTTTCGAAATTATCGAAGGGTTTAGCCTTCTCGGAATTCTGGGTGCATTTTTCGAAATTTTCAAAGGGGTTAGCCTTCTCGGAATTCTGGGTGCATTTTTCGACATTTTCAAAGGGGTTTGCCTTCTCGGAATTCTGGGTGCATTTTTCGAAATTTTCAAAGGGGTTAGCCTTCTCGGAATTCTGGGTGCATTTTTCGAAATTTTCAAAGGGGTTAGCCTTCTCGGAATTCTGGGTGCATTTTTCGACATTTTCAAAGGGGTTTGCCTTCTCGGAATTCTGGGTGCATTTTTCGAAATTTTCAAAGGGGTTAGCCTTCTCGGAATTCTGGGTGCATTTTTCGAAATTTTCAAAGGGGTTAGCCTTCTCGGAATTCTGGGTGCATTTTTCGAAAGTTTCAAAGGGGTTAGCCTTCTCGGAATTCTGGGCGCATTTTTCGAAATTCTCGGAATTCTGGGCGCATTTTTCGACATTTTCAAAGGTGTTAGCCTTCTCGGAATTCTGGGCGCATTTTTCGAAATTTTCAAAGGGGTTAGCCTTCTCGGAATTCTGGGCGTATTTTTCGAAATTATCAAAGGGGTTAGCCTTTTCGGAATTCTGGGCGCAATTTTAGAAATTTTCAAAGGGATAGCCTTCTCGGAATTCTGAGCGCATTTTTCGAAATTTTCAAAGGGGTTAGCCTTCTCGGAATTCTGGGCGCATTTTTCGAAATTTTCAAAGGGGTTAGCCTTCTCGGCATTCTGGGCGCATTTTTCGAAATTTTCAAAGGGGTTAGCCTTTTCGGAATTCTGGGCGAATTTTTCGAAATTTTCAAAGGGGTTAGCCTTCTAAGAATTCTGGGCGAATTTTTCGAAATTTTCAAAGGGGTTAGCCTTCTCGGAATTCTAAGCTCATTTTTCGAATTTTTCAAAGGGGTTAGCTTTCTGAGAAATCTGGGCGCGTTTTTGGAAATTTTCAAAGGGGTTTGCCTTTTCGGAATTCTGGGCGCATTTTTCGACATTTTCAAAGGGGTTAGCTTCTCGGAATTCTGGGCGCATTATTCGAAATTTTCAAAGGGGTTAGCCTTCTCGGAATTCTGGGTGCATTTTTCGAAATTTTCAAAGGGGTTAGCCTTCTCGGAATTCTGGGCGCATTTTTCGAAATATTCAAAGGGGTTAGCCTTCTCGGAATTCTGGGTGCTTTTTTCGAAATTTTCAAAGGGGTTAGCCTTCTCGGAATTCTGGGCGCATTTTTCGAAATTTTCAAAGGGGTTAGCCTTCTCGGAATTAAGGGCGCATTCTTCGAAATTTTAAAAGGGGTTAGCCTTCTCGGAATTCTGGGCGTATTTTTCGAAATTATCAAAGGGGTTAGCCTTTTCGGAATTCTGGGCGCAATTTTAGAAATTTTCAAAGGGATAGCCTTCTCGGAATTCTGAGCGCATTTTTCGAAATTTTCAAAGGGGTTAGCCTTCTCGGAATTCTGGGCGCATTTTTCGAATTTTTCAAAGGGGTTAGCCTTCTCGGCATTCTGGGCGCATTTTTCGAAATTTTCAAAGGGGTTAGCCTTCTCGGAATTCTGGGCGAATTTTTCGAAATTTTCAAAGGGGATAGCCTTCTCGGAATTCTAAGCTCATTTTTCGAAATTTTCAAAGGGGTTAGCCTTCTAGGAATTCTGGGCGAATTTTTCGAAATTTTCAAAGGGGTTAGCCTTCTCGGAATTCTAAGCTCATTTTTCGAAATTTTCAAAGGGGTTAGCCTTCTGAGAAATCTGGGCGCGTTTTTCGATATTTTCAAAGGGGTTTGCCTTTTCGGAATTCTGGGCGCATTTTTCGAAATTATCAAAGGGGTTAGCCTTCTCGGAATTCTGGGCGCATTTTTCGAAATGTTCAAAGGGGTTAGCTTCTCGGAATTCTGGGCGCATTATTCGAAATTTTCAAAGGGGTTAGCCTTCTCGTAATTCTGGGTGCATTTTTCGAAATTTTCAAAGGGGTTAGCCTTCTCGGAATTCTGGGCGCATTTTTCGAAATATTCAAAGGGGTTAGCCTTCTCGGAATTCTGGGTGCTTTTTTCGCAATTTTCAAAGGGGTTAGCCTTCTCGGAATTCTGGGTGCTTTTTTCGAAATTTTCAAAGGGGTTAGCCTTCTCGGAATTCTGGGCGCATTTTTCTTAATTATGAAAGGGGTTAGCCTTCTCGGAATTGTGGGCGCATTTTTCGAAATTATCAAAGGGGTTAGCCTTCTCGGAATTCTGGGTGCTTTTTTCGAAATTTTCAAAGGGGTTAGCCTTCTCGGAATTCTGGGCGCATTTTTCTTAATTATGAAAGGGGTTAGCCTTCTCGGAATTGTGGGCGCATTTTTCGAAATTATCAAAGGGGTTAGCCTTCTCGGAATTCTGGGCGCATTTTTCGAAATTTTCAAAGGGGTTAGCCTTCTCGGAATTCTGGGCGCATTTTTCGAAATTTCCAAAGCCGTTAGCCTTCTCGGAATTCTGGGCGCGTTTTTCGAAATTTTCAAAGGGGTTAGCCTTCTCCGAATTCTGGGCGCGTTTTTCGAAATTTTCAAAGTTGTTAGCCTTCTGAGAAATCTGGGCGCATTTTTCGAAATTTTCAAAGGGGTTAGCCTTCTCGGAATTCTGGGCGCATTTTACCAAATTTTCAAAGGGGTTAGCCTTCTCGGAATTCTGGGTGCATTTTTCGAAATTTTCAAAGGGGTTAGCCTTCTCGGAATTCTGGGCGCATTTTTCGGGATTATCAAAGGGGTTAGCCTTCTCGGAATTCTGGGCCCATTTTTCGAAATTTTCAAAGGGGTTAGCCATCTCGGATTTCTGTGCGCATTTTTCGAAATTTTCTAGGGTTTAGCCTTCTCGGAATTCTGGGTGCATCTTTCGAAATTTTCAAAAGAGTTAGCCTTCTCGGAATTCCGGGTGCATTTTTCGAAATTTTCAGAGGGGTTAGCCTTCTCGGAATTCTGGGCGCATTTTTCGAAATTATCAAAGGGGTTAGCCTTCTCGGAATTGTGGGCGCATTTTTCGAAATTTCCAAAGGGGTTAGCCTTCTCGTGATTCTCGGCGCGTTTTTCGAAATTTTGAAAGGGGTTAGCCTTCTCGGAATTCTGGGCGCGTTTTTCGAAATTTTCAAAGGTGTTAGCCTTCTCGGAATTCTGGGCTCATTTTTCGAAATTTTCAAAGGGGTTAGCCTTCTCGGAATTCTGGGCGCATTCTTCGAACTTTTAAAAGGGGTTATCCTTCTCGGAATTCTGGGCGCATTTTTCGAAATTTTCAAAGGGGTTAGCTTCTCGGAATTCTGGGCGCATTATTCGAAATTTTCAAAGGGGTTAGCCTTCTCGGAATTCTGGGTGCATTTTTCGAAATTTTCAAAGGGGTTAGCCTTCTCGGAATTCTGGGCGCATTTTTCGAAATATTCAAAGGAGTTAGCCTTCTCGGAATTCTGGGCGCATTTTTCTTAGTTATGAAAGGGGTTAGCCTTCTCGGAATTGTGGGCGCATTTTTCGAAATTATCAAAGGGGTTAGCCTTCTCGGAATTCTGGGCGCATTTTTCGAAATTTTCAAAGGGGTTAGCCTTCTCGGAATTCTGGGCGCATTTTTCGAAATTTCCAAAGCCGTTAGCCTTCTCGGAATTCTGGGCGCGTTTTTCGAAATTTTCAAAGGGGTTAGCCTTCTCCGAATTCTGGGCGCGTTTTTCGAAATTTTCAAAGTTGTTAGCCTTCTGAGAAATCTGGGCGCATTTTTCGAAATTTTCAAAGGGGTTAGCCTTCTCGGAATTCTGGGTGCATTTTTCGAAAGCCTTCTCGGAATTCTGGGCGCATTTTTCGGGATTATCAAAGGGGTTAGCCTTCTCGGAATTCTGGGCCCATTTTTCGAAATTTTCAAAGGGGTTAGCCTTCTCGGAATTCTGGGCGCATTTTTCGAAATTTCCAAAGCCGTTAGCCTTCTCGGAATTCTGGGCGCGTTTTTCGAAATTTTCAAAGGGGTTAGCCTTCTCCGAATTCTGGGCGCGTTTTTCGAAATTTTCAAAGTTGTTAGCCTTCTGAGAAATCTGGGCGCATTTTTCGAAATTTTCAAAGGGGTTAGCCTTCTCGGAATTCTGGGCGCATTTTTCGAGATTATCAAAGGGGCTAGCCTTTTCGGAATTCTGGGCCCAGTTTTCGAAATTTTCAAAGGGGTTAGTTTTCTCGGAATTCTGTGCGCATTTTTCGAAATTTTCAAAGGGGTTAGCTTTCTCGGAATTCTGGGCGCTTTTTTCGAAATTTTCAAAGTGGTTAGCCTTCTCGGAATTCTGGGCGCATTTTTCGAAATTTTCAAAGGGGTTAGCCTTCACGGAATTCTGGGTGCATTTTTCGAAATTATCGAAGGGTTTAGCCTTCTCGGAATTCTGGGTGCATTTTTCGAAATTTTCAAAGGGGTTACCCTTCTCGGAATTCTGGGTGCATTTTTCGACATTTTCAAAGGGGTTTGCCTTCTCGGAATTCTGGGTGCATTTTTCGAAATTTTCAAAGGGGTTAGTTAGCCTTCTCGGAATTCTGGGTGCATTTTTCGAAATTTTCAAAGGGGTTAGCCTTCTCGGAATTCTGGGTGCATTTTTCGACATTTTCAAAGGGGTTTGCCTTCTCGGAATTCTGGGTGCATTTTTCGAAATTTTCAAAGGGGTTAGCCTTCTCGGAATTCTGGGTGCATTTTTCGAAATTTTCAAAAGGGTTAGCCTTCTCGGAATTCTGGGTGCATTTTTCGAAAGTTTCAAAGGGGTTAGCCTTCTCGGAATTCTGGGCGCATTTTTCGAAATTCTCGGAATTCTGGGCGCATTTTTCGACATTTTCAAAGGTGTTAGCCTTCTCGGAATTCTGGGCGCATTTTTCGAAATTTTCAAAGGGGTTAGCCTTCTCGGAATTCTGGGCGTATTTTTCGAAATTATCAAAGGGGTTAGCCTTTTCGGAATTCTGGGCGCAATTTTAGAAATTTTCAAAGGGATAGCCTTCTCGGAATTCTGAGCGCATTTTTCGAAATTTTCAAAGGGGTTAGCCTTCTCGGAATTCTGGGCGCATTTTTCGAAATTTTCAAAGGGGTTAGCCTTCTCGGCATTCTGGGCGCATTTTTCGAAATTTTCAAAGGGGTTAGCCTTCTCGGAATTCTAAGCTCATTTTTCGAAATTTTCAAAGGGGTTAGCTTTCTGAGAAATCTGGGCGCGTTTTTGGAAATTTTCAAAGGGGTTTGCCTTTTCGGAATTCTGGGCGCATTTTTCGAAATTATCAAAGGGGTTAGCCTTCTCGGAATTCTGGGCGCATTTTTCGAAATTTTCAAAGGGGTTAGCTTCTCGGAATTCTGGGCGCATTATTCGAAATTTTCAAAGGGGTTAGCCTTCTCGGAATTCTGGGTGCATTTTTCGAAATTTTCAAAGGGGTTAGCCTTCTCGGAATTCTGGGCGCATTTTTCGAAATATTCAAAGGGGTTAGCCTTCTCGGAATTCTGGGTGCTTTTTTCGAAATTTTCAAAGGGGTTAGCCTTCTCGCAATTCTGGGCGCATTTTTCGAAATTTTCAAAGGGGTTAGCCTTCTCGGAATTCTGGGCGCATTCTTCGAAATTTTAAAAGGGGTTAGCCTTCTCGGAATTCTGGGCGTATTTTTCGAAATTATCAAAGGGGTCAGCCTTTTCCGAATTCTGGGCGCAATTTTAGAAATTTTCAAAGGGATAGCCTTCTCGGAATTCTGAGCGCATTTTTCGAAATTTTCAAAGGGGTTAGCCTTCTCGGAATTCTGGGCGCATTTTTCGAATTTTTCAAAGGGGTTAGCCTTCTCGGCATTCTGGGCGCATTTTTCGAAATTTTCAAAGGGGTTAGCCTTCTCAGAATTCTGGGCGAATTTTTCGAAATTTTCAAAGGGGTTAGCCTTCTAGGAATTCTGGGCGAATTTTTCGAAATTTTCAAAGGGGTTAGCCTTCTCGGAATTCTAAGCTCATTTTTCGAAATTTTCAAAGGGGTTAGCCTTCTGAGAAATCTGGGCGCGTTTTTCGATATTTTCAAAGGGGTTTGCCTTTTCGGAATTCTGGGCGCATTTTTCGAAATTATCAAAGGGGTTAGCCTTCTCGGAATTCTGGGCGCATTTTTCGAAATGTTCAAAGGGGTTAGCTTCTCGGAATTCTGGGCGCATTATTCGAAATTTTCAAAGGGGTTAGCCTTCTCGGAATTCTGGGTGCATTTTTCGTAATTTTCAAAGGGGTTAGCCTTCTCGGAATTCTGGGCGCATTTTTCGAAATATTCAAAGGGGTTAGCCTTCTCGGAATTCTGGGTGCTTTTTTCGCAATTTTCAAAGGGGTTAGCCTTCTCGGAATTCTGGGTGCTTTTTTCGAAATTTTCAAAGGGGTTAGCCTTTTCGGAATTCTGGGCGCATTTTTCTTAATTATGAAAGGGGTTAGCCTTCTCGGAATTGTGGGCGCATTTTTCGAAATTATCAAAGGGGTTAGCCTTCTCGGAATTCTGGGTGCATTTTTCGAAATTTTCAAAGGGGTTAGCCTTCTCGGAATTCTGGGCGCATTTTTCGGGATTATCAAAGGGGTTAGCCTTCTCGGAATTCTGGGCCCATTTTTCGAAATTTTCAAAGGGGTTAGCCATCTCGGATTTCTGTGCGCATTATTCGAAATTTTCTAGGGTTTAGCCTTCTCGGAATTCTGGGCGCATTTTTCGAAATTTTCAAAGGGGTTAGCCTTCTCGGAATTCTGGGTGCATTTTTCGAAATTTTCAAAGGGGTTAGCCTTTTCGGAATTCTGGGAGCTTTTTTCGAAATTTTCAAAGGGGTTAGCCTTCTCGGAATTCTGGGTGCATTTTTCGAAATTTTCAAAAGAGTTAGCCTTCTCGGAATTCCGGGTGCATTTTTCGAAATTTTCAGATTGGTTAGCCTTCTCGGAATTCTGGGCGCATTTTTCGAGATTATCAAAGGGGTTAGCCTTCTCGGAATTCTGGGTGCATTTTTCGAAATTTTCAAAGGGGTTAGCCTTCTCGGAATTCTGGGAGCATTTTTCGAAATTTTCAAAGGGGTTAGCCTTCCAGGAATTCTGGATGCTTTTTTCGAAATTTGCAAAGGAAGCCTTCTCGGAATTCTAGGTGCTTTTTTCGAAATTATCAAAGTGGTTAGCCTTCTCGGAATTCTGGGTGCTTTTTTCGAAATTTTCAAAGGGGTTAGTCTTCTCGGAATTCTGGGCGCGTTTTTTGAAATTTTCAAAGGTGTTAGCCTTCTCGGAATTCTGGGGGATTCTTCGAAATTTTAAAAGGGGTTAGCCTTCTCGGACTGGGCGTATTTTTCGAAATTATCAAAGGGGTTAGCCTTTTCGGAATTCTGGGCGCAATTTTAGAAATTTTCATAGGGATAGCCTTCTCGGAATTCTGAACGCATTTTTCGAAATTTTCAAAGGGGTTAGCCTTCTCGGAATTCTGGGCGCATTTTTCGAAATTTTCAAAGGGGTTAGCCTTCTTGGCATTCTGGGCGCATTTTTCGAAATTTTCAAAGGGGTTAGCCTTCTCGGAATTCTGGGCGAATTTTTCGAAATTTTCAAAGGGGTTAGCCTTCTCGGAATTCTGGGCGAATTTTTGGAAATTTTCAAAGGGGATAGCCTTCTCGGAATTCTAAGCTCATTTTTCGAAATTTTCAAAGGGGTTAGCCTTCTAGGAATTCTGGGCGAATTTATCGAAATTTTCAAAGGGGTTAGCCTTCTCGGAATTCTAAGCTCATTTTTCGAAATTTTCAAAGGGGTTAGCCTTCTGAGAAATCTGGGCGCGTTTTTCGAAATTTTCAAAGGGGTTTGCCTTTTCGGAATTCTGGGTGCTTTTTTCGAAATTTTCAAAGGGGTTAGCCTTCTCGGAATTCTGGGCGCATTTTTCTTAATTATGAAAGGGGTTAGCCTTCTCGGAATTGTGGGCGCATTTTTCGAAATTATCAAAGGGGTTAGCCTTCTCGGAATTCTGGGCGCATTTTTCGAAATTTTCAAAGGGGTTAGCCTTCTCGGAATACTGGGCGCATTTTTCGAAATTTCCAAAGCCGTTAGCCTTCTCGGAATTCTGGGCGCGTTTTTCGAAATTTTCAAAGGGGTTAGCCTTCTCCGAATTCTGGGCGCGTTTTTCGAAATTTTCAAAGTTGTTAGCCTTCTGAGAAATCTGGGCGCATTTTTCGAAATTTTCAAAGGGGTTAGCCTTCTCGGAATTCTGGGCGCATTTTACCAAATTTTCAAAGGGGTTAGCCTTCTCGGAATTCTGGGTGCATTTTTCGAAATTTTCAAAGGGGTTAGCCTTCTCGGAATTCTGGGCGCATTTTTCGGGATTATCAAAGGGGTTAGCCTTCTCGGAATTCTGGGCCCATTTTTCGAAATTTTCAAAGGGGTTAGCCATCTCGGATTTCTGTGCGCATTTTTCGAAATTTTCTAGGGTTTAGCCTTCTCGGAATTCTGGGTGCATCTTTCGAAATTTTCAAAAGAGTTAGCCTTCTCGGAATTCCGGGTGCATTTTTCGAAATTTTCAGAGGGGTTAGCCTTCTCGGAATTCTGGGCGCATTTTTCGAAATTATCAAAGGGGTTAGCCTTCTCGGAATTGTGGGCGCATTTTTCGAAATTTTCAAAGGGGTTAGCCTTCTCGTGATTCTCGGCGCGTTTTTCGAAATTTTGAAAGGGGTTAGCCTTCTCGGAATTCTGGGCGCGTTTTTCGAAATTTTCAAAGGTGTTAGCCTTCTCGGAATTCTGGGCTCATTTTTCGAAATTTTCAAAGGGGTTAGCCTTCTCGGAATTCTGGGCGCATTCTTCGAAATTTTAAAAGGGGTTATCCTTCTCGGAATTCTGGGCGCATTTTTCGAAATTTTCAAAGGGGTTAGCTTCTCGGAATTCTGGGCGCATTATTCGAAATTTTCAAAGGGGTTAGCCTTCTCGGAATTCTGGGTGCATTTTTCGAAATTTTCAAAGGGGTTAGCCTTCTCGGAATTCTGGGCGCATTTTTCGAAATATTCAAAGGGGTTAGCCTTCTCGGAATTCTGGGTGCTTTTTTCGAAATTTTCAAAGGGGTTAGCCTTCTCGGAATTCTGGGTGCTTTTTTCGAAATTTTCAAAGGAGTTAGCCTTCTCGGAATTCTGGGCGCATTTTTCTTAGTTATGAAAGGGGTTAGCCTTCTCGGAATTGTGGGCGCATTTTTCGAAATTATCAAAGGGGTTAGCCTTCTCGGAATTCTGGGCGCATTTTTCGAAATTTTCAAAGGGGTTAGCCTTCTCGGAATTCTGGGTGAATTTTTCGAAATTTCCAAAGCCGTTAGCCTTCTCGGAATTCTAGGCGCGTTTTTCGAAATTTTCAAAGGGGTTAGCCTTCTCCGAATTCTGGGCGCGTTTTTCGAAATTTTCAAAGTTGTTAGCCTTCTGAGAAATCTGGGCGCATTTTTCGAAATTTTCAAAGGGGTTAGCCTCTCGGAATTCTGGGCGCATTTTTCGAAATTTTCAAAGGGGTTAGCCTTCTCGGAATTCTGGGTGCATTTTTCGAAAGCCTTCTCGGAATTCTGGGCGCATTTTTCGGGATTATCAAAGGGGTTAGCCTTCTCGGAATTCTGGGCCCATTTTTCGAAATTTTCAAAGGGGTTAGCAATCTCGGATTTCTGTGCGCATTTTTCGAAATTTTCTAGGGTTTAGCCTTCTCGGAATTCTGGGCGCATTTTTCGAAATTTTCAAAGGGGTTAGCCTTCTCGGAATTCTGGGTGCATTTTTCGAAATTTTTAAAGGGGTTAGCCTTTTCGGAATTCTGGGTGCTTTTTTCGAAATTTTCAAAGGGGTTAGCCTTCTCGGAATTCTGGGTGCATTTTTCGAAATTTTCAAAAGAGTTAGCCTTCTCGGAATTCCGGGTGCATTTTTCGAAATTTTCAGAGGGGTTAGCCTTCTCGGAATTCTGGGCGCATTTTTCGAGATTATCAAAGGGGCTAGCCTTTTCGGAATTCTGGGCCCAGTTTTCGAAATTTTCAAAGGGGTTAGTTTTCTCGGAATTCTGTGCGCATTTTTCGAAATTTTCAAAGGGGTTAGCTTTCTCGGAATTCTGGGCGCTTTTTTCGAAATTTTCAAAGTGGTTAGCCTTCTCGGAATTCTGGGCGCATTTTTCGAAATTTTCAAAGGGGTTAGCCTTCACGGAATTCTGGGTGCATTTTTCGAAATTATCGAAGGGTTTAGCCTTCTCGGAATTCTGGGTGCATTTTTCGAAATTTTCAAAGGGGTTAGCCTTCTCGGAATTCTGGGTGCATTTTTCGAAATTTTCAAAGGGGTTAGCCTTCTCGGAATTCTGGGTGCATTTTTCGACATTTTCAAAGGGGTTTGCCTTCTCGGAATTCTGGGTGCATTTTTCGAAATTTTCAAAGGGGTTAGCCTTCTCGGAATTCTGGGTGCATTTTTCGAAATTTTCAAAGGGGTTAGCCTTCTCGGAATTCTGGGTGCATTTTTCGAAAGTTTCAAAGGGGTTAGCCTTCTCGGAATTCTGGGCGCATTTTTCGAAATTCTCGGAATTCTGGGCGCATTTTTCGACATTTTCAAAGGTGTTAGCCTTCTCGGAATTCTGGGCGCATTTTTCGAAATTTTCAAAGGGGTTAGCCTTCTCCAAATTCTGGGCGCATTTTTCGAAATTTTCAAAGGGGTTAGCCTTCTCGGAATTCTGGGCGCATTTTTCGAAATTTTCAAAGGGGTTAGCCTTCTAGGAATTCTGGATGCTTTTTTCGAAATTTTCAAAGGGGTTAGCCATTTCGGTATTCTGGGCGCATTAGTCGAAATTTTCAAAGGGGTTAGCCTTCTCGGAATTCTGGGCGCATTTTTCGAAATTTTCATAGGGGTTAGCCTTCTCGGAATTCTGGGCGCATTTTTCGAAATTTTCAAAGGGGTTAGCCTTCTCGGAATTCTGGGCGCATTTTTCGAAATTTTAAAAGGGGTTAGCCTTTTCGGAATTCTGGGCGCATTTTTCGAAATTTTCAAAGGGGTTAGCCTTCTTGGAATTCAAGGCGCATTTTTCGAAATTTTCAAAGGGGTTAGCCTTTTCGTAATTCTGGGCGCATTTTTCGAAATTTTCAAAGGGGTTAACCTTCTCGGAATTCTGGGCGCATTTTTCGAAATTTTCAAAGGGGTTAGCCTTCTCGGAATTCTGGGCGCATTTTTCGAAATTTTCAAAGGGGTTAGCCTTCTCGGAATAATGGGCGCATTTTTCGAAATTTTCAAAGGGGTTAGCCATTTCGGTATTCTGGGCGCATTATTCGAAATTTTCATAGGGGTTAGCCTTCTCGGAATAATGGGCGCATTTTTCGAAATTTTCAAAGGGGTTAGCCATTTCGGTATTCTGGGCGCATTATTCGAAATTTTCATAGGGGTTAGCCTTCTCGGAATTCTGGGCGCATTTTTCGAAATTTTCAAAGGGGTTAGCCTTCTCGGAATTCTGGGCGCACTTTTCGAAATTTTCAAAGGGGTTAGCCTTCTCGCAATTCTCGGCGCAATTTTCGAAATTTTAAAAGGGGTTAGCCTTCTCGGAATTCTGGGCGCAGTTATCGAAATTTTCAAAGGGGTTATTAGCCTTCTCGGAATTCTGGGTGCATTTTTCGAAATTTTCAAAGGGGTTAGCCTTCTCGGAATACTGGGCGCATTTTTCGAAATTTTCATAGGGGTTAGCCTTCTCGGAATTCTGGGCGCATTTTTCGAAATTTTCAAAGGGGTTAGCCTTCTCGGAATTCTGGGCGCATTTTTCGAAATTGTCAAAGGGGTTAGCCTTCTCGGGATTCTGGGCGCATTTTTCGATATTTTCAAAGGGGTTAGCCTTCTCGGAATTCTGGGCGCATTTTTCGAAATTTTCAAAGGGGTTAGCCTTCTCGGAATTCTGGGCGAATTTTTCGAAATTTTCAAAGGGGTTAGCCTTCTCGGAATTCTGGGCGAATTTTTAGAAATTTTCAAAGGGGATAGCCTTCTCGGAATTCTAAGCTCATTTTTCGAAATTTACAAAGGGGTTAGCCTTCTAGGAATTCTGGGCGAATTTTTCGAAATTTTCAAAGGGGTTAGCCTTCTCGGAATTCTAAGCTCATTTTTCGAAATTTTCAAAGGGGTTAGCCTTCTGAGAAATCTGGGCGCGTTTTTCTAAATTTTCAAAGGGGTTTGCCTTTTCGGAATTCTGGGCGCATTTTTCGAAATTATCAAAGGGGTTAGCCTTCTCGGAATTCTGGGCGCATTTTTCGAAATTTTCAAAGGGGTTAGCTTCTCGGAATTCTGGGCGCATTATTCGAAATTTTCAAAGGGGTTAGCCTTCTCGGAATTCTGGATGCATTTTTCGAAATTTTCAAAGGGGTTAGCCTTCTCGGAATTCTGGGCGCATTTTTCGAAATTATCAAAGGGGTTAGCCTTCTCGGAATTCTGGGCGCATTTTTCGAAATTTTCAAAGGGGTTAGCCTTCTCGGAATTCTGGGCGCATTTTTCGAAATTTCCAAAGCCGTTAGCCTTCTCGGAATTCTGGGCGCGTTTTTCGAAATTTTCAAAGGGGTTAGCCTTCTCCGAATTCTGGGCGCGTTTTTCGAAATTTTCAAAGTTGTTAGCCTTCTGAGAAATCTGGGCGCATTTTTCGAAATTTTCAAAGGGGTTAGCCTTCTCGGAATTCTGGGCGCATTTTTCGAAATATTCAAAGGGGTTAGCCTTCTCGGAATTCTGGGTGCTTTTTTCGAAATTTTCAAAGGGGTTAGCCTTCTCGGAATTCTGGGTGCTTTTTTCGAAATTTTCAAAGGGGTTAGCCTTCTCGGAATTCTGGGCGCATTTTTCTTCATTATGAAAGGGGTTAGCCTTCTCGGAATTGTGGGCGCATTTTTCGAAATTTTCAAAGGGGTTAGCCTTCTCGGAATTCTGGGCGCACTTTTCGAAATTTTCAAAGGGGTTAGCCTTCTCGCAATTCTCGGCGCAATTTTCGAAATTTTAAAAGGGGTTAGCCTTCTCGGAATTCTGGGCGCAGTTATCGAAATTTTCAAAGGGGTTATTAGCCTTCTCGGAATTCTGGGTGCATTTTTCGAAATTTTCAAAGGGGTTAGCCTTCTCGGAATACTGGGCGCATTTTTCGAAATTTTCATAGGGGTTAGCCTTCTCGGAATTCTGGGCGCATTTTTCGAAATTTTCAAAGGGGTTAGCCTTCTCGGAATTCTGGGCGCATTTTTCGAAATTGTCAAAGGGGTTAGCCTTCTCGGGATTCTGGGCGCATTTTTCGAAATTTTCAAAGGGGTTAGCCTTCTCGGAATTCTGGCCGCATTTTTCGAAATTTTCAAAGGGGTTAGCCTTCTCGGCATTCTGGGCGCATTTTTCGAAATTTTCAAAGGGGTTTGCCTTTTCGGAATTCTGGGCGCATTTTTCGAAATTTTCAAAGGGGTTAGCCTTCTCGGAATTCTGGGCGCATTTTTCGAAATATTCAAAGGGGTTAGCCTTCTCGGAATTCTGGGTGCTTTTTTCGAAATTTTCAAAGGGGTTAGCCTTCTCGGAATTCTGGGTGCTTTTTTCGAAACTTTCAAGGGGGTTAACCTTTTTGGAATTCTGGGCGCATTTTTCTTAATTATGAAAGGGGTTAGCCTTCTCGGAATTCTGGGCGCATTTTCCGAAATTTTCAAAGGGGTTAGCCTTCTCGGAATTCTGGGCGCATTTTTCGAAATTATCAAAGGGGTTAGCCTTCTCGGAATTCTGGGCGCATTTTTCGAAATTTTCAAAGGGGTTAGCCTTCTCGGAATTCTGGGCGCATTTTTCGAAATTTTCAAAGGCGTTAGCCTTCTCGGAATTGTGGCCGCGTTTTTCGAAATTTTCAAAGGGGTTAGCCTTCTCCGAATTCTGGGCGCATTTTTCGAAATTTTCAAAGTTGTTAGCCTTCTGAGAAATCTGGGCGCATTTTTCGAAATTTTCAAAGGGGTTAGCCTTCTCGGAATTCTGGGCGCATTTTTCGAAATTTTCAAAGGGGTTAGCCTTCTCGGAATTCTGGGTGCATTTTTCGAAATTTTCAAAGGGGTTAGCCTTTTCGGAATTCTGGGCGCATTTTTCGGGATTATCAAAGGGGTTAGTCTTCTCGGAATTCTGGGCCCATTTTTCGAAATTTTCAAAGGGGTTAGCCATCTCGGATTTCTGTGCGCGTTTTTCGAAATTTTCTAGGGGTTAGCCTTCTCGGAATTCTAGGCGCATTTTTCGAAATTTTCAAAGGGGTTAGCCTTCTCGGAATAATGGGTGCATTTTTCAAAATTTTCAAAGGGGTTAGCCTTCCCGGAATTCTGGGTGCATTTTTCGAAATTTTCAAAGGGGTTAGCCTTCTCGGAATTCTGGGTGCATTTTTCGAAATTTTCAAAGGGGTTAGCCTTCTCGGAGTTCTGGGTGCATTTTTCGAAATTATCAAAGGGGTTAGCCTTCTCGGAATTCTGGGCGCATTTTTCGAAGTTTACAAAGGGCTTACCCTTCTCGGAATTCTGGGCACATTTTTCGAAATTTTCAAAGGGGTTAGCCTTCTCGGAATTCTGGGCGCATTTTTCGAAATTTTCAAAGGGGTTAGCCTTCTTAGGATTCTGGGCGCATTTTTCATAATTTTCAAAGGGGTTAGCCTTCTCGGAATTCTGGGCGCATTTTTCGAAGTTTTCGAAGGTGTTAGCCTTCTCGGTTTTCTGGGCGCATTTTCGAAATTTCAAAGGGGTTAGCCTTCTCGGAATTCTGGACGCATTTTTCTAAATTTTCAAAGGGGGTTAGCCTTCTCGGAATTCTGGGCGCATTTTTCGAAATTTTCAAAGGGGTTAGCCTTCTCGGAATTCTGGGCGCATTTTTCGAAATTTTCAAAGGGGTTAGCCTTCTCGGAATTATGGGCGCGTTTTTCGAAATTTTCAAATGGGTTAGCCTTCTCCGAATTCTGGGCGCATTTTTCGAAATTTTCAAAGTTGTTAGCCTTCTGAGAAATCTGGGCGCATTTTTCGAAATTTTCAAAGGGGTTAGCCTTCTCGGAATTCTGGGCGCATTTTTCGAAATTTTCAAAGGGGTTAGCCTTCTCGGAATTCTGGGTGCATTTTTCGAAATTTTCAAAGGGGTTAGCCTTTTCGGAATTCTGGGCGCATTTTTCGGGATTATCAAAGGGGTTAGTCTTCTCGGAATTCTGGGCCCATTTTTCGAAATTTTCAAAGGGGTTAGCCATCTCGGATTTCTGTGCGCGTTTTTCGAAATTTTCTAGGGGTTAGCCTTCTCGGAATTCTAGGCGCATTTTTCGAAATTTTCAAAGGGGTTAGCCTTCTCGGAATAATGGGTGCATTTTTCAAAATTTTCAAAGGGGTTAGCCTTCCCGGAATTCTGGGTGCATTTTTCGAAATTTTCAAAGGGGTTAGCCTTCTCGGAATTCTGGGTGCATTTTTCGAAATTTTCAAAGGGGTTAGCCTTCTCGGAGTTCTGGGTGCATTTTTCGAAATTATCAAAGGGGTTAGCCTTCTCGGAATTCTGGGCGCATTTTTCGAAGTTTACAAAGGGCTTACCCTTCTCGGAATTCTGGGCACATTTTTCGAAATTTTCAAAGGGGTTAGCCTTCTCGGAATTCTGGGCGCATTTTTCGAAATTTTCAAAGGGGTTAGCCTTCTCGGAATTCTGGGCGAATTTTTAGAAATTTTCAAAGGGGATAGCCTTCTCGGAATTCTAAGCTCATTTTTCGAAATTTACAAAGGGGTTAGCCTTCTAGGAATTCTGGGCGAATTTTTCGAAATTTTCAAAGGGGTTAGCCTTCTCGGAATTCTAAGCTCATTTTTCGAAATTTTCAAAGGGGTTAGCCTTCTGAGAAATCTGGGCGCGTTTTTCGAAATTTTCAAAGGGGTTTGCCTTTTCGGAATTCTGGGCGCATTTTTCGAAATTATCAAAGGGGTTAGCCTTCTCGGAATTCTGGGCGCATTTTTCGAAATTTTCAAAGGGGTTAGCTTCTCGGAATTCTGGGCGCATTATTCGAAATTTTCAAAGGGGTTAGCCTTCTCGGAATTCTGGATGCATTTTTCGAAATTTTCAAAGGGGTTAGCCTTCTCGGAATTCTGGGCGCATTTTTCGAAATTATCAAAGGGGTTAGCCTTCTCGGAATTCTGGGCGCATTTTTCGAAATTTTCAAAGGGGTTAGCCTTCTCGGAATTCTGGGCGCATTTTTCGAAATTTCCAAAGCCGTTAGCCTTCTCGGAATTCTGGGCGCGTTTTTCGAAATTTTCAAAGGGGTTAGCCTTCTCCGAATTCTGGGCGCGTTTTTCGAAATTTTCAAAGTTGTTAGCCTTCTGAGAAATCTGGGCGCATTTTTCGAAATTTTCAAAGGGGTTAGCCTTCTCGGAATTCTGGGCGCATTTTTCGAAATATTCAAAGGGGTTAGCCTTCTCGGAATTCTGGGTGCTTTTTTCGAAATTTTCAAAGGGGTTAGCCTTCTCGGAATTCTGGGTGCTTTTTTCGAAATTTTCAAAGGGGTTAGCCTTCTCGGAATTCTGGGCGCATTTTTCTTCATTATGAAAGGGGTTAGCCTTCTCGGAATTGTGGGCGCATTTTTCGAAATTTTCAAAGGGGTTAGCCTTCTCGGAATTCTGGGCGCACTTTTCGAAATTTTCAAAGGGGTTAGCCTTCTCGCAATTCTCGGCGCAATTTTCGAAATTTTAAAAGGGGTTAGCCTTCTCGGAATTCTGGGCGCAGTTATCGAAATTTTCAAAGGGGTTATTAGCCTTCTCGGAATTCTGGGTGCATTTTTCGAAATTTTCAAAGGGGTTAGCCTTCTCGGAATACTGGGCGCATTTTTCGAAATTTTCATAGGGGTTAGCCTTCTCGGAATTCTGGGCGCATTTTTCGAAATTTTCAAAGGGGTTAGCCTTCTCGGAATTCTGGGCGCATTTTTCGAAATTGTCAAAGGGGTTAGCCTTCTCGGGATTCTGGGCGCATTTTTCGAAATTTTCAAAGGGGTTAGCCTTCTCGGAATTCTGGCCGCATTTTTCGAAATTTTCAAAGGGGTTAGCCTTCTCGGCATTCTGGGCGCATTTTTCGAAATTTTCAAAGGGGTTTGCCTTTTCGGAATTCTGGGCGCATTTTTCGAAATTTTCAAAGGGGTTAGCCTTCTCGGAATTCTGGGCGCATTTTTCGAAATATTCAAAGGGGTTAGCCTTCTCGGAATTCTGGGTGCTTTTTTCGAAATTTTCAAAGGGGTTAGCCTTCTCGGAATTCTGGGTGCTTTTTTCGAAACTTTCAAGGGGGTTAACCTTTTTGGAATTCTGGGCGCATTTTTCTTAATTATGAAAGGGGTTAGCCTTCTCGGAATTCTGGGCGCATTTTCCGAAATTTTCAAAGGGGTTAGCCTTCTCGGAATTCTGGGCGCATTTTTCGAAATTATCAAAGGGTTTAGCCTTCTCGGAATTCTGGGCACATTTTTCGAAATTTTCAAAGGGGTTAGCCTTCTCGGAATTCTGGGAACATTTTTCGAAATTTTCAAAGGCGTTAGCCTTCTCGGAATTGTGGCCGCGTTTTTCGAAATTTTCAAAGGGGTTAGCCTTCTCCGAATTCTGGGCGCATTTTTCGAAATTTTCAAAGTTGTTAGCCTTCTGAGAAATCTGGGCGCATTTTTCGAAATTTTCAAAGGGGTTAGCCTTCTCGGAATTCTGGGCGCATTTTTCGAAATTTTCAAAGGGGTTAGCCTTCTCGGAATTCTGGGTGCATTTTTCGAAATTTTCAAAGGGGTTAGCCTTTTCGGAATTCTGGGCGCATTTTTCGGGATTATCAAAGGGGTTAGTCTTCTCGGAATTCTGGGCCCATTTTTCGAAATTTTCAAAGGGGTTAGCCATCTCGGATTTCTGTGCGCGTTTTTCGAAATTTTCTAGGGGTTAGCCTTCTCGGAATTCTAGGCGCATTTTTCGAAATTTTCAAAGGGGTTAGCCTTCTCGGAATAATGGGTGCATTTTTCAAAATTTTCAAAGGGGTTAGCCTTCCCGGAATTCTGGGTGCATTTTTCGAAATTTTCAAAGGGGTTAGCCTTCTCGGAGTTCTGGGTGCATTTTTCGAAATTATCAAAGGGGTTAGCCTTCTCGGAATTCTGGGCGCATTTTTCGAAGTTTACAAAGGGCTTACCCTTCTCGGAATTCTGGGCACATTTTTCGAAATTTTCAAAGGGGTTAGCCTTCTCGGAATTCTGGGCGCATTTTTCGAAATTTTCAAAGGGGTTAGCCTTCTTAGGATTCTGGGCGCATTTTTCATAATTTTCAAAGGGGTTAGCCTTCTCGGAATTCTGGGCGCATTTTTCGAAATTTTCGAAGGTGTTAGCCTTCTCGGTTTTCTGGGCGCATTTTCGAAATTTCAAAGGGGTTAGCCTTCTCGGAATTCTGGACGCATTTTTCTAAATTTTCAAAGGGGGTTAGCCTTCTCGGAATTCTGGGCGCATTTTTCGAAATTTTCAAAGGGGTTAGCCTTCTCGGAATTCTGGGCGCATTTTTCGAAATTTTCAAAGGGGTTAGCCTTCTCGGAATTATGGGCGCGTTTTTCGAAATTTTCAAATGGGTTAGCCTTCTCCGAATTCTGGGCGCATTTTTCGAAATTTTCAAAGTTGTTAGCCTTCTGAGAAATCTGGGCGCATTTTTCGAAATTTTCAAAGGGGTTAGCCTTCTCGGAATTCTGGGCGCATTTTTCGAAATTTTCAAAGGGGTTAGCCTTCTCGGAATTCTGGGTGCATTTTTCGAAATTTTCAAAGGGGTTAGCCTTTTCGGAATTCTGGGCGCATTTTTCGGGATTATCAAAGGGGTTAGTCTTCTCGGAATTCTGGGCCCATTTTTCGAAATTTTCAAAGGGGTTAGCCATCTCGGATTTCTGTGCGCGTTTTTCGAAATTTTCTAGGGGTTAGCCTTCTCGGAATTCTAGGCGCATTTTTCGAAATTTTCAAAGGGGTTAGCCTTCTCGGAATAATGGGTGCATTTTTCAAAATTTTCAAAGGGGTTAGCCTTCCCGGAATTCTGGGTGCATTTTTCGAAATTTTCAAAGGGGTTAGCCTTCTCGGAATTCTGGGTGCATTTTTCGAAATTTTCAAAGGGGTTAGCCTTCTCGGAGTTCTGGGTGCATTTTTCGAAATTATCAAAGGGGTTAGCCTTCTCGGAATTCTGGGCGCATTTTTCGAAGTTTACAAAGGGCTTACCCTTCTCGGAATTCTGGGCACATTTTTCGAAATTTTCAAAGGGGTTAGCCTTCTCGGAATTCTGGGCGCATTTTTCGAAATTTTCAAAGGGGTTAGCCTTCTTAGGATTCTGGGCGCATTTTTCATAATTTTCAAAGGGGTTAGCCTTCTCGGAATTCTGGGCGCATTTTTCGAAATTTTCGAAGGTGTTAGCCTTCTCGGTTTTCTGGGCGCATTTTCGAAATTTCAAAGGGGTTAGCCTTCTCGGAATTCTGGACGCATTTTTCTAAATTTTCAAAGGGGGTTAGCCTTCTCGGAATTCTGGGCGCATTTTTCGAAATTTTCAAAAGGGTTAGCCTTCTCGGAATTCTGGGCGCATTTTTCGAAATTTTCAAAGGGGTTAGCCTTCTCGGAATTATGGGCGCGTTTTTCGAAATTTTCAAAGGGGTTAGCCTTCGCCGAATTCTGGGCGCATTTTTCGAAATTTTCAAAGGGGTTAGCCTTCTCGGAATTCTGGGAGCATTTTTCGAAATTTTCAAAGGGGTTAGCCTTCCAGTTATTCTGGATGCTTTTTTCGAAATTTGCAAAGGGGTTAGCCTTCTCGGAATTCTAGGTGCTTTTTTCGAAATTATCAAAGTGGTTAGCCTTCTCGGAATTCTGGGTGCTTTTTTCGAAATTTTCAAAGGGGTTAGTCTTCTCGGAATTCTTGGCGCTTTTTTCGAAATTTTCAAAGGGGTTAGCCTTCTCGAAATTCAGGGTTCATTTTTCGAAATTTTCAAAGGGGTTAGCCTTCTTTGAATTCTGGGCGCATTTTTCGAAATTTTAAAAGGGGTTAGCCTTCTCGGAATTCTGGGCGCATTTTTCGAAATTTTCAAAGGGGTTAGCCTTCTTCTAATTCTGGGCGCTTTTTTCGAGATTTTGAAAGGGGTTAGCCTTCTCGGAATTCTGGGCGAATTTTTCGAAATTTTCAAAGGGAATTCTGGGCGCATTTTTCGAAATTTTCAAAGGGGTTAGCCTTCTCGGAATTCTGTGCGCATTTTTCGAAATTATCAAAGGGGTTAGCCTTCTCGGAATTGTGGGCGCATTTTTCGAAATTTTCAAAGGGGTTAGCCTTCTCGTGATTCTCGGCGCGTTTTTCGAAATTTTGAATGGGGTTAGCCTTCTCGGAATTCTGGGCGCGTTTTTCGAAATTTTCAAAGGTGTTAGCCTTCTCGGAATTCTGGGCGCATTTTTCGAAATTTTCAAAAGGGTTAGCCTTCTCGGAATTCTGGGCGCATTCTTCGAAATTTTAAAAGGGGTTAGCCTTCTCGGAATTCTGGGCGTATTTTTCGAAATTATCAAAGGGGTTAGCCTTTTCGGAATTCTGGGCGCAATTTTAGAAATTTTCAAAGGGATAGCCTTCTCGGAATTCTGAGCGCATTTTTCGAAATTTTCAAAGGGGTTAGCCTTCTCGGAATTCTGGGCGCATTTTTCGAAATTTTCAAAGGGGTTAGCCTTCTCGGCATTCTGGGCGCATTTTTCGAAATTTTCAAAGGGGTTAGCCTTTTCGGAATTCTGGGCGAATTTTTCGAAATTTTCAAAGGGGTTAGCCTTCTAAGAATTCTGGGCGAATTTTTCGAAATTTTCAAAGGGGTTAGCCTTCTCGGAATTCTAAGCTCATTTTTCGAAATTTTCAAAGGGGTTAGCCTTCTCGGAATTCTGTGCGCATTTTTCGAAATTATCAAAGGGGTTAGCCTTCTCGGAATTGTGGGCGCATTTTTCGAAATTTTCAAAGGGGTTAGCCTTCTCGTGATTCTCGGCGCGTTTTTCGAAATTTTGAAAGGGGTTAGCCTTCTCGGAATTCTGGGCGCGTTTTTCGAAATTTTCAAAGGTGTTAGCCTTCTCGGAATTCTGGGCGCATTTTTCGAAATTTTCAAAAGGGTTAGCCTTCTCGGAATTCTGGGCGCATTCTTCGAAATTTTAAAAGGGGTTAGCCTTCTCGGAATTCTGGGCGTATTTTTCGAAATTATCAAAGGGGTTAGCCTTTTCGGAATTCTGGGCGCAATTTTAGAAATTTTCAAAGGGATAGCCTTCTCGGAATTCTGAGCGCATTTTTCGAAATTTTCAAAGGGGTTAGCCTTCTCGGAATTCTGGGCGCATTTTTCGAAATTTTCAAAGGGGTTAGCCTTCTCGGCATTCTGGGCGCATTTTTCGAAATTTTCAAAGGGGTTAGCCTTTTCGGAATTCTGGGCGAATTTTTCGAAATTTTCAAAGGGGTTAGCCTTCTAAGAATTCTGGGCGAATTTTTCGAAATTTTCAAAGGGGTTAGCCTTCTCGGAATTCTAAGCTCATTTTTCGAAATTTTCAAAGGGGTTAGCCTTCTGAGAAATCTGGGCGCGTTTTTCGAAATTTTCAAAGGGGTTAGCCTTCTCGGAATTCTGGGTGCTTTTTTCGAAATTTTCAAAGGGGTTAGCCTTCTCGGAATTCTGGGTGCTTTTTTCGAAATTTTCAAAGGGGTTAGCCTTCTCGGAATTCTGGGCGCATTTTTCTTAATTATGAAAGGGGTTAGCCTTCTCGGAATTGTGGGCGCATTTTTCGAAATTATCAAAGGGGTTAGCCTTCTCGGAAATCTGGGTGCATTTTTCGAAATTTTCAAAGGGGTTAGCCTTCTCGGAATTCTGGGCGCATTTTTCGGGATTATCAAAGGGGTTAGCCTTCTCGGAATTCTGGGCCCATTTTTCGAAATTTTCAAAGGGGTTAGCCTTCTCGGAATTCTGGGCGCTTTTTTCGAAATTTTCAAAGTGGTTAGCCTTCTCGGAATTCTGGGCGCATTTTTCGAAATTTTCAAAGGGGTTAGCCTTCTCGGAATTCTGGGTGCATTTTTCGAAATTTTCAAAAGAGTTAGCCTTCTCGGAATTCCGGGTGCATTTTTCGAAATTTTCAGAGGGGTTAGCCTTCTCGGATTTCTGTGCGCATTTTTCGAAATTTTCTAGGGTTTAAGCCTTCTCGGAATTCTGGGCGCATTTTTCGAAATTTTCAAAGAGGTTAGCTTTCTCGGAATTCTGGGCGCATTTTTCGAAATTTTCAAAGGGGTTAGCCTTCTTAGGATTCTGGGCGCATTTTTCATAATTTTCAAAGGGGTTAGCCTTCTCGGAATTCTGGGCGCATTTTTCGAAATTTTCGAAGGTGTTAGCCTTCTCGGTTTTCTGGGCGCATTTTCGAAATTTCAAAGGGGTTAGCCTTCTCGGAATTCTGGACGCATTTTTCGAAATTATCAAAGGGGTTAGCCTTCTTCTAATTCTGGGCGGTTTTTTCGAGATTTTGAAAGGGGTTAGCCTTCTCGGAATTCTGGGCGAATTTTTCGAAATTTTCAAAGGGGTTAGCCTTCTTCTAATTCTGGGCGCTTTTTTCGAGATTTTGAAAGGGGTTAGCCTTCTCGGAATTCTGGGCGAATTTTTCGAAATTTTCAAAGGGAATTCTGGGCGCATTTTTCGAAATTTTCAAAGGGGTTAGCCTTCTCGGAATTCTGTGCGCATTTTTCGAAATTATCAAAGGGGTTAGCCTTCTCGGAATTGTGGGCGCATTTTTCGAAATTTTCAAAGGGGTTAGCCTTCTCGTGATTCTCGGCGCGTTTTTCGAAATTTTGAATGGGGTTAGCCTTCTCGGAATTCTGGGCGCGTTTTTCGAAATTTTCAAAGGTGTTAGCCTTCTCGGAATTCTGGGCGCATTTTTCGAAATTTTCAAAAGGGTTAGCCTTCTCGGCATTCTGGGCGCATTTTTCGAAATTTTCAAAGGGGTTAGCCTTTTCGGAATTCTGGACGAATTTTTCGAAATTTTCAAAGGGGTTAGCCTTCTAAGAATTCTGGGCGAATTTTTCGAAATTTTCAAAGGGGTTAGCCTTCTCGGAATTCTAAGCTCATTTTTCGAAATTTTCAAAGGGGTTAGCCTTCTCGGAATTCTGTGCGCATTTTTCGAAATTATCAAAGGGGTTAGCCTTCTCGGAATTGTGGGCGCATTTTTCGAAATTTTCAAAGGGGTTAGCCTTCTCGTGATTCTCGGCGCGTTTTTCGAAATTTTGAAAGGGGTTAGCCTTCTCGGAATTCTGGGCGCGTTTTTCGAAATTTTCAAAGGTGTTAGCCTTCTCGGAATTCTGGGCGCATTTTTCGAAATTTTCAAAAGGGTTAGCCTTCTCGGAATTCTGGGCGCATTCTTCGAAATTTTAAAAGGGGTTAGCCTTCTCGGAATTCTGGGCGTATTTTTCGAAATTATCAAAGGGGTTAGCCTTTTCGGAATTCTGGGCGCAATTTTAGAAATTTTCAAAGGGATAGCCTTCTCGGAATTCTGAGCGCATTTTTCGAAATTTTCAAAGGGGTTAGCCTTCTCGGAATTCTGGGCGCATTTTTCGAAATTTTCAAAGGGGTTAGCCTTCTCGGCATTCTGGGCGCATTTTTCGAAATTTTCAAAGGGGTTAGCCTTTTCGGAATTCTGGGCGAATTTTTCGAAATTTTCAAAGGGGTTAGCCTTCTAAGAATTCTGGGCGCGTTTTTCGAAATTTTCAAAGGGGTTTGCCTTCTCGGAATTCTGGGCGCATTTTTCGAAATTTTCAAAGGGGTTAGCTTCTCGGAATTCTGGGCGCATTATTCGAAATTTTCAAAGGGGTTAGCCTTCTGAGAAATCTGGGCGCGTTTTTCGAAATTTTCAAAGGGGTTTGCCTTTTCGGAATTCTGGGCGCATTTTCCGAAATTATCAAAGGGGTTAGCCTTCTCGGAATTCTGGGCGCATTTTTCGAAATTTTCAAAGGGGTTAGCTTCTCGGAATTCTGGGCGCATTATTCGAAATTTTCAAAGGGGTTAGCCTTCTCGGAATTCTGGGTGCATTTTTCGAAATTTTCAAAGGGGTTAGCCTTCTCGGAATTCTGGGCGCATTTTTCGAAATTTTCAAAGTGGTTAGCCTTCTCGGAATTCTGGGCGCATTCTTCGAAATTTTAAAAGGGGTTAGCCTTCTCGGAATTCTGGGCGTATTTTTCGAAATTATCAAAGGGGTTAGCCTCTTCGGAATTCTGGGCGCAATTTTAGAAATTTTCAAAGGGGTTAGCCTTCTCGGAATTCTGGGCGAATTTTTCGAAATTTTCAAAGGGGTTAGCCTTCTCGGAATTCTGGGCGAATTTTTGGAAATTTTCAAAGGGGATAGCCTTCTCGGAATTCTAAGCTCATTTTTCGAAATTTTCAAAGGGGTTAGCCTT
The DNA here is from genome assembly GCA_964059195.1 of Ectobius pallidus. Lineage (NCBI taxonomy): Eukaryota > Metazoa > Arthropoda > Insecta > Blattodea > Ectobiidae > Ectobius > Ectobius pallidus. The sequence goes on from CAXKWD010000003.1 coordinate 83,067,865, forward strand.
CTAGGAATTCTGGGCGAATTTTTCGAAATTTTCAAAGGGGTTAGCCTTCTCGGAATTCTAAGCTCATTTTTCGAAATTTTCAAAGGGGTTAGCCTTCTGAGAAATCTGGGCGCGTTTTTCGAAATTTTCAAAGGGGTTTGCCTTTTCGGAATTCTGGGTGCATTTTTCGAAATTATCAAAGGGGTTAGCCTTCTCGGAATTCTGGGCGCATTTTTCGAAATTTTCAAAGGGGTTAGCTTCTCGGAATTCAGGGCGCATTATTCGAAATTTTCAAAGGGGTTAGCCTTCTCGGAATTCTGGGTGCATTTTTCGAAATATTCAAAGGGGTTAGCCTTCTCGGAATTCTGGGTGCTTTTTTCGAAATTTTCAAAGGGGTTAGCCTTCTCGGAATTCTGGGTGCTTTTTTCGAAATTTTCAAAGGGGTTAGCCTTCTCGGAATTCTGGGCGCATTTTTCTTAATTATGAAAGGGGTTAGCCTTCTCGGAATTGTGGGCGCATTTTTCGAAATTATCAAAGGGGTTAGCCTTCTCGGAATTCTGGGTGCATTTTTCGAAATTTTCAAAGGGGTTAGCCTTCTCGGAATTCTGGGCGCATTTTTCGGGATTATCAAAGGGGTTAGCCTTCTCGGAATTCTGGGCCCATTTTTCGAAATTTTCAAAGGGGTTAGCCATCTCGGATTTCTGTGCGCATTTTTCGAAATTTTCTAGGGTTTAAGCCTTCTCGGAATTCTGGGCGCATTTTTCGAAATTTTCAAAGGGGTTAGCCTTCTCGGAATTCTGGGTGCATTTTTCGAAATTTTCAAAGGGGTTAGCCTTTTCGGAATTCTGGGAGCTTTTTTCGAAAATTTCAAAGGGGTTAGCCTTCTCGGAATTCTGGGTGCATTTTTCGAAATTTTCAAAAGAGTTAGCCTTCTCGGAATTCCGGGTGCATTTTTCGAAATTTTCAGAGGGGTTAGCCTTCTCGGAATTCTGGGCGCATTTTTCGAGATTATCAAAGGGGTTAGCCTTTTCGGAATTCTGGGCCCAGTTTTCGAAATTTTCAAAGGGTTTAGCCTTCTCGGAATTCTGTGCGCATTTTTCGAAATTTTCAAAGAGGTTAGCTTTCTCGGAATTCTGGGCGCTTTTTTCGAAATTTTCAAAGTGGTTAGCCTTCTCGGAATTCTGGGCGCATTTTTCGAAATTTTCAAAGGGGTTAGCCTTCTGAGAAATCTGGGCGCGTTTTTCGAAATTTTCAAAGGGGTTTGCCTTTTCGGAATTCTGGGTGCATTTTTCGAAATTATCAAAGGGGTAAGCCTTCTCGGAATTCTGGGCGCATTTTTCGAAATTTTCAAAGGGGTTAGCTTCTCGGAATTCTGGGCGCATTATTCGAAATTTTCAAAGGGGTTAGCCTTCTCGGAATTCTGGGTGCATTTTTCGAAATATTCAAAGGGGTTAGCCTTCTCGGAATTCTGGGTGCTTTTTTCGAAATTTTCAAAGGGGTTAGCCTTCTCGGAATTCTGGGTGCTTTTTTCGAAATTTGCAATGGGGTTAGCCTTCTCGGAATTCTGGGCGCATTTTTCTTAATTATGAAAGGGGTTAGCCTTCTCGGAATTGTGGGCGCATTTTTCGAAATTATCAAAGGGGTTAGCCTTCTCGGAATTCTGGGTGCATTTTTCGAAATTTTCAAAGGGGTTAGCCTTCTCGGAATTCTGGGCGCATTTTTCGGGATTATCAAAGGGGTTAGCCTTCTCGGAATTCTGGGCCCATTTATCGAAATTTTCAAAGGGGTTAGCCATCTCGGAATTCCGGGTGCATTTTTCGAAATTTTCAAAGGGGTTAGCTTCTCGGAATTCTGGGCGCATTATTCGAAATTTTCAAAGGGGTTAGCCTTCTCGGAATTCTGGGCGCATTTTTCGAAATTTTCAAAGTGGTTAGCCTTCTCGGAATTCTGGGCGCATTCTTCGAAATTTTAAAAGGGGTTAGCCTTCTCGGAATTCTGGGCGTATTTTTCGAAATTATCAAAGGGGTTAGCCTTTTCGGAATTCTGGGCGCAATTTTAGAAATTTTCAAAGGGGTTAGCCTTCTCGGAATTCTGGGCGAATTTTTGGAAATTTTCAAATTTTTCATTTTTCGAAATTTTCAAAGGGGTTAGCCTTCTAGGAATTCTGGGCGAATTTTTCGAAATTTTCAAAGGGGTTAGCCTTCTCGGAATTCTAAGCTCATTTTTCGAAATTTTCAAAGGGGTTAGCCTTCTGAGAAATCTGGGCGCGTTTTTCGAAATTTTCAAAGGGGTTTGCCTTTTCGGAATTCTGGGTGCATTTTTCGAAATTATCAAAGGGGTTAGCCTTCTCGGAATTCTGGGCGCATTTTTCGAAATTTTCAAAGGGGTTAGCTTCTCGGAATTCTGGGCGCATTATTCGAAATTTTCAAAGGGGTTAGCCTTCTCGGAATTCTGGGTGCATTTTTCGAAATTTTCAAAGGGGTTAGCCTTCTCGGAATTCTGGGCGCATTTTTCGAAATTTTCAAAGTGGTTAGCCTTCTCGGAATTCTGGGCGCATTCTTCGAAATTTTAAAAGGGGTTAGCCTTCTCGGAATTGTGGGCGCATTTTTCGAAATTTTCAAAGGGGTTAGCCTTCTCGTGATTCTCGGCGCGTTTTTCGAAATTTTGAAAGGGGTTAGCCTTCTCGGAATTCTGGGCGCGTTTTTCGAAATTTTCAAAGGTGTTAGCCTTCTCGGAATTCTGGGCGCATTTTTCGAAATTTTCAAAAGGGTTAGCCTTCTCGGAATTCTGGGCGCATTTTTCGAAATTTTCAAAAGGGTTAGCCTTCTCGGAATTCTGGGCGCATTCTTCGAAATTTTAAAAGGGGTTAGCCTTCTCGGAATTCTGGGCGTATTTTTCGAAATTATCAAAGGGGTTAGCCTTTTCGGAATTCTGGGCGCAATTTTAGAAATTTTCAAAGGGATAGCCTTCTCGGAATTCTGAGCGCATTTTTCGAAATTTTCAAAGGGGTTAGCCTTCTCGGAATTCTGTTCGCATTTTTCGAAATTTTCAAAGGGGTTAGCCTTCTCGGCATTCTGGGCGCATTTTTCGAAATTTTCAAAGGGGTTAGCCTTTTCGGAATTCTGGGCGAATTTTTCGAAATTTTCAAAGGGGTTAGCCTTCTAAGAATTCTGGGCGAATTTTTCGAAATTTTCAAAGGGGTTAGCCTTCTCGGAATTCTAAGCTCATTTTTCGAAATTATCAAAGGGGTTAGCCTTCTCGGAATTCTGGGTGCATTTTTCGAAATTTTCAAAGGGGTTAGCCTTCTCGGAATTCTGGGCGCATTTTTCGGGATTATCAAAGGGGTTAGCCTTCTCGGAATTCTGGGCCCATTTTTCGAAATTTTCAAAGGGGTTAGCCATCTCGGATTTCTGTGCGCATTTTTCGAAATTTTCTAGGGTTTAAGCCTTCTCGGAATTCTGGGCGCATTTTTCGAAATTTTCAAAGGGGTTAGCCTTCTCGGAATTCTGGGTGCATTTTTCGAAATTTTCAAAGGGGTTAGCCTTTTCGGAATTCTGGGAGCTTTTTTCGAAAATTTCAAAGGGGTTAGCCTTCTCGGAATTCTGGGTGCATTTTTCGAAATTTTCAAAAGAGTTAGCCTTCTCGGAATTCCGGGTGCATTTTTCGAAATTTTCAGAGGGGTTAGCCTTCTCGGAATTCTGGGCGCATTTTTCGAGATTATCAAAGGGGTTAGCCTTTTCGGAATTCTGGGCCCAGTTTTCGAAATTTTCAAAGGGTTTAGCCTTCTCGGAATTCTGTGCGCATTTTTCGAAATTTTCAAAGAGGTTAGCTTTCTCGGAATTCTGGGCGCTTTTTTCGAAATTTTCAAAGTGGTTAGCCTTCTCGGAATTCTGGGCGCATTTTTCGAAATTTTCAAAGGGGTTAGCCTTCTGAGAAATCTGGGCGCGTTTTTCGAAATTTTCAAAGGGGTTTGCCTTTTCGGAATTCTGGGTGCATTTTTCGAAATTATCAAAGGGGTTAGCCTTCTCGGAATTCTGGGCGCATTTTTCGAAGTTTACAAAGGGCTTACCCTTCTCGGAATTCTGGGCACATTTTTCGAAATTTTCAAAGGGGTTAGCCTTCTCGGAATTCTGGGCGCATTTTTCGAAATTTTCAAAGGGGTTAGCCTTCTTAGGATTCTGGGCGCAATTTTTCATAATTTTCAAAGGGGTTAGCCTTCTCGGAATTCTGGGCGCATTTTTCGAAATTTTCGAAGGTGTTAGCCTTCTCGGTTTTCTGGGCGCATTTTCGAAATTTCAAAGGGGTTAGCCTTCTCGGAATTCTGGACGCATTTTTCTAAATTTTCAAAGGGGGTTAGCCTTCTCGGAATTCTGGGCGCATTTTTCGAAATTTTCAAAGGGGTTAGCCTTCTCGGAATTCTGGGCGCATTTTTCGAAATTTTCAAAGGGGTTAGCCTTCTCGGAATTATGGGCGCGTTTTTCGAAATTTTCAAATGGGTTAGCCTTCTCCGAATTCTGGGCGCATTTTTCGAAATTTTCAAAGTTGTTAGCCTTCTGAGAAATCTGGGCGCATTTTTCGAAATTTTCAAAGGGGTTAGCCTTCTCGGAATTCTGGGCGCATTTTTCGAAATTTTCAAAGGGGTTAGCCTTCTCGGAATTCTGGGTGCATTTTTCGAAATTTTCAAAGGGGTTAGCCTTTTCGGAATTCTGGGCGCATTTTTCGGGATTATCAAAGGGGTTAGTCTTCTCGGAATTCTGGGCCCATTTTTCGAAATTTTCAAAGGGGTTAGCCATCTCGGATTTCTGTGCGCGTTTTTCGAAATTTTCTAGGGGTTAGCCTTCTCGGAATTCTAGGCGCATTTTTCGAAATTTTCAAAGGGGTTAGCCTTCTCGGAATAATGGGTGCATTTTTCAAAATTTTCAAAGGGGTTAGCCTTCCCGGAATTCTGGGTGCATTTTTCGAAATTTTCAAAGGGGTTAGCCTTCTCGGAATTCTGGGTGCATTTTTCGAAATTTTCAAAGGGGTTAGCCTTCTCGGAGTTCTGGGTGCATTTTTCGAAATTATCAAAGGGGTTAGCCTTCTCGGAATTCTGGGCGCATTTTTCGAAGTTTACAAAGGGCTTACCCTTCTCGGAATTCTGGGCACATTTTTCGAAATTTTCAAAGGGGTTAGCCTTCTCGGAATTCTGGGCGCATTTTTCGAAATTTTCAAAGGGGTTAGCCTTCTTAGGATTCTGGGCGCATTTTTCATAATTTTCAAAGGGGTTAGCCTTCTCGGAATTCTGGGCGCATTTTTCGAAATTTTCGAAGGTGTTAGCCTTCTCGGTTTTCTGGGCGCATTTTCGAAATTTCAAAGGGGTTAGCCTTCTCGGAATTCTGGGCGCATTCTTCGAAATTTTCAAAGGGGTTAGACTTCTCGGAATTCTGGGCGCATTTTTCGAAATTTTCAAAGGGGTTAGCCTTCTCGGAATTCTGGGCGCATTTTTCGAAATTTTCAAAGGGGTTAGCCTTCTCGGAATTCTGGGCGAATTTTTCGAAATTTTCAAAGGGAATTCTGGGCGCATTTTTCGAAATTTTCAAAGGGGTTAGCCTTCTCGGAATTCTGTGCGCATTTTTCGAAATTATCAAAGGGGTTAGCCTTCTCGGAATTGTGGGCGCATTTTTCGAAATTTTCAAAGGGGTTAGCCTTCTCGTGATTCTCGGCGCGTTTTTCGAAATTTTGAATGGGGTTAGCCTTCTCGGAATTCTGGGCGCGTTTTTCGAAATTTTCAAAGGTGTTAGCCTTCTCGGAATTCTGGGCGCATTTTTCGAAATTTTCAAAAGGGTTAGCCTTCTCGGCATTCTGGGCGCATTTTTCGAAATTTTCAAAGGGGTTAGCCTTTTCGGAATTCTGGACGAATTTTTCGAAATTTTCAAAGGGGTTAGCCTTCTAAGAATTCTGGGCGAATTTTTCGAAATTTTCAAAGGGGTTAGCCTTCTCGGAATTCTAAGCTCATTTTTCGAAATTTTCAAAGGGGTTAGCCTTCTCGGAATTCTGTGCGCATTTTTCGAAATTATCAAAGGGGTTAGCCTTCTCGGAATTGTGGGCGCATTTTTCGAAATTTTGAAAGGGGTTAGCCTTCTCGTGATTCTCGGCGCGTTTTTCGAAATTTTGAAAGGGGTTAGCCTTCTCGGAATTCTGGGCGCGTTTTTCGAAATTTTCAAAGGTGTTAGCCTTCTCGGAATTCTGGGCGCATTTTTCGAAATTTTCAAAAGGGTTAGCCTTCTCGGAATTCTGGGCGCATTCTTCGAAATTTTAAAAGGGGTTAGCCTTCTCGGAATTCTGGGCGTATTTTTCGAAATTATCAAAGGGGTTAGCCTTTTCGGAATTCTGGGCGCAATTTTAGAAATTTTCAAAGGGATAGCCTTCTCGGAATTCTGAGCGCATTTTTCGAAATTTTCAAAGGGGTTAGCCTTCTCGGAATTCTGGGCGCATTTTTCGAAATTTTCAAAGGGGTTAGCCTTCTCGGCATTCTGGGCGCATTTTTCGAAATTTTCAAAGGGGTTAGCCTTTTCGGAATTCTGGGCGAATTTTTCGAAATTTTCAAAGGGGTTAGCCTTCTAAGAATTCTGGGCGCGTTTTTCGAAATTTTCAAAGGGGTTTGCCTTCTCGGAATTCTGGGCGCATTTTTCGAAATTTTCAAAGGGGTTAGCTTCTCGGAATTCTGGGCGCATTATTCGAAATTTTCAAAGGGGTTAGCCTTCTGAGAAATCTGGGCGCGTTTTTCGAAATTTTCAAAGGGGTTTGCCTTTTCGGAATTCTGGGCGCATTTTCCGAAATTTTCAAAGGGGTTAGCCTTCTCGGAATTCTGGGCGAATTTTTGGAAATTTTCAAAGGGGATAGCCTTCTCGGAATTCTAAGCTCATTTTTCGAAATTTTCAAAGGGGTTAGCCTTCTAGGAAATCTGGGCGCGTTTTTCGAAATTTTCAAAGGGGTTTGCCTTTTCGGAATTCTGGGTGCATTTTTCGAAATTTTCAAAGTGGTTAGCCTTCTCGGAATTCTGGGCGCATTCTTCGAAATTTTAAAAGGGGTTAGCCTTCTCGGAATTCTGGGCGTATTTTTCGAAATTATCAAAGGGGTTAGCCTTTTCGGAATTCTGGGCGCAATTTTAGAAATTTTCAAAGGGGTTAGCCTTCTCGGAATTCTGGGCGAATTTTTCGAAATTTTCAAAGGGGTTAGCCTTCTCGGAATTCTGGGCGAATTTTTGGAAATTTTCAAAGGGGATAGCCTTCTCGGAATTCTAAGCTCATTTTTCGAAATTTTCAAAGGGGTTAGCCTTCTAGGAAATCTGGGCGCGTTTTTCGAAATTTTCAAAGGGGTTTGCCTTTTCGGAATTCTGGGTGCATTTTTCGAAATTTTCAAAGTGGTTAGCCTTCTCGGAATTCTGGGCGCATTCTTCGAAATTTTAAAAGGGGTTAGCCTTCTCGGAATTCTGGGCGTATTTTTCGAAATTATCAAAGGGGTTAGCCTTTTCGGAATTCTGGGCGCAATTTTAGAAATTTTCAAAGGGGTTAGCCTTCTCGGAATTCTGGGCGAATTTTTCGAAATTTTCAAAGGGGTTAGCCTTCTCGGAATTCTGGGTGCTTTTTTCGAAATTTTCAAAGGGGTTAGCCTTCTCGGAATTCTGGGCGCATTTTTCTTAATTATGAAAGGGGTTAGCCTTCTCGGAATTGTGGGCGCATTTTTCGAAATTATCAAAGGGGTTAGCCTTCTCGGAATTCTGGGTGCATTTTTCGAAATTTTCAAAGGGGTTAGCCTTCTCGGAATTCTGGGCGCATTTTTCGGGATTATCAAAGGGGTTAGCCTTCTCGGAATTCTGGGCCCATTTTTCGAAATTTTCAAAGGGGTTAGCCATCTCGGATTTCTGTGCGCATTTTTCGAAATTTTCTAGGGTTTAAGCCTTCTCGGAATTCTGGGCGCATTTTTCGAAATTTTCAAAGGGGTTAGCCTTCTCGGAATTCTGGGTGCATTTTTCGAAATTTTCAAAGGGGTTAGCCTTTTCGGAATTCTGGGAGCTTTTTTCGAAAATTTCAAAGGGGTTAGCCTTCTCGGAATTCTGGGTGCATTTTTCGAAATTTTCAAAAGAGTTAGCCTTCTCGGAATTCCGGGTGCATTTTTCGAAATTTTCAGAGGGGTTAGCCTTCTCGGAATTCTGGGCGCATTTTTCGAGATTATCAAAGGGGTTAGCCTTTTCGGAATTCTGGGCCCAGTTTTCGAAATTTTCAAAGGGTTTAGCCTTCTCGGAATTCTGTGCGCATTTTTCGAAATTTTCAAAGAGGTTAGCTTTCTCGGAATTCTGGGCGCTTTTTTCGAAATTTTCAAAGTGGTTAGCCTTCTCGGAATTCTGGGCGCATTTTTCGAAATTTTCAAAGGGGTTAGCCTTCTGAGAAATCTGGGCGCGTTTTTCGAAATTTTCAAAGGGGTTTGCCTTTTCGGAATTCTGTGTGCATTTTTCGAAATTATCAAAGGGGTAAGCCTTCTCGGAATTCTGGGCGCATTTTTCGAAATTTTCAAAGGGGTTAGCTTCTCGGAATTCTGGGCGCATTATTCGAAATTTTCAAAGGGGTTAGCCTTCTCGGAATTCTGGGTGCATTTTTCGAAATATTCAAAGGGGTTAGCCTTCTCGGAATTCTGGGTGCTTTTTTCGAAATTTTCAAAGGGGTTAGCCTTCTCGGAATTCTGGGTGCTTTTTTCGAAATTTGCAATGGGGTTAGCCTTCTCGGAATTCTGGGCGCATTTTTCTTAATTATGAAAGGGGTTAGCCTTCTCGGAATTGTGGGCGCATTTTTCGAAATTATCAAAGGGGTTAGCCTTCTCGGAATTCTGGGTGCATTTTTCGAAATTTTCAAAGGGGTTAGCCTTCTCGGAATTCTGGGCGCATTTTTCGGGATTATCAAAGGGGTTAGCCTTCTCGGAATTCTGGGCCCATTTATCGAAATTTTCAAAGGGGTTAGCCATCTCGGAATTCCGGGTGCATTTTTCGAAATTTTCAAAGGGGTTAGCTTCTCGGAATTCTGGGCGCATTATTCGAAATTTTCAAAGGGGTTAGCCTTCTCGGAATTCTGGGCGCATTTTTCGAAATTTTCAAAGTGGTTAGCCTTCTCGGAATTCTGGGCGCATTCTTCGAAATTTTAAAAGGGGTTAGCCTTCTCGGAATTCTGGGCGTATTTTTCGAAATTATCAAAGGGGTTAGCCTTTTCGGAATTCTGGGCGCAATTTTAGAAATTTTCAAAGGGGTTAGCCTTCTCGGAATTCTGGGCGAATTTTTGGAAATTTTCAAAGGGGATAGCCTTCTCGGAATTCTAAGCTCATTTTTCGAAATTTTCAAAGGGGTTAGCCTTCTAGGAATTCTGGGCGAATTTTTCGAAATTTTCAAAGGGGTTAGCCTTCTCGGAATTCTAAGCTCATTTTTCGAAATTTTCAAAGGGGTTAGCCTTCTGAGAAATCTGGGCGCGTTTTTCGAAATTTTCAAAGGGGTTTGCCTTTTCGGAATTCTGGGTGCATTTTTCGAAATTATCAAAGGGGTTAGCCTTCTCGGAATTCTGGGCGCATTTTTCGAAATTTTCAAAGGGGTTAGCTTCTCGGAATTCTGGGCGCATTATTCGAAATTTTCAAAGGGGTTAGCCTTCTCGGAATTCTGGGTGCATTTTTCGAAATTTTCAAAGGGGTTAGCCTTCTCGGAATTCTGGGCGCATTTTTCGAAATTTTCAAAGTGGTTAGCCTTCTCGGAATTCTGGGCGCATTCTTCGAAATTTTAAAAGGGGTTAGCCTTCTCGGAATTCTGGGCGTATTTTTCGAAATTATCAAAGGGGTTAGCCTTTTCGGAAATCTGGGCGCAATTTTAGAAATTTTCAAAGGGGTTAGCCTTCTCGGAATTCTGGGCGAATTTTTCGAAATTTTCAAAGGGGTTAGCCTTCTCGGAATTCTGGGCGAATTTTTCGAAATTTTCAAAGGGGATAGCCTTCTCGGAATTCTAAGCTCATTTTTCGAAATTTTCAAAGGGGTTAGCCTTTTCGGAATTCTGGGCGAATTTTTCGAAATTTTCAAAGGGGTTAGCCTTCTAAGAATTCTGGGCGAATTTTTCGAAAGCTCATTTTTCGAAATTTTCAAAGGGGTTAGCTTTCTGAGAAATCTGGGCGCGTTTTTCGAAATTTTCAAAGGGGTTTGCCTTTTCGGAATTCTGGGCGCATTTTTCGAAATTATCAAAGGGGTTAGCCTTCTCGGAATTCTGGGCGCATTTTTCGAAATTTTCAAAGGGGTTAGCTTCTCGGAATTCTGGGCGCATTATTCGAAATTTTCAAAGGGGTTAGCCTTCTCGGAATTCTGGGTGCATTTTTCGAAATTTTCAAAGGGGTTAGCCTTCTCGGAATTCTGGGTGCATTTTTCGAAATTTTCAAAGGGGTTAGCCTTCTCGGAATTCTGGGCGCATTCTTCGAAATTTTAAAAGGGGTTAGCCTTCTCGGAATTCTGGGCGTATTTTTCGAAATTATCAAAGGGGTTAGCCTTTTCGGAATTCTGGGCGCAATTTTAGAAATTTTCAAAGGGATAGCCTTCTCGGAATTCTGAGCGCATTTTTCGAAATTTTCAAAGGGGTTAGCCTTCTCGGAATTCTGGGCGCATTTTTCGAAATTTTCAAAGGGGTTAGCCTTCTCGGCATTCTGGGCGCATTTTTCGAAATTTTCAAAGGGGTTAGCCTTCTCGGAATTCTGGGCGAATTTTTCGAAATTTTCAAAGGGGTTAGCCTTCTCGGAATTCTGGGCGAATTTTTGGAAATTTTCAAAGGGGTTAGCCTTCTAAGAATTCTGGGCGAATTTTTCGAAATTTTCAAAGGGGTTAGCCTTCTCGGAATTCTAAGCTCATTTTTCGAAATTTTCAAAGGGGTTTGCCTTTTCGGAATTCTGGGCGCATTTTTCGAAATTATCAAAGGGGTTAGCCTTCTCGGAATTCTGGGCGCATTTTTCGAAATTTTCAAAGGGGTTAGCTTCTCGGAATTCTGGGCGCATTATTCGAAATTTTCAAAGGGGTTAGCTTTCTCGGAATTCTGGGTGCATTTTTCGAAATTTTCAAAGGGGTTAGCCTTCTCGGAATTCTGGGTGCATTTTTCGAAATTTTCAAAGGGGTTAGCCTTCTCGGAATTCTGGGCCCATTTTTCGAAATTTTCAAAGGGGTTAGCCATCTCGGATTTCTGTGCGCATTTTTCGAAATTTTCTAGGGTTTAGCCTTCTCGGAATTCTGGGCGCATTTTTCGAAATCTTCAAAGGGGTTAGCCTTCTCGGAATTCTGGGTGCATTTTTCGAAATTTTCAAAGGGGTTAGCCTTTTGGAATTCTGGGTGCTTTTTTCGAAATTTTCAAAGGGGTTAGCCTTCTCGGAATTCTGGGTGCATCTTTCGAAATTTTCAAAAGAGTTAGCCTTCTCGGAATTCCGGGTGCATTTTTCGAAATTTTCAGAGGGGTTAGCCTTCTCGGAATTCTGGGCGCATTTTTCGAAATTATCAAAGGGGTTAGCCTTCTCGGAATTGTGGGCGCATTTTTCGAAATTTTCAAAGGGGTTAGCCTTCTCGTGATTCTCGGCGCGTTTTTCGAAATTTTGAAAGGGGTTAGCCTTCTCGGAATTCTGGGCGCGTTTTTCGAAATTTTCAAAGGTGTTAGCCTTCTCGGAATTCTGGGCGCATTTTTCGAAATTTTCAAAGGGGTTAGCCTTCTCGGAATTCTGGGCGCATTCTTAAAAATTTTAAAAGGGGTTAGCCTTCTCGGAATTCTGGGCGTATTTTTCGAAATTATCAAAGGGGTTAGCCTTTTCGGAATTCTGGGCGCAATTTTAGAAATTTTCAAAGGGATAGCCTTCTCGGAATTCTGAGCGCATTTTTCGAAATTTTCAAAGGGGTTAGCCTTCTCGGAATTCTGGGCGCATTTTTCGAAATTTTCAAAGGGGTTAGCCTTCTCGGCATTCTGGGCGAATTTTTCGAAATTTTCAAAGGGGTTAGCCTTCTCGGAATTCTAAGCTCATTTTTCGAAATTTTCAAAGGGGTTAGCCTTCTAGGAATTCTAAGCTCATTTTTCGAAATTTTCAAAGGGGTTAGCCTTCTGAGAAATCTGGGCGCGTTTTTCGAAATTTTCAAAGGGGTTTGCCTTTTCGGAATTCTGGGCGCATTTTTCGAAATTATCAAAGGGGTTAGCCTTCTCGGAATTCTGGGCGCATTTTTCGAAATTTTCAAAGGGGTTAGCTTCTCGGAATTCTGGGCGCATTATTCGAAATTTTCAAAGGGGTTAGCCTTCTCGGAATTCTGAGTGCATTTTTCGAAATTTTCAAAGGGGTTAGCCTTCTCGGAATTCTGGGCGCATTTTTCGAAATATTGAAAGGGGTTAGCCTTCTCGGAATTCTGAGTGCTTTTTTCGAAATTTTCAAAGGGGTTAGCCTTCTCGGAATTCTGGGTGCTTTTTTCGAAATTTTCAAAGGGGTTAGCCTTCTCGGAATTCTGGGCGCATTTTTCTTAATTATGAAAGGGGTTAGCCTTCTCGGAATTGTGGGCGCATTTTTCGAAATTATCAAAGGGGTTAGCCTTCTCGGAATTCTGGGCGCATTTTTCGAAATTTTCAAAGGGGTTAGCCTTCTCGGAATTCTGGGCGCATTTTTCGATATTTTCAAAGGGGTTAGCCTTCTCGGAATTCTGGGCGCATTTTTCTGAATTTCCAAAGCCGTTAGCCTTCTCGGAATTCTGGGCGCGTTTTTCGAAATTTTCAAAGGGGTTAGCCTTCTCCGAATTCTGGGCGCGTTTTTCGAAATTTTCAAAGTTGTTAGCCTTCTGAGAAATCTGGGCGCATTTTTCTAAATTTTCAAAGGGGTTAGCCTTCTCGGAATTCTGGGCGCATTTTTCGAAATTTTCAAAGGGGTTAGCCTTCTCGGAATTCTGGGTGCATTTTTCGAAATTTTCAAAGGGGTTAGCCTTCTCGGAATTCTGGGCGCATTTTTCGGGATTATCAAAGGGGTTAGCCTTCTCGGAATTCTGGGCCCATTTTTCGAAATTTTCAAAGGGGTTAGCCATCTCGGATTTCTGTGCGCATTTTTCGAAATTTTCTAGGGTTTAGCCTTCTCGGAATTCTGGGCGCATTTTTCGAAATTTTCAAAGGGGTTAGCCTTCTCGGAATTCTGGGTGCATTTTTCGAAATTTTTAAAGGGGTTAGCCTTTTCGGAATTCTGGGTGCTTTTTTCGAAATTTTCAAAGGGGTTAGCCTTCTCGGAATTCTGGGTGCATTTTTCGAAATTTTCAAAAGAGTTAGCCTTCTCGGAATTCCGGGTGCATTTTTCGAAATTTTCAGAGGGGTTAGCCTTCTCGGAATTCTGGGTGCATTTTTCGAGATTATCAAAGGGGTTAGCCTTTTCGGAATTCTGGGCCCAGTTTTCGAAATTTTCAAAGGGGTTAGCCTTCTCGGAATTCTGTGCGCATTTTTCGAAATTTTCAAAGGGGTTAGCTTTCTCGGAATTCTGGGAGCTTTTTTCGAAATTTTCAAAGTGGTTAGCCTTCTCGGAATTCTGGGCTCATTTTTCGAAATTTTCAAAGGGGTTAGCCTTCACGGAATTCTGGGTGCATTTTTCGAAATTATCGAAGGGTTTAGCCTTCTCGGAATTCTGGGTGCATTTTTCGAAATTTTCAAAGGGGTTTGCCTTCTCGGAATTCTGGGTGCATTTTCGGAATTGTGGGCGCATTTTTCGAAATTATCAAAGGGGTTAGCCTTCTCGGAATTCTGGGCGCATTTTTCGAAATTTTCAAAGGGGTTAGCCCTCTCGGAATTCTGGGCGCATTTTTCGAAATTTCCAAAGCCGTTAGAATTCTCGGAATTCTGGGCGCGTTTTTCGAAATTTTCAAAGGGGTTAGCCTTCTCCGAATTCTGGGCGCGTTTTTCGAAATTTTCAAAGTTGTTAGCCTTCTGAGAAATCTGGGCGCATTTTTCGAAATTTTCAAAGGGGTTAGCCTTCTCGGAATTCTGGGCGCATTTTTCGAAATTTTCTAAGGGGTTAGCCTTCTCGGAATTCTGGGTGCATTTTTCGAAATTTTCAAAGGGGTTAGCCTTCTCGGAATTCTGGGTGCATTTTTCTAAATTTTCAAAAGAGTTAGCCTTCTCGGAATTCTGGGCGCATTTTTCGGGATTATCAAAGGGGTTAGCCTTCTCGGAATTCTGGGCCCATTTTTCGAAATTTTCAAAGGGGTTAGCCATCTCGGATTTCTGTGCGCATTTTTCGAAATTTTCTAGGGGTTAGCCTTCTCGGAATTCTGGGCGCATTTTTCGAAATTTTCTAAGGGGTTAGCCTTCTCGGAATTCTGGGCGCATTTTTCGGGATTATCAAAGGGGTTAGCCTTCTCGGAATTCTGGGCCCATTTATCGAAATTTTCAAAGGGGTTAGCCATCTCGGAATTCCGGGTGCATTTTTCGAAATTTTCAAAGGGGTTAGCTTCTCGGAATTCTGGGCGAATTATTCGAAATTTTCAAAGGGGTTAGCCTTCTCGGAATTCTGGGCGCATTTTTCGAAATTTTCAAAGTGGTTAGCCTTCTCGGAATTCTGGGCGCATTCTTCGAAATTTTAAAAGGGGTTAGCCTTCTCGGAATTCTGGGCGTATTTTTCGAAATTATCAAAGGGGTTAGCCTTTTCGGAATTCTGGGCGCAATTTTAGAAATGTTCAAAGGGGTTAGCCTTCTCGGAATTCTGGGCGAATTTTTGGAAATTTTCAAAGGGGATAGCCTTCTCGGAATTCTAAGCTCATTTTTCGAAATTTTCAAAGGGGTTAGCCTTCTAGGAATTCTGGGCGAATTTTTCGAAATTTTCAAAGGGGTTAGCCTTCTCGGAATTCTAAGCTCATTTTTCGAAATTTTCAAAGGGGTTAGCCTTCTGAGAAATCTGGGCGCGTTTTTCGAAATTTTCAAAGGGGTTTGCCTTTTCGGAATTCTGGGTGCATTTTTCGAAATTATCAAAGGGGTTAGCCTTCTCGGAATTCTGGGCGCATTTTTCGAAATTTTCAAAGGGGTTAGCTTCTCGGAATTCTGGGCGCATTATTCGAAATTTTCAAAGGGGTTAGCCTTCTCGGAATTCTGGGTGCATTTTTCGAAATTTTCAAAGGGGTTAGCCTTCTCGGAATTCTGGGCGCATTTTTCGAAATTTTCAAAGTGGTTAGCCTTCTCGGAATTCTGGGCGCATTCTTCGAAATTTTAAAAGGGGTTAGCCTTCTCGGAATTCTGGGCGTATTTTTCGAAATTATCAAAGGGGTTAGCCTTTTCGGAATTCTGGGCGCAATTTTAGAAATTTTCAAAGGGGTTAGCCTTCTCGGAATTCTGGGCGAATTTTTCGAAATTTTCAAAGGGGTTAGCCTTCTAAGAATTCTGGGCGAATTTTTCGAAATTTTCAAAGGGGTTAGCCTTCTCGGAATTCTAAGCTCATTTTTCGAAATTTTCAAAGGGGTTAGCTTTCTGAGAAATCTGGGCGCGTTTTTCGAAATTTTCAAAGGGGTTTGCCTTTTCGGAATTCTGGGCGCATTTTTCGAAATTATCAAAGGGGTTAGCCTTCTCGGAATTCTGGGCGCATTTTTCGAAATTTTCAAAGGGGTTAGCTTCTCGGAATTCTGGGCGCATTATTCGAAATTTTCAAAGGGGTTAGCCTTCTCGGAATTCTGGGTGCATTTTTCGAAATTTTCAAAGGGGTTAGCCTTCTCGGAATTCTGGGCGCATTTTTCGAAATATTCAAAGGGGTTAGCCTTCTCGGAATTCTGGGTGCTTTATTCGAAATTTTCAAAGGGGTTAGCCTTCTCGGAATTCTGGGCGCATTTTTCGAAATTTTCAAAGGGGTTAGCCTTCTCGGAATTCTGGGCGCATTCTTCGAAATTTTAAAAGGGGTTAGCCTTCTCGGAATTCTGGGCGTATTTTTCGAAATTATCAAAGGGGTTAGCCTTTTCGGAATTCTGGGCGCAATTTTAGAAATTTTCAAAGGGATAGCCTTCTCGGAATTCTGAGCGCATTTTTCGAAATTTTCAAAGGGGTTAGCCTTCTCGGAATTCTGGGCGCATTTTTCGAAATTTTCAAAGGGGTTAGCCTTCTCGGCATTCTGGGCGAATTTTTCGAAATTTTCAAAGGGGTTAGCCTTCTCGGAATTCTGGGCGAATTTTTCGAAATTTTCAAAGGGGTTAGCCTTCTCGGAATTCTGGGCGAATTTTTGGAAATTTTCAAAGGGGTTAGCCTTCTAAGAATTCTGGGCGAATTTTTCGAAATTTTCAAAGGGGTTAGCCTTCTCGGAATTCTAAGCTCATTTTTCGAAATTTTCAAAGGGGTTAGCTTTCTGAGAAATCTGGGCGCGTTTTTCGAAATTTTCAAAGGGGTTTGCCTTTTCGGAATTCTGGGCGCATTTTTCGAAATTATCAAAGGGGTTAGCCTTCTCGGAATTCTGGGCGCATTTTTCGAAATTTTCAAAGGGGTTAGCTTCTCGGAATTCTGGGCGCATTATTCGAAATTTTCAAAGGGGTTAGCTTTCTCGGAATTCTGGGTGCATTTTTCGAAATTTTCAAAGGGGTTAGCCTTCTCGGAATTCTGGGTGCATTTTTCGAAATTTTCAAAGGGGTTAGCCTTCTCGGAATTCTGGGCCCATTTTTCGAAATTTTCAAAGGGGTTAGCCATCTCGGATTTCTGTGCGCATTTTTCGAAATTTTCTAGGGTTTAGCCTTCTCGGAATTCTGGGCGCATTTTTCGAAATCTTCAAAGGGGTTAGCCTTCTCGGAATTCTGGGTGCATTTTTCGAAATTTTCAAAGGGGTTAGCCTTTTGGAATTCTGGGTGCTTTTTTCGAAATTTTCAAAGGGGTTAGCCTTCTCGGAATTCTGGGTGCATCTTTCGAAATTTTCAAAAGAGTTAGCCTTCTCGGAATTCCGGGTGCATTTTTCGAAATTTTCAGAGGGGTTAGCCTTCTCGGAATTCTGGGCGCATTTTTCGAAATTATCAAAGGGGTTAGCCTTCTCGGAATTGTGGGCGCATTTTTCGAAATTTTCAAAGGGGTTAGCCTTCTCGTGATTCTCGGCGCGTTTTTCGAAATTTTGAAAGGGGTTAGCCTTCTCGGAATTCTGGGCGCGTTTTTCGAAATTTTCAAAGGTGTTAGCCTTCTCGGAATTCTGGGCGCATTTTTCGAAATTTTCAAAGGGGTTAGCCTTCTCGGAATTCTGGGCGCATTCTTAAAAATTTTAAAAGGGGTTAGCCTTCTCGGAATTCTGGGCGTATTTTTCGAAATTATCAAAGGGGTTAGCCTTTTCGGAATTCTGGGCGCAATTTTAGAAATTTTCAAAGGGATAGCCTTCTCGGAATTCTGAGCGCATTTTTCGAAATTTTCAAAGGGGTTAGCCTTCTCGGAATTCTGGGCGCATTTTTCGAAATTTTCAAAGGGGTTAGCCTTCTCGGCATTCTGGGCGAATTTTTCGAAATTTTCAAAGGGGTTAGCCTTCTAGGAATTCTGGGCGAATTTTTCGAAATTTTCAAAGGGGTTAGCCTTCTCGGAATTCTAAGCTCATTTTTCGAAATTTTCAAAGGGGTTAGCCTTCTGAGAAATCTGGGCGCGTTTTTCGAAATTTTCAAAGGGGTTTGCCTTTTCGGAATTCTGGGCGCATTTTTCGAAATTATCAAAGGGGTTAGCCTTCTCGGAATTCTGGGCGCATTTTTCGAAATTTTCAAAGGGGTTAGCTTCTCGGAATTCTGGGCGCATTATTCGAAATTTTCAAAGGGGTTAGCCTTCTCGGAATTCTGGGTGCATTTTTCGAAATTTTCAAAGGGGTTAGCCTTCTCGGAATTCTGGGCGCATTTTTCGAAATATTGAAAGGGGTTAGCCTTCTCGGAATTCTGAGTGCTTTTTTCGAAATTTTCAAAGGGGTTAGCCTTCTCGGAATTCTGGGTGCTTTTTTCGAAATTTTCAAAGGGGTTAGCCTTCTCGGAATTCTGGGCGCATTTTTCTTAATTATGAAAGGGGTTAGCCTTCTCGGAATTGTGGGCGCATTTTTCGAAATTATCAAAGGGGTTAGCCTTCTCGGAATTCTGGGCGCATTTTTCGAAATTTTCAAAGGGGTTAGCCTTCTCGGAATTCTGGGCGCATTTTTCGATATTTTCAAAGGGGTTAGCCTTCTCGGAATTCTGGGCGCATTTTTCTGAATTTCCAAAGCCGTTAGCCTTCTCGGAATTCTGGGCGCGTTTTTCGAAATTTTCAAAGGGGTTAGCCTTCTCCGAATTCTGGGCGCGTTTTTCGAAATTTTCAAAGTTGTTAGCCTTCTGAGAAATCTGGGCGCATTTTTCGAAATTTTCAAAGGGGTTAGCCTTCTCGGAATTCTGGGCGCATTTTTCGAAATTTTCAAAGGGGTTAGCCTTCTCGGAATTCTGGGTGCATTTTTCGAAATTTTCAAAGGGGTTAGCCTTCTCGGAATTCTGGGCGCATTTTTCGGGATTATCAAAGGGGTTAGCCTTCTCGGAATTCTGGGCCCATTTTTCGAAATTTTCAAAGGGGTTAGCCATCTCGGATTTCTGTGCGCATTTTTCGAAATTTTCTAGGGTTTAGCCTTCTCGGAATTCTGGGTGCATTTTTCGAAATTTTTAAAGGGGTTAGCCTTTTCGGAATTCTGGGTGCTTTTTTCGAAATTTTCAAAGGGGTTAGCCTTCTCGGAATTCTGGGTGCATTTTTCGAAATTTTCAAAAGAGTTAGCCTTCTCGGAATTCCGGGTGCATTTTTCGAAATTTTCAGAGGGGTTAGCCTTCTCGGAATTCTGGGTGCATTTTTCGAGATTATCAAAGGGGTTAGCCTTTTCGGAATTCTGGGCCCAGTTTTCGAAATTTTCAAAGGGGTTAGCCTTCTCGGAATTCTGTGCGCATTTTTCGAAATTTTCAAAGGGGTTAGCTTTCTCGGAATTCTGGGAGCTTTTTTCGAAATTTTCAAAGTGGTTAGCCTTCTCGGAATTCTGGGCTCATTTTTCGAAATTTTCAAAGGGGTTAGCCTTCACGGAATTCTGGGTGCATTTTTCGAAATTATCGAAGGGTTTAGCCTTCTCGGAATTCTGGGTGCATTTTTCGAAATTTTCAAAGGGGTTTGCCTTCTCGGAATTCTGGGTGCATTTTCGGAATTGTGGGCGCATTTTTCGAAATTATCAAAGGGGTTAGCCTTCTCGGAATTCTGGGCGCATTTTTCGAAATTTTCAAAGGGGTTAGCCTTCTCGGAATTCTGGGCGCATTTTTCGAAATTTCCAAAGCCGTTAGAATTCTCGGAATTCTGGGCGCGTTTTTCGAAATTTTCAAAGGGGTTAGCCTTCTCCGAATTCTGGGCGCGTTTTTCGAAATTTTCAAAGTTGTTAGCCTTCTGAGAAATCTGGGCGCATATTTCGAAATTTTCAAAGGGGTTAGCCTTCTCGGAATTCTGGGCGCATTTTTCGAAATTTTCTAAGGGGTTAGCCTTCTCGGAATTCTGGGTGCATTTTTCGAAATTTTCAAAGGGGTTAGCCTTCTCGGAATTCTGGGTGCATTTTTCTAAATTTTCAAAAGAGTTAGCCTTCTCGGAATTCCGGGTGCATTTTTCGAAATTTTCAGAGGGGTTAGCCTTCTCGGAATTCTGGGCGCATTTTTCGAAATTCTCGGAATTCTGGGCGCATTTTTCGACATTTTCAAAGGTGTTAGCCTTCTCGGAATTCTGGGCGCATTTTTCGAAATTTTCAAAGGGGTTAGACTTCTCGGAATTCTGGGTGCATTTTTCGAAATTTTCAAAGGGGTTAGCCTTCTCCGAATTCTGGGCGCATTTTTCGAAATTTTCAAAGGGGTTAGCCTTCTCGGAATTCTGGGCGCATTTTTCGAAATTTCCAAAGGGGTTAGCCTTCTAGGAATTCTGGATGCTTTTTTCGAAATTTTCATAGGGGTTAGCCTTCTCGTGATTCTGGGCGCGTTTTTCGAAATTTTCAAAGGGGTTAGCCTTTTGGAATTCTGGGTGCTTTTTTCGAAATTTTCAAAGGGGTTAGCCTTCTCGGAATTCTGGGTGCATCTTTCGAAATTTTCAAAAGAGTTAGCCTTCTCGGAATTCCGGGTGCATTTTTCGAAATTTTCAGAGGGTTTAGCCTTCTCGGAATTCTGGGCGCATTTTTCGAAATTATCAAAGGGGTTAGCCTTCTCGGAATTGTGGGCGCATTTTTCGAAATTTTCAAAGGGGTTAGCCTTCTCGTGATTCTCGGCGCGTTTTTCGAAATTTTGAAAGGGTTTAGCCTTCTCGGAATTCTGGGCGCGTTTTTCGAAATTTTCAAAGGTGTTAGCCTTCTCGGAATTCTGGGCGGATTTTTCGAAATTTTCAAAGGGGTTAGCCTTCTCGGAATTCTGGGCGCATTCTTCGAAATTTTAAAAGGGGTTAGCCTTCTCGGAATTCTGGGCGTATTTTTCGAAATTATCAAAGGGGTTAGCCTTTTCGGAATTCTGGGCGCAATTTTAGAAATTTTCAAAGGGATAGCCTTCTCGGAATTCTGAGCGCATTTTTCGAAATTTTCAAAGGGGTTAGCCTTCTCGGAATTCTGGGCGCATTTTTCGAAATTTCCAAAGGGGATACCCTTCTCGGAATTGTAAGCTCATTTTTCGAAATTTTCAAAGGGGTTAGCCTTCTAGGAATTCTGGGCGAATTTTTCGAAATTTTGAAAGGGGTTAGCCTTCTCGGAATTCTAAGCTCATTTTTCGAAATTTTCAAAGGGGTTAGCCTTCTGAGAAATCTGGGCGCGTTTTTCGAAATTTTCAAAGGGGTTTGCCGTTTCGGAATTCTGGGCGCATTTTTCGAAATTTTCAAAGGGGTTAGCTTCTCGGAATTCTGGGCGCATTATTCGAAATTTTCAAAGGGGTTAGCCTTCTCGGAATTCTGGGCGCATTTTTCGAAATTTTAAAAGCCGTTAGAATTCTCGGAATTCTGGGCGCGTTTTTCGAAATTTTCAAAGGGGTTAGCCTTCTCCGAATTCTGGGCGCGTTTTTCGAAATTTTCAAAGTTGTTAGCCTTCTGAGAAATCTGGGCGCATTTTTCGAAATTTTCAAAGGGGTTAGCTTTCTCGGAATTCTGGGTGCATTTTTCGACATTTTCAAAGGGGTTTGCCTTCTCGGAATTCTGGGTGCATTTTTCGAAATTTTCAAAGGGGTTAGCCTTCTCGGAATTCTGGGCGCATTTTTCGAAATTCTCGGAATTCTGGGCGCATTTTTCGACATTTTCAAAGGTGTTAGCCTTCTCGGAATTCTGGGCGCATTTTTCGAAATTTTCAAAGGGGTTAGACTTCTCGGAATTCTGGGTGCATTTTTCGAAATTTTCAAAGGGGTTAGCCTTCTCCGAATTCTGGGCGCATTTTTCGAAATTTTCAAAGGGGTTAGCCTTCTCGGAATTCTGGGCGCATTTTTCGAAATTATCAAAGGGGTTAGCCTTCTCGGAATTGTGGGCGCATTTTTCGAAATTTTAAAAGGGGTTAGCCTTCTCGTGATTCTCGGCGCGTTTTTCGAAATTTTGAAAGGGTTTAGCCTTCTCGGAATTCTGGGCGCGTTTTTCGAAATTTTCAAAGGTGTTAGCCTTCTCGGAATTCTGGGCGCATTTTTCGAAATTTTCAAAGGGGTTAGCCTTCTCGGAATTCTGGGCGCATTCTTCGAAATTTTAAAAGGGGTTAGCCTTCTCAGAATTCTGGGCGTATTTTTCGAAATTATCAAAGGGGTTAGCCTTTTCGGAATTCTGGGCGCAATTTTAGAAATTTTCAAAGGGATAGCCTTCTCGGAATTCTGAGCGCATTTTTCGAAATTTTCAAAGGGGTTAGCCTTCTCGGAATTCTGGGCGCATTTTTCGAAATTTCCAAAGGGGTTAGCCTTCTCGGCATTCTGGGCGCATTTTTCGAAATTTTCAAAGGGGTTAGCCTTCTCGGAATTCTGGGCGAATTTTTGGAAATTTTCAAAGGGGATAGCCTTCTCGGAATTGTAAGCTCATTTTTCGAAATTTTCAAAGGGGTTAGCCTTCTCGGAATTCTGTGCGCATTTTTCGAAATTATCAAAGGGGTTAGCCTTCTCGGAATTGTGGGCGCATTTTTCGAAATTTTCAAAGGGGTTAGCCTTCTGAGAAATCTGGGCGCATTTTTCGAAATTTTCAAAGGGGTTAGCCTTCTCGGAATTCTGGGAGCATTTTTCGAAATTTTCAAAGGGGTTAGCCTTCTCGGAATTCTGGGTGCATTTTTCGAAATTTTCAAAGGTGTTAGCCTTCTCAGAATTCTGGGCGCATTTTTCGGGATTATCAAAGGGGTTAGCCTTCTCGGAATTCTGGGCCCATTTTACGAAATTTTCAAAGGGGTTAGCCATCTCGGATTTCTGTGCGCATTTTTCGAAATTTTCTAGGGTTTAGCCTTCTCGGAATTCTGGGCGCATTTTTCGAAATTTTCAAAGGGGTTAGCCTTCTCGGAATACTGGGTGCATTTTTCGAAATTTTTAAAGGGGTTAGCCTTTTCGGAATTCTGGGTGCTTTTTTCGAAATTTTCAAAGGGGTTAGCCTTCTCGGAATTCTGGGTGCATTTTTCGAAATTTTCAAAAGAGTTAGCCTTCTCGGAATTCCGGGTGCATTTTTCGAAATTTTCAGAGGGGTTAGCCTTCTCGGAATTCTGGGCGCATTTTTCGAGATTATCAAAGGGGTTAGCCTTTTCGGAATTCTGGGCCCAGTTTTCGAAATTTTCAAAGGGGTTAGCCTTCTCGGAATTCTGTGCGCATTTTTCGAAATTTTCAAAGGGGTTAGCTTTCTCGGAATTCTGGGCGCTTTTTTCGAAATTTTCAAAGTGGTTAGCCTTCTCGGAATTCTGGGCGCATTTTTCGAAATTTTCAAAGGGGTTAGCCTTCACGGAATTCTGGGTGCATTTTTCGAAATTATCGAAGGGTTTAGCCTTCTCGGAATTCTGGGTGCATTTTTCGACATTTTCAAAGGGGTTAGCCCTCTCGGAATTCTGGGTGCATTTTTCGACATTTTCAAAGGGGTTTGCCTTCTCGGAATTCTGGGTGCATTTTTCGAAATTTTCAAAATGGTTAGCCTTCTCGGAATTCTGGGTGCATTTTTCGAAATTTTCAAAGGGGTTAGCCTTCTCGGAATTCTGGGTGCATTTTTCGAAAGTTTCAAAGGGGTTAGCCTTCTCGGAATTCTGGGCGCATTTTTCGACATTTTCAAAGGTGTTAGCCTTCTCGGAATTCTGGGCGCATTTTTCGAAATTTTCAAAGGGTTTAGACTTCTCGGAATTCTGGGTGCATTTTTCGAAATTTTCAAAGGGGTTAGCCTTCTCGTGATTCTGGGCGCGTTTTTCGAAATTTTCAGAGGGGTTAGCCTTTTGGAATTCTGGGTGCTTTTTTCGAAATTTTCAAAGGGGTTAGCCTTCTCGGAATTCTGGGTGCATCTTTCGAAATTTTCAAAAGAGTTAGCCTTCTCGGAATTCCGGGTGCATTTTTCGAAATTTTCAGAGGGGTTAGCCTTCTCGGAATTCTGGGCGCATTTTTCGAAATTATCAAAGGGGTTAGCCTTCTCGGAATTGTGGGCGCATTTTTCGAAATTTTCAAAGGGGTTAGCCTTCTTGTGATTCTTGGCGCGTTTTTCGAAATTTTGAAAGGGGTTAGCCTTCTCGGAATTCTGGGCGCGTTTTTCGAAATTTTCAAAGGTGTTAGCCTTCTCGGAATTCTGGGCGCATTTTTCGAAATTTTCAAAGGGGTTAGCCTTCTCGGAATTCTGGGCGTATTTTTCGAAATTATCAAAGGGGTTAGCCTTTTCGGAATTCTGGGCGCAATTTTAGAAATTTTCAAAGGGATAGCCTTCTCGGAATTCTGAGCGCATTTTCATTCTAGGAATTCTGCGCGAATTTTTCGAAATTTTCAAAGGGGTTAGCCTTCTCGGAATTCTAAGCTCATTTTTCGAAATTTTCAAAGGGGTTAGCCTTCTGAGAAATCTGGGCGCGTTTTTCGAAATTTTCAAAGGGGTTTGTCTTTTCGGAATTCTGGGCGCATTTTTCGAAATTATCAAAGGGGTTAGCCTTCTCGGAATTCTGGGCGCATTTTTCGAAATTTTCAAAGGGGTTAGCCTTCTCGGAATTCTGGGTGCATTTTTCGAAATTTTCAAAGGGGTTAGCCTTCTCGGAATTCTGGGCGCATTTTTCGAAATATTCAAAGGGGTTAGCCTTCTCGGAATTCTGGGTGCTTTTTTCGAAATTTTCAAAGGGGTTAGCCTTCTCGGAATTCTGGGTGCTTTTTTCGAAATTTTCAAAGGGGTTAGCCTTCTCGCAATTCTGGGCGCATTTTTCGAAATTTTCAAAGGGGTTAACCTTCTCGGAATTCTGGGCGCATTTTTCGAAATTTTCAGAGGGGTTAGCCTTCTCGGAACTCTGGGTGCTTTTTTCGAAATTTTCAAAGGGGTTAGCCTTCTCGGAATTCTGGGTGCATTTTTCGAAATTTTCAAAAGAGTTAGCCTTCTCGGAATTCCGGGTGCATTTTTCGAAATTTTCAGAGGGGTTAGCCTTCTCGGAATTCTGGGCGCATTTTTCGAGATTATCAAAGGGGTTAGCCTTTTCGGAATTCTGGGCCCAGTTTTCGAAATTTTCAAAGGGGTTAGCCTTCTCGGAATTCTGTGCGCATTTTTCGAAATTTTCAAAGGGGTTAGCTTTCTCGGAATTCTGGGCGCTTTTTTCGAAATTTTCAAAGTGGTTAGCCTTCTCGGAATTCTGGGCGTATTTTTCGAAATTTTCAAAGGGGTTAGCCTTCTCGGAATTCTGGGTGCATTTTTCGACATTTTCAAAGGGGTTTGCCTTCTCGGAATTCTGGGTGCATTTTTCGAAATTTTCAAAGGGGTTAGCCTTCTCGGAATTCTGGGTGCATTTTTCGAAATTTTCAAAGGGGTTAGCCTTCTCGGAATTCTGGGTGCATTTTTCGACATTTTCAAAGGGGTTTGCCTTCTCGGAATTCTGGGTGCATTTTTCGAAATTTTCAAAGGGGTTAGCCTTCTCGGAATTCTGGGTGCATTTTTCGAAATTTTCAAAGGGGTTAGCCTTCTCGGAATTCTGGGTGCATTTTTCGAAAGTTTCAAAGGGGTTAGCCTTCTCGGAATTCTGGGCGCATTTTTCGAAATTCTCGGAATTCTGGGCGCATTTTTCGACATTTTCAAAGGGGTTAGCCTTCTCGGAATTCTGGGCGCATTTTTCTTACTTATGAAAGGGGTTAGCCTTCTCGGAATTGTGGGCGCAATTTTCGAAATTATCAAAGGGGTTAGCCTTCTCGGAATTCTGGGTGCATTTTTCGAAATTTTCAAAGGGG
Source organism: Ectobius pallidus (assembly GCA_964059195.1). Lineage (NCBI taxonomy): Eukaryota > Metazoa > Arthropoda > Insecta > Blattodea > Ectobiidae > Ectobius > Ectobius pallidus. The sequence goes on from CAXKWD010000003.1 coordinate 83,093,200, forward strand.
TTAGCCTTCTCGGAATTCTGGGCGCATTTTTCGGGATTATCAAAGGGGTTACCCTTCTCGGAATTCTGGGCCCATTTTTCGAAATTTTCAAAGGGGTTAGCCATCTCGGATTTCTGTGCGCATTTTTCGAAATTTTCTAGGGTTTAAGCCTTCTCGGAATTCTGGGCGCATTTTTCGAAATTTTCAAAGGGGTTAGCCTTCTCGGAATTCTGGGTGCATTTTTCGAAATTTTCAAAGGGGTTAGCCTTTTCGGAATTCTGGGAGCTTTTTTCGAAATTTTCAAAGGGGTTAGCCTTCTCGGAATTCTGGGTGCATTTTTCGAAATTTTCAAAAGAGTTAGCCTTCTCGGAATTCCGGGTGCATTTTTCGAAATTTTCAGAGGGGTTAGCCTTCTCGGAATTCTGGGCGCATTTTTCGAGATTATCAAAGGGGTTAGCCTTTTCGGAATTCTGGGAGCTTTTTTCGAAATTTTCAAAGGGGTTAGCCTTCTCGTGATTCTGGGCGCGTTTTTCGAAATTTTCAAAGGGGTCAGCCTTCTCGGAATTCTGGGCGCGTTTTTCGAAATTTTCAAAGGGGTTAGCCTTTTCGGAATTCTGGGCGCATTTTTCGGAATTTTCAAAGGGGTTAGCCTTCTTCGAATTCTGGGTGCATTTTTAAAAAAATAACTGGTGTAATTAAAAAATAACGGGTGTAATTAAGAAATAAATGGTGTAATTAAAAAATAAGTGGTGTAATTAAAAAATAACTGGCGTAATTAAAAAATAACTGGCGTAATTAAAAAATAACTGGCGTAATTAAAAAATTACTTGCGTAATTAAAAAATAACTGACGTAATTGAGAAATAACTGGCGTAATTAAAAAATAACTGGCGTAATTCAGAAATAACTGGCGTAATTAAAAAGTAACTGGTGTAATTAAAAAATAACTGGTGTAATTAAAAAATAACTGGTGTAATTAAAAAGTAACTGGTGTAATTAAAAAATAACTGGTGTAATTAAAAAATAACTGGTGTAATTAAAAAATAACTGGTGTAATTAAAAAATAACTGGTGTAATTAAAAAATAACTGGTGTAATTAAAAAATAACTGGTGTAATTAAAAAATAACTGGTGTAATTAAAAAATAACTGGTGTAATTAAAAAATAACTGGTGTAATTAAAAAATAACTGGTGTAATTAAAAAATAACTGGTGTAATTAAAAAATAACTGGTGTAATTAAAAAATAACTGGTGTAATTAAAAAATAACTGGTGTAATTAAAAAATAACTGGTGTAATTAAAAAATAACTGGTGTAATTAAAAAATAACTGGTGTAATTAAAAAATAACTGGTGTAATTAAAAAATAACTGGTGTAATTAAAAAATAACTGGTGTAATTAAAAAATAACTGGTGTAATTAAAAAATAACTGGTGTAATTAAAAAATAACTGGTGTAATTAAAAAATAACTGGTGTAATTAAAAAATAACTGGTGTAATTAAAAAATAACTGGTGTAATTAAAAAATAACTGGTGTAATTAAAAAATAACTGGTGTAATTAAAAAATAACTGGTGTAATTAAAAAATAACTGGTGTAATTAAAAAATAACTGGTGTAATTAAAAAATAACTGGTGTAATTAAAAAATAACTGGTGTAATTAAAAAATAACTGGTGTAATTAAAAAATAACTGGTGTAATTAAAAAATAACTGGTGTAATTAAAAAATAACTGGTGTAATTAAAAAATAACTGGTGTAATTAAAAAATAACTGGTGTAATTAAAAAATAACTGGTGTAATTAAAAAATAACTGGTGTAATTAAAAAATAACTGGTGTAATTAAAAAATAACTGGTGTAATTAAAAAATAACTGGTGTAATTAAAAAATAACTGGTGTAATTAAAAAATAACTGGTGTAATTAAAAAATAACTGGTGTAATTAAAAAATAACTGGTGTAATTAAAAAATAACTGGTGTAATTAAAAAATAACTGGTGTAATTAAAAAATAACTGGTGTAATTAAAAAATAACTGGTGTAATTAAAAAATAACTGGTGTAATTAAAAAATAACTGGTGTAATTAAAAAATAACTGGTGTAATTAAAAAATAACTGGTGTAATTAAAAAATAACTGGTGTAATTAAAAAATAACTGGTGTAATTAAAAAATAACTGGTGTAATTAAAAAATAACTGGTGTAATTAAAAAATAACTGGTGTAATTAAAAAATAACTGGTGTAATTAAAAAATAACTGGTGTAATTAAAAAATAACTGGTGTAATTAAAAAATAACTGGTGTAATTAAAAAATAACTGGTGTAATTAAAAAATAACTGGTGTAATTAAAAAATAACTGGTGTAATTAAAAAATAACTGGTGTAATTAAAAAATAACTGGTGTAATTAAAAAATAACTGGTGTAATTAAAAAATAACTGGTGTAATTAAAAAATAACTGGTGTAATTAAAAAATAACTGGTGTAATTAAAAAATAACTGGTGTAATTAAAAAATAACTGGTGTAATTAAAAAATAACTGGTGTAATTAAAAAATAACTGGTGTAATTAAAAAATAACTGGTGTAATTAAAAAATAACTGGTGTAATTAAAAAATAACTGGTGTAATTAAAAAATAACTGGTGTAATTAAAAAATAACTGGTGTAATTAAAAAATAACTGGTGTAATTAAAAAATAACTGGTGTAATTAAAAAATAACTGGTGTAATTAAAAAATAACTGGTGTAATTAAAAAATAACTGGTGTAATTAAAAAATAACTGGTGTAATTAAAAAATAACTGGTGTAATTAAAAAATAACTGGTGTAATTAAAAAATAACTGGTGTAATTAAAAAATAACTGGTGTAATTAAAAAATAACTGGTGTAATTAAAAAATAACTGGTGTAATTAAAAAATAACTGGTGTAATTAAAAAATAACTGGTGTAATTAAAAAATAACTGGTGTAATTAAAAAATAACTGGTGTAATTAAAAAATAACTGGTGTAATTAAAAAATAACTGGTGTAATTAAAAAATAACTGGTGTAATTAAAAAATAACTGGTGTAATTAAAAAATAACTGGTGTAATTAAAAAATAACTGGTGTAATTAAAAAATAACTGGTGTAATTAAAAAATAACTGGTGTAATTAAAAAATAACTGGTGTAATTAAAAAATAACTGGTGTAATTAAAAAATAACTGGTGTAATTAAAAAATAACTGGTGTAATTAAAAAATAACTGGTGTAATTAAAAAATAACTGGTGTAATTAAAAAATAACTGGTGTAATTAAAAAATAACTGGTGTAATTAAAAAATAACTGGTGTAATTAAAAAATAACTGGTGTAATTAAAAAATAACTGGTGTAATTAAAAAATAACTGGTGTAATTAAAAAATAACTGGTGTAATTAAAAAATAACTGGTGTAATTAAAAAATAACTGGTGTAATTAAAAAATAACTGGTGTAATTAAAAAATAACTGGTGTAATTAAAAAATAACTGGTGTAATTAAAAAATAACTGGTGTAATTAAAAAATAACTGGTGTAATTAAAAAATAACTGGTGTAATTAAAAAATAACTGGTGTAATTAAAAAATAACTGGTGTAATTAAAAAATAACTGGTGTAATTAAAAAATAACTGGTGTAATTAAAAAATAACTGGTGTAATTAAAAAATAACTGGTGTAATTAAAAAATAACTGGTGTAATTAAAAAATGACAGGTTGTTTATGTTATTGTCCAATTGTGGTCCAAGTGTTGGCCTAATGTAATTGTTGTCCACATGTTTATGTTGTGCAATTTTTTTTGTTGTCCAATTCTTTTTGTTGTCCAATTCTTTTGTTGTCCAAAAATTTTTGAAGTCCAAATGTTTATGTTGTCTAAATGTTTCTGTTGTCTAAATGTTTCTGTTGTCTAAATGTGTCTGATGTCTAAATGTTTCTGTTGTCCAAATGTTTATGTTGTCCAAATGTTTATCTTGTGCCAAATTATTTTGTTGTCCAATTGTTTATGTTGTCCAAATTATTTTGTTGTCCAATTGTTTATGTTGTCCAATTCTTTTGTTGTCCGAATGTTTTTGTTGTCCAATTGTTTATGTTGTCCAATTCTTTTGTTGTCCGAATGTTTTTGTTGTCTAAATGTTTTTGTTGTCTAAATGTTTTTGTTTAAATGTTTAGGTTGTCCAAATGATATGTTGTCCAAATATTTTTTGTTGTCCAAATGCTTATGTTGTCCAAATGTTTAGGTTGGCCAAATGTTTGTTGTCCAAATGTTTGTGTTGTCCAAATTATTTTTTCTTGTCCAATTGTTTAAGTTGTCCAAATGTTTATGTTGTCCAAATGTTTATGTTGTCCAAATGTTTATGTTGTCCAAATGTTTATGTTGTCCAAATGTTTATGTTGTCCAAATTTTTTGTTGTCCAATTTTTTATTTTGTCCAAATGTTTATGTTGTCCAAATTATTTATGTTCAAATGTTTATGTTGTCCAAATTTTTTGTTGTCCAAATGTTTATGTTGTCCAAATGTTTATATTGTCCAAATGTTTTTATGTTGTCCAAATGTTTATGTTGTCCAAATGTTTTTATGTTGCCCAAATGTTTAGGTTGGCCAAATGTTTGTTGTCCAAATGTTTGTGTTGTCCAAATTATTTTGTTCTTGTCTAATTGTTTATGTTGTCCAAATGTTTATGTTGTCCAAATGTTTATGTTGTCCAAATGTTTTTATGTTGTCCAAATGTTTTTATGTTGTCCAAATGTTTTTATGTTGTCCAAATGTTTATGTTGTCCAAATGTTTATGTTGTCCAAATGTTTATGTTGTCCAAATGTTTAGGTTGGCCAAATGTTTAGGTTGGCCAAATGTTTGTGTTGTCCAAGTTATTTTGTTCTTGTCCAATTGTTTATGTTGTCCAAATGTTTATGTTGTCCAAATGTTTATGTTGTCCAAATGTTTATGTTGTCCAAATTATTTATGTTCAAATGTTTATGTTGTCCAAATGTTTATGTTGTCCAATTGTTTGTTTTCCAAATAATTTTGCTGTTGTCCAAATGTTTATGTTGTCCAAATGTTTTTATGTTGTCCAAATGTTTTTATGTTGTCCAAATGTTTTTATGTTGTCCAAATGTTTTTATGTTGTCCAAATGTTTTTATGTTGTCCAAATATTTTTTATGTTGTCTAAATGTTTATGTTGTCCAAATATTTTTTATGTTGTCCAAATTTTTTTATGTTGTCCAAATTTTTTATGTTGTCCAAATGTTTATGTTGTCCAAATGTTTATGTTGTCCAATTTTTTTATGTTGTCCAAATGTTTATGTTATCCAAATTTTTTATGTTGTCCAAATGTTTATGTTGTCCAAATGTTTATGTTGTCCAAATGTTTATGTAGTCCAAATGTTTATGTTGTCCAAATGTTTATGTTGTCCAAATGTTTATGTTGTCCAAATTTTTTTATGTTCAAATTTTTTTATGTTGTCCAAATGTTTATGTTGTCCAAATGTTTATGTTGTCCAAATTTTTATGTTGTCCAAATTTTTATGTTGTCCAAATTTTTATCTTGTCCAAATTTTTATCTTGTCCAAATGTTTATCTTGTCCAAATGTTTATCTTGTCCAAATGTTTATGTTGTCCAAATGTTTATGTTGTCCAAATGTTTATGTTGTCCAAATTTTTTTATGTTGTCCAAATTTTTCTTCTCCAAATTTTTTTATGTTGTCCAAATTTTTATGTTGTCCAAATTTTTATGTTGTCCAAGTTTTTATGTTGTCCAAATGTTTATGTTGTCCAAATTTTTCTATGTTGTCCAAATGTTTATGTTGTCCAAATGTTTATGTTGTCCAAATGTTTATGTTGTCCAAATGTTTATGTTGTCCAAATGTTTATGTTGTCCAAATTTTTTGTTGTCCAAATGTTTATGTTGTCCAAATTTTTATGTTGTCCAAATGTTTATGTTGTCCAATTTTTTTATGTTGTCCAAATGTTTATGTTGTCCAAATTTTTTATGTTGTCCAAATGTTTATGTTGTCCAAATGTTTATGTTGTCCAAATGTTTATGTTGTCCAAATTTTTATGTTGTCCAAATGTTTATCTTGTCCAAATGTTTATCTTGTCCAAATGTTTATGTTGTCCAAATGTTTATGTTGTCCAAATTTTTTTATGTTCAAATTTTTTTATGTTGTCCAAATGTTTATGTTGTCCAAATGTTTATGTTGTCCAAATTTTTATGTTGTCCAAATTTTTATCTTTTCCAAATTTTTATCTTGTCCAAATGTTTATCTTGTCCAAATGTTTATCTTGTCCAAATATTTATCTTGTCCAAATGTTCATGTTGTCCAAATGTTTATGTTGTCCAAATTTTTTTATGTTGTCCAAATTTTTCTTCTCCAAATTTTTTTATGTTGTCCAAATTTTTATGTTGTCCAAGTTTTTATGTTGTCCAAATGTTTATGTTGTCGAAATCTTTCTATGTTGTCCAAATGTTTATGTTGTCCAAATTTTTCTATGTTGTCCAAATGTTTATGTTGTCCAAATGTTTATGTTGTCCAAATGTTTATGTTGTCCAAATGTTTATGTTGTCCAAATGTTTATGTTGTCCAAATTTTTTGTTGTCCAAATTTTATTATGTTGTCCAAATGTTTATGTTGTCCAAATGTTTTATGTTGTCCAAATGTTTATGTTGTCCAAATGTTTATGTTGTCCAAATGTTTATGTTGTCCAAATGTTTGTTATGGACATTTGGCCAACAATAACATTTGGACAACAAAACCTTTTGGTCAACATTTGGACAAAAACATTTGAACAATAATATTTGGACAAATTTGGACAACAATAACTTTTGGACAATAACATCTAACCAAAATAACATCTGGCCCACAATAACATTTGGACAACATTTGGACAATAACATTTGGACAATTTTAGGACAATAACATTTTTGACAACAATAAAATTTATACAATAACATTTAGACAACAATAACATATGGACAACATTTGGACAATAACATTTGGACAAGAAAATTTGTAGAATAACATTTGGACAATAACATTTGGACAACAATAACATTTGGACAACAATAACATATGGACAACATTTGGACAAGAAAATTTGTAGAATAACATTTGGACAACAATAACATCTGGCCAACAATATCATCTGGCCAACAATAACATCTGGACAATAACATTTGCCAACACTTGGACAACAATTGGACAACATCTGGACAACAATAACATCTGACCAACAATAACATTTGGCCAACATTTGAACAATAACATGTGGACAACAATAACATCTGGACAACATTTGGACATTGGACAACAAAACCATTTGGACATCAAAAACATTTGAACAAAAACATTTGGACAACAATAACGTTTTTTATAAATAACCTGTTACTTTTTATACATGTTACTTTATATACATGTTCCTTTATATACATGTTCCTTTTTATATATAACATGTAGAAGGCTATCCCCTTTGAAAATTTCGAAAAATGCGCCCAGAATTCCGAGAAAGCTAACCCCTTTGAAAATTTCGAAAAATGCGCCCAGAATTCCGAGAAGGCTAACCCCTTTGAAAATTTCGAAAAATGCGCCCAGAATTCGAAGAAGGCTAACCCCTCTGAAAATTTCGAAAATGCGCCCAGAATTCCGAGAAGGCTAACCCCTTTGAAAATTTTGAAAAATGCGCCCAGAATACCGAGAAGGCTAACCCCTTTGAAAATTTCGAAAAATGCGCCCAGAATTCCGACCCCTTTGAAAATTTCGAAAAATGTGCCCAGAGTTCCGAGAAGGCTAAACCCTTTGAAAATTTCGAAAAATGCGCCCAGAGTTCCGAGAAGGCTAAACCCTTTGAAAATTTCGAAAAATGCGCCCAGAGTTCCGAGAAGGCTAACCCCTCTGAAAATTTCGAAAAATGCGCCCAGAATTCCGAGAAGGTTAACCCCTTTGAAAATTTCGAAAAATGCGCCCAGAATTGCGAGAAGGCTAACCCCTTCGAAGATTTCCAAAATGCACCCAGAATTCCGAGAAGGCTAACCCCTTTGAAATTTCGAAAATGCGCCCAGAATTCCGAGAAGGCTAACACCTTTGAAAATTTCGAAAAATGAGCCCAGAATTCCGAGAAGGCTAACCCTTTGAAAATTTCGAAAAATGCGCCCAGAATCCTAAGAAGGCTAACCCCTTTGAAAATTTCGAAAAATGCGCCCAGAATTCCGAGAAGGCTAACCCCTTTGAAAATTTCGAAAAATGCGCCCAGAATTCCGAGGAGGCTAACCCCTTTGAAAATTTCGAAAAATGCCCTCAGAATTCAGAGAAGGCTAACCCCTTTGAAATTTAGAAAAATGCGCCCAGAATTCCGAGGAGGCTAACCCCTTTGAAAATTTCGAAAAATGCGCCCAGAATTCCGAGGCTATCCCCTTTGAAAATTTCGAAAAATGCGCCCAGAGTTCCGAGAAGGCTAACCCCTTTGAAAATTTCGAAAAATGAGCCCAGAATTCCGAGAAGGCTAACCCCTTTGAAAATTTCGAAAAATGGGCAAGAAATCCGAGAAGGTAACCCCTTTGAAAATTTCGAAAAATGCGCCCAGAACTCCGAGAAGGCTAACCCCTTTGAAAATTTCGAAAAATGCTCCCAGAATTCCGAGATGGCTAACCCCTTTGAAAATTTCGAAAAATGCGCCCAGAGTTCCGAGAAGGCTAACCCCTCTGAAAATTTCGAAAAATGCGCCCAGAATTCTGAGAAGGCTAACCCCTTTGAAAATTTCGAAAAATGCGCCCAGAATACCGAGAAGGCTAACCCCTTTGAAAATATCGAAGAATGCGCCCAGAATTCCGAGAAGGCTTTACCCCTTTGAAAATTTCGAAAAATGCGCCCAGAGTTCCGAGAAGGCTAACCCCTCTGAAAATTTCGAAAAATGCGCCCAGAATTCCGAGAAGGCTAACCCCTTTGAAAATTTTGAAAAATGCGACCAGAATTCCGAGAAGGCTTTACCCCTTTGAAAATTTCGAAAAATGCGCCCAGAAATCCGAGAAGGCTAACCCCTTTGAAAATTTCGAAAAATGTGCCCAGAGTTCCGAGAAGGCTAACCCCTCTGAAAATTTCGAAAAATGCGCCCAGAATTCCGAGAAGGTTAACCCCTTCGAAAATTTTTGAAAATGCGCCCAGAATTCCGAGAAGGCTGACCCCTTTGAAAATTTCGAAAAATGCGCCCAGAATTCCGAGAAGGCTAACCCCTTTAAAAATTTCGAAAAATGCGCCCAGAATTCCGAGAAGGCTAACGCCTTTGAAAATTTCGAAAAATGCGCCCAGAATTCCGAGAAGGCTAAACCCTTTGAAAATTTCGAAAAATGCGCCCAGAATTCCGAGGCTAAGCCCTTTGTAAACTTCGAAAAATGCGCCCAGAATTCCGAGAAGGCTAACACCTTTAAAAATTTTGAAAACTGCGCCCAGAATTCCGAGAAGGCTAACCCCTTTGAAAATTTCGAAAAATGCGCCCAGAATTCCAAGAAGGCTAACCCCTTTGAAAATTTCGAAAAATGCGCCCAGAAATCCGAGAAGGCTAACCCCTTTGTAAATTTCGAAAAATGCGCCCAGAACTCCGAGAAGGCTAACCCCTTTGAAAATTTCGAAAAATGCGCCCAGAGTTCCGAGAAGGCTAACCCCTCTGAAAATTTCGAAAAATGCGCCCAGAATTCCGAGAAGGCTAACCCCTCTGAAAATTTCGAAAAATGCGCCCAGAATTCCGAGAAGGTTAACTCCTTTGAAAATTTTGAAAAATGCGCCCAGAATTCCGAGAAGGCTAACCCCTTTGAAAATTTCGAAAAATGCGCCCAGAATTCCGAGAAGGCTAACCCCTTTGAAATTTCGAAAATGCGCCCAGAAAACCGAGAAGGCTAACACCTTCGAAAATTTCGAAAAATGCGACCAGAATTCCGAGAAGGCTAACCCCTTTGAAAATTATGAAAAATGCGCCCAGAATCCTAAGAAGGCTAACCCCCTTTGAAAATTTCGAAAAATGCGCCCAGAATTCCGAGAAGGCTAACCCCTTTGAAAATTTCGAAAAATGCGCCCAGAATTCCGAGAAGGCTAAGCCCTTTGTAAACTTCGAAAAATGCGCCCAGAATTCCGAGAAGGCTAACACCTTTTAAAATTTCGAAAAATGCGCCCAGAATTCCGAGAAGGCTAACCCCTTTGAAAATTTCGAAAAATGTGCCCAGAGTTCCGAGAAGGCTAACCCCTCTGAAAATTTCGAAAAATGCGCCCAGAATTCCGAGAAGGTTAACCCCTTCGAAAATTTTGAAAAATGCGCCCAGAATTCCGAGAAGGCTGACCCCTTTGAAAATTTCGAAAAATGCGCCCAGAATTCCGAGAAGGCTAACCCCTTTGAAAATTTCGAAAAATGCGCCCAGAATTCCGAGAAAGCTAACCCCTTTGAAAATTATGAAAAATGCGCCCAGAATCCTAAGAAGGCTAACCCCTTTGAAAATTTCGAAAAATGCGCCCAGAATTCCGAGAAGGCTAACCCCTTTGAAAATTTCGAAAAATGCGCCCAGAATTCCGAGAAGGCTAAGCCCTTTGTAAACTTCGAAAAATGCGCCCAGAATTCCGAGAAGGCTAACACCTTTTAAAATTTCGAAAAATGCGCCCAGAATTCCGAGAAGGCTAACCCCTTTGAAAATTTCGAAAAATGTGCCCAGAGTTCCGAGAAGGCTAACCCCTCTGAAAATTTCGAAAAATGCGCCCAGAATTCCGAGAAGGTTAACCCCTTCGAAAATTTTGAAAAATGCGCCCAGAATTCCGAGAAGGCTGACCCCTTTGAAAATTTCGAAAAATGCGCCCAGAATTCCGAGAAGGCTAACCCCTTTGAAAATTTCGAAAAATGCGCCCAGAATTCCGAGAAGGCTAACCCCTTTGAAAATTATGAAAAATGCGCCCAGAATCCTAAGAAGGCTAACCCCTTTGAAAATTTCGAAAAATGCGCCCAGAATTCCGAGAAGGCTAACTCCTTTGAAAATTTCGAAAAATGCGCCCAGAATTCCGAGAAGGCTAACCCCTTTGAAAGTTTCAAAAAATGCGCATAGAATTCCGAGAAGGCTAACCCCTTTGAAAATTTCGAAAAATGCGCCCAGAAATGCGAGAAGGCTAACCCCTTTGAAAATTTCGAAAAATGCGCCCAGAACTCCGAGAAGGCTAACCCCTTTGAAAATTTCGAAAAATGCTCCCAGAATTCCGAGATGGCTAACCCCTTTGAAAATTTCGAAAAATGCGCCCAGAGTTCCGAGAAGGCTAACCCCTCTGAAAATTTCGAAAAATGCGCCCAGAATTCCGAGAAGGCTAACCCCTCTGAAAATTTCGAAAAATGCGCCCAGAATTCCGAGAAGGTTAACTCCTTTGAAAATTTTGAAAATTGCGCCCAGAATTCCGAGAAGGCTAACCCCTTTGAAAATTATGAAAAATGCGCCCAGAATCCTAAGAAGGCTAACCCCTTTGAAAATTTCGAAAAATGCGCCCAGAATTCCGAGAAGGCTAACCCCTTTGAAAATTTCGAAAAATGCGCCCAAAATTCCGAGAAGGCTAACCCCTTTGAAAATTTCGAAAAATGCGCCCAGAGTTCCGAGAAGGCTAACCCCTCTGAAAATTTCGAAAAATGCGCCCAGAATTCTGAGAAGGCTAACCCCTTTGAAAATTTCGAAAAATGCGCCCAGAATACCGAGAAGGCTAACCCCTTTGAAAATTTCGAAGAATGCGCCCAGAATTCCGAGAAGGCTTTACCCCTTTGAAAATTTCGAAAAATGCGCCCAGAGTTCCGAGAAGGCTAACCCCTCTGAAAATTTCGAAAAATGCGCCCAGAATTCCGAGAAGGCTAACCCCTTTGAAAATTTTGAAAAATGCGACCAGAATTCCGAGAAGGCTTTACCCCTTTGAAAATTTCGAAAAATGCGCCCAGAAATCCGAGAAGGCTAACCCCTTTGAAAATTTCGAAAAATGTGCCCAGAGTTCCGAGAAGGTTAACCCCTTCGAAAATTTCGAAAAATGCGCCCAGAATTCCGAGAAGGCTAACCCCTTTGAAAATTTCGAAAAATGCGCCCAGAATTCCGAGAAGGCTAACCCCTTTGAAAATTATGAAAAATGCGCCCAGAATCCTAAGAAGGCTAACCCCTTTGAAAATTTCGAAAAATGCGCCCAGAATTCCGAGAAGGCTAACTCCTTTGAAAATTTCGAAAAATGCGCCCAGAATTCCGGGAAGGCTAACCCCTTTGAAAATTTCGAAAAATGCGCATAGAATTCCGAGAAGGCTAACCCCTTTGAAAATTTCGAAAAATGCGCCCAGAATTCCAAGAAGGCTAACCCCTTTGAAAATTTAGAAAAATGCGCCCAGAATTCCAAGAAGGCTAACCCCTTTGAAAATTTCGAAAAATGCGCCCAGAATTCCGAGAAGGCTAACCCCTTTGAAAATTTCGAAAAATGCGCCCAGAATTCCGAGGCTAAGCCCTTTGTAAACTTCGAAAAATGCGCCCAGAATTCCGAGAAGGCTAACACCTTTTAAAATTTTGAAAACTGCGCCCAGAATTCCGAGAAGGCTAACCCCTTTGAAAATTTCGAAAAATGCGCCCTGAATTCCGAGAAGGCTAACCCCTTTGAAAATTTCGAAAAATGGGCAAGAAATCCGAGAAGGTAACCCCTTTGAAAATTTCGAAAAATGCGCCCAGAATTCCGAGAAGGCTAACCCCTCTGAAAATTTCGAAAAATGCGCCCAGAATTCCGAGGAGGTTAACTCCTTTGAAAATTTTGAAAAATGCGCCCAGAATTCCGAGAAGGCTAACCCCTTTGAAAATTTCGAAAAATGCGCCCAGAATTCCGAGAAGGCTAACCCCTTTGAAATTTCGAAAATGCGCCCAGAAAACCGAGAAGGCTAACACCTTCGAAAATTTCGAAAAATGCGCCCAGAATTCCGAGAAGGCTAACCCCTTTGAAAATTATGAAAAATGCGCCCAGAATCCTAAGAAGGCTAACCCCTTTGAAAATTTCGAAAAATGCGCCCAGAATTCCGAGAAGGCTAACCCCTTTGAAAATTTCGAAAAATGCGCCCAGAATTCCGAGAAGGCTAAGCCCTTTGTAAACTTCGAAAAATGCGCCCAGAATTCCGAGAAGGCTAACACCTTTTAAAATTTCGAAAAATGCGCCCAGAATTCCGAGAAGGCTAACCCCTTTGAAAATTTCGAAAAATGTGCCCAGAGTTCCGAGAAGGCTAACCCCTCTGAAAATTTCGAAAAATGCGCCCAGAATTCCGAGAAGGTTAACCCCTTCGAAAATTTTGAAAAATGCGCCCAGAATTCCGAGAAGGCTGACCCCTTTGAAAATTTCGAAAAATGCGCCCAGAATTCCGAGAAGGCTAACCCCTTTGAAAATTTCGAAAAATGCGCCCAGAATTCCGAGAAGGCTAACCCCTTTGAAAATTATGAAAAATGCGCCCAGAATCCTAAGAAGGCTAACCCCTTTGAAAATTTCGAAAATTGCGCCCAGAATTCCGAGAAGGCTAACCCCTTTGAAAATTTCGAAAAATGCGCCCAGAATTCCGAGAAGGCTAAGCCCTTTGTAAACTTCGAAAAATGCGCCCAGAATTCCGAGAAGGCTAACACCTTTTAAAATTTCGAAAAATGCGCCCAGAATTCCGAGAAGGCTAACCCCTTTGAAAATTTCGAAAAATGTGCCCAGAGTTCCGAGAAGGCTAACCCCTCTGAAAATTTCGAAAAATGCGCCCAGAATTCCGAGAAGGTTAACCCCTTCGAAAATTTTGAAAAATGCGCCCAGAATTCCGAGAAGGCTAACCCCTTTGAAAATTTCGAAAAATGCGCCCAGAAATCCGAGAAGGCTAACCCCTTTGAAAATTTCGAAAAATGCGCCCAGAACTCCGAGAAGGCTAACCCCTTTGAAAATTTCGAAAAATGCTCCCAGAATTCCGAGATGGCTAACCCCTTTGAAAATTTCGAAAAATGCGCCCAGAATTCCGAGAAGGCTAACCCCTCTGAAAATTTCGAAAAATGCGCCCAGAATTCCGAGAAGGTTAACTCCTTTGAAAATTTTGAAAAATGCGCCCAGAATTCCGAGAAGGCTAACCCCTTTGAAAATTTCGAAAAATGCGCCCAGAATTCCGAGAAGGCTAACCCCTTTGAAATTTCGAAAATGCGCCCAGAAAACCGAGAAGGCTAACACCTTTGAAATTTCGAAAATGCGCCCAGAAAACCGAGAAGGCTAACACCTTCGAAAATTTCGAAAAATGCGCCCAGAATTCCGAGAAGGCTAACCCCTTTGAAAATTATGAAAAATGCGCCCAGAATCCTAAGAAGGCTAACCCCTTTGAAAATTTCGAAAAATGCGCCCAGAATTCCGAGAAGGCTAACCCCTTTGAAAATTTCGAAAAATGCGCCCAGAATTCCGAGAAGGCTAAGCCCTTTGTAAACGTCGAAAAATGCGCCCAGAATTCCGAGAAGGCTAATACCTTTTAAAATTTCGAAAAATGCGCCCAGAATTCCGAGAAGGCTATCCCCTTTGAAAATTTCCAAAATGCACCCAGAATTCCGAGAAGGCTAACCCCTTTGAAATTTCGAAAATGCGCCCAGAATTCCGAGAAGGCTAACACCTTTGAAAATTTCGAAAAATGCGCCCAGAATTCCGAGAAGGCTAACCCCTTTGAAAATTTCGAAAAATGCGCCCAGAATCCTAAGAAGGCTAACCCCTTTGAAAATTTCGAAAAATGCGCCCAGAATTCCGAGAAGGCTAACCCCTTTGAAAATTTCGAAAAATGCGCCCAGAATTCCGAGAAGGCTAACCCCTTTGAAAATTTCGAAAAATGCCCTCAGAATTCAGAGAAGGCTAACCCCTTTGAAATTTCGAAAAATGCGCCCAGAATTCCGAGAAGGCTATCCCCTTTGAAAATTTCGAAAAATGCGCCCAGAATTCCGAGGCTATCCCCTTTGAAAATTTCGAAAAATGCGCCCAGAGTTCCGAGAAGGCTAACCCCTTTGAAAATTTCGAAAAATGCGCCCTGAATTCCGAGAAGGCTAACCCCTTTGAAAATTTCGAAAAATGGGCAAGAAATCCGAGAAGGTAACCCCTTTGAAAATTTCGAAAAATGCGCCCAGAACTCCGAGAAGGCTAACCCCTTTGAAAATTTCGAAAAATGCTCCCAGAATTCCGAGATGGCTAACCCCTTTGAAAATTTCGAAAAATGCGCCCAGAGTTCCGAGAAGGCTAACCCCTCTGAAAATTTCGAAAAATGCGCCCAGAATTCTGAGAAGGCTAACCCCTTTGAAAATTTCGAAAAATGCGCCCAGAATACCGAGAAGGCTAACCCCTTTGAAAATTTCGAAGAATGCGCCCAGAATTCCGAGAAGGCTTTACCCCTTTGAAAATTTCGAAAAATGCGCCCAGAGTTCCGAGAAGGCTAACCCCTCTGAAAATTTCGAAAAATGCGCCCAGAATTCCGAGAAGGCTAACCAATTTGAAAATTTCGAAAAAGGGCCCAGAATTCCGAGAAGGCTAACCCCTTTGAAAATTTCGAAAAATGTGCCCAGAGTTCCGAGAAGGCTAACCCCTCTGAAAATTTCGAAAAATGCGCCCAGAATTCCGAGAAGGTTAACCTCTTCGAAAATTTTGAAAAATGCGCCCAGAATTCCGAGAAGGCTGACCCCTTTGAAAATTTCGAAAAATGCGCCCAGAATTCCGAGAAGGCTAACCCCTTTGAAAATTTCGAAAAATGCGCCCAGAATTCCGAGAAGGCTAACCCCTTTGAAAATTATGAAAAATGCGCCCAGAATCCTAAGAAGGCTAACCCCTTTGAAAATTTCGAAAAATGCGCCCAGAATTCCGAGAAGGCTAACTCCTTTGAAAATTTCGAAAAATGCGCCCAGAATTCCGAGAAGGCTAACCCTTTTGAAAATTTCGAAAAATGCGCATAGAATTCCGAGAAGGCTAACCCCTTTGAAAATTTCGAAAAATGCGCCCAGAATTCCAAGAAGGCTAACCCCTTTGAAAATTTCGAAAAATGCGCCCAGAATTCCAAGAAGGCTAACCCCTTTGAAAATTTCGAAAAATGCGCCCAGAATTCCGAGAAGGCTAACCCCTTTGAAAAATGCGCCCAGAAATCCGAGAAGGCTAACCCCTTTGAAAATTTCGAAAAATGCGCCCAGAACTCCGAGAAGGCTAACCCCTTTGAAAATTTCGAAAAATGCTCCCAGAATTCCGAGATGGCTAACCCCTTTGAAAATTTCGAAAAATGCGCCCAGAGTTCCGAGAAGGCTAACCCCTCTGAAAATTTCGAAAAAAAACCCAGAATTCCGAGAAGGCTAACCCCTCTGAAAATTTCGAAAAATGCGCCCAGAATTCCGAGAAGGTTAACTCCTTTGAAATTTTTGAAAAATGCGCCCAGAATTCCGAGAAGGCTAACCCATTTGAAAATTTCGAAAAATGCGCCCAGAATTCCGAGAAGGCTAACCCCTTTGAAATTTCGAAAATGCGCCCAGAAAACCGAGAAGGCTAACACCTTCGAAAATTTCGAAAAATGCGCCCAGAATTCCGAGAAGGCTAACCCCTTTGAAAATTATGAAAAATGCGCCCAGAATCCTAAGAAGGCTAACCCCTTTGAAAATTTCGAAAAATGCGCCCAGAATTCCGAGAAGGCTAACCCCTCTGAAAATTTCGAAAAATGCACCCAGAATTCCGAGAAGGCTAACCCCTCTGAAAATTTCGAAAAATGCGCCCAGAATTCCGAGAAGGTTAACTCCTTTGAAATTTTTGAAAAATGCGCCCAGAATTCCGAGAAGGCTAACCCCTTTGAAAATTTCGAAAAATGCGCCCAGAATTCCGAGAAGGCTAAGCCCTTTGTAAACTTCGAAAAATGCGCCCAGAATTCCGAGAAGGCTAACACCTTTTAAAATTTCGAAAAATGCGCCCAGAATTCCGAGAAGGCTAACCCCTTTGAAAATTTCGAAAAATGTGCCCAGAGTTCCGAGAAGGCTAACCCCTCTGAAAATTTCGAAAAATGCGCCCAGAATTCCGAGAAGGTTAACCCCTTCGAAAATTTTGAAAAATGCGCCCAGAATTCCGAGAAGGCTGACCCCTTTGAAAATTTCGAAAAATGCGCCCAGAATTCCGAGAAGGCTAACCCCTTTGAAAATTTCGAAAAATGCGCCCAGAATTCCGAGAAGGCTAACCCCTTTGAAAATTATGAAAAATGCGCCCAGAATCCTAAGAAGGCTAACCCCTTTGAAAATTTCGAAAAATGCGCCCAGAATTCCGAGAAGGCTAACTCCTTTGAAAATTTCGAAAAATGCGCCCAGAATTCCGGGAAGGCTAACCCCTTTGAAAATTTCGAAAAATGCGCATAGAATTCCGAGAAGGCTAACCCCTTTGAAAATTTCGAAAAATGCGCCCAGAATTCCAAGAAGGCTAACCCCTTTGAAAATTTCGAAAAATGCGCACAGAATTCCAAGAAGGCTAACCCCTTTGAAAATTTCGAAAAATGCGCCCAGAATTCCGAGAAGGCTAAACCCTTTGAAAATTTCGAAAAATGCGCCCAGAATTCCGAGGCTAAGCCCTTTGTAAACTTCGAAAAATGCGCCCAGAATTCCGAGAAGGCTAACACCTTTAAAAATTTTGAAAACTGCGCCCAGAATTCCGAGAAGGCTAACCCCTTTGAAAATTTCGAAAAATGCGCCCAGAATTCCAAGAAGGCTAACCCCTTTGAAAATTTCGAAAAATGCGCCCAGAAATCCGAGAAGGCTAACCCCTTTGTAAATTTCGAAAAATGCGCCCAGAACTCCGAGAAGGCTAACCCCTTTGAAAATTTCGAAAAATGCGCCCAGAGTTCCGAGAAGGCTAACCCCTCTGAAAATTTCGAAAAATGCGCCCAGAATTCCGAGAAGGCTAACCCCTCTGAAAATTTCGAAAAATGCGCCCAGAATTCCGAGAAGGTTAACTCCTTTGAAAATTTTGAAAAATGCGCCCAGAATTCCGAGAAGGCTAACCCCTTTGAAAATTTCGAAAAATGCGCCCAGAATTCCGAGAAGGCTAACCCCTTTGAAATTTCGAAAATGCGCCCAGAAAACCGAGAAGGCTAACACCTTCGAAAATTTCGAAAAATGCGACCAGAATTCCGAGAAGGCTAACCCCTTTGAAAATTATGAAAAATGCGCCCAGAATCCTAAGAAGGCTAACCCCCTTTGAAAATTTCGAAAAATGCGCCCAGAATTCCGAGAAGGCTAACCCCTTTGAAAATTTCGAAAAATGCGCCCAGAATTCCGAGAAGGCTAAGCCCTTTGTAAACTTCGAAAAATGCGCCCAGAATTCCGAGAAGGCTAACACCTTTTAAAATTTCGAAAAATGCGCCCAGAATTCCGAGAAGGCTAACCCCTTTGAAAATTTCGAAAAATGTGCCCAGAGTTCCGAGAAGGCTAACCCCTCTGAAAATTTCGAAAAATGCGCCCAGAATTCCGAGAAGGTTAACCCCTTCGAAAATTTTGAAAAATGCGCCCAGAATTCCGAGAAGGCTAACCCCTTTGAAAATTTCGAAAAATGCGCCCAGAATTCCGAGAAGGCTAACCCCTTTGAAAATTTCGAAAAATGCGCCCAGAATTCCGAGAAAGCTAACCCCTTTGAAAATTATGAAAAATGCGCCCAGAATCCTAAGAAGGCAAACCCCTTTGAAAATTTCGAAAAATGCGCCCAGAATTCCGAGAAGGCTAACCCCTTTGAAAATTTCGAAAAATGCGCCCAGAATTCCGAGAAGGCTAAGCCCTTTGTAAACTTCGAAAAATGCGCCCAGAATTCCGAGAAGGCTAACACCTTTTAAAATTTCGAAAAATGCGCCCAGAATTCCGAGAAGGCTAACCCCTTTGAAAATTTCGAAAAATGTGCCCAGAGTTCCGAGAAGGCTAACCCCTCTGAAAATTTCGAAAAATGCGCCCAGAATTCCGAGAAGGTTAACCCCTTCGAAAATTTTGAAAAATGCGCCCAGAATTCCGAGAAGGCTGACCCCTTTGAAAATTTCGAAAAATGCGCCCAGAATTCCGAGAAGGCTAACCCCTTTGAAAATTTCGAAAAATGCGCCCAGAATTCCGAGAAGGCTAACCCCTTTGAAAATTATGAAAAATGCGCCCAGAATCCTAAGAAGGCTAACCCCTTTGAAAATTTCGAAAAATGCGCCCAGAATTCCGAGAAGGCTAACTCCTTTGAAAATTTCGAAAAATGCGCCCAGAATTCCGAGAAGGCTAACCCCTTTGAAAGTTTCAAAAAATGCGCATAGAATTCCGAGAAGGCTAACCCCTTTGAAAATTTCGAAAAATGCGCCCAGAAATGCGAGAAGGCTAACCCCTTTGAAAATTTCGAAAAATGCGCCCAGAACTCCGAGAAGGCTAACCCCTTTGAAAATTTCGAAAAATGCTCCCAGAATTCCGAGATGGCTAACCCCTTTGAAAATTTCGAAAAATGCGCCCAGAGTTCCGAGAAGGCTAACCCCTCTGAAAATTTCGAAAAATGCGCCCAGAATTCCGAGAAGGCTAACCCCTCTGAAAATTTCGAAAAATGCGCCCAGAATTCCGAGAAGGTTAACTCCTTTGAAAATTTTGAAAATTGCGCCCAGAATTCCGAGAAGGCTAACCCCTTTGAAAATTATGAAAAATGCGCCCAGAATCCTAAGAAGGCTAACCCCTTTGAAAATTTCGAAAAATGCGCCCAGAATTCCGAGAAGGCTAACCCCTTTGAAAATTTCGAAAAATGCGCCCAAAATTCCGAGAAGGCTAACCCCTTTGAAAATTTCGAAAAATGCGCCCAGAGTTCCGAGAAGGCTAACCCCTCTGAAAATTTCGAAAAATGCGGCCAGAATTCTGAGAAGGCTAACCCCTTTGAAAATTTCGAAAAATGCGCCCAGAATACCGAGAAGGCTAACCCCTTTGAAAATTTCGAAGAATGCGCCCAGAATTCCGAGAAGGCTTTACCCCTTTGAAAATTTCGAAAAATGCGCCCAGAGTTCCGAGAAGGCTAACCCCTCTGAAAATTTCGAAAAATGCGCCCAGAATTCCGAGAAGGCTAACCCCTTTGAAAATTTTGAAAAATGCGACCAGAATTCCGAGAAGGCTTTACCCCTTTGAAAATTTCGAAAAATGCGCCCAGAAATCCGAGAAGGCTAACCCCTTTGAAAATTTCGAAAAATGTGCCCAGAGTTCCGAGAAGGTTAACCCCTTCGAAAATTTTTAAAAATGCGCCCAGAATTCCGAGAAGGCTGACCCCTTTGAAAATTTCGAAAAATGCGCCCAGAATTCCGAGAAGGCTAACCCCTTTGAAAATTTCGAAAAATGCGCCCAGAATTCCGAGAAGGCTAACCCCTTTGAAAATTATGAAAAATGCGCCCAGAATCCTAAGAAGGCTAACCCCTTTGAAAATTTCGAAAAATGCGCCCAGAATTCCGAGAAGGCTAACTCCTTTGAAAATTTCGAAAAATGCGCCCAGAATTCCGGGAAGGCTAACCCCTTTGAAAATTTCGAAAAATGCGCATAGAATTCCGAGAAGGCTAACCCCTTTGAAAATTTCGAAAAATGCGCCCAGAATTCCAAGAAGGCTAACCCCTTTGAAAATTTAGAAAAATGCGCCCAGAATTCCAAGAAGGCTAACCCCTTTGAAAATTTCGAAAAATGCGCCCAGAATTCCGAGAAGGCTAACCCCTTTGAAAATTTCGAAAAATGCGCCCAGAATTCCGAGGCTAAGCCCTTTGTAAACTTCGAAAAATGCGCCCAGAATTCCGAGAAGGCTAACACCTTTTAAAATTTTGAAAACTGCGCCCAGAATTCCGAGAAGGCTAACCCCTTTGAAAATTTCGAAAAATGCGCCCTGAATTCCGAGAAGGCTAACCCCTTTGAAAATTTCGAAAAATGGGCAAGAAATCCGAGAAGGTAACCCCTTTGAAAATTTCGAAAAATGCGCCCAGAATTCCGAGAAGGCTAACCCCTCTGAAAATTTCGAAAAATGCGCCCAGAATTCCGAGGAGGTTAACTCCTTTGAAAATTTTGAAAAATGCGCCCAGAATTCCGAGAAGGCTAACCCCTTTGAAAATTTCGAAAAATGCGCCCAGAATTCCGAGAAGGCTAACCCCTTTGAAATTTCGAAAATGCGCCCAGAAAACCGAGAAGGCTAACACCTTCGAAAATTTCGAAAAATGCGCCCAGAATTCCGAGAAGGCTAACCCCTTTGAAAATTATGAAAAATGCGCCCAGAATCCTAAGAAGGCTAACCCCTTTGAAAATTTCGAAAAATGCGCCCAGAATTCCGAGAAGGCTAACCCCTTTGAAAATTTCGAAAAATGCGCCCAGAATTCCGAGAAGGCTAAGCCCTTTGTAAACTTCGAAAAATGCGCCCAGAATTCCGAGAAGGCTAACACCTTTTAAAATTTCGAAAAATGCGCCCAGAATTCCGAGAAGGCTAACCCCTTTGAAAATTTCGAAAAATGTGCCCAGAGTTCCGAGAAGGCTAACCCCTCTGAAAATTTCGAAAAATGCGCCCAGAATTCCGAGAAGGTTAACCCCTTCGAAAATTTTGAAAAATGCGCCCAGAATTCCGAGAAGGCTGACCCCTTTGAAAATTTCGAAAAATGCGCCCAGAATTCCGAGAAGGCTAACCCCTTTGAAAATTTCGAAAAATGCGCCCAGAATTCCGAGAAGGCTAACCCCTTTGAAAATTATGAAAAATGCGCCCAGAATCCTAAGAAGGCTAACCCCTTTGAAAATTTCGAAAAATGCGCCCAGAATTCCGAGAAGGCTAACCCCTTTGAAAATTTCGAAAAATGCGCCCAGAATTCCGAGAAGGCTAAGCCCTTTGTAAACTTCGAAAAATGCGCCCAGAATTCCGAGAAGGCTAACACCTTTTAAAATTTCGAAAAATGCGCCCAGAATTCCGAGAAGGCTAACCCCTTTGAAAATTTCGAAAAATGTGCCCAGAGTTCCGAGAAGGCTAACCCCTCTGAAAATTTCGAAAAATGCGCCCAGAATTCCGAGAAGGTTAACCCCTTCGAAAATTTTGAAAAATGCGCCCAGAATTCCGAGAAGGCTAACCCCTTTGAAAATTTCGAAAAATGCGCCCAGAAATCCGAGAAGGCTAACCCCTTTGAAAATTTCGAAAAATGCGCCCAGAACTCCGAGAAGGCTAACCCCTTTGAAAATTTCGAAAAATGCTCCCAGAATTCCGAGATGGCTAACCCCTTTGAAAATTTCGAAAAATGCGCCCAGAGTTCCGAGAAGGCTAACCCCTCTGAAAATTTCGAAAAATGCGCCCAGAATTCCGAGAAGGCTAACCCCTCTGAAAATTTCGAAAAATGCGCCCAGAATTCCGAGAAGGTTAACTCCTTTGAAAATTTTGAAAAATGCGCCCAGAATTCCGAGAAGGCTAACCCCTTTGAAAATTTCGAAAAATGCGCCCAGAATTCCGAGAAGGCTAACCCCTTTGAAATTTCGAAAATGCGCCCAGAAAACCGAGAAGGCTAACACCTTCGAAAATTTCGAAAAATGCGCCCAGAATTCCGAGAAGGCTAACCCCTTTGAAAATTATGAAAAATGCGCCCAGAATCCTAAGAAGGCTAACCCCTTTGAAAATTTCGAAAAATGCGCCCAGAATTCCGAGAAGGCTAACCCCTTTGAAAATTTCGAAAAATGCGCCCAGAATTCCGAGAAGGCTAAGCCCTTTGTAAACGTCGAAAAATGCGCCCAGAATTCCGAGAAGGCTAATACCTTTTAAAATTTCGAAAAATGCGCCCAGAATTCCGAGAAGGCTATCCCCTTTGAAAATTTCCAAAATGCACCCAGAATTCCGAGAAGGCTAACCCCTTTGAAATTTCGAAAATGCGCCCAGAATTCCGAGAAGGCTAACACCTTTGAAAATTTCGAAAAATGCGCCCAGAATTCCGAGAAGGCTAACCCCTTTGAAAATTTCGAAAAATGCGCCCAGAATCCTAAGAAGGCTAACCCCTTTGAAAATTTCGAAAAATGCGCCCAGAATTCCGAGAAGGCTAACCCCTTTGAAAATTTCGAAAAATGCGCCCAGAATTCCGAGAAGGCTAACCCCTTTGAAAATTTCGAAAAATGCCCTCAGAATTCAGAGAAGGCTAACCCCTTTGAAATTTCGAAAAATGCGCCCAGAATTCCGAGAAGGCTATCCCCTTTGAAAATTTCGAAAAATGCGCCCAGAATTCCGAGGCTATCCCCTTTGAAAATTTCGAAAAATGCGCCCAGAGTTCCGAGAAGGCTAACCCCTTTGAAAATTTCGAAAAATGCGCCCTGAATTCCGAGAAGGCTAACCCCTTTGAAAATTTCGAAAAATGGGCAAGAAATCCGAGAAGGTAACCCCTTTGAAAATTTCGAAAAATGCGCCCAGAACTCCGAGAAGGCTAACCCCTTTGAAAATTTCGAAAAATGCTCCCAGAATTCCGAGATGGCTAACCCCTTTGAAAATTTCGAAAAATGCGCCCAGAGTTCCGAGAAGGCTAACCCCTCTGAAAATTTCGAAAAATGCGCCCAGAATTCTGAGAAGGCTAACCCCTTTGAAAATTTCGAAAAATGCGCCCAGAATACCGAGAAGGCTAACCCCTTTGAAAATTTCGAAGAATGCGCCCAGAATTCCGAGAAGGCTTTACCCCTTTGAAAATTTCGAAAAATGCGCCCAGAGTTCCGAGAAGGCTAACCCCTCTGAAAATTTCGAAAAATGCGCCCAGAATTCCGAGAAGGCTAACCAATTTGAAAATTTCGAAAAAGGGCCCAGAATTCCGAGAAGGCTAACCCCTTTGAAAATTTCGAAAAATGTGCCCAGAGTTCCGAGAAGGCTAACCCCTCTGAAAATTTCGAAAAATGCGCCCAGAATTCCGAGAAGGTTAACCTCTTCGAAAATTTTGAAAAATGCGCCCAGAATTCCGAGAAGGCTGACCCCTTTGAAAATTTCGAAAAATGCGCCCAGAATTCCGAGAAGGCTAACCCCTTTGAAAATTTCGAAAAATGCGCCCAGAATTCCGAGAAGGCTAACCCCTTTGAAAATTATGAAAAATGCGCCCAGAATCCTAAGAAGGCTAACCCCTTTGAAAATTTCGAAAAATGCGCCCAGAATTCCGAGAAGGCTAACTCCTTTGAAAATTTCGAAAAATGCGCCCAGAATTCCGAGAAGGCTAACCCTTTTGAAAATTTCGAAAAATGCGCATAGAATTCCGAGAAGGCTAACCCCTTTGAAAATTTCGAAAAATGCGCCCAGAATTCCAAGAAGGCTAACCCCTTTGAAAATTTCGAAAAATGCGCCCAGAATTCCAAGAAGGCTAACCCCTTTGAAAATTTCGAAAAATGCGCCCAGAATTCCGAGAAGGCTAACCCCTTTGAAAAATGCGCCCAGAAATCCGAGAAGGCTAACCCCTTTGAAAATTTCGAAAAATGCGCCCAGAACTCCGAGAAGGCTAACCCCTTTGAAAATTTCGAAAAATGCTCCCAGAATTCCGAGATGGCTAACCCCTTTGAAAATTTCGAAAAATGCGCCCAGAGTTCCGAGAAGGCTAACCCCTCTGAAAATTTCGAAAAAAAACCCAGAATTCCGAGAAGGCTAACCCCTCTGAAAATTTCGAAAAATGCGCCCAGAATTCCGAGAAGGTTAACTCCTTTGAAATTTTTGAAAAATGCGCCCAGAATTCCGAGAAGGCTAACCCATTTGAAAATTTCGAAAAATGCGCCCAGAATTCCGAGAAGGCTAACCCCTTTGAAATTTCGAAAATGCGCCCAGAAAACCGAGAAGGCTAACACCTTCGAAAATTTCGAAAAATGCGCCCAGAATTCCGAGAAGGCTAACCCCTTTGAAAATTATGAAAAATGCGCCCAGAATCCTAAGAAGGCTAACCCCTTTGAAAATTTCGAAAAATGCGCCCAGAATTCCGAGAAGGCTAACCCCTCTGAAAATTTCGAAAAATGCACCCAGAATTCCGAGAAGGCTAACCCCTCTGAAAATTTCGAAAAATGCGCCCAGAATTCCGAGAAGGTTAACTCCTTTGAAATTTTTGAAAAATGCGCCCAGAATTCCGAGAAGGCTAACCCCTTTGAAAATTTCGAAAAATGCGCCCAGAATTCCGAGAAGGCTAAGCCCTTTGTAAACTTCGAAAAATGCGCCCAGAATTCCGAGAAGGCTAACACCTTTTAAAATTTCGAAAAATGCGCCCAGAATTCCGAGAAGGCTAACCCCTTTGAAAATTTCGAAAAATGTGCCCAGAGTTCCGAGAAGGCTAACCCCTCTGAAAATTTCGAAAAATGCGCCCAGAATTCCGAGAAGGTTAACCCCTTCGAAAATTTTGAAAAATGCGCCCAGAATTCCGAGAAGGCTGACCCCTTTGAAAATTTCGAAAAATGCGCCCAGAATTCCGAGAAGGCTAACCCCTTTGAAAATTTCGAAAAATGCGCCCAGAATTCCGAGAAGGCTAACCCCTTTGAAAATTATGAAAAATGCGCCCAGAATCCTAAGAAGGCTAACCCCTTTGAAAATTTCGAAAAATGCGCCCAGAATTCCGAGAAGGCTAACTCCTTTGAAAATTTCGAAAAATGCGCCCAGAATTCCGAGAAGGCTAACCCCTTTGAAAATTTCGAAAAATGCGCATAGAATTCCGAGAAGGCTAACCCCTTTGAAAATTTCGAAAAATGCGCCCAGAAATCCGAGAAGGCTAACCCCTTTGAAAATTTCGAAAAATGCGCCCAGAACTCCGAGAAGGCTAACCCCTTTGAAAATTTCGAAAAATGCTCCCAGAATTCCGAGATGGCTAACCCCTTTGAAAATTTCGAAAAATGCGCCCAGAGTTCCGAGAAGGCTAACCCCTCTGAAAATTTCGAAAAATGCGCCCAGAATTCCGAGAAGGCTAACCCCTCTGAAAATTTCGAAAAATGCGCCCAGAATTCCGAGAAGGTTAACTCCTTTGAAAATTTTGAAAAATGCGCCCAGAATTCCGAGAAGGCTAACCCCTTTGAAAATTTCGAAAAATGCGTCCAGAATTCCGAGAAGGCTAACCCCTTTGAAATTTCGAAAATGCGCCCAGAAAACCGAGAAGGCTAACACCTTCGAAAATTTCGAAAAATGCGCCCAGAATTCCGAGAAGGCTAACCCCTTTGAAAATTATGAAAAATGCGCCCAGAATCCTAAGAAGGCTAACCCCTTTGAAAATTTCGAAAAATGCGCCCAGAATTCCGAGAAGGCTAACCCCTTTGAAAATTTCGAAAAATGCGCCCAGAATTCCGAGAAGGCTAAGCCCTTTGTAAACGTCGAAAAATGCGCCCAGAATTCCGAGAAGGCTAATACCTTTTAAAATTTCGAAAAATGCGCCCAGAATTCCGAGAAGGCTATCCCCTTTGAAAATTTCCAAAATGCACCCAGAATTCCGAGAAGGCTAACCCCTTTGAAATTTCGAAAATGCGCCCAGAATTCCGAGAAGGCTAACACCTTTGAAAATTTCGAAAAATGCGCCCAGAATTCCGAGAAGGCTAACCCCTTTGAAAATTTCGAAAAATGCGCCCAGAATCCTAAGAAGGCTAACCCCTTTGAAAATTTCGAAAAATGCGCCCAGAATTCCGAGAAGGCTAACCCCTTTGAAAATTTCGAAAAATGCGCCCAGAATTCCGAGAAGGCTAACCCCTTTGAAAATTTCGAAAAATGCCCTCAGAATTCAGAGAAGGCTAACCCCTTTGAAATTTCGAAAAATGCGCCCAGAATTCCGAGAAGGCTATCCCCTTTGAAAATTTCGAAAAATGCGCCCAGAATTCCGAGGCTATCCCCTTTGAAAATTTCGAAAAATGCGCCCAGAGTTCCGAGAAGGCTAACCCCTTTGAAAATTTCGAAAAATGCGCCCTGAATTCCGAGAAGGCTAACCCCTTTGAAAATTTCGAAAAATGGGCAAGAAATCCGAGAAGGTAACCCCTTTGAAAATTTCGAAAAATGCGCCCAGAACTCCGAGAAGGCTAACCCCTTTGAAAATTTCGAAAAATGCTCCCAGAATTCCGAGATGGCTAACCCCTTTGAAAATTTCGAAAAATGCGCCCAGAGTTCCGAGAAGGCTAACCCCTCTGAAAATTTCGAAAAATGCGCCCAGAATTCTGAGAAGGCTAACCCCTTTGAAAATTTCGAAAAATGCGCCCAGAATACCGAGAAGGCTAACCCCTTTGAAAATTTCGAAGAATGCGCCCAGAATTCCGAGAAGGCTTTACCCCTTTGAAAATTTCGAAAAATGCGCCCAGAGTTCCGAGAAGGCTAACCCCTCTGAAAATTTCGAAAAATGCGCCCAGAATTCCGAGAAGGCTAACCAATTTGAAAATTTCGAAAAAGGGCCCAGAATTCCGAGAAGGCTAACCCCTTTGAAAATTTCGAAAAATGTGCCCAGAGTTCCGAGAAGGCTAACCCCTCTGAAAATTTCGAAAAATGCGCCCAGAATTCCGAGAAGGTTAACCTCTTCGAAAATTTTGAAAAATGCGCCCAGAATTCCGAGAAGGCTGACCCCTTTGAAAATTTCGAAAAATGCGCCCAGAATTCCGAGAAGGCTAACCCCTTTGAAAATTTCGAAAAATGCGCCCAGAATTCCGAGAAGGCTAACCCCTTTGAAAATTATGAAAAATGCGCCCAGAATCCTAAGAAGGCTAACCCCTTTGAAAATTTCGAAAAATGCGCCCAGAATTCCGAGAAGGCTAACTCCTTTGAAAATTTCGAAAAATGCGCCCAGAATTCCGAGAAGGCTAACCCTTTTGAAAATTTCGAAAAATGCGCATAGAATTCCGAGAAGGCTAACCCCTTTGAAAATTTCGAAAAATGCGCCCAGAATTCCAAGAAGGCTAACCCCTTTGAAAATTTCGAAAAATGCGCCCAGAATTCCAAGAAGGCTAACCCCTTTGAAAATTTCGAAAAATGCGCCCAGAATTCCGAGAAGGCTAACCCCTTTGAAAAATGCGCCCAGAAATCCGAGAAGGCTAACCCCTTTGAAAATTTCGAAAAATGCGCCCAGAACTCCGAGAAGGCTAACCCCTTTGAAAATTTCGAAAAATGCTCCCAGAATTCCGAGATGGCTAACCCCTTTGAAAATTTCGAAAAATGCGCCCAGAGTTCCGAGAAGGCTAACCCCTCTGAAAATTTCGAAAAATGCACCCAGAATTCCGAGAAGGCTAACCCCTCTGAAAATTTCGAAAAATGCGCCCAGAATTCCGAGAAGGTTAACTCCTTTGAAATTTTTGAAAAATGCGCCCAGAATTCCGAGAAGGCTAACCCATTTGAAAATTTCGAAAAATGCGCCCAGAATTCCGAGAAGGCTAACCCCTTTGAAATTTCGAAAATGCGCCCAGAAAACCGAGAAGGCTAACACCTTCGAAAATTTCGAAAAATGCGCCCAGAATTCCGAGAAGGCTAACCCCTTTGAAAATTATGAAAAATGCGCCCAGAATCCTAAGAAGGCTAACCCCTTTGAAAATTTCGAAAAATGCGCCCAGAATTCCGAGAAGGCTAACCCCTCTGAAAATTTCGAAAAATGCACCCAGAATTCCGAGAAGGCTAACCCCTCTGAAAATTTCGAAAAATGCGCCCAGAATTCCGAGAAGGTTAACTCCTTTGAAATTTTTGAAAAATGCGCCCAGAATTCCGAGAAGGCTAACCCCTTTGAAAATTTCGAAAAATGCGCCCAGAATTCCGAGAAGGCTAAGCCCTTTGTAAACTTCGAAAAATGCGCCCAGAATTCCGAGAAGGCTAACACCTTTTAAAATTTCGAAAAATGCGCCCAGAATTCCGAGAAGGCTAACCCCTTTGAAAATTTCGAAAAATGTGCCCAGAGTTCCGAGAAGGCTAACCCCTCTGAAAATTTCGAAAAATGCGCCCAGAATTCCGAGAAGGTTAACCCCTTCGAAAATTTTGAAAAATGCGCCCAGAATTCCGAGAAGGCTGACCCCTTTGAAAATTTCGAAAAATGCGCCCAGAATTCCGAGAAGGCTAACCCCTTTGAAAATTTCGAAAAATGCGCCCAGAATTCCGAGAAGGCTAACCCCTTTGAAAATTATGAAAAATGCGCCCAGAATCCTAAGAAGGCTAACCCCTTTGAAAATTTCGAAAAATGCGCCCAGAATTCCGAGAAGGCTAACACCTTTGAAAATTTCGAAAAATGCGCCCAGAATTCCGAGAAGGCTAACCCCTTTGAAAATTTCGAAAAATGCGCCCAGAACTCCGAGAAGGCTAACCCCTTTGAAAATTTCGAAAAATGCTCCCAGAATTCCGAGATGGCTAACCCCTTTGAAAATTTCGAAAAATGCGCCCAGAGTTCCGAGAAGGCTAACCCCTCTGAAAATTTCGAAAAATGCGCCCAGAATTCCGAGAAGGCTAACCCCTCTGAAAATTTCGAAAAATGCGCCC
Source organism: Ectobius pallidus (assembly GCA_964059195.1). Taxonomy (NCBI): domain Eukaryota; kingdom Metazoa; phylum Arthropoda; class Insecta; order Blattodea; family Ectobiidae; genus Ectobius; species Ectobius pallidus. The sequence goes on from CAXKWD010000003.1 coordinate 83,122,589, forward strand.
AGAATTCCGAGAAGGTTAACTCCTTTGAAAATTTTGAAAAATGCGCCCAGAATTCCGAGAAGGCTAACCCCTTTGAAAATTTCGAAAAATGCGCCCAGAATTCCGAGAAGGCTAACCCCTTTGAAATTTCGAAAATGCGCCCAGAAAACCGAGAAGGCTAACACCTTCGAAAATTTCGAAAAATGCGCCCAGAATTCCGAGAAGGCTAACCCCTTTGAAAATTATGAAAAATGCGCCCAGAATCCTAAGAGAGCTAACCCCTTTGAAAATTTCGAAAAATGCGCCCAGAATTCCGAGAAGGCTAACCCCTTTGAAAATTTCGAAAAATGCGCCCAGAATTCCGAGAAGGCTAAGCCCTTTGTAAACGTCGAAAAATGCGCCCAGAATTCCGAGAAGGCTATCCCCTTTGAAAATTTCCAAAATGCACCCAGAATTCCGAGAAGGCTAACCCCTTTGAAATTTCGAAAATGCGCCCAGAATTCCGAGAAGGCTAACACCTTTGAAAATTTCGAAAAATGCGCCCAGAATTCCGAGAAGGCTAACCCCTTTGAAAATTTCGAAAAATGCGCCCAGAATCCTAAGAAGGCTAACCCCTTTGAAAATTTCGAAAAATGCGCCCAGAATTCCGAGAAGGCTAACCCCTTTGAAAATTTCGAAAAATGCGCCCAGAATTCCGAGAAGGCTAACCCCTTTGAAAATTTCGAAAAATGCCCTCAGAATTCAGAGAAGGCTAACCCCTTTGAAATTTCGAAAAATGCGCCCAGAATTCCGAGAAGGCTATCCCCTTTGAAAATTTCGAAAAATGCGCCCAGAATTCCGAGGCTATCCCCTTTGAAAATTTCGAAAAATGCGCCCAGAGTTCCGAGAAGGCTAACCCCTTTGAAAATTTCGAAAAATGCGCCCTGAATTCCGAGAAGGCTAACCCCTTTGAAAATTTCGAAAAATGGGCAAGAAATCCGAGAAGGTAACCCCTTTGAAAATTTCGAAAAATGCGCCCAGAACTCCGAGAAGGCTAACCCCTTTGAAAATTTCGAAAAATGCTCCCAGAATTCCGAGATGGCTAACCCCTTTGAAAATTTCGAAAAATGCGCCCAGAGTTCCGAGAAGGCTAACCCCTCTGAAAATTTCGAAAAATGCGCCCAGAATTCTGAGAAGGCTAACCCCTTTGAAAATTTCGAAAAATGCGCCCAGAATACCGAGAAGGCTAACCCCTTTGAAAATTTCGAAGAATGCGCCCAGAATTCCGAGAAGGCTTTACCCCTTTGAAAATTTCGAAAAATGCGCCCAGAGTTCCGAGAAGGCTAACCCCTCTGAAAATTTCGAAAAATGCGCCCAGAATTCCGAGAAGGCTAACCAATTTGAAAATTTCGAAAAAGGGCCCAGGATTCCGAGAAGGCTAACCCCTTTGAAAATTTCGAAAAATGTGACCAGAGTTCCGAGAAGGCTAACCCCTCTGAAAATTTCGAAAAATGCGCCCAGAATTCCGAGAAGGTTAACCTCTTCGAAAATTTTGAAAAATGCGCCCAGAATTCCGAGAAGGCTGACCCCTTTGAAAATTTCGAAAAATGCGCCCAGAATTCCGAGAAGGCTAACCCCTTTGAAAATTTCGAAAAATGCGCCCAGAATTCCGAGAAGGCTAACCCCTTTGAAAATTATGAAAAATGCGCCCAGAATCCTAAGAAGGCTAACCCCTTTGAAAATTTCGAAAAATGCGCCCAGAATTCCGAGAAGGCTAACTCCTTTGAAAATTTCGAAAAATGCGCCCAGAATTCCGAGAAGGCTAACCCTTTTGAAAATTTCGAAAAATGCGCATAGAATTCCGAGAAGGCTAACCCCTTTGAAAATTTCGAAAAATGCGCCCAGAATTCCAATAAGGCTAACCCCTTTGAAAATTTCGAAAAATGCGCCCAGAATTCCAAGAAGGCTAACCCCTTTGAAAATTTCGAAAAATGCGCCCAGAATTCCGAGAAGGCTAACCCCTTTGAAAAATGCGCCCAGAAATCCGAGAAGGCTAACCCCTTTGAAAATTTCGAAAAATGCGCCCAGAACTCCGAGAAGGCTAACCCCTTTGAAAATTTCGAAAAATGCTCCCAGAATTCCGAGATGGCTAACCCCTTTGAAAATTTCGAAAAATGCGCCCAGAGTTCCGAGAAGGCTAACCCCTCTGAAAATTTCGAAAAATGCACCCAGAATTCCGAGAAGGCTAACCCCTCTGAAAATTTCGAAAAATGCGCCCAGAATTCCGAGAAGGTTAACTCCTTTGAAATTTTTGAAAAATGCGCCCAGAATTCCGAGAAGGCTAACCCATTTGAAAATTTCGAAAAATGCGCCCAGAATTCCGAGAAGGCTAACCCATTTGAAATTTCGAAAATGCGCCCAGAAAACCGAGAAGGCTAACACCTTCGAAAATTTCGAAAAATGCGCCCAGAATTCCGAGAAGGCTAACCCCTCTGAAAATTTCGAAAAATGCACCCAGAATTCCGAGAAGGCTAACCCCTCTGAAAATTTCGAAAAATGCGCCCAGAATTCCGAGAAGGTTAACTCCTTTGAAATTTTTGAAAAATGCGCCCAGAATTCCGAGAAGGCTAACCCCTTTGAAAATTTCGAAAAATGCGCCCAGAATTCCGAGAAGGCTAACCCCTTTGAAATTTCGAAAATGCGCCCAGAAAACCGAGAAGGCTAACACCTTCGAAAATTTCGAAAAATGCGCCCAGAATTCCGAGAAGGCTAACCCCTTTGAAAATTATGAAAAATGCGCCCAGAATCCTAAGAAGGCTAACCCCTTTGAAAATTTCGAAAAATGCTCCCAGAATTCCGAGATGGCTAACCCCTTTGAAAATTTCGAAAAATGCGCCCAGAGTTCCGAGAAGGCTAACCCCTCTGAAAATTTCGAAAAATGCACCCAGAATTCCGAGAAGGCTAACCCCTCTGAAAATTTCGAAAAATGCGCCCAGAATTCCGAGAAGGTTAACTCCTTTGAAATTTTTGAAAAATGCGCCCAGAATTCCGAGAAGGCTAACCCCTTTGAAAATTTCGAAAAATGCGCCCAGAATTCCGAGAAGGCTAACCCCTTTGAAATTTCGAAAATGCGCCCAGAAAACCGAGAAGGCTAACACCTTCGAAAATTTCGAAAAATGCGCCCAGAATTCCGAGAAGGCTAACCCCTTTGAAAATTATGAAAAATGCGCTCAGAATCCTAAGAAGGCTAACCCCTTTGAAAATTTCGAAAAATGCGCCCAGAATTCCGAGAAGGCTAACCCCTTTGAAAATTTCGAAAAATGCGCCCAGAATTCCGAGAAGGCTAAGCCCTTTGTAAACTTCGAAAAATGCGCCCAGAATTCCGAGCAGGCTAACACCTTTTATAATTTCGAAAAATGCGCCCAGAATTCCGAGAAGGCTAACCCCTTTGAAAATTTCGAAAAATGCGCCCAGAATTCCGAGAAGGCTAACCCCTTTGAAAATTTCGAAAAATGCGCCCAGAATTCCGAGAAGGCTAACCCCTTTGAAAATTTCGAAAAATGCGCCCAGAATTCCGAGAAAGCTAACCCCTTTGAAAATTTCGAAAAATGCGCCCAGAGTTCCGAGAAGGCTAACCCCTTTGAAAATTACGAAAAATGCGCCCAGAATTCCGAGAAGGCTAACCCCTTTGAAAATTTCGAAAAATGGGCCAGAAATCCGAGAAGGCTAACCCCTTTGAAAATTTCGAAAAATGCGCCCAGAACTCCGAGAAGGCTATCCCCTTTGAAAATTTCGAAAAATGCTCCCAGAATTCCGAGATGGCTAACCCCTTTGAAAATTTCGAAAAATGCGCCCAGAATTCCGAGAAGGCTAACCCCTTTGAATATTTCGAAAAATGTGCCCAGAGTTCCGAGAAGGCTAACCCCTCTGAAAATTTCGAAAATGCGCCCAAAATTCCGAGAAGGCTAACCCCTTTGAAAATTTCGAAAAATGCGCCCAGAATTCCGAGAAGGCTAACCCCTTTGAAAATTTCGAAAAATGTGCCCAGAGTTCCGAGAAGGCTATCCCCTTTGAAATTTCGAAAATGCGCCCAGAATTCCGAGAAGGCTAACACCTTTGAAAATTTCGAAAAATGAGCCCAGAATTCCGAGAAGGCTAACCCCTTTGAAAATTATGAAAAATGCGCCCAGAATTCCGAGAAGGATAACCCCTTTGAAAATTATGAAAAATGCGCCCAGAATTCCGAGAAGGCTAACCCCTTTGAGAATTTCGAAAAATGCGCCCAGAATTCCGGGAAGGCTAACCCCTTTTAAAAAATCGAAAAATGCGCCCAGAATTCGGAGAAGGCTAACCCCTTTGAAAATTTCGAAAAATGCGCATAGAATTCCGAGAAGGCTAACCCCTTTGAAAATTTCGAAAAATGCGCCCAGAATTCCGAGAAGGCTAACCCCTTTGAAAAAATCGAAAAATGCGCCCAGAATTCGGAGAAGGCTAACCCCTTGGAAAAATTCGAAAAATGCGCCCAGAATTCCGAGAAGGCTAACCCCTTTGAAAATTTAGAAAAATGCGCCCAGAATTCCGAGAAGGCTAAGCCCTTTGAAAATTTCGAAAAATGCGCCCAGAATTCCGAGAAGGCAAACCCCTTTGAAAATTTCGAAAAATGCGCCCAGAATTCCGAGAAGGCTAACCCATTTGAAAATTTCGAAAAATGGGCCAGAAATCCGAGAAGGCTAACCCCTTTGAAAATTTCGAAAAATGCGCCCAGAACTCCGAGAAGGCTAACCCCTTTGAAAATTTCGAAAAATGCTCCCAGAATTCCGAGATGGCTAACCCCTTTGAAAATTTCGAAAAATGCGCCCAGAATTCCGAGAAGGCTAACCCCTTTGAAAATTTCGAAAAATGTGCCCAGAGTTCCGAGAAGGCTAACCCCTCTGAAAATTTCGAAAATGCGCCCGGAATTCCGAGAAGGCTAACCCCTTTGAAAATTTCGAAAAATGCGCCCAGAATTCCGAGAAGGCTAATCCCTTTGAAAATTTCGAAAAATGAGCCCAGAGTTCCGAGAAGGCTAACCCCTCTGAAAATTTCGAAAAATGCGCCCAGAATTCCGAGAAGGCTAACCCCTCTGAAAATTTCGAAAAATGCGCCCAGAATTCCGAGAAGGTTAACTCCTTTGAAAATTTTGAAAAATGCGCCCAGAATTCCGAGAAGGCTAACCCCTTTGAAAATTTCGAAAAATGCGCCCAGAATTCCGAGAAGGCTAACCCCTTTGAAATTTCGAAAATGCGCCCAGAAAACCGAGAAGGCTAACACCTTCGAAAATTTCGAAAAATGCGCCCAGAATTCCGAGAAGGCTAACCCCTTTGAAAATTATGAAAAATGCGCCCAGAATCCTAAGAAGGCTAACCCCTTTGAAAATTTCGAAAAATGCGCCCAGAATTCCGAGAAGGCTAACCCCTTTGAAAATTTCGAAAAATGCGCCCAGAATTCCGAGAAGGCTAAGCCCTTTGTAAACGTCGAAAAATGCGCCCAGAATTCCGAGAAGGCTATCCCCTTTGAAAATTTCCAAAATGCACCCAGAATTCCGAGAAGGCTAACCCCTTTGAAATTTCGAAAATGCGCCCAGAATTCCGAGAAGGCTAACACCTTTGAAAATTTCGAAAAATGCGCCCAGAATTCCGAGAAGGCTAACCCCTTTGAAAATTTCGAAAAATGCGCCCAGAATCCTAAGAAGGCTAACCCCTTTGAAAATTTCGAAAAATGCGCCCAGAATTCCGAGAAGGCTAACCCCTTTGAAAATTTCGAAAAATGCGCCCAGAATTCCGAGAAGGCTAACCCCTTTGAAAATTTCGAAAAATGCCCTCAGAATTCAGAGAAGGCTAACCCCTTTGAAATTTCGAAAAATGCGCCCAGAATTCCGAGAAGGCTATCCCCTTTGAAAATTTCGAAAAATGCGCCCAGAATTCCGAGGCTATCCCCTTTGAAAATTTCGAAAAATGCGCCCAGAGTTCCGAGAAGGCTAACCCCTTTGAAAATTTCGAAAAATGCGCCCTGAATTCCGAGAAGGCTAACCCCTTTGAAAATTTCGAAAAATGGGCAAGAAATCCGAGAAGGTAACCCCTTTGAAAATTTCGAAAAATGCGCCCAGAACTCCGAGAAGGCTAACCCCTTTGAAAATTTCGAAAAATGCTCCCAGAATTCCGAGATGGCTAACCCCTTTGAAAATTTCGAAAAATGCGCCCAGAGTTCCGAGAAGGCTAACCCCTCTGAAAATTTCGAAAAATGCGCCCAGAATTCTGAGAAGGCTAACCCCTTTGAAAATTTCGAAAAATGCGCCCAGAATACCGAGAAGGCTAACCCCTTTGAAAATTTCGAAGAATGCGCCCAGAATTCCGAGAAGGCTTTACCCCTTTGAAAATTTCGAAAAATGCGCCCAGAGTTCCGAGAAGGCTAACCCCTCTGAAAATTTCGAAAAATGCGCCCAGAATTCCGAGAAGGCTAACCAATTTGAAAATTTCGAAAAAGGGCCCAGGATTCCGAGAAGGCTAACCCCTTTGAAAATTTCGAAAAATGTGACCAGAGTTCCGAGAAGGCTAACCCCTCTGAAAATTTCGAAAAATGCGCCCAGAATTCCGAGAAGGTTAACCTCTTCGAAAATTTTGAAAAATGCGCCCAGAATTCCGAGAAGGCTGACCCCTTTGAAAATTTCGAAAAATGCGCCCAGAATTCCGAGAAGGCTAACCCCTTTGAAAATTTCGAAAAATGCGCCCAGAATTCCGAGAAGGCTAACCCCTTTGAAAATTATGAAAAATGCGCCCAGAATCCTAAGAAGGCTAACCCCTTTGAAAATTTCGAAAAATGCGCCCAGAATTCCGAGAAGGCTAACTCCTTTGAAAATTTCGAAAAATGCGCCCAGAATTCCGAGAAGGCTAACCCTTTTGAAAATTTCGAAAAATGCGCATAGAATTCCGAGAAGGCTAACCCCTTTGAAAATTTCGAAAAATGCGCCCAGAATTCCAATAAGGCTAACCCCTTTGAAAATTTCGAAAAATGCGCCCAGAATTCCAAGAAGGCTAACCCCTTTGAAAATTTCGAAAAATGCGCCCAGAATTCCGAGAAGGCTAACCCCTTTGAAAAATGCGCCCAGAAATCCGAGAAGGCTAACCCCTTTGAAAATTTCGAAAAATGCGCCCAGAACTCCGAGAAGGCTAACCCCTTTGAAAATTTCGAAAAATGCTCCCAGAATTCCGAGATGGCTAACCCCTTTGAAAATTTCGAAAAATGCGCCCAGAGTTCCGAGAAGGCTAACCCCTCTGAAAATTTCGAAAAATGCACCCAGAATTCCGAGAAGGCTAACCCCTCTGAAAATTTCGAAAAATGCGCCCAGAATTCCGAGAAGGTTAACTCCTTTGAAATTTTTGAAAAATGCGCCCAGAATTCCGAGAAGGCTAACCCATTTGAAAATTTCGAAAAATGCGCCCAGAATTCCGAGAAGGCTAACCCATTTGAAATTTCGAAAATGCGCCCAGAAAACCGAGAAGGCTAACACCTTCGAAAATTTCGAAAAATGCGCCCAGAATTCCGAGAAGGCTAACCCCTCTGAAAATTTCGAAAAATGCACCCAGAATTCCGAGAAGGCTAACCCCTCTGAAAATTTCGAAAAATGCGCCCAGAATTCCGAGAAGGTTAACTCCTTTGAAATTTTTGAAAAATGCGCCCAGAATTCCGAGAAGGCTAACCCCTTTGAAAATTTCGAAAAATGCGCCCAGAATTCCGAGAAGGCTAACCCCTTTGAAATTTCGAAAATGCGCCCAGAAAACCGAGAAGGCTAACACCTTCGAAAATTTCGAAAAATGCGCCCAGAATTCCGAGAAGGCTAACCCCTTTGAAAATTATGAAAAATGCGCCCAGAATCCTAAGAAGGCTAACCCCTTTGAAAATTTCGAAAAATGCTCCCAGAATTCCGAGATGGCTAACCCCTTTGAAAATTTCGAAAAATGCGCCCAGAGTTCCGAGAAGGCTAACCCCTCTGAAAATTTCGAAAAATGCACCCAGAATTCCGAGAAGGCTAACCCCTCTGAAAATTTCGAAAAATGCGCCCAGAATTCCGAGAAGGTTAACTCCTTTGAAATTTTTGAAAAATGCGCCCAGAATTCCGAGAAGGCTAACCCCTTTGAAAATTTCGAAAAATGCGCCCAGAATTCCGAGAAGGCTAACCCCTTTGAAATTTCGAAAATGCGCCCAGAAAACCGAGAAGGCTAACACCTTCGAAAATTTCGAAAAATGCGCCCAGAATTCCGAGAAGGCTAACCCCTTTGAAAATTATGAAAAATGCGCTCAGAATCCTAAGAAGGCTAACCCCTTTGAAAATTTCGAAAAATGCGCCCAGAATTCCGAGAAGGCTAACCCCTTTGAAAATTTCGAAAAATGCGCCCAGAATTCCGAGAAGGCTAAGCCCTTTGTAAACTTCGAAAAATGCGCCCAGAATTCCGAGCAGGCTAACACCTTTTATAATTTCGAAAAATGCGCCCAGAATTCCGAGAAGGCTAACCCCTTTGAAAATTTCGAAAAATGCGCCCAGAATTCCGAGAAGGCTAACCCCTTTGAAAATTTCGAAAAATGCGCCCAGAATTCCGAGAAGGCTAACCCCTTTGAAAATTTCGAAAAATGCGCCCAGAATTCCGAGAAAGCTAACCCCTTTGAAAATTTCGAAAAATGCGCCCAGAGTTCCGAGAAGGCTAACCCCTTTGAAAATTACGAAAAATGCGCCCAGAATTCCGAGAAGGCTAACCCCTTTGAAAATTTCGAAAAATGGGCCAGAAATCCGAGAAGGCTAACCCCTTTGAAAATTTCGAAAAATGCGCCCAGAACTCCGAGAAGGCTATCCCCTTTGAAAATTTCGAAAAATGCTCCCAGAATTCCGAGATGGCTAACCCCTTTGAAAATTTCGAAAAATGCGCCCAGAATTCCGAGAAGGCTAACCCCTTTGAATATTTCGAAAAATGTGCCCAGAGTTCCGAGAAGGCTAACCCCTCTGAAAATTTCGAAAATGCGCCCAAAATTCCGAGAAGGCTAACCCCTTTGAAAATTTCGAAAAATGCGCCCAGAATTCCGAGAAGGCTAACCCCTTTGAAAATTTCGAAAAATGTGCCCAGAGTTCCGAGAAGGCTATCCCCTTTGAAATTTCGAAAATGCGCCCAGAATTCCGAGAAGGCTAACACCTTTGAAAATTTCGAAAAATGAGCCCAGAATTCCGAGAAGGCTAACCCCTTTGAAAATTATGAAAAATGCGCCCAGAATTCCGAGAAGGATAACCCCTTTGAAAATTATGAAAAATGCGCCCAGAATTCCGAGAAGGCTAACCCCTTTGAGAATTTCGAAAAATGCGCCCAGAATTCCGGGAAGGCTAACCCCTTTTAAAAAATCGAAAAATGCGCCCAGAATTCGGAGAAGGCTAACCCCTTTGAAAATTTCGAAAAATGCGCATAGAATTCCGAGAAGGCTAACCCCTTTGAAAATTTCGAAAAATGCGCCCAGAATTCCGAGAAGGCTAACCCCTTTGAAAAAATCGAAAAATGCGCCCAGAATTCGGAGAAGGCTAACCCCTTGGAAAAATTCGAAAAATGCGCCCAGAATTCCGAGAAGGCTAACCCCTTTGAAAATTTAGAAAAATGCGCCCAGAATTCCGAGAAGGCTAAGCCCTTTGAAAATTTCGAAAAATGCGCCCAGAATTCCGAGAAGGCAAACCCCTTTGAAAATTTCGAAAAATGCGCCCAGAATTCCGAGAAGGCTAACCCATTTGAAAATTTCGAAAAATGGGCCAGAAATCCGAGAAGGCTAACCCCTTTGAAAATTTCGAAAAATGCGCCCAGAACTCCGAGAAGGCTAACCCCTTTGAAAATTTCGAAAAATGCTCCCAGAATTCCGAGATGGCTAACCCCTTTGAAAATTTCGAAAAATGCGCCCAGAATTCCGAGAAGGCTAACCCCTTTGAAAATTTCGAAAAATGTGCCCAGAGTTCCGAGAAGGCTAACCCCTCTGAAAATTTCGAAAATGCGCCCGGAATTCCGAGAAGGCTAACCCCTTTGAAAATTTCGAAAAATGCGCCCAGAATTCCGAGAAGGCTAATCCCTTTGAAAATTTCGAAAAATGTGCCCAGAGTTCCGAGAAGGCTAACCCCTCTGAAAATTTCGAAAATGCGCCCAGAATTCCGAGAAGGCTAACCCCTTTGAAAATTTCGAAAAATGCGCCCAGAATTCCGAGAAGGCTAACCCCTTTGAAAATTTCGAAAAATGCGCCCAGAATTCGGAGAAGGCTAACCCCTTTGAAAATTTCTAAAAATGCGCATAGAATTCCGAGAAGGCTAACCCCTTTGAAAATTTCGAAAAATGCGCCCAGAATTCCGAGAAGGCTAAAACCCCTTTGAAAAAATCTAAAAATGCGCCCAGAATTCGGAGAAGGCTAACCCCTTTGAAAAATTCGAAAAATGCGCCCAGAATTCCGAGAAGGCTAACCCCTTTGAAAATTTCGAAAAATGCGCCCAGAATTCCGAGAAGGCTAAGCCCTTTGTAAACTTCAAAAATGCGCCCCTTTGAAAATTTCGAAAAATGCGCCCAGAATTCCGAGAAGGCTAACCCCTTTGAAAATTTCGAAAAATGCGCCCAGAATTCCGAGAAGGCTAACCCCTTTGAAAATTTCGAAAAATGCGCCCAGAATTCCGAGAAGGCTATCCCCTTTGAAAATTTCGAAAAATGCCCCCAGAATTCCGAGAAGGCTAACCCCTTTCAAAATTTCGAAAAATGCTCCCAGAATTCCGAGATGGCTAACCCCTTTGAAAATTTCGAAAAATGCGCCCAGAGTTCCGAGAAGGCTAACCCCTCTGAAAATTTCGAAAATGCGCCCAGAATTCCGAGAAGGCTAACCCCTTTGAAAATTTTGAAAAATGCGCCCAGAATACCGAGAAGGCTAACCCCTTTGAAAATTTCGAAAAATGCGCCCAGAATTCCGAGAAGGCTAACCCCTTTGAAAATTTCGAAAAATGTGCCCAGAGTTCCGAGAAGGCTAACCCCTTTGAAAATTTCGAAAAATGCGCATAGAATTCCGAGAAGGCTAAACCCTTTGAAAATTTCGAAAAATGCGCCCAGAGTTCCGAGAAGGCTAACCCCTCTGAAAATTTCGAAAAATGCGCCCAGAATTCCGAGAAGGTTAACCCCTTTGAAAATTTCGAAAAATGCGCCCAGAATTGCGAATAGGCTAACCCCTTTGAAAATTTCCAAAATGCACCCAGAATTCCGAGAAGGCTAACCCCTTTGAAATTTCGAAAATGCGCCCAGAATTCCGAGAAGGCTAACACCTTTGAAAATTTCGAAAAATGCGCCCAGAATTCCGAGAAGGCTAACCCCTTTGAAAATTTCGAAAAATGTGCCCAGAGTTCCGAGAAGGCTAACCCCTCTGAAAATTTCGAAAATGCGCCCAGAATTCCGAGAAGGCTAACCCCTTTGAAAATTTCGAAAAATGCGCCCAGAATTCCGAGAAGGCTAACCCCTTTGAAAATTTCGAAAAATGCGCCCAGAGTTCCGAGAAGCCTAACCCCTCTGAAAATTTCGAAAATGCGCCCAGAATTCCGAGAAGGCTAACCCCTTTGAAAATTTCGAAAAATGCGCCCAGAATTCCGAGAAGGCTAACCCCTTTGAAAATTTCGAAAAATGTGCCCAGAGTTCCGAGAAGGCTAACCCCTCTGAAAATTTCGAAAAATGCGCCCAGAATTCCGAGAAAGCTAACCCCTTTGAAAATTTTGAAAAATGCCCCCAGAATTCCGAAAAGGCTAACCCCTTTGAAAATTTCGAAAAATGCGGCCTGAATTCCGAGAAGGCTATCACCTTCGAAAATTTCGAAAAATGCGCCCAGAATTCCGAGAAGGCTAACCCCTTTGAAAATTATGAAAAATGCGCCCAGAATCCTAAGAAGGCTAACCCCTTTGAAAATTTCGAAAAATGCGCCCAGAATTCCGAGAAGGCTAACCCCTTTGAAAATTTCGAAAAATGAGCCCAGAATTCCGAGAAGGCTAACCCCTTTGAAAATTATGAAAAATGCGCCCAGAATTCCGAGAAGGATAACCCCTTTGAAAATTATGAAAAATGCGCCCAGAATTCCGAGAAGGATAACCCCTTTGAAAATTATGAAAAATGCGCCCAGAATTCCGAGAAGGCTAACCCCTTTGAGAATTTCGAAAAATGCGCCCAGAATTCCGGGAAGGCTAACCCCTTTTAAAAAATCGAAAAATGCGCCCAGAATTCGGAGAAGGCTAACCCCTTTGAAAATTTCGAAAAATGCGCATAGAATTCCGAGAAGGCTAACCCCTTTGAAAATTTCGAAAAATGCGCCCAGAATTCCGAGAAGGCTAACCCCTTTGAAAAAATCGAAAAATGCGCCCAGAATTCGGAGAAGGCTAACCCCTTGGAAAAATTCGAAAAATGCGCCCAGAATTCCGAGAAGGCTAACCCCTTTGAAAATTTAGAAAAATGCGCCCAGAATTCCGAGAAGGCTAAGCCCTTTGAAAATTTCGAAAAATGCGCCCAGAATTCCGAGAAGGCAAACCCCTTTGAAAATTTCGAAAAATGCGCCCAGAATTCCGAGAAGGCTAACCCATTTGAAAATTTCGAAAAATGGGCCAGAAATCCGAGAAGGCTAACCCCTTTGAAAATTTCGAAAAATGCGCCCAGAACTCCGAGAAGGCTAACCCCTTTGAAAATTTCGAAAAATGCTCCCAGAATTCCGAGATGGCTAACCCCTTTGAAAATTTCGAAAAATGCGCCCAGAATTCCGAGAAGGCTAACCCCTTTGAAAATTTCGAAAAATGTGCCCAGAGTTCCGAGAAGGCTAACCCCTCTGAAAATTTCGAAAATGCGCCCGGAATTCCGAGAAGGCTAACCCCTTTGAAAATTTCGAAAAATGCGCCCAGAATTCCGAGAAGGCTAATCCCTTTGAAAATTTCGAAAAATGTGCCCAGAGTTCCGAGAAGGCTAACCCCTCTGAAAATTTCGAAAATGCGCCCAGAATTCCGAGAAGGCTAACCCCTTTGAAAATTTCGAAAAATGCGCCCAGAATTCCGAGAAGGCTAACCCCTTTGAAAATTTCGAAAAATGCGCCCAGAATTCCGAGAAGGCTAACCCCTTTGAAATTTCTAAAATGCGCCCAGAATTCCGAGAAGGCTAACACCTATGAAAATTTCGAAAAATGAGCCCAGAATTCCGAGAAGGCTAACCCCTTTTAAAAAATCGAAAAATGCGCCCAGAATTCGGAGAAGGCTAACCCCTTTGAAAATTTCTAAAAATGCGCATAGAATTCCGAGAAGGCTAACCCCTTTGAAAATTTCGAAAAATGCGCCCAGAATTCCGAGAAGGCTAAAACCCCTTTGAAAAAATCTAAAAATGCGCCCAGAATTCGGAGAAGGCTAACCCCTTTGAAAAATTCGAAAAATGCGCCCAGAATTCCGAGAAGGCTAACCCCTTTGAAAATTTCGAAAAATGCGCCCAGAATTCCGAGAAGGCTAAGCCCTTTGTAAACTTCAAAAATGCGCCCAGAATTCCGAGAAGGCTAACCCCTTTGAAAATTTCGAAAAATGCGCCCAGAATTCCGAGAAGGCTAACCCCTTTGAAAATTTCGAAAAATGCGCCCAGAATTCCGAGAAGGCTAACCCCTTTCAAAATTTCGAAAAATGCTCCCAGAATTCCGAGATGGCTAACCCCTTTGAAAATTTCGAAAAATGCGCCCAGAGTTCCGAGAAGGCTAACCCCTCTGAAAATTTCGAAAATGCGCCCAGAATTCCGAGAAGGCTAACCCCTTTGAAAATTTTGAAAAATGCGCCCAGAATACCGAGAAGGCTAACCCCTTTGAAAATTTCGAAAAATGCGCCCAGAATTCCGAGAAGGCTAACCCCTTTGAAAATTTCGAAAAATGTGCCCAGAGTTCCGAGAAGGCTAACCCCTTTGAAAATTTCGAAAAATGCGCATAGAATTCCGAGAAGGCTAAACCCTTTGAAAATTTCGAAAAATGCGCCCAGAGTTCCGAGAAGGCTAACCCCTCTGAAAATTTCGAAAAATGCGCCCAGAATTCCGAGAAGGTTAACCCCTTTGAAAATTTCGAAAAATGCGCCCAGAATTGCGAATAGGCTAACCCCTTTGAAAATTTCCAAAATGCACCCAGAATTCCGAGAAGGCTAACCCCTTTGAAATTTCGAAAATGCGCCCAGAATTCCGAGAAGGCTAACACCTTTGAAAATTTCGAAAAATGCGCCCAGAATTCCGAGAAGGCTAACCCCTTTGAAAATTTCGAAAAATGCGCCCAGAGTTCCGAGAAGCCTAACCCCTCTGAAAATTTCGAAAATGCGCCCAGAATTCCGAGAAGGCTAACCCCTTTGAAAATTTCGAAAAATGCGCCCAGAATTCCGAGAAGGCTAACCCCTTTGAAAATTTCGAAAAATGTGCCCAGAGTTCCGAGAAGGCTAACCCCTCTGAAAATTTCGAAAAATGCGCCCAGAATTCCGAGAAAGCTAACCCCTTTGAAAATTTTGAAAAATGCCCCCAGAATTCCGAAAAGGCTAACCCCTTTGAAAATTTCGAAAAATGCGGCCTGAATTCCGAGAAGGCTATCACCTTCGAAAATTTCGAAAAATGCGCCCAGAATTCCGAGAAGGCTAACCCCTTTGAAAATTATGAAAAATGCGCCCAGAATCCTAAGAAGGCTAACCCCTTTGAAAATTTCGAAAAATGCGCCCAGAATTCCGAGAAGGCTAACCCCTTTGAAAATTTCGAAAAATGCGCCCAGAATTCCTAGAAGGCTAAGCCCTTTGTAAACTTCGAAAAATGCGCCCAGAATTCCGAGAAGGCTAACACCTTTTAAAATTTCGAAAAATGCGCCCAGAATTCCGAGAAGGCTAACCCCTTTGAAAATTTCGAAAAATGTGCCCAGAGTTCCGAGAAGGCTAACCCCTCTGAAAATTTCGAAAAATGCGCCCAGAATTCCGAGAAGGTTAACCCCTTCGAAAATTTTGAAAAATGCGCCCAGAATTCCGAGATGGCTGACCCCTTTGAAAATTTCGAAAAATGCGCCCAGAATTCCGAGAAGGCTAACCCCTTTGAAAATTTCGAAAAATGCGCCCAGAATTCCGAGAAGGCTAACCCCTTTGAAAATTATGAAAAATGCGCCCAGAATCCTAAGAAGGCTAACCCCTTTGAAAATTTCGAAAAATGCGCCCAGAATTCCGAGAAGGCTAACCCCTTTGAAAATTTCGAAAAATGCGCCCAGAATTCCGAGAAGGCTAAGCCCTTTGTAAACTTCGAAAAATGCGCCCAGAATTCCGAGAAGGCTAACACCTTTTAAAATTTCGAAAAATGCGCCCAGAATTCCGAGAAGGCTAACCCCTTTGAAAATTTCGAAAAATGTGCCCAGAGTTCCGAGAAGGCTAACCCCTCTGAAAATTTCGAAAAATGCGCCCAGAATTCCGAGAAGGTTAACCCCTTCGAAAATTTTGAAAAATGCGCCCAGAATTCCGAGAAGGCTGACCCCTTTGAAAATTTCGAAAAATGCGCCCAGAATTCCGAGAAGGCTAACCCCTTTGAAAATTTCGAAAAATGCGCCCAGAATTCCGAGAAGGCTAACCCCTTTGAAAATTATGAAAAATGCGCCCAGAATCCTAAGAAGGCTAACCCCTTTGAAAATTTCGAAAAATGCGCCCAGAATTCCGAGAAGGCTAACTCCTTTGAAAATTTCGAAAAATGCGCCCAGAATTCCGAGAAGGCTAATCCCTTTGAAAATTTCGAAAAATGCGCATAGAATTCCGAGAAGGCTAACCCCTTTGAAAATTTCGAAAAATGCGCCCAGAAATCCGAGAAGGCTAACCCCTATGAAAATTTCGAAAAATGCGCCCAGAACTCCGAGAAGGCTAACCCCTTTGAAAATTTCGAAAAATGCTCCCAGAATTCCGAGATGGCTAACCCCTTTGAAAATTTCGAAAAATGCGCCCAGAGTTCCGAGAAGGCTAACCCCTCTGAAAATTTCGAAAAATGCGCCCAGAATTCCGAGAAGGTTAACTCCTTTGAAAATTTTGAAAAATGCGCCCAGAATTCCGAGAAGGCTAACCCCTTTGAAAATTTCGAAAAATGCGCCCAGAAATCCGAGAAGGCTAACCCCTTTGAAATTTCGAAAATGCGCCCAGAAAACCGAGAAGGCTAACACCTTCGAAAATTTCGAAAAATGCGCCCAGAATTCCGAGAAGGCTAACCCCTTTGAAAATTATGAAAAATGCGCCCAGAATCCTAAGAAGGCTAACCCCTTTGAAAATTTCGAAAAATGCGCCCAGAATTCCGAGAAGGCTAACCCCTTTGAAAATTTCGAAAAATGCGCCCAGAATTCCGAGAAGGCTAAGCCCTTTGTAAACGTCGAAAAATGCGCCCAGAATTCCGAGAAGGCTAACACGTTTTAAAATTTCGAAAAATGCGCCCAGAATTCCGAGAAGGCTATCCCCTTTGAAAATTTCCAAAATGCACCCAGAATTCCGAGAAGGCTAACCCCTTTGAAATTTCGAAAATGCGCCCAGAATTCCGAGAAGGCTAACACCTTTGAAAATTTCGAAAAATGCGCCCAGAATTCCGAGAAGGCTAACCCCTTTGAAAATTTCGAAAAATGCGCCCAGAATCCTAAGAAGGCTAACCCCTTTGAAAATTTCGAAAAATGCGCCCAGAATTCCGAGAAGGCTAACCCCTTTGAAAATTTCGAAAAATGCGCCCAGAATTCCGAGAAGGCTAACCCCTTTGAAAATTTCGAAAAATGCCCTCAGAATTCAGAGAAGGCTAACCCCTTTGAAATTTCGAAAAATGCGCCCAGAATTCCGAGAAGGCTATCCCCTTTGAAAATTTCGAAAAATGCGCCCAGAATTCCGAGGCTATCCCCTTTGAAAATTTCGAAAAATGCGCCCAGAGTTCCGAGAAGGCTAACCCCTTTGAAAATTTCGAAAAATGCGCCCTGAATTCCGAGAAGGCTAACCCCTTTGAAAAATTCGAAAAGTGCGCCCAGAATTCCGAGAAGGCTAACCCCTTTGAAAATTTCGAAAAATGCGCCCAGAATTCCGAGAAGGCTAAGCCCTTTGTAAACTTCAAAAATGCGCCCAGAATTCCGAGAAGGCTAACCCCTTTGAAAATTTCGAAAAATGCGCCCAGAATTCCGAGAAGGCTAACCCCTTTGAAAATTTCGAAAAATGCGCCCAGAATTCCGAGAAGGCTAACCCCTTTGAAAATTTCGAAAAATGCGCCCAGAATTCCGAGAAGGCTATCCCCTTTGAAAATTTCGAAAAATGCCCCCAGAATTCCGAGAAGGCTAACCCCTTTCAAAATTTCGAAAAATGCTCCCAGAAATCCGAGATGGCTAACCCCTTTGAAAATTTCGAAAAATGCGCCCAGAGTTTTGAGAAGGCTAACCCCTCTGAAAATTTCGAAAATGCGTCCAGAATTCCGAGAAGGCTAACCCCTTTGAAAATTTTGAAAAATGCGCCCAGAATACCGAGAAGGCTAACCCCTTTGAAAATTTCGAAAAATGCGCCCAGAATTCCGAGAAGGCTAACCCCTTTGAAAATTTCGAAAAATGTGCCCAGAGTTCCGAGAAGGCTAACCCCTTTGAAAATTTCGAAAAATGCGCATAGAATTCCGAGAAAGCTAAACCCTTTGAAAATTTCGAAAAATGCGCCCAGAGTTCCGAGAAGGCTAACCCCTCTGAAAATTTCGAAAAATGCGCCCAGAATTCCGAGAAGGTTAACCCCTTCGAAAATTTTGAAAAATGCGCCCAGAATTCCGAGAAGGCTGACCCCTTTGAAAATTTCGAAAAATGCGCCCAGAATTCCGAGAAGGCTAACCCCTTTGAAAATTTCGAAAAATGCGCCCAGAACTCCGAGAAGGCTAACCCCTTTGAAAATTTCGAAAAATGCGCCCAGAATTCCCAGAAGGCTAACCCCTTTGAAAATTTCGAAAAATGCGCCCAGAATCCTAAGAAGGCTAACCCCTTTGAAAATTTCGAAAAATGCGCCCAGAATTCCGAGAAGGCTAACCCCTTTGAAAATTTCGAAAAATGGGCCAGAAATCCGAGAAGGCTAACCCCTTTGAAAATTTCGAAAAATGCGCCCAGAACTCCGAGAAGGCTAACCCCTTTGAAAATTTCGAAAAATGCTCCCAGAATTCCGAGATGGCTAACCCCTTTGAAAATTTCGAAAAATGCGCCCAGAATTCCGAGAAGGCTAACCCCTTTGAAAATTTCGAAAAATGTGCCCAGAGTTCCGAGAAGGCTAACCCCTCTGAAAATTTCGAAAATGCGCCCAGAATTCCGAGAAGGCTAACCCCTTTGAAAATTTCGAAAAATGCGCCCAGAATTCAGAGAAGGCTAACCCCTTTGAAAATTTCGAAAAATGCGCCCAGAGTTCCGAGAAGGCTAACCCCTCTGAAAATTTCGAAAATGCGCCCAGAATCCTAAGAAGGCTAACCCCTTTGAAAATTTCGAAAAATGCGCCCAGAATTCCGAGAAGGCTAACTCCTTTGAAAATTTCGAAAAATGCGCCCAGAATTCCGAGAAGGCTTACCCCTTTGAAAATTTCGAAAAATGCGCATAGAATTCCGAGAAGGCTAACCCCTTTGAAAATTTCGAAAAATGCGCCCAGAACTCCGAGAAGGCTAACCCCTTTGAAAATTTCGAAAAATGCTCCCAGAATTCCGAGATGGCTAACCCTTTTGAAAATTTCGAAAAATGCCCCCAGAGTTCCGAGAAGGCTAACCCCTCTGAAAATTTCGAAAAATGCACCCAGAATTCCGAGAAGGCTAACCCCTCTGAAAATTTCGAAAAATGCGCCCAGAATTCCGAGAAGGTTAACTCCTTTGAAATTTTTGAAAAATGCGCCCAGAATTCCGAGAAGGCTAACCCCTTTGAAAATTTCGAAAAATGCGCCAAGAATTCCGAGAAGGCCCCTTTGAAATTTCGAAAATGCGCCCAGAAAACCGAGAAGGCTAACACCTTCGAAAATTTCATAAAATGCGCCCAGAATTCCGAGAATGCTAACCCCTTTGAAAATTATGAAAAATGCGCCCAGAATCCTAAGAAGGCTAACCCCTTTGAAAATTTCGAAAAATGCGCCCAGAATTCCGAGAAGGCTAACCCCTTTGAAAATTACGAAAAATGGGCCAGAAATCCGAGAAGGCTAACCCCTTTGAAAATTTCGAAAAATGCGCCCAGAACTCCGAGAAGGCTAACCCCTTTGAAAATTTCGAAAAATGCTCCCAGAATTCCGAGATGGCTAACCCCTTTGAAAATTTCGAAAAATGCGCCCAGAATTCCGAGAAGGCTAACCCCTTTGAAAATTTCGAAAAATGTGCCCAGAGTTCCGAGAAGGCTAACCCCTCTGAAAATTTCGAAAATGCGCCCAGAATTCCGAGAAGGCTAACCCCTTTGAAAATTTCGAAAAATGCGCCCAGAATTCAGAGAAGGCTAACCCCTTTGAAAATTTCGAAAAATGCGCCCAGAGTTCCGAGAAGGCTAACCCCTCTGAAAATTTCGAAAATGCGCCCAGAATTCCGAGAAGGCTAACCCCTTTGAAAATTTCGAAAAATGCGCCCAGAGTTCCGAGAAGGCTAACCCCTCTGAAAATTTCGAAAATGCGCCCAGAATTCCGAGAAGGCTAACCCCTTTGAAAATTTCGAAAAATGCGCCCAGAATTCCGAGAAGGCTATCCCCTTTGAAATTTCGAAAATGCGCCCAGAATTCCGAGAAGGCTAACACCTTTGAAAATTTCGAAAAATGAGCCCAGAATTCCGAGAAGGCTAACCCCTTTGAAAATTATGAAAAATGCGCCCAGAATTCCGAGAAGGATAACCCCTTTGAAAATTATGAAAAATGCGCCCAGAATTCCGAGAAGGCTAACCCCTTTGAAAATTTCGAAAAATGCGCCCAGAATTCCGGGAAGGCTAACCCCTTTTAAAAAATCGAAAAATGCGACCAGAATTCGGAGAAGGCTAACCCCTTTGAAAATTTCGAAAAATGCGCATAGAATTCCGAGAAGGCTAACCCCTTTGAAAATTTCGAAAAATGCGCCCAGAATTCCGAGAAGGCTAACCCCTTTGAAAAAATCGAAAAATGCGCCCAGAATTCGGAGAAGGCTAACCCCTTTGAAAAATTCGAAAAATGCGCCCAGAATTCCGAGAAGGCTAACCCCTTTGAAAATTTAGAAAAATGCGCCCAGAATTCCGAGAAGGCTAAGCCCTTTGAAAATTTCGAAAAATGCGCCCAGAATTCCGAGAAGGCTAACCCCTTTGAAAATTTCGAAAAATGCGCCCAGAATTCCGAGAAGGCTAACCCCTTTGAAAATTTCGAAAAATGCGCCCAGAACTCCGAGAAGGCTAACCCCTTTGAAAATTTCGAAAAATGCTCCCAGAATTCCCAGATGGCTAACCCCTTTGAAAATTTCGAAAAATGCGCCCAGAATTCCGAGAAGGCTAACCCCTTTGAAAATTTCGAAAAATGTGCCCAGAGTTTCGAGAAGGCTAACCCCTCTGAAAATTTCGAAAATGCGCCCGGAATTCCGAGAAGGCTAACCCCTTTGAAAATTTCGAAAAATGCGCCCAGAATTCCGAGAAGGCTAACCCCTTTGAAAATTTCGAAAAATGTGCCCAGAGTTCCGAGAAGGCTAACCCCTCTGAAAATTTCGAAAATGCGCCCAGATTTCCGAGAAGGCTAACCCCTTTGAAAATTTCGAAAAATGCGCCCAGAATTCCGAGAAGGCTAACCCCTTTGAAAATTTCGAAAAATGCGCCCAGAATTCCGAGAAGGCTAACCCCTTTGAAATTTCGAAAATGCGCCCAGAATTCCGAGAAGGCTAACACCTATGAAAATTTCGAAAAATGAGCCCAGAATTCCGAGAAAGCTAACCCCTTTTAAAAAATCGAAAAATGCGCCCAGAATTCGGAGAAGGCTAACCCCTTTGAAAATTTCGAAAAATGCGCATAGAATTCCGAGAAGGCTAACCCCTTTGAAAATTTCGAAAAATGCGCCCAGAATTCCGAGAAGGCTAACCCCTTTGAAAAAATCTAAAAATGCGCCCAGAATTCGGAGAAGGCTAACCCCTTTGAAAAATTCGAAAAATGTGCCCAGAATTCCGAGAAGGCTAACCCCTTTGAAAATTTCGAAAAATGCGCCCAGAATTCAGAGAAGGCTAAGCCCTTTGTAAACTTCAAAAATGCGCCCAGAATTCGGAGAAGGCTAACCCCTTTGAAATTTCGAAAATGCGCCCAGAATTCCGAGAAGGCTAACACCTATGAAAATTTCGAAAAATGCGCCCAGAATTCCGAGAAGGCTAACCCCTTTGAAATTTCAAAAATGCGCCCAGAATTCCGAGAAGGCTAACACCTATGAAAATTTCGAAAAATGAGCCCAGAATTCCGAGAAGGCTAACCCCTTTTAAAAAATCGAAAAATGCGCCCAGAATTCGGAGAAGGCTAACCCCTTTGAAAATTTCGAAAAATGCGCATAGAATTCCGAGAAGGCTAACCCCTTTGAAAATTTCGAAAAATGCGCCCAGAATTCCGAGAAGGCTAAGCCCTTTGTAAACTTCGAAAAATGCGCCCAGAATTCCGAGAAGGCTAACACCTTTTATAATTTCGAAAAATGCGCCCAGAATTCCGAGAAGGCTAACCCCTTTGAAAATTTCGAAAAATGCGCCCAGAATTCCGAGAAGGCTAACCCCTTTGAAAATTTCGAAAAATGCGCCCAGAATTCCGAGAAGGCTAACCCCTTTGAAAATTTCGAAAAATGCGCCCAGAATTCCGAGAAAGCTAACCCCTTTGAAAATTTCGAAAAATGCGCCCAGAGTTCCGAGAAGGCTAACCCCTTTGAAAATTACGAAAAATGCGCCCAGAATTCCGAGAAGGCTAACCCCTTTGAAAATTTCGAAAAATGGGCCAGAAATCCGAGAAGGCTAACCCCTTTGAAAATTTCGAAAAATGCGCCCAGAACTCCGAGAAGGCTAACCCCTTTGAAAATTTCGAAAAATGCTCCCAGAATTCCGAGATGGCTAACCCCTTTGAAAATTTCGAAAAATGCGCCCAGAATTCCGAGAAGGCTAACCCCTTTGAAAATTTCGAAAAATGTGCCCAGAGTTCCGAGAAGGCTAACCCCTCTGAAAATTTCGAAAATGCGCCCAGAATTCCGAGAAGGCTAACCCCTTTGAAAATTTCGAAAAATGCGCCCAGAACTCCGAGAAGGCTAACCCCTTTGAAAATTTCGAAAAATGCTCCCAGAATTCCGAGATGGCTAACCCCTTTGAAAATTTCGAAAAATGCGCCCAGAATTCCGAGAAGGCTAACCCCTTTGAAAATTTCGAAAAATGCCCTCAGAATTCAGAGAAGGCTAACCCCTTTGAAATTTCGAAAAATGCGCCCAGAATTCCGAGAAGGCTATCCCCTTTGAAAATTTCGAAAAATGCGCCCAGAATTCCGAGGCTATCCCCTTTGAAAATTTCGAAAAATGCGCCCAGAGTTCCGAGAAGGCTAACCCCTTTGAAAATTTCGAAAAATGCGCCCTGAATTCCGAGAAGGCTAACCCCTTTGAAAAATTCGAAAAGTGCGCCCAGAATTCCGAGAAGGCTAACCCCTTTGAAAATTTCGAAAAATGCGCCCAGAATTCCGAGAAGGCTAAGCCCTTTGTAAACTTCAAAAATGCGCCCAGAATTCCGAGAAGGCTAACCCCTTTGAAAATTTCGAAAAATGCGCCCAGAATTCCGAGAAGGCTAACCCCTTTGAAAATTTCGAAAAATGCGCCCAGAATTCCGAGAAGGCTAACCCCTTTGAAAATTTCGAAAAATGCGCCCAGAATTCCGAGAAGGCTATCCCCTTTGAAAATTTCGAAAAATGCCCCCAGAATTCCGAGAAGGCTAACCCCTTTCAAAATTTCGAAAAATGCTCCCAGAAATCCGAGATGGCTAACCCCTTTGAAAATTTCGAAAAATGCGCCCAGAGTTTTGAGAAGGCTAACCCCTCTGAAAATTTCGAAAATGCGTCCAGAATTCCGAGAAGGCTAACCCCTTTGAAAATTTTGAAAAATGCGCCCAGAATACCGAGAAGGCTAACCCCTTTGAAAATTTCGAAAAATGCGCCCAGAATTCCGAGAAGGCTAACCCCTTTGAAAATTTCGAAAAATGTGCCCAGAGTTCCGAGAAGGCTAACCCCTTTGAAAATTTCGAAAAATGCGCATAGAATTCCGAGAAAGCTAAACCCTTTGAAAATTTCGAAAAATGCGCCCAGAGTTCCGAGAAGGCTAACCCCTCTGAAAATTTCGAAAAATGCGCCCAGAATTCCGAGAAGGTTAACCCCTTCGAAAATTTTGAAAAATGCGCCCAGAATTCCGAGAAGGCTGACCCCTTTGAAAATTTCGAAAAATGCGCCCAGAATTCCGAGAAGGCTAACCCCTTTGAAAATTTCGAAAAATGCGCCCAGAATTCCCAGAAGGCTAACCCCTTTGAAAATTTCGAAAAATGCGCCCAGAATCCTAAGAAGGCTAACCCCTTTGAAAATTTCGAAAAATGCGCCCAGAATTCCGAGAAGGCTAACCCCTTTGAAAATTTCGAAAAATGGGCCAGAAATCCGAGAAGGCTAACCCCTTTGAAAATTTCGAAAAATGCGCCCAGAACTCCGAGAAGGCTAACCCCTTTGAAAATTTCGAAAAATGCTCCCAGAATTCCGAGATGGCTAACCCCTTTGAAAATTTCGAAAAATGCGCCCAGAATTCCGAGAAGGCTAACCCCTTTGAAAATTTCGAAAAATGTGCCCAGAGTTCCGAGAAGGCTAACCCCTCTGAAAATTTCGAAAATGCGCCCAGAATTCCGAGAAGGCTAACCCCTTTGAAAATTTCGAAAAATGCGCCCAGAATTCAGAGAAGGCTAACCCCTTTGAAAATTTCGAAAAATGCGCCCAGAGTTCCGAGAAGGCTAACCCCTCTGAAAATTTCGAAAATGCGCCCAGAATCCTAAGAAGGCTAACCCCTTTGAAAATTTCGAAAAATGCGCCCAGAATTCCGAGAAGGCTAACTCCTTTGAAAATTTCGAAAAATGCGCCCAGAATTCCGAGAAGGCTTACCCCTTTGAAAATTTCGAAAAATGCGCATAGAATTCCGAGAAGGCTAACCCCTTTGAAAATTTCGAAAAATGCGCCCAGAACTCCGAGAAGGCTAACCCCTTTGAAAATTTCGAAAAATGCTCCCAGAATTCCGAGATGGCTAACCCTTTTGAAAATTTCGAAAAATGCCCCCAGAGTTCCGAGAAGGCTAACCCCTCTGAAAATTTCGAAAAATGCACCCAGAATTCCGAGAAGGCTAACCCCTCTGAAAATTTCGAAAAATGCGCCCAGAATTCCGAGAAGGTTAACTCCTTTGAAATTTTTGAAAAATGCGCCCAGAATTCCGAGAAGGCTAACCCCTTTGAAAATTTCGAAAAATGCGCCAAGAATTCCGAGAAGGCTAACCCCTTTGAAATTTCGAAAATGCGCCCAGAAAACCGAGAAGGCTAACACCTTCGAAAATTTCATAAAATGCGCCCAGAATTCCGAGAATGCTAACCCCTCTGAAAATTTCGAAAATGCGCCCAGATTTCCGAGAAGGCTAACCCCTTTGAAAATTTCGAAAAATGCGCCCAGAATTCCGAGAAGGCTAACCCCTTTGAAAATTTCGAAAAATGCGCCCAGAATTCCGAGAAGGCTAACCCCTTTGAAATTTCGAAAATGCGCCCAGAATTCCGAGAAGGCTAACACCTATGAAAATTTCGAAAAATGAGCCCAGAATTCCGAGAAAGCTAACCCCTTTTAAAAAATCGAAAAATGCGCCCAGAATTCGGAGAAGGCTAACCCCTTTGAAAATTTCGAAAAATGCGCATAGAATTCCGAGAAGGCTAACCCCTTTGAAAATTTCGAAAAATGCGCCCAGAATTCCGAGAAGGCTAACCCCTTTGAAAAAATCTAAAAATGCGCCCAGAATTCGGAGAAGGCTAACCCCTTTGAAAAATTCGAAAAATGCGCCCAGAATTCCGAGAAGGCTAACCCCTTTGAAAATTTCGAAAAATGCGCCCAGAATTCAGAGAAGGCTAAGCCCTTTGTAAACTTCAAAAATGCGCCCAGAATTCGGAGAAGGCTAACCCCTTTGAAATTTCGAAAATGCGCCCAGAATTCCGAGAAGGCTAACACCTATGAAAATTTCGAAAAATGCGCCCAGAATTCCGAGAAGGCTAACCCCTTTGAAATTTCAAAAATGCGCCCAGAATTCCGAGAAGGCTAACACCTATGAAAATTTCGAAAAATGAGCCCAGAATTCCGAGAAGGCTAACCCCTTTTAAAAAATCGAAAAATGCGCCCAGAATTCGGAGAAGGCTAACCCCTTTGAAAATTTCGAAAAATGCGCATAGAATTCCGAGAAGGCTAACCCCTTTGAAAATTTCGAAAAATGCGCCCAGAATTCCGAGAAGGCTAAGCCCTTTGTAAACTTCGAAAAATGCGCCCAGAATTCCGAGAAGGCTAACACCTTTTATAATTTCGAAAAATGCGCCCAGAATTCCGAGAAGGCTAACCCCTTTGAAAATTTCGAAAAATGCGCCCAGAATTCCGAGAAGGCTAACCCCTTTGAAAATTTCGAAAAATGCGCCCAGAATTCCGAGAAGGCTAACCCCTTTGAAAATTTCGAAAAATGCGCCCAGAATTCCGAGAAAGCTAACCCCTTTGAAAATTTCGAAAAATGCGCCCAGAGTTCCGAGAAGGCTAACCCCTTTGAAAATTACGAAAAATGCGCCCAGAATTCCGAGAAGGCTAACCCCTTTGAAAATTTCGAAAAATGGGCCAGAAATCCGAGAAGGCTAACCCCTTTGAAAATTTCGAAAAATGCGCCCAGAACTCCGAGAAGGCTAACCCCTTTGAAAATTTCGAAAAATGCTCCCAGAATTCCGAGATGGCTAACCCCTTTGAAAATTTCGAAAAATGCGCCCAGAATTCCGAGAAGGCTAACCCCTTTGAAAATTTCGAAAAATGTGCCCAGAGTTCCGAGAAGGCTAACCCCTCTGAAAATTTCGAAAATGCGCCCAGAATTCCGAGAAGGCTAACCCCTTTGAAAATTTCGAAAAATGCGCCCAGAACTCCGAGAAGGCTAACCCCTTTGAAAATTTCGAAAAATGCTCCCAGAATTCCGAGATGGCTAACCCCTTTGAAAATTTCGAAAAATGCGCCCAGAATTCCGAGAAGGCTAACCCCTTTGAAAATTTCGAAAAATGCCCTCAGAATTCAGAGAAGGCTAACCCCTTTGAAATTTCGAAAAATGCGCCCAGAATTCCGAGAAGGCTATCCCCTTTGAAAATTTCGAAAAATGCGCCCAGAATTCCGAGGCTATCCCCTTTGAAAATTTCGAAAAATGCGCCCAGAGTTCCGAGAAGGCTAACCCCTTTGAAAATTTCGAAAAATGCGCCCTGAATTCCGAGAAGGCTAACCCCTTTGAAAAATTCGAAAAGTGCGCCCAGAATTCCGAGAAGGCTAACCCCTTTGAAAATTTCGAAAAATGCGCCCAGAATTCCGAGAAGGCTAAGCCCTTTGTAAACTTCAAAAATGCGCCCAGAATTCCGAGAAGGCTAACCCCTTTGAAAATTTCGAAAAATGCGCCCAGAATTCCGAGAAGGCTAACCCCTTTGAAAATTTCGAAAAATGCGCCCAGAATTCCGAGAAGGCTAACCCCTTTGAAAATTTCGAAAAATGCGCCCAGAATTCCGAGAAGGCTATCCCCTTTGAAAATTTCGAAAAATGCCCCCAGAATTCCGAGAAGGCTAACCCCTTTCAAAATTTCGAAAAATGCTCCCAGAAATCCGAGATGGCTAACCCCTTTGAAAATTTCGAAAAATGCGCCCAGAGTTTTGAGAAGGCTAACCCCTCTGAAAATTTCGAAAATGCGTCCAGAATTCCGAGAAGGCTAACCCCTTTGAAAATTTTGAAAAATGCGCCCAGAATACCGAGAAGGCTAACCCCTTTGAAAATTTCGAAAAATGCGCCCAGAATTCCGAGAAGGCTAACCCCTTTGAAAATTTCGAAAAATGTGCCCAGAGTTCCGAGAAGGCTAACCCCTTTGAAAATTTCGAAAAATGCGCATAGAATTCCGAGAAAGCTAAACCCTTTGAAAATTTCGAAAAATGCGCCCAGAGTTCCGAGAAGGCTAACCCCTCTGAAAATTTCGAAAAATGCGCCCAGAATTCCGAGAAGGTTAACCCCTTCGAAAATTTTGAAAAATGCGCCCAGAATTCCGAGAAGGCTGACCCCTTTGAAAATTTCGAAAAATGCGCCCAGAATTCCGAGAAGGCTAACCCCTTTGAAAATTTCGAAAAATGCGCCCAGAATTCCCAGAAGGCTAACCCCTTTGAAAATTTCGAAAAATGCGCCCAGAATCCTAAGAAGGCTAACCCCTTTGAAAATTTCGAAAAATGCGCCCAGAATTCCGAGAAGGCTAACCCCTTTGAAAATTTCGAAAAATGGGCCAGAAATCCGAGAAGGCTAACCCCTTTGAAAATTTCGAAAAATGCGCCCAGAACTCCGAGAAGGCTAACCCCTTTGAAAATTTCGAAAAATGCTCCCAGAATTCCGAGATGGCTAACCCCTTTGAAAATTTCGAAAAATGCGCCCAGAATTCCGAGAAGGCTAACCCCTTTGAAAATTTCGAAAAATGTGCCCAGAGTTCCGAGAAGGCTAACCCCTCTGAAAATTTCGAAAATGCGCCCAGAATTCCGAGAAGGCTAACCCCTTTGAAAATTTCGAAAAATGCGCCCAGAATTCAGAGAAGGCTAACCCCTTTGAAAATTTCGAAAAATGCGCCCAGAGTTCCGAGAAGGCTAACCCCTCTGAAAATTTCGAAAATGCGCCCAGAATCCTAAGAAGGCTAACCCCTTTGAAAATTTCGAAAAATGCGCCCAGAATTCCGAGAAGGCTAACTCCTTTGAAAATTTCGAAAAATGCGCCCAGAATTCCGAGAAGGCTTACCCCTTTGAAAATTTCGAAAAATGCCCCCAGAGTTCCGAGAAGGCTAACCCCTCTGAAAATTTCGAAAAATGCACCCAGAATTCCGAGAAGGCTAACCCCTCTGAAAATTTCGAAAAATGCGCCCAGAATTCCGAGAAGGTTAACTCCTTTGAAATTTTTGAAAAATGCGCCCAGAATTCCGAGAAGGCTAACCCCTTTGAAAATTTCGAAAAATGCGCCAAGAATTCCGAGAAGGCTAACCCCTTTGAAATTTCGAAAATGCGCCCAGAAAACCGAGAAGGCTAACACCTTCGAAAATTTCATAAAATGCGCCCAGAATTCCGAGAATGCTAACCCCTTTGAAAATTATGAAAAATGCGCCCAGAATCCTAAGAAGGCTAACCCCTTTGAAAATTTCGAAAAATGCGCCCAGAATTCCGAGAAGGCTAACCCCTTTGAAAATTTCGAAAAATGGGCCAGAAATCCGAGAAGGCTAACCCCTTTGAAAATTTCGAAAAATGCGCCCAGAACTCCGAGAAGGCTAACCCCTTTGAAAATTTCGAAAAATGCTCCCAGAATTCCGAGATGGCTAACCCCTTTGAAAATTTCGAAAAATGCGCCCAGAATTCCGAGAAGGCTAACCCCTTTGAAAATTTCGAAAAATGTGCCCAGAGTTCCGAGAAGGCTAACCCCTCTGAAAATTTCGAAAATGCGCCCAGAATTCCGAGAAGGCTAACCCCTTTGAAAATTTCGAAAAATGCGCCCAGAATTCAGAGAAGGCTAACCCCTTTGAAAATTTCGAAAAATGCGCCCAGAGTTCCGAGAAGGCTAACCCCTCTGAAAATTTCGAAAATGCGCCCAGAATTCCGAGAAGGCTAACCCCTTTGAAAATTTCGAAAAATGCGCCTAGAGTTCCGAGAAGGCTAACCCCTCTGAAAATTTCGAAAATGCGCCCAGAATTCCGAGAAGGCTAACCCCTTTGAAAATTTCGAAAAATGCGCCCAGAATTCCGAGAAGGCTATCCCCTTTGAAATTTCGAAAATGCGCCCAGAATTCCGAGAAGGCTAACACCTTTGAAAATTTCGAAAAATGAGCCCAGAATTCCGAGAAGGCTAACCCCTTTGAAAATTATGAAAAATGCGCCCAGAATTCCGAGAAGGATAACCCCTTTGAAAATTATGAAAAATGCGCCCAGAATTCCGAGAAGGCTAACCCCTTTGAAAATTTCGAAAAATGCGCCCAGAATTCCGGGAAGGCTAACCCCTTTTAAAAAATCGAAAAATGCGACCAGAATTCGGAGAAGGCTAACCCCTTTGAAAATTTCGAAAAATGCGCATAGAATTCCGAGAAGGCTAACCCCTTTGAAAATTTCGAAAAATGCGCCCAGAATTCCGAGAAGGCTAACCCCTTTGAAAAAATCGAAAAATGCGCCCAGAATTCGGAGAAGGCTAACCCCTTTGAAAAATTCGAAAAATGCGCCCAGAATTCCGAGAAGGCTAACCCCTTTGAAAATTTAGAAAAATGCGCCCAGAATTCCGAGAAGGCTAAGCCCTTTGAAAATTTCGAAAAATGCGCCCAGAACTCCGAGAAGGCTAACCCCTTTGAAAATTTCGAAAAATGCTCCCAGAATTCCCAGATGGCTAACCCCTTTGAAAATTTCGAAAAATGCGCCCAGAACTCCGAGAAGGCTAACCCCTTTGAAAATTTCGAAAAATGCTCCCAGAATTCCCAGATGGCTAACCCCTTTGAAAATTTCGAAAAATGCGCCCAGAATTCCGAGAAGGCTAACCCCTTTGAAAATTTCGAAAAATGTGCCCAGAGTTTCGAGAAGGCTAACCCCTCTGAAAATTTCGAAAATGCGCCCGGAATTCCGAGAAGGCTAACCCCTTTGAAAATTTCGAAAAATGCGCCCAGAATTCCGAGAAGGCTAACCCCTTTGAAAATTTCGAAAAATGTGCCCAGAGTTCCGAGAAGGCTAACCCCTCTGAAAATTTCGAAAATGCGCCCAGATTTCCGAGAAGGCTAACCCCTTTGAAAATTTCGAAAAATGCGCCCAGAATTCCGAGAAGGCTAACCCCTTTGAAAATTTCGAAAAATGCGCCCAGAATTCCGAGAAGGCTAACCCCTTTGAAATTTCGAAAATGCGCCCAGAATTCCGAGAAGGCTAACACCTATGAAAATTTCGAAAAATGAGCCCAGAATTCCGAGAAAGCTAACCCCTTTTAAAAAATCGAAAAATGCGCCCAGAATTCGGAGAAGGCTAACCCCTTTGAAAATTTCGAAAAATGCGCATAGAATTCCGAGAAGGCTAACCCCTTTGAAAATTTCGAAAAATGCGCCCAGAATTCCGAGAAGGCTAACCCCTTTGAAAAAATCAAAAAATGCGCCCAGAATTCGGAGAAGGCTAACCCCTTTGAAAAATTCGAAAAATGCGCCCAGAATTCCGAGAAGGCTAACCCCTTTGAAAATTTCGAAAAATGCGCCCAGAATTCAGAGAAGGCTAAGCCCTTTGTAAACTTCAAAAATGCGCCCAGAATTCGGAGAAGGCTAACCCCTTTGAAATTTCGAAAATGCGCCCAGAATTCCGAGAAGGCTAACACCTATGAAAATTTCGAAAAATGCGCCCAGAATTCCGAGAAGGCTAACCCCTTTGAAATTTCAAAAATGCGCCCAGAATTCCGAGAAGGCTAACACCTATGAAAATTTCGAAAAATGAGCCCAGAATTCCGAGAAGGCTAACCCCTTTTAAAAAATCGAAAAATGCGCCCAGAATTCGGAGAAGGCTAACCCCTTTGAAAATTTCGAAAAATGCGCATAGAATTCCGAGAAGGCTAACCCCTTTGAAAATTTCGAAAAATGCGCCCAGAATTCCGAGAAGGCTAAGCCCTTTGTAAACTTCGAAAAATGCGCCCAGAATTCCGAGAAGGCTAACACCTTTTATAATTTCGAAAAATGCGCCCAGAATTCCGAGAAGGCTAACCCCTTTGAAAATTTCGAAAAATGCGCCCAGAATTCCGAGAAGGCTAACCCCTTTGAAAATTTCGAAAAATGCGCCCAGAATTCCGAGAAGGCTAACCCCTTTGAAAATTTCGAAAAATGCGCCCAGAATTCCGGGAAAGCTAACCCCTTTGAAAATTTCGAAAAATGCGCCCAGAGTTCCGAGAAGGCTAACCCCTTTGAAAATTACGAAAAATGCGCCCAGAATTCCGAGAAGGCTAACCCCTTTGAAAATTTCGAAAAATGGGCCAGAAATCCGAGAAGGCTAACCCCTTTGAAAATTTCGAAAAATGCGCCCAGAACTCCGAGAAGGCTAACCCCTTTGAAAATTTCGAAAAATGCTCCCAGAATTCCGAGATGGCTAACCCCTTTGAAAATTTCGAAAAATGCGCCCAGAATTCCGAGAAGGCTAACCCCTTTGAAAATTTCGAAAAATGTGCCCAGAGTTCCGAGAAGGCTAACCCCTCTGAAAATTTCGAAAATGCGCCCAGAATTCCGAGAAGGCTAACCCCTTTGAAAATTTCGAAAAATGCGCCCAGAATTCAGAGAAGGCTAACCCCTTTGAAAATTTCGAAAAATGCGCCCAGAGTTCCGAGAAGGCTAACCCCTCTGAAAATTTCGAAAATGCGCCCAGAATTCCGAGAAGGCTAACCCCTTTGAAAATTTCGAAAAATGCGCCCAGAATTCCGAGAAGGCTAACCCCTTTGAAAATTTCGAAAAATGTGCCCAGAGTTCCGAGAAGGCTATCCCCTTTGAAATTTCGAAAATGCGCCCAGAATTCCGAGAAGGCTAACACCTTTGAAAATTTCGAAAAATGAGCCCAGAATTCCGAGAAGGCTAACCCCTTTGAAAATTATGAAAAATGCGCCCAGAATTCCGAGAAGGATAACCCCTTTGAAAATTATGAAAAATGCGCCCAGAATTCCGAGAAGGCTAACCCCTTTGAAAATTTCGAAAAATGCGCCCAGAATTCCGGGAAGGCTAACCCCTTTTAAAAAATCGAAAAATGCGCCCAGAATTCGGAGAAGGCTAACCCCTTTGAAAATTTCGAAAAATGCGCATAGAATTCCGAGAAGGCTAACCCCTTTGAAAATTTCGAAAAATGCGCCCAGAATTCCGAGAAGGCTAACCCCTTTGAAAAAATCGAAAAATGCGCCCAGAATTCGGAGAAGGCTAACCCCTTTGAAAAATTCGAAAAATGCGCCCAGAATTCCGAGAAGGCTAACCCCTTTGAAAATTTAGAAAAATGCGCCCAGAATTCCGAGAAGGCTAAGCCCTTTGAAAATTTCGAAAAATGCGCCCAGAATTCCGAGAAGGCTAACCCCTTTGAAAATTTCGAAAAATGCGCCCAGAATTCCGAGAAGGCTAACCCCTTTGAAAATTTCGAAAAATGCGCCCAGAACTCCGAGAAGGCTAACCCCTTTGAAAATTTCGAAAAATGCTCCCAGAATTCCGAGATGGCTAACCCTTTTGAAAATTTCGAAAAATGCGCCCAGAATTCCGAGAAGGCTAACCCCTTTGAAAATTTCGAAAAATGTGCCCAGAGTTTCGAGAAGGCTAACCCCTCTGAAAATTTCGAAAATGCGCCCGGAATTCCGAGAAGGCTAACCCCTTTGAAAATTTCGAAAAATGCGCCCAGAATTCCGAGAAGGCTAACCCCTTTGAAAATTTCGAAAAATGTGCCCAGAGTTCCGAGAAGGCTAACCCCTCTGAAAATTTCGAAAATGCGCCCAGAATTCCGAGAAGGCTAACCCCTTTGAAAATTTCGAAAAATGCGCCCAGAATTCCGAGAAGGCTAACCCCTTTGAAAATTTCGAAAAATGCGCCCAGAATTCCGAGAAGGCTAACCCCTTTGAAATTTCGAAAATGCGCCCAGAATTCCGAGAAGGCTAACACCTATGAAAATTTCGAAAAATGAGCCCAGAATTCCGAGAAGGCTAACCCCTTTTAAAAAATCGAAAAATGCGCCCAGAATTCGGAGAAGGCTAACCCCTTTGAAAATTTCGAAAAATGCGCATAGAATTCCGAGAAGGCTAACCCCTTTGAAAATTTCGAAAAATGCGCCCAGAATTCCGAGAAGGCTAACCCCTTTGAAAAAATCGAAAAATGCGCCCAGAATTCGGAGAAGGCTAACCCCTTTGAAAAATTCGAAAAATGCGCCCAGAATTCCGAGAAGGCTAACCCCTTTGAAAATTTAGAAAAATGCGCCCAGAATTCCGAGAAGGCTAAGCCCTTTGAAAATTTCGAAAAATGCGCCCAGAATTCCGAGAAGGCTAACCCCTTTGAAAATTTCGAAAAATGCGCCCAGAATTCCGAGAAGGCTAACCCCTTTGAAAATTTCGAAAAATGCGCCCAGAACTCCGAGAAGGCTAACCCCTTTGAAAATTTCGAAAAATGCTCCCAGAATTCCGAGATGGCTAACCCCTTTGAAAATTTCGAAAAATGCGCCCAGAATTCCGAGAAGGCTAACCCCTTTGAAAATTTCGAAAAATGTGCCCAGAATTCCGAGAAGGCTAACCCCTTTGAAAATTTCGAAAAATGCGCCCAGAATTCCGAGAAGGCTAACCCCTTTGAAATTTCGAAAATGCGCCCAGAATTCCGAGAAGGCTAACACCTATGAAAATTTCGAAAAATGAGCCCAGAATTCCGAGAAGGCTAACCCCTTTTAAAAAATCGAAAAATGCGCCCAGAATTCGGAGAAGGCTAACCCCTTTGAAAATTTCGAAAAATGCGCATAGAATTCCGAGAAGGCTAACCCCTTTGAAAATTTCGAAAAATGCGCCCAGAATTCCGAGAAGGCTAACCCCTTTGAAAAAATCTAAAAATGCGCCCAGAATTCGGAGAAGGCTAACCCCTTTGAAAAATTCGAAAAATGCGCCCAGAATTCCGAGAAGGCTAAGCCCTTTGTAAACTTCAAAAATGCGCCCAGAATTCCGAGAAGGCTAACCCCTTTGAAAATTTCGAAAAATGCGCCCAGAATTCCGAGAAGGCTAACCCCTTTGAAAATTTCGAAAAATGCGCCCAGAATTCCGAGAAGGCTAACCCCTTTGAAAATTTCGAAAAATGCGCCACAATTCCGAGAAGGCTAACCCCTTTGAAAATTTCGAAAATGCGCCCAGAATTCCGAGAAGGCTATCCCCTTTGAAAATTTCGAAAAATGCCCCCAGAATTCCGAGAAGGCTAACCCCTTTCAAAATTTCGAAAAATGCTCCCAGAATTCCGAGATGGCTAACCCCTTTGAAAATTTCGAAAAATGCGCCCAGAGTTCCGAGAAGCCTAACCCCTCTGAAAATTTCGAAAAATGCGCCCAGAATTCCGAGAAGGCTAACCCCTTTGAAAATTTTGAAAAATGCGCCCAGAATACCGAGAAGGCTAACCCCTTTGAAAATTTCGAAAAATGCGCCCAGAATTCCGAGAAGGCTAACCCCTTTGAAAATTTCGAAAAATGTGCCCAGAGTTCCGAGAAGGCTAACCCCTTTGAAAATTTCGAAAAATGCGCATAGAATTCCGAGAAGGCTAAACCCTTTGAAAATTTCGAAAAATGCGCCCAGAGTTCCGAGAAGGCTAACCCCTCTGAAAATTTCGAAAAATGCGCCCAGAATTCCGAGAAGGTTAACCCCTTTGAAAATTTCGAAAAATGCGCCCAGAATTGCGAAAAGGCTAACCCCTTTGAAAATTTCCAAAATGCACCCAGAATTCCGAGAAGGCTAACCCCTTTGAAATTTCGAAAATGCGCCCAGAATTCCGAGAAGGCTAACACCTTTGAAAATTTCGAAAAATGCGCCCAGAATTCCGAGAAGGCTAACCCCTTTGAAAATTTCGAAAAATGTGCCCAGAGTTCCGAGAAGGCTAACCCCTCTGAAAATTTCGAAAATGCGCCCAGAATTCCGAGAAGGCTAACCCCTTTGAAAATTTCGTAAAATGCGCCCAGAATTCCGAGAAGGCTAACCCCTTTGAAAATTTCGAAAAATGCGCCCAGAGTTCCGAGAAGCCTAACCCCTCTGAAAATTTCGAAAAATGCGCCCAGAATTCCGAGAAGGCTAACCCCTTTGAAAATTTCGAAAAATGTGCCCAGAGTTCCGAGAAGGCTAACCCCTCTGAAAATTTCGAAAAATGCGCCCAGAATTCCGAGAAAGCTAACCCCTTTGAAAATTTTGAAAAATGCCCCCAGAATTCCGAGAAGGCTAACCCCTTTGAAAATTTCGAAAAATGCGGCCTGAATTCCGAGAAGGCTAACACCTTTGAAATTTCGAAAATGCGCCCAGAATTCCGAGAAGGCTAACCCCTTTGAAAATTTCGAAAAATGCGCATAGAATTCCGAGAAGGCTAACCCCTTTGAAAATTTCGAAAAATGCGCCCAGAATTCCGAGAAGGCTAACCCCTTTGAAAAAATCGAAAAATGCGCCCAGAATTCGGAGAAGGCTAACCCCTTTGAAAAATTCGAAAAGTGCGCCCAGAATTCCGAGAAGGCTAACCCCTTTGAAAATTTCGAAAAATGCGCCCAGAATTCCGAGAAGGCTAAGCCCTTTGTAAACTTCTAAAATGCGCCCAGAATTCCGAGAAGGCTAACCCCTTTGAAAATTTCGAAAAATGCGCCCAGAATTCCGAGAAGGCTAACCCCTTTGAAAATTTCGAAAAATGCGCCCAGAATTCCGAGAAGGCTAACCCCTTTGAGAATTTCGAAAAATGCGCCCAGAATTCCGAGAAGGCTAACCCCTTTGAAAATTTCGAAAAATGCGCCCAGAATTCCGAGAAGGCTATCCCCTTTGAAAATTTCGAAAAATGCCCCTAGAATTCCGAGAAGGCTAACCCCTTTCAAAATTTCGAAAAATGCTCCCAGAAATCCGAGATGGCTAACCCCTTTGAAAATTTCGAAAAATGCGCCCAGAGTTCCGAGAAGGCTAACCCCTCTGAAAATTTCGAAAATGCGTCCAGAATTCCGAGAAGGCTAACCCCTTTGAAAATTTTGAAAAATGCGCCCAGAATACCGAGAAGGCTAACCCCTTTGAAAATTTCGAAAAATGCGCCCAGAATTCCGAGAAGGCTAACCCCTTTGAAAATTTCGAAAAATGTGCCCAGAGTTCCGAGAAGGCTAACCCCTTTGAAAATTTCGAAAAATGCGCATAGAATTCCGAGAAAGCTAAACCCTTTGAAAATTTCGAAAAATGCGCCCAGAGTTCCGAGAAGGCTAACCCCTCTGAAAATTTCGAAAAATGCGCCCAGAATTCCGAGAAGGTTAACCCCTTTGAAAATTTCGAAAAATGCGCCCAGAATTGCGAGAAGGCTAACCCCTTTGAAAATTTCCAAAATGCACCCAGAATTCCGAGAAGGCTAACCCCTTTGAAATTTCGAAAATGCGCCCAGAATTCCGAGAAGGCTAACACCTTTGAAAATTTCGAAAAATGCGACCAGAATTCCGAGAAGGCTAACCCCTTTGAAAATTTCGAAAAATGCGCCCAGAATTCCGAGAAGGCTAACCCCTTTGAAAATTTCGAAAAATTCGCCCGGAATTCCGAGAAGGCTAAGCCCTTTGTAAACTTCGAAAAATGCGCCCAGAATTCCGAGAAGGCTAACCCCTTTGAAAATTTCGAAAAATGCGCCCAGAATTCCGAGAAGGCTAACCCCTTTGAAAATTTCAAAAAATGTGCCCAGAGTTCCGAGAAGGCTAACCCCTCTGAAAATTTCGAAAAATGCGCCCAGAATTCCGAGAAGGTTAACCCCTTCGAAAATTTTGAAAAATGCGCCCAGAATTCCGAGAAGGCTGACCCCTTTGAAAATTTCGAAAAATGCGCCCAGAATTCCGAGAAGGCTAACCCCTTTGAAAATTTCGAAAAATGCGCCCAGAATTCCGAGAAGGCTAACCCCTTTGAAAATTTCGAAAAATGCGCCCAGAATCCTAAGAAGGCTAACCCCTTTGAAAATTTCGAAAAATGCGCCCAGAATTCCGAGAAGGCTAACCCCTTTGAAAATTTCGAAAAATGCGCCCAGAATTCCAAGAAGGCTAACCCCTTTGAAAATTTCGAAAAATGCGCCCAGAATTCCGAGAAGGCTAACCCCTTTGAAAATTTCGAAAAATGCGCCCAGAATTCCGAGGCTAAGCCCTTTGTAAACTTCGAAAAATGCGCCCAGAATTCCGAGAAGGCTAACACCTTTTAAAATTTCGAAAACTGCGCCCAGAATTCCGAGAAGGCTAACCCCTTTGAAAATTTCGAAAAATGCGCCCAGAATTCCGAGAAGGCTAACCCCTTTGAAAATTTCGAAAAATGCGCCCAGAAATCCGAGAAGGCTAACCCCTTTGAAAATTTCGAAAAATGCGCCCAGAACTCCGAGAAGGCTAACCCCTTTGAAAATTTCGAAAAATGCTCCCAGAATTCCGAGATGGCTAACCCCTTTGAAAATTTCGAAAAATGCGCCCAGAGTTCCGAGAAGGCTAACCCCTCTGAAAATTTCGAAAAATGCGCCCAGAATTCCGAGAAGGCT
Source organism: Ectobius pallidus (assembly GCA_964059195.1). Taxonomy (NCBI): domain Eukaryota; kingdom Metazoa; phylum Arthropoda; class Insecta; order Blattodea; family Ectobiidae; genus Ectobius; species Ectobius pallidus. Next base: position 83,160,073 of record CAXKWD010000003.1, read on the forward strand.
AACCCCTTTGAAAATTTTGAAAAATGCGCCCAGAATACCGAGAAGGCTAACCCCTTTGAAAATTTCGAAAAATGCGCCCAGAAATCCGAGAAGGCTAACCCCTTTGAAAATTTCGAAAAATATGCCCAGAGATCCGAGAAGGCTAACCCCTCTGAAAATTTCGAAAAATGCGCCCAGAATTCCGAGAAGGTTAACTCCTTTGAAAATTTTGAAAAATGCGCCCAGAATTCCGAGAAGGCTAACCCCATTGAAAATTTCGAAAAATGCGCCCAGAATTCCGAGAAGGCTAACCCCTTTGAAATTTCGAAAATGCGCCCAGAAAACCGAGAAGGCTAACACCTTCGAAAATTTCGAAAAATGCGCCCAGAATTCCGAGAAGGCTAACCCCTTTGAAAATTTCGAAAAATGCGCCCAGAATTCCGAGAAGGCTAACCCCTTTGAAAATTTCGAAAAATGCGCCCAGAATTCCGAGAAGGCTAACCCCTTTGAAAATTTCGAAAAATGTGCCCAGAGTTCCGAGAAGGCTAACCCCTCTGATAATTTCGAAAATGCGCCCAGAATTCCTAGAAGGCTAACCCCTTTGAAAATTTCGAAAAATGCGCCCAGAATTCCGAGAAGGCTAACCCCATTGAAAATTTCGAAAAATGCGCCCAGAGTTCCGAGAAGGCTAACCCTTTGAAAAATTCGAAAAATGCGCCCAGAATTCCGAGAAGGCTAACCCCTTTGAAAATTTCGAAAAATGCGCCCAGAATTCCGAGAAGGCTAAGCCCTTTGAAAATTTCGAAAAATGCGCCCAGAATTCCGAGAAGGCTAACCCCTTTGAAAATTTCGAAAAATGCGCCCAGAATTCCGAGAAAGCTAACCCCTTTGAAAATTTCGAAAAATGCGCCCAGAGTTCCGAGAAGGCTAACCCCTTTGAAAATTACGAAAAATGCGCCCAGAATTCCGAGAAGGCTAACCCCTTTGAAAATTTCGAAAAATGGGCCAGAAATCCGAGAAGGCTAACCCCTTTGAAAATTTCGAAAAATGCGCCCAGGACTCCGAGAAGGCTAACCCCTTTGAAAATTTCGAAAAATGCGCCCAGAATTCCGGGAAGGCTAACCCCTTTTAAAAAATCGAAAAATGCGCCCAGAATTCGGAGAAGGCTAACCCCTTTGAAAATTTCGAAAAATGCTCCCAGAATTCCGAGATGGCTAACCCCTTTGAAAATTTCGAAAAATGCGCCCAGAATTCCGAGAAGGCTAACCCCTTTGAAAATTTCGAAAAATGTGCCCAGAGTTCCGAGAAGGCTAACCCCTCTGAAAATTTCGAAAATGCGCCCGGAATTCCGAGAAGGCTAACCCCTTTGAAAATTTCGAAAAATGCGCCCAGAATTCCGAGAAGGCTAACCCCTTTGAAAATTTCGAAAAATGTGCCCAGAGTTCCGAGAAGGCTAACCCCTCTGAAAATTTCGAAAATGCGCCCAGAATTCCTAGAAGGCTAACCCCTTTGAAAATTTCGAAAAATGCGCCCAGAATTCCGAGAAGGCTAACCCCTTTGAAAATTTCGAAATATGCGCCCAGAATTCCGAGAAGGCTAACCCCTTTGAAATTTCGAAAATGCGCCCAGAATTCCGAGAAGGCTAACACCTTTGAAAATTTCGAAAAATGAGCCCAGAATTCCGAGAAGGCTAACCCCTTTTAAAAAATCGAAAAATGCGCCCAGAATTCGGAGAAGGCTAACCCCTTTGAAAATTTCGAAAAATGCGCATAGAATTCCGAGAAGGCTAACCCCTTTGAAAATTTCGAAAAATGCGCCCAGAATTCCCAGAAGGCTAACCCCTTTGAAAAAATCTAAAAATGCGCCCAGAATTCGGAGAAGGCTAACCCCTTTGAAAAATTCGAAAAATGCGCCCAGAATTCCGAGAAGGCTAACCCCTTTGAAAATTTCGAAAAATGCGCCCAGAATTCCGAGAAGGCTAAGCCCTTTGTAAACTTCAAAAATGCGCCCAGAATTCCGAGAAGGCTAACCCCTTTGAAAATTTCGAAAAATGCGCCCAGAATTCCGAGAAGGCTAACCCCTTTGAAAATTTCGAAAAATGCGCCCAGAATTCCGAGAAGGCTAACCCCTTTGAAAATTTCGAAAAATGCGCCCAGAATTCCGAGAAGGCTAACCCCTTTGAAAATTTCGAAAAATGCGCCCAGAATTCCGAGAAGGCTATCCCCTTTGAAAATTTCGAAAAATGCCCCCAGAATTCCGAGAAGGCTAACCCCTTTCAAAATTTCGAAAAATGCTCCCAGAATTCCGAGATGGCTAACCCCTTTGAAAATTTCGAAAAATGCGCCCAGAGTTCCGAGAAGGCTAACCCCTCTGAAAATTTCGAAAATGCGCCCAGAATTCCGAGAAGGCTAACCCCTTTGAAAATTTTGAAAAATGCGCCCAGAATACCGAGAAGGCTAACCACTTTGAAAATTTCGAAAAATGCGCCCAGAATTCCGAGAAGGCTAACCCCTTTGAAAATTTCGAAAAATGTGCCCAGAGTTCCGAGAAGGCTAACCCCTTTGAAAATTTCGAAAAATGCGCATAGAATTCCGAGAAGGCTAAACCCTTTGAAAATTTCGAAAAATGCGCCCAGAGCTCCGAGAAGGCTAACCCCTCTGAAAATTTCGAAAAATGCGCCCAGAATTCCGAGAAGGTTAACCCCTTTGAAAATTTCGAAAAATGCGCCCAGAATTGCGAGAAGGCTAACCCCTTTGAAAATTTCCAAAATGCACCCAGAATTCCGAGAAGGCTAACCCCTTTGAAATTTCGAAAATGCGCCCAGAATTCCGAGAAGGCTAACACCTTTGAAAATTTCGAAAAATGCGCCCAGAATTCCGAGAAGGCTAACCCCTTTGAAAATTTCGAAAAATGTGCCCAGAGTTCCGAGAAGGCTAACCCCTCTGAAAATTTCGAAAATGCGCCCAGAATTCCGAGAAGGCTAACCCCTTTGAAAATTTCGAAAAATGCGCCCAGAATTCCGAGAAGGCTAACCCCTTTGAAAATTTCGAAAAATGCGCCCAGAGTTCCGAGAAGGCTAACCCCTCTGAAAATTTCGAAAATGCGCCCAGAATTCCGAGAAGGCTAACCCCTTTGAAAATTTCGAAAAATGCGCCCAGAATTCCGAGAAGGCTAACCCCTTTGAAAATTTCGAAAAATGTGCCCAGAGTTCCGAGAAGGCTAACCCCTCTGAAAATTTCGAAAAATGCGCCCAGAATTCCGAGAAAGCTAACCCCTTTGAAAATTTTGAAAAATGCCCCCAGAATTCCGAGAAGGCTAACCCCTTTGAAAATTTCGAAAAATGCGCCCAGAATTCCGAGAAGGCTAACCCCTTTGAAATTTCGAAAATGCGCCCAGAATTCCGAGAAGGCTAACACCTTTGAAAATTTCGAAAAATGAGCCCAGAATTCCGAGAAGGCTAACCCCTTTGAAAATTATGAAAAATGCGCCCAGAATTCCGAGAAGGCTAACCCCTTTGAAAATTATGAAAAATGCGCCCAGAATTCCGAGAAGGCTAACCCCTTTGGAAATTTCGAAAAATGCGCCCAGAATTCCGGGAAGGCTAACCCCTTTTAAAAAATCGAAAAATGCGCCCAGAATTCGGAGAAGGCTAACCCCTTTGAAAATTTCGAAAAATGCGCATAGTATTCCGAGAAGGCTAACCCCTTTGAAAATTTCGAAAAATGCGCCCAGAATTCCGAGAAGGCTAACCCCTTTGAAAAAATCGAAAAATGCGCCCAGAATTCCGAGAAGGCTAACCCCTTTGAAAATTTCGAAAAATGCGCCCAGAGTTCCGAGAAGGCTAACCCCTCTGAAAATTTCGAAAATGCGCCCAGAATTCCGAGAAGGCTAACCCCTTTGAAAATTTTGAAAAATGCGCCCAGAATACCGAGAAGGCTAACCCCTTTGAAAATTTCGAAAAATGCACCCAGAATTCCGAGAAGGCTAACCCCTTTGAAAATTTCGAAAAATGTGCCCAGAGTTCCGAGAAGGCTAACCCCTTTGAAAATTTCGAAAAATGCGCATAGAATTCCGAGAAAGCTAAACCCTTTGAAAATTTCGAAAAATGCGCCCTGAGTTCCGAGAAGGCTAACCCCTCTGAAAATTTCGAAAAATGCGCCCAGAATTCCGAGAAGGTTAACCCCTTTGAAAATTTCGAAAAATGCGCCCAGATTTGCGAGAAGGCTAACCCCTTTGAAAATTTCCAAAATGCACCCAGAATTCCGAGAAGGCTAACCCCTTTGAAATTTCGAAAATGCGCCCAGAATTCCGAGAAGGCTAACACCTTTGAAAATTTCGAAAAATGCGCCCAGAATTCCGAGAAGGCTAACCCCTTTGAAAATTTCGAAAAATGCGCCCAGAATCCTAAGAAGGCTAACCCCTTTGAAAATTTCGAAAAATGCGCCCAGAATTCCGAGAAGGCTAACCCCTTTGAAAATTTCGAAAAATTCGCCCGGAATTCCGAGAAGGCTAAGCCCTTTGTAAACTTCGAAAAATGCGCCCAGAATTCCGAGAAGGCTAACCCCTTTGAAAATTTCGAAAAATGCTCCCAGAATTCCGATAAGGCTAACCCCTTTGAAAATTTCGAAAAATGCGCCCAGAATTCCGAGAAGGCTAACCCCTTTGAAAATTTCGAAAAATGCCCTCAGAATTCAGAGAAGGCTAACCCCTTTGAAATTTCGAAAAATGTGCCCAGAATTCCGAGAAGGCTATCCCCTTTGAAAATTTCGAAAAATGCGCCCAGAATTCCGAGGCTATCCCCTTTGAAAATTTCGAAAAATGCGCCCAGAGTTCCGAGAAGGCTAACCCCTTTGAAAATTTCGAAAAATGCGCCCAGAATTCCGAGAAGGCTAACCCCTTTGAAAATTTCGAAAAATGGGCAAGAAATCCGAGAAGGCTAACCCCTTTGAAAATTTCGAAAAATGCGCCCAGAAATCCGAGAAGGCTAACCCCTTTGAAAATTTCGAAAAATGTGCCCAGAGTTCCGAGAAGGCTAACCCCTCTGAAAATTTCGAAAAATGCGCCCAGAATTCCGAGAAGGTTAACCCCTTCGAAAATTTTGAAAAATGCGCCCAGAATTCCGAGAAGGCTGACCCCTTTGAAAATTTCGAAAAATGCGCAGAGAATTCCGAGAAGGCTAACCCCTTTGATAATTTCGAAAAATGCGCCCAGAATTCCGAGAAGGCTAACCCCTTTGAAAATTATGAAAAATGCGCCCAGAATCCTAAGAAGGCTAACCCCTTTGAAAATTTCGAAAAATGCGCCCAGAATTCCGAGAAGGCTAACCCCTTTGAAAATTTCGAAAAATGCGCCCAGAATTCCAAGAAGGCTAACCCCTTTGAAAATTTCGAAAAATGCGCCCAGAATTCCGAGAAGGCTAACCCCTTTGAAAATTTCGAAAAATGCGCCCAGAATTCCGAGGCTAAGCCCTTTGTAAACTTCGAAAAATGCGCCCAGAATTCCGAGAAGGCTAACACCTTTTAAAATTTCGAAAACTGCGCCCAGAATTCCGAGAAGGCTAACCCCTTTGAAAATTTCGAAAAATGCGCCCAGAATTCCGAGAAGGCTAAGCCCTTTGTAAACTTCAAAAATGCGCCCAGAATTCCGAGAAGGCTAACCCCTTTGAAAATTTCGAGAAATGCGCCCAGAATTCCGAGAAGGCTAACCCCTTTGAAAATTTCGAAAAATGCGCCCAGAATTCCGAGAAGGCTAACCCGTTTGAAAATTTCGAAAAATGCGCCCAGAATTCCGAGAAGGCTAACCCCTTTGAAAATTTCGAAAAATGCGCCCAGAATTCCGAGAAGGCTATCCCCTTTGAAAATTTCGAAAAATGCCCCCAGAATTCCGAGAAGGCTAACCCCTTTCAAAATTTCGAAAAATGCTCCCAGAATTTCGAGATGGCTAACCCCTTTGAAAATTTCGAAAAATGCGCCCAGAGTTCCGAGAAGGCTAACCCCTCTGAAAATTTCGAAAATGCGCCCAGAATTCCGAGAAGGCTAACCCCTTTGAAAATTTTGAAAAATGCGCCCAGAATACCGAGAAGGCTAACCCCTTTGAAAATTTCGAAAAATGCGCCCAGAATTCCGAGAAGGCTAACCCCTTTGAAAATTTCGAAAAATGTGCCCAGAGTTCCGAGAAGGCTAACCCCTTTGAAAATTTCGAAAAATGCGCATAGAATTCCGAGAAGGCTAAACCCTTTGAAAATTTCGAAAAATGCGCCCAGAGTTCCGAGAAGGCTAACCCCTCTGAAATTCGAAATGCGCCCAGAATTCCGAGAAGGTTAACCCCTTTGAAAATTTCGAAAAATGCGCCCAGAATTGCGAGAAGGCTAACCCCTTTGAAAATTTCCAAAATGCACCCAGAATTCCGAGAAGGCTAACCCCTTTGAAATTTCGAAAATGCGCCCAGAATTCCGAGAAGGCTAACACCTTTGAAAATTTCGAAAAATGCGCCCAGAATTCCGAGAAGGCTAACCCCTTTGAAAATTTCGAAAAATGTGCACAGAGTTCCGAGAAGGCTAACCCCTCTGAAAATTTCGAAAATGCGCCCAGAATTCCGAGAAGGCTAACCCCTTTGAAAATTTCGAAAAATGCGCCCAGAATTCCGAGAAGGCTAACCCCTTTGAAAATTTCGAAAAATGCGCCCAGAGTTCCGAGAAGGCTAACCCCTCTGAAAATTTCGAAAATGCGCCCAGAATTCCGAGAAGGCTAACCCCTTTGAAAATTTCGAAAAATGCGCCCAGAATTCCGAGAAGGCTAACCCCTTTGAAAATTTCGAAAAATGTGCCCAGAGTTCCGAGAAGGCTAACCCCTCTGAAAATTTCGAAAAATGCGCCCAGAATTCCGAGAAAGCTAACCCCTTTGAAAATTTTGAAAAATGCCCCCAGAATTCCGAGAAGGCTAACCCCTTTGAAAATTTCGAAAAATGCGCCCAGAATTCCGAGAAGGCTAACCCCTTTGAAATTTCGAAAATGCGCCCAGAATTCCGAGAAGGCTAACACCTTTGAAAATTTCGAAAAATGAGCCCAGAATTCCGAGAAGGCTAACCCCTTTGAAAATTATGAAAAATGCGCCCAGAATTCCGAGAAGGCTAACCCCTTTGAAAATTATGAAAAATGCGCCCAGAATTCCGAGAAGGCTAACCCCTTTGAAAATTTCGAAAAATGCGCCCAGAATTCCGGGAAGGCTAACCCCTTTTAAAAAATCGAAAAATGCGCCCAGAATTCGGAGAAGGCTAACCCCTTTGAAAATTTCGAAAAATGCGCATAGAATTCCGAGAAGGCTAACCCCTTTGAAAATTTCGAAAAATGCGCCCAGAATTCCGAGAAGGCTAACCCCTTTGAAAAAATCGAAAAATGCGCCCAGAATTCGGAGAAGGCTAACCCCTTTGAAAAATTCGAAAAATGCGCCCAGAATTCCGAGAAGGCTAACCCCTTTGAAAATTTCGAAAAATGCGCCCAGAATTCCGAGAAGGCTAAGCCCTTTGTAAACTTCAAAAATGCGCCCAGAATTCCGAGAAGGCTAACCCCTTTGAAAATTTCGAAAAATGCGCCCAGAATTCCGAGAAGGCTAACCCCTTTGAAAATTTCGAAAAATGCGCCCAGAATTCCGAGAAGGCTAACCCCTTTGAAAATTTCGAAAAATGCGCCCAGAATTCCGAGAAGGCTAACCCCTTTGAAAATTTCGAAAAATGCGCCCAGAATTCCGAGAAGGCTATCCCCTTTCAAAATTTCGAAAAATGCTCCCAGAATTCCGAGATGGCTAACCCCTTTGAAAATTTCGAAAAATGCGCCCAGAGTTCCGAGAAGGCTAACCCCTCTGAAAATTTCGAAAATGCGCCCAGAATTCCGAGAAGGCTAACCCCTTTGAAAATTTCGAAAAATGCGCCCAGAATTCCGAGAAGGCTAACCCCTTTGAAAATTTCGAAAAATGTGCCCAGAGTTCCGAGAAGGCTAACCCCTTTGAAAATTTCGAAAAATGCGCATAGAATTCCGAGAAGGCTAAACCCTTTGAAAATTTCGAAAAATACGCCCAGAGTTCCGAGAAGGCTAACCCCTCTGAAAATTTCGAAAAATGCGCCCAGAATTCCGAGAAGGTTAACCCCTTTGAAAATTTCGAAAAATGCGCCCAGAATTGCGAGAAGGCTAACCCCTTTGAAAATTTCCAAAATGCACCCAGAATTCCGAGAAGGCTAACCCCTTTGAAATTTCGAAAAAGCGCTCAGAATTCCGAGAAGGCTAACACCTTTGAAAATTTCGAAAAATGCGCCCAGAATTCCGAGAAGGCTAACACCTTTGAAAATTTCGAAAAATGCGCCCAGAATTCCGAGAAGGCTAACCCCTTTGAAAATTTCGAAAAATGCGCCCAGAATCCTAAGAAGGCTAACCCCTTTGAAAATTTCGAAAAATGCGCCCAGAATTCCGAGAAGGCTAACCCCTTTGAAAATTTCGAAAAATTCGCCCGGAATTCCGAGAAGGCTAAGCCCTTTGTAAACTTCGAAAAATGCGCCCAGAATTCCGAGAAGGCTAACCCCTTTGAAAATTTCGAAAAATGCGCCCAGAATTCCGAGAAGGCTAACCCCTTTGAAAATTTCGAAAAATGCGCCCAGAATTCCGAGAAGGCTAACCCCTTTGAAAATTTCGAAAAATGCGCCCAGAATTCCGAGAAGGCTAACCCCTTTGAAAATTTCGAAAAATGCCCTCAGAATTCAGAGAAGGCTAACCCCTTTGAAATTTCGAAAAATGCGCCCAGAATTCCGAGAAGGCTATCCCCTTTGAAAATTTCGAAAAATGCGCCCAGAATTCCGAGGCTATCCCCTTTGAAAATTTCGAAAAATGCGCCCAGAGTTCCGAGAAGGCTAACCCCTTTGAAAATTTCGAAAAATGCGCCCAGAATTCCGAGAAGGCTAACCCCTTTGAAAATTTCGAAAAATGGGCAAGAAATCCGAGAAGGCTAACCCCTTTGAAAATTTCGAAAAATGCGCCCAGAAATCCGAGAAGGCTAACCCCTTTGAAAATTTCGAAAAATGTGCCCAGAGTTCCGAGAAGGCTAACCCCTCTGAAAATTTCGAAAAATGCGCCCAGAATTCCGAGAAGGTTAACCCCTTCGAAAATTTTGAAAAATGCGCCCAGAATTCCGAGAAGGCTGACCCCTTTGAAAATTTCGAAAAATGCGCCCAGAATTCCGAGAAGGCTAACCCCTTCGATAATTTCGAAAAATGCGCCCAGAATTCCGAGAAGGCTAACCCCTTTGAAAATTATGAAAAATGCGCCCAGAATCCTAAGAAGGCTAACCCCTTTGAAAATTTCGAAAAATGCGCCCAGAATTCCGAGAAGGCTAACCCCTTCGAAAATTTCGAAAAATGCGCCCGGAATTCCAAGAAGGCTAACCCCTTTGAAAATTTCGAAAAATGCGCCCAGAATTCCGAGAAGGCTAACCCCTTTGAAAATTTCGAAAAATGCGCCCAGAATTCCGAGGCTAAGCCCTTTGTAAACTTCGAAAAATGCGCCCAGAATTCCGAGAAGGCTAACACCTTTTAAAATTTCGAAAACTGCGCCCAGAATTCCGAGAAGGCTAACCCCTTTGAAAATTTCGAAAAATGCGCCCAGAACTCCGAGAAGGCTAACCCCTTTGAAAATTTCGAAAAATGCTCCCAGAATTCCGACATGGCTAACCCCTTTGAAAATTTCGAAAAATGCGCCCAGAGTTCCGAGAAGGCTAACCCCTCTGAAAATTTCGAAAAATGCGCCCAGAATTCCGAGAAGGCTAACCCCTTTGAAAATTTTGAAAAATGCGCCCAGAATACCGAGAAGGCTAACCCCTTTGAAAATTTCGAAAAATTCGCCCAGAAATCCGAGAATGCTAACCCCTTTGAAAATTTCGAAAAATATGCCCAGAGATCCGAGAAGGCTAACCCTTCTGAAAATTTCGAAAAATGCGCCCAGAATTCCGAGAAGGTTAACTCCTTTGAAAATTTTGAAAAATGCGCCCAGAATTCCGAGAAGGCTAACCCCTTTGAAAATTTCGAAAAATGCGCCCAGAATTCCGAGAAGGCTAACCCCTTTGAAATTTCGAAAATGCGCCCAGAAAACCGAGAAGGCTAACACCTTCGAAAATTTCGAAAAATGCGCCCAGAATTCCGAGAAGGCTAACCCCTTTGAAAATTATGAAAAATGCGCCCAGAATCCTAAGAAGGCTAACCCCTTTGAAAATTTCGAAAAATGCGCCCAGAATTCCGAGAAGGCTAACCCCTTTGAAAATTTCGAAAAATGCGCCCAGAATTCCGAGAAGGCTAAGCCCTTTGTAAACTTCGAAAAATGCGCCCAGAATTCCGAGAAGGCTAACACGTTTTAAAATTTCGAAAAATGCGCCCAGAATTCCGAGAAGGCTAACCCCTTTGAAAATTTCGAAAAATGCGCCCAGAATTCCGAGAAGGCTAACCCCTTTGAAAATTTCGAAAAATGCGCCCAGAATTCCGAGAAGGCTAACCCCTTTGAAATTTTCGAAAAATGCGCCCAGAATTCCGAGAAGGCTATCCCCTTTGAAAATTTCGAAAAATGCGCCCAGAATTCCGAGAAAGCTAACCCCTTTGAAAATTTCGAAAAATGCGCCCAGAGTTCCGAGAAGGCTAACCCCTTTGAAAATTACGAAAAATGCGCCCAGAATTCCGAGAAGGCTAACCCCTTTGAAAATTTCGAAAAATGGGCCAGAATTCCGAGAAGGCTAACTAACCCCTTTGAAAATTTCGAAAAATGAGCCCAGAACTCCGAGAAGGCTAACCCCTTTGAAAATTTCGAAAAATGCTCCCAGAATTCCGAGATGGCTAACCCCTTTGAAAATTTCGAAAAATGCGCCCAGAATTCCGAGAAGGCTAACCCCTTTGAAAATTTCGAAAAATGTGCCCAGAGTTCCGAGAAGGCTAACCCCTCTGATAATTTCGAAAATGCGCCCAGAATTCCGAGAAGGCTAACCCCTTTGAAAATTTCGAAAAATGCGCCCAGAATTCCGAGAAGGCTAACCCCTTTGAAAATTTCGAAAAATGCGCCCAGAGTTCCGAGAAGGCTAACCCCTTTGAAAAATTCGAAAAATGCGCCCAGAATTCCGAGAAGGCTAACCCCTTTGAAAATTTCGAAAAATGCGCCCAGAATTCCGAGAAGGCTAAGCCCTTTGAAAATTTCGAAAAATGCGCCCAGAATTCCGAGAAGGCTAACCCCTTTGAAAATTTCGAAAAATGCGCCCAGAATTCCGAGAAGGCTAACCCCTTTGAAAATTTCGAAAAATGCGCCCAGAATTCCGAGAAAGCTAACCCCTTTGAAAATTTCGAAAAATGCGCCCAGAGTTCCGAGAAGGCTAACCCCTTTGTAAATTACGAAAAATGCGCCCAGAATTCCGAGAAGGCTAACCCCTTTGAAAATTTCGAAAAATGGGCCAGAAATCCGAGAAGGCTAACCCCTTTGAAAATTTCGAAAAATGCGCCCAGAACTCCGAGAAGGCTAACCCCTTTGAAAATTTCGAAAAATGCTCCCAGAATTCCGAGATGGCTAACCCCTTTGAAAATTTCGAAAAATGCGCCCAGAATTCCGAGAAGGCTAACCCCTTTGAAAATTTCGAAAAATGTGCCCAGAGTTCCGAGAAGGCTAACCCCTCTGAAAATTTCGAAAATGCGTCCAGAATTCCGAGAAGGCTAACCCCTTTGAAAATTTCGAAAAACGCGCCCAGAATTCCGAGAAGGCTAACCCCTTTGAAAATTTCGAAAAATGCGCCCAGAGTTCCGAGAAGGCTAACCCCTCTGAAAATTTCGAAAATGCGCCCTGAATTCCGAGAAGGCTAACCCCTTTGAAAATTTCGAAAAATGCGCCCAGAATTCCGAGAAGGCTAACCCCTTTGAAAATTTCGAAAAATGCGCCCAGAGTTCCGAGAAGGCTAACCCCTCTGAAAATTTCGAAAATGCGCCCAGAATTCCGAGAAGGCTAACCCCTTTGAAAATTTCGAAAAATGCGCCCAGAATTCCGAGAAGGCTAGGTAGTTTTCGAAGAAAAATCTATCTATTTTTTTGTTATATATATATACATACTGTATATATCGTGTAAAGATAGCCTATATATATATAGGCTATCTTTACACGATAGTGGCCGTAATTTTGAAGATATTTGAAACATTTTATTATGTTATTTATAGGCCCAATAGTTCGGACAAGTTCGTTAATGAGCAAAATTGGCCTGAGGGGGGGGGTCGGGGGAGGGGGTTGAAATTTTGAAAAATTTACATCTCGGCTCCTATGAAGTATAGAGAGAAACTTTGTTTGAATAAATTAGAGTACTTCCTATGGAGTTCACAGTGACACCAACGATTTGGGGGTTTTGGGATGGACAGAACAAGATTTTGGAGCCGGAACAGGCTAAAGGGCCTAAACCGTGTAGGAGAAGAAGAAGAATACGAGTGGGGGTGGGGGGATGGAAATTCGATTTTTTTTTAAACCACGTCTTGTGGGGTATCGTTGAAAAGCTCTTGAGTACTCTACAAATCAATAACTAGTTTCTCGATAGCTCTCATATAAGGCGAGAGTTGAATGTTTGAAAAAGTGCTCTTTCCTCTTTTTTGCAGTTATCATTGCGGGTTTGTCATGCCAAGGCTAAAGAAGAAGAGTGCTACGCAGCGACAGTAAATTAAACCAAAAGCACTTCGAAAACTACTTCAGCCTGTAGGCCTGCCTAAAGGGATTTTTTTATAATTACTGTTGCTGAAGTTTTAGGTTAATATCTAGAATGAAAATACGTTTTTAACGTCTTGTTTAGCCATTTTTAGTTTTATAAAATTGGATTCTGTGACTGCCGTGAAAATAAAACAAATAATTATGTTAAAATATCACACTTGAGTAGCAAGAAACAAAATAGTTTAAAACCTAATAATGACCTACAATGACCAAATAGTGAATACTTCTTTGGTTACCCCTAAATTTATTTCAAATGATATATATGGCATTTCAAATAGGACCTATCACGCTGAGATCATCGCCAATATATTTTTCGCGCATCTTACCAATTCAGTGTGAAACTGCACTCCTGAATATCTTCTATTAATTATATTTTACTGTTATTTGAAGTAAGAGTTTACATAACCATACTGAGGATTTCATTACCAAGGTTATTTGCATTAATAATAGCCAATTTTCATAACCATGGAAATATTTCAATGCTCTAAACCAAATGGCAATATAACTTATATTTCGATTTTTTTTCAAATAAGAGAATTTTATAACTTTATTAAATGTTATATATTTTTTATTTATAAATAAATTTTATAACACAAGACCACCCGAATGAGCAAGCGCTCGTGCTCGGGCACAGTTCAGCCATTTAAAGTACAAAATTAGTACACAAATGCAAATACATAAAGAAAATATAACTATAATATTAGTTCTAGACGTTTAGCTAAATTAGAAATTATACGACAGCAAAATTAAATTAATTTTTAAAAATCCTTCGCTAGTAAAAGCAGTTGCAGATTTTGAATTAGACCTAATGAAGAGAAATGAAGTTCGTAAATTAATGTTTTTAGCGAAACTAAATAATGTGTTTGATTACGTTTGTGCTCTGACAGATACATAACTGCCGGATATACGTTATGGGCCAAATTGTTATTGCCTAAATAGATATTTATGTTATTTTGAATATTGTAAATGATTCATAGGTATGTGATAATAGACTAGTAATAGTAGGAATAATAGCATCTGTAGTGGTTAAAATGAAGGAAATTGATAATTATTCACTTGTAGAAAAGGGATTAGAACGACAGAGACATTTGGGGATATCCTCTATGATAACGTGCTTGTCAGGTATGTTTTGCCTTTAACGGGCTCAACTAGTAAAATTAGACTTGACACATAAGGAGAGAGTTCTATTAAACAATGTTTACAATTCAAAATAACATAATTATAACACTGTCGAAGCTAGGCATTAAATCCTTTGTCGAAACATTGTTTTAAGTAAATAAATAAAGTCAAATTCTTGATAGGCCTATTTTATTTCTCTAATCAAATTTTGTGATGCACCCACATAAATATTCATTCATCGCCTTTATTCCTTCTTTCTTCAATGTCATCTTTTCTTTTTCTAACAAAAAATTAGGCCTATTTACTGCACTCTGTGGTTTTACTTATTGTGTCCTGTTTTATTTTATTTATTTATTTATTTATTTATATCATTCTCTTCATTACTTTTAAAAATGTGAATATATGAGGTTGGTGATTACAAAAATTAGCATTAAGGTCTGTATGGAAAGTTTCCAAGATATTGATATTGTGAAGTGAATGAATGAATGATTTATTCTTGTATCTGGAGTTATACAAATGATCACCCCTGGTGTTACAGAAAGTAACCAGGGGGAGTCTTCATAGATAAAAGCTCAAACTTCAGAAATCAATACTAATACTAATAAACGTTTACCTTGTGTAAGTATATGCATTTACCATTTTGTATCCTATTTCCTCTAAGCAACTAATTTGTTTTCCCCATTTTATTTTAACTATATATAAAAAGTTCCCCAGTTCCTTCAGTGTTTTTGGTTTTTTTTTCAGAGTTAATTTCTTATATGCAAATTATTTATTTAACTTAAATTTTTTTATTAAAAAACTTAAGTCTTAGTGTTTCAGTACCGGGACTACTTAAAATTGATATTGTGAAGTGAAATTGTACGAAAAAGTATTTTATTTTTCAGAGATTGTAGTAATTCGTATATATTCATTTCCCAAAAATGTTCACTTAATACGATTTTTCAGGAATTCACAGGGCCCGAATGAATAGCTAGATTTCATCCTCAACCAAATTACTTGACAATTAATTGCAGAGTAATTGTGTGAGATATTACTGAATGGGCGAAATATTCAATGTAATATTTCTACTAACACTCAAGAGATGTCAAACAATTCATTCCTTGGAGATATCCAAGAACTTTCCACTTTTGTCAAGAGCCTAGGCATAAATAAAATCATATCGCAATTAAGGCTTTCCACTTCTAGGCTTAAACAGGCTCCTGATACTCTCTCTCTAAGATTGCCATATTATTCGATGCTGTCACAAATATATTTAACCTCGAAAATGGCAGTCCTTAAATATTTCGCATAGCCATATTTAATGCCAGTGGATTAAAAAGACATAGAGGACATGCTTCAAATCCCATCCTTTTATAAATTCATTCAACAAATTATCCAGAAGTTTGAAAAAACACTATTATATCACAGCAACCCACTCATCAGAGCATTAACAACGAAGTAATTATCAAAATCATATGTCATTTATTCAAGGTCAATGTACATTCAGCTATTACTGTACTACTTTTTGAATAAAAGCCTTTCATAGGCTGAGACTTGTACGACATATTGAAGATAATAATAATAAAAGGATGGGTCGATACCAAATTTTCTCGATAATCGATACCGATACATTATTTTTCCTCGATACTCGATACCGTCAACATAGCCAGTTTCAATAAACAGGTACATTAAAAATTAAAAGTTGAGAGAACTGTGTAATACCAACTAAATTAAGTGTGCATATTTAATGAGACAAAATTTATTGTCATCAGTAGCCTATAAATATTCTTATACTCTACATTAAAACTAAAATTAGTTTTTGAAACAGTCCACTTACAAGTTTTTCTTAAAAAATTACGTGGGGTTCGGACAGTCAGCTTGCTTGTTGGTTGTTACTGAAACGTTTGACAGAAAACGAAACAATGAAGAATCTGTTCTGTTTGGATTTTACAGTCTTTATTTATGACTAGACAAAAGTCACAGAGTGGTTTTCTCCATTTCAAGGAGAAATAAAACTAATAGTAAAATTTTAGTAGACTACTAAAAGCAGAAAGAGACACTGCATTTCCTTAAACTGCAGAATTACCAAAGTATCGGAAAAATACCCAGCGAGTTTTCTGAAGTATCGCTCGATGCCGATACCATGTAAGTATCTAGAGTATCTAGAGTATCTAGAGTATCTAGAGTATCTAGAGTATCGAGGACCCATCCCTAATTTCTATATCTCGCTCTCCCACTATTAAGGTATTAGTCACCACCTACATCGCTATATACGCCACAGATTCTGTAGCTGACTATTTTTACTTTCTCGCATATACGTAGGCAGTATAGAGATTGTGACAAAAATTCGAAATCGAGATATCACCGGGAAAACTTGTTTCACATCACTAGAAACCTTAGAAAGTGTTCTTGGAATTAAGACTGCCTGTGGACGTCCTTTGCGGGTTAACGGTTTATTGTATGTTCTTCTATTTTATTGTGGACTTTGTTAAAATTTCATCGGACCACCTAGAATATTTCTACAAGTGAAATATTAAGGGGACTTTTCAATACTTTTTTTTCTTTTTGTAAAAATTACACTGACGATTTTAATAAAAATGTCGATTTCGAAACATCTATCTGTAATGCTGTAATATAACTAAACTCGTTTTGCTGTTAAAAAAATAAAAAAAAGTGTGCGTGGAACGCCACGCGACAGAAGTAAAACTAGTTTTAATTTTTATTTTTTTCAACTTTTGATTATTGGATTTTTTTAATTTTGCATTATTGGACGTTTAATATTGGGATTTGGACTTTTTAAATTTTGGATCTTTGAATTTTTAAATTTTGGATTTTTTAAATTTTGATTCTTTGAATATTTTTTGGATTTTTTTTTTTTGGATTTTTTAATTTTGTATTTTCGTTTTTTTAATTTTGGATTTTTAGATTTTTCCAATTTACCCCTACCGCCGCTAAAGAAGTTTCACTTAAAAAAACTTAGGAGGTAGTTTACTCGTGTATATTTTTAATTTATCTCCATTACAGTAAGCGATACATGAAAACATAGCACAATATTGTTGCAAAGAAAATTAAAATGAACATTTTTTGTCACAATACATTTCTTTAGGACAGGGGTTCCCAACCAGGGGGGGGGGGCGGGAAACAATTTGAAATTCATATTTTGATTTAGTTGTTGTTGCCTTGTTGCTCGACAAGAATTTTTAATCGGTTAACTTTAACCAAACAAATACATGGACACACAATCGTAATTAACAAGAATAACAGAACAGTGTAAATTTACATTTTATAATCTTATAAATTGTAACTAAATTGTAACTCAATACGTTTATAGTAATTTGGAAACCCAAATACGAGATACGAATGATCTGTGTTGTAGTGTTCTGTCAAACATAAAACCTAATATCTCAGAGCTGGTGAAAGCAAAACAATGCCAATCATCTCACTAATATTAAGTTTTTAACTCTACATCTGGACATTTGTGTTTCTACATTTAACTTTTTTTATGAACTGTACTGAGACTCAGATAAGATTTACAATAATTAGATATGCATTTTCATGCTTTTTGTGTGTGTGTGTGTGTGTGTCACAGCAAAAGCGTCATAGGATAAATAAGAATAATAAAAGAGGTGAGCAATATTAATTTTATTTTTAAAAGTATTATAGGGATATTTTGAAGTACAAAAGTACTGACAATCACGTTTTAGGCCTTCTCCCCATCACTATTAAAGGGGCCGTGAGGATTTCATGATATTCAGTTGAAAAAGGTTGGGAACCACTGCTTTAGGAAATCAATAGATTGTTATCAATAGATAATGGAGATAGAAACGAGATAATTTGCAATCAAAGCACAATATCAGAACACACATTTAAAATATGGTATTTGTTTCTCATAGTAATAAGAAAATTTTAATTTATTACTGAAAATGCAATATATTATACCTGTTTTAAAACAATCCGAGCGAGGTGGCAGAGGTAAGAGGTCCTGAGTTCAAATCTCAAACCTTGTGGCCGGCCAATGTGATTTGCGTTTTTCAAGGTTTCCTCATTCTGACTTGCAGGACTTATTTACTTCCCATAACTCATCGCCGCTATGTCACCCAATATCATAATCGTTTAACTGAAAATCAATGAAAAAGACATCACTTAGTAACAGAAACAGCCGTACAGGAATGGATTATTAGTTATTACAAGAGCTTATTGTTAAACCCAAACATCCTAAACACGTGAAAGGACCTTCATGCAGTTAAACCATTCAAAATGTTACGTAATAGTAATAATAATAATAATAACTATAGTAATTATATTAATGATAAAGAAAACAATGAGCTTAAATATAGATTACTAACTTATATTTTCTTGAATAAATTGGAATTAAAAAATAAAAATACAAAAATAAATAATACAAATAATTAAAGTAGGCCTAAGACGTATATTATATTGACTTCAAGATCCACTCCATTTTGTAATTTATTTTATTTTATTTACCTAGGAAATCTAAACGAATAGTCGAAGTAATTATTTATTCAGTTAATGCGTGTGATAATGTAAATAGAATATTAGGCCAATATGAAAAAATCAGTGCGATCACTAAATATATTTCAAGTGAGATTATACGTTAATTTTTTAATGGTAAGTTACATACAGGTTTCGTCATCCTAAACACTTGAATAGTAAAAATCGTAACACGTAATGTGAAGAAGTTTACACCTTTGGTAAGCCAAAAAATCCGAACTTCCACGTTAAAAAGCCATCAGTAATTAATACACCCAGGAATGAAAGAAAGAAATAGCCTAAATAAAGACATGTAAATGTTAGTATCCAAATTCTTTCAATTTCTATACAAGCAACACAGTTATATGAGACTTAAGAGAATTTATATAATCACTTCTTCGACCATTTCATATTAATTTACAACTGTTAATTTTAAATCTAAATAATACTACTAATTTTAATAATTAATTCTACTTTCCATGACTAGTTGATAATCAACTAAAATGTTTATTAATTTTATTAATATACAGTAATGTTATATTAAGTGACAAAGTGGCAAATCGTTAAAACATGGTTTCATTAAGAAATAATAATTATATATAATCTCAATGTTTTAATATAGGCCTACCTACACATTTATGAATCCAAGAATTTCTATTGATACATGGGTAATACAGTTGTAATTTATAGAGTTCACATATTGTGATATTGTCAATAAAAATTCAAGTAAACTGTAATTCTAAATCTTCAGCACTCAAGATTTTTTGATAGGTTTCAGAGGTTTATATGTACTATTGCTTCCAGGCTGAATTTTTTTATCCTGTTTACTTAGACTAGCACTAGTAGAATGACATTCAGTAATAAACATAGTTATAAGTTTGAAAAAAAAAGTCAATATTATATAATTAAGTATAATTTCTAGCAACAAAAGATACTACTTTTACCCTGAGTTATAACAGCTTGTGTCTCATAAATAAATTACACTACTATTCCTTATGCCAGCGTTTCCCAACTTATGGTCCGCGGACCCCCTTCGTTATGATGACCTATAATTAATACCCCAAATATTAAGAATGCAGGTCTTCTATTAAAAATTGGATGTAAAATTAGGGGTCCGTAAATTTTTAAGACATTTTAGAGGTCCTCGGGTTCAAAAAGGTTGAGAAACGCTGCCTTATGCCAATATCTTTCAAAAAAAGCTACCATGAACAACAAAAAAAAAACTTGAGACCCAAAATGTACGCATATATAGTTAGTAGATTTATTCATACAGTTCATTATTCTCCAGTTATTTTACAAAGATTATAAAGTTCTTAAATCTAAAATTTTTAGACAGTAAGCCTATGGTAGCCTACAGCAGAAAAAAAATTATTGGATTATATGTACTGACTCGAAAATATGACGGAACAAGAGTAAATAACTGAATGTGAAAGTGCAAAGAACGGTTCACAAGAGTTAGTTTTTGAGACTGATTAGGCTAATTGATTACGTACATGGAAGTAAAGTCAATTTGTGTCAGACTTTTTTTTTTAGTTTAAATCTTTTGATTTAGTGGTTAGTATTGCTAGATACACTCCAAATATGTTGATTTCTTATAGTTAGGGAGATCGGAGTCATCATTGACACTGCCAGAATTATTTTTTAAGTTGGTATTTCTTCCATAATACAGAATACGACTCTTTGAGCGAGACCGTGGAAGCCCAGAAAGTAACGAATTGGGAAATACTGCTCTTTGAGTAATTCCTATGTGCTTAAAAGTAAATACTAATAGGCCTAAGTTAATATAAAATAAAAATAACTTACACAAATTATTCATGAGCAATTCAAAACAATGATTAGTAGAATAATGGAAATACATTTTTGTTAAACATCGGATGGACTGCTTTTACACTTCACAATTTTGTCGGAACGGTAACAGCTGATTTGAATGCTGTACCGACCCAACTACAGCAGTAGGCTTAAATGCATTTAAGTCCGATCCGTTCATTTATTTCTAAAGGACAGGATCGAAAATTCATTCCGGACTGAGTCCCTATTTCCACGAGGACCGCGCTATGGAAAACTGTTTTAGGTCGACCATTAGGGCCATTAGTCATAGGAGAGACGCGGGTTACGTGGCCTGTAGTTCGTCTCCCAATACACTGATAGGCTGGCTATGATAGTTCAAATTATTTCAATTGCGTCGTACAATGTTGCCAACAGCTTTACGCGATGTTAATGAGAGGTAGCATGAGGTCTGTGACAATCTAGGTTTGTCACAGGTTGAGTTAGGTTAGCTTACATTGGTTTAGTTTAGTGACAGGTAGCTCTAGCGGGTGTAGCCACCGTCAACATCGTCCGATTGCCTACAATGTTTCCATCATGAGATCGATTCAGCGCATCGTTCCCCCACCCACCCCATATCATGGCCACCTGACAAATCTTGAACAAATTCCGCCATTTTAGGTTATAATGGGTGTCCCAAAATTAACGCAAGATTTGAATTTGCCGCCATTTGTGCATTAAATTGTTGGCAACACTGAAAAAAAAATTGACAGCTGAAAGTTTAGGGTTAGGGTTAGATTTCAATTTGCCACCATTTGTGCAGCAAATTGTTGGCAACCCTGAAAAAAAAATTTGACAGCTGAGAGTGTATGTGTTCTGTGAGAGTTTAGGGTTAGTAAAAATTGAGCGTTACATGAAACAACCATTAGATTTCTTCTTTATGAGGTTATTTGGTGTCAAAGGTCTATGTCAACAAGCCCACAACCACCCATGCATTACAGGAGGAAATTAAACGCTGCATCAACGAAATTCAGCCACATTTATGCAGAATGGTCACGGAAAAATTCGACAAAAGAGTGAGTATATGCCAGCAAAGCTGTGGAGGTCATTTGTCCAAAGTATTATTCCATAAATAACCCTATCCTACGTACTTTATGATTCAATAAAAAAATAAAATCAGGTAAACTGATATAACCAAGTGCCAGTATGTTTTTTTTTAATCAGTGATACACGCAATTATGATAGGCCCATGCATAAAAGTTATTTTTGTAATAGATGTCCGAGTTAACTCCAAAAACAAAATGTGCCGGCAATAATAATAATGACGCAATAGACCTACGATTCGCTGATATCTCTGTTTCAATTTAAAGCAGCCTTAAAGGTTATGAATGAATAATAAGCATATGAAATCTATCTGTC
This sequence comes from Ectobius pallidus, assembly GCA_964059195.1. Lineage (NCBI taxonomy): Eukaryota > Metazoa > Arthropoda > Insecta > Blattodea > Ectobiidae > Ectobius > Ectobius pallidus. The sequence continues at coordinate 83,181,574 of CAXKWD010000003.1, forward strand.
AGGAATTACATTACTGCACAGGAACGATAAGAAAAATACTCACAGTAAAATATAGCCTAATGTAAACATCGGTAGTCTACATAACCATAGAATACACATTATAATATCAATATTCAACGGCTAGTTGATATAAATCGTTTATTTAAGTTATTATTTAACCACACTGACATCGTTATGAAGAAACAAATCAATGAAGGCTGCTAACAATATGAATAAACGATTGGCAATTTGTTAAGTTTTTTTAATACATTGTGGGCCTTGAAAGAATATTGATTACAAAATTAATATTGATATACGCGTTACTTCGGTACCGATCAACCGATTTGGCCCTAATTCAATAGGCTTGTACCCAAAAACGTCATAAATTCGTATACCAAGTTTCAAGAAAATCCGATAAAGCGTATTTGAGTTATCCACGCCTTTGTGATATATTACCATAAAAAGGCACTAAATTGGGCATTGTTCCGGTACCGCCCAACCGATCTGGTCCAATATCAATAGACATCTTCCCATGGACATTATAAATAGGTATTCCAAGTTTCATGAAAATCCGATAAAGCGTATGTGAGTTATGGCGCCTTTAAAATATACACTAAATTGGGTTTCACTCCGGTACCGGTGAACCGATTTGGTCCAATTTCAATAGGGTTCTTCCCATGGACATTATAAACGCGTATACCAAGTTTCATTAAAATTCGATAAAGCGTATTTGAGTTAGAGCGCGTACAGACACACGGACGGACGGACGGACAGACATTTTTCGTCCCCCACACAATCTCATAAAGTACCATACTGGCACTTAATAACAATCTAAAGACTAAAATTGTGTTTTCTGTTTAATTAAAATCTTGCGTTAATTTTGGGACATCCTTTATAAGTGTCTTTTTTTTCACGAGTTTTCTTTCATTTCGCGAATTTTTAAGAATAAACCGAGTTTATATATGACTTCTATGGTACTAAAGAACATTGGAATATCAAATGTGGCAGTTTTTCGTAATTCTAAAAAAGGAAAATAGCCTACAGGGTGCAATGTCGAAGAATCCCCGTCTTTACAGCGATTCAGCAACATAATTTATAGTAATACATGGCAAATTACTGTGTGGGGTTGAGCCACACGAGACAACGTTTCAGATCGTTTTGAATCCTACAAGTAATCGTGGTTAATACAATCAGTAGAATAAGGAAAGTATGTTTCATGTTTGTTGAGAATTCCTTGTTTCTTTTAGCCTAAAAGTTTCGAAATTCGTTCCAGTTTAACAATTCGGGGAAATTCACCTAAAGGTTACCGACAATATTCATGTGGAAGCAAAAGCATTGATTTCCCATACATCCTTTTGTGCTTAATGGCACACGAGCTATATGAAAAATGGCAGAGGCACGGCTGTCAGCAGGAAAGTAAAGTCATTTGGGCGGCATTTGCAGCGACGACGGTTGTGGTTGAACACGGAGACAATGGCGCTACCTGAGAGGCAGGGAAGTCTAATCCCCCGACAGCTCTCATGCAATGAGATTACAAACATATGTTTCGGCTTTGTGCGGCTCAAAAGCGCGCCGCCCCGCTACAAGACAAGATAAATGATTCACAGAGTTGTCGCACAATACCGTCAATGATTTTCAATGGTCCATAAATACATCAATGGCCTATTCTTTAAAAATCAGAAAAAAAAAGGTGTGGAGGCCAAATTCAGATGTTTATGGCAACATCTCTATTCAGGCATACGAATTTCCAGTGACGCACTACGAACTGCTGCGACAAATTCTTCCATTTTGTAAACATTTTCTACAGATGTAAAATAAATTCAGTGATGGGAAAAGTACAAAAAGATAGCAATTGGGCTGAATTACAATTACCTGAGAGACATTTTACTTAATTACAATTACAAATTACTTTTTCAAAAAGTAATCAGTAAAATTACAATTACTTTTACAATTACTTTTACAATTACTTTACAAAATGGCAGTACCTAAAAATTCCTTGATTTTTATTTGTTTGGGCACAAGCCCAAATTATTAATGAACAAATAAACAAAAAACACATCAATGAGAATATTTTCGGAAACAATGAGTAACGTTTTGTTAACGTTAACTCTAATTTGGATATTAGCTGCAAAAACAGTAATGATGACGATATAGCAAACGAGAATGATACTAATATTAACGACTACTAATTGTAACAATTACAATTTTATTTCGATGTAAATTACAAGTAGAAATTACATTTTTAAAAAAGTATTTTTTCCAAGTAAATGGACCAAAAAAGGAATTGTTACTGTAATCCGATTACTTTTACTCAATTACTTCCAATCACTGAAAATAATAGCCTGTTACACAAAACAAAAATTATACAATGTAGGTTACGTAAATGTACCGTTAATATATTGGGACATCCCGGCCCTAAAAGCTTCAATTGCGGTATGTTTTAACGTTTGGAAACAATCCATATTTTGGAACAAAGTTTGTTGAGATTTTTACTATGCAAACTACAACATAAGACTAACATAATGGTAGGCTATAACTAAACTTAATTTTCAGTTCTTTCCCCTAAAATTATGTCATATTAAATATATGCAAATTTTCAAAATATCATACATCTGTGCAAAGTATAGATGTATCTCAAATCGTATAATCAATTATCAAGCACACATCAAGAAGAAATTAGCAATATAACATTTTAAGGACTACAAAATTGACGAAAATCTTGACTGGAAGATACACATTGAAACGTCTAAAACTGAGTTCGTATTTAGATTACCAAAATGAGCAAAAAGAATAAATTGTGGAAAGAAAAAAGACAATCTTCTAAACCGCTATTCGAAAAATTAAAAGTCCTCACTCTCACAAGTTAGTAGTCTTCAAATTTGTATAGCATGACTCGTACATATACTCTGATATGTGTTATATGGTAGATAATATTGATAGATTTCAATCTAATTGCAGTGTACATGGACGTACTAGTAGAAACACGAATGATTTACATAGACCAGCTAATTCATTAAAACTCTTTTAGAAGGGTGCTTATTATTCTGCAATACAGATATGCAATAAGCTTCCAAGAAACATTAAATCAGTATATATTAAAAGCAAATGCAAATCTTTCAAAAGATCTCCCAAGGCATTTTTAATAACTCACATCTTCTACAATATGGATGATTATTTCCATCTTGAGTAAGTTTGACAGCTTCCAGTTTGTATATTGTTATAATAGGCATGTGTATCATGGTCTGACGTGTTCTTTACCCTACAGCCACGCTCAACACAGTATTTACAAAACGAGATAGGCTATATTGCCAAAAATGACAATCTTGAAAACCCTTTCACTGATTTGTTCTTTTTTTATGAATAGAATGTTGTAGAGTATGTATAGGCGCCTACGTAGCTACCTTTACTGGAAGGATATTTTTTTTTCAAAATAGAAAAAACTTAGCAATGACAGAAACACCCATCATACTGTAGGCCTAGTTGATTTTTCAACTTTTTCCCATTCATGAACTTTAATTCCAAGTATAAATGAACTTTCCATCTAAAAAATAAAAATCCTTACACATACGACGTTTTTAATTACATCAAGGAACATTACTGGCAAACTGTGGGAAAAATATAAAACACGTTTGGTCGTGGTTGCGTAACAAACGAATTTACAGAGAAACCCATTACGTCAGAATTAGTTACGACAGAAATGTACTGAAACAAAGTTTTATAAAATATTACTCTTGAGAGTGGAAGTATTCTTCAATTTTTTATAGCATGACTCGGTATTATCGTTTGGATAGAATCGTTGAAAGAAGCTGTACATTGCGTGAAACGGAATCACTAAATCGGTCACACATGATACATCATCTTGAAATAATTACAAATTAAACAACTTTACATAGGCCTATATCTTTACATACTCGATGTCTTCAAATTACATTCATGTGAAATTGGAAGAAAATCGAAAAACCCGTTTAGTTGTAAATGCTTCGCTCATCTTGGAATCCAGAGAATGTTCTAATAATCGTTAGATAAGTTGTGTAAAATGATGCGTATACTTGTGTAACTGTGCATAGGTCTAAGGCAATTTCATGTTTTACTTACGCATTGAAGTTATTTCATCAGAACAGGTCATGTTAATACTGGAATACTAAAGCCGCATTTATATTGTGAATGCAATCTCGTATTATGAGAATTTTGATATTAATCTGCGGTTTAGATTAAGAAAGAAAAAAATTATAGTTTCTGTCCAATTGCATCTGAAATTGACGAGAAATACGGAAATTTCACATACAGTCAGATGCTGATTATCCGGAATATTTTACACTACGAAGGAAAATTCCAGAAATAGTAAAATACCACCACACCTTCATTCTGGTTAAGTTAGTGACAAACTGAGCGTATTACCTTAATGAATTCATTATGGTATTAGGCTACTATGTTCGGACAAAATAATCACCAAGTCATAAGTGCAATACTTAAAAACTTCTAATCAATAATTTTACTTAATCCGCCAGTTTTTTTAATGTTATGTGAGCAATAAAACACAGCCACAAGAGAAACCATAGCCCAAAAAGAAATGAAGGAAAATGATACAAAAATTATATTTGAAAATTACTGTGAAGGCTGTAGTTGGGATAAGTTACCCTAAATGCTAGAAAGGTGTTATTTTACAAAACTAATGAATGGAAACAGAGCAGCATCGTGCATCACTAAGCTTCCTAGCTTTATTTATATACGAAACATATAAGCCTACCATATATTCTTTTACCTGCCTAGCTTGTCATAGCTACTAATTTTTGTGAAAATGAGTTTTACACCAATCGTTTATTTTACATAGGTACTACACATTTTAGTAACGTTTCAGTAAATAAATGGACATTCGACATCTAGCCTGTAATTTATTATGATCACTTCGTGCGGTAACCCTAATCTCATTAGTGAAAGCATCAAGTAAATAGATCAATTATTGTTGCAAAAATTAGTTTACATTACTTCGGTATTTTCTCACAGTAAATCTGCAGCAATCAGAGGGAAATTCCACTCATAGGTCATCACTGTAATTCATGTAAAAAACTAACCTAACTGGTAAAAAGGGTCGAGCAGATTAACTTTCACGCAAGTCAATTTACTTAAGTATTTTCTTCTAGTAACTCTGTAGCAAATAAAGGAAAATTCTACTTCTGTGTGATTCATTGTAAATCGAACCAAACAAAACAGATAATTTTGATAGGTCAATTTTCTTGCAAAAGGATTTGCTTTATTTCGGTATTATCTTTCAGTATCCCTTCACAAATACAGTAAAAATTCCAAATTACATATCACTGTAAATCTTTTAGATAGCCTATTCACTATAATAAATAGAATAAAGATAATATTATTGAACTTTCTATGGTGGTTTCACATTTCCATTTATGTTTTTAAGGTTATTATTTTTCAAAGTCAATGTGTTTATATTGTATCTTAACACAGTATTCTACTACTTCTGAGATATTACACCTGAAGCTTTCAGGTAAAACAGAAATTAGAAGTGAGTGTTAGGAAATAAAGTAATAGAATCTGACTTACCAAAACCACCACAATTTCGCCAAGCAAACTTCTGCGACGTAACAACATATCAACGCTGCCTACAGACACGCTTACAAGACCAGAGTAAAATGGCTGAACTCGATGGAGATGACCAGGGCTGCCACTACCTACAAATGAAATTACCCTAAGTTAGGATCAAATTACCCTAAATGCTATTTCTTAAAATGCAGATAGTGAACAAAAACTGTAGAGCATTATAGATAACCACGCTTTGGGACAAGATCCTGATACAAGCACCTTAGATTACTTCAAAGTAGTATTTTTATTTGTAAAATGCTAAATGAAAAAGGCTAAAATAGTACGTACATCATAACCTGAAGATAGTCACTCTCTGTTGATATTTCTATTATCAATAAATGCTAAATATCAATAAATCCTAAATAGATAGATTTATTTGCTTGTTAAACTAAACAGAATCTACCATGGGAATTAACTAAAACAGAAACGATAAATGTAATATCCATACCAATCACAAGGGCGCCCATATAATATTTTCTAAGGGGGGAAATTTTTTTAAATTAATTTATATTTTGTCACTTTAACTTCTTGGACCACTTTGTAACATTACATTAATTATATAATAAGTATAACAATGACGTAGCCAGAAAATAATATCAGGGAGGGTCTTAAGTGCCGGGGGGTTTGGGGGTATGCAATACCCCCAAGAAAGCGGGGTCGGGGGTCCACCCCCGGAAAATTTGTAAATATTGAACTAATGAAAATCACATTTTAGGCTATTTCAGCACTGAAAAATTATTATTAATAAACTTCATTATGAAGCTTAAAACATAAGAATTTCAAGTAGTATAGCAAAATCAATTTCAAGTGAGTTAAATTAACAATCATAATCGGATTCAAGCAATATATGGTGTTATTAAAAACTACTAGTATATAGGTGGACCTTCGCCATAAAACTGAAAAATTAGTTAGCAAAATTTGTTTACCATACTCTAAAATTTCCCAACGTTAACAAGAAATAGTTACCTAAGTCCCGGAAAATTTTTAAATACTAACTAATGAAAATCACATTTTACGCTATTTTAGCACTGAAAAATTAGTTAGAAAATTTGTTTGTCATACTCTAAGACATGCCAACGTAAGCAATAAGTCTTTACTTAAGTCGGGGGTCCACCCTCAGAAAGTTTTTAAATATTGAACTAATGAAAATCACATTTTATATTATTTTAGCATTGAAAAATTAGTTAGAAATTTTTTTACCATACTCTTAAGACATGCCATTGTAAACAAGAAATTGTTGAACCTAAGTTATAACACTTATTACTATTTATAAGAAAAGTTAAATAACACATGGAACAATGGAAATAATAGCCTACTCATTACGTTATGAAAACAAAATAACTGCTATATCCATTTTTTGACACCCCAACAAAACTTGTTTTAATTTAATAAATATTTTTTAAAATACAAAAATAGAATTTAGGTTTTTATTTTTAGGGGCCTGGATCCCCCTTTCCTAAACCACTGTGGATTCTGCTTCCATGTTGTCGATTTGGTAAAACTTCTGCAAACTTTTAATGTATCTACTGACTTTTAAAAGAAAAACACCCGACTACAATTATTAATAAGTTATACATCTTTTTTTTTTTTTTTTTTTACTTTCCCTGAGAGCTAGGGTGGGGGCCCAATCATGAAATTCAAGACTTTGAGAATATGTAATTTGGGACTGGTTTATCCTTAATAATAGCAAAATTATAGTACAGTATTACAGGTTCTATGTGATTTATATCTTATTTTTACTTAAACTTGTTATCCTTTATTGATTGGTTATAACTTTAATTCATTAAAGGCTTTTGATATATTTAGGTATCTAAAATACATTTGACTCGGATGCACGCCCGAGAATTAATTATCTTTTTACTAAAACGCTACCTGCGGAAGTCTGTCCGAGGCAGTGGGTGCTATATGCGCTGTCTGCTGCAGCTCTTCTACAAAACAAGATGTGTGCGTTCCTTGCTCAAAAAACATTGAGAGGAATATGCGAAACGATCGACTGTGTCCAGGCCAAATGGCATAACCCAATTTCTTCTAAAATGAAGTTATGGTATAGATGGGTGATTCTTCAAATACGGGAAAATTTGGAGTGTGTAAAATCCAAATTTTTTACTTTGTTTAAAAAATATCAAAAAAATTACTAAAATACTTCAGAGGTTACTTGATTATAATATGACACCAGCAGAGCTTAAATGTTTATATTTTTATTTATTTTAATTTCTTTATTTTTTTAAAGCCATGTGAATGACATTCGTGTACATGTGGATGGCAGAAGGCCACATTAATGACTAACTTTCGAACAATCTGCTTTTCTTTATGTGATTTCATATTTTTCTCAGCATACTTCAGTTGATTTTGCACCAAATTTGCAAATTTGTGTGCATACTCCGGAATTAATGTAATTTTAACGAGACTGTGTTTTTATGGTTTTGGGGGAGGGGGGAATCAAGCAGAAATTTATTTAATAAGTTTTAAGATCTTAAGTACAGGTCACAGACACCGCAAACACAATAGTATCCTACATTTATCATCTACATGACTTGAGAGTCATCCACATACTCCTTCATGAGACATGTGGATGTCACAAAAATCAGGCATGTGGATGACAAAAAAGGAGTTTAAGTGGTCTCAGCAAGTCATTTCTAAACCTCTGTAAGCTCAACTTCAGTCAAGTACTTTGAATTGGAAGGTTTATCATAGTCCATAATCAAAATTAATAAATATTCACTTTCTGCCTACTTTCTAGAAGCCATGTTAATGACGGAGAATAAAAACGCTTTCCTTGAAAATGATGCAAAGTCCTTTGTTAATCCTAAACTGTTTGTAAGCAAGCAAAATTCAACCTTACAATTCAACCACAAGCTGCCCTGTTGGCTTTCTAACACTGTTGCCAGTTATACAAATTTCTCATTTCTGCAGAAAAAATTCCATTCTTTTCAGCCATGTGGATGACCAAAAACCCTTGGGACATTCTTTATGTTCATTAGGTGGGGTGACAATTTTATTTCATTTTATTTTTTAGGGGTTAATATTCTTCACACATTCATAACTTACTCATTGACAGGAAAAAAGTTGAAAAGGAAATAACATTTTGTTTTGTGGAAAAATGCATTAGAATATACAAAACCGAGGTTTGGGACAGGGCATGTGGATGACATTTCATTGAATTAAATTCGATTTTGGAATATCAGAATGTAAAGTTAGTGACATTTCAATGTGATAGTTGTAGTATGGAAGTAGTAGAAACAAACTTTTATTTTAATTTTTTTTTTAAGTTGAATTTGAAGGGAAATATCACTCCGGAACACAAATTTTCCTGTATTTGAAGAATCACCCAGATATAAAGGTGGTATTGAAATACATATGCTGGCCAAAGTAAGTAACCCTACAAAAATTCTTTGTTGATTAAAAAGCTTGAAAATAATTAAAATTTGTTTTTGAAACGTATTAAATTCAAACTGGTCAATAGGTGTAATCAATATATAATAACAGCTGAGCATACTTTCAAGTCAAATGTACGCGGGAGTAATCCACTAGTATTTTTGGATGAGTAAGTCAATTGGCATAACCATTAAAGTTGCAGTATTTTATAATTATAATGCAGGTTGTATTTTTCTCTCCTGTAAAATTTCACTTTTGATGGTTAACAATTTGGCCTGGACACAGTCGATAATATGATGCTGTTATTACGATGAATGTTATCTTTAAAATATAATTGGCTCTAAGCGCCTGAACTACCCAAATGAACTAATCTACCCCAATTTGAATGTATTTAATACGACCAAAATTACACCTACACTTAATTAAAAATTCTAAAAACAAAAATTAAATTAAATTTCTAGAATAAGCACAAGACATAATAAAACTCTTACATTAGTAGAACCCAAGTATTTCACTTCTTCTGGTCTGTCACATATTCATGACAATGTCTATTGCATTTTTATGCTTAATGACAATAAATAAATAAAAATAAGAATAAGAACATAGCTCTAGATTAGGTCCTCGTATGTAAAATCTAAAATCAAATTACATCCAGGTTTAGCTACATATAGCATTGGAGTCTTCAAATTTAGAGTTTAAAAAAATAATAAAAGCTATTAATTTTTTCCCTTTTAAATTACTTTCTGTTGCACTTGTTTCGCTCCGTCTTCCTGTTTCTATCACGATTATTATTGCTTATTTTTATAATAATAATGATGATGATAATAATAATAATGCTATCGAGGTACTGCATCAGGACCAACCCATCATTACTTAAAGTTTTAACTGACTAATATTGATTCAGCTTGTATTTTTTGTAATTATCAGTATGTTTGTTTTATAATGTGTATTCCTTGTGTTTTTTATATAATTGTATTTATACAACATATTGTATGTGAGGTATAAAAATAAATAAATTAAAAATATATATATTTTTCGTGAATAATGACTGATACGATGTGATGATATATAATGATTTTAATTTATATGACTGAACAGTGATTGCTTATGAAATCATACGATGGCTTAAGAGCAAAGCTTCCAAGTCTTCCTGAAAGGAGTCTGAAGGAGAGGCAGCATGCAGAAAATGTTCCGGGAGCCCTACACTGGATCAGGGCTATTCAAGTAATTAGCTGACGTTTCTGCGACATTAAAAGATTTCTGGTTTATTCTATAACCTTTTCACTGCTATAAAATGCTTTATAAAAGCAGATACGAGGTTATCTTCAGTCGCAAGCGGCCAAATTCTATGTCTGCGGAATTTCAAAGAACGTCAAACGATATTACAAGAGCCTCAATGTGGCTGGAAATAAAATAAATTAGAGTGAGTGGAGTCAAACTATGTAAAATAAATCCTGTAACTTCATTCACATTTTTGTAAATAAACGGAAGTTACTTTAAGAACAACCCTTATAAGATTGGTGCAATAATGCTTGATGTAAAATGTGAGGGTCTTTATCCACGTGTAATATTATCATTCATGGAGGTCAGCTAATCAACTAAAATTCTCTTAATTGATTTGAAACCTAGAACCCACTGATGATTTTACATAATAATTGCTTATATGAACATATCAATTTAGCTCATTTAATAAGCACGATGCTGCATGGTCTTCCTTCCTGGTTAATAATATTTGCCTTTTTTTCATTCTTTCATAATCCTGAGTGTACAATAAGTCTTGGCTGCAGGGTTGCCATACGTACGACTATAGTCGTACACATACGACTATTTCATAGATTTGTACGACGTACGACGAGTCGTACGCCTATTTGTACGACGTACGACGAGTCGTACGCCTATTTGTACGACTATTTTTGACTTGCATTTTATATTTTTGTAATCAATCTAATCAATTCAATTGGACCCGAAATTGAAGAGTAATATAGAAACTTTTAAATACCACTACACCTTGACACATTGCTGGTTAGGTTAGTGATGAACCGTAGTAGCCTATTATGTTCGGACTAAAATAATCACCATGTCTAAAGATCAATATTTACAAACTGTTAAAAATGTTTTGTTCAATCCGCCATTTTTCTATTGTTACGTGAGCAATAAAACACAACCACATGAGAATCATAACCCAAGTAGAAATGAAGGAAAATGTACCGGCATCGAGGTTGTATTTTAAAATCAGTCTACTGTGACAGCTGTAGTTGGGATAAAAGTTACCCTAAATGTTTGCATGTTATTTTCAAAAATGCAGACAGTGAATGGAGAGAGAAAGTAAATTGCATCACGAAGATCCATAGGCACGTAATATGTTTGATATTTATATGCAAAACATTTGGCTCACCACATAAAATGGATTTATTTTACATAGTTTACTTGACATATAATTGGCGCGCAAATATTTTACACAATTTGAAGGGTAGGTACCGTTCGCTCTAAAATCGTACCTAAAGTAAAAGAAGTATATCGTTCAAGCTAATAACTCGTAGCCTATCCACTGAAGACTGAGACAGATATACTTGCTAGTTAGAGCCGGTTGTAGACCGGACAACATCTACCCATCCCACTGTCTAAAATAGGCACGTGCAATAGGTTTCAATTCCGCATCAGTGGCGTTGCAGTGACATCTTACACAGGCACTATCTGTGAGCATGAGATGCCCACTTATTTAAGTTATACGGTATAAGCTTTTACGATCAAACGTATTGAAACTTCGTGAATGAATTAACACAAACTAAAAAATATTTTCTTTACATGATCTTATAAATTCAATGTCACTGCCACCGGGTTCGAGGTTAAGTGGTACTAAGTTAAACGGTCTTTAACATTCTCTCCCATCGTGAATGGTTTAATTTTTTTCCGCAATATATTTAGAAATGTGGTAGCTGTCATGAACCAATTACTTTGCTGTGATTTGACTATCTTGTTTGAATTTGTTTTGCCTTTTTAGACTTTCTAACAACTGTTTCCTGTCATCTTCTACAATAGATAATATCCAATTCTCTGATAAGAAATTCTAATGTTAATACAAAATCATTTGCATTAAGCTGATCGTAACATTTATTGGTAAGCAATCATTTGCCGCAGCTAAACATTAAATAAGTTAATTTCGTAATTTATTACAGTTTGTAAGTAAAACGAACTTTTTTCATACTTCTTGGCATGCTTCGTATTGAAGTGTCGTTTGATGTTTAATTATAGCCTACAATAAAACGAATTGGTATACAACATATCAAACAATACAAAACGAGGTTTCATTTTGTTTAATTTCATTTTTGTTTTGTTAAGCAAGATAAAAATAATCTAATCCCCAGTGCTTAAGGAAAGAATAGTTTTTCTTTTGCTGCGTCATACACCACTAACTGCTTCCGCACTCGGTATGTTACGCAAGACCAACCCCGGTCTATAGCTATGGCGTAATAATCAGTGGAAATGTGTTTCATGTCAATGGATTTACTTTACGTTGGATTTAGGCTATCTTTCAGTAACTCCTCAGTAAAAAGTGTAAATTCGACTTGAAGTCTACAATATATTATGGTCACTGTAATTCATTAAGAAACCAAAATTTCACCAGTGAAATTATCAAGTAAATACATCAATTATTATTGCTATTGTTATTATTATTATTATTGTTGTTACAAAAATTAATGTACTGTACTTCGATATTTTCTTTTGGTAAATCTGCAGCAAGGAGGGAAATTACTCTCAAAGGCCTATGTGATCAGTGATCACTAACTCATATAGAAAGACTAACCTGACAAGCAGATAAACTTTCAGGCTAATAAAAGGACGATAGTTTAATATTTTGTTTGAGTAACTCCTTATCAAATAAAGAAAAATTCGACTTCTAATTGATTAATTGTAAATCGTACGGAATCTAACCAGACGAATGCAAACGGGTTGAGCTAAAAGATCAAATTTTCTCACAAATGAATTTCCTGTACTTCATTACAAAGAAAATTCTGATAATGTATTATTAATGTAAATATTTTAGATAGCCTAGTCTCTATAATCAATAATCACTAAGTAAAGAGAATATTAAACATTATTGAACTTTCTATAGCGATGCCACACTACAGTCTATGTTTTTGAGGTTATCATTTTCCAAGCCAATGTATTTGTAGCCTCTTGTATCTTCGTACAACATGCTAGTAGTTGAACATTTTTTTTGGATACTATATTATTTTAATTTGATGGCATTCATTAAAGCGAAGTTTAGAGAATTACGTATTCTGGTGCCTTGAGGTTACCTGGAGCTTACAAGTAAAAGGAAAATAATAAACATAAATTTAAAGTGGATGTTAGGAAATACAGTAATAGAATGTGACTTACCAAAACCACCACAATTTCGTCAAGCTAGCTTCTTGCACGTAACAAAATATCAACACTGCCTACACAACACACACGCTTGACAGACCGTTGTAGACTAAAATGGCGGAACTCGTTGGAGATAACCATTGCTGCCACTACCTACAAATGAAATTACCCTTAATTTAGGGACAAACTACCGGTATTCAAAATGTTCTTCTACAAAATGCAGATAATAAATAGAAACAGTACAGCATGATACATCCGCATTCTTTGGATCTGAAACCTGATCCATGTACCTTAGATTACTAAGTTTTTCTTTTTAAAACGCTAAATACTACACCCCAATATTATAGTGTCTTCCTAATCTAAAGACCGTCATAACTCTATTGATATTTATGTTATCAATAAATGCTAAATTTAGATAAATAAATAATAGACAGTTTTTTAAACTTGCCCAGGAATAAACTGAAAAAACTATAAATGCAATATGCGTAGCCTATACTAAACATGATTGAATATGTAATGTAATGTTGGTGTATCCTTCCTTATTAATAGCAACATTTTATTATTGTAGAAATATTGTAGGTTCTACCTTATGTTTACCTTATTTTAGGTAGATTTTCGAAGAAAAATCTACCTATTGCAATGGATACCACTTTATGATTTTCGAAAAATTCTTTCATATCTTTACGTTTCATGCTCCCCTAAGTACGAAACCACCGCCCGTTCAAAAAAAAAATTTGTGATATTTATATATATATATATTTATATCTTTACACGATAGCGGCCGTAATTTTGAAGATATTTGAACCAAATTTTATTATGTTATTTCTAGGCCCAATAGTTCGGACAAGTTCGTTAATGGGCAAAATTGGCCCAAGGGGGTGGTCGGGGGAGAGGGTTGAAATTTTTAAAAATGTATATCTCGGCCCCTATGAAGTATAGAGGGAAACTTTGTTTGAATAAATTAGAGTACTCCCTATGGAGTTCACAGTGACACCAACGATTCGGGGGTTCGAGTGAGGGTGGGGGTGGGGGATGAAAATTCGAAACTTTTGAAACCACGTCTTGTGGGGTATCGTTGAAAAGCTCTTGATGAGTACTCTACAAATCAATAAATAGTTTCCTGATAGCTCTCATATGACGCGAGATTTTAATGTTTGAAAATAATAACACTTGAAAGAATTATTATAATATCATAATTTTGTCTTGTTTAGCGGCTTTGCTAATTTTATTCATTGCTGATCTTGCGCACGGCCTCCCAGAATATTATATCCTATTATTGTTGTCAAAACAATTGATTGTAGGCTCTTCCTCTTTACTGCAGGTTTGCCATGCCAAGGCTAAAGAAGAAGAGTGCTATGCAGCGACAATAAATTAAACCAAAAGCACTTCGAAATCTACCTCCGCCTGTAGGCCTGCCTAAAGGGATTTTTTTTAGTTATAGTGTACAGTGTTCTTTATTCATGGTTACAATTCATTAAAGCCTTTCGATAATGGTTGTTGTCCCAATATTTGTAGATGACTTCAACACTTTTGATACGGATGCAAACCCGAAAATGAATTAAATGAATTAAAACTCTACCGTGGAAATGTATCCGCAGCATTGAATACTATATGCGCTGTCTGCTGCAGCTTTTCTACATACGGGCTGCGTGGTTTCTTGGTCAAAGAACATTGAGAGGAATATATGAAAGGATATGGTGCTGTGATTACGATGAACATTGTCTTAAATATATTTGACTAAATACTAATAATAATGTTCATGAATAGACTAAATGGACGATACGATATGGTGAATATTATGCATTTAATTTATACAAAATGACTGAACAATGATTGCTTATGAACAAAGCCTTAAAGCCTGTCTTCTTCAAATGAATCTGGAGGAGGGATAGCCTGTAGAGAAGGTTAAGCTGACGTTTCTGGTTTATTTTTAATACAAATAATCACTATGCGGTCCTGCAAGGGCTTACTGGTTAATATTATTCACCTTTTCTCGTTCTTTTATAACTGCATGTGTATTATAGTCTATTGCAATGGCCTTTACATCACATATTGTTAGCGACTGACTCTCGAACACGGTTCCTTTACTATGTAGGCTCTGTATCGCGTAATATTCCTTTCAAAATATTGAGTCTCCAATAAAGCTTTAAACACAATAATGTGATATTTCTACACCCTTTTTACTTGAGGTCCTAGGTGAGTCTTGAATACTCTGCATAGGATTAAAGGCATATTATGTACAGTAATTTCCATAAAATAAAGGTAAAGGATGAAGAAGTATTTTGTAAGCCTATGTGATCTCACGGCTTGTGAACAAATTGAGAGTGGCTCTTTCACTTCTGTGAAATTCACCGCCGCACCTCACGAAACAGTGTCGGACTGTCGCTTCTTAGTTCTATTATTATTATATTATTATTATTATTATTATTATTATTATTATTATGTTTACCTTACTACGTGGCTCTACAGCCCTTGAAGGGCCTGGGCCTCCTTAATGACTTCCGTCCAATCTGATCTGTCCCTCGCTTTCCTTAGCCAACTTCGAACTAGCTGATGTAGGTCTTCATCCACATCATCCAGCCATCTCTTCCTTGGTCTACCTCTATTTCTCCGTCCTTCAGGTTTACCAATGTAGCCTATACCTTCTTCACAGGACTGTCATTTTTTATGCTCTCTACATGACCCAGCCATCGGAGTCTACTTCTGTTAATTTCTGTCACTAGATCTGGCTCGCCATACAATTCCCGAAACTCTGCATTCGTTTTGAATTCTCCACTCTCCGTGACCATTCTCTACACTGAAAATCTTGCACAATATTTTCCTTTCCCACACTTATACGGTACCGTACACGGTTTTTCCTTTTAACTAATACTGCTAAGTTTTTAGCTCGTTTCCGTAACTTGTAATGTCTATGCATCTTGATTCAAGAACTATTCAAGAAATTGTAATTAAATTTTACAAGATTGTGCATCTGAACCAACAACATACACTGGGAATTTTTCAAATTAGTTTTTATTTTTAAAGAATTATATGGCTCATTAAAAATATCAAATTTTCATTAGCCTTTCCCTATAAAAATTTAGAAAATAAATTCTTGAAGAGGTATGAAAAGGGTCCTAAGAAGGTCTAGGTTATATGTTGCCGGAGTAGATTTTATAATTAAATATAAGACATTAATGTATTTAAAAAAACGGTGAATGTAAATTCCGTCGGACTGCACAAAATTCAAATGGAATTTAGATCATTTCTATATGACTGAAAAACATATCAGAAAACATATTAAAGTTATAACTACTTGCTTAGTTAAGCTATTTATTCCAACAATATCTTATCTACATTTTATTTTTTAAGGTTATGTTTATATAAAAACGAATTCGCATAATTAACGTTAACTTAAGACTTACCATATCGTAAGACATAAGAAACTGTAGGACTATTGTAGACATTACGCCTGGTAAGAACTGTAAATAGTGTATAATAGACATTCAGATTCCAATATCAGGTTAACCTATTGTAAGTAACATTTGTGACATCTCCAACCCTAATATACCTTCGGGTGAAATAGGGTTTTGTGTAATGTGGATATTCAATAAATAACTAATAGTGTACATCTAACCGCACTAAATTCAATTTCAATAGATACGGATGATCCATAAATATTAAATAACAAAATTCTTCAACTTCACATTTGTTATTAGCAGGTCTAAGTTGCAGTACAACGGTCGTTAAATAAGCACAAAACCAATCAATCATATTGAACACTGATTTATACGCAGAAAATAAAATTTATCGCCCGAACAGGGACTCGAACCCTGGACCCTTAGGTTAAAAGCCTAATGCTCTACCGACTGAGCTATCCGGGCTTCATGAACAGTGGGCTGTATGTTATGCCTGTGCAGGTATGTAGACAATGGACTTGGGACATATTTAAACATTCATAATCTGAACATGGTTCCTGAGCAGTTTTGGGTAATGCTTTTTGATAACTGATAAATAGTGAACAAGCAGATGGTCATGAAATCTGTCCATTATAACCTCTATATTTTGAAATATTTACTTGTACTGTAAATTTTATTAAATGCCAGAATTGTAGGCTACTACCTAAGATTAGGCTTACTTGGTGGATGGGAAAAATTTCTGTCCTCCTCGTCTGTCTGTCTGTCGATAACTCGAATACGGTTGGTTGTTACCGGAAACGGTCAAGTTTGTTAAATAGAAAATCTTCACTATAACCTACTAAGGTATAAAGCCGCATGGGTAACTCATTTACTGACACAATTGTTTACCCACTTCCAGATGGCCCAAAAACTTGAAATTTTATGTACTTACAGGATAGCTTATAACCTGCAATCGACGGAAATATTCCAAAAAGTTCAAATTTTTAATTTTTACTCCCCCCCCCCCGAAAATCATTCAAAATGGCGTACGCAAATTTAAGATTTGTGCAGACCTTCTTTGGAGACTTATAGTAGGTAAACGGTAAGTCGTATCAAAAAAACAGATTGTATCAGCAGTAACAGATTTTGAGATAGCCTATCTACAAATCTGGTGCTCTAATATTTTGTCGTATCTCCATCAGTTGTACTATAGATAGAGTAAGATGTTTAAATTGTAAGCAAATTTTATATATTTTCATCACACCATGTAATTTTTGACACACTTAAAGGACGACTTAAACCGTAAAATTTGGGAGGCCTATTGGCACATCCATCTGTCATAAGTCTGCAAAATTTGGTTTTTCTAGCTGTTCTATAAGTGGGTAAAAACTGACTGGATATCCGTAACGTTATTCAGATCTACGACAGTCTAGAAAGCTATAAACAAAGAGTTAATAGAGGTTCTTGATTAAATCAAGAAATTTGGAAGTTTAAACTATCATATAACTTAAAGCGTGACTGACAGTCGAAATTATAGTATATGGCTATTGAAAACACGAATTATAGTTTTAACCACATACATGCCATTGAAAATATGACCAAACGAACTTGAGTTATGACCAAACTTGCGCTTATTAAATGCCTACTCTGATCAAGAGAACCTACATAAGCAATGTATTTGCATAAAATATTACTGGATATGACTAAAAATAGAAAATACTCGGAGGACATGTTACAACGAACATGTGTTGGCCTTAATAAATGAATCTCTCCGTTGAAAAGAGACAATAGTCTTAAGTGCAAGCTGAAAAATTAGTAGTTTGAAGTTCGAAGCAATGATTTAAGAGACAGGAAGCTATATTGACAACACTTCCAGGTGCTGGATGCAGACAATGAGGTTCGCCCAACAGCAGGAGGCGAAGAAACAAGCAAACATCGTATTGCTTCCAAACAACAAAGCTGACATTTCTTTGTGCTCTCTGATTTTGTTTTGCTGATGGGCTGCTTCTCTACAAGGATCATAAAGTCATTATTTTGGTTGTCCAGTTTTCAGTCCATTCATGATCACTACACATCCTTCAGGGATATAACCTCACGGCATGAGGCTTCATTCTCTTTATAGCTCCTACTGAGACAGATATCTGTCAGTACGGTGTGTTTAGCTAGGGATTATTTTTAAATCGAGGTCAAAGAGAGAAGTGTGACATTATTTAAAAGTGCTATTGTTTAATTGTATAGAATTGTTTAAGGAATGGTACAGGGTAAAATATTATCTTCTCGTCTTCTGCCCAGAAATCTAAAAATAAGAATTTATAAAATTATTTATTTTCTTGCCGGTTGTATTAGCCTATATGGATGTGAGACATGGTCCCTTACTCTTCGCGAAGAACATAATCTGAGAGTGGCGAAAACAGAGTGCTTAGGATAACATTTGGGCCTAAGAGAGATGAAAATGGGGACTGGAGAAAACTGCATAACGATGAGCTTCATATCCTGTACTCTTCACCTGATATAGTAAGAGTAATTAAATCACGGAGGATGAAATGGGCTGGACATGTTTCGCGTAAGGGGCAGGAAAGACATCCCAAAAGTATTGACTGGAAGACCCGAAGGGAAAAGACCACTTGGAAGACCTAGACGTAGGTGGGAGGACAATATTAGGATAGATTTAAGGGAAGTAGAATTTGCGAGGGATGGTTGGATGGAGTTAGCACAGAATATGGTTGAATGGCGGGCTCAGGTAAGCGCGGCAATGAACCTTCGGGTTCCATAAAATAGATAATATTCCTTTAGTTTGCTAAGGAATTGTCTATTGCCATTGAGTAAGTAAGTAAGGAAGAGGGTAAAATATTGACAATTCTCAGTCAAATTATGCATTTTTAAGAAGTAAAAATACTATTATGTATCTTAAGTCTCTGCCCGTTTAAGTCTCCCTAATTAAGTGATAAATAAAAAGGTTGCACTCGTTTTACAAATAATAGGCTAATGTATACCTATTTCCAGATTTATTTAATTTCAAGACGGGAATAAAATTTGAATTTGAATAATCATGGTGATCGCTGGAAATAAATATTAACGGAAGCTTTATTAAACTAAAATTGATAACAGTTAAAAAATTGAACAGCGTTCTAAAGATTAACCCAGTTATAGCCTAAAGGCTGCGAACTGAGAAGGCGAGATGTAAACATGTAATTTAAGAACTAAGTTAGACAATTAAAGAACAGGTTTTAAAACAGGAACAAAACAAGGGTTAAAGTTGGGAGTTGTACCTAGGCATTAATAACATAGAATCATAGTTAGAAAACACTCATTTTTGGGCAATTTTTAGGTCATTTTCTGTGTTTTTAGGTAATTTTCGACATTTTTAGGTCTTTTTCGGCATTTTAGGTCATGTTTCAGCGGAGGTAGAGAGGAGCTTTCCATGTACAAATCGTTACTCTCAGACAACAGACAATCGTTTTATTTGAGAATCTCCACCAAGTGTTCATAGTTAATTTTAATTCAGGTTTATTGTAAATACCATAGCAGTGAATCTAGTTTATTTTTTATTTTTTTTAAATGGCACATATTTGCTAGGGGAAATTTCAGTTCAGAAAGATTTTTTTTTCGCTAAGGGTGTCCAAGTAGTATAACTTAGATGTACTTACTTTTTTAGTAATAAAATATGTGTTTATATAGTAAATTCATATATAACTGTCAAGCATTAAATTTTTTTTAGCAAATCATTACTTTAAAAAAAACTAAATATAAGTAATAAAGGAAAATTTATTGGTCATTTTTAAAAAATAGTGTCGTTTTTTACTATTTTTAGTTCATAAATGCATTTTTTATTTTGAATTTATTCACTATTTTATAGTCATGAAATGCCTGGCCCTAGTGATTAGTAAATGTAGTTGTAATCCTGAGATTAGTTGTATCAGAGAAATCTAATTAACGGAGGTTAGTTAATTTTTATTGAGATTCCAAATCCAAAATGTGCAATCGTGTACTATTTTATTCCAAAACAAATGCACAGTAAAAATTTTGTTTTCTTCTATCAGCAATGAAAGAAATTAAGCAGACTGTTATGAACGACACTGAGTTTTTTTTATTTTTTATTTTTATTTGTAATGAAACGTTGTATTGTCGTTATTATGCGAGCGTCATAAACTATTTCAAGCATCCGAACAAAATATTTGTGAACTAAGGAGTTAAATTTTAATAAACTATGTTACAAGTCAACCTTTGAGTCATCCATTAGAAAGCTACAGTTTTCATGTTTAATCTGCTTTCAATTATTTAAAATTACAAGCTAAAATAATGAGTGCTGATGACCATGCATCCATTGTGTACTAACGAGATTTATTTACTAACTTATAATTTAGCTCGAATTATATGAAACAACTGTCAAATGTTTAGTTTATTGTGTCATGGTTTCAACGTAATTACTCGTGTTTGTGAATAATTACGACTACTTTTTATAGCCTAAGTAGACCTACTGAATCTTCTAACACACAACAAATTAGTTATTTTCTAGTAAACTGAGTACTAAATAAAATATATCTTAACATACTTGTAGGTTTTCAGATTCATCGGCATAAGCTATCTCAATTTTGAATAATGTCCCTAGCCTGTAAACTGTAATAAACAGTAAAATTCAATTGTTACCAGTATACTCAATATTCCACCTGTGCTCAGTTAATACAATAATTGTATAATAATTATTCCACTGCTATTACATAAATTGTGGTTGAAAATGAAAATAATTTAAATAGCAAAATTAAAATGTTTGCTGAGAAAGGAAAAACTAAATATAAGTTAATTAAATGTCAATTTAAAATAATTAAAAACAATACATTAAATTAACACAATAAAAAACTTGGAGGCGCCGGGCATCGATCCCGGTACCTCTCGCATGCTAAGCGAGCGCTCTACCATCTGAGCTACGCCCCCAGGCTGTAGGAAGCTCGCGCTGTGTAGCAGGTCGACCTGCAGCTCTGTGTGTTTCCTGCACTTCGTAATGTTTCCTTGCGCTGTAGATAAGCGCAACGCCCACCAGAAATACAGTAGTCACGCAGTATAACATTTGTACATAATATTAATGCGTATACTGTGGTGCTGTAATAGGCTCCCGTATCCTGTGAGGAAAATGTTAAGTCCCGACGAGAATTATTTTTATTTCTTTTTAAATGGCACATATTTGCTAGGGAAAATTTGATGGGCATGTCAGTTCAGAAATATTTTCTTTTCGCTAAGGGTGTCCAAGTAGTATAGATGTACTTACTTTTTTAGCAATAAAATAAGTGTGTTTATATCGTAAATTCATATATAACTGTCAAGCATTAAATTGTTTTAGCAAATCATTACTTAAAAAGTATGTTCCTTTAGGAGTGAAGTGAGAGAACTACACTTGCAATTTCACTACCTTCCGGATTAGACTGTAACATTATAGGCCTACCGTACGGAAGAATTGCCTAATTATTTAACGTGGCCCTGTGAGAGCATTTCCCGAAAGAACAGTTTTAAATGGTCAGTAATTTTATTATTTCATTTAAAACAGCAATAATCTAAACATAGTCCAATACGTTACTGAAAGGCATGTATTTGTTTAGGAAATTAGCTAAGTGCCAATATGGCTTTGTATATTACACGGCAGTATGTTTTCAAAAAACTCAAATGGAACTGTCCTCGTCTGGTAAAGTGTGAAGAAAATTTTATATTACTGGAGTTTACACATTGCTAGTGCTGGAGTAAAGTTTGCGTTACTTGAATGCTGTGTTTAGCCTATATCACCGTGCCGGAGTTTACCGCGGTAAAATGATAGTGAAATATAGTTTTACTGAACCATGAAGAAGGAAAAAGGATCAAAAGAATACAAAATTAAATGTCTTCCATTATTCACATTAAAAACCTGTTAATTGATGGGTGCGGGTTGAGCCTTTATAAATGGTCGATAGACTCTCTGGCCCTCTATAGGCCTTTTCGTAGTTTGCCCATCATTCCATCTTGCTGAATCTTTCCACAGCGCAGAAAAGTATATTCTAGAACTAAATTGTAAATATTATTACATTTATCGGTGTATATTGTTATTATACCTATTTATGATTAATTTCTTATTGTTGAGATCACGATGTATGGTTTATTAGAACGCATAATTTTTGCTAAATTCTGTAAAGTGAATGTAATAATTTTTCCAGTGGATTGGGTTTCCTTTCAAACTAGCAGTAGCCTACGGTAAATATGAATAATAAAACGTTTTGTACAAAAACTCCGCAAGCAGGAAAGCATTTACAATATAGTAAAATGAAACAAGTTTTTTTCTGTACGCTGATTCCGTGATTTGTGTAAAAGGGGCTGCATTGATTTACTTATTTGTAACTATACATGGGAACAGTTACAGCATGTCGTTCCTCAGTCATAATCTGTCTTGTAGAAAGTCACTTCTTTCTGCCTTGCCTCCCACGGAGTTTCTCATGCATTGCATGCCTTTGGGAATTGCACAATTCCTAGACACGGTCCTGCCTAAAATTATCGAAAGAATGTAAGGGACATCAGCAGAAACTTTCCTGTCATTAGCATTTTACCCTCTGAGCTACTAGAAAAAGAAATATTTCAGTCAGAATGCGTGTAAATGACGTTTAATGGCCATAGAATGATTCTTTTGCGGTAATTTCAAATGTCATCATTACTCTTAAATGAATAGATTTTATGTTTTTATTCAACATTAGGCTACTATTCAATAAGCCTACCCCTCGGGGTTTTCGATTGTTACGTTTTTATAATTTTAATTATTGACTGCAGTAGTCTTAGCCATTTATTAAGTGGCAGTATGGTACTTTATGGGATTGTATGGTGGACAGGAGGTGTCTGTCCGTCTGGCCGTGCGCGATAACTCCAATACGCTTTATCATATCTTCATGAAACTTGGTATACGCATTTATAACATCCATGGGACGAAGACTATTGATTATGGACCAAGGGGGTTGAGCGGTACCAGAGTAATGCTCAATTAGGGTCCGAATTTGTGAAAATATTCATCAAAGATAATTCAGTTCTCTCAGTTCTCATGCACTGTTCATATAGCCTACTGTATTTTTATTTCTCTATATTCCACTAGTGACCTGTAATTTCTTTAATACCTGTTCGCTATTATTTTGCATATATAATATTAATATTATCATATCTACTCTCTGTCATTTAGACCTATCTTATTTACACTATTTTCTACATTAGCCCACGAGTTCCATTCCAACTTAGTCATTTGTAAGATTAAAAAAAATATATATATATTTTTCAATATCACATAGGCTACACAATTGCCAAGTACACAATTGCAGAATTTCATATTTATTATAAAACACATGAATTTTAATATACCCATGAAGCATAGAACTTGCAGTTTTCTCGCTTCTCGTTCCGACGTAGAGTGAATGGTCGCGTTGCGGTAGTGAGCATTCAATTAACTCAGCATCATATAAAGTCGTATTTATTGTATGGCAAATTTTAAAATATAAGTTCTATGAACAAATGTTTCAAGTAGGAAGTGTTAAGTGTTAGTACAAACAGGCTAATAAATAATTAGGATAGATCAGGGTGCAAAATTTCCAATCGCCAGATCGTCATTGGCGACCGAATTCTGATACGGGCGATAAAGATTCATTTTTAAATTTTCGTTGCACATTCATTTGGTAGCAATAGCCCAATGAAGAGTGAACCTTGCCACTTTCTACATCCTATATTGCGGTAGGTCTAATACGAATCATAAACTGTTGGCTGCATAAAGAATTAGAGCGTAGTCTACTGTATAACCCCCATCCCCCCCCCCCGTGGGAATATCCGACTCATATATTTTTTGTTGGTATTGTCCAAGATCAGTAAACTATACTAAACTAAACTAAACTAAACTGTAGTTTACAAGCCTTGGGTATTGTCATCTAGTTTCAGTTTTTAGTTGTTTTCCCCTTATCAATTACAGCATTTACCCGGAAACCCCGGAAAACTACGGAAATCCGGAAAAAATTAGTTTTTCTTTGTTCTTTGCTCCTAATATTCCCAGGGAATTTATGACTCACATATTTCTTGTTGGTATTGTCATCTAGTTTAAGGTTTCAGTTGTTTGCCTCTTACCAATTACAACATATCCCCGGAAAACCCGAAAAACCACGTATATACGGAGAAAATGACAATCTTTGTTCTTTGCTTCTAATATTCAAAGGGGATTTCTGACTCATATGTTTTTTTTACTTCCTCTGCCCGTACCATAGGTACTATAGGTAGAGGAAGTATTGTTTTCGACCCTAAAATTCGAAGTTGACTTTTTAGCATATATACACGTTTCAAGGCCCCCTGGATCCAAAAACACTATTTTTGGAAACATGTATGTGTGTGTGTCTGTGTGTCTGTCTGTCTGTGTGGAAGTTTGTGAACAGGCTAGCTCCGAAACGGAGAATCGTATGAAAACAAAATTTCGTATTTGGGTCAGGTACCTTCTGAAGATGTGATTCGAAGATTGGCGACAAATTTCTCTTATTTTTAAGGGGACTTTACATGAAGAAATTTTCGTTTTTCGCGATTTTCTCGAAAACGGCTCTAACGATTTTCTATAAAATTTGCACATGTGTTCCTTTTACTGAGAGCTAAAACTTTTATTTGAAACATTTTTCGAAAAAATTCTCTGAGGGTAGTTACAAGCCACCCACTGTTTGTATAAATTTTGTCTTGCGTGATGAACAACTGAATACTATATAAGAATGTGAAGTGAGAAAGATGTATTGTTGGCCAGGTATGGAGTAAAGAAGTATCTGAGGGAAATATTCGATATACTGTATTTCGGAAATTATTCTTTACGGCGGAAAGTTCAATAAACGTCTGCAGTCACTTGTTCCTTTTTTTTAAGTTTGTTATTTAGCCTGCGCATTTAGTCACATCATTGAAAGAAGAGGTATTTATAGGATAATTAGCGTAAAATTGTGTCTTGCGATTTGTAAAAGGATATGTGAATACTGCAAACTTTTTTTTTGGGCAGAGGAAGTTATGTGACTTTCACATCAGATTTTTGTTGGTATTGACATCCAGATTAAGGTTTCAGTTGTTTGCCCCTTATCAATTACAGAAATCCCCAGAAAACTCCGAAAACCACGGAAACCCGGAGAAAGTGACTTTGTTTTAATTTTTTTTAATCTTAGTTCTTTGCTCCTAGTATTCAAAGGGAATTAATGACTCATATGGTTTTTGTTAGTAGGCCTATTGCCATCTAGATTAAGGTTTCAGTTGTTTGCCTCTTATAAATTACAGCATATCCCCATAAAACTCGGAAAACCACAGTAATCCGGAGAAAATGACTTTGTTTTAATTGGTTTAAATCTTGGTTCTTTGCTCCTAGTATTCAAAGGGAATTGGTGACTCATATGTTTTTGTTTAGGTATTCCCATCTATATTAAGGTTTCAGTTGTTTGCCCCCTATCAATTACAGCATTTACCCGGAAAACTCCGAAAACCACGAAAATCCGCAGAAAATGAGTTCGTTTTAATTTTTTAAACACCTTTGTTCTTTGATCCTAATATTCCCAGGGAATTTCTGACTTACATATTTTTTGTTGGCATTGTCATCTAGATTAAGGTTTCAGTTGTTTATCCGTTATCAATTACAGCATATCCCCGTAAAACCCGGAAAACAACGGAAATCCACAGAATTTCTAGAACTCGGAACTTGTGATCTACAGTCACTGTAACCGTTATTGCGAAATAATTCTTCTGCTTCAGGTGTGTCCTTTGCAGGTACAAAAGGGTGAGTATGTGGACTACGAGATATCTGCCATAATTGTGTTGGTCACGTGCAAAGAAAAGGGGAATCATATCTTCTAAACATGCCAAGTGTAAGTTAAAGTTGTTTTCCTTAGTTGCTCGCTGAAATCTTAGAATCAATGACACTTTGTCCATATTACCAATCCAAAATTGTGCTGTTTTACCCAATGTCCCTTCTCTAACTTCAGTCAAGAAAGTTTGGTAGGGACTGTGGAAGGTTTGGCAAGATAAATTATCATTCACAGATGTCAAATTAGAATATGAAGGGTGTTCTGCCAGGTTTTCAATCTCTTTCATCCTTTCAGTTTCAGGATTTTTTCCAGTATTCTTTGTCATGCTGTAATTGATAAGGGGCAAACAACTGACCCCTTAATCTAGATGGCAATACCAACACAAAAACATAAGATTCACCAATTCCCTTTGAATACAAGGAGCAAAGAACGAAGATTTGAAAAAATTTAATCGAAGTCATTTTCTCAGGATTTTCGTGGTTTTCGGAGTTTTCCGGGGAAATACTGTAATTGATAAGGGGCAAACAACTGAAACCTTAATCTAGATGGTAATGCCAATAAAAAACATGTGAGTCAGAAATTCCCTTTGAATATTAGGAGCAAAGAACAGAGATTTAAAAAATAAAACGTAGTCATTTTCTCCGTCTATACTTGGTTTTCCGGGGATATGCTGCAATTGGTAAGGGGTAAACAACTGAAACCTTAATCTAGATGACAATACCAACACAAAAACATATGATTAACCAATTCCCTTTGAATACTAGGAGCAAAGAACAAAGATTAAAAAAAATTTAAACGAAGTCATTTTCTCCGGATTTTCGTGGTTTTCGGAGTTTTCCGGAGAAATGCTGTAATTGATAAGGGGCAAACAACTGAAACCTTAATCTAGATGGTAATGCCAATAAAAAAGATATGAGTCAGAAATTCCCTTTGAATATTAGGAGCAAAGAACAGAGATTTAAAAAATAAAACATAGTCATTTTCTCCGTCTATACGTGGTTTTCCGGGGATATGCTGTAATTGGTAAGGGGTAAACAACTGAAACCTTAATCTAGATGGCAATACCAACACAAAAATATGTGATTCACCAATTCCCTTTGAATACTAGGAGCAAAGAACAAAGATTTTTAAAAATTTAAATGAAGTCATTTTCTCCGGATTTCCGTTGTTTTCGGAGTTTTCCAGGTAAATGCTGTAATTTATAAGGGGAAAACAACTGAAACCTTAATCTAGATGGTAATGCCAATAAAAAACATATGAGTCAGAAATTCCCTTTGAATATTAGGAGCAAAGAACAAAGATTTTAAAAATAAAACATAGTCATTTTCTCCTTATATACGTGGTTTTCCGGGTTTTCCGGGGATATGTTGTAATTTGTAAGGGCCAAAGAACTGAAACCTTAAACTAGATGCTAATACCAACAAAAATGTGTGAGTCAGAAGTTCCCTGGGAATATTAGGAGCAAAGAACAATGAATAATTAAAACAAGTTCATTTTCTCCGGATTTCCGTGGTTTTCCGGGTTTTCCAGGTAAATGCTGTAATTGACAAGGGGCAAACAACTAAAAACTTAAACTAGATGGAAGTACCAACAAAAAAATATGTGTGTCGGAAATTCCCACGGGGGGGAGGGTTTCATATTAGTGGCCCATGGTCTAAATGGAGTGTCAGGCTTATTAGCCTACTTAGGCCTATAAATAAAAATGATTCGCTTCAACGAGAGCTAATTTCTAAGAAGAAGGTACTTGTGAATCTGGAATTTAGCAGAAAGTAATAGATGCATTCAGTTTGTAAAGAAGGCATTTTATAATTAGAAGAAAAATTTAAAAGAAATAAATAGAACAGAAAAACGAAAAGTGCAAGGAAGGCAGAAAGAAAGAAAGAAAGACAGAAAGAAGACATAATGAAACACTCAAACAAAAGAAGAATGAATGAAAGAGAGAAATTAAAATAAACCTAAAAAGAAAAACAGAAAAGAGTAGAAAAAGATAAAAGAATATGAAAATTAGAAAGGAAAGAAGAAGGAAAAATCTGAAAAGTAAAAGCATATCAGTAGAAGGGAAAATTAGCCTTAGATATGAAAAACGGGAAAAAGTGCAGAAGTAAAATGGAAAGAAAAAAGCACACGTTTTCAACGACCAGTGCACAAACATTGAAAAGCGTTGGCGAGGTGTAACTACTGTACTCTATAAGCATGTGGTACGAATTAAAATTTCTGCCGAAACCCGGGATCGAACCAGGGACCTTTAGATCTTCAGTCTAACGCTCTCCCAACTGAGCTATTTCGGCGATGAAGAAATCGCTTATGCTTGCAGCTCTCCATCTACTCTACAATATTTACTGCCTGAGCTTTATGACAGTTTAATCTACAGGCCTCGCCAGCGATATTGGCATATGTCCTTGAGTGCGTAGCTAGCCAGCTAGCCCCCTGGGTTCGCCAGGAATATTGGTGTATGCCCTTGAGGGCGTAGCTAGTCCCCTCATAATGTTATCTTTCATCACATACGCACATGGTGCTGATTAAGCAAAACATTGGAATACGTTACAGTGCATCTCGAGCAGTGTGTTTATACATCTCCAATATCAAGTTGCATCATTCTTCCTGCTTCAGCCTTTGTGTCACACCGGTTCTAATGGAATCATGCCCCTCCTCTGATACTGCCATCACGCCCCCTCAGACCAAACCATGACCACGATAAAGTAAGTGATTCGCACCATAGCTGTCCATTAAAATTTCCATACGCCAAAAACCGTGGCGCTACCTATAAATGGATGAATACGTCTTTATTGAGGCTAACCATACGTCCAGTAAGCCAGGCCGGACAGTCCTGGATTTCTTATGGTGTCTACGATTATGTACATAATTACAAAATGCCCTAAATTTGGGAATTACGACAGAATTATTCACTAGCGCATCTATTGTCCACTCTTTGGAATCAGGTATAGGCCTAGTCAAAGAACATACAAATTTATTGTCAAATTGGTCATTCTGCATTGCTGGGAACAACTGTCACATAGAGACTTCAGAATAATTGTTCAAATAATGCTATGTATACTTGTTTATAATCTTTGTCTTCAATTGTAATCTACATTAAAACGGATATACTTTTGTGTTTGTTCTGAGAATTCAAAATGGGAAAAAGAAAGTGTGTGCTCAGTCAAAAGTTACAAGAAGACTATTTTGGGAATTTTTTGACACTCTACACGCTGCAGGCTTTTTAAAATTTATTTATTTATTTATTTTAACATATAAAAGGCCATATTTGAGGTTTTAATGTTCCTTAGAACCTATATAATTCATACATAAACTCCTATTTTTTTAAATATACGAAATGAAGGAAAAATCGTGTAGAAGTGGGCAACGTAAAATAGCGTAATTTGTCCTAGTTAAAAAGATTCGACATGATCGACAGGGAGAACGGTGCGCAAAATAGATCTCATCATGATTCAAGGTGGACATGGTGTTGTCGCTAGAGCTACTCGTCATTAAACTAAACTAACCCAAGCTAAGCTAAGCTAATCTGCGAAGATGGTGCAGATGGTCAGCAGACATAATTAAAAACTATAAAGCAAGTGGAAAGTAAAGAAGTAAATTTTTTTCACATATTTCGTTATAATGACCTATAATTAATACCCCAAATATTAAGAATATAGGCCTTCTTTTAAAAATGGGATGTAAAATTAGGGGTCCGTAAAATTTTTTTCGACATTTTAGAGGTCCTCGGGTTCAAAAAGGTTGAGAAACCCTGCTCTATAGGCTATCAGAGGTTTCCAACTAGCAGCCGAAGGCCCCACGCTATTATTGCTGTAGACTAAAGTGAAGGGATGTAATTTTAGAACTTTAAGCTGTAATTCATGCATATTATTATAACTTTGTTGTAAAACTGAACTTTTCAAAATGTGGTATGAGGTGGTTTTTTGTTTACAGTTAAAAAAAATAACATTAACCATTTACATCAGGTGTGTCAAACATGCGGCCCCCTAAAGTTTTAGATAAAATGTATAATAAAATATGTGTGCCGAAATAATTAATGTAAAATAAAATTTGCTAAAACTTGATTCTCTACCTGTAAGAAGACAAGTTTCTCGTAAGTCATAAAGTACCGGTACTGGTTGACCTATATAACGCAATGCCCGTGCAATGCATTGCTCACTATTAAGCACTATGCTCAAAACAATAAAAGTGGACCTATTTTAAAATTTTTAAACAAATAAGTGAATTTTTTTAGCCCGAGAGGACTGAATCAACTGTATTACTATTTTAATAGCCTACTGTAATTACTATTTTATGGTTTATAACTGCTGACTATGCCTGACACTATATTAAGTCTATTGGCAATAAACCGTTATTATTATTATTATTATTAAGTTATTATTATTATTATTATTATTATTATTATTATTATTATTATTATTAGCATTATCATCATCAGTTTCAGAGGCGCCAACTTATATGGGCCCATGGGGCTGAAGCCCACCCAATAATCTGCCTTAGGCCTATTTTGTTAAATTATTTATTACCATTACTAAAATATGTTTCCTTATTAAATCGCCGGAAAGTTAATACCAGGTTATTGTTGACTCACTCACGATTATCTGAACATTAAATGTTTACGTCTTAATCTGTTAATGCAGTTTCCACATCCACCGCCATATTTTTATGCTTTTTATGTATTCATAAATAAAACTTAATCACATTGCTGATGAAAATATAGGCGAGACACCTATCTCCTCGACATTATTATTTCCCTTATTTGGAAATCAACACGTTATGGAATGTACTTACTATTGTTAAAACAATTGATTACTACTCGAAACTAGTCGCATTTTGAACTTTATTATGTATTTTTACCGATTTTCAATCAAATAATTTTCATTGACCGTAAAACACGACAGCCATATTTCCTTTTCATTGAGCGATGAAGGATGACCAACTGTTGTTTTTGCAAGTTGTGTCACTGCCTTCGTAGATCACGAAGGCAGTGGTTGTGTACCCAGAATTCCACATGTTGTTTTCCCGCGCGCGAGGTTTGAAATGTTGGTGTAAGTGTGTAGGGCAGTGTCCGGCAGATGCTGCAGTTGTGACGTAAGAGCCAGTCATCTCGCAAGAGCTTCGGAGAGAGAGCAGTTGAGTTGTATTGCTGTTAATACGCATCAGCGCAGTGGCGTTCAGTGCAGCAGTAGAAATGTATGGTAAATTTAGTGCATTCAAAGTAAAACTAGACTTATGAAAACGTCACCTCACCCTCGGAGACACGTCACATTTTCCAAAGTTGTCTACAGTATGTCATCGAATTACAGACATAAATAATTATGTGCAAATATTAGAAGAACTGGATCAGGAATTTGATTGCCGATTTCAAGATTTTGCAAACCTCCAATCCGATATTTGCATATTTGCGACACCATTTTCTGTGGATATTGACAGTGTTTCAACGTCATTGCAACTAGAAGTCATTGATTTGCAAAGTGATATTAAAATGAAAGACCGATTTCAAAACAAAAAGGATTTATCTATATTTTATAGAAGACTAGCATGTGCCCGTGGCTTCGACCGCGATCATTATTTTTCAAAAATTAAAAATTAAGATCATAATACTTAAATCATATTTATTAACAGCTAAATCACGTGGAGTAGGCTACATATCACGATTAGATAGCGTCGCCTGATAAAAGCGACCGCAGATTCGAGTTCCTTAGCCCAGAAACCCCCTCACTAGTTTCGTCCAAATCGAACAATGTTTGACCATATTTAGGCCTATATTGAATATCCCTCTTCCGTGTAGGTTGAAAATTTCATACGTCTGCGGGCCTTGATATTCTAAACAAATGAATCGTCAAGGATGGACTTACAAAATCAAGCGATCGCCCGCGATAATTATTTCAAAAATTAAAAATTAAGAGCATAATAGTTAAATCATTATATTTATTAACACCTAAATCACGTGGACTACATACCACGATTAGATAGCGTCGCCTGCTAAAGCGACCTCAGATTCGAGGTCCTTGGCCCAGAAAACCCCTGTATAGTGAGTTTCGTCCAAATCGAACAACGTTTGACCATATTTAGGCCTATATTGATTATCCCACTTATAATAATAATAATAATAATAATAATAATAATAATAATAATAATCCTCTTCGGGATTAGGTTGAAAATTTCATATGTCTGCGTGCCTTGATATTAAAAACAAATGAATCGACCAGCGTGAGCTACAACATTCAAGCGATCGCGATGGTTTTATGTCCAAGGTATGACAAAAATAGCCAAAGCCTACTGTAATTGATTTGACATTGAAATGTATTACTGAAAACTGATGCTTCGAAATCGAAAAAAATACACGTTTTCTGCCCTTTTTTCACTCATAACTCACGAACGAAAGCAAAAATTAAAAATGCAATATGCCAGAAACCTTCCCGGGAATGTGCTTAACAACTTCCCAAAGTTTCATGGCGATCGGATGAATGGTGTAGTAATGCATAAAGGACAGACACACACACATACATTCATTTTTATATATAGAAGATTTCCCCAGGCAAGATTCCATCGATTACATATATTTGCTGCTATTCTCTGTCCCATTTAAGAACGATCCTGTTCAAAACAAAGAGGCGTGGCTGTCATAGCCCGCAGGTGAGAACGCACGTGTTCACCATGTTTAATGCTAGTTTGTTTATTCTCAGTACAACTCATCCGCAGGGTCGTCGTGAACAATTAATCCTTTGTGTTTTGTTTGCTAATTGATATACTATAATGATGACGATGCCAGTGAGAGTTTGTTATTTCACGTGTAAATGTTGATATTATTATTGCATGAACTTACGAACACTCGTTAGCCACGCTCTGGTATTGGCGCATGCTAATGATATTAACCAATCACGTTTTGTCACATGATGAGAAATTTCCGCGAACTCTCTGTGAGTTCTCCTCCCCTTTGTTTTGACTAGGATCAAACTAGAATGGGATCAATAATAGAATGTTGAGTATATTTGGATCGACGTAGGCCTATGTATGTGTTCTTTTCGTGTATGAAGGTCTACAAACCACAACATAGAAATCACCTATCTGATCAGAACTTAAAAAATTCTTCGTTTGTGTGTTAGCCAGACTATGACGCCAAATATTGCAAAATCAGTGGACGAGAAAAGAGGGGAAAAAATCTCAACAATGCCTTCAGCTTGGGCACGATAGTGACACAAAGTAAGGGTGTGTATCACAAATCTGAATAGGCCTATAGGCTACTTTTCTCACAAAGGTGTATAGTTTAATTTGTATATTTTGTGTAGTTTGTATATTTTGTGTATTTTGTATATTTTGTATACTTTAACATTTTTGAGTTTCCGAGTAGACAAAGTTTTGCAGTACTGCTTAAAGTATTCTCATGTTTTATGTATTTGTAGTTTTTAGCAGTTTCGGAGCCTCATTTAAATATGCGGACGCTTCCGCACCTGAATGTATTATGCATTTCAGATTATTGTAAGTAGGGCCTATATTAAATTTCATTACAAACAAAACTGTTCTGTTACATTGATTTATCACACTTGTACTCTTTTGTTTTCGTACAAATGTATTGTAATTGTGCTATTCCCATACTTTCTACGAAAACGGAGCGCACTCTGTCAGTGCATAGACGTCGTACCGCCACTGGCCAGGAG
This sequence comes from Ectobius pallidus, assembly GCA_964059195.1. NCBI lineage: Eukaryota > Metazoa > Arthropoda > Insecta > Blattodea > Ectobiidae > Ectobius > Ectobius pallidus. The sequence goes on from CAXKWD010000003.1 coordinate 83,215,720, forward strand.
AACCATTTCTCCACGCTGTGCTCAGTACGGAGATATTGCCGAGCAAAGAGCGTCGCTGCTCTGTAGTATGACGTCACGGAGCACGGATCATGCCGGTCACTGGTGTAGGGCGATGATTGAAATTAGTTAAAATGGACGGGGGTGAAGACGATTTACGATCTGTTCACTTATTTCTCACAAAATGATAGAGATATAATAATAATAATAATAATAATAATAATAATAATAATAATAATAATATAATAAATAAGATATAAGATATTATAATAAATCTCCAGAATGATGGATTATTGAATGCTTGTGGACGATGTGGGACGGTTGGGTTGGGTTAGGTTGGGTTAGGTTAGGTTAGGTTAGGTTGGGTTAGGTTAGGTTAGGTTAGGTTATTTTATGTTATTTTATGTTATGTTATGTTATGTTATGTTGGGTTAGGTTAGGTTAGGTCAGGTTGGGTTGGGTTGGGTTAGGTTAGGTTAGGTTAGGTTAGGTTGGGTTAGGTTATGAACAGTGATAATAGTTTAGTAGTTCGGGTTAGGTTAGGTTAGGTTGGGTTAGGTTATGAACAGTGATAATAGTTTAGTAGGTCAGGTTTGGTTAGGTTAGGTTGGGTGAGGTTAGGTTAGGTTAGGTTAGGTTAGGTTAGTAAGTCAGTTTGGGTTAGGTTGGGTGTGGTTAGATTAGGTTATGAACAGTGATATTAGTTTACTAGGTCAGGTTGTGTTAGGTTGGGTTAGATTGTGAACAGAGATATTACTTTAATAGGTCATTCTGATTTTTTGTTTATGTAATTTTTCAATTTTTTCATTAATGAAAGTTTTATAATTTAATGAATTTTGGTAAAATTAAGTAATTTGTTTATTGTATAAAAATAGCCACTTTGTGAATATGAGTATATTTTGTGTAAGTTTCTGTAAAGACAATTCTTTTTAAATGTAATTTTTCAACTGTTTTCTAAAATGAAAGTTTCATAATATACTGAGTGTTGCTAAAATTAAGTAATTTGTCTGTAGCAGTAAAATAGGCACTTATTGAGGGGCCTTCTAATTTATTTTGTGTACGTATTTTGACGTAACAGCTACGTTTGCTTTGATGCAGCCGCCCTAGTTTCGCGAGGAGAAAGGGGAAGGTAGGGGAAGCGTGCAGTTGCCATGGCAACGAGTAGCATACAGTGGAGTCACAGTTGGAGTGTTGGTAAGCGTGTTCCCAGAATTCTAAGTCAAGTAGATAATATGGCCATCAGTTATACTTTTCTATCATGAATTGCGTACTTTTAGGTATGCGTTTTACAAGATATATTCTAATATATTAAAAAATTCCGGACCTAATTATAATCCTTGCACCCAGGGACACATTTTGAACGTTGTTTCGCTTCATAAAAATTAAAATTGTAATGTCGAGGACATTGGTATTTACCCGAAAATATAAATAAGGAGAGTGCGGAAAAGTTAAACATAGAATTGAGGCGAATAAAAATCACAAAAAGGATATTAATTTAATAGGCAAAGCAAGGAATTGTGATGCAAGACAATATTACAAAGTTTGTCTTCTGAAACAATGAAATCATTTCATGTAGGCTTCGGCCGCGATAATTAATAAAAATATAAAAAATTAAGAACAAATAATTAAAATACATTTATTAACACTTGCACACGAATCATTCATAAACTAAACTATTAATAATTATAATGAAACATCTAAAAATCTGGCTTTGGAGTGCAATCCATGATAAATAAATGATTTAAATAAAACATGTAGTTAAGTAAATAATTGCGGGGGCCTAGGTTCATTGCCGCATTTACCTTAGCCCGCTATTCAACCCTATTCTGTGTTAACTCCATCCAACCATCCTATTTGCTGTAAATCAATCCTAATGTTGTCCTCCCACTTACGACTAGGTCTTCCAAGTGATCTTTTCCCTTCGGGTCTCCTAGTCATGACTTAATTTTGTGTTATGTCTTTCCTCCCCCATTCGCACAACATGTGAAGCCCATTTCAATTCTCTGTGATTTAATTACCCTTACTATATTCCGCGAAGAGTACAAGTTATAAAGATCGTCGTTATGCAGTTTTCTCCAGTCCCCATTTTCATCTCTGTTAGGTCTGAATATTTTCCTAAGCTCCCTGTTTTCAAACACTCTCATGGCCGAGTGCACCATTCTCCGGTTTTCTCAGCCGTTTCGTTACCGCGGTAAACGTAATACCGGAGTATTCTCAAAATCTCCGTGCACCATTGCTAAAATACCGCGGTTTGCTAATGCTTGGAAATATTGCGGTTACTCTGCTCTAATCCATTTCTCATTTATGGTTTCTTCCATGGCCGCTAGGTTCTCTCTCTCTCTCTTTGCACGTCTGCCAGTCACGGTGGCTCTCTTAGGCTATTGGTTTCCCAAATTCAATTTATTTGTTGCCTTATTATTCAATAAAAAGATGTTCATAAGAATAAAAGGGAATATTATATTGCGTATATATGTCGTCTGAATTCATACTGTACCAATCGTGAAATGACTTGGTTTCGCCTACTACTGGTTTGGTTGAGGTGAGAAAGGAAGGTCATTTCAATCGATGTTACAGCACAGTATTTGCAAAGATATGTACAATCGTTCATTCTTAAAATAGATCCCACCTGTCTGTACATTTCAATAAAATAACATTGATGTTTTAAAGAATAATTCCCACACGTGTGTAATCCAAGGCAAAGCAACACCACGATATCTCTGCTCTGAGTTCGACATAGCTTCGCTTTTATACGACTAGTAGAAATTTTAGGTGCAAAATCATGTGCTGTTATAATTATGTTCGTGTATGTGCAAGTATGATAAATTGCTTACATACCCTACTTACCGATACACAGGCTGCATCGTGATGCATGCAGCCATTCACTTAAATTAGGCCTAGGACCACTGGTTTTCCATATTTCATTTATTTGTTGCCTTATTGTTCAGTAATAAATGTTCATAAGGATAAAATGGAATATTATATTGCGTATATATGTCGTCTGAATCCAAACTTTGAATTCAAACACCATAAATACTGTAACTTACTAATCGTGCTAACGCCCACTAGCCTACTCGATGGACCTGGACCTGAAAATGGACCTGGAAAGGAAGGTCATTTCAATCGATGTTACAGCACAGTATTTGCAAAGATATGCACCATTGTTCATTCTTCAAATAGACCCCACCTGTCTCTCATTAATCTTTATGTTCAATTAGCTTCTGGCCTAGATATCGTAAATATGATACATTACCCTGATCTCCATCTTGGAAAGAAAACAGCGGTTTTCTCACTTTACAGCTCCTTCATGGCCGGTTTGCATCTTACCGCTGTAAAAGTCGAAACCGAGCACGGTGCAACGAAAGTATGACTTTACGGGAGTAAACTAAGTAACTTTACCGCGGTATTCTGAATACCGAGGTTGGTGCACTCGGCCTTCAGATTATGTTCTAGTTCTAGTGATGAGTAGGCCTATGTGAATTTGTAAATTTCCGTCTCTATCTCAAGTTTTTTTTTCTAGGGTTTTTCCTTACCTGTGAGACAAATGTCGGGTAACTTTAGGCGCTTGTGGTCCCCGAATATCATCTGGCCGTCATTATCATCTTCATCCCATCCTTGTCGCCTTGTTTGGAATGAGTGTGTGTGTGAATGGTGTGTCTCGTCCTATGTGTTCGTGTTGTCTCGGAGGTGGCCTTGGCATTGGGCTGATCATTCATCCGGGGAGGCCCTCCATGTCCTTTTCTGGTCAAAAGAGTATGTATGTGGTCCAAAGCTAATCCTTTTTCCGACAGGTTGCGGCCCTGTAAGACCCGGGCGGCTTGGGTCGCTTAAAACCTAAAAGGGAGAGGTAAAACTAAGATATAGAAAGAAATTTCAAGTTGTTTTGCAAACTAAATATAATTTGTCTTAATAATTACTTACCATATTATTGATTGTTAATGGTATTTATTTATAATTAATTCTAAACGGCTCCCACACAAGGGCACCCACATTTGGGTGTTAAACTTAAATTCTGTATTTTGTGTATCATATAAAGTAACTAGAATGCAATACACGGTTTATCGAAAATGGTTTGTTTAAACAGGCGAGGGATACCAGATGAACAGATATAGGCCTACAAAGACGATTCGAAGATACATAGGCTATATATGAAACATTTTTCCAGTGTTAGCTTGATTTAGAAGTTTATAATCAGTATTCTTCCTTAGTATTACTGTGGTACAGGGTTGCCAGATCACAAACGTAGAACAATCGTACCAATATTCGAAAATAGTCGTATGCTAGTTAAAACTGTCGTATACTTTGTGATTTTTCAATGTAATGAACTTATTGCGTTAATAATAATAATAATAATAATAATAATAATAACAACAACAACAACAACAACAATAATAATAATAATAACAATAATAATAATAATAATAAATAAATAAATAAATAATAATAGTCGATACTATACACCTTACATATGTCATGTAATTGTTAATAAAAAAAATCTTATTTGTAAATGATTAGGCATGTTTCATTATCCTCCGATGGGCTAAATTTGGTAAAATACAATAAAATTAAATAAACAGTAGTTGCAACACTGTTGTTATTTTAGCAACATGTTTACAACAAAAACCATGAGAAAACAAAGAGCTGGAAAATATATCAAAATTTAAAATTCCTCAGAGGATTGATTAAATAAATTTAAAACGCTATGTTAAAAATAGTCGTACAAATAGGCATAGGACTCATGGTTGCGTCGTACGTCGTACAAATCTATGAAATAGTCGTATGCGTACGACTATAGTCGTACGTATGGCAACCCTGCTGTGGTATAGGCTACGTATTTCGGAAAAGTAAAAAAAAGAAAACACGACCAGAGAGAATGTTATTGTGATGTTAGTATTGCTTTGCAATAGTATAATAACTGGTTGATTTATACATTATCTCAGAGAATTTCGTTCGCGAGTTTTTTAGTATTATTTCTCTGTAGGTAATTTATTGTTTAAGCAACGAAAGTACGACGATTACCAAACATAATGCAATAATTACCACCGCCTAGCATAATACAGTACTTAGGTACTTAAATATCTGGACCCGTATTAAAAGGCCTGTAATGAACACATAATTCCAATGACTGTTGTGAAATGAGACATTTTGAACTGGATGAATTCGTGAGTTTTTCCTTGCGGTGTATTCTGTATTTTATGTCTCTTATATTTCACTAAATTAAAGGTCCGGTTTCGCTTGGGTTTTGTATTTTGTAATTAGAAATTAACTTATGAAGGACATTCGTTTTTCAAACTCTAGGTCCTTATACAGGTATTTAGAATTTCCATCAGAAAACGCTTGATATAGCTTTTTATGGTTCGTAGAGGATGTAGAATATTGCACCCCATTGATTCTACACACAAAGCCTGGTAGGGTTTGAAATGGAAAATAGAAATTCCGGTAACATAAAATTGTTTTGTCTTTACGAAGTATTTTATGTTTCACTCTCATGTTACCATACAACCGTTTTGGGGCTGAAATCAAAATGTAATTCAATATCACTTTCATACTTTCCTCCCGCAAAACCTGGGACATACTAATATACTGCGCGCATAGGATTAAACATGTTCCATCCTATTTTGTCTCCTTTTACATGCTTAGGGCCTATGATAAACATCCATATTTCTCAACTAAAAATACAAAGCTCGCAGCTATAAATATTGTATCAGTGGATATAATTTTTTTACAGACTTCTGCTATGGCATACTCGTTGGAACACCCGGGCTGAGACAATTGAAAATGCTTTCCCTGCATTACGAACTCTTATTCTAGCCTACATCAAAATATGAAGTGACAAAATGGTATTCTCTATGTCCAGGGCAGAGAAAGTTATGTGATTGCATCACATTGTGCATTATTTTCGTGGATTTCATTTTTCTTTATTTATTTACATCAATGAACTATATCGATAGCTTCTCTATTTGTCAAAATCACGTATCATGTAGGCTACTTCCAAAGCTACCTGTGAACACTGCCAACAATACACTGTTGTCATGAGAACTGTACAAGCAATGTGATTTGTATTTGATTGTAATAAGGTCTCCTCGAAAATATTTGATTTTTGGCATTTAAAACCAAAATTTTGCAAAATCCTTTCTTAGTGAGCACCTACAATATGAAACGAAGGTACTGTTAAAATTACAAGTGTCTGTTATAGTTTAGGCTCTATGATGATTCTCTGTCAGTCAGTCAGTCAGGACAAACCCGCTTATATATATATATACAATTTAATGAAGAAAAATCTTGTGCGATGTTGATATCCAAAAAACGAAAAGAAAATAAAGATATCTGCATCTATCTAAATCAGGCCTGTCCAACCCGCTGCCCTCGGGCCGCATGCGGCCCCCTCTCACAGTTTTTTGGCCCGCGGATACTTCTAATACGACAACCAATCCCGGTTTGAAATTTCGCGCTTTGACGCAGGGCGTTGCATATTACCGACTGTGGTGGAATATTTATTCAAGTTTATGATCACGAGAAACATCCAATCGGCCGTGTTCAGAGCGCCAGTATCGCTGCCGCGGAGGCCGAAATTTTTGTTTTTGATTGTTCAGAACAAGCCTGTTTCTAATTTATGTGCTTACGCGAGGTTGTGTACGCTTTTTTATTTGTTCGTGCAAATTGTTAGATAACAGTGTTGTTAGATAGAACGAGCAAACATGAGCAACATTAGCAAGAAAAGAAAAATACAAGAGGAAAATATAAGTTATAAAGATGCATGGGAATTGAATTACTTCGTCACAAATAATAAAGGCAAGTTGCAATGTGTTGTGTGCATGCAGATAATTTCTTCTTGTAAAGAGTACAATGTTAAGAGACACTATATTACTTCGCATGAAAAACAATTGAAGAAGTATGAGCGGCTTCAAGAGCTGCGATTTTACAAGATTATAAGAAAAACCATCATCAGACAGGTATTTTTACACAAATGTCGTCTACGCAGATAGCTGCATTAACTGCGTCTTACGGTGTATCATTGGAACTTGTAAAAGGTAAAAAGCATTTAGTGATGGAGATATAGTTGCTATGGCAATTGCATTGGGTGAAAGCAATTTATCTGCAAAATTTGCAGCTGTTCCCCTCTCTCATCAAACAATCTCAAGACGAGTACAGAGTATGGGAGGACAAATAACAAAGAAATTAGAAGATATGGTTGGAAAATGCAGCTACTTTTCACTATGCTTGGATGACAGTGTCGACCAGACTGACACCAGTCAACTCTTGATTTTCATACGAATGATCAACAATGATTTTTCAACACAAGAAGAAATTCTTCAATTAGGTTCTTTACGTGGATAACCAAGGGTGAAGATATATTTAAAGCAGTAAATGAAACGGTGGGAAGTACTGGTTAGGATTAATTAGGAAAGCTGGGTTGTTTCCTCATGTTCCATTGCATAATTCACCAAGAGGCATTGTGTGGGAAGTCAGTGAAACAAAGCGATGCAATGGATATAGTGGTTACAGTTTCCAACAAGATAAGTGGTGGCAATAAGGCACAACTTCACTGCAGATTCCGGGAATTTTTGGATGAGCTACAAGCCCAATATAGAGATCTATCACTCCACGCAAATGTACGCTGGGTTCGACGGGTTGAAGATCCAGACTTTCTAAGGCATCTTGCTTTCATGACTGACCCGACACAATACTTGAATGAGTTGAACCAGAGATTTCAGGGCAAAAATCAAAGTGTTTGAGGGTTAGAGGTCATGTTAATGGTTTTAAAATTTCTGAAATCAACCTTATCAAGAAATGATTTAACACACTTTCCATGTTGTCAAGAGCTGTCAGAAAAAATTGAAGATGGTAATTTTTCTGAGTTTTGTGAAAATATTGAAGTTATTATTCAAGAATTCAATCCAAGATTGTCTGACTTTCAAAATATTAAAGGTAAACTGCTGCTTTTTAATGACCCTTTGAATATGGATATTGAGAATCAGCCATCCATGTATCAACTGGAGCTCTGCGATCTTCAGGCTGATCCTTTTCTTCAAACCAGGTCTGAGAGAGGGCTCAACTTTTTCAAGCTACTTCCAGAGGGCAGGTTTCCTCAGCTTAGAGATTGTGAGAGTGCTTTCTCCAACACGAAATTCATAAAAAATAAATATAGGAACTGTCTCACTGATGATTCCTTGTTACACCTACTAAAACTAAATGAATACTTCCACAGATTTAAGTTGACTGATGACCCTACATGCGTGTGTAGGAAAAAACACAAACAGTAGACCATATTCTATGGGAGTGTGAGATATTAAACAGTGAAAGAAACAATTTCAAGAAAGCTGTGCAACAGAGAGGCGGGAAGTGGCCTATTAACAAACAGGAACTCATGGAAAAGCACCTAAAACCATTTCAAAACTATATAAATAATATAGACTTTGAACTCTTGCAAATAATTGGCAGAACGTAATTGAATAAGATCCAATAATCATTGTACAGAAATTTTATATTTATAATTAGTAGTACATAAGCATGTATTATTACGAAATGTAATGGAGCATGCTGTAATAAAATGATAAAAATGATAAAAAAAACCTACTAAAACTGGCAGTTACTAACATAGAAGTGGACATCCATACTTTAGTGAAGCAGTCTGAAAACCCTCAGTGCTCACATTAAGTTCTAATTTCGGCCTACTGGTAATGAATCTTATTTCAACAATTTGGTCTGCTGTACCTTACTGTTGTAGTTATGTGAGTGAAACTTTTAGTGTTTGGCCCTCAGCATCAATGGTCGAAATATTTTGGCCCCCAGTACTTATGAAGTTGGACAGGCCTGATCTAAATAATAAGAAACTAGAACAAAAACAACAGATCGAATATTTAGGTATAATCATTGACAAAAAATTCAAATTCGATGAACACATTACTTATGTAGCAGAGAGATGTACAAAATTGATATATTCTTTATCCAGGACTGCTAGGATCAACTGGGGGCTCAAATATGAAGTTTTAAGGAGAATATACTTGTGAGCGATACTGCCTCTAATGTCATATGGAGCACCGGTGTGGATAGACAAAGAAATCAAAGAATATACCAAAGATTGCAGAGATTAATTAATATTAGAATGGCAAAAGGATTTCGGACCATATCTTCTGAAGCATTGTGCATCTTAACAGGATTAACACCGATTACACTGAAAATACAGGAGATTGTCGAGATATACAATGCAACACGAGGTGAAAATATTGATCATGATGTACAATATGACCGATGGTTACATCCAGCTGATGTTGTTCCTTTTAAGAAAGTGAATAAAAGTAAACAGCACAAGTTTGAAATATTCACCGATGGTAGTAAAAGTGAGAGAGGAGTGGGATCGGGAATAGCAATTTTTACGAATGGAACACCTACACACCAACTAAAATTCAGACTGGACGCCAAATGCTCCAATAATCAGGCCGAACAAATGGCAATTCTGAAAGCCTTGGATGCATTAAACGAACTCAACGATACAAATGCAAATAATGATGAAAAGACAGTTGCAATCTATACTGATAGTCAAATAACCCTGGACTCCCTTAAAAACAAAAAAAAAACATACTTCATTAATAGAGCAATGTAGGACGAAACTCAGCCTACTCAAAGCAGAAAACTGGACCATCGAATTTGACTGGATCAAGGCGCATGTGGGAGAATATGGCAATGAACTTGCAGACCGATTAGCGAAGCAGGCATCAAAAGACAGCGAACTGGAAATCTGTTACAAGAGGATTCCCAAAACAGCAGCATCTTTGGAAATTAAACTACACAGCTTATCGAAGTGGGAAAGCTTATGGAGAGATACTTCAAAGGGAGAAATAACAAAATCGTTCTTTCCTACAGTAAAATCGAGACTGCAAGTGAAACTGCATTTAACTGGAAATTTCACCGCATTTGTCACGGGCCATGGCAGAATACGGACGTAATTCCATCGTTTTAAGATTATATATCTCCATTATGTCCCTGCACTTCTAGTGACGAGACAATACAACACCTTATGTATGAGTGTCCTAAATTGAACTCACAAAGAGCGATACTAAGGAATGGAATCACACGGAAGAAGGGTAAATGGCCGGTCACCAACAGCAACATTATACAACTGTACTATAAAGAATTTTTTGCAGTTTGTAAATTCGGTAGATTTTGATGAATTGTGAACAATTTTAAATGTTGAGACTGCAAATACAATGATGATGTTGACTCAAAATAGGCCTACTCTATAATTAAGAAGGATATATATAGAACAAGGTAACATTTCAAAAGTGCTGTAAAAAAATCACGAAATGATTGTACACATATTATTATCATCTAATTATTAATAGCTGTATTGTAAGAGTAGAAGAGCAAAGTTAGTGGGTCATACATTTCGGCACAATGGTCTACTCATTAACATTTTTGAAGGGAAAATACTGGGAAAGAAATCAAGAGGACGTCCAAGAAATTCATTTATTAAAAACATGATAAAGGATATGGACGTGCTGTCATACGAAAATCTAAAGAGAACAGCGATGAAGAGGAAGACATGGCTACTACAACAAGGCATTGCCTTTAGATCCTGATGATGATGATGTATTGTATATAACATTATCTTTCTAAATTCTTAAATAACTACTGTAGTAAGGTGTACTAGAACGTGCATTGTTGTAACAATCAATCATGTAGTATTACCAGTGTAATGGGACATGATGTTAATAAATTTATAAAAATATATATATAATATATTCATATATTATATAAATATTCATGAACCAAGGGACGGGAGTGTGAAAATTTTAAATCTTTGAGCCCATCCAATATTTTTCAAAAGTTGGCGCCACTGATCAGTTTCCTATTTTGATTACTAATATAGGTAATGAATTTTGAGAGCTTACCATGCTGTTAAGAAGTTCGCTGGCTTTCTTGTCATCACGTTTTAAAACATTTTTGGACCCAAAGTTTTCTTAGAAATGAAAGGCGAATCACCCGATCGACTTTGTGACGATAGTAACTTAATTGGCTTGATGATTTGACATTCGTGGTGGATATTGCAGGGATTTCTTTTCTTTCTTTCTTTCTTTCTTTCTTTCTTTCTTTCTTTCTTTCTTTCTTTCTTTCTTTCTTTCTTTCTTTCTTTCTTTCTTTCTTTCTTTCTTTCTTTTTTCTTTATTTCTTTCTTTCTTTTTTCTTTTTCTTTCTTTCTTTCTTTCTTTTTCTTTTTCTTTCTTTCTTTATTTATTTCTTTCTTTTTTCTCTCTTTCTTTCTTTCTTTCTTTTTTATCTTTGTTTAACCTCTCCCGTTTAGGATTTAAGCTACCCAAGCCGCCCGGGCCTATTGCACGGATTTAAATGGGTTAAATAGGAAATATCAGTTTCTAATTTCGTTGTATGATAATATTAAGGCTTTTAAATCAAAGCTCTGGTCTTGGTAGGGGCAACTAGTAAGCCTCATTTTAATTGATTTACCTAACTACCAGGATTTTGCATTATTCCCACATTGCTTCTGACTTCAGTCATCATGCTTCCTAACATAAAACTTTCAATTAATGAATAATGAGTGTAAGCCTAAAGTTGTAAGTAATTTTGCGTAAAGTTGTTATTTTGGTAAGCCTATCCACAGATTTTCTATGAGCTGAATTAAAAATGTATGGATGGTAATATTCATAGCATCACGTAGCAAGAATGATATATAAGTCAAGTGGTTGCTTTTTTTAAAAGTAGAAAAACATGCTTAAATTTTGTAAGAACAATATTTATTTATTTATTTATTGACTTCAATTTGTAAAGTCGAGTTGGCCCCTGGTAATAGTTGAGTTTGACATGCCTGATTTACATATACAAAAGTTGTTCTTTTATTTCTATACATAGGTCAATAATACCAGAAGCGAAATATAATTCCACGTTCTTTAAAAAAAACCACTGCCTCCAGTGAGGATTGAACTCACGACCCCTGGTTTACAAGACCAGTGCTCTGCCACTGAGCTATAGAGGCGATATGACAAATCTCCTGTCAAGTTAATATGCAAGGAGCCGTATTGTCAACCAAATGCTACTAAATAATCGGTAGCGGGCTTCGCTTCAGGGCCGTAGCTAGGCGGTGGCGAGATGGGCCCCCGCCAAGGGCGCAGGAACAAAGAGGGCGTAAAATTAACCATGAAAAATCCCGCCTTTTTTAAACTGGTGCAATTTATCAAGCAATAAAAATTCCACGTTAATGGAAGAAATCTTTCAGGTTATTAAAAATTAGTTGCTTATTAACTATCTGTAGTATTATGCCGATTGTCTACAAACTTAAAGCAGTCATGCTACGTTCTTTAATTAACACGTTTTTTTATTGAAAGAGTATGATAACATAAATCATGAACAGTATGGAAAGATATAACGGCAATAAAAATTAAAATGTACGTTATTACAGAGATGAAAGTGGTTCAACTATTCGAAAAAAAAAAAAAAAAAAAAAAAAAAAAAAAAAAAAAACTTTTACCTATATTACGTGTTAAACATTTTAGTAGGCCTCAGGCCTATTATGTAATTTACTTTTGATACTAGCTTTTATTATTTAATACTTTTTTAATTAGTTCGTCTGAAAATAAGGTTTTAGTACCTTGAAATACCAACACTTAGTTCATTCTCAAATTGAGGTTTAGGTTTTCTTTGATAATAACAGTGTTTTTATATTAAAATTATAAACAATTTTACAGTAATAAAAAAAAAATTGTTCAGACCCCCCAGTATTGGAGGGCGCAGATTTGTCAAACTCGCCAAGGGCGCAGAAGGACCTTGCTACGCCCCTGAGTGGCGGTGATTGCGATAATAAGAATGAGCCTACAGGACACAGACGATTGTTGATAATGATATCAAGAGTAGGCAGTAGTAGTGTTTATAATGGGTAGTTAACATTGGTATAAATAGTAAAGCACAGTTTGGAATTTAGAAGGGGGCACAGTGAAATCATGTTTGTGAACTAAATGACTAGAGTGAAAACATAGCATTAACTATCTTAACTTTTAATTAAATTTAGTAGACTTCACTTAAATTAGTTTTGATATCTTCTTCAGATGTGTGTAGGCTATTTATATTGTTATAAAACGACTTATTTTTTCTTTCATACTTCCTGTAGTAGGCTATTTGAAAACGTGAGTCAAAGCTACTTCATTAATCTAAATTTATTTTATTAGAATAACTGTCCTTCTGAATACATAACCGATTTTAGACCATTCTTTGCAGAACTGTACTAGACTATCTGATGCTATTTAACATGAGAACTGTGCCTGCTCTAGAAAAAAATTTGTATCCACCCCTCTATTATTATTATTATTATTATTATTATTAGCTGGGGGGCCCGTGTCGTAGATTTACGGCACGTAAAAGAACTCTAAGCCTAAATTAGAGCCTCTAGACAAAATTTCTCGGCCATTTCACGTCCTAGTAATAGCTTAGTTTCCGGAGGGGGGTTGCGAGGCGATGGGCTTACCACCTGTCACTCTGCCCTCTCTAGGAAAATAAGCGTAACAAAATTCACATAGGTAAAATGACTTTCTTTGTCTATTTATTCATACTATCATTCAATAATGTAGTTAAATTATTTACGTGCAACTTTATAAATCGAGGTTCAATGATTAAATTGTAAATTGTACGTTAGTATGTAAGTTTTGTGAAATTAATCTGGAGTTGCTGGTGACATTTCTAAGTAAACGAGCGAAAGTTTTTTTTTCTTCAGGAATTTGTAGTTTATCTCTTTTACAATAGCAACATCCCCCACGGAGTCGAGCAGCTAGATCGATGGGGTCACCAATATATCTGTCACTGAAGACACCTATTGTCTGAGAGACAAGTGTTTAACGACGCTGTGTTGTCCATAGCAGTTTTATTGGGGGGCAATAAACCACCCGCGAGCTCATCATGGCACATCATCCAGAGTTTACATGCATTTCAAGGAAATTCGTTGGCTTCCAGTAGCGAGAAGACATCGTTACGAGTGCTTTTTGTCTTGACTCCCATTCATTTCTGGTCCTCAGCAGTCAAGAAATTATTCCTAAAGACTTGAAAAATGCGTGAGAATAACTGCAGGACACTGTGACAAAACTTAGTTCCGGTAAGAGTTTCTAAAGAATGAATAATTACCTAGAAAACTATAGATCTTCTCTAATTTGCTGATGTCATACTGATTTAATGGATGTTCAAGAAGAGCCAGAGTTGTAGATTTTGGGAAGAAGTTCGAACATTTAATTTATATTGACAATGATAAGTGAAAGATAATATCTACCGATGTAACTTGTTTCAAAAACTGATATTTTTGAAGTTTAATTTCTCTTTTAAAATGTATAATTTTGAAATCGAGAGTAAATTATTATAACAATCAAGCAAACTTTCATAACATTTTATAAATGTCATGCTTGATTTTAGCGGAAATATTTTCTAGCGGAGCTAGTTTGATACGAGGTCAGAGAAGTTAAGAATTAATGAATCTAGCATCATGTAGCCTATCTAGATTTAGTTCATTCTAGAAATATGATTAGCTGTAGGTCTGGAAGTGTATTTTTGTTTTACTATGGATTTTCAGGAAGATTTTCATGAATCTGCAACAAATTGCAATATTTGAGCTGATATTATTAGATGTGGTCCCAAAACATAATTTTCCCCAGGTTTAAAGTTCAACTGCTAATAATACAAATGAAAACATTGGAAAGACAATGCTATTTATGGAAAACTCCCATTCCGGCACTGTAAAATCAAACTGCGGAATAATGTATTATCTATGTAACGTCATGAACAATTGGAACAATACAAAAGATAACTAAACGAAATTACATTAGGGTCTAATACCTTTTATCAGCTGATTCATTACGTTCTCAGTGGCTACCAAAAGTTGCTCGTCTTTACATCCCAAGTAGGGTTCGGATGTTTATGACCTAAAAGATGGAAAATATGTCCATAAAAATGACGAAATATGACCCAAAAATCCTAGGCTAAATATGACCTGATAAAATAACGTATTTTCAAAAAATAAAGGGTTCCAATTTAAAACGTTTAAAGACACTAAAATCTCAAATCACATGAATTCAATCACATTATCACTATTTAACAATTTTGGTTACTTACAGTTTTACTTGTAATGAACTTCTAGGCCTATTTTTGAAGAATTTGCTCCCATTTGCTCGCGTCATCCGCTCCAAATACTCGTAATATTTTGTAGGCCTTGAGTGTCCTTATAGAATATGAACAATTGCATTTATTTTAAAATTCAAGTTACCTATTAATTTGCCATAAACATTAAATTAATTAAATAAATTTCAAATTTAACTCATCCATGAAGTACATACACAGTGTAATTGTGCTCCTTTACCGAATTTATAACTGAAACATGACGTTAAATTACAAATATGGCCAAAATATGACAAAGACCACAAAAAGCTCAAAATATGACTTTATATGCAAAATAAAAACGGTCCGATTGGAATAACAAGGGTGCAATTCGTGTTTAATTTGTGTTTGCGGTGAGAACGGAGGTCGGGATAAAAATATGACAAGACATAAACATCCGAACCCTACTTATAAGTATGCCCCGGAAGGTATTGGTCTATCAGAAGACGCAATATGATCAAAAATCTATAAAATATGCTCCGGAACCAATCAAGTATGTTCTATTATTTAAGTAATTTAAACTCTACGTTCTCTTCTTAGCCGAATTACATTATACGTTCCAAAAAAAGTTGTATAAATTATATAAAAAAAACTTGTTTTAAAAAACAAGATCAATGCAACAGATTTTACAAAACTGAAAATTAATGATGTGAAACTCGCTTTTATATTGTACAATCAGTTTCGAAAACATCAGGCTAATGTTGTCAATTAATGTACAGTCGGTTCTCAAAACATTTAACTCAGCCAAATATGTTGTAGGCCTAAATGTTTGAATGAATAGAGATAATTATGCATAATATTTAAATTATGTCAGAAATATGACGTTAAAATGTGACAAATTAAATAAATTTGCACAAATAATTTAATATGAAGCAAATATGGTGCATTATCGCAAACAAAAACAAACCTAACAAAATATGCAACAATATGCTAAATGAATTAATAAATTCTCTGCTACAGTATTTCTTTAGGCCTATGTAATGGAGTGCATAATTAAAAATATGATTTTTCATAAACTTCTGGGCAATTGTGACTTAGATGTTAGTCAAACTGTAGTATATTTTATTCTGACAAATATCTTTAAAACTGGGCTACTTAACATAAATTCATCTTGGAGTAGAGTCTGTTATGGTTGGACTCAGCAAAGGTAGCCTAATTTTACTTTGGCTATTTTTGCGTATTTGCTTATTAATGCTTATTACCCGATTTTCAAAACTAATATTGCATTAGGGAACAGTTTAAAATGAAACAGTAACGTACATTTTAAGAATTTTACTTGCCCCATTGTTTCCAGCGAATTAAAACTCTTTTTATGGTACGTGTGTTTTTCTGAAAATTGTAGTGTAGGCCTACGCGGAGTGTCATCTTCTTGAGCTATGAAAACTGTGCTATTAATATCCCCATTCCCTCCTTTAAGATTTCAGTCTCTTTCACTCCTGAAAGCATGTGTGAATGTTGGATTGTAGACGGCTTGAAAGATTGCAGGGACGTTTTCCATTTCAAATATTTTCTCTCAATATCTCGGTCCTTTCTCTCAATCTCTCTTAATAATTAAGATGGTTTTCTATAATTTAAAAGTTTACAACACACATTGAATTTTTGTCTACTAAGGACGGCGTGTGCGGCTTGATGTAGATTTACTTTCATTTTTTTTTTAATTCAGCTTTACTTATACTCTTTTGAACATCAAGATTAAATCACGAGTCAGGTTCTGTGTGTATACGGTAGGCTATACTACTGTAGTATGCTAGGCCTTGTACCTATTGACGTGAATCTGTTTTCTATTGTTGATGGGTTATTAATAGCTTCCTATTATTTCAACTGATAGTCTAGTCAATTTTAATGCTTATGGTACAGAATGAAACAGCGTCGATGAATCATGGTAAGTAAATATCCAATTCGGCATTTGTCTTTACTGGGGGGGGGGGGGGAAGGCCACGGGGTTTGAAGCAGGGTCTTCTCGACGCTACCATCATCTCAGTCTCCTCGCCCGGTCCTTTCATTGTTAACCACCTCTACTATAGGCCCAGTCCACTGTATTGTAAACAAGTAGACCTATTACTGCATTACTGCATTGAATATGGTTATGAATGAAGTTTTCCTTATATAAAAATGCATTAAATGGGGAGGTTATACTGTCGCAAGGACCACCCCTACGAGTAGAGCACAATAGGGGTGTGATTCTGTAGTTTCTGTACATATGACTACTGGTGGGAGTTCTGTAGCGCGACTAATGTGCCTTTAACACACTGATGACTCGCCAGGGAGGTATATGGCAGGCCATAAACATTTTTCTGAACTAGTTCTATACACAGTTTCATTTCCTGTTGGCTACTTAGAATAACTAAATTAGCACCGGGGGTAATAAATTAAATATAAGATCGTTTTGGAATACACTTGTGATTTTTACTTAGGCTACCTATTGTTTACGATTATAACTTGTATGTTTCATAAATTGTTTTTAGTTCGAGTCTAGTCTTTGCTCTGTTTGTTTTGAGTTTACTTTTAGTTTAGTTAGGGCATATTTCAATTTGTATATTTAATGTGTATTTAGCTAATGTAATTGTAGCATTGCTCTGTTGTAGCACGAAGTAAATAAAATACAATTAAAATAACATTTAAAACAAATAAAAAAGTAAGTTAATTTAATTTATAGGTATTAAGAATGAAACCTCGGCATTGGGCTGATCACTCATCCGGGGAGGCCCTCCATGTTCTTATCTGGTCAAAAAAGTATGTAAGTGATCCATAGATAATCCCTTTCCCGACAGGTCGCGGCCCTGTACCTTAAGGCCCGGGCGGCTTGGGTCGCTTGGGTCCCTTAAATCCTAAAAGTGAGAGGTAAAACTAAGATAAAGAAAGAAAGAAAGAAAGAATGAGACCTCTTTATTATGTAATTGTATACTGCATTAAAAGACAGTTCCGCCTTCTGGAAATGTGGCAGATAATAGGCTACTTGCTTTTTTTATATAGGTCTAACTATTGGTAGGCCTACTGGAGCTCGCTTCGTTAGCTATGGAATATAGGCTATTCTACAATGTTGTAATCTATATTTAAAGTGATCGCAAGATTCGTACAGTGCTAAAATGCCATAAAAATAACTAATAACGTGAAATAATGACTTTTCAATTCAAATCAGGGGAAAAGTGCAAATTAACGTAAAAACCCACGACTCTGCTTCGTTACAACTTACAATGTAGGCATAGGCCTATATGTACACCACTGGGCAAGTTCTAATTTGAAAGCGAAAAAGATGACATTTCATCAACATCCGCCCCCCTACTCATCCCTATTCATACAACAACATTGGTCAAGGACGAAAGTACAATGACCGCTGAAGTTTCACCATTCTTTTTGTCATTTCATTATACTTTCACTTCTCAATTTCGAGAAAATCCTTGAAAATGTACGACAGAGCCAATGAAAGGAAATTCATAGGGTCTACTATGGGCTATGGCAAACAGTCTTCAGAAAAATAATAAATAGGCTTATGGTTAGGCTATTTTATGTTAGGCTCGTAATGTTTGCGAGTGGTAGGTCTTCTTACTTATTCTAGGGATGGTGAATTTTTTTAATAGGCCTTACTACTGATTTTTAATTTAAAATTTCACATTTTGTAACATTTAGGTCACATTTCTATACGTAGGCAATAAGTTAATTTTTTAAAGTAGGCCTAAACGTCGATTTTAACTTAATGCAGATAAGCTGATTTTTAAAATATCCTATGCTTTAACCTGTAGGCCTAGTTTGAAATTAGACTATGTTTATTTGTCAAGGCTGTTTAAAGACAATTGTTAATTGTTAGGCCTACTTAAGTTTATAACCTTGACTGGTGTGTCAATACCGGAAATCTTTTCTGATCTGGATCTGGAACCCTATGATCCCCAGGTGGGGCGAAGGGGCCTCCAATGGAGGTTTCATTACCTATACTAATTTTGATATGCTTATTTTCCGAGAGAGGGTAGAGGGACAGGTGGTAAGCCCATCGCCTCGCAAACCCCCTCTGGAAACTAAGTATTTCTTGGACGTGAAAGGGCCGAGAAATTTTGTCCAGAGGCTCTAATTTAGGCTTGGAGTTCTTTTACGTGCCGTAAATCTACGACACGGGACCCCCAGCTTAACGTCCCTCCCGGAGGACTCCGTGCCCAGGATTTTTACGTCCTGAAAAATCCATCGACCGCGGCCGGGTTTGATCCCGCGCCCTGCGGATCTAGAGGCGGGCACGCTACCTCTAGACCACCGCGGCCGACGGAAATCTTTTACATGCCTGTAAATCTAAGCTACGGGCATGTGGCTGTAACATTCAGATTTAAGTACACATAGCCTTAAATACCATAAGCCTAGAGCCTTATCGAACACGAGTAAAGAAACCCAGTGCCTAACAGATTACCCTACACCCGACACTAAATGGATGTATTTACACAGGATATTATTTTGAAGTAAAACGAGATCCTATCATCATTCATCACCATAATCATCGTCATCATCATCTACTTCAGCATTACTAAGTTATGGTCTGCAAGTTAATCAGAAAACGAAATATGCATGCAAATATGTTCTAACATTTGTAAAATACGCTACAAAACCAATTAAATATGCTTTATCATCTAAGTAATTAGGCTATAACTTACTTTACGTTCTTTTGTTAGCTGAATTATATCATAAACTATAAAAAATAATAGATGTTGTATAAATTACTTTACAACGGTTAATATCACAGTTGCAACAAGGTGGTGTCGAAGACACTGTGGTGCTGCAAGGAGATGGAGCGCCAGTACCTTTTGCATTGCAAGTACGCGAATACCTGCATAAGTTACAGCCTTTTTCAACCGGTGGATTGGAAGAGGATCTGCCTGGCCTCCCGACCTCACAACACCTGATAATCCTCTCTGGGGGTTTCATCAAAGAAAAAGTAAGAAATCAACTCTAACTTACTACACAAACGCACACTTAATAATAGCTGTGTTTGATGTCTTCGATAAAATTATCTCTGATTAGGCCTACCTCCGCAAAACATCTGCTAGGACATGGCGCAGAATTCGGCTGGGTTTTGAAAGTGACGGTCTCCATACGATGTCTTGGATAATTAAACTATCAGCTAATTAGTGTGCCCCACAGTACTGCATATGATATAACTTGTCTGTCAGTGAGGTAGACCATTAAGGGCATTCAATCATAGGAGGAAAGTTCCATCTGGCGCTATGAATTGAACTCCGGCTTAACTCAGTTGGTAGAGCATTGGCACGAGTAGCCAAAGGTCCTGGGTTCAAGTCCCAGTGTTCGAGGAATTTTTCTCCTATAATATGCTCATATCAGCTAGGTGTCCAGTTCAATCTATCAACCATAAGGTAACCACTGTAGAGTCGAAAACAAAGCCGGGTATGCCCATTTTGTGGTCTCACTGTAGCCTACAATTTTAACACTAACATTTAGGCTAATGTAGTGAATTATTTAAAATAATGAGTTTTCATAAACTTCCGGATCCTTAGCATCACTTTAATGTTGTAGCCTACGTTTAAAATTACATTTCCTTACAAATTGGTAGATCTTTGTTCAATTTATGCTTTTTAGACTTCACGTGTAGTTTTCCAAAAAAAACTCTATTAATACATCGTTCTTTGCCTTCTTCAAGCTCTGATTCCACAACTAGCCTAAGAGCTACACAAATTAATAATGTAAGCAGCAGTAACATTTTCACACCTCGTGGTCCTCAGACTGAAGTAAACGAACCTGTAGCCTACTGCATAGCCTAATGTTCATAACAGAAATACAATGCTGAATGTGATAATGGCTGAGAGTTAGGAATGATAAGGTATGATGCTGAATGCAATAGTCTATTCAAAATAACGGTATAACTTCGCCTACATCTGTTGAACAGTTAAACCGTCACCAGGGAAAAAGGAGCCTGCGTATTTTACCTTAAAGAAGTGAGGAAATTAGAACTTAGAAATTGGTAACACTGTTTGAGGCGGAAAAAGAAATCGTTACTATTCTCTATCCCATTTAAGAACGATTCTGTTCAAAACAAAGAGGCGTGGCTGTCATAGCCCGCACGTAAGAAAGCACGTGATCACAGTGTTTATGTTAGTTTGTTTATTATCAGTACAACTGACCCACAGGGTCGTCGTGAACAATGAATCCTTTGTTTTGTTTGCTAATTGATATACTATAATGATGACGATGCCAGTGAGAGTTTGTTATTTCACGTGTAAATGTTGATATTATTGTTGCATGAACTTACGAACACTCGTTAGCCACACCCTGCTAATGGCGCATGCTAATGACATTAACCAATCACGTTTTGTCACATGATGCGAACTTTCCGCGAACTCTCTGTGAGTTCTCCTCCCCTTTGTTTTGACTAGGATCAAACTAGAATGGGATCAATTATAGCCTAATCGCACCAGGAATGTTCACGCACTCCGAACCTATATATGAAAGCGCATTAGTGGGGCTGAAGCCCGCCCAATAATCTGTCATATAAATTATTTATCGTATTATCATTACTGAAATATGTTTACTTGTTGAATCGCTACAAGGCTAAAACCAGGTTATTGTTGACATACATAATACTATCTCCTCTTTTTCCAATTCATTCACGATTATCTGAAGTCGTTTCTCAGTGTTATGTAATTATATTTATATTAATCTACTACATCCCCTAAACACGAGCGATGCTCATATAGGGGCATGTTTGGTTTCATTTTTTTTACTTGTATTAAATATGTGTGTATGCATGTAAAATTCTGTCAAATGATGATTAAAAAAAGGATTGTACTTGAAAGGATTGTAAATAGGAAGGTATTAACATTTAGCACAGAGGATTTTAGCCTATATTTGGTTCTCTACTTAAATATGTGAAGTTCTTTCATTAGATCAGATTTATATAATAGGCCTATAAATTCCTATAGTTTGAAAGCAAAATGTACAGGAATGTGACAGAACCAGGAGTGAAAAATGCATGTGTTTATCAACTTCAAAATAAATAATAAATAAGTAAAAAAAAAGTTCATTAAATTTTTACGTCTTAATCCGTTAATGCAGTTTCCACATCCACCGCCATATTTTTTATGATTTTTATGTATTTATAAAAAAAAATTAATTAAATTGCTGTTCAAAATCTAAATAAGGAGAGTGCGGAAAAGTTAAATATAGAATTTAGATTATGCTTGTGCTGAATAAAATCACAGGAAGGATATTAATTTAATGGGCAAAGCAAGGAATTGTGATACAAGACAAGAGTGTGGAGTACAAGACAGTTATTACAAAGTTTGTCTTCAGAAACAATTAAATCATTTCATGTAGGCCTACAATATTATATTTATACCATAGTCATATCGATATTATATTAATTAATTAATTTATTTATATTTTCCTCAGGTATAGTTAAGGCCTAAAGGCCTTCTCTTCCACTAACCAGAGGTGGATACATTCAAACCTAACCAAATAATCTAATTAAGGATAATATAATAATAATAATAATAATAATAATAATAATAATAATAATAATAATAATAATAATAATAATAATAAAGAGAAACATGATTATATTATATAGATGTAGATTAAGTTAGTGAAAACTATGATTAAAACTATATTAAACTACAGCCTAATAATGGAAATTATATAAGTCAACTAGCAGGTGCCCGCGGCTTCGTCCATGATAA
Organism: Ectobius pallidus; assembly: GCA_964059195.1. Taxonomy (NCBI): domain Eukaryota; kingdom Metazoa; phylum Arthropoda; class Insecta; order Blattodea; family Ectobiidae; genus Ectobius; species Ectobius pallidus. The sequence goes on from CAXKWD010000003.1 coordinate 83,238,522, forward strand.
TTAATTCAAAAATAAAAAGAAATTAAGAGCAAAATAATTAAAATAATTACAACACATTTATTAACACTTACACACGAATCATACATAAACCAAACTATTAATAATTATAGGCTAACGAGACAGCTAAAAGAAATCCGGCTTTGGAGTGCATTCCACGATAAATAAACGATTTAAATAAAACATCTAGTAGATAAGTAAATAATCGCGGGAACCTAGGTTCATTGCCTCGGTTACAGCCCGCCATTCAACCCTATTCCGTGCTAATTCCATCCAACCATCCCTCGCAAGTCCTACTTCCCTTCGGGTCTCAATTAAAAATAGTTTTGAGATAGCCTATGTCTTTTCTCCCCCATGTCCAGCCTATTTCATCCTCTGTGATTTAATTACCTTTACTATATTCCGTGAAGAGTACAAATTATAAAGATAGTTATTATGCAGTTTTCTCCAGTCTCCGTTTTCATCTCTCTTTTAGGTCTGAATGTTTTCCTAAACACCCTGTTTTCGAACACTCTCAGATTATGTTCTTTCCGAAGAGTAAGGGACCATGTCTCACATCCATATAAAGTTCCAGTCCAATTTCTTGTATTGTTTACAGTTCTCTCTAAATTTTATTTTTAGTTTTACATTTAATTTTATTATTTGTATGTTCTAGTTCTAGTGAAGAGTATGTGAATTTGTAAATTTCCGTCTTTATCTCAAGTTGTTTTGCAAACTAAATATAACTTTTCTTAGTAGGCCTAATTACCTGCCATATTATTGACTGTTAATGGCATTTATTTATAACTAGCTTAAAAGGCCCGGCGTCGCCCGGGCTTTGTATTTTGTAATCTGAAATTAACTCATGGAGGACTTTCGATTTTGAAACTCTAGGTCCTTATATAATATGTATGTAGAATTTGAAATGAGGAAGAACGACATATCACACTCAAACTATTCCCTCAGAAAACGCTAGATATAGCCTAGCTTTTTATGGCTCAGAGAGGATGTCGAATGTTGCATTCCGTTGCTTCTACACACCATGCCTGGGAGGGGTTGAAATAAGAAGAAATAGAAATTCCGGTTACATAACATTGTATTGTCTTGACAGAAAATTTTATTTCTCACACTCATATTACCATACAACCGTTTCGGGGCTGAAATAAAAAAGAAATTCAATATCACTTTCATACTTTCCTTCCCAAAAACCTGGGAAATAATATACTGTGCGCGTAGGACTGAAAATGTTCCACCCCATTTTGTCATCTTTTAGATGCTTAGGGCCTCTGATAAACATACCTATTTCTCAACTAATACAAAACCTACAGCTATGAATAACGACTTATATTTTTTTACCGACTTCTGATATAGCATACTCATTGGCAAACCCTTAAGCTGTTCCTGCAGTACGACCTCTTTTTCTACATCAAAATGTGAAGTGAGAAAATGATATTTGCCATGTCGAGCGTTGAGAAAGTTATCTGACTGTATCACATTGAGCTTTATTTTCGTGGATTTCATTCTTCAAGAATTATTTTCACAAATGTATTACATCGATAGCATCAGACTTTGTTAAAGCCCAGTATTATATAGTTCCCAAAGCCCTATGTGAACACTGTAAACAATACACTGTTGTCATGATAATTGAATTGCATATCATTTTTTTCAGTATAATATTTCCAGAAATTATATAAATTTTCAAGGGAAGGAGTGGCTTGCTTGAATTTTAATGTTGACCGCGTTACTTCCTGGTCTTAAGTGAGAATGTGTGCAAACTTTCGTGCAAATTGGTCAACTAATGTAGATTTATTTATTACGTAAACTTGTGACAGCAGAACTCTCAAACTGTGCCTTACTTCACAGTACCGACTTTTTCCGTGGATTTTCCAAAAATTGTCTTTAATACAAACCTTGTCCTGACAATTACGAAAAAAAAAAAAGAATCAGCCAAATCGGTCTAGCCGTTCTCAAGCTATGCTCCGTCATACATGTGGCAATTGATTTTAATGGCTTGGTTGCAAGACTCACACTTTTTTTTTGTTTTGGAAACATGTGACAGCAGAACTATCAATCTATGTCATACTTCTTTTGTCACACTTCTATTTTGTTATGAACACAGCAGAACTCTATCTGTGCCTGATTTCACATTTCCGACTCTTCCCGTGGATTTAAAAAAAAAAAAAATTCTTTCATAGACACCTTGTCCTGGTAATTACGAAAAAAATATCTGCCAAATCGGTCGAGCCGTTCTCAAGTGATGCGGCAACATACATGTGGTATTTCATTTTTATTTATATAGATAGATTAATACTAAACGGCACCCACACAAGGGCAAAGCTCATTTGGGTGTAAAATTCTATATTTTGTGTATCATATATTCGAATAAAGTAATTAGGCTAGAATACAATACACGGTTTATCCGCAATGGGTTGTTTAAACAGGCGAGGGACACCAGACGAACAGATATACGAATATAGGCTATTAATATATATTATATATTAGGCCTATTTCTAGGGAATATGAAACATTTTTCCAGTGTTATCTTGATTTACAAGTTTATAAGCTCCCAATGTAAACATGGTTATTGATTTTATTATTGCTTTGGCAATAGTATAATGACTGGTTGATTTATACATTATTTCGGAGAATTTCGTTCGCGAGTTTTTTAGTATTATTTTTCTGTAGGTAATTTATTGTTTAAGCAAAGAAAGTACTACAATTAGTGATGAGCAAATGCAAGACCAAGACCAAGACCAAGGAGGTCTTGGTCTTGGTATTGGTATTGCACTCTCAGTCTTGGTCTTGGTCTTGCATAGGTAACCCTGGTCTTGGTCTTGGTCTCGGTCTTGCATCAGTAGTCTTGGTCTTGGTCTCGGTCTTGCATACTCGGTCTTGGTCTTGTTGCAAGAGTCTTGCAGTTTTCTTTTACGCATCTTACTGTGATCAATGGCGTTTACATGATTTAAAGTTACACCGATTACATGTGTGTTATTGCTTGCGAAAGTAACGAAAGCTAATTGCTTTTAGTTCCTTTGACCATGTAAACAGTAATGTGACGTCATGCTGTTTGCCGAAACGTCCATGGTGATGTAGGCTAGAACAGTAAACTTTGAGTGTTCATTTAAATATTCTCTGTTATCCTATTGCAGAACTTTAAACTCAAAATCCAAGAGATGCTATACACTATTTGAGAGTGTAAAATTATGAATATTATATTGTAAAATTTCAAATTGAACGGCTGCGGAGACAAGAAGTAATATTAACAGGATGTGTATGAAATGTTTTAAAGATTTCCGCATAGGAGAGAGGTTCTAACTGACATGTTTAAAACTGTATAATATAGTAACAAAACATAACGGCATTGAAGCAGATGCTTTAGAAATTGTGCAATCTATAGGAAATCACACAATGTCCATTCGAAACCCAAACCATAGGCTGCAATAAATAATATTTCTCTTTGCATATAGCCTAGTTCTAATTTATAACACATTGTGAACGCACTTTAAAGATTTCCGCTATCCCCATAAATTACTTTCTACTTGCTTTGATGTTTCGGGCCTTCAACTAATTGGGTCATAATTAATCATAACTATTTTTCATGCAAGCAAATATTTCTAGACCAGCCAATTTCTACTTTTAGTATATTTTCCGATTCGATATGCATCCTTAATATAAATCAGCAGCAATAACTAAAACATCGCCACTTTTGTGTCAATAACAAAATTGTAGTAGTAAAAAAAATTTCAGTGGATGTCCTACCTATCATCAGCAAAATGTAGGCCTGTATAGCTACAGTACAATCAGATACGTAACTGTAAAGTAATAACTAGCAAATACCCGTCAAATAAGTTCCTGTTTTAATTAATCTACGGTTTAATTGTGTTTAATTGAATAAATATGAAGAATGCCGGGCGTATAACCTGATTTTTTTAGACTTCACTTTATTTTGAAATTTTCTGCAAGGAGAATGGAATGAGCTGAATAGCTGTGTTATATTTTGTTCAAGTAGACAGGAAAGATTCTAAAAGTGAGAGTAGGCTATGAATATTAATGTAAGGTGTAAAAAAGGATGTCATCGTTAATGAAATAGGCTACTTAACATGTTAATAGGCGTTTTAAGTTACGGGGATACTGTTTAAAGTTTCAAATCCTCAGTCATAGGCCGCCCCATGGCTGAGTGGTTAGACCGCTCGCCCTCCACCGCATACACAACGAAGCTTTATAAAAAAAAATTTCAAGTACCAAGACTGCAAGAGTCTTGCAGCTTGGTCTTGTTCTTGCCAGAGTCTTGCAGGGTTGGTCTTGGTCTTGGTCTCGGTCTTGCTTGGTCGGTCTTGGTCTTGGTCTTGCTAACGCTGATGCGGTCTTGGTCTTGGTCTCGGTCTTGCATTTTCTGCAAGACCAAGACCAAGACTGCAAGACCAAGACTGGTCTCGCTCATCACTAACTACAATGATAAAAAATAATGCAATAATTACCACCACATAGCATAATACTTAAATATCTGAACCCTTATTAATAGTCCCGTAATTAACACATAATTCCAATGCCTGTGTTGTTGTGAAATGAGACATTTTGAAGTGGATGAATTTGTGAGTTTTTCCTTCTGTCTTTTATGTGTCTTAATTTCACTAGACCGCCAGCAGACTACAGATCCGTCAGCCCGGGTTCAATCCCTGGTACCTCCTCGGATTTTCTGAGGTAGGGAGGTCTGGAACGGGGTGCACTCAACCTCATGTTCAAATTGAGGAGCTACTTGATAGAGAAGCAGCGGCTCCGGTCATGGAGACCACCATTAACGACCGTGGATGTCGGCATGCTGACCACATGCCCCTAATCCTGCCATCTGCCTATGGTAGATGATGCAGCGGTCGGGTGGTAGGACTTCTCCCATCAGGGAAGTAGCGCTAAGAAGTTTAGTTTATATTTCAATAAATAAAAAGGCCCGGCTTCGCTCGGGTTTTGTATTTTGTAATTCGAAATTAACTTATGAAGGACTTTCGTTTTTCAAACTCTAGGTCCTTATATAAGTATTTAGAACAGGGGAAGTCAACTATAGATGGCCAAAGCAGAGAACTACTCTGCGGGGTGCACGGCTAATTAGAGGGGCAAGAGGAGGTGGTAGTGGAGGAGGCGGTGAGGGCTGCAATCACAGGTGGCTAAACGATTGCTTATTGGCTGCCGTGCGCGTGATTGTTGCCACCGCACGTTCCAAGATGCTCTATTAGCAAAGTTAAAAATATTTGGCAAGCAATTCAGTCGCTTATAATTTTTGTGCAGGTTTATTTTAATTTTCTTATAATTTCTGTGCAATTAGTTTTATTTTAATTTTCTTACGTACGTCAAGTGTGTGTATAATTACGTGTTGTTTGTTTGATTAGAGTAGCGTACATGTGTTTCTGCCCAAGTGTTAGTAATGTCTGGCATAAATAAAAAGGGGCATGGGAAGAAAGGTAAACCTATTCATAGTGAGGGTAGGGAGATAATAGCGAATGTTATTAAAGTATGCGACGAGGAATCCAAAAATAAACAACTGACTCTTCCTGTTAACCGTGCAACAGATAGGGCGTCCCTCTATACCGGTGTGTCCACGTGGACAATTATAAGTATCAGGAAACAATCAAAAGATAGAGATGCGATAGGCTCCCAGTCACCTCTGCACACTCCCGGGAAACACCGATCCAGGCCAGAAGAGAAGAATTACAATACATTGGATGACTTTGACTTGTGCGTCATTAGGCGAACTGTACAAGAATTCTACACTACAAAAAAGATTGTACCCACTTGTGTAAAGCTACTGCCTTTAATCCGGGAAAAAATTGACTTTCCATGGGGTGCAGAAACTCTCAGGAAAACTTTACATAAGATAGGGTTTAAGTGGAAGAAGTGCTGCAGTAAACGAAAAATTTTAGTTGAGAGACCAGATATCTTACGTTGGCGAGCAAAATACCTGACTACAATAAGGCAGCTTCGCAATGAAGGGAGAGAGATATTTTACTTAGATGAAAGCTGGGTGGACAGCAACCTCACTTTCAAAAAGTGCTGGCAGAGTGAAGAAGTAGCGGGTGTATGTGCTGATGGAAACGCAGCTAATAGATTAATAGTTATCCATGTAGGATCACGATCTGGGTTTCTAAACGGAGCTGCTCTAGTCTACAAAGCAGGAACCACCATCGTGGATTACCATGGCCAGGATTTCGAAAAATGGGCCAGGGAGAAATTATTAATCAATCTTCCTCCAAATTCTGTGGTGGTATTGGACAATGCCCCATACCATAATGTGGAAGAGAATAAGGCCCCATCACAATATGCTGTGAAAGCTGAAATGGTCTCTTGGTTGCAGCGACAGTGTGTCACCTGTGACATGACTATGAGGAAAGAACAATTGTATGAATTGATACTTTTAAAAAAGCCGAGGGAGAAGATCTTTAAAATAGATCAAGTTATGAAAGAACATGGACATACTGTAGTAAGATTACCTCCATATATGTGCGATCTTAATCCCATTGAGCTTGCATGGTCAAAAGTGAAGCGATACGTGCGTGAACATAATGTTTCGGGAGGGATGTCTCTGACAGCACTGAGGGAGTTAACTGAACAGGCAATATTATCTGTAAGTGCCACAGACTGGGATGGTTATTGCCGCCACGTAGAAAAACTAGAACAACAATACTGGGATCGTGGTGGTGTTGTTAACGATGTCATTGATTCCATCATAATAGAACATCCCAATGACGACAGCGATGATGACGACGAGTCTTCTAGTACTACTTCTGGCGAAGAAATTGTCTCAGACTCCGAACTTGCCCGGCCTTTATAAGGTAATTTATCAGTGATAATATAATAGCCTTTAATATAATGTGTTAATGTTCTGTTCTTGGATAGAGCGTGTTCTGTTCCCCCGTGGGAATTTCCGACTCATATATTTTTTTGTTGGTATTGCCATCTAGTTTAATTTACCTATTTGCCCTTTATCAACTCAGCATTTACCCGGAAACCCCGGAAAACTACGGAAACCCGGAGAAAATTAGTTTTTCTTTGTTCTTTGCTCCTAATATGCCCAGGGAATTTCTGACTCACATATTTTTTGTTGGTATTGTCATATAGTTTAAGGTTTCAGTTGTTTGCCTCTTACCAATTACAACATATCTCCGGAAAACGCGGAAAACCACGTAGGCCTATATACGGAGAAAATGACAATTTTTTTTTTTTATCTTTGTTCTTTGCTCCTAGTATTCAAACGGAATTGGCGACTCATATGGTTTTGTGTTAGTATTGCCATCTAGATTAAGGTTTCAGTTGTTTGCCTCTTATCAATTACAGCATATCCCCATAAAACTCGGAGTTTTCCGGAGATAAAATGTAATTGATAAGGGGGAAACAACTGACCCCTTAATATAGATGGCAATACCAACACAAAAGCATATGAGTCACACATTCTCTTTGAATATTAGGAGCAAAGAACTAAGATTTAAAAAAATTAAAACAAACTCATTTTCTCCGGATTTTCGTAGTTTTCGGAGTTTTCCGGAGATAAGATGCAATTGAAAACGGGCAAACAACTGAAACCTAGAACTAGATGGCAATACCAACAAACAAAAATCATACGAGTCAGAAATTCCCTTGGAATATTAGGAGCAAAGAACAAAGAATTTAAATAAATTTTTAAAAAGTCAACTTCTCTGGATTGCCGTGGTTTTCGGATTTTTTTTGAGATATGCTATAATTCATAAGGGGAAAATAACTGAAACCTTAATCTAGATGACAATACCAACAAAAAACATACGAACCAGAAATTTCCTTTGAATATTAGGAGTAAAGAATAAAGATTTAAAAATAAAACATAGTCAATTTCTCCGTCTATTCGTGGTTTTCCGGGTTTTCCGGGTATATGCTGTACTTGTTAAGGAGCAAATAACTGAAACCTTAAACTAGATGCCAATATCAACAAAATGTGTGAGTCAGAAATTCCCTGGGAATATTAGGAGCAAAGAACAATGAAAAATTAAAACAAATTCATTTTCTCCGGATTTCCGTGGTTTTCCGGATTTTCCGGGTAAATGCTGTAATGGACAAGAGGCAAACAACTAAAACCTTAAACTAGATGGCAATACTAACAAAAAAATATGTGTCGAAAATTCCCACGGGTGGGGAGAGGGTTTCATATTAGTGGCCCATGGTCTAGGAGGAGAATGTTTTCATAACAGATAGTGTACTGTACTATAATGTTAATAATAGCACGGCACGGTTCCGACTCGTAACGTAACGGCCACATTCCTCGCATTCCTCACAGAGAAGTTCTTTGCTTTGGAACACTATACGTCTTGTGATGACGTTTGTGGAGCAAGAGCATGCGGATCCCTTGTGTGTGACGTCAGCAAGAGCGCATGGTAGTAGGGGTGTTTAGAGTACGCTAGAGCTAGGTACTAGAGGACCTATTCACTTTAGCTCTGTGGGTAGAACAACTTCTGGTTGGAAATACGGAGCATTTTTCAAAGTTATTGCAAGTCTACGCGATCCTGATAGTGTTCTCTCTGCAGAACATGTGTTAGTTCTGCAAAACATTCTTCTTCAGTTCGAATCGAGGTTTCAGGATGTGGAAAACCTTTCTCCAATGTTTAAACTTTTTGCTACCCCATATTCAGTTAATGTCAAAGACGTTCCTTGCCGGTATCAGTTGGAACTGCTAAACTTACAATGCGACGATCTGTTAAAGGACAAATAGGCCTACGAACGTAAAGTGGTCTTGGGTAACTTTTACAGAAATTTCTCTGAAACCAGATTCCCGAGACTTGCCGCACGAATATTATGTAATTTTGGATCGACATATGTGGCCGAACAATTGTTTTCACTAATGAAACGTGCAAAGCTCAAATCAAGAAGTACATTGTTAAATCACAACCTAAATGTAGTCTTCGATTAAAAATTGCTCAAACATTACGTCCCAACATTGATAAACTTGTTAAAGAAAAAGAGACAGGAAAGTCAGAAAATTGTTACTGTAATCTTGTATCATCTAAGGTGCAGACGAGCTTGTATGGTAATTAATTCAGTTCATTTTTTTTTTATCATTTTTACTGTAGTGAATTATGTTAATTCAAATGATAGTAGCCTATTGTCTATTTTTGTCAAAGAACATAGATTTTGTGGAAAGGGAATTGTCCTCACAGAATAGAAAAATAGAATTATTTATAATATGTTAAACTGCTGTGCTGTAATTAACCGATAAACTATCAAAAAAATCGATGGATGTTTCATTAACTCGGAAACACGTATTACGTAAGTTCTAACCCCCTAAATTCCCGCTGCCCGCAATACTAATGCCCCTCTCTTCCCCCCTGTTCACTGATGCCTACATTTCACATGCTCCTCGCAGAGATATAACGCGAGCAGTGAGAGCAGAAAGCAGTGACGTCACAGAGCAAGCTTCTGTCTTCCCCTGATTTAGAATTTACCTCAGAAAACGCTTGATATAGCTTTTTATGGCTCGTAGATTGATTGCACCCCATTGATTCTACACACAAAGCCTGGTAGGGTTTGAAACAAGAAACATAGGCTACTACTATTGTTTTGCCTTTACGAAATATTTTATTTTTCACTCTCATTTCATTCATTTCACACTCATTTCATTACTTGCTTAGGGCCTATGATAAACATCCATATTTCTCAACTAACAATACAAAGCCTACAGCTATGAATAACGTATCAGTGGATATAATTTTTTACAGTCTTCTGTTATGGCATATTCGTTGGCATACCGGGGCTGAGACAATTGAAAATGCTGTCCCTGTAATACGAATTCTTATTCTAGCCTAAACCTACATCAAAATATGAAGTGACAAAATGGTTTTCTCTATGTCTAGGGCAGAGAAAGTTATGTGATTGCATCACATAGTGCATTATTTTCGTGGATTTCATTTTTCATTATTTATTTAAATCAATGAATTTTTCGATAGCTTCTCTAATTTGTCAAAATCACGTTTCATATACGTCCAAATCTACCTGTGAACACTGCCTACACTGTTGTCATGAGAACTATACATGTAATTTGTATTTAATTAATTTTTTTTATTATGGTATTTAGTCTCCTCGAAAATATTTGAATTTTGGCTTTTAAAACAAAAATTTTGCAAAATCCTTTCTTAGTGTGCACTTACATTATGAAACGAAGGTACTGTCAAAATTCAAATATATATATATATATATATATATATATATATATATATATATATTTCAAGAACCAAGGGAAGGGAGTATGAAAACTTTTAAATCTTTGAGCCCACCCAATGTTTTTCAAAAGTTGGCGCCACTGGGGTAGGCTATATTCGGAAAATGATGGGCAAGAAAGTATAAGCATTTGTAGGGAGCGGCCGCAAGAAGATAAAATATTTAATTAGTGCAATAGCCTATATAAGTTATAGGCTATATATCAGTTGGTCACAGATACGCAATACGAAATTACACAACCAAAAATTTAATAATTAGCTGAAAAGATATATTAGCCTATGTAAAATATGTATTTTTATTTTCTTTAAGGAAACATGTGCCTCTGCGTTTCAAAGACGTCAACAAAGAAACGCCACTGCTAGGGATTGATTTTTTATCCGGGGGGGGGGGGGGGATTGGTATCGAAGATTACAGATACAACTGTTTACCAGAACTAGTGCATTCAGTCTAAATTGCTATATGAATAATTTGGAAGTTGATCTCTGTGGAATACAAAATTAGTAATTTGACAGGAAAGAAGATGGCGGTACTCACCTGTAACCGCGCCCGAAAACAACACATCTGCAAATGAGGAGTTAGTGGGCGGGATGAAGGCGGAGTCTGTCCGCGCATCTTATCTGCTGGGTACAGCTCCCTCGAGTTCACGTCTGTGGAAAATAAAATAAAATAAAATAAATGGTCACAAATGGAAAAATTACTTATACATGTTGGCAATTAAAGTGTTATGAAATTAATTCGAAATCATAAGGGGCAATCGGGGGTCCAAAAGAGTCTTCCCAGAACTGTAGCCTACCTGTGGCCTAAACTTTCCACTGTTTTCAAGGCCCTCACTGAGATCTACAGGAGTATATCGGTAGCTTCCGTTCATAGAGCAAACGTTTATTATTCACCCTACTTAAATAAAGCCTAATATCGGAAGAAAGCTGTTATTTTTAACTGTTTATTTGTAAAAAATGGTGAAATTATAACGTATTATTTATAAACATTTAGGTCAGTTCATTCGCAGATGAGCTGGAGGTAGATTATAATAGGGCCTATTGTAATTCATTCCGTAGGTGTTACAGGTTGTAAACCTAGAGAAGATCGTAACAGAAATAGACAACTTCATATTAAAGTCTCCCGGAGACTTTATTTCATCAGATAGCCTATTCAAAAGTGGGACTATTTAATGAGATGATGAATTCGTTACACTTAAAAAAAACCATAACAAATTACGCCTTTACGAAGTAGGCCTAGTTACTTTATCAGGATTAAGGGCACAGAAAGAGAGAGAGAGAGAGAGAGAGAGAGAGAGAGAGAGAGAGAGAAAGAGAAATTAAAATAAAATCACCTGAAACAAACATTCTTTTTTTCCTTTCACATTAGTTTTTATTATCATTATATCATTAATATTATGAAACCTATTAGACTAATAATAGGCTATTATATAATTAGTCTATATGCTTTTTTTCTTCTCTTTCGTAGTTTTACCTCTCCCTTGTAGGGACAAATGTTGTTAGGCCTATTAAATTTAATATTATTCAGGCTTCAATGTAGACTAAGAATTCTTGGATCATAATCTAGACTCCTTTGTACAGGTAATTAATAAATTAAGAATGGGCCATTAAATTTCTATTGTCTTATTTAGGCATGCTAATTATATATATTCTCCCTAGTAGGCCTAAGTAGGCCTACAATGTGGTTGTTTCGTCAGGTTCATACAGGCTTATTCCTAGAAGGCAATGGATGGATTCTGCCTGTTTTTCTTCTACAAGAACAAAATTAGGCTATAGCATTTCAGACATGCCCTGACACCTATCCTACATTCATATTTGGCCCCTATGTAAGAATACGAATCTTATGATTCATCAAGCTAATGCGAAATTTAATTGAAGAATTAATTAGCCTAAATATAGTGATTTTCGAACAAATGTTTCACAAGCAGGAATATTGCACCCATAATCCATATCGAGTATAGGCTACTATCAGGTTATAATCCAATAACCATTTGATTAAAAATTGGATTTATTAATTACCCGTACAAAGGAGTCTAGATTATGTTCCAATTCGGTTAATGGTTAGCTGAAGTTGCTTCTTTAAGTAAATGTTTTGAAAATTGGAAAATGTTGGCCTAATCTTGCATAAATTTCATATTAGGCCTACATATTTTATATATATTTATTTAAATTTAGTATTGCAATAGAAAATAAAATTAAAACTTTTATAAATTATTTTTCTCTAAATAATTTAGCCTACACGACAAATTCAAAAGTAAAAAACTAGAATGCTTCCCTATTTCACAGAGAACACACAAGTAAAAAAGCACAGACTCGAAAACAAACCTTAATTAGACTATTAAAGGTAAGGCTATATTTAAATTAATGTCTAATTAAATTATGTTCTTTTATTCTGGAAGCAATTAAATTTAGACTGCTAAGATTTTGATCTCTGAGCAAGTAACTTGTTGAATAACATATTTTATTTATTATTATTAGGCCTATTTATTAGTAATTTTTCTAATTTTCTAATTATCACAAATTACAAAAATACAAATTATTACAAATACATTTAAAATAATACAAAAACAATTATTACAATTACAAATATAAATATTACAAACACAAATACATCATGAAAATTTGAAAGAAAGGCTGGTGACATAGAAAAAATGTTCAAAAAAATATTGAGTGTTGCATTAATGTGCTTTACCTGGAGAGTAAAAAAAAAAAAAAAAAAAAAAAAAAAAAAAAAAAAAAAGAGAGAGAGAGAGAGAGAGAGAGAGAGAGAGAGAGAGAGAGAGAAAAGTCAACACATTGATATGTCGTTATTCCGCTGAGCTACAGGCTGACAACATAGATACGACTCAAGTCACTCTGGTTAAGTCACGTCATTATCTAATGGAATCCATTGTGTTGCCACATCTATAAAAAAAGCTGCACGTCCATCATAACACAATACACAACTCTTCTGCTCTATTTACCGTACGACATTCAGAACTCCAGTACAAATACAGTCATGCTGGCGTACCACAAAGAAACGTCCGCCATGTAACATTATGTGACAGAACCAAATTGCCATTGCGGAATTAACTTCTTGCATTTGTTTGCTGGTTTGATTCGTAACAGAGAACCTGGGTAAATTTAATTCCATTAGGGATGCATAGGCTACAACAACCTTCGGAATGAATTTATTATAAGAGGATGACTAAAAAGGTCTAATGACATAGGTCATTGGTTCCCAACCTTTTTCAGCTGGCGACCCACCTTTCCTTATCGGAATACCTCCACGGTCCATCGGTCCATGGTAGAATAAAAAGCCTTATTTGTATCGTATCCCTTAATTATGTATAAGTTACATAGGCGTACCGAGGGGGGGGGTTTGGGGGTTTGAACCCCCCCATTGATTAAAAAAAGGAAAATTATATAATTTTTTTAAGTCTGCCCATAAATTACTTAATACAAGTAGCCTATAAAGCGTGGAAAGCTTAAAACTCGTTATTTTGCGTCTTAATTTTTAAAATTTTTTAGGGGAGGACCCCCGGAAGCTTAAAACTCGTTATTTTGCATCTTAATTTTTAAAATTTTCCGGGGGAGGCCCGCGGATGTTATAACCCTCCCCCCATATGGTCGGCCTGGTTACGCCTATAATAAGTTATTTAATTTACCATCAAATATTCCAAATATAAGTTACATAAGCTTATATATGCTTTTTTGAAGATACAAATTGATTATTGATAAAGAATCAAAACACAATTTGATTTGTTTCGATTTTCTTATCATTTCTGATGGTTTGTGTGCCCACCCTTACCCCCGGAGTGCCAAGCAATTAAGCCTAAACCTCCGGTCAGACCAAATTTTGGTAACCATATGTGATGTGTGTATACCTATTGTGCCCTTATGTACATCCGTAGGGGATGTTGATGGATTTCTGATGGTTTATTCGATGGTTTCTGATAGTTTTAGGGTCGAGTCGCGACCCACCTGTAACCCTTCCGCGACCCATCGGTTGGGTCATAACCCATCGCTGACATAGGCTATAATCAACAAAGGTCAGAAATACAATTCAAAAATTATGTTCGCAATAATAGGCCTATAACTCAAATTAATGGATATGCTTCCATTGCTAAATTCCTAACAAATTTGGATTATGTTTTTGCAGTGATGTGGCAACAGCATAAATACATTACTCCAACCTTAGGTAGTTCCACCTATGGTAAAGAAAAATGTCATGTTGATGTCTATTCGTTATGCGTTCTTTCTTAATTGAGTGAAACATAATTTCGATCATGATGTGATAGGTTTTACTAAATAGACTCGGTCTAGGCTATGGGATATGCTTCTTCCCTTTTAGTAACATTAAATGTTTGAATGAAGAATAGGAATATTGTTAATTCATAAATATTGTGGTTAGTGGCCAAATGTGTTAATGAGGGCGGGCGAAATAGCTTCCGGTGGATTAACTCCAAGGCCCGTTAAAAATGACTTCGTGTTTAGAAAGCAAGTAGGAACCTAAAAGTCGTCTAGTTTCTACTAAAGGTACAGTTTTAAGTGAGAGCTCAGGAATTTAAACGCAAACACTTTATTAAAATCACCCCAGGAGGTAACTATGATGATTATTTACACAAAGTAGGATAATATATGAGTCGATTAGTTTTAAAACTCAACATGTTCACAAATTTAAAAAAATGAGATACTTAATGCAAGTTCCACAATGTTGGCAGTATCTTGTCTGGTATGGTACATTGTTTTATTCCATATCTCATTTTATCCTAAAGTTATTAGCCATTATTAAAAACTGGGGTTTGTTCCAGAACTTTGTATGTCCACAGCACATTCTGTTCCAAAACTCTTTATATCCAATGGTTATTGAGGGGAGTATTTTACGTTAGTTTCTCATTATGTGTAAAATGGAAAAATTATTAATGGCAGTTTGTCAATAATTCATTCTTGTATTGTTGGAATGTTACATAGGCCTACATAATGAACAGTGATTATCATCGTCAGTTCTTTCAGTACTAAACACAGAAATGGACGTTGAAGAAAGTGTTAGAGTCTATGAAAACAAAATTTGTGCATCAGAATCAGGACGTAGTACAAAACAAAAGCGAGATGTGCTCACATGGAGAAAAAAAAAAAAAAAAAACAACAGAAACATGAAAGGTGAGAATAATGTATACGATTAATGTTTAAATTTTATATTGTTAGCTACAATTCCTAGTTTTTAAATTCAGGCTAGTATTTACAGGTAACAAGATTACTAACATTAAGAAATTCTATTTCTGTAGGCCTATATTTCAGACATTCTTCAAAATGACACAGAATTTTAATAAAATGACCAATAAATTGTCTGTTATTGCTTACAATTAGTTTTTTTAGAAGTAGTCTAATGAGTTTAATTTAGAGAGCAGTTTGTAGATGATAGTGCATTATATTTAAATTTCCGATATAAAACACTCTAACTTTCGTTACTAACGAGGTAGGCTAAGTAAACGCTACTTGAACACTATTTGTATAACAAATATGTGCCTATCTACCGTTGTGACGACGGGGATGCGGTCACTCTCCTTCCGATCGGACAAGTTTCCTATGCGTTTTTTGGGGGTTTTTCCTCGCCTGTGAGGTAAATTCCAGGAGACTTTAGGCCCTCGTGGTCCCCGAATATGGTCGTCATTTTCACTTTCATCCCAACCACGCCTTGTTCGAAAAGAATGTGTGTGGCTGGTATGTCTCTGAGGTGGCTGGCGACATTGGACTGATTTTCATCCAGGGAGACCCTCAATGTCCTTGTACTGTCAAAAATGTATAGTGTGATGCATAGAAACTCCTTCCCCCAACAGGATGCGGTCCTGCAGGGCCAGAGTAGCGTTGGAGGTATAACTCAAAGAAGACGAATTATGTGGCATTTGAAATGAAAACGATAATAGAAAACTTGGCAAAGGTTCTCAAATGAAAAAGATTTTCTGTTGTGCGAAAGTAATGATTAGTATATGGAAAAGCTCCTCTTTACCCCCACTGAAACAATTCGAGCACATTGAAAACAAGCAATATCTCCTGTATTTAGTTCAGTCAGTAATGTAGTCTAACACTTTATAGGAAAGTATTTAAAAAAATGTAGAATGCCATATTGAAAATGACGAACCATGTAAAATATTGCAATAACAAATTACTCTTATTTAATAAATTAATTCATGTAACATATTTGTATACATTTAGGCCTAGGCCTATATTGGAGCTATTTTTCAATCCTCATATAAAGAATGGAAATTCATCAATTGCCTTGCCCTAGGCCTAATTTTATTATAGGCTATTATCATTAGCATCATTAGTCTATCATTAAAATAATTTATTATAATTAGACCTATCATCATTATTATCATCGTCACATAATCATCATTATCATCTTCTTCATTTTCATTTTCATTTTCATTATCATTATCATCTTCATCTTCATTATCATTACATTATCATTAGGCCTATCATCTTCATCTTCATTATTATTATTATTATTATTATTATTATTATTACTATTACTATTATTATTAGGGTCCGGAATTTAGGCAAAATGTATTTTCTATTTGTTTGGATATCTTAAAGAGTTAAGCTATAAAACATGTTGTCGAACATTTAGGGACGGCAAGGCCAGTATTTATTTTGATTTTTTTGCTTATTTTAGCTTGCGTTGCCTATTTTAAGGGTTAAAGCCTTTTGTATGTTTTGGATCGGTATGGCTTCTTTCTATGATTATTTACACATATTAAAAAGCACTTAAAGAATTCAATGTACGAAAGTGAAAAATATGAGGCCTACTTAAGCGATGGAATGACACATTCACGTCACAAAAGTATTTATGGAGGATCTTGTTCCCTATAAATGCATATTATATTTGTTGTGAAGCAACCGAAAACTTAACTCCTCAAACGATTCAATTAAGTTTTTTTTTATATATATTTTTTTTAATTTTTAATAGATGAACCTATAAAAGGAAAGCAGAGTACACCGGACATAATGAATACCAGGAAATAAATAAATAAATAAAGGTAATATTAGTCAGCTATTTTCATTAATAAAGAGTGGGATTACTCTCTGTTTTGAATTCTAACACAGTATACGTAGGTTCTAATATCTATGGCTTGGTTCTAAAAGGGCCATTATCATAAAACTTGCTTTTGAGATAACTGACTTTGAAGCCTTTGCAGAAGTAAAATTTTTTGCTGAGAACTTCCGACATTGGCCTCTAAGGTTTCTGTATGATGTCTATTAATAGCAACATAAGTTGGCACTTGCCACTTTTATTATACGAAAGACAAAGACTTGCCGAGCTCAATAATCCATAGATCTCATTTTTGCAAGAAATTGGCATTGGCCCTTTTAGAACCAAGCCATAGATATAGTCTATGCCTATTTTAATTATATTACTGCCAATTTTCGGTATTTTAAGTGCCTTTTTGCCTGCCTATTTTAACCAAAATAAATGCCTGAACTTCTGGGTTCTAATTATTATACCCTACTAGGGTAATATTTGTAGTACCAAAGAGCCGAAATCCGCCTTTCGATTTTGTAATCAGGTTGTTTACATTTCAAGGCTAGGCCAGACATCTACACTACAGTGAACCGAGGCTGCCAGAAGGTTCTCGTTACATTTGTTGGTAGCGGTGACACCAAGTATAGCCTAGCATAACTAGTCACGCGAGGTTATTTGTATTCCTCCGCGCTGTTTGAACTGTAGAGAGTTGAAACCGGTGTTGAATCCACACGCTGCTTCAAATATACAGCAAGGTGAATTCAGTCGTCCGGCCCCTTGATCTCCAACAAATTATTCATATCCCAGCTCCTATTGCTTTGTTTTATTCCCACGACCACGTAAAGACAATGCGAAACAGTCTCCCCATTATACATTCAGTAGCAGCTATTAGTATTTGTGAATCTACAAGGTAAATACTATGAGTTACAGGAAACTTACACATGCCTTGTAATTTCAACTGAGGAAATGTCTTCTTCATAAATATTCTGTTTTTACTGCAATTTGGTACTCAAGAAGTTTTTCCTTATAGGAAAATATGAGGCTCTAGAATTTTCAAGGAAGGAACTCAATGAAACCAGGTCCCTGCTTCATAGAACTTGCTCTTAATATTAGTTAATAATATTAAAACTCATAATATTATTCATTAGGTATCAAAATCTTGTTTCATAGAGATATGAACACTACTCATAAAATCTCTTCACTAATATTATTAGTTCATTAGTCAGCTGATTGATTTGGAGGTTATGTCTGGATTGTTGTTTGTGTTTTTCCCTTCTTACTTCCTTAGGCTTTTTATCAATACTATTTCAAAGCAGCACGGCCTACATACATCTTCATAAATGTAATAATAACTAGCTCTAAGAAATGAATAAATCTGCCAGGCACTTATTCAAGGTAGCAGTAGGCTTATGTACTAAAATGTAACCTCAAATTCTAAAAACTTGTTAGACAAAATTTTCTGTGATAGTATATGTAGGCCTAAGCTTTTTCTAGATTGATAATTACATAAGAGTGATTCATTTTTCCCAATTTTAAGATCATGAAATCTGAATTACATGGGTTTGAGAATAACTCATTAGCCCAAATACACTTACAGAAAAACGCCTAATATTATCAGTAAATGTTATTGGTTCTGCAGTCTGTGAAACAGTTTACTAATAATGTTCTAGGTTATATTTACTAATAATATAGAGCCATGAACTAATAACTAATATTATTAGAAAATATTCTTATGAAACAGAAGACTAATAATAATAACAACTAATATTATTGTGTAATTGCTAATAATATGAATGTAGAAGTTCTATGAAACAGGGCCCAGAGACGAAGCGTGACTAAATTTTGGGGAAGCATAGTTTTTTGAATGACGTAGAGACCGTATGATAAGCACGATAAGCTTTCCTTAGCTTCATTTAGCTTTATAGATACTTAATGTAGGCTAGTTGTTAAGCAAATTATTTCCACGAAATACCAAGAAAAGTAGGCTAGTTGTCCCATCAAATGTGTAAATAAGCAGGATGAATATTGAGGAATGTGTACGAAAATAGACTATTAAGTTTATTTAAAATCGTTATTGTTAGTGTTAGTATTTGCTTTTTTCTCTCTCTCTCTCTCTCTCTCTCTCTCTCTCTCTCTTCGAAGCATGTTGTTCTTTTTGTTGTCTCCATGACTACCGAGAATTTACAGATACTAATTACTTAGTAATTATGATCGATTACAGCAACGATTGGTGTACGGTATTCAACAGTGAGACGATTGCTATTTTGCAATTGAATTACTCCACCCATATAATTATAATGAACAAAATAAGTTTATTATATAAACTTATTAATTAGAATAATAACATAAATATTAATCAATTATAGCTTTGCATTTCTAATAACATTATAGGAATAAGTTAAATTCACTACAATTATCTGAACAAGTTACAGCAGAAATGGAATAAGAACATAATATTTGCAATATCATGTTCCGGCTGGACTTGTGTGAATATTGAAACGAGACAGATTTCCCGGAACGTAAGAATAGGCTTAAGAACTATACTAAAGGATCTCAGTGGGGTGTAGGAGACAGTCATTCATCACGAAACTCACTGCTATTGAACTAAAAACGTAGAGAAAGAAGAGCTTACTGGCTCTATTGAAATTTAAAGACTTAGTAAGTGGGAAAGTTCTTACTCTATGGCGCTTCGGGGAATCTAGCATCATTTCTGGGTACTGACAGCGTGGGCAAGTACTGCCATCCACGTGTATTAGCGTCTATGCTGGGTAAGGAGCATAGCCAATGAAATAAGGGTTTGTATCTGAAGATTCTGATACACAATGTAATTTGCTGTAAACATAGCTATTAGAGGCTAAAAGAAATACAAGGCGTATTGGACTTTGAACGATGAGAAGTGGGGACACGCAGAAATTGGTATCGACACTCTCTCGTCTACGCTCTAAGTGAGTGGAGGCGATCTTCTCAGCATCTAGCTTCCGACTTAATAGAAGTCGGGAAGCTATTAATATTCTTCGGTCAGTAAATGATTTAAGTATCATTTACTGCAGTATTATTTAAATCTACGAATATATTCAGGTTTGAGGTACGGCTTAATTACAGCTGAGTACCAACTTAAATTCAGTGTGTATCAAACTGTAAGTACCAGTGAATCAACGACTTTACAAGGCATTCTTGTGAATACGCGAGGTTAGGGAGAAAGACACCTTAATAGCGAAATCCACTCATCTGAAGTCGAAGTTCACATACGACGAATATTCTACAAAAAGCCTATTAACTGTTCTGTAATTATATTAAAATAAACAACACTCATACCAGTTAACCAGGGAGTTTTAATTGCATAAGAATATAAAGTAGACTGTTTCTAAGAGCTATAAATACCCAGATTTTGCCCCCGATGATACTGAAGATAATCTCTGCTCTGACTGTAGCGACACCGTGGCTGTAATTGGTTTTGCAACCCGCGAACCGTTACATACGTGGCTTACCCAATCTGTGGGGCTTGAAAAGACTCGAAGCTAAATTGTGTTGAATCAGAATATTTTAAATTAAAACAATAACTGTTACACACATCATTAAGTAGAGACTACAGACATTGCAACGATTAACGGGATAGATAAATTCAAGATCCGAGTAAGAAGAATCAGGAGTGGGCAGACCGAAGATAGAATACCGGAGCAGCAGTAAAAAAAAAAAAAAAAAAGCCTTGTAAAAATATAGTTTATAAGAGGGTATTATTGCTAGCTATAAGAGGGTATTATATGTATTTGTGTTTTGTGAAGGGTTTGATTTATATGTATGCAAAGGTGAGTGAGCATGATTTTTATACATTGAGTGATCCCAGTGCAATAAATAAAGCTAGGGTTGTGTAGAAATGATGACGTTAAGGAACGGAAAAGCCGTAATTTCAAATATGGAAAATGAGGAAATAAATAACAGTCAAGATGTGCTAACTGATAGTGAGATAGACCAAATTCAAGGGAACGAAATTGTAGTAGGTAACCAGGGAATTAATAGTAATGAATCTGAAATGCTATTAGATAACGAAAGCCTAGTAATTAATCAGGAGACTAGTGAGGAGAGGGAACCAGAGATTGTATTAGTTCAGGAAGATAGGCCTTGTGAAAATACAATGTCGAATCAAGTAAAAGGGGGAGAAGGAATGTCGGCGTTAATAGAGGCGATGATGATCAAAATGGAAGAAAATAGTAGGACATTAGCTAAACAGTTAGAAGAAAATAGTAGTAAATTAGCTGAAAAGATGGATAGGAATACAAAAGATAGTAAAGAGGAAACTAGAAAGATAGGGGAGAAATTGGATAGGAGTACCAGTGAGATGAGGTTAATGATTGATCAATTATCTGATAAATCAAAGAAAACTGAGGATAGGGTAAATAAACTCTCAGACGAATGTAAAGTAACAACTGTAAAATTAACTAAAAAGATCGACCACGTGCAAAACAAAGTCGAAGAAAATAAGAAACAGTTGGAACAGAAAATAGAGCAGGATATAAGAACCCAGAATAAAAACTTGGAGGATAAATTAGTTCAAGCTTTGTCAGTGGATATGGGGGTAATAAGTACTAATATTCAAGGACAGGTTAATGACATTAAAACTGAACTAAACAAAATAGTTGCAGTACAGAATAATGTGACTAAAGAGGTTAATGATCATGCTGATAAACTAAATAGGATGAGTAATGACATTTCTTGTACCGGAATTCAGGCTAATGGTAGAGGGGTTTGTTCTCAATTAATTCAGTGTTCGAATGGGGAAAATAACCACCCACACGGGAGTCAAGA
This sequence comes from Ectobius pallidus, assembly GCA_964059195.1. Classification (NCBI taxonomy): domain Eukaryota; kingdom Metazoa; phylum Arthropoda; class Insecta; order Blattodea; family Ectobiidae; genus Ectobius; species Ectobius pallidus. Next base: position 83,260,527 of record CAXKWD010000003.1, read on the forward strand.
TAGTGAACTGAGGACTCCGAGCATAAGCCTAGAATCAGAAAATTCGCGAGGTGACCTAGGCCTACACGACAATGTTGTTATCCCAGTAACTGGTTATAATAATACCCATGTAAATAAAATCGCGGATTTAGATTGGCCTTTGCCTTATTATAATGATGAGAAAAATGCTAATCCTCATGAATTTATAAGAGAGCTAGAGACATACTTTAAAGTTAAAGGCATTTGTGAAGAATTTAAGATATTGGTTGTTCAGAGGTCGCTTGGAGGTAGTTGTAAAGACTGGATGCCAGTTGTGATGAGAGAGGGAACTGGGTACCAAGAATTCAAAAAGTTATTTATGGATAAATATTGGAGCGATTCACGTCAGAGTGAAGCTAGGACTGAACTCTATTCAGGGCATTATAATGAACAAGGGAAAATGTCGTGTACTGAACATTTCGTAAGACTTATAAAATTAGCCAAGTCGCTAAATATAGTTTCCGAAAAAGAGGTCATCCAAATTGCAATGAAACACTTCGGTCCAGATATTCATAAATTGTTAACTGTGGCAAGACCACAAACTTACGCGCAGATGCTTAGCTTGTTAACGGAGTTTGAGGAGGGCGAGAGAGCCATAAAGAAATTCCATAGTTATCAGCGATACCATAACCCTCAAAATCGTGGAGGAAATCAAGCACAGTACGCAGGTGCCAGCCGAAATAATGAGAATTATAATGATGGTAATGGTAGGCCTACACAAGGTTATCAGGATGCCAGGGGAAATAAGCCGTGGACTAATAACGGAAGAAATCAGAATAATTCTAATTACGGAAATGGAAGGAATGAGAGGGTAAATAATAATAGTTACAGAGAAAACCAAAATACTAATAATGGTTTACGTAACACCAACAATAATCACACTGATGACAGAAATAGGTCACGACCTCAAAGCGTGGGAATAAATCACATAGCTTTCCAGGAACAGGAGAGAGGCAATGTAGATCAAGTTTACCGATATGGACAGTTACAAGACGGTCGATACATTCCTCATCAAAATAACGGGACGGATAATTGTAACCACGTGCCAGATTCACAACATAGATTAGATCCTAATGTGAATGCATTTCATCACTCTCAAGCCGACACAACAGGTGTAGGAAGTGACAGATGTCAGCCCGAGGCTTTAAACTCAGCATAGATGCGATAGCAGGTCATATCTCATCTAACTCGTGCCCAGTGACCTCAGGGGACTCCCCACAAGTAAATAGAAATGATGTAAATACCGTAGAAGTGTCTTATGACTTGAATAAAAAGTTAAACCAACACATTTTATGTCCACCACAGATTAACGCAAAGATAGGCAAATTAAATGTACAAGTTCTCGTAGACTCTGGTAGCGTTTTAAGTGTATGTAGTGAAAAATATTACTTAGAACTCAAAGCGCATAACATAAAAATGCAGGAGATGAGCGTACCTGGAATGTACTGTACTACTGCCATTAAGAAAACAAAGTACAAGATTAATAAACAAGTAATGATACCGTTAGAGATAGGTGGGTGGCACACAGAGATTTACATGTTAATTGTTAAGGATCTTACCCATAATTTTATATTAGGGTGTGACATGTTACAACAATATGAAGGGATTTTAGATTTTGGCACAAATAGTCTTACAGTAAAAGATGGAAATAAAGTTACTGAAATTCCGTTTCTCACGACTCATACAACAAATCATCATACATGCTCCGAACAAGAATTAGCTATCCAAGACGAATGCTTTATTATTGAGAGTTTATCAACTGTGCAATTAGATAATGAGGGGGAGGAGTTTTCAATTATGCAGAATGTAGGCCTATCGAGCCCAAGCAATAATATTGAGAATCAGAATGGCGGAACGCCAGATCAGTATCAGAAACGCACGGAAATTGATGAATTTAATAATACATTTGTAGAGGAAGTATACGAAATCGGATCGAGTAATGAGATAAACTTGTGTGAAACAGATGTCTGTGATCAGGAAAATTATAGTGAGAATAACGGAGATGACGAGGCTGAAAAATTGCGAGAATCTGAGATCTTAGAAATTTTAAGAAGTAAAGTGGCCAGCATCACGTCTATTACGGATCAACAAAAGGAACAATTGTTTACTGTACTGAGTAATAATATGGGCGTATATAGTAGTTCTCCGGGGTGTTGCCTTGTATATGAACATGCCATACAGATGGATAACCCGCCGATTTTTAATCACAAAAGTAGGCCACTGCCATTATCAATTAGAGAGGAGGCGAATAAAGTTATCGCTAAGATGTTAAAAGAAGGGATTATAGAAAAATCAGACTCCCCATATGTCTCTCCGGTTTGTTGGGTATATAAGCAGGATAAATCTTTGAGAATGACCCTGGATCTGAGAACAGCGAATATGTATATGAGGCCCGATCGGTACAAAACCGAACCGATTGACCACCTATTAGCAAAAATGGGGGAAGCAAACTACTTTTCAAGTATCGACCTCACTTCTAGCTTTTGGCAGGTTTCATTAAGGAAAGAAGACAGAAAATACTGCTCTTTTGTCCACCAAGGGTCGGTGTTCTCGTTTACACGCACACCATTCGGGATGAAAACTTCAGGAAGCGCGTTGCTGCGGGCACTTAACGTTATGTTCCCTGAAGGCACTGGGCCGCATATTACTGCATATGTTGATGATTACTTAATTCATACGCCTGATTTCGAAACCCACCTGGAAAAACTAGATTTAGTATTGAGAACTTTCTTAAGTTGTGGGATGACTATAAACCCAAAGAAATTGAGCCTATTTCGTGAAGAAGTAAAATTTGTGGGGTACATCATATCTAGGCAAGGAGTGTCAGCAGATCCAGACAGGATAAAATCAATTAGCAATATTAGTAGACCGAAGACGGTGAGGCAAGTCCGAAAAATCCTCGGAATATTTAATTACCAGGATAGGTTTCTCCCCGGTTATGCAGAGCATGTGGCACCCCTCAGAATGCTACTTAGAAAGCAAAATAAATTTAGATGGACTGAGGTGGAAGAGGAAGCATTCCAAAAGACGAAAGAACTCTTTCAGAAAGCGGTGTTGCTAGAAAGACCGAGAGATGACCTGGACTATATCGTATATGTGGATGCCTCATGTGTAGCCGTTGCCGGTGCGCTAATGCAAGAATATGAAGACGGAAGTCAACATTTGATTGCCACTACATCGAGGGGATTGACACCTGTCGAGAGTAAAGGGTCGGTGACATGCCTAGAGATTATCGGAATGTATCACGCTTTGACTAAGTTTCAGCAGTACATATTCAATCGAAAAACTATTGTATACACAGATCATATAAGCCTAACCTTCCTGAATAAAATGAGACTTGGTAACAGTAAATTATCACGTTACGTTCATGAGTTGAGTCAATTTGATCTAGAGATAAGACATGTTGCGGGCCGAGATAACTTGCTATGTGACTATATGTCAAGGAACAAAACAGGTATTTCTGAAGTCGCCGGAGGCGAAACAAACCCTGTCGCTATAATGCAGGTCAAGATGTTTAAAGAGCTGACATTGCAGCGGGACTTTAAGCATATAGTGGAATTCCAGAGGCGTGACCCGGAAATAGAGTTAGTCAGATTAGGCCTAACAGAATTAGATCAGAATGACAATGACGTAACGGAGGACGTGAAGTACCAAATACTGAATAATGTTGTATATAAATTATGTGGCCAAGGGAAGAAAGAATGGAAAATGTACATACCGGAAGAGCTAGAGAATAAAATTATTGCAATAGTTCACGAACGGTTAGGCCATTCAGGTACCGGCAGAATGTTGTTGTATATACAAGATAAAATGTACATAAAGAACTTGGGAAGGAAGATTAGGAAATATGTGAGCTGTTGCGACTTATGTCAGAAAGCGAAGCCATTGAACATCAAATATGATAGAGAACCCATGCCCGTGTTTAGGGAAAGTAAAGGGGAATTAGTAGCGCTAGATTTTCATGGACCACTAGTCGCTGGAGAGCATGGTATGCGGTACATTCTGATAGTTTATGATGTATTCTCCCATTTTGTTAAATTGTATACAACCCGTACGGCAACTACGACTGCGATCATAAGAAAATTGGAAACGGACTATCTGCCGAAGTATCAGCCTATCTCTGCTATCATTTCGGACAATGGGACACCCTTTGTTAGCAAGAAGTTTAAAGATAAGCTATCTGAACTTGGTATAAGACGGTACAACGTGGCAAAATTCCATCCCCAAGTAAACGTGGCAGAAAGAGGGTTGCGCGATCTGTCTCTGTACTTGCGTGCGCTCTGTCATAAAAGGCACAATGCGTGGGTCCGGTATATTCAGCCAATAGAGGATATACTGAACCACACGAAGAATCCGGTGACCGGAGTCGAGCCCGTAAGACTTATGGCAGATGACGAACCGAAAACACTCATTCCAGGCCTACCAATAGCTATCCCGCATGACGGAGTAAACAGAAAGCTAACAGATTACTGTCGCATTGCAATTGAAAACATTAGAAAGAGTGTCGCGAAGCGCAAGGAAAAAGCTAAGAGACACAAAGCTAAATGGAGTCCTGTTGTGGGAGATAAATTATTGATACGCAGAAAGAATCTGTCAAACGCAGCAAATAAAAGAATGTCTCGTCTCGAGTTAATTTATAGAGGACCGTTTATAGTGACCAACATTTTTAATGGTATCTGCTATGAAGTGACTGATCCCAAAACTAATAAAGTAGTGGGACGGTACAATCTTTCATTTGTGAGGCCATACAAAGAATAACCAGTTAAATGGGTGAAACAGCAGTGGAGTAGGCTCGGGTCATTTCACTAGAATTAAGGCACTGAAACTGAGGGTATTATTATTGTAAGTATACATGTCCGCGGAGCAAATATGTAGCGAGATGTAGGCTTTCAATATAACCTCTAAAAGTGTGAAATTCTTTGGACGTGCATAAAATATATCCTATGCCGATTATATTGTTGTTATTTAATTGTAATATGGACTTCGACACTTATATCCGTCGATCTTTTATTGTTGTTATCTCTTTTTAAATCTGGACGTTGTACCAAATAGATCCGGTCACGCTTTTATCTAGGTTAGAATATATTTAATAAGTGTTTTCAAGTGTTTATATTCATAGGGTAAATTAGGTTTTGTATTAATATTTCAGTATTACCTGATGAGGTGAGGTATCTGTGGTCACGATCTAAGATAGCCTACCGTGTGCGAAGGGTGTAGTGTGTGAGAGAGTAAGGAAATATTGTAGTATGAGTAGTATGAATGAAACAGTTGTGCCAGGTATAGGAAATGTCATTCACTCATCAAAACAAATAGTAGTAATGTGAGAAGGGTGGAAAGTATTCCATGTTATAGAATACGAGTTAGCACAAAGGTCATCGTACTGGGATCCATAACAAACTCTGCTCACTTACGTCACACTAAGCACTTCATGTCAGGAGTAAAACAGAATTACTCCGTAAATTTGAAATTTTGAATACAAAACATAAATTTTCGTAGAATTCTCTTGGGCATGTGAGACGATTGCTATTTTGCAATTGAATTACTCCACCCATATAATTATAATGAACAAAATAAGTTTATTATATAAACTTATTAATTAGAATAATAACATAAATATTAATCAATTATAGCTTTGCATTTCTAATAACATTATAGGAATAAGTTAAATTCACTACAATTATCTGAACAAGTTACAGCAGAAATGGAATAAGAACATAATATTTGCAATATCATGTTCCGGCTGGACTTGTGTGAATATTGAAACGAGACAGATTTCCCGGAACGTAAGAATAGGCTTAAGAACTATACTAAAGGATCTCAGTGGGGTGTAGGAGACAGTCATTCATCACGAAACTCACTGCTATTGAACTAAAAACGTAGAGAAAGAAGAGCTTACTGGCTCTATTGAAATTTAAAGACTTAGTAAGTGGGAAAGTTCTTACTCTATGGCGCTTCGGGGAATCTAGCATCATTTCTGGGTACTGACAGCGTGGGCAAGTACTGCCATCCACGTGTATTAGCGTCTATGCTGGGTAAGGAGCATAGCCAATGAAATAAGGGTTTGTATCTGAAGATTCTGATACACAATGTAATTTGCTGTAAACATAGCTATTAGAGGCTAAAAGAAATACAAGGCGTATTGGACTTTGAACGATGAGAAGTGGGGACACGCAGAAATTGGTATCGACACTCTCTCGTCTACGCTCTAAGTGAGTGGAGGCGATCTTCTCAGCATCTAGCTTCCGACTTAATAGAAGTCGGGAAGCTATTAATATTCTTCGGTCAGTAAATGATTTAAGTATCATTTACTGCAGTATTATTTAAATCTACGAATATATTCAGGTTTGAGGTACGGCTTAATTACAGCTGAGTACCAACTTAAATTCAGTGTGTATCAAACTGTAAGTACCAGTGAATCAACGACTTTACAAGGCATTCTTGTGAATACGCGAGGTTAGGGAGAAAGACACCTTAATAGCGAAATCCACTCATCTGAAGTCGAAGTTCACATACGACGAATATTCTACAAAAAGCCTATTAACTGTTCTGTAATTATATTAAAATAAACAACACTCATACCAGTTAACCAGGGAGTTTTAATTGCATAAGAATATAAAGTAGACTGTTTCTAAGAGCTATAAATACCCAGATTTTGCCCCCGATGATACTGAAGATAATCTCTGCTCTGACTGTAGCGACACCGTGGCTGTAATTGGTTTTGCAACCCGCGAACCGTTACATACGAAACGGCAACAACTTCGCAAGGAAAAAGGACTACGAATTGGTACATGGAACGTTAAGAACAGAGGAACATCGGAAGCTACGTCAGTTTACGGAAGCAAAGCCGCAGGGGCAGAGACCCGTAGGAAGACCCAGAATAACATGGGAGGATGTGGTAAAACAGGTGGCAGGAAGAAGGGAGAAGACAATACATCAACTACGAAGCATGGCCAGGGACAGAGAAAGTTACAGAAGATGGATACGAGGACATCCCCTAACGCTGCACAGAGCGGCATAAATAGGGAAGATGAAGAAGAAGAAGAATAACGCAAGAGCTTGGAGTATGAAAGCTTCCATGTTGATAATAAATTGTAAACATTCAGTTCATTATGGTGTACAGTAGTATTATTTCTGTCTGACCCCGACGAAACGCGAGTGAGGAGAAGAGAATCCAGCGGTGTGGGTTAATTCAGAGACCTTCCCATCCCGCCGATCATGACAGTAGTAGCTTATATATCTTTAGTCAGCGTTGGTGTTTACAAACAAATCCCCATCCAAGTACAGCTCTGGCAGATATTTTTACCTCATTCATTAAATGTTATAACACTAACATTAAATGTTTTAACTCTAACATACAGTATGGAACTTTCATACATTTACTCTACATACCAAGTGTGGTGTTACCGCTGTGCTCAATTACAGGACTGGATATTATTCCATAGAAGAGACACCAGAGACTGAGAGTCTTTCCCCTTTACCATTACTATCAGCATCATCATCACCATCACCACCAACATTATTAGCATCCGAATCACTCTCACTAGAAGCATCACTATCACCACCCAAATGAATGACCAATTCTTGAGCCGCATCCAGGAGTCCCTCCCTTTCCAGATATTCCTGTTCAATATTCTTCACGTGCTGGCATCTCCGTTTCCACTCCTCTGCAGATATTGAGGAAAACTTCTCATCCGTAATCTTCATGACATCTTCCATTTTAAATGTCACATTGTTTTCGGCTACCCAATTTTTTACAGTAGCCCATATGAGTTCTATCGGATTGAGCTCAGGGTGATAAGGGGGGAGCCTTAAAACATCGTGGCCATGTTGCTGGAGAAGATGATCGATTTTGTAGCATCGGTGTTGTGGCTTAAGTGTCAGTATTAGTTCATAAATTTCAGCTTTTGTCTTACTATGAAAGTTTTGTTTCTCAAAATTATCGTTTTCAAGGTGGGACTGCAACCAAGATATCATCACGTCTTTTCGAGAATTCGATGTGGGAGGCTTATTCAGCTGCACGTTATGGTAAGGGGCATTATCAATAACCAAGACTGAGTGAGGAGAAAGATTTGGAATTAGTCTTTCCTTTAGCCACTGCTCGTAGTTATTGAAATCCATGTCCCCATGATAGTCCCCTGTTTTTCTGTGTGAAATGAATCTCAAATAAGCATTGGGCACAAAGCCATGCTCTCCTCCAGCGTGAATTATAATAAGCCGTTGTCCTTTCGAAACTGGCGAGAAGAGTCCACTCAGCGATTCGTCACTCCAGGCACATGGTGTAGTATGTGTTGTGTGAAGGTAGGTTTCATCCATGTACACTATTGAACGCCCTTCAGTCCTATACTGATGAATAGACCTTAAATAGGCACATCTGAGGGACTTTATTCTCTGTTGTTCCACAAGAATTTTTCTATTATTTCTTGTTTTCCTCCACCGAAAACCAATATGTAAAATAATTTTCCTGAGTGTAGAGATGCTACCCTGAAAGTCAATTTTTTCTTTTAGTCTTGAATGTATTTTTTTTAAAGTCGGTCTCTGCTTTTCTTCAATATAGAAATTATTAATTGTTCGTCGGACTACTTCTTCGTTAAAATTGTCAGGAGATGATTTCTTCGAGGTACGTATTCTTTCTTTATCAGGGGTAGAAAAAGAATTAGAAGCTCCTTCTTCAATACTTTTGGCCTCTTTCACGATTCGCTTCACAGTACTAATGGATACACCTGTAGCTGTTGAAACCCTTTTATATACAGATGCACGCTGACCCCTCACATCCCGAAAATATTTATATACATTATATACTACTTCTCTTGTCTGCGAATGAATAACTTTACTCCCTCCCAGTTTACTATGAATCGGAGGCATGTTGCAAAAGTCTTGCGCACAACTGCACTCACCTGAAGCACTGTCTGTTAGGCACCGCAACAAGAGATGTTCCTTCTTCCGAGACCTGTGTACTAATAAACAACCACCCCTTAACATGACAATTTTTCTATAGTGGACTCGTCTGTCTACGGCGCATCTTTCTGAGCAGTGTCAGACAGAAATAATACTACTGTAACAGCTGTGGCTTGGTTCTAAAAGGGCCAATGTCAATTTCTTGCAAAAATGAGATCTAGGCCTATGCATTATTGAGCTCGGTTAGTCTTTATCTTTCGTATACTAAAAGTGCCAAAGTCTGACGCTATTAAAAGACACAATACAGAAACCTTAGAGGCCATTGTCAGTCAGCAAAAAATGTTACTTTTATAAAGTCAGTTACCTCAAAAGCAAGTTTCATGACATCAGCCCTTTTAGAACCAAGCCACAGAATTTGTCCTATGCTGATACAGAAGATTTCATAGTGAACAAAAACAAAACAGATATCAGATATTGTAGGCTTATATTCAGAATAAATTATGTGACATTTAAACTATAGCCTATTATTCTCATTGCGCCAGTACGACTAATAATAATGAAGATAATAAAATTATTGTGAAATTGTTTCATATAGTTTAAACGTTTTCACTGACTAAAGAAATGGCGTTTTTAACCGTTGAAAGTAGCCACTCATACTTAGCAGTAGAATGTCATTTCATTAACATAACGTACTACTTACGTAAAGGGATCTATTGCTTCTGTCAGGGAAGAATTCCAGTTCGATTAATTCCCGAGTAGAGGCTTGCAAATTCCGAGTCTGAGCAACCCCAGCGTACAAGGTACTGCCACTACATCGATCACACGACTGAACTGTATTAAAACTTGTAAACAAACATCGAACCAGGAGACACGAATATGCGAATCTCCTTACGTTAGCCACGGTCTTGGATCAGTGCAGTGGTGAGATAGGCTACACTGCGGATTCGAGACCCATTTTTTTGGACATAATTTAGATAATTTCTTCAGCGTATGAACTGCAAAGAATCCGCAGATCATAGCCTAATTATCATGAGCAATAGGATATCCATAGTGAATATACAGTGTTTGCACATCAACATAAATGAGCATAATGTAATACAATAGCCTAGTATATTGCGATACAAGTGCCGTAAGCGATGCATACGGATCGAGGAAAGAGTTTGAAAAAACGAGGCGCTTGCGCCGAGTTTTTTTTCAATTTCCGAGATTCGTTATGCGCTTACGGCACGAGTAGGCCTATTGCATGCTATTTTTTGCACTATGATTATTTATATCAATTTAATTATATTAATTGTGATATTACCTGAAAATATTATGTATATACATTCTTGAAGATAGATGTTTATTTCAGAAAGTGATTCGCATGTGTTTGTTGTTATGCGAACCGAATATTTGTCCTGGGAGGCCTTGTCCATAAAGGCTTGTATTATGATGTGCCGTAAGTAAATTCATAACCGCACGGAAACACTTACCGCACATAGCAACAAGATTGCGTGTGGGAATGTCGACTTACGATCCACGGCAACAATATTCGTAAGTACCACTAATTAGTTACGTCGTGCAAAAAAGTTTATTACATACAGTAGGCCTATAAGAATGTGGTAAGTACGTCTTGGCCTACAGACAGAAAGGCATGAGACATCCCTTGTGAGAAATAATATAAGCAGTGGTATTGGGGAGGGGTAAGTTCGGCGTTTGTTACTTCTCCCTCATCCCGACGGCAATCTCGGTTTGGAGGAAATACAAAAAAATATAATAAAAAAATACAGATATAAACAAATTCAAGTATTTAATCTTATTTTTAATCTTGGAAGCTCCCTAAAGACATCCTTTTTCTAAATAGCCTGCACAAAATGTACTGTGTCATTATTTTTAATTAAATTAACTAACTTTATTTTAGAAAATATTCTCCCCGGCGGGGAATCGAACCCCGGCCTCCCGCGTGACAGGCGGGGATACTGACCACTATACTACCGAGGATACATTAAATTAGGCACTTACCGCAGACCAAATTCATCAGATCCTCACTGTGTATTTGATTCACGTTCTTCTTGAGGATTCACTCGCCTTTTTCGAGTTAGGACTATGCCTGTACAAAGCTCATTGCAAATATAGAGTAGGTATAGAGTAGCTATTTTATGGTGCACTATACACCAATGATGCCCATTCACCTCACACGAACGAACTTATTTATAGAATCTACATAGGCTATTCTAGGGGCGTGGAAGACACAGCCTTACTATTCCCACATATCCGGTATGGTCTAGTGGTTAGGATACCTGGCTCTCACCCAGGAGGCTCGGGTTCGATTCCCGGTACCGGAATATTTTTTACTTTACTATTTCTATAAGTATTACGTTATTATATTCTTTTCAATATCAGTTTAGCATAATAAATATGAAATGATAAGCAATGTGAAGTCGGTAGCTCATAGTTGGTAGTCCAGTCGTCAGCTTGGGAATTAGCACAGAACTGGTCACAATATTCAGCAGACTTTGAGGTTAGGGAAACATTATAAAATAACAGAATTAATTTATAACGCCTATGTAATGTAGCCTACAGTGCACATAATGTAATCTAAAAACGTCATATGGTACGGTATTCCTCAGATGATATTCTCATTGGATTAGTTATTTACCTACTGTACTTAAACCTAAGGGCACACGCACACACCCAGTCCTGAATCCGGGAAAGGAATTTTTCACTACTGAAGAACAATCTAACCTGCCGGGAATCGAACCCTGGCCGCCGGAGTGGAAGGCAGGCGCGCTACACGCGGACTCCATATCGTATAGGCCTAACCTTCTGTTAAGTTTAGGGGATATTTTATTGGAGTTCGGGGTAGGCCGTGACGCAGTTGATTAAGGCACAGCGCTACAAACAGGGAGGTCGCGGGTTCAATCCCCGATGAGTCGTTGGTATTTTTCCATTAGCCTAATCCTCCTGGTGGTACTATGGTCTTGGGGTGGACTCAGCCTCAAACAGAAACGAGTACCAAGGGCAATCCTGGGGTAAAGGCAGCCAGTGCGTAAGGCTGACGACCTCACTACCTTCACGTTCCGAGTATCTCAAAATTTGGAAGTCCCAACCTCCTGGAACCCTAAGGTCCTCCATGGCCTGTCCAGGGAGGGTCGAATTATATGGAAAAGTCATGTACCCTATCTCATGTCCAAGAAAATTTTCAGGAATGCCTTAAGTAGGCCTATATGTGATGCAAAGATAAAGAATATGAACTTGATAAAACGATATCAGGTAGTCAACGAACCTATCAAATTCATTTCATTTCACTACGGACAAGAAAGACCAAGAAGATAAAAAGTGGCCCGTGGGGGGATCGAACCCACGACCTTCGCGTTATTAGCACGACGCTCTAACCAACTGAGCTAACGGGCCAGATGCTTATCCAACAGCATTTTACACTTTACATTTTCGCAGTGATATTCAATTGACTATGCCAAGATATTTTCGAGGAAGGTTAATACTTTTTTGTTTTTGTTTAGGTAGGCCTATGTTGCTCCATGAATTATTTGAAACACAGGAAAACGCCTGTTTTTCAGAACGCACTTGTATACTTCTCAATTCCTACTTCGTTTAATAATGAAGTGTTTCAGCTGTGACCTAGATGTTTATTTACTCAGCGGCGTAGCCAAGATTTTAATCTAGGGGTGCTAAAAAAAAATATAAAAGACATGTTAAAATTGGTTTTTAACACTTCATTTATCATTCAATTTTCTTTACAACCTATACCTTTTCAAAGGAGTTACTCCTACATCGTTAACATTATTATTATTATTATTATTATTATTATTAATAATAATATTATTATTATATCATCACATGTTTCCAACTTATCTATTGTTTATAAAATGTTTTAACATTTAACAACATAAAACATTTCATTCAGTTTTTTCAATGCATTGTTATCATACCAGTTGGCCTAATCATATCGGAATCTGCTCGCCGATAGTATTGGGTTCCGTGTGTTTTTTAAAGCGATCGAGTGGAGCGCTGTAGCATACGAAAGTTATAAAAACAAGGTATTAAGTCAGCTGGTAGAATGATGGAGAATTTAACAATGGTTGTTGTTACTGCAATAGGCCAACTATATGCCTACAACACTAAACATACTAAATTGTTTCATCTTCCGTGATAACTTGAAAGAATGATATTAACGGAAGATTTTATCATATTCCGCCATTATGAATCCTGCAGCAATCTTTCTGCAGCGGGATTTGGACTCGAATCGGCGAATGTAAAGCGACGCTGCAAACTAATGCATATTTTGAAATCGTTATCGAAATCCAATTATATATTTTTCATGCGAAAACAAATATGATTATTTATAGTTTTGTGGTAAAATTTTATTACTAATTACTAGGGCAAGGCATTTAATGACCATAAAATAGTGAAAAAATGCAAAATAAAAAATGCATTTATGACCTAAAAATAGTGAAAAAATGACCCGAAATCTTAAAATAATGACCAATAATTTTGCCATTATTACTTATAATTAGTTTTTTCCTTAAGTAATGAATTGCTAAATGCAGTTTATGACGATGCTTTATATATGAATTTACGATATAAAACACACTTATTTTGTTACTAAAGAAATCAGTAAATTTATACTACAGTACTTGGACACCCTTAGCGAAAAATAAATTCTTTCTGAACTGACATGCCCATCAAATTGCCCCTAGCAAATATGTGCCATTTAAAAAGAAAGAAAAAATATTTAAGTTATTGCTAAAATGCCGAAAATTACCTAAAATGCCAAAAGTTATATAAAATGCTGAAAATGACCTGAAAATGACCTAAAAATGCCGAAAATGACCTAAAAATTGCCAAAAAATGACCTTTCTCTTGAAAAATGACGAAATATGCAAAATAAAGCAAAATAATGCAAAAACAAATTGCCCTTATTTAATTGATTAATTATTTAATGATATACATTTATATACATTGGGGCTATCTTTTAACCTTCATATAAAAAAGATGCAAAATCATCAAATTCCTTGCCCTAGTAATTACTATAGATCTTATGAAAATAGTAGGCCTACCGGCATATTAAAATTAGAACTACGGCTTTCTGAACTGACTTGAATCGTCTTTGTGCTTTTATACCAAAAGATCAAGCAGGCGATGGTACCAGTAATTAGTAATAGAACTCCAATGATCGCGCTTTCTTGAATAATGAATAAAAGATAGATATAAAAAAAACTCCCCGGCGGGGAATCGAACCCCGGTCTCCCGCGTGACAGGCGGGGATACTGACCACTATACTACCGAGGACATGATGATGTATGTATATACATAAAGTGGAATCGCGGGAAACCTCCGCGCATGCTTGCCCTCAATAAACTTGCAGGCCGATTTATTATTAGGTCTTTTTTTAAATTTTTTGTTGCTGTTGAAAAATCCTTTGAAAAATGTAAGCTTCAGGTATTCATTGTTGTTAATATAATTATTATTGTTATTGCTATTTAGAGACCTTGAATTTATACAATATTGCAAACTATTTTCAGAGAAGGCCTACTGGCCGCACACGGCAAAACATAAAACTCACCAGCCCTGGAAGTAAACCTATCAAACGTGATGGCCAGGCATCAGCATTATTGTTATTATTGTTGCTATTGTCGTAATTCTCGTTATTGTCGTTATTGATGTTATTATTATCCATGTGATTGTTGTTACTGGTGTTATTGTTGCTCTTATGTTATTATTATTATTATTTGGCCTATTATTATTATTATTATTAGGCCTATTATTACTATTATTCATTTGTCATATAAGTTTGATAGGCAACTATTTTTTTTAAAATATTGTAAATAAATTCCCCCTCAAAAAATTGCCGCCCTTTCCAGGTTTGCCGCCCTGGGCAAATTCCCAGTCTGCCCATTTATAAATCATGGACTGATCGTCGATGGGTGAACAAACGGAAGCTGTTTGAAGGAACGTGTGGGCCAAGAATCCGTTCAACGCAAGCATATGAACGAACTTATTTATAGAATCTTCAGTCGTCTCCAAAAAGATGCAGTCTTTCCCAATATGTCCGGTATGGTCTAGTGGTTAGGATACCTGGCTCTCACCCAGGAGGCTCGGGTTCGATTCCCGGTACCGGAATTTGTATTTTTTTCTTACGTCAATACACGATGGTCCTTATACATTTTCAATGTCGTACCACTGAGGCATTATGAACGTAGGCTAAAGGTGTCGTACACTTATTCAGAGATTGAAGATTCAAGTTTAGTGTGGTATCAGGCATGTAAGTTACCTAACAAGACATTACCGTGTACGGACAGTTACTCCATAGCATAAGCAGTGCGCGGCGCGTGCCTCGAGTACATATACTGCAGTCTACTTGAAGATGATAAAAGAACAATTTATTTACATTCATAAAGATCACTGGTCATCATTTATGTGTAGCATATAAATAGGAGATTATATATTTGGTGTCTTCGTTATAAAAGTAATCTCTACCTGAATATACCTGAGCGCACTCTTGTTGTCATCGCTTGTTATCGCGTGATACACTCCCCCACCTCTTCCTTTAGGACATGCTTAGTGAACCTAGCCGTTATTTGTATGAACAATCGAAGCCTACGTAATAGCTACGCCTAGCTAAGACGTAATATCTAAGGAACACTTAAGTTAGACCTCTACTTCCTAGCACAGTGAGATATCAGATGATTTAGGGTGACATTAATTCAAAACGAAAAAGATTTAAATGTAGTTTCACTGCCTAACATTACTTAGATATGTATTATTATTTGACTTGAGGATGGTTATAGGCTATAGATCATAGACAGAGATCTATCGTCCATGTAAAAAGATAAGATCGTTTAATTTAAAAATGCATGTAATATTGTAGCCTATATTATTTCTAATGCATTACAGATGAAATTTATCTGTATAACGAAACATTTTTAACTGTATTATTTACAGGTCTCGGGCCTTTGCTTTCATTACCTATGGCTATTTTTGATCCAAGCGCATTCGCCTTCATGAGTGAAGAAAACCAGAATACCCCCCCCCCCCTCCATGGGATTTGAATCCACGAACCGCCGAATACGAGTTCATCAACGTTACCGCATCGATCATCTCGCTTGACTATCTGACATAAATGGGTTTAAACGTTGGTGTAAAGATACGGGAAAACGTAACTTATCTTAAAATGGAAATAATTAGTGATGGGTCCTCGATACTTTCGATACCTCGATACTCTCGATACTTGCATGGTATCGGCATCGAACGAAACCTCAGATATCTAGCTCGATACTTTTTCGATACTTTTGTAATTATGCAATTCTGCAATTAAGTGAGAATGCTAGTATTTTTTTAACAAAAACTTGTAAGTGGACTGTTTAAAAAACTAATTTTAGTCTTAATGTAGAGTTTAAAAATAATTATAAGCTATTGATGATATTAAATTTTGTCTCATTAAATATGCAGACTTAATTAATTTAGTTGGTATTACACTGTTCTCTCAAATTTTAATTTTTAATGTACCTATTTATTGAAACTGGAAATGTTGAAGGTATCGAGTATCGAGGAAAATATCATGTATCGGTATCGAGTATCGAGTATCGAGAAAATCTGGTATCGACCCATCCCTAGAAATAATGTATCAGTATCATAAATTTAATGCTAAAAAGAAATTCCTCTTGGGTTTTAGTCAACACATTATCACTTAAATACTAGCCTAACATATCAGTTCAGTCAAATAAAATGCAAATCTTGGTAGGAATACTTCTAACTTCGGAAAGAAGTGAATTCCGAATTCTTATTCAGGATCGATTCTCTAATACTTCTGGTACAAGAAGGTATTTAATAAAATACACGCCCCCGGGTGGGCTCGAACCACCAACCTTTCGGTTAACAGCCGAACGCGCTAGCCGATTGCGCCACGGAGGCTGACATGTAAATCTACTGAGGTTACAGGAGTCCAGGGAAGAGAGTCTGATTTGTTTCACTTAGTTTGGTGTTCCTGCTAATTTATTTTCCCCGGTTCAGATCCTGATTATTTTTTGTAATGTCACAAAATAAAGCGGACATTTAGGCCTACAAATAAATCAATGACTTATTTTCAAGTTGACAATGTAAACAGGCCTATGTTGCATATATTGGTAACATAATGGAGCCTGAAGTTAAACGGAGCCCGTTCAAGTGACTCACGCCAGGTAAATGACTAATTTATTTGTAGTCCTTTGTGGATCATGAAGACGAGAAACAAGCCCTATTTTGAGTTACCACAAGAGCGGGATAAAGAACAAATTCTACAACAGGTTACTAATAGATTTGGGAAGAATTGTGCATCTGTGAAGGACATCAAGTTGTCGGAAATCATTGTATTGCAGCTCTTAAGAAGAAGGAAGAAAATGATTGTAGAAAAATAACACAATTTTATTCCAGATTAAGAACTTCCTGATTTTTTTATGGGCTATTTTTGACACTAAGAATGTATGAAGGTCCTTGCCCACGATTTTTAGACACGATAAGTTAAAAGCGTAGTTGTAAACAGGAGTAATCCTACTACGTTGACACTTTAAAGAAGGATTATTTTAAAATATATAATCTTTATATGTTCAATGATTACTTTTTACCAAATTCCTTGATACTAATCAGGAAAATTTCAATTCTGTTTCAGGCTTGGTTGCTGTGCTGGCCCTTCATCTTCATCCGCGGGAGAAAATTGAAACCATTGCGTGCTGGTCATGGTTTTCTTCTTCTTCTTCTTCTTCTTCTTCTTCTTCTTCTTCTTCTTCTTCTTATTATTATTATTATTATTATACTTCTTCTTCTTCTTCTTCTTCTTCTTCTTCTTCTTCTTTGACACTTGGCCTCCTTCAAGAGTCTCTGCCACTCTTCTCTATTTTGGTCGACTCTTCTCCAATGCCTATAGTCTATCCTGTCCTGGCTGCGTCCTCTCCAGTCCCTTCCTCCCACCATAAAGTTCGTCTTCCTTTACAGAGCTTTCCTCGACTGGGGTCATTTTCATTCATTCGATAATTCCATGTGATATATTGAAAAAGTCGCGATGCTTTTATTCCCAAGTTATGACAAAAAAAGACAAAGCCATCTGCAATTGATTTGACAATTGAAATGTATGCTTAGATGGCGCAAAAAAAAATCAAGTTTTCTGTCAGTTTTTCACTCATAACTTACGAATGAAAGCTAAAATTAAAAATCCGGCTTCAAAGTGCATTCAGTCACCCTTCATTCCATCTATGTTTAAAATTTCAGATATCTGCGTGCAGTAGATTTCGCTAGGCATCGCGCAGATACAGACAAACACTTCCTCTTATTATTATAGATAAAACTTTAAATTTGTCCTATGGCGCCATCATCCACCATCCAGTATTGCACCATATATTTCTCGAAGAATCTTATGTTCAGAACTTTTGAGCCGGGCTTCGTCTTGTTTAGAAAGTACCTACGTCTCTCCATCATACAAGAGTACCGGCCTAATAAGGGTTTTGTAAAGGAAGATCTTAATTTTCTTGCTATACTGAGCTATTCTGTCTAAAAATAATTTTGGATCTAAAATTATGTAACTTATCTGGCTCAAAATCTAAGAAATATCTATAGGTTAAATAAAAGGAATTTGTAAAGGAAATGAATAAAATGGGAAGAAGATTTTAACACCAAAGTGAGAAAATTACCATAACTATTTAGTTCATGGATCCGTGACCTATCCAGTATAAGAATAGGCTATGTGCAAACCAACTATGTCATAATTTTATAGTTTTACTTTTGTCACTTTCATTTTATCACAAGGACCGAACAAGGACTGAAACCTAGCTTCTTTGATAAATAAATAATTAATCATTCAACACAACGATTGGCTTAATTTAAGCTGCTTATGAACAAAAGGAGATATAAAAATAATGTATGCTATAATTATTTATATGTGTGGTGTAGCATTTTAAATCTCGGTATGATAAAAAAATACAGTATTAATAAAAATGTCACAATATTTACATTTACTGTATATTGACTCGCTAAAAATTACTCCGCCCGTGACAGTGTTTTACCACTGCCGTGACCAGGATTCGAACCTGGGTTATTGCGGCCACAACGCAATGTCCTAACCACTAGACGATCACGGCTACTGCGAAGCGTTGGGTGTATCGCATCACGTGTTCAATGCTACGCCAAGGACATGCCTATATCTAGTATGGCGGTAAGCAGAGTTCAGATTTTTATCTAATAAATTACCGATAGATATAAATGTAAAAAAAAAGCTAAAAATAGGCAAGGTACCGGTTCATAAGCACGTGACAAAAGCTCAAGATACTGGCATAAATGTGCTCACATATGATGAAAATAGCACAAAGGTCGATTAACGACGATGGCGCGATTATCGATATTATTATTCACAAAGATTATCTCGCTCACAATGACACCAAAATGACAAAAATTAGCTTAGTTTTATTTTTTTCTGTAGTTTATTTTTATTATTCTTTATACGTTTAGCTCTGTGAGTATTCCCTAAATAGTCACAACAATAAATTATAACTCGAGGTTCGGATTTTCTGAAGATAAATTTCGGATCTCTCGAAGTGTTAGGCCTACCTATGACAAGCCAGCTCCATTCCTTTACATGAATTGGTTTCTCACTTGCATTTAATAACTAGACCTGAGATTTTAGGCTCTAAAAAAATTAGTTTTTGGCACCTAAAATACGTTTTTAAAACAAGTAAATAGGCTTTTAAAAGAGAAAATAGGCTCTTAAAATATGGTTTAAAATTATGTAAATACTGTAGATAGAAAATAGACTTTAAAATATTACAATATACACTTAAACAGTAACATGATCTTTTTTTACTGCAAGAAACGTGGTATAGGCCTACCTATTCTTAACAGAACTAACTGCAAAATTAGGCATCACGAACTAGATTCACTTAAACAGATGTTCTTTCACTGGTGACTTGACACAGTAGTCCTTTCCTCCTTAATCCTCCCCCTCCCCCGTCAGTCGGCATTCCTTTAGCGACAATTGTTTGGAATAATCAAGTTTCTGTGAAAAACCCACCTGTGATGTTTTGCTTTTCATTGAGGGATGTCCATTATAAGATTGTAAAAATTACAGAAGTTGAATTTTATTTTAAATGTACAAAATAGGCATTTTAGGCACTACAATAGTAAAATAGGCACTAAAGGTCCCATAGGCATTTTAGGGCACTACAAAACTCTATAAATAGAGTTGTGATTTATCATTAAACGTGAAGTGATTTATCATGGAACGTGAAGTGATTTATCATGAAACGTCCACATATTTAAAAATTTTCATGTTATTTCATAAGGAACAAAATAGGCATTTGCCCTAAAATCCCAGGTCTATTAATAACATATTTTGCATTGCTTAGTGCGTTTTTACAAAAAAAAAAGGCTTCTTGACAAGAATAATCTAAAAGTAGAGTCCAATGAAACTTACAGTCAGCTGTTAATGTACATAACAAGCTTTATTTCATACTTAAGTCCACTTTATTATTCAGTAATAAGAAGAACATTTCTATGCTCCATTACGAACACGCCAACACAAATTTAAAACAACGATTGAATGACGAAAAATACCGGACGCATAATTTTGATTAAATATAAGCTAATAAGCAAATAGGATTTTTCGGGAAATATCGTTAGTTAGCATTTTAGTAGACTCGAGGCTAACCTTTCCATTTCACTAATCCCTTTTTAAAACATGGGGTTTGCTTATAGCCGAAGCCGTATTTATATGTAATTACATATTTTTCCTTAAGAACTATCTCTTTGATAACTCAAAACGAGTTAGGCCACTAATATAATCATATTTTTGTTTAATTTTACACTAGCGTACATTATTTTACATAATTCGCCCGATACTAGGCCTATGCATTTGAAAGATTATAAATTTTTACACGAAAATAACACATATCCAATATTATTTAACTAAAACCGTAGTAAAGTTAGGCCTACTTAGGCCTATCAATATCTGAGTATGAAGGAAAACGAAATTATAAAAATATAGATCTTATATTTATAGTATTTTAAACTTAAACCACTGTTCCCATAATGAGATACAAATTTCACCATTTAGGCTGAAATCACCCAGCATAACCTAATATACCTTTGGCCAAGTTAAGTCACAACATCTATTATGTTATTCTCACGGCTTTATTTTTATTTAGAACAAATTTTATATACCGAACTTACATAGGCATCAATCCTTATTGTATTGTATTCTTGTATTTATTGTAATTGTACTCAATACAGTGTATACATTTTAGAAATCATTTTTAAAAATTGAATGAATTATAATTTGAATATTTGACGAGTCTTTGTAAGACAAATATTTTTAGAATGACTTAATGCCCTTTTATCAATATAAACAATCAAATTTATACTAAGATATTTTTTTTTAAACTTTGAATCTAACTCAATAAGTGTAAAATTTTAAACTACAATTTTGAGTAAAGAAGGGATATAATAAATTATGTAAATTTATTAAACTATGTACAAGAATCTATAATAAAATTTGATATATTTACATCACAAATCTTGGCAAATTCGGACTTAGATTCGTTAATGTGGTAAGATAACACTAGTATATAGGCGGAAAACCTTCTAAGGATTGATTTTATACTATACTAGTTGAAATTTAGCTTAGCTTCATAATGAAGTTTATTAATAATTACATAGGCATATTTTAAGAGTTTTAACTAAATGCTTAATAGGCCTACATATTTAAGATTTTTAAAAATGATATAAATAGTACACGTTTAAAGGTTTTTGTGGCATATTTATGTATATATTTTTAGTTTTGTTACAAATTTATGTACTGGTACATATTTTGAAGGTTTTGTTAATAGGTCTACTTATGTACCGCTAACTAGCCTATTTATAGTATTTTTATTATTATTACATACATAGGCTATGTATCATTTTACTTTTTACTCATTTTGCGATATTACATATGTCTATGTACAGGTAGGAGGAAAAAAGCGGACAGACTAAACATCTAAGTTGTCGATATGAGCCACTGCGCATGCCTAGCGGCATTCACAGGATAGCAGGGTATTGAAATTTGTTCTAGACAATAAAGACAATCAATTGAGAAATAATGTCACGTAATTTGCATTGCTTGTGAAAACAAACATTTCTGTTACAACTCTTACATTTACTTACGTATCACAAGGCTCTGAAATCAGCTGCAAGAGTCGGTCCGCTTTTTTCCCCCCTACATGTACATAAAAATCCGAGCTCTACTTATTGCCTTACAAAGTGTAGGCATGTCCGTGAATGGCAGTGAGCACGTGATGGCACGCACCCAACGCTTCGCAATAGCCGTGATCGTCTAGTGGTTAGGACATTGCGTTGTGGCCGCAATAACCCAGGTTCGAATCCTGGTCACGGCAGTGGTAAAACACTGTCCCGGGCGAAGTTATTTTTAAGGATTCCATATACATATCAAAATGACGACTTTTTTATTGATTATTTTGAAAGGAAAATAATCTTTCCCATTTGGCAGGAAGGTTAGTTGCCATATTGATTTACAATGTAATTTAAATTTAGAACACTACAATATAGTGTATGTGTGCACTACTTAACATCAAAAGTAATCACAATATGACTTATATAATATACTTTAAAACATAAAACGTGTTAAAGGATCTATTGCTATTTAGGGCAAAGTGATTTTTAGAAGGATTCTTTTTTCATTCGTTACGTTCATCAGGAATAAAACAAGTCTAAAATTAGTTTTGAAGTAATATTTTATGTGAAATCACATAATAGGCAATAGGCTTATTTAGATTAACGAGCTGTAGCAAAAATGTTACAATTTGTACACTAAAGGAAAAATAAGAAATCCATTTAGACCTACAGTGTAAAAAATTCTTAATTTATCTAAACTTTGCTGTACACACAAGAAGAAAGGACCTTGTAAAATTTAACGTAATTTCAAACTATAGAAGTTATGATTTAGACAGTTTTGAGAAAACCAGCAATAAAATTTAGGCCTACAGATTCATGAAAGTGTTACTAATGAATTGTGTCCCTAAAACATACTGTTGCCTATTTATATAGGCAGTATCTTAAAATTCTTTTGCGGATATAAAGTTAAAAGTTCTTATAAAACTAACATAACGAATTTAATTTTTTCATTTTTTCACTAATCAAGATTTAAAGTTAAATAAAGATTTAAAGCAGCTTGAAGCAAAATGTAACTGGAAATTAATATACTACATTCGTAACATTTTTCTGTGCATTTACTCAGTATCTTGAACCGGGCAAGTTATAAGGAAACAGTGCTTTTCCTTACTGCGACTTGTGTCTGTATAGCAGAGCGGGGTTCACAGGTGCGCGCATTCCCACGGCCGCTCGCCGCCGCTATAGACCTCTCAATACTCTCGACCTCTATAATCAGTGTTGCATAATACACGAATGTTCAAGGTACAACAGCTAAAATATTTGTTCAACAAAGCAACACGAAACGATCTGACAAGTCAGGTCGATTCCAAAAAATGTTACACAACACAAAATAATTTCCTCATTACACATAATCGTCCGATGATGCACTGAAAGAGTTATGAAATACTAACAGCATTAATGCAGGATTACCTTATGGCAAAGAAGGTTATGTGTTTAGTCTAAAATAAAGAAAAATAAACAGACAATCCTTTGTCTGCAGTTAATGTTTACAGAAAGAATGAACTAGTACAAGGGAATAAAAAAACTTAAACGACGTACAAGAAAAATATAATGAGTTAAAGCAATGATATTAAGAATTCTCATGCAAGGAAGATTTATTTTATTTTATTTTTTTTTGCTTTTCACAATCAATAATACACAATGCCATCAAAAAGTCACTCCGCAGCACTTTTGCAGGCGAATCCGCTAAGAAAAGGAATTCAGTTGGCAGTGCCAGCATATGATTATAATGTAGAGTGCACGCCGCTTATTGTAATCACTTCGGGATGCAGCTAATATGATAATATTAACCGAATGATAATAGTAGCCGAAATAATTAATCGAAGGTCATTTAGTCATATTATGTAACTGTGAATCATTGAACCACTAAATACAGTTTTAGACTGCAAGCAACTATTCTTTCAACAAGTGGGCCTAACAAAGTTTTAAATTATTTTTATTTTCCTTTAGGAGTCCATTAACCAATACTCCATACTCACTTACGAGTTACAAGTGTTTTTGTGGTAAACACTAAACACCGCGTAGCAGAACATCTAACGCCTGTCTTTTTATTTTACACTAGTGCAAGCCAGTACTGTTGTCTTCATAAACCAAAACCTGCAACCTAGGGCTTAACTGAGGGGTAAAACAAGTTTTATTGATAAAAAGAGGAAATTAGGTAATGTCAACCCCTCGAACTGGTCATCCAGTGAACTGGAAACAGTATCGCTACTTCCAATAAATACAATATAGTTAGGTTAGGAAGTAAGTTAATCCTTAAAAACAACATTTTGAATGACGTAAAGTACTTGGAAATAAAGCCGTAAAAAGGGAATCTGATAACACAAACCGAATCTTTCATCACAATAAACAGCATTTTTTCAATACATCAATAGGCTATTGGGACTTCATAAAAGTGATAACATTATCCGCGATTACATTAAGCGGCGTTCACTGTATTGCTATAGTGGACGCATAAATGTTTTAGATAGTGGGATGGATAGGTCTGCTCTAGATCACTTATGAAGTGAAAAATAAAAGTAACATAAAAGTCACTTATTTACAGAAGATGTTGAAAATGTTTACCACGTTTACTTATCATCAGTCATCGCCACTATTTCATCCTGTGAAGATATGAAAATGGGAACTGGAGAGAACTGCACAACGACGAGCTTCATAACCTGTACTCTTCACCGGATATAACTAACTCCGTGGCACTAACATCCCAGAAGGGACAAGGTCTACCACCCGACCGCTGCGTCATCTACCATAGGCAGACGGCAGGATTGGGGGTATAGTAAGGGTAATTAAATCACGGAGGATGAAAAGGGCTGGACATGTTGCACGCATGGGGAGGAAAGACACATCTCAAAAATATTGAATGGGAGACCCGAAGGGAAAAGGCCACTTGGAAGGCCTAGACATAGCTGGGAAGACAATATTAGGATAGATTTAAGAGAAGTAGGATTTGCGAGGGATGGTTGGAAGGAGTTAGCACAGAATATGGTTGAATGGCGGGCTTAGGTAATCGCGGCCATGAACCTTCGGGTTCCATAAAATAGATAATACTCCTTTAGCTTCATGAGGAATTGTCTATTGCCATTGAGTAAGTATGTACAGATCTTATTAATTAAATTTGGATATGACTTGACATTATCTCACGCTCTAAACACATGAATAGACTTGCTATGAGTCTGCAAGGGAGACAGGGAGATAAGGAGAAATACCACATTTGCCTAGGTGACGAACATAGGGCATAACCGTAGCTGCGGAGAGGCACTGTAGAGCAACAGGAGTTCACATTCTGCAGTACCCTCAGCCAAGACCGAATTATAAGTTACTCTTAATAAAATAAATTATTAACACAATACACAAGGATAGATTTTAGGACCGATTTTAGTATAATTATAAGTTAATAGCTAATTACAGGCTAGCCTTAAAATTAAAATAAATTAACATAAAATGACTAAACTTTTCAGAAAACCCTAACCAGAATATAAAAATATAATAAAATGCGCCTTCGCGTTGAAGCACACATAATTAATAATGAGAGAAGTCTGTAACCATTAAAATTAATTAAAATCTATATTCGACACTGCAACAGACTTATTATACCGATCAAATTATGTTCATTGCAAATAAGTAACTGAACTCTTGTAATTGACTGGATGGGATTAGCAATTATATTCTACGAATAAAAAGCACGTGCCTCCAGTGAGGTTTGAACTCACGACCCCTGGTTTACAAGACCAGTGCTCTGCCACTGAGCTATAGAGGCTACATGAGA
Organism: Ectobius pallidus; assembly: GCA_964059195.1. NCBI lineage: Eukaryota > Metazoa > Arthropoda > Insecta > Blattodea > Ectobiidae > Ectobius > Ectobius pallidus. The sequence continues at coordinate 83,286,391 of CAXKWD010000003.1, forward strand.
AACCATATCTTCCACTGAGTATGCAGGCAGCATTAAGGCGGGGAAAAGTTCCTGGAAAGAGGAGTGCCTTACCATAACCTCACCAGTGCGCTTGCACTGTGAGTTGACCATCTCCCACGATTCCTCGGTAGTATAGTGGTCAGTATCCCCGCCTGTCACGCGGGAGACCGGGGTTCGATTCCCCGCCGGGGAGGATTTTTTTTTTACTATCATTATTATAATTATAAGAACAGTATGGCTGAATTAAACAAATTTAATTAATAGCTGCAGTATTATTGTGATTAACTTAATGTTCCTATAACCCCATGGATAGGGTCAACGAAAACTATCCAGTAAACATAACTTTAATTCTTGAACTTACTAAACTATAAGATTCCTCGGGTAAAGTTAATTACTTTGGCTGACAAATGCAATATATTAAAAAATCTTGAATTGGATTTAGTTATAACACAAAGAAAATACAATAAAATTAGACATCATTATCAAATTGTGCCTAAAAATCCCTAAGCTAAAGCATCATTCGAAATAATTATAATTCCGTTCAATTATGCTCAATTACGAGAAATACGAAGCCACTATCATAATGAATAAGCAATATAATTGTGGAAGTATCCAGACTAACATGTAAAAATTTGAGATTAACATCCTTTATAGTTATTTTTATTTTTTATTTATACTAATAGCCACTTAAAGTAACTACCGTCCAGAAACAAAATGGCCACACTACCTTGTTCCCGTAATGACTGGGCTTATTCTTAAACATGCATTAGGCCTAATACCCGCATCTGTTGATACCGACTTTCGTAGATTTTTTTGTTATAACGATTTATTTTATTTAAGAATAATAATGATTTTTTTTGGTTTAAATTCCAATTTTTATAGTTCATTTGAAACCCAACCGAGGTCAATGTATTTTTCAGAACACACACATTCAGGGCTAGAGATTCTTCGTGAGGGACTATAAGCCCTGACTCCCGTGTCGTAATGAAAGCACCTGAGGGATGGACCGATGCTCAGGAATAGGATTGAATGATCCTTAAATATGCCTGAAACGTAGGCCGCTACTCACTTTTAAGTATTTCAAACGAATAAATAAGGAGACAAAACAAGGAAGTCAGTGAGAAATATAACTAACCCGGGTCATTGCCCTTCTATCCCCTAATAAATAAAATTATTAGTTTTCTTAAATGGACTTACAGTAATAACTAGGGACCGGATTTTTAGGTTTTTAAAAACACTGTTTTAGGTTTTCAATTTGGTGAAATAGTTTTTTTAGGTTTCTTGTCCAAAATATCGTTTTCTGGTAGAATAATTGGTTTAATGAATTTGAACGTGGGATTCAATACATAATACTTGTAAAGTTTAACTTAACAAAATTGAATTTGTGTAAACTTGCTTTAGGACAATATTATAAAATTGGAGAAAGAAAGCATAAACGATCAAAAGATGCAGTGAAAATAAGATTGCCTCACATTTCCTGGTTACAGTATATCCCTAAATATATTTCAAGATTCTCAACTGTGAGTTGTATTGAATGACAACGTCTGTTATATACAGAGCAGACGTAGAAACCCGCGGGGTGCAACGTCATAAACTAACCTCAGAAGAAAAAGAAGAAGAAGAAGAAGAAATCCAGGTCGTCGCCAATCCACTGCCGTAATAAACTCGATTTAATTTGTTTCGGCTTAATTAACACGTCTTCTTAAAACTCACAGTGTGACCACTCAGTATGAATAACAGGGCAGTACTAAAGGCACAAAAAACAAGCGCTTTAAAACACAGAAATCTATATCCTTGTTCATACATGGTAACAATGGTTGTTCGTACGAATATTTTAAAAGGAATACGCCGGTACTCTTACACTGCCTCTCTTGATACTGTCCATCCTAGACGACAATGGGTTGAACGAAACGCTGGTGGTATTAATTATTTCAACCCGACAAAAATTATTGTCTCTCCGCAAAATATCGATTTCTCAACCGACAAACAAAAAAGAAAAAAAGTAGCCTAAATGAGATATTTTAGGTTTTATATCCCGTTTAGGTATATTTAGGTTTTTATACCCTATTTAGGTATTTTTAGGTGTCACAGAATTAATGTGGGTGAATCCTATGGACATGATTCGAAAAAGTGTATGAGCTGTTTTTGTTTTGGAAGTAAGGAAAAAAATAGGTAAAAACCTAAGAATCCGGTCCCTAGTAATAACAATGAATAAAAAAAACTTCCGGTACCGGGAATCGAACCCGAGCCTCCTGGGTGAAAGCCAGGTATCCTAGCCACTAGACCATACCGGACTTGTTTGAATTAAGTAGCAAGATTACGTTTCCAGTGGCCTACATAGCACATGGCACCATGTATTGTGCAGTATTCTTTTGTAATGCAGATGAATCTCATCGCTGACCTAGCGGTCAGTTTCCCCCATGACATTAGATTAGAATTAGGTTCCCCATCGGGAAGCAAAGTTATCAGGTCTAATTATTATTTCAGAAAGAAACAGGCCTATGACAGTCTCAGAAGGCTTAACGTGGATTCACTGGAGGTCTATTACTTCGCCGTCCTTATGAAATACGGACCCAAAAGCAAAAGTGATATGAATAAATTGTGAAAATCTGTAAAACAAATTTGATAACTTAATTAAAAAACATAATTAGAGAATTCCTATTCTGAATGTTAGTGAAACGTTGTAGGACGGTCTATATGTTGATTTAATTTATAGTTGCTCTGCAACAAAAGGGGGAGCCAAAATTAAGTTCTCTACATTAAAATAAAAAAAAAAGAAAAAGTAATTTAATTTTGCAATATTAATGTCAAACAGTTAAAGCCATGGGTCTGTAGCCTTATAATCGCTGATAGTGAAATATTAAATTATTCCGATTCAGTTAGGCCTACTATGAACTTTTTTTTAAACCCTTTCTCTCAGACTGGCAACTTTCCTGTTAACGCCATAGTTAAAACTGATTGTAATTTTTCAGAAAACACATAGCTACTTCCGTTAATGACTTAATGGCCGATAGTTTTTTTTAAGTATCCACGCTTCAAACTTCTTCTTTTCATTCTTTCTTTTTCCTTTTCTGTTTTTCGTTCTTTCTTTCTTCTTTGCGTCCCATTTTCCTTATTTCTTCACTTCGTTTCAATAATGCATTTTTATGAAATTTAGGCCTATATTTTATGTCATAAGCGGTGCTTCATGATTAACCGGGTGAACTAAGTTTCAATCTTTTTTTTTATTTTTCATTTCTTTATGCTACACCCCCCCCCCTTCGATTACTAAATCAGTGTATAACGCACTAAACGAAGACTCAAATATTCGTCAGGCCTAAATGTTGTACCTTACAATTTTCATCATGACTAAATGTGAGACCTATATCTTCAATTACGTTACAAAATTATCAAAAGAGAACGAAACTGTAACTTTAATCCACCAATAACGGGACTCAGGAAAAAAAATGCCTAGGTCTAAACAAATATAAGGTTGGCTATGTTACCAGAATAGGCTATAACTCTATAACTCTACCCATAGGCGTAGCGAGGGGGGGGTTTTTGGGGGTTTGAACCCCCCCCATTGATTAAAAAAAGGAAAATTGTATAATTTTTTTAAGTCTGCCCATAAATTGCTTAATACAAGTATAAAGCGTGGGAAGCTTAAAACTCGTTATTTTGCGTCTTACTTTTTAAAATTTTCCGGGGAAGGACCCCCGGAAGCTTAAAACTTGTTATTTTGCATCTTCATTTTTAAAATTTTCCGTGGGAGAACCCCCGGAGGCTTAAAACTCGTTATTTTGCGTCTTAATTTTTAAAATTTGCCGGGGGAGGAACCCCGGAAGCTTAAAACTCGTTATTTTGCGTCCTAATTTTTCAATTTTCCGGGGGAGGACCCCCGGACCCCCTCTCCTTCCATACTCGCCAGACCCCGCGGATGTTATAACCCCCCCCATATGGTCGGCCTGGCTACGCCTATGACTCTACCCGTACTCGAAATTTAGAAAATAAATCTACACTAATACAAGGTATACTACATGCGGGATCATTCGCAACCCCTAGAAGCATTTTAAAAAAATGTTCGTAATTTAAAATTTCCCATGAGAATTCTTACCAAATTTACATGAAAGGATTTAAGAAGAATGGAAGAATGTGTTGTGACCCTTTAGTTAAGTGAAAGGAATATTGGATTATATTATTAAAAAAAAAAAAAAAAAAAATCAGCCTATTAATGAAAACAACAGTGTAATGATGTGATAAATTAATTAATCCGGTACGTCCGCCATGATCTAGTGAATACAGTTCTAGTCTTTATGCTATAAGTCTAATGCAAGTCTTTTACAATGTCATCGCAATGTAATCTGCCATGACGTCATGAATCGTAGTGTGCATTTCTTGGAAAATTACCTGGACTTTACGGAGTTAATATCCGCCCGAGAATTTATAGGCCTATACCATGTGCCATTCGTTAAATAGAACGGCAAGACTTTAAATGGTTGTTACATGTCCCTTGTTCCCGTACAGGGATGAAGTCAAACCCCATATTTTGTGGCATCTCCTTTCTTATTTTGATATTAAACTAATTACACTACCATTTAATTTCATTTTTTGCCTAAACAAAGAATTAAATGTGATAATATGGGAATTAATGTTAGTTATATGTAGTTATAATAGGTAGAGGAAGTACTGTTTTCGACCCCCAAATTTGAAGTTGAGTTTTTAACATAAATACACGTTATGAAGTCCCCTGATTCCAAAAATAATATTTTTGGAAATATGTCTGTGTGTGTGTCTGTGTGTTTGTCTGGATGCCTGTGAACAGGATAGCTCCAAAACGGAAAATCGTATGAAAACAACATTTCGTATTTGGGTCAGGTACCTTCTGAAGATGTAATGGCTCAAACGATTTTCTTTAAATTTTGTACATGGAGTGCCTATACCAAGAGCTAAAACTCTTATTTGAAACTTAAAAAAAAAAAAAAAATCTCTGAAGGGTGGTTATTAGCCACCCAGTGTTCACCCACTGATTGTATAAACTTTGTCTAGCCTGGTGAACAACTGAATACGCGCTCTTTCATTTCTATATAAGAATGTGAAGCGAGAAAGATGTATTGTCGGCCATGCATAGAGTAAAGAAATATCTGAGGGGAATATTCGATAAATGTCGAAAATTATTGTAAACGGCGGAAAGTTCAATAAATGTTTGCAGTCACTTGTTTTTTAATAATTTTTTTAGTTTTTCTATAGCCTGCGTTTTTAGTCGCTACATTCAAAGAAGAGGCTATAAGGTATATATAGCATAATTAGCGTAAAATTGTATCTTGTATTTCTGTACAAGGATAATAATATGTGAATACTGGTAACTTTACCGTTAAACTATTAATTTTTTTAAATTTCAGACTGGATACTTAGCCTATTATACATAGTAAGATGCTAACTTTTATTTGGGCAGAGGAAGTTATGTGATTTTCACATCAGACTTTTTTAATTGGTGGATGTAATTTAATATTATTTTGTGATTATCGAAGTGTTATTTGATTAATTTGGATTTATAAATCAGGGCCTGGGTATGAGTTTCCTTTGGGAACTTTGAGAATAATTCCGAAAATAGCCTACTTCGATTTCAAAAGTAACGACCTGGCTTGTTTTAAAACACTTCCCACTTATTATCCTACTGACCGTTGTTAATAATGCATGTATACTAATGCGAACATGTAGTACATAGCGTGACTTTTTTTTATTTTACCCGCAGTTAACAGTGCAGGCCAGTTACTTGAGATACAAGTTCGTGTTGCTCATGACATGATCAATAATTCGTTACTTGTTCTTTTTTAAAACTTGGAACAGCCTATGACAGAGGGAAACTACGCGGAACATTCACTGTTATCCAGAGAATAGTGTTGTGTCCATAGATGATATGTTTTAGAGAAGGCTTGCTCCATTATTAATTTGTTTGGGAACTTCTTTTCATGGTAATCACTCGCGTGCGTGACCTCTGCTTATTTTTCTCAGTCTTATAAATAATTGCGCTGTATTTGGGAAATGATATGCTGTTTGTTTTGCGGTATTGTATTGAATGCTATTGATCCTAAAACACTTGGTTCTCGCAAGCATTTTATTTTGAAATAACCTAGTATACAGGCAAGTAAATCGAACTAGTTTCCATATTATTATTGTGATGAATAGACTTCGGACTTTTAGGTCGTTAAAAATGCAGTTTTAGGTACCTAAAATAGGCTCTAAAAATTGGAAAATAGGTTCTAAAAATCGTAAAATAGTCTTATAAAATCGTTAAGTTGCCAATTTTCTGAAATACACTATCTCAATTGCAATGCAGAATATTATATTTATTGAAGTCACCATTAATCAATAATCATGATAAAACACAGATATAGGCCTATGGTACACAGAATTATATAGACCTATTACTAGGGCCTGTATTACTACCATAACAGTGAAAACCTAATCCCTGCGCCCAGAAGCTACGCACGCTAGCATATTCAACCCCTTGTATCCCTCAGAGATTCAGAGAACTAAGTTTTTTTCTTTTTTAACTGGATGTGGGAGTCGGGAGAAAAACACTAAATTTCCTTGGGAATTCCAAGGAATGTTTCTACCGAAGACGAAACATTCATTACTATTTAACCACGTCACAAATGTGTCATGTACCACACATTCCGAGCTAAAAATTTAGTACGAACTTAAAAGAAGTGCTAGAATTTACAACAAAAATAACTTATTTTGAACTTTATAGGAAAAACAAGCAAAAAGGCAAGGCTCTAACGTAAAAATGGTTGTTTTAGGTCCTATAAAAGTATCAGTTGTGGGCATAGTAACTTATGAAACATGCATAGGCCCTATACAAGTTTTCGTCCATATATCATTTAAGGATTAAAATAGGTTTTTACCTAAAATCCGAAGTCTAGTGATGAAATAATAGAAAAACGAGGCAACAACAGATACAAAAATTATCAAAGTTTCCCTACTTACATTGCAAAGATTCACAAACATTCAATAGGAGAGCCGCGTATCGCAGGCGATAGTCAAGTTCTTGCCATACACAGGCTAGAATGTTCATATCTGTGAACTTAAGCAGTAACGGTACGCCGTCGTAGACCTGATAGATTTTGTGGCAGGGGCGCCACATAGAAAGGATCCTTCACTAGCCTCCACAGAAAAAAATTATAGTCGTCTCCCCATCATCTCCCTAGCGACGCTGTAACTTATTTGAATTGTTGTTTGTTTAATGCAAGAAGGACGTTAATAGCCGCGTGTTGAAGTGTTGTCATGTCTCAGCTGGAGAATCACAGAAACGCCGAAAATTTGTATTATATTACTATTATTTATTTATTGAATATACAGTTTTATGAACCCTATTTTACCCGAAGGTACATTAGGGTTATAGTTTTAACAAATTTAATTTGTAATTTACATCTTTATCTTTCTCTATTTGCCTATGATATACCATTCCGTTCTATAACTAGCAGTGCTGAACATTACACCCAATCACCCTGGTAACTTTAAACTATAATCGATTAAAGAAAATAATAAAATTGTCTAGAATAACATTTCCTTAAAAATATATGAAATAATGGTTTAGCGTAAGGAAGTTTACAATAACCTAGATGTCCTTTTAAAATGTGGCTTTCTCTTTCAAACACTGGACAGTTAAATAAAAGATGTTCGACAGTTTGTTGTTCGCCACATATACACAACTATCCATTCTCTCTTATCACTTTGAATCTTTCGAAATAGGAGCCAAAATTCCCATGTCCAGACAGAAATTGGATTACTATAAAGTCGGATTTAACAACACTTCTAAGACGTACTTCAACCGTTGGAAAGAAAGTATCCCTAGAAACGAATCCTTTTGTGGTACTGAGCCAGTTGTTGTTCCATTTAACCAGAATGTGCTCTTTAATGCGTTTTTTAACAAGTGAAAAGGGGCACAATCTGTAACTGATATCTAAATCAGAGGCAGCAGCAGTTTTATTATATTGCTATTAATTGTTGTTAGATTGTCTTGGCAACAGAGTCTGCCACCTGCTTGGATTTGAGAGTGCATTTTTCGATAAAACGTAATTACATTTATTTAGGGGGGGAAAAATTGTTGTGTAGCTTGAGTAGTGATTGGATAACTCGCAATAATAAAATGCTATCAAAATATTATTGATTGATACTTAAGTAAAACTCAAACTTAACACTAAAACAAACTCTGGGGTGGGGTGAGCGGGGGTAAAAGTAAAAAGAGTAAAAGGGGCGGTTGAAAAAAATTTTGCCCGGGGGCAGTTTTATAGGCCTATTTCTTAGGCGCATTAGATTACACCCAATTTGATTCTGATCACGTTTGTGTGTTATCTATTCCCAAGCAAGTTAAATGAATATTATGTATTTTAATGGAATACCTGAGCCCGCAATTTAACCCTATTCTGTGCTAACTCCAACCACCCATCCCTCGCAAATCCTACTTCCTTTAAATCTATCCTAAGGTTGTCCTCTCACCTAGGACGAGGTCTTCCAAGTGATCTTTTCACTTTGGGTCTCTCAGTCAATATATTAAAGATATGTCTACCACCTCCATCGTGCAACATATCCAGCCCATTTCATCCTCCGTGATATAATTATACTTACTATATCCGGTGAAGAGCACAGGCTATGAAGCTTAAAGTTGTCATTTAGAGTCACGACAATGGAGTTTTCTCTAGTAACTATTTTCATCTCTCTTAGGTCCAGATTTTTCTAAGCACCCTATTTTCGAACAATTTCAGATTAGGCCTAAGTTCTTCCCGAAGAGTAAGGGACCGTGTCTCACATCCAAATAATACAACGGCTGGATAATTTTTTTATAAATTTTTATTTTCAGATTTCTGTACAGAAGACGAGAAGATAAAAATTTCCGAACTGTATAGACCTAAAGACAATCATTTCCTGATTTCAGTCGACAGTTAACTTCAATCTTAATATTATTTGTATCTGTAATTATTGCTCGCAGAAATTTGAATTTCTCTACAATAGATGACATAGTAGGCCTACTGGTCGTACTTGGGGGTTTCATTTTAACTTATATGGACTACCATTTTTAGGTTAATTTGGTTTATTCATTAACATACTACTTCATATTTAGTTAGTAATTCATTATTCAGTGCCAGAATGGTAGGCCTACTTTATGAGATTGTGTGGACGGGAAATTGTCTGTCCGTGTGTCTGTAGGACTACGCGCGGCAACTCAAATAGGCCTACGCTTTATCAGATTTTCATGAAACTTGGTATACGCATTTATAACGTCCATGGAAAGAAACCTATTGATATTGTTCCAAATCGGTTGACCTGTACTGGAGTAAAGCCCAATTTAGTGCTTATTTTATGGTAATTTATTAGAAAGAATTTATCAAATGCAAACGACTACACTTTTCAGAAAACCCTAACTAGAAGATAATTCAATGACTATAATAAAATGCACCTTCGAGTTGAAGCACGCATAAAATAATAAGAGAAGTCTGTAACCAGTCAAATTATTTAAAAATCTATATTCAATACTGCAACAAACATATTATACTGATACAAATTATGTTAATTTCAAATACGTATCTGAACTCTTGTTGGCAACTTACTGGATGAGATTAGCAATTATATTCCATAAATAAAAATCACATGCCTCCAGTGAGGTTTGAACTCACGACCCCTGGTTTACAAGACCAGTGCTCTGCCACTGAGCTATAGAGGCTACATGAGAAACCATATCTTCCACAGAGTATGCAAGGAACATTAAGGCGGGGAAAAGTTCCTGGAAAGAGGAGTGCCTTACCATAACCTCACCAGTGCGCTTGCACTGTGAATTGGCGTTCTCCAACCATTCCTCAGTAGTATAGTGGTCAGTATCCCCACGTGGGTAGGCATTGTCCCTTCAGGGATGTTGCACCACGGTTTAGTTAGCCTATGTGCAACGGATGAACTAACGAATGAATTAGACAGTGTTTTGCAGATGACAAGCCGGTTTGTCCTTCTCCTGCTTAGATACGCGGTCCAATCAGAGACGGCGAGACGGAGGGAAGACTCTTACTGCTAGCGGCGCTTCGTTAGCTCGTACACGTGATTGGTGGTGAAGGAAATGGTTTCTCATTTGAAAAATACTGTAGGTATGAAGTTATGAACGCCATGCTCATGGTGAACTAGCAACACTTAGGAGCACTTAACCTGATGGCTAAATATCTTGAAGACTTCCAGTCGTCCATAACTCATAGGCCTACTGATAGATTATCGTTAGTGCATCAGATATTATAATAGTCTACGTACAATGCTCACAACGAGCAGATTCTTGAGTAGAAAATCTCATAACTAGACCTGGGATTTTAAGGCAAATGCCTATTTTGCTCCTTATGAAAATTATTTTAATATGTTGACGTTTCATTATAAATCACGTACATTTATAGAGTTTTATAGTGCCCTAAAATGCCTATTTTGACCTTTGGAGCCTATTTTTACTATTTTAGTGCCTAAAATGCCTATTTTGTACATTTAAAATAAAATTCAGCTTCTGTAACTTTTACAATCATTTAATGGACATCTTTGAATGAAGAGCAGAACAGCAGAGGGTGGGTTTTTCCACAGAAACTTGATTTCCCCCAAAAATTGTCGCCAAGGAATGCTGACTGATGGGGGTTGGGGAGGATTAGCTTAAAAGGACAAGTAGCAGGTATTTAGTAAGAAGGGGCATACTCTGTCAATTCACTAGTGAAAGACCATCTGTTTAAGTGAATATAGTTCGTGATGTCTAAAACGAAATCATCTAAAAGTTCGCTTATACAACAATGGCTTATACAATTTCCAGGGATGACTTTTGATGGCAAGATTAATTTCTGTCAGCAGTGCAATAAACAGGTATGTGCAATTTTTTATATTAATCTAAAACCAAGGTTATGCTACTGGCTCTTCTAATTAATCTTAGAGACCTTGTCCAGGCGGCAGTAATTTAGAAAGCTATGAGGTCTGAAACGGTGTTGACCCAGCGTTCTGAGGACAATTGGGAAGTACAGTGAGCAGCGGTCACGGAGGCAATGCTGAGGGATGTGCCGTGCTGACCTCACGACCACCCAATATCTGCAGGCCATGAATTGGGCAGTAGCCGTTATTGAAAGCCAAGGCTCTTGAAGGCCTCTAGTGTTCTAATTTTTCATATAATCCATAACTGTTTTTGATAAATGTCTTTTTAATTCTGCCTTAATTTTGTAGTTATTTCTGTTAAGAAAAGGTATACCACGTTTCTTACAGTAAAAAATGATCACGTTATAGTTTAAGAGCATATTGTAGTATTTAAAAATCTATTTTCTGCCTATTTATACAGTTTTAAAGCATATTTTAAGTGTCTATTTTCTCTTTTAAAAATATATTTACTTGTTTTAAAAACCTATTTTAGGAGCCTAAAATCACAGGTAACACATCCCAGGTAATCATAACACATCGTGTTGACTAAGGTGTTTCATTGAAAGGGAAAACTCGTGGAGTGAACACGAAGACATCTGCTTCCCCCATTCCACCCTATCACCAGGTAGAATACAGAATGTTCTGTTGAGTAAAAGAAACCACCTACAAGAATAAATATTAACATAATATAAAATCAAATATTCGCGCACAACTCATCCAACACGAGGAACCCCCTAAGGTCGTATTAAGTCATTTGTGAATAATTAGGAAATGTATTATTATTATTATTGTTATTATATGTTATTATTATGTAGTACAGTAGAGTCCCGCTATTCCGAAAATCCGCCTATTCCGAACAGAGAAAAAAATACCGACTTTTTAAAACTTAAAAACGGGAGAATTTAAAAAGACGTTCGTGAAAAAACGTACATTTATTGTTATACAAAGAAATTAAATAGAGACATACATAGACCCTACGCTTGATGAAAACGCTTGAAACCAAATTGGAATGAAAACTGGTTACTTACAGCACATGTCGGCTGACAGTAGCAGATGTCCCCGCACTTAATTTACGCCTTAACAAGTCAATACATTGATATTATTCATGAAATCCGCCTATTCCGAATTCCCGCTAAATCGAACAGTATTGGGTCTCCATTAGTTCGAAATAGCGGGACTCTACTGCATATAGAAATGAAACGTCAAAATAATGCGCCACAGATTATTATATTCTGGGACAATTGTCCAAATACTTGTAATCCTTTAAGAGATGAATTTATATTTTATTATAAGCATTCATCACGTAAACTCACTAGTGGGGTTTAAGTTTTAGATCAGTTAGGAAAATTTTAGTCGAAACACTTGGTTCCCATGAATGACAATTTTAACATGTGGATAAATATCTCCATATTGTAAGATAAAGCATTAAACTACTATGTTCATTTCTCGACCTTTGTGCGATTTTTTGCGATGACGCATATGCCAAGTTACTAGCAGTGAAACGTTTCAATGTAGTGATCTACATTTACAATAGGTTTATAGCCTACATGTAATCGATCCGACTGAATACGCTATGTCTCAAGACAGCTCGCGTAATTTTACTAATATTGTTAAATGTATTTATTACGTTAAATATTATTAAACATTCTCAAACATATGTCAAGGGAAGTGTTCATGCAGGAGAATGTGAACTGCACTATACTATATACAGAGCCACGCACATTGCATTGATATAGTTACACCATTCACAGAGTTCACAAACTAGCAGGTGCCCGTGATTATTTACTCAACTGCTGGATGTTTTATTGAAATCATTTATTTAACAGAAAAATAATTAAAACATTATATTTATTAAGACTGACATCGTTTTTATACAAACTGCATGAATTACATAATGTTATTCTTTATTATATTGTTTTACGTAGTAAATGTAAATAATTAAATGAATAAACGAATCTTATGCTGCCATATGCGCCAACAGATTCGAAATTAAACTATTTAAACCAACCACAGTAGTCATGAACCTTACCCAAATCATTCATCAACAAAAACGACCTCAGATTCGAGTTCCCTAGCCCCAAATATCCCGCATAGTGGATGTCGTTCAAATCATTCAATGTTTTCCCATTTAGGCGTGCTTTCATGATCCCCTTCTGTCCACCAATGTAAAGAAAATCAGATCTCTGCCTGTAGTAATGCTATAAACAAATCAAATAGAGTGGGTTAAAAAATAGCAGACGGCAAGAGTGAGGAATGTTGTTAGCAAGATGACTCCTACTGATGGATTTCTTGACCAGAGCCGTTGCTTCTTTTTCAAGCAGCTTTCCAGGTATGATCATGAGGATGTACCCTGTTCCAGACCAACTTAAGAAAAATCCGATGTATCGGGGATTGAATCTGGATCTACGAATCCATGTCAGTAAAGTTAGACTGTGCAGGGTATCAAAATCAGAAAGATTAATGGAAATAATTGTTCATATGAAAGTTAGTCATCTTTCCAGGATATGATACGAAACTTCTGTTCACTTTATTTTATCCTAACAGCAAGGAACATGGTGCCCTATATGATAATTGAGACCTATAAGCTGTTGATAATAATCATCTGAAGATTTCAATACCTGCTGGGACAGCAATAACTATAGTGGCGGAAGTAGCCAGAGAGGAGGCCAGAGGGCCCCCCGAAATGAAGAAAATACAAAAATACAATAATTCAATGCGGTAAATATTCAAGCTTTAAAATAGGATTGCGAAGTTGAAAAATTATACTGTGTATATGAACAAAACTACGTAATTTAAATGTCTTGAAATGTTCCATCTTAAACCACAAAACATTAAATAACAGATATTGTTAACTGGATACACGGTATCTAATTAAATATTATGTTCTTGTAAACTTTTATACACATAAACATACAAGTCAAATTGATACAAAATTAAAATAGCGACTGATGTCGCGTTAGTCCATATAAGTTACTAGCTGAAAAGGCCCGGCGTCGCCCGGGCTTTGTATTTTTTAATTTGGAATTAACTTATGAAGGACTTTATGTATGTAGAACTAGAAATGAAGAAAAATATTTATCACACTCAAACTATTCCATCAGAAAACGCTGGATATAGCTTTTTATGGCTCATAGAGGATGTGGAATGCTGCATTCCGTTGCTTCTACACATCATGCTTGGGAGGGGTTGAAATAAGAAGAAACACAAATTACATAAGATTGTACTCAGTGGTGATATTCAGCCGGTTCGCACCGGTTCGCGAGAACCGGTTGTTAAATATCTTGTAGGTTCTCCGAACCGGTAGTTTCACCATGAGTGATTGCCTTTTTCCAAGATCAGATTCGCGCCAATCCACAACAGTGTTAATACATATATGAATTTGCTAGAACCAAAACACGCCATTTATGTTCGCTAGCGGTGGACTACCACCATAGGTAGCGGGCGTGCGGTTAAGTTGGAAATTTTTAACCACTGGCCGACAAGCTGGAAGGCAACCGTGCGACCAACACCTCCCGGGTGGGACTCTAATTTAATTCTTCAAAGTTTATTATTATGGGGACCTTTGGAGGAAAGCTATTAGGTAACAACTAAAATAAAATAAATTAAAATAAAGTAAAACATGCAATAACTATTGAGTAGCACTGCATTTTGTAGGCCTACATGTACAGTACTTCTCCCTATAAATTCTTCAACAAGCAAAATCGAAAACCAACTTTTCCCCGTTATCCGTATGTAGAGTTACACTTAGTAGAGCAATGTGTGAAATTAACTGTTCTCTATAATATTGTCGAACGTAATAACGTCTTCAGTCTTTTCAAAGCGGAAAAAAAGTATTTCGGAAAATGCTGGGAAAACTGGCATTAACAGAGTAAATTTGTCGTAGGCTATAAAGTTGAAGGTTTCAGAAACAATTGCAAACGATCGCGATCGTACCGTAGGCTAAGTTAATTGAAACAAGGTAGATCATGTTACTTGTGTCAACGCTTGTATAAACCTATAGGCTAGCCTGATTTTGGTTTTGCACCGACTAAACGTGATTTTTTCGTAATAATAGGCCTAATAATTATTATAATAAATATTTAAGATAATTCACAGCAAATTATTGGGTGCGCTTGAGCCCCACGGGCCCATATAAGTTGGCGCCACTGGACAAAATAGCACATTGGGCTATTTTGAATCAACATCAAATACCCTGATGAGAACATGTTGTTAAACTGTTTGAATATCACCACTGATTGTACTGACTTGACGGAACATAGTATTCTCAGTATTCTCATTTTATTTCTCATTCTCATGTTACTATACAATCGTTTCGGAGCTGAAATAAAAGAGAAATGCAGTATCACTTTCATACTTTCCTCCCCTAGAACCCGGGACATAATATACTGCGAGCATAGGACTCAAAATGTTCCATCTCATGCTTAGGGCCTATGATAAACATCCCTATTTCTCAACTAATACAAAGCCTACAGGTATGGATAACTTATCAGCGGAAAGGATTATTTACAGACTTTTGATATAGCATACTCACACACTTAAGTTGTCCCTCTACATCAAAATGTGAAGTGAGACAATATTTCTTATGTCGAGGGTAGAGAAAGTTATGTGATTACATCAAACTGTGCTTTATTTTCGTGTAATTCATTTTTCAGTAATTATTTTCGCCAATATATTACATCGATGGAATCATAAATCGTTAAAGTCCAGCATTAGGCTATATAGTTGCCAAGGCCCTATGTAATCACAGTAAACAATTCACTGTTGTCATGTGAACTGAACAGCATTTCATTGTTTTCAGTATAATATTCTCAGAAATTATATAATTTTCAAGGGAAGGAGTATTTTGTTTGAATTTTAATGTTGACCGCTATACTTCCCGGGCTTAACTGGGTATGTGTGCAAAATTCCGTGTAAATTGGTAAAGAAATGTAGATTTGTATAAGGAACAAACATACATACCCACAAACACACATTCGACTTTATATATTAGACTAGCTGAAAAGGCCCGGCGTCGCCCGGGCTTTGTATTTTGTAATTTGAAATTAACTTATGGAGGACTTTCTATTTTGAAACTCTAGGTCCTTATAGCCTATAATATGTATGTAAAACTTGAAATGAAGAAAAAGATTTATCAAACTATTCCATCAGAAAACGCCAGATATAGCTTTTTATGGCTCATGGAGGATGTCGAATGCTGCATTCCGTTGCTTCTACACATCATGCCTGGGAGGGGTTGAAATAAGAAGAAACATAAATTACATAAGATTGTATTGACTTGACGGAAAATTTTATTTCTCATTCTCATGTTACAACCGTTTCGGGGCTGAAATAAAATAGAAATGCAGTATCACTTTCATACTTTCCTCCCCTAAAACCCGGGACATAATATACTGCGAGTATAGGACTCAAAATGTTCCATCCCATGCTTAGGGCCTATGATAAATCTCAACTAATACAAAGCCTACAGCTATGGATAACTGACTATTTACAGACTTCTGATATAGCATACTCACACACTTAAGTTGTACCTGCAATACGACCTCTTATTCTACATCAAAATGTGAAGTGAGAAAATATTTCTTATGTCTAGGGTAGAGAAAGTTGTGTGACTGCATCACACTTTGCTTTATTTTCGTGTAATTCATTTTTCAGTAATTATTTTCGCCAATATATTGCATCGATTCAATCATAATTCGTTAAAGTCCAGTTGCCAAGGCCCAATGTTATCAAAGTAAACAATACACGGTTGTCATGTGAACTGAACAGCATTTCATTGTTTTTCAGTATAATATTCTCAGAAATTATATAATTTTCAAGGGAAGGACTGATTTATTACAATTTTAATGTTGACCGCGTTACTTCCCGGGCTTAACTGGGTATGTGTGCAAAATTTTGTACAAATTGGTGAAGAAATGTGGATTTGTATAAGGAACAAACATACATACATACATACCCACAAACACACATTCGACTTTATATATTAGATTCTTAAAATTTAAAATATCAGTTTTAAAATATTCTAATTGATCCTAAAAATTATAATAATTTATAGGCCTATATTGTACAATTTTATCTATTTTACAAAATCTTACCGATTATTCTTTATCAGTATTCTAATATTAACAATGTTTATCTTACATATCACTGTACACTTATTTTTGAAGATATATTGTCTTGTAATCAATTTTCTTATTCATGTATAATACTGTATATATTCTAAAGATATATTGTCTTTTAATCAACTTTCTTATTCACTTAGTCTATTATCTTCACTTGAGTTAATTTGTCTATTATTTATGTCCAGAATACCTTATTAAAATATATCTGTATGCATTAATGCATTGTTTATGCACTAGTTTATAGTTAACCTTTTTGTTGTTATCTTCCTTCAATATCCTACAATATTCTTTTCCAGTTAACAATATCTGTTATTTAATGTTTTGTGGTTTAAGGTGAAACATTTCAAGACATTTAAATTAAATACCACAAACGGAAATGAAATTCATCAATCAAAACTACGTAACACTGTACTGAGTGTGGAGATGTAACATACCTATGTAATGGAAGCCTTATTTCACTTTTTTAAGTTAAAATAATGTAAAACAATGTATAACTGTGTAACCTCTTAATGCCTTATTAAGGGCATGGCCTTATTTGCGACACCTACACTTACTGTTTTTTGGTAGATCGGATTTATGCGAATTCGGTACTTCTACCGAAAAATTAAGAGGGTTGGCAATACTGTGCAAGCACCGTAAGCTAACTCACCATGCTTCGTGTCCCATCATCGGCCGAATAACTTTTAACATTTGGTTTTAATAGGATTTTTCGTTTTCTAGCTTCTTGTGTTCACATAACGATAACCAGACAGACACACAAGCAGGCTTACTGGTTTTTATTATATTACTTTGACAATTTGAAGATATTTATAAGGTTCTGTGTCTTCTAGGCTGCTCTCATTAGCCTATGTCTTTTTTATAACGGTGTTTTAATTACGCTATCACTAATGAACTTCCCATCAAGGAAAAAAATCTAAGTTAACGACCTTTGACTAAACCTTCACATATAAGTTACCTTCAAGAAAACATCTTTAATAGGCATAGGCTATCATAATGACAACATATTTATGATATAAGTTAACTTACTTTTAAAGGATATGCAGTATCTCTCTTAAGTGATGATGAATTATCTACGTATATTTTGGTCAGAATCTTAAGGGCGGGTTCTTGAGCGGATCTCGTCTACGCATTTCATTGTCTCAAAAGACACTGACCAAAGTATATTTAAAGAGGAAGTAACTTACAAGGGATTAAATTTTTAACAGGATTTCCACTTGAAAATTTCATGTTCTATTTTGCAACATCAAGTTATGTTGGCATCTGTTTGGATTTCGGAGTGCAAACTACTGTTTACCCTCAATAAACAATAATATATTCCGGAAGATCGCAATAGGAAATGCCTTTTTTTTTCCATGCGGATAATACTTAAATAAATTACTAGGTCACTATAATGCAAAATTTTTGTAGGATCTACTTAAAAAACAATTTTCTTACTTTTCTTCTCAAATGCTCCAATCAAGAACAAAGAACAAAGTTTTTAGACCTACAACATCCTTTCTGCATTTACAGTTTTCATAATTATATACAAATTACTCTATAGCTTTGTGTGCACAATAATAATTTTTTATAAATAAAATAACAGTTTTTAGGTAATTCTTTATAATTATTAAGTCATTTTCTTTAAAATTTGGGGTCATTTTATAGGTCATTTTTCAAACAATTTTAGGTCATCAGAATCCGGGCCCTGGTAATAAGCATAAGAACATTGAATTATTCAACGTGAAAGTTGGCAATAGTGATATGTTATTATGGCCGCGAGGAATATGTTCTGCTAACATCTTGCTGCCAAGATCTTTGACCAAGATCGTAGGAACACCACATGTTAAAGGTGCCAGGAGGAACCGGTCTGCTTCAGATGACAGTTGTAGGTGAAGCCTTGGGACGCGAGGTAGTTCTTTATATATCATTTGCCAGGTAGCTGTCAGAGAATGCTTACCTGGCAGCGATTCATAGATACGGTGGTCAGTCTCCAACTGAAGTGAGCACCAGAAGGAATCCTGGGGTTAAAGTTGGTCGATGTATAAAGCTATGGTTTGTCTACGGCGTTCATCGCCGGCGATGACCACCGGGGTCAGCGATCATCGTCGTAGGGGTGGTTTGTTTACCGGCGTTCATCGTCCTCGACACTGTTGCTATCCACAGTTATAGTTGGCCATGTCAAACAGCTCGGTGTGGCGGGGGGGGGGCATGGAATTTGGAAATTTGTTAGCTTTCATAACCTCAACATAGCCTATAGGCCCTAATATTATACTCACACAAGAGAAAACGCTGAGAGGAACAAAGGAAACTCACTTTTGGTGAACTAAATGTTAAATGGATCAATGAATAATAAAATAATAAAACCCGTAATAATATATCGAAAATATTTTTACTAATAAATCAACTGGTAATTTTACTATATGTTACATGAATTATTGTAATGACAGATAACAGTGTTCTCTAACAATTTATCTACCATTTGCCACACATTTTCTTTTGTGTAGCTATCTTTATTGTCCTTTAAGCTCATATCATACAGGGCAATGTGTTTAGACAGGAAATCTATAACATTTCGTCTGCAACTTAGGAAAAATGTCAGTACTTTCTGTCTTCTGCTTTCCTTGACCTACTATATGCATGATAATCTGCGGCGTTCATCGCCCTGAATTTGCCTCAGAAGCAACTGCTGGCGATCACCGCCGACCCCGGCGGTCATCGCCAGCGTTCATCGTCGTAGACAAACCGGGTACATTGATTTACATGGAGAGCAAAAGGCAGCGATCACCGCCGGCGTTGATCGCTGGCGATGAACGCCGTAGACAAACCATAGCTTAAGGCTGACAACCTTACCACTTTTCGGTCAAGATTGTTTAGAAAATTCGGAGTCCCAATTTCTAGTAACCCCTAGGACCTTAATGACTTTAAAGTAGAAGAAATCGGTTTGTATAAAGACCTAAACTTTATTTTTAATATATATTTTCGATACTTCTTCTGAAAAAAGGAAAATTAGCCAAATTTTTCACAAACTTCA
Source organism: Ectobius pallidus (assembly GCA_964059195.1). Classification (NCBI taxonomy): domain Eukaryota; kingdom Metazoa; phylum Arthropoda; class Insecta; order Blattodea; family Ectobiidae; genus Ectobius; species Ectobius pallidus. The sequence goes on from CAXKWD010000003.1 coordinate 83,306,419, forward strand.
AGTCATGTCTCGCGAACAACAGAGCTATGTGTGAGATAATTGAATGCACACTCATGCAATGCAACTCTAGATTAGATTGAGAATGTAAAACCCATGGTTAAGGTTAGGAAAGTCAAGCAAGTGTTTCATAATAAAATTTAGGAAAAAGTGTTACGTATGATACAGATCTCTTTCAAATTCCACATATCAAAGTCAACATTTCCGGGTGCAGACGTATACTCATTTGCTGCATTTAGTATAATGGATCCTATGTTGTCTTCACTTCTGTTCTGCAGTGTGCCACCGGCCTCGCTACTGGTTTTGTCTGATCATTGTTAATAATTAGAACGTTCCGCTGCGCGTCTTCTTCGCGGAGGTCTCAGGATCCGTTACTCTGTCATAACCAGCAACCACTTCATTAAATCCTACTTCTTATTCCGCTAATTGCCAGAGCATTCTCCTGTATATCGCAAATTTCTCGTGCAATAGTGCTACTATATTAGGGTGCGTTCTGAAAACTCAAGACTGATATAAAATATAGGCTAAGCTAAATGAATTCTCAGCTATGAACTGTAATAGAAGGAATAGAGAAAGCTGGAAGTGTACAATTTCGTTCACTCTAATTCCGGTATTTATCAAAGAGTAGTAATGAGACTACGAGAAAAAATCACGGTTACAGTTTCTCCTTCGGGAAACTTCGGAAGCATTTGATGGTTCATTCACAATAAACCGTTTCAATGTTTAGTTAGTAGTAAACTTTGCTGTGTACATAGATTTGTGTGTGCTTATAAGAATGTAAGTATGTATGTGTGTGAATTGACATTACTCAGTTCGGACAAAAATGGTACCAGTATTCTAATATTGGTTTGCTCCTACCGAAGGAACTTGCTGTTAAAAGCTGCGTAGTTATTCTCCATAGGCATCTATATATACTGTATATATTTTTTTCCAAAAAGAAAGTAAAAAAAAAAATACTAACTTACATAATTATGTCTGTCTTTGAACAGAATTGCTCAACACGAGAAGTTGCACGAGATCTAATAATTAAGTCTGGCATTTTCTTTTTCTGAGCATGTCGCTCACAATTTTTCTATGTTCACTTTACTGACCACTACTGTATTTTTTCTCGCTTTTGTTGAGATTAACTCAAACAATTGTATAAACTCTAAAAAATAGTACCCACTACAACTTCCATTTCAAGTTCCCTCATTGAAGTCCTCTTGGAGGACATATAGCTGTTAAATCAACTTCGGCTAAGCACCACGAAGTCATATGCGGGTGTTTTTTTCTTTTATTTGTAATTTGTCTTTCGTCGTCATGTGTCCTTGTGTGTCTTTTATCATACGTCTTATTGCCTTTGTCCATGTCTGCTATTTATATAGTCTTCTTTTGTTTTCTGGAAAACTATATTTGCTGCTTCATCCAACAACTTCCACGAGTAGGGGTCTCTTATTATGTTCCCTATTTGTCTACCTTGTAGTAGTCTCTGAAAGAGCCCCCTCAACTGAGCAGTGTTTTGGTATTCCCAAACCACATGCTCAGGAGTACCCATTCCCACACACGAGCATGGGTTAGAGTCTGCAATACCCTTTTCCTTCAAGTAAACCATATAGGGTCCATGGCCCGTCAGATAGTGGATCAAACCTTGGGACGGTTGTAGATGTCGCAGAGATGTCGTTTACGTTCATGAAAATATCGTAAGTCCTACGTCCTGTGTTGCTTTCTTCCCATCTGGTTTGCCGCATATCCATTAACACATTCATGACATCCCTTGTTGTTTCAACTCGAGTGTCAAGTATGAACTCTGCGCGACCCTGTAAACCCTTTTTAACCCAGAATGTAGCTGCCCTTTGCTATATAAGGAGATCCAGTGGTATGACCCCAAGGACTGGGAGAGGGACTATCTATGGATCACATAGCCAACATACATTTTTGACCAGACAAGGACATGAAAGTCCTCCCAGGATGAGTGATCAGCCGAATGCCGGGGACACCTCAGAGACAACACGAAAACATAGGACGAGACTCACAGTTCACACACGATTCATTCTGAACAAGGCGAGTTTGGGATGAAGGTGATGATGACGGCCAGATGGTTTCCGGGGACCACAAGGACTTCAAGTTACCGGACGTTTGCCTCACAGGTGAAAAGAAAACCCACCTAGGCAACTTGTTCCGACTTGATTCGAACCCGGGTCCGCTGCACGAGAGGAGCGAACGCATCCCTTACTCTACAGCGGTGGACTATTAATAGTAATAAAGTAATTACAACAATCAATTAATTAGTATATTCACCACAATATTACTGTTTTCAAGTTATTTTAGTATTTCGTGTTGTTTATACATTTGGGGCTGTACAGATAAGCCATCAGACATATTTATTTTTTATCATTCCATGCGCGTACATCACTTCACCAGTATATTATTGACAGTGAGAGAAAGATGCTGACTTTTGAACGTGTTTCCTGGTGCTCATTTCTCACCCACGGCAATTTGCATTCTCCTGCTGCATGATCGACCCCCAAGAGATGACGTGGTTTCCTGGTTGTGGATGGAATGTGTGAGGATGCCCCGCCGGGGGGCTCGGCGTGTTTCGGAGCCATAAATTAAAAAATCATTCATCTTCCCCCTTGGATTTATCGTTTAACCCCAACAAATCGTAGAGACCAGGTGGGCCCAAAACAAAGCAATAAAATGTTTGACACGCTGGCTACAAGATGCTTACAGCCTTGCCGCCACTCAGGAGGTGTCATCACCATTCCCCATCAAGCAACCATCGATATTTTATCTCTCGATCAAGTAGCAATCACTTTCTCAGCTTAACCCAGATGTCTGAATGGTCGACGAAAAGTTGCTCAAGCCTATAAAGTGAAACGAGTTTTTGGGAAAACAGCGTTAAATAAAGCTTTTTCGAAAGCCTATGCGTTATAGACCTAAATGCAAAATCGACGGCGTCACACATTTATTTAGTCACATAACTTAAATGAGAGAGGCCTTTTTTCTCCACAGCGACTTACATGCTGTAGTGGGTATGTTGAGTTATGTTTGTAAATATTTTGTTATAGTTTTGAATTGGTAGAGACTATAATTTTTTGTATTATTATGTATAGGCCTATTGATATGAGCATTCGTGGATAAATAGTGTGTTGTGTTATGTAATGTATGGAGCAAGGCATTTGATGATTTTGCATATTTTTTATATGAAGGTTAAAAGATAGCTCGGATATAAATATATATATATATATATATATATATATATATATATATATATATATATATATATATATACACACACACATATATATAAACATGTATCATGAAATAATTGATTAAATAAGGAAAATTTGTTTTTAATTTTTTGCTTTATTTTACATTTTTTGTCATTTACATAAGATAGGTAATTTTTGGCAACTTTTAGGTCTTTTTCGGCATTTTTAGGTCATATTTCAGTGGAGGTAGACATGAGCTTTTCCATGTACAAATCGCTATTTTCAGACAACAGACAATCGTTTTTATTTGAGAATCTCCGCCAAGTGTTCATAGTACATTTTAATTCAGGTTTATTGTAAACACCATAGCAGTTAGTTTTGTATCAATAAATATTTTTTCTTTCTTTTTAAATGGCACATATTTGTTAGGGGCAATTTGATGGGCATGTCATTTCAGAAACTATATTTTTTCGGTAATGGTGTCCAAGTAGGCTAGTATAAGTTTACATACTTCTTTGGTGACAAAATTAGTGTGTTTTATACTGTAAATTCATATAGCCTATCACACACTGCTATCCATTAAACTACTTTTAGCAATTCATTGCTTTAAAAAAACTAATTATAAGTAATAATGGTAAATTGATTGTCTTTTTAAAACATTTTGTGTCACTTTTTCACTATTTTACAGTAGGTCATAAATGCATTTTTTATTTTGCATTTTTTCACTATTTTATGGTAAATAAATGCCTTGCCCTACTAATGTGTCTTGATTGTATGTATTTGCAGTGTAACAATAAATAAATAAGGTAAGAAAATATTAATTATGATCAATCTAGCAGAAAACCTTGACAGACAATATCGATATTATGAGCACAGGCTAGTCTGTTTGATGTTTAAAGTAAACTTTGAATGTAAGTCACATTTTACTCTAAAGTTTTGTGCACACAGGATATAACAATGTATACAAAAACTTGACGCTTCCTTTACTTAGATCTGTACCCTCATAAGCAATGACGTCACGTCTACATTCCGCATTCAGTTAACGCAGCGTTTCTCAACCTATGGTCCGCGGACCATTGGTGGTCCGCGAAGATGGTGCAGATGGTCCGCAGATGTAATTAAAAAATATAAAGCAATATGGGATGTAAAATTAGGGGTCCGTAATTTTTTTTTAGAAATTTTAGAGGTCCTCGGGTTCAAAAAGGTTGAGAAACGCTGAGTTAACGTATATCCCTCCAGCCGGAACCTCAAATTCAAAATCTAATAATGACACGGCACTCAGAAGAGTAAAAATTCACTCTGAAGAGGACATTCAAGGATATCGGCACAGGACTGCAGTCCTTGCGGTATTCATATCCGATCTATTAAAAGAATTTTGATTAAAATTTAAATTGGTCGAACAAAACAGAGCACACTCGCGTTTACAATACTTATCCCGTAAAAAGGTCAATAAATGACAAAATATATCACATGTTTAATTTTTATTTTGGTTGTAAAAAATTATAGGGGCTACTGGTTCTCATTTTACTTATCTCAATCAAGAAAAAAATTAAATTCGTGGGTTAGCAAATTCGGGCTCTGCGGCAGACGCGTTGTGAAATATAGAGCTAGAAGAAGTAGGCCTATCATTAACTTCTGACAAACAAAAACAGAGGTATCGACAAAAAATAGCAGGTTTAGGAAATGAGAAATGATGCTGAAGTCGTCTTTATGGATTTTTAATGATAAATGAAGTAGGTTAATGGCTTTAGTGCACCCGTTGGACTAAGACATCCATTAGTTTCATTAGTCAAGTCGCTTTGCCTTGCTGTGTACATACCGCTCTAGCGATCTGTTAAGTCAATATGTGCAGTGGCGAAATTTTCTGCTTGAAAACCATTAATCTTACTACTGTGGGAACATACGGGAAACTGAAGTTCTTTAACAAAGTATTAAGCCGTTATTGGTAGCCATTTTCAAATAGAGCAATACGACGACCTTCTCATGGCAATATACATTAATACTATTTAATCTCACACGGCTCATTTTGTAGCTCGACTAAAAATTAGCAGTTCAAAATGTATAAAAGTTCAAATGCACCATTCAAAATGTTGTGTAGAATTCATTAATTACATTTCCGAATAATGGTAGAATTTGAAATTGTACGATATTATTAAGTGATCAGCCTATATGGGCTACTAACTAATTCAATGGCTCTGCATCCTTGAAGGGACTAAATCTGCTGCGTCGTATACCGTAGGCAGATGGCAGGATTGGGGACATGTGGTCAGCATGTTGACACCCACGGCCGTTAATGATGGTCTCCTTCACCGGAGCCACTTCTTTATCAAGTACGGTAGCTCCTCACTTTTAATCAGGAATCTGAGTGCACCCCGTTCCAGACCTCCCTACCTCAGAAAATCCGAGGAGGTACCGGAGATCGAACCCAGGCCTGCGTATCCGTAGCCAGAGTCACTAAGCACGAGACCACGTAGACGGCCATATGGGCTATTACTAAACTAGTAACTATTATTAACTTACAATATGTTTGACATATTTGCTGAAAACCAATAATTTGTGGTCATTAATTTTATTAGATAACGTATTAATACACCCTATTTACAATATGTACAGATTTATAACACTCATATATTGCTGTGTAGACTATTAATACATTATTATTAATTATAGTGAAGTATAGGCCTATATAGATATGGGTGGCTATACATTTTACAGTTTATATTTAGTAATAGTGATACTAATTTGATATTTTTGTATTTAGACTATTCCTTGTAGCCTGTTAGTTATTAGTTTGAAAATTGTTATTATGATTTTTGGGTTGGATATAAGCTGGATAATATACTGGGTAGTATATCTAGTGTCTAAAAATATTAACATTAAAAAAATAAATTTTGAAAGTGTTGATATTGTTTATTGTTGTTTATTATTTTATTGCCTGTCATGAAACAACGTTTGCGACAAGGTCATAGAAGTACATAACATTAAATTAGATAAATTAAACTATAAAATTTGGTACATTACAATTAAAATATCCATTTGTGTAATAAAAAAAGTAATATTAATCAGCCAATCAGAGATAAGTGCCTTGAACTGCGGCCTGCTTAAGTAATAATAATGATGTGGTAATTTGTTACCAATCTTGATAGACATAACCTCAAAGTTGGACATGGTTACTGAAAGTCTACAAAGTGGCATATGGAACATATGCTGTTGTCTAGTGGAATGGGAATGCTGATCTCTTCTTAACTCGTATTTATGCATGTTGTCTTTTATATATAACAACATTTAAAAAATGTACAAAGAAGGAAGTGTCATTATTTTGTTCTTAATAAACAGTGGTTTACAATGGTAGGTCTACAATAATCGAACCACCACATTCACACCCATTTCTTCTACCTTACGAAAGAAACTATTTACTTAGTTTAAGGAAAGCATTAATTTAAAACTACGATTTAAAGTGTATTTAATAGACCTATAAGAAAAAGTTTCATTTTTATGTTTGGTTGAAATGTTCACTAGCACAAACTTGAGAAATTCATGTTGAGCTTTTGGAAAGACTGACAAACCGATTCTGGTATGTTAATCGACGTATTAGACATGCCACTGCGTAATCGTTCATTCCGTTTAGTAAGAACAGTCAGTCGTTTAGGAAATGCTTTCAATCAGACGTCGAGAGCTAGAGAAGCCGCTGTCCACCTATCACTGTGTAAATCAGACAGCCACTCTTGTGCTTGTCCCGCCATCCGAGAAAAAGAGAGGGTCTCGGCCGGCTAGATGGCTTGCTGTGTGTATAACTCACTGTTAATATAAAGACCTGGTCGTCCCAGTCGATAAAAACAAGAAAATATCGTCTCCCGCAGAGTGGCACAACCAAAACAAATAAAAACACAGCATCTCGATGACAGCGGGCCATCGCACACTGCTTGTGGATGCTGGAAAACAACAATTTTAACATTCGTATCTCGTAAGCCGATATAACCAGTCAGCCAACTTTATGGAGCTTCTTCTGGCTGAGAAAATTATAAGCAGATAGTTTATATCCACTGGAAATAAAAACGTAAGCGGTCGTGTTGTGGTTATGTTATTGATGATGATGACATGATCATTATACCTGGTGATAACTATGTGAAAAACGGAACGAAACAATATTTTTTCCCAGGTAGTCAAGCAACATGGGTGTCTTGTTTTGAAGGCGATATAATGTAGAGAGATACACTGATATGAGGCATAATGATTACAAATTTACTACAGTAATTGCATTGAGAAACGACTGTGTACGATTATAAATGTCGAGTTTGATATCTGTGTGTGTGTGATGGAAAAGCCAAAGGAACACAACCCCAATATTTTTTTATTTTTTGTTTTAAATTTATTTCCTCTGAGTTTATACTCTGTTTAGCTACGAGGCCATATAAGGAATTCGGGAACTGTGTCTGTACAGTAGGGTAGGCCATGGAACTATTCATTGTCAATTATTTTCTATTGTTAGTGCACTTTATGGAGTAAATTCCAACTGATATTAACTTAAATGGATATGATACAGGATGAAATGGTGAGGATGATTCATGGTACGTAAATATCCAATTCGACACTTGCCTTTACGACTAGGGAAACAATGAAAAAAGTCATGTCGAATTGGCTGGCCACGGGATTTGAGCATGGGGCCTCCCGAATGCGAGTCCAAAATGTCAATTTGCTTTTGTTTTATTGATTTTCTTTACTAACTTCTTGACCTCTATAGGACAAACTAACATTAGAAACCTAGTTATTTAGAACAAAATAATAACTTTATTTCCCTCCAGAGCCAGACAGTAGCAAATGTGATTTACTTTTACTTGGTTCTCAAATATTTCGTACCTATGAACGTAACGCCCGCAGCATAAGGCCTAGATGACCTTTGTGGAAGATAAAGATGATGACATTAGATACTCTACGTATAGCCTATACAAAACGAGGAAACTGATAAGTTAAATCTTTCAAGGCAAGAGGTTAATTAAAGGCTACATTTTTCAGCGGCATGGTAATAGAATATTTAGTCTCTTGAGTTCTGAAATCTGCGAAATCATTTTAATTTCACTCTGAATACTGCAAAAATTCGCATAGGCCTAATTAATTCTACCCATTCGGAAAACAGACGTTAGTGGCTCTAACTTGCATCTAACTTTTCATTACTTAGGCCTAAACCTAACTCTTGAAGTGCAAATTAGTTTTTTTTAATAAGGAATATTCCACAATACAATGGGTTTCCTTCATCCCACAACAATCTTTTGCCTCCATAAGTTCCTGTCCATAGCATATTATTCACTTAATCTTTTTCTCACCATACTCCTTTTCACCCCATCCATCCAGCACTCTTTGGGCTTCCCTCTTCTTCTTTTCCTTCTACTTTCCAATCCAAAATTTTCTTGTTTATTCTATCCTCTGTCATTGTGAGTACATGTCCATACCATCTCAAGCGTATTTTTTCTACAATTTCCAAAATATTCTTTTCAACTTGCATTATCCCCCTTATTCTATTATTCCGAATTTTTTTATTGCCTGGATTTTATTGCCGAACGCCTCCAAAAATCCATTTCTAATACTATTAATTTGTTTGCTTGTTGTCTACTTATGGTTCAAGTTTCAGCGCCAAATAATGTTGTACTTTGGAATAATGCCTGATATATTAAATTTTTAGTTCTATGTAAAATATATTTACTCCATAAGATTTAATTTAGTATTCCTATAATTCTCTTCCCATCCATTATTCTTCTTTGAATCTCTAAATTTGCCTGTTGCATCCTTTTGTATAATAGACCCTAGATATTTAAAATATTCAACATGTGCAATTTCTTCTGTATTACACATTAACTTTTCTTCCAAATCCATTGCCAAATATTCAGTTTTATTGAAATTTATTTCTAATCCCCATATCCTGTACTCTTCTACCAACTTTCTGATCATATATAACGCATCATCTGTATCCTCAGTAATTATTACTTGATCATCCACGAAAAGTAGATTATGCAAATTATACTTGGGGAAAAATTGAGTTCTAAATAACATTCGCGGTGTGTAGTGCTAGTTTAAAAAGGTCTGGATGAAAAACTTATAGCCAACTACTTGAAACCATAAGCTGTTAAGACAAATATAAGAATAGTTCAAACATTTGATCCCATATTTCGAAATTACTAAAACTGTATCCTGTACAATTGACAAGCTTATTGGCCAATGCCGAAACCATGTTAAAATACTTCATGGAATTGTGCATAATTAGAATTTATGAGGTCTATACTTTATGACTGGACTTAAGGGATGTGATGATTAAATAGGAGGAGGTGACGAGAAAACATTTTCCCATGGCGGCAGTATCTGTCTCCACACCAGTAATAGAGCAAGAGGTTGATTAAAACATAAGTTTGCTGAATGTGAGAGAAGAACCAGTTTCCGTCCGCGGGGGCCCGCTGGCTCGACACTTCATAAATACAAGGTGACCAGTATCTCTACCGCAGTAACACACCTGCTGCATCTAATGAGACCAGGCGACAACGCGCAATTAATGTAGCAGATGATCACCTTATAGTCTATCGACAGTCTCATCACCAATTAAATTATTGCAAACGAATGCCGATTTGAAAACCTATCATAATGGGTAGGCATATAAAGTTTAAGTGGTAACGTTTCAGCTTTGCATTACAAATTACACATGACTAAAGAAGGGATTAGAAAGAATTAGAAGAAGCTAAGTTCGATAAATATAGATACAAAAAAAAAAAGAGAAAGTTAATTTGGTCAGCTTGAACTTTGAACAATGAAGAGCATGATCTCATAACGGAAGAGGGTAAACAAACACACAAAGACGAACACATGCATTGAGAAAGGAAGCGGAAACGAAAAATAACTAGTACCGGTAGTTCTGAGAACATTAGACTTCGCGTAAAATGATAAATTGAAATATTTCACCTACTCTAAGCTTTAAGGGATGGCCGAAGTGTTGAGAGCGATTTTATAAACAGTTTGTCCTAGAAACTTTAAATTGTGCATACTTAATTAAAATGTAAATCGAAATAATTTCATTATGATACATCAAATTGTTTTTTTGAAAATCATAATTGAAATCTATCTTTTTCGATAGCCATTAAAATATGAACCTTAATTTTTATGTGAGATTCTTTAATGCTTGCTTTACATATCTACCGTACCGATGAAATTTTTAATATTGCTTAGACTTTTTGGTAAAAAAACACGTTTACCCAGAGAAATGAAAAGTTAAAAAAATTGTCGTATGATTACACAATTTTATAAAGAGCTAAGGCATATACAGAAAATATTATTAATAATTTTATCACGTGTTGTAAAGAAGATTATGACAAAAATGTTATAGCTTTATCTATTTTTGTGGGAGAAAGTAATTTTAAATGTGGCATAATAACATGCAAATTGAAAGTGAGAAAACAGGCGATTAAAGTTTGCATGCATTGGCAGTTTGAAGTGCACGCACGTTTAAAAATGGTGTCAGCAGCACCTGTTCCATGCGTCCAACGGCATATAATTTTGCGCAGTTAGCCTACACTTTAGGGCAGCGTTTCTTAATCTTTTTGAACCCGAAGACCTCTAAAATGTCTAAAAAATTTTAAGGACCTCTAATTTTACATCCCATTTTTAAAAGTAGGCTATATGTAGGCCTATATTCTTAATATTTGGGGTGTTAATTATAGGTCATTTTAAGGAAATAAATCTAAATGAATTTGTTTAATTCGACGAAAACAGTTCTTGAATTGGAAGTAAACTATTGACAGTAAAATTATATTTTGAACAGACTTTAATATTTATTACCAATTTGATACTATAATTAGGAATTATAACACAGGTTTACCGGTATCAGACACTCGGGCACCCCCAACAATAAAACCCTTGTTAAGAGAGCGCCTCTAATAACAAATTTCGACAAAGTCTTATTTTCCAGGTTTTTGAATGGAAGAGGGAACCATAGACGTCAGTGCATCAGGGGTTTCAAACTGTGGTTCGTAATTGCAAAAGTAAGGAAACTTGCAATAGAACCTGTGCCCATTTTATGTGAAAATTTTTTACTTCTTTACTTGCTTTATGATATTTTTTAATTATGTCTGCGGACCATCTGCACCATCTTCGCACCCACCAGTGGTCCGCGGACCATAGGTTGAGAAACGCTGCTTTAGGGTATGCGAGATTTTTTTACTCTAAAGACCAAAATATCATCTTTTGGCCAAAATGGCTGAACCAACACTTCTTTCACACCTTAATGGCTGTAATAAACGACACGGATCTAGAGCAATGATTTGCTAAAACACGGGAAACTAAAACCGATGAAAGTTGGAAATTCAAATTATATAGATAACTTCCATATATTTCCGAACTCTTCCGAGTAAATGCGATTATTCAGTCAACTTGTTTATTTGTGGCAGTGTCTACTATCAATTTTTTTTTTTCGGAAACTAAGGCAATAAAAGTAAATGCAATAGCTCTTTTTGAAATCTAATCTTTGTCGTCCACCTCAGAATTCTGGTGACCGGGAATTTCGTGCCCTGGTCTATATAATTCAGTTAGCGTTGGCTCTCGATTGTACTCTCGATAATTCAATACCAAACAAATATCTCAATCATCACATTGCAGTAATTAATTATTATTCTTTCATTGAATTTATAAATTAGAATCAGCTTCATTATATAATTAAAATCAGGTAAACTGATGTAACAAAGTGCCAGAATGATTTTGCTTAATCAGATATAATTGCAATTGTGATATGCAGAAGAGATTTTTTTTTACCGATTTCCGAGTTAAACTCCATATTGATTCATTAAGCAGGGATTAGAAAGAACAAAGGTCTAGTTTAAAAAAAAAATCAGATTAACATCGTCCAGCATCAGCAGAACTATAACGATATAAAAAAATGTCAAATTGCCGGCTACGGGATTTGAACCAGGGACCTCCAAAATGCGAATCCAAGACGTTATATCTTGGCCACCTCGATCAGTTTATCGGTCTAGTTTGATAAGCATATGTGAAGGAATATGCGGGTAGTGTTATTTGTCAAAGCTAAATGAATTGCAACTTCCAAGGCCGTATATGAACACTATAAAACAATATGTTGTCATGATAACTTATTTGCATTTGACAAATTCATTCTAATATATTACCATAAAATAGGCACTAAATTGGGCTTTACTCCGGTACCGGTCAATCAATGTTATCCAAAATCAATAGACTTCTTCCCATGGACATTATAAATGCGTATACCAAGTTTCATGAAAATTCGATAAAGCATATTTGAGTTATCGCGCGTACAGATACACGCGTGCAGTTCACTGATGGACAGACCTTTCCTGTCCTCCACACAAACTTATAAAGTACCATTCTGGCACTTAATAACTACTGAATTTATAGTGTTGTGTATATTATGTTGTAACTAAAAGTCTACCACTAGCTATAATGCATTTATATTTATACATATTTCACTCTTCTCTAATTATATGCATATAGCCTATAATTGTGTCCCCCCCCTTCTGCGTGATCTAATGGTTAGAGTTGCCAACTACTGTTAAACATGTCAGGGTTCGATCCCCGGATGGAGATCTAAAATGGGATGAACTCAACCTCCTGGGGACAATCAAGGAACCTGATAAAGAAATGATAAGTGCGTTTATAGGTAACGTACAATTACATATTTATATATTTTTACATATTAATTTAGTAAACAAGACGGGCCTGGCCTTCGTTTCAGAAATCACACAGGTTCGGACCTCGGACACGGCTTGAAAAACCGCAACTTCGAACCCGATCCATCTATAATCATCGCATCTTGCAGGCTTATTACTACCTCAGGAGCTAAACTCCATTGTAAGTGTGTCTACTACCGGCACCACTTTTCATACTAATAATTTCAGGTAAATGAATGTTGGCCTCAATGTTGCTTAACCGGATTTGCCAACTCGAACAATGTAATCCTGTTAGGATAATCCAGATATGCATCCTGGAGGAAATCCTGTTAGGATAACTGCCTTAAATTAAGGGTGCCAATAGGACACAGCCAAATAAAAACAATTCTAAGAACTATATATATTTTTAAGATGATAATTTATTTTCTTTATTTTCCTAATTTTCAATATTCATATATTTTTATATTGAATTTTAAAGCAGCTATCAATAAAGGACTCCCTTCCTATTTATTAAAATATTCTGAATGCATATGGTTATAGACAATATGGAGCGAGTCTTGAAGTATGTTTAAGGCCAATTCCTGTAATGTGGCTGAAGGCAGTATACCAAAAGTTGGAGAAAAAAAAAAAAAAAAAACATACAAAATTTCGAAACTGTCCCTCTCGCCCCAAATAGAGTTCAGCGTTAATTCATTTACATTTTGAATTTTAATTAGAATTTATATTTGTTCGCTCTGGCTTGTTTTTGTTCGTTTGTAAAAATGTTAACAGCGTAATAGAATTATAGTAATATTTATGTAAAGGTAAATTAACTGCAATAGTTTATGTAAAGGAAAATAAAATCCTAAGTTTAAGACATAAACACATTCTTAAATATTTATGTACCCTTGATATAAATTAATGTAGTAAGTTGGCATAAGTTGGCATATAACATAGAAAAAACTCTAAAAGAAGTAGGCCTACTTCATCTTTTAAAATAAAATAAAATGGAATGGCACATGTATTGCAGATATGAATTTGATATGAAAATTACTGAAAGTTTAATCCTTACTTCAAAATTGCAGAACGTCGGGTAATGGAAACAATACTTTACAGAATATGGCTTTCTCCAGCTTCTATTCCAGCTTGACAGAATTTCATACGCTGAGATAGGTGCAGATTAAATGTAAAATGTTTATATTTATTTAATTTATCATACACAGTAACATAATAAACATATTCTAAGATGCGTTAAATAATAATCCCAAATTTGAAACATATAACTTGCAAACACGTCAACTCTCCGAGCATGATTCTTTATTCTGGCAAGAAACTGTCAAATCAATGGACTGAAGTAATTTCTCTGCAGGTGAATTTTCTTGCAGCCTGACTACTTTCTTAACAAGAAGTTCAGAAGTTTCTTCCATTCTACGTCGCATTGCAATTTCGTTTTCCAAATCCCCATTCATTTTTTGAATTTGTAGAGACAGGTCTTGTTTTTCTAGTTGAAGAGACTTTAATTGTCTCTCCATTTGTCCAAATGAATACTGTTGACTAACAATCTTCTGTCTTGCAGAACGCAGCTCAATCATCAAACGCTGAAGCCGTTGCTCCAGCATCTCGAGCTTCCGTGAAGCTATTTTTAATAGCGATTCTTTCTGCGCACAATCTTCCTTGAGTTTAGTGTCATGACTATTGCACAGTTCCAACTTTTCTTCCATTTCCTTTTCTTTTATCTTCAGCTCTTCACATTGTCTTGTATTCTTGGATTTCAATTCCTTATTGCTTGTCTCGAGGTGGTGGAAAGATACCAACAATTCCTCTGCCCTTTTTTCAGCCTTCTCTCTCGTACTTCTTTCTCTGACTAAAAAATGAGCCGATTCCAATAATTTTCTAGCGATTTCTTCATTTTCTTTCTTCAGGTGTTCCTTTTGAGTCTTTAGTTCAATAAGTTTCTCATAAAGCTGCAATTTTTGTTTTCCTATACATTTCAATTCTTGTGCAAATTTCTGACAACATCTTTGACTGTCTTTTTGATTAAATGGTGCAGCCTGTTCTAAATTGATACAAGCACACCTCTCTTTCAACAGTATATCAATTTGTTGTTTTACTTGCTTTAGTTCACAAGTTAAATTATTACGATCTGTTATATAGTTTTTGAGCTCACAAGATATCCTATTGCGTTCACCCCTACAATCATCCAATTCACGGGCAGCTTTATCGTAATCCGTTTGATACTTTCTCACTTCAGAAACTAATTTGTTGACGAGGACTTCCTTACATTTGAGTTCAGAGGACAATTTGGTACATTTTAGTCTGAAACATTCTAACTCGGAAGTGACGTTTTCACATTGTGTTTTACAATTTTTTAAATATTCACTTAACTTATTGTATTTATTCTTAAAACAATCCAGTTCACATGTCATTCGATTTTCATCTTCTTTGCGCTTTTCAAGTTCATGACATGCATTACTTTTATATATTTTGAGGAATTCTAATTCCTGAGATAATTTCTTGCGATCTTCGTTACCAGATTCTAGATCTTTGGTAAGCTTATCAAAATCAGCTTTTAAGGATTCTAGTTCATAAGTTACCCGTTTATGTTCAGTTTTACAGGTTTCAAAATCACATGAGAGATTTTCGTGATCTTCCTTGAAGCCCTTCAATTCACACGTTAATTTAGTACACTTTGCTTCAGAGCATTCAAGTTGCTGAGACATTAAATTGCAGTTTTCTTTATATTTATCCAGTTCAAGTAACAGTTCGTTACAGTCTGTTTTACATTTCTCCATTTCGCTTTGTTTAATTTTATAGCACTCAAGTTCACAAGAAATTTTAGCGCAGTTTTCTCTACAACTTTCTAACTCGGAAGTCAGTTTATTGCAATTTTCTTTAGCTTCTTCCAGATCAGATGTACAACTGCACAATTCTCTAGCTAATTTCGACCGTTCTGCTCGACCACATTCTACTTCGCAGATAAGTTTATCTCTTTCTCCTATGCTATCTTCGAGTTCAGAAGTAATATTATCGTATCTTACTTTACATTTATCTAGTTCACAACGCATATAATGGAATTCTTCTTTATAGAATTTTAGTTCAGAAAGTGTGCTGTGATATTCTCCTTTAAGTTCTTCATGTTCAACTACTTTCTTATTACATTCTGTTCTGCAGTTCTGCAATTCACAGAGTAATTTCTTCTTTTCTTCATTGTTCTTCTCAAGTTCTGTTTGTAGGCAATCCTCTAAATTTGATTTATAACAATTCAGCTCATAAGACAGTTCATCTCGTTCTCGTTGACACCGTTCAAGGTCACAGTTCATTTTGTTGATCATAGCCTTAGTTTCTTCCAGATCTGAAGTCGTCTTATTGCAAAGGGTTTTACACTTCTCCAGCTCAGCGGATAAATTGCTACATTCATCTCTACAGGTATCCCGCTCGAGGGATATCTTATCACCATCAACTTTAGAACCAGCAAGTTCGGTCAATAGTTTACTGCATTCTGCTTTGCAGTCCTGCAGTTCACACAACAGTTTACATTGATCTTCTTTGTGTTTTTCGAGTTCCAAAGAGATACAATACTGGTTTTCTTTGTAGCTCTGCAACTCACAAGTAATAGCGTCTCGTTCAGCTATACATGATTCAAGATCACACAACAACCTATTACGTTCTGTTCTGCATGTTTCGAGCGTGCATTCTTTCTTGTTAGGATCAGCTAAAGGATCTTCTCTCTGATGTGAGTCTCGAATTTCTTGAGTCAGCTTGTTAAATTCATTCTGACAGCATTCAAGTTCATAAATTAGTTTATTCCGTTCTACCTCACTACTCTGAAGTTCATTCATCAATCTATTACAATCTGCTCTGTATCTGTCCAGCTCAAAGACCAGTTTGTTTTGCTCGACTTCTTGATTACGCTTATCGCAGGGAATTACATTTGATGGATTATGGCCACCAGCTGAAGAAGATCCATTACTGAGTCCAATAAGCTTCTGAACTAATTTCATACATTCACCAATGCACAGATTTAAATTAAACGCTACTTGATCAGAGTTGTTGCATGTGAAGTTCTGGTTAAAGTTCTCTGCTTTGACTCCTTCTGTAGAACTTTGAACAAACTCGAGTAAACTCATCAGTGTTTTCATATTATCAAGAAC
Source organism: Ectobius pallidus (assembly GCA_964059195.1). Lineage (NCBI taxonomy): Eukaryota > Metazoa > Arthropoda > Insecta > Blattodea > Ectobiidae > Ectobius > Ectobius pallidus. The sequence continues at coordinate 83,323,411 of CAXKWD010000003.1, forward strand.
TTCCGAATTGTCGTTCTTGCAGTCTTTTTGAAATTTCGTGAAGTTCTCATCCATATTTCTTATGTGGTCCCTATAACTCAATAGGTTTTGTTGAGCATTTTGCAGCTCGGACTGTAATGCTGCCGCGCTTTCATCCAATAGTGTTATTTGCTGCATCTGCTGCAAAACTTGGTTGTGAAGCGATTGGTTTCTCTGTTCACAGCACGCGAGCTGCTGCTTCGTCTCCACTATTCTCGTTTTTAGTTTCTCACATTCCAAGTTTGCGTTCTCTTGCTTATCTTCACTTTCTTTAAGCTTTTTCTCTAAGCCCGCTACGTATAAGTGACAGGTATCGTGTTCTCTGCATAGTACTTGAGTAATTTCTGCTTCCTTTTTCACTTCTGCTAAACACAGACATGAGAGTTCCCTCTCTCTTGCTTCAGATTTTTTTAGTTCATTTTCTAACATTATTTGTGCATTTTTAGTGACTTCTAGTTTATTAAGTGCCAAGTCTAACTCTTTCTGAATTTCCAATGCTTGTTTTTTAGCAACACTATCTTCCTGTAATTTTTCTTTCATAACATTTAACTCTTCCTCCAATTTTGCAACGCGAAGATGAGTACTTTCACTTTCATTTATTTTTTCTTCTGCTCTTTGAAGATCTTTTTCTAGCTCTGATATTCGAGTTTGAGATCCTATGCTTCCTTCAATCTTCATTATAATGCCTTCTAATTCTTTTTCCAGCATCTGCTTTATTTTCACATTTTCTGTCAACGTCTCCTGAGTTCTCACTAATTCCTCTTCTTTTCTTTTTAAGCTTTCCCTACAGAGTGATAATTCTTTCTCGCTTTGAAGCAAGCTCTCTTGTCTGGAAACTAATTCTCTCTCTTTGTTTTTTAAACTTTCTTTGACAATAGACAGTTCCAGTTCGCGTTCATTCACTCTATCAGCAGCTTCGTCCCGCTCCTTCAGAACACTTTTTAATATTTCAGTAGACAATGTAGACTCATTATTTGGTAGCAAATCTTTGTTTCCTTGAAGTTCGCCAACTTTACTGTGTAACTTCTCTTGGGATAATCCAATTTCCTTTTCAGCTGCTAATACATTTTTATAGCTTACGTTTAGCTCATCCAGTAATCGCTGTGGATGTTCTCTGTTTTCTTTCAAAATCATATCAGTTTTATGTACCTGAACTTGTTGTGAGATATTCTCCTGTGATAAACGTTCATTTTCATATCCCATTTGATCTATTTTCTCTTGCAATAGTGATATTCTGTTACTAAGATCTTCTATTTTTTGTTTATAGAACATTTCTTGCTTTTCTAATACACTGATTCGTTCTTCATCGTTTATATGCTGATTCCTGAGAACAGAGTTTTCTTCAGTTGCGCTGTTTAATTTGGACTGCAGCTGTTGAATCTGTGTTACTAGTCCTTCTTGTGCTTCCAGTAGAGTTGAATTCTCTAACTGAAATACTTCCAGATTCTGTGAGAGGTAGTTATTCTCTAGTGTACCCTTCCAGCACATCTTCTGGAGTTCTGTTGCTTCATATGACTTCAGTTCTTGCTTTTTCTTTTCACATTCTGCTTGTTCTTGTAGCTCTTTAGAGTGCTGTTGCAATTCATTCAATCGATGAGAAAGATGACTTTTCTCCGATGTGACAAGCATTAATTCTGCATCCAGACTTTGATGATCCAGATTAAAGAGTGTTGTATAGTATGATATCTGTTCCTGCAACTTCAGATTATCAGCATTTAAGTCTCGTATTTGAGCGTTCAGTTCTTCTCTCTCTTCTGTAACAAGCTCCAGCTCTCTCCCCATCCTATCATTAAGTTTTTCTGAATCTTCAAGGAGATTATACGCTTGATTTTTACTTTCAGTTGTTGTGAGTAGTTCTTTCCGAACATTCTCTAACTGAGATCGTGTGGCAATTAGCTCACGTCCCAACTCATTCAAGCTAGCACGGCAGATGTGTAGCAAATCTGTTACATTTCCGCCGTATAACTGAAGCTTGTTAAAACCCAAATGTAAATTTGTACCTACTTCTTGCAAAAGTTTTCTCATTGTATTCATATCTTCAATTAGAACATGGCCAGCCTCAATAGAGTGCTTGATAATTAGACTCTTACTAGTCAATTCATGAGTCACTGTAGTATGCTGTACCTCCAGTTGCGAAAGTTTAGCTTTCTCTTTGTCGAATTCAGATTTCAGAGTTTCATTCTCTCTTAGGGCATCCTCTAATTGCTTCTGGGTGCAATATAGTTTTGAGTATACATCATCTTTAGTGTGCCCTGTTCTTGTTCTTTGCTGAATTTTCTCTAATTTTCTCGCAAGTTTTATATTTTCTTCCTCTAGAGCTCGGTTTCGTCTCTCAAGAGAAGACATGGCATTCTTCTCCATTAAATGCTGCATTCTTATGGACTCTGCTTGTTCCTGAAGTATATCCACTTTCTTGTTACCTTCCATTTGAATCGTAGAATACTGATTTAATGCATTCCATATTTGTTTCTCTTGCCCTTTATCCTCAATGAATTTAGTAATACATTGCCTCAGCACATTTTCACTTTCGAATAATTGTATTCGAAGCTCCTGTAACTCTCGAAAAACATCCTGCAGTACTTTTTCTTGAGTGCAAGCTTCCTCAACAGATTCAGCAGTTTCCCATACTACTTCGCCCATGAATCTTTCGTCAGCATCAACTACTATCAAGTGATCTTTATGACATGTAACATCGTCTCTTTGAGTGTGTGGACCTCCATCACTGCCTGAATTTACTCCTGTCTTATTTGGGGTATCCATAACTTTTTATTTAACAACTTACACTGTGAATAGCAAAAAAATTTCTTCTTCGCAGAATTCAAAATTTTTCATTCTGAAATAGGACAATAAAGGTGTATAAAGTAAACAATATTAATAGGCCTAACTATAATCAACGATAGGACATAAACTTTTAAAACTGTTTTAAATTAATTACGGAATAGTTAAATATTCTGGTATAATATGCCTATTTAATTAAAATAGCAAGTACAATGCACATATTCTCCGTAAAAAAAATTCGTATTAATAATTTTAAAATTCAAGACAGAACGTGTATATTATTTCTACCTAAAAGTATATTTCAAGCATATAATAAGAAGAAATAGGAGATTATAATTTAATATTAGGACTAAGTGGAAAATACTGGTAACACGTTCGAAAACAAAAAAACACTGTATTTTATAACCAATATCATAATATACCGGTATGAATGAATGCCGGTATACATTACAACAAAGTAACATTTTTTTAAAATAAGTTGATAAAAAGATACCATTCTCTTTAAACAAACATTTTGTACATTTGTTATGAAAAAATAAAAAAGTAGAAGAAGAAAAAAGCAATAGGCCTATCTATTTGAACAAAGGTTAATTATATAGCAGTACATTTTATTCTGAAGAGACTGTACACGTCTTTGGTAATGCTGTAGAGCGAATTTTCTCCATTCCTTAGAAACAACGTGCTTCAATTCTTGTTTTGAAGAAACTTTCCAAGGATGAACCCTCAATTACTCGATAGGATTAACATTTAATGTATGTGCAAGTGTTTTAAACTGAGTGAATATGTCCCTAACGGTCCAGCCTTTGACAATATCTGCTGTATGTGTAAGATATTGAACTTTAAGACAATTTTTTATGTTCACCGCCAATTAGTAATTATTTTAATTACTGATAAATACTTAATTAACAGTCTCGCTCATCTTAACTCAGTGGTGGAAAATTATCTATAATATCAAAAGCTAAAGACTCAATCATAGTACAGTATAGTGAACAAAGGGTTTGCTAAAGAAAAAACTATAGAACTGTTTTCTCACGGTTCTATATGTTTTTTTGGTGCTGAATCCGAGTTTAAGATTTCCCACCTCGCCAGAGGCCTGCTTCACAACGAGATTCGGGGAAAAAACTCCAAAGTTTGGAACTTTAAGTTTTTCGCTTTTAACTCGAAAATTAAGCATTTTTTGAAGATGTTTACACTACACAAAACTAAAGTAGACAAAATTTCCTACGAAATGCATACAATAAGTTTAATCTGCGGCGCCGCTAGAGCGCCCTGAAATAAGGCCATTTTTTGGCTGTCAGTGAAGAACTAAAAAAACGCCCTTCTAACTGAGCGGCGGTGCCCTAATTCAACATCATATGCATGAAACTAACTCTTTCATGAATGCTCGGTATGCCTAGGTCAAATTAACGGAATTAACGAATGTCAGTGAGGTACAGTCGGTCAAATAAAAAACGTCGGGCGTTATTTTATAAAGTATCATGAACGAGCATATGCGCATGTACAGGAAGACTTAAGGTTAGGTTCACACATGCCTCTTGTCTATCCATGTATTTTCTTGATTATTTAGTCAGTTTTGTTCCAAAACAAACATGTATAGAAGGCTGTGGCTATGTGCCTCAAATCCGCCATATTCTTGGTAGCAATTTTTTATAATATTAATAATTAATAGATTCGCGAGGAATATGTTTATTCAAGGAGCATTTTTTAAAGATTTTATTTTATAATACCGGTACTTGTAGTGCAAAATCAATAACTTACGCTCAACTTCTGCAACCAATCTAGCATCGAAATACGCGGCCTTCCGCAGATCCACGTTTCCTATGAAAACTTCCGATCGCATTATAGTGACGTTCCTACTTCTGAGCTGCTCTTTCATAAATATGGAACCTTCCCGCTGCTTCAGAGGCCGAAAAATACAGGTCAATTACAGCCCTAACTACACTTTCTCTCACTTTAGCATTTGTATGTGGCGATGACACAAAGCAAAATGAATTATGACAATACATTAAGTTGAATATAGTGTGTTGTTCATTTTTCCCTCGTTGTTCATTTTTTCCCTCCTGTCGCATGGCCTCATATGTTCCGAGAATGGCCTGTATTTTGTGTTTTTTATAGGAAAGTTGTGAACTAATGCGTTAAAACTTTAATCTTAACTGCATACGAGTCCCGACGTTTTTTATTTGACCGACTGTACGTGGTCGGCAAAACCACTAATTTATGGGAAATCGCGTTACTCCTCCCCTTGCTACATCTGCAACTGGTAAAAGAAACCTGAATGTTTGAGTAAAATGATGGTACAGTAGACTAATTCTGAACGCCAACGAGGTACCAGTCAGGGGTTTGTAGGAGTTTGTATGTTTGTACCATGCTACATGCCACAATTTGATATGTAGAGTTGATAGGGAAGTGCTGATGAAGGAAAATTAAGTTCTAATTCTAATTCTAAGGATAGTGCACCATCGCTAGAGATTACGTACTTCACTACCCCGACATAGTGAATGTGAACCAATGTACTGCAATAATAAAAAGCAACCATCTTTCGGAAAGTCATTGTCATTTCATAACAAGAAAGTCAGATCTGAATAGAAAAAAAATCACTTTGATTGATATTCTTTTTATCACATAAAGGTGTATTTGACATAGACTATTTTGTTTCTTGGCTTGAATGTTAATGGACACTTAGCGCTAATATGAACCATATTTAATTATCTAAAGGCGGCAGCATTTCTTATTTCGTAGATTGAATGCTAACGAACGCATAGAACTAATATGAACTTACGTAACACCAAAACGCAAACACAGTTTCATTGTTGGACGCTAAAATAGATCTCTTGTGCACATCCACTGACCAGAGCCAGTGATGGTACACCTTCCCTAGTGGATGTGGATTATTCATTTAATTGTAAGCTTTCACTGATGACTTTAGTGAAGGTTTACACTTACTAGGGAAGGAACATTTTAATTGTAACATATACAAATAGAAAACAATAACCCTTATGAAATCTGAAATAACTGGTAAAATCGCAAAATTTGTAGCATTAGGCCTACATGTGAGCCTGATGAAGCATCCATAAAATGTTATTATAGTACAATAGTTTCCATATGAGACAGTGTCTTAATTTTTATTAAAAGTTGTTGCAACCAGTAGAAATACAACAAGAATATATCATAATATTATATTTGTATTACATCCTCACAATTCACTCTCTTTTTGCATTTGAATATAGTATTTGAATTATTCCAGCAACTTGAGTGTATGTCATCGGAAGCCCGACGCAACAAACATTTTAGTTCGTTGACAAGGGTGTTACGAATTGGTTTAGAGTGCTTCGGGGTCTGATGGCGGTTTCTGAATGTTGGAACAAACTTAACGTAGTAGTTGCTCAAAATAAAAACAATGTAGCGTGGGTTATAAAAGTGAATTACGTCAATCGCTTCAAGGAGTTCTTGTTTCCTGAGCTCACTGATTCCTGTTGGCCATAATTTTACTTCTCATGGAGTAATGGCAGAAATTAAATTTCTGTAATTATGTTGTAAATACAAGCGATACTACTACTGTCCTGTCACTTTAAACAGTAAACCTGTTATTGTTACACAAACATACCACATACCAGCGATGATAGCTTATCTTTACCTGGTTATTACTCATAGTCAAAACGCTTGTTTTGAAAGTGAATACGTGCATGATGATAAATAATAAAGATAAAGATGATGATAATAATAATAATGATAATAATAATAATAATAATAATAATAATAATAATAATAATAATAATAATAATGAAAAATAAGCAAATAAAAAGATAAAAGAAGACAAAAGTCTTGGTTATGAGGATGGTGATAATGTTGATGCTTCGTTCTACCTGGCAATTTTAAGGCCAGGGGCATTCTCTCGCCCTCAGATAGGCGCTAAAATAAATTCTGTTATCTACAACCCCAACAGACAGGGCATACTGTTCGACCGGCTATCTACCTCAGTTTTTGACTGCTTTGATAGAAAGGATGCGTTTAACATGCCGGCTACTGTTCTCCGTATAAAAAAAAAATAAAATCCAACGAAAAACAAAATGCACTGCTATAATACACACGCAAGAAAATAGGCCTAATACAATATTAATGCACACTGGCGCGCGAGACAATTTAATTTATGTTATCAAAACAACTAACAAAAACAATTAGTACCTCCTTACCCTAATGAAATCCAATTTTGAACAGTACTGTTTTATAAACGTTGCCTTTGATGGAGCAAGGTTTGATGTGTGTCGGTTTAGTGATTCAGACGTGATGGTGTTTCGAGAGATTTCCACTTTTTGTACGAGAATGAAGTTTTGCTTAAATAATAGCTAAAAAGCGTAAAGGCTAAATCATTGAGCGCCTTCATCACATTTATTTTTTAACGGAGTAGTACAAAATATTAGATTATAAAATCCATGTCAAGAAGCTACCTTATTCGATTAATATTTTATGAACACCATTCGAAAGTCAAAAAGCACCTTTCAAATTCGTTCAAGTATGTAAGCTATAGACTAATACAGAAGAAATAATTCAATATAGCAGCTAACAGTATCAGGTTCATTTATCTTTGTTTTATCTGTATGATTATGGTAGTAGGCCTAATAGCTTTACAAAGAAGCATCCCTTTGTGGTTAGTGGGTTTATTTCTCGTCCCGAAGGAATGGAATACACAATAGCGTTTTGCAGTAGCCTACAATCTCTCGCATCCGGTTCTCTAGCATTCGAATTTTCATAGGCTATGTGGTAGGATTTCAAAAGAGTATTTTTTAATGTGTATGGCAATTCAAAATTTATAATTTTTGCTCAATATGTAAAGTCTTTGTACATTTTACTTATGCTTTCGTAACGCAATTCTTTAGTTTTTAATATTTTTGTACTCAATATTATACTGTATATGGCATAAGCTATGAAGTTCCCAAGGATTCCTGGAGATTCTGGTCAAACCAACATTCATCAAAACTAATTCTACTCAGTCAAAGCCTCTGAAGATACTCGCCAGCTGCGGGCGAAACGTCAGGATCTCTAAGATCTCGGCCGAACAGCCCGGAAAAACTATCTTACAAGACTCCGGGCGTTAAAGTCTACTTATGTAAATATACAGCCTATTTTAAATTCGTCAAATTAAAATACTTTATTATAGTCTACTCTACATACAACAAAGTAGCGTTATTGTTATCTTGATGCGTAATTCCAGAAGTTATAAGCACAATGACGACCTTTAGGTTATTCAAGGAATAATGCATGACAGGAATTCGGTAATTTTGATAGTGTTTATAGTACTAATAACAGAAAGAGACATGCACATGCTACCGGATACATGTACGCCTCATTTTGTGATGTTGCGCTATAAAATCTGACTAGGACTATCTCTAGCATTTAAAATTGCTGTTGACAGGTGGGTTCCGAGAACGGGTACAAGCTTATAAATTTGGAAATTAAAGAGTAGACCAGATACTTATCTATTAAGTGGAATTCATTTCATGTAAACAGTGCGTGTTGTTCATTAGAGAACGGATGGGTGGAGGGTGTCAGAGTGTTTTGTGTATAAAATATGTTACAACCTTCCCAACGGAATATGAGCTCCGTATTGCATAAAACTATTTGCAGCCGTTTTAAAATTGATTTGTGGGCGAAAGTGACAACTGGACACGACCACTGACAGAAAGTCGTCTGTCCAGAACAAAAACAGTTAATTAAAACTAAGAAACAAACATTCCAACTGACTTTGTATGCATGCAGGAAAGCATATTTTATACCTCGGCTGCGACATGTAGGCCTAAGACTATCTAAGGATATTATACATTATTCTGGAAACGCGTTCGGCCAGGAAGTCCCACATCATTGGAAAGCACAAACAAATTGGTTTTGTACCATGTTCCTTTTTATTCTTTTACGATATTTTCCTTGTATAACAACAAACTCGTTTTACAAAATACCAAGCAACCACCAATAGCTCAATTAAGTTACCGTCTTATTTGTTTACCACATGTATATAAATAAAAAGTCGCAATTATTTCACAATTATTCGTCCATAAGGATTATAAAATACGAATCACAGTGTAAGTAAAATAGAAAAAAAGGAAAATAATCGTTTTTAAAATAGTAGGCCCATAGACCAGTGATTCCCAACCTTTTTCAGCTGGCGACCCACTTTTCCTTATCGGAATACCTCCATGGTCCATCGGTCCATGGTAGAGTAAAAAACCTTATTTGTATCGTATCCCTTCCTTATGTATAATTTACCATCAAATATTGCAAATATATATAAGCTTATTTATATGCTTTTTTGAAGAAACAGATTGATTACTGATAAACAATTAGTGTTCTGATTTGAAAATGGTTGACAAAATATAAGCACTTTGTAGCAAAACAGGTATTTATTTAACAATAGATATATGTTTGCAATATATGCAACATGTGGTTTCATACTCACTAACAAGTGTTCCTAGGTGAAGATAAAAACTTCAATTATAAAAGTACACAAAGAACCAAGAAAACAATCAAAACACAGTTTGATTTGTTTCGATTTTTTTTATCTCTTCTGATGGTTTATGATAGTTTTAGGATCGAGTCGCGACACACTTGTAACCCTTCCGCGACCCACCAATTGGGAACCGCTGTCATAGACAGTTGTCTAGACGTAAAAAATTCACATGATCTTTTGGGTCGACGACATACAATAAACACTTTGTATATTTTGATCGGATAGTAAATTTCTGAAATATGATCCCGTTTACAGACACATGTTGAATCCGAAAAGTTAAAATCATGAGTTCACTTATGCCGGAGCAGAACTGGCACAGACCTTTCATTCCTCTCTCCTTAAAACGAGACTGATATGGCGGTGTTTTGTCTATTCTTAGCCGAGTTATGGAAGTTTGAAATTACAGCGACGGGAACTGTTGCTCATTTGCGCGCGATTGCCTCTACCCAGCATCGATTTTAAAGACGTTTTTACGTCAAAAAGTGAGTTAGAGTTATAGCCTAAGGTTTAGGTTTTCCGGGGACTGTGACGGGGCAAAAAAAAAATACATAATTATTATTCTCTGGATGGAGATGCTCATTTAGCATAGTAAGCTTGTTCTAAGGGAAAATGTCACTGAACACGAATCCTGCCTGTCAATGCATTACTTTCTCATCCCTTCAGTAAGTATGTTTTACTTTTCTTAAGTTCGACCTATAGTTTCAGAGTACTAGAATTTTAAGCTGAATTAATGTGGAAGGCATACGACTTCAGACTGAAAAGAAATTAGATACAAGAGCCAAAGAATTAAATTATGGGGCAGTAGGCTACACTGTCTTATAGACCTATGCAATAGTAATTTGCTACATACATTACATTAACGTTGGTTGTGCGTAATCGGTTTATAGACTATAACTTTTAATTATTTTCACGAAGATGTTTTATCTTTTGTTGGCTTTAGAAATGCTAGATTCTTTTAACTAAGTGGGTTTAATAATGTCACCAGATATCAAATTTAACAACGAAATTATACTAATAACTTGTACAAAATTTACTCACAAGCATTTTGTTTGGATTTCAGGTGTCCAGATGTATCTTCGCTGCAGGAGGATTCATGTAACGATGTCCTCTTCATTCATCCAAATTAAACTTTGCATCTGAAAAAAAATACAAGACTTTTTAAAATGTAGGAATGTGTATAGGCTTAGCTAATTGTATAGGACGTTTAGCTAACAATTAATACCATTAGTAACGGTTTTTTGGGAAATATAACAACACGCCTAATACATTATAAACATTATATAGAAATATTATGCAGTTTTTAATTGCGATTTTATCCAGCCAAAGAAATTACTCAAATGACATGAATGAAAATATTTTTAGAATAATGCACACAGATATAAAGCACTTACAGTTAAGAGTTAAAAATGTAATACCATAACTTACTTTGAACAAAAGTATAGTTTCCTTCAAAGAGATAATAAATATAAAACCAAACTTAATATCTAATGCATAATAAAATAGCCTACACATAAAACATTTGATTAACTGTATACATCAAAATAATCTCATTATTTTCAGAAAAAAATATTACAAAATCTACATCAATATAGCTTTATTAAGTGTTCACAATCAATTCAATATAGCCTAGCCCACAATGTGAAAAATCAGCAAAGCGTAATCAACATCGAATAAAAGCACATCGATTTTAGATAATGTATTGTTTTTAAGTAATAGCCAGAAATTATCACGGACTTCTAGAGAGCCGTGGAAATCATGATGACATTCTTCTTATTCATAGACGGCCGTGTCTTATAACCGATAATTATTAGGCCTACTCCTAGCAATTTGTGCTAGCTAAAATTTAGCTTGATTCTTAATGTTGGTATGATTCTTTTTTCTTAATGATTTTCCATTGTGGGATGTAGTGCAGACACAAAACTATAACATGAATGATATTGCATTTTGTTGCCCTGAAGTATTTTATAGGCCATTTTTCTTTACTTCATAATATTCCTTAAAAAATAGGAGTTTTTCATTGCTAAGGTACAATTTTGGGGGCATTTTATAAGGGAAAACAAAGAATTTTGTCATTTGTAACTCCTTTTAACGCATTAATTTAATAATAATTATAAATTTAATTTAAAGAATATTTACAATTGCATGGTTTACTCTTATTGATTTGATCTTGGAATTTTTTGGCAATCGTTCTACACCTCCCTAAATTTTTATTGATAACTGGCATGAGGGTGCGGACAAGAGCACTGATCTGCTTTGGCCTCCTGTAACATCCCATTCTGTATCTGCATTTCAGTTTTTCATAAGATGTGTGTCATTTTAAGGCAATTTTATGGCTATTTTTAATCAATGTTAAGATCATCATGTCATCTTTTTCAGGTCATTTTAAAAATATTGTTAGGTCATTAAAATCCGGGCTCTAGACTACCTAGAACTAAGGATGCTTAGTACCATGTCAAACGAAAAGCAACTGAATTTTCGGGGGTCAATTTCCTTCCTAACAGTTTAGATTTTATGCGAGTTAGAGGGTAGTTTTTGAGTATGTCGATGTATTAATTACTCCTACACGATTACATTTTAATTACGAACATGCTCTTTCTGCACATGTGTATTCTCCAGTAAGCGATTACAGCCTTGTAAAACCAGTTTCCGCTTAGAGATGTTGCTATGTTCATTACCATATGAAAACATTTCGAAACTCCGCCAGCGCGAAAGACAAGAGAATACTTCATGAATAAAAGAATTCTTGTTTTACAATAATTTTTATGTAGTAGCTAATTTAAGAGAAAATAAAGTCATAGACATTTATGATCTTCATTATGAAAACGAAAGCATAGAAATGCATGAATGACATAAGAGACCGAGTAGATGTAATGAATATGTCATGTTGACAGTGTTAAGCTAGAGTTTAAAACTTCATTTTAATATCTCAATTTTTTTAAGATAAGAATTTTTAATTTAATTGATATTTTGAAATTCAAAATTGAAATTTATCTCAGACATGAACCTAATTTTTAAAAATTAACTCAAAGATTTTTATAGTGTTTAAGATATAATTTACCCAGAAAATGAAGAAAAAATGCCCTGGGATTATACAAAATATGTTTTTCTACATATCAAGGCCTATAGAGAAAATCTGATTAAACATGTTATTGCACATTGTAAAGTATATTGCGAAAAAAAATGTCATAGCTATATCTCTATATTTTGTGGGAGAAGATGCATTTTGTATGTGTAAATGCAAATTGAAGCTAAATTTGCATGCACTAGCAGTTGGAAGAGCACTGAGGTTTAAAAATGGTGTCAGCAGCACCTGTTCCACTCATCCAAACGGCATAAAATTTTGCCCAGGTATACTTTATGATACCGGTATGCTTTTTTTTTACACTAAAATCCAAAAATAGCATTTTCTACCAAAATGGCTAAATCAACACATCTGTCATACCTTAATAAAATCTAATGAGAATAGAAATTAGTTCACTACTATTTTTCCGAAGAAATAGCAAAATGAGGGTTTTGTGGGAAGTCATATGGAAATCAGCATGCTTTCTGTTCACTTATCTGCTGTCATATCAAAAATAGCTACGTTTGTTTCAAGTGTCAATTCTGACAGGATAAAATGCTTTATTACATCATATTTTAAGGCTTATCATAGGTTATGCATCCCAGGTGTCAGTCAACAGCACATCGTATGGGACATGACGAGCCTATGTAATAATTTTGTTTTGAAAACAATTTTTCACCATACCTGAAGTGCCAATTAATAACAATCAAAGGAGGAAATAATAAAGTACCGGTAATTAATTTCTTTCAACTAGTGCTGGAAATAATAACATAACTGGTTAGCACTATAGCCAGTTTTCATAGGTAGTTCAGTAGTTTTTACAGATATAGCTGGTTGCTAAGGTAGGACGGTTAAATCTGATAGCACTTCAGGGCTCTGATTCTACTGATTTCAATGATAAATGCAACTCAAATAATAATATTAGTGGTTTATTGCTAGCAAAATAGTATTAGACCTATAGAGAGTAATAAAACAATACTTAAATTCTAGCAACACCCCTGAATGAGAAATTATTGTTTTCAGGGGCGGATTCCTCAATGTAAGTCTTAATGAGACTTGCGAATTACAGTTACTAATAAATTTACCAAGTAATGATGATAGTGGTAATAACATTTGTATTATATATTGTTTGTATTATATATTATTTGTATTACATATTATTTGTATTATATATTATTCAAGTACTTTATGTTTGAATTTCTGTCTTTGTTTTAATGTACGTTTCTTGAATTCAGGTATACCATTTCTTGTTTTTCATATATTTTAATTATTATTATTACCATGGGCGTACGGTGAAATTCTGTTTGGAGGGGGTTGAATATAATGCTGTCTCAGCTCCATGTGCTTGCACACATTGTAACGTAACACACTAACACACTGCCAGAATAAATAAACAGAATAATAATAATAATAATAATAATAATAATAATAATAATAATAATAATAATACTTTTAGTAACTAAACAGTTTTATTGTGGTCAGTAATTTTTTTTATAAAAACTATTTAAGGAGTAGGCCTACTCTAGCTTTTGACTTGACGGAACATTGCCAAACTTACTCACATATTTAGAATGAAATTGGAATCACACAATATGCATAATGTTATACGAATTTAAGTCCTCTGGATTCAGTTCCTACACATTTATTCTCCCCGTAAGCTGCAATTTAGTCTATGATACGATCAAAGGGTTGCTTACACCTTTCACCAGAAGATGCTAAATTTAAAATGGAAAGTAGCTAGGCCTATACCTCTGTTTTCGAGAGTTGAGGCCTGACAGGTTTGCGACCAACCTCGAAATACTGTGGGATATTGCTGATCGTCTGACATGTATATAAGTGGAGTCATTTTCACAAGGACAATTATAAATTAACACATGAAAAACAACTGCAGAATAGCCAGAAATAGAATGACACGTGCATTAATTAATTCAGTCATTAATTATAAATTAACATTTACAAAAGTCATTTTAATATTGCTGTGTTATGTAAGAAAATATACGTAATATTCAAACCATTCGTTTTTTTATTTAATTATTTCGTAACGTTATAAAATCGCAGATATTTCGGGAGGGATTTCAACCCCCTCAACCCTCCCCCACCGTACGCCCATGATTATTACTATTACGTATTTCATGTTTTTGCCCTGGCTGAGTGGTAGAGAAGGTCTTATGGCATTAACTACGCCAGGTTAAATAAATAAATAAACAATAATAATAATAATAATAATAATAATAATAATAATAATAATAATAATAATAATAATAAAGTAACAAAAGTATAAGTAAATTATCAGTATATCAAAAATCTCATTTCGTAGGTTATAATTTAGGCCTACTTCACTCTATAATTAGTAGATATTTAAGGAACCGCAGGATTTCAATTTTGTTCTTCCCACTTTGTATTTTTTTCTGTTCTTTCTTTTTTTTCTAGGTATTCATTTAATAAGTTAGGGTTATATTTTGTTTTATGTAATTGTATTTAATAAGTTATGGTTATATTTTGTTTTATGTAATTGCATTTAATTGTGAATTTTTGTATTAATTTTGTAATATAAATAATTGAACTGAACCCGAACACGACCACTTGCTCATTCGGGTAATATTTTGATGTAGCCTATCTTTGATGATGTAAGTTATGTAAAAAAAATGAAATGAATGAAAAAAGAAACTAAACTCCTTGGCGCTACATCCCTGAAGGTCCTACCATCCGACCTCTGGGTCATCAGATGGCAGGATTGAGGGGCTTATGGTCAGCATGCAGACACCCATGGCCGAAAAAGTTAAACCAATACAGTTTTTTTACAATGTTTCTATATTGTGTTTACTGGTTAATGACAGCAAATAAAGTGTAATGTAACTACAGTCTCTCCATTCTAAGAAAGAAACCTGAAGCAAAGAAATATGTATGTCCTCAACAGAGAATAGTCTAAGTTTTACCCCACACATTTTGCATGCCTATTTTAAAGACTAAATTATTGCAAGTGGATATGATGGCCGTAAACGCTGTGCACATGTTTGTATGTATGTAGACTATGTATGTATGTATGTATTCATTTCATTTCTTGTATTCTTTTGTTTATTATTGTATTTCATGATTACTCCCTGGTTGATTGGTAGAGAAGGTAGGCTATTATGGCCTCAACTCCGCCAGGTTCAATAAATAAATTAAATAAATAAAAATAAGAACTGTAATATTCAATTTGAATTTAATATAGTTACAGTTACAGGAATGATTCTTTCCTGTTATATAACGTAGGACAAAAAAAAACTATGACTGGAGGCGGGAATTGTTAAACTATTGGGTTCGTTTACGCACATTAAATAAGAGTGTTTAGTTTTATAATTATGAGATAAAATGGGAAATTTATTACGTTTTTTGTAAATATAGTTTAATAAAACATTGGTATTTACTGAACGTATCGGCCTACGTGCAGCATTCTCTTCCCAAGTTCGCGGGTAACATTACTTCTGTGGGACAAAATTCCAACACATTAGTGACCGTTAAAGGTCTAAGTAACAGGACGGCATCTCTAAATATTCATAACAAACGAATACTCAATTATCAGAATACCTATAGCCTATCCAGAATTATTTTCCTTTTATTGATACGAATCGCCATTATTCTATAAAAGTTGAATCACTCTAAAACGCCAGCCGTCTGTATCGATTAATTCACATGTACCAAGTGATTAGATAGCCTATAGACCTATCAATTAAACTAAACTAAACTCCGTGGCGCTACATCCCTGAAGGGACAAGGGACAAGGCCTATCAATAGGCAAGGTTAATAGAAAGGAAATCCAACTAATATATAGGCCTAACCTAGGCTCCAGCAATGAGTAAGGTATCAGTGGATAGAATTTTTACCAAAATTTCCAATATTTCCAGCCTAATTCATCATCACTGCGCTGTAGGATTGAGTGAATGAAGGCCTGCTTATTATTATTAGTCACATTTTCCTTTGTCTTTTAATTTCCTATGCCAGGTTTACATCGACGACAGAGACCACTAACTATGTTGCCAGATTTCTTCCCTTTGCTGGGGTTGATTATAAATCTTAATAGGATGGGTGAGTACTTACCGACTGCAGAGAACTGGCTAAAAATCCAGCATTAAAAGAACCTGATCCTAACATCGCGTTTGCTGGAATTAATGCAATTATTTGATAAATTATTGCGGCGTGGCGGGGAAGTACAGGGAAAAAGCACCACAGGTCTATAAAAGACTCCATGTATGTCCCCAACAGAGAATAAGTTTTTCCCCACACAATTTGCATACCTATTTTAAAGACTAAATTATTGCAAGTGGATATGGTGGCCGTAAACGCTGTAACTTAATTGCACATGAAATTCTTTCTAAAAAGCGAAAGTAATTTACTTCAATGTCCTAAGAAAGGTGTAACCTTTCACATTTTGCATCTTAAAATACGCGAATCTTAAAATGGCATAGTCATTTTTTTTGCACTTTCGAAATAAAGATATATGCATATTCTAATAATTCCCTGCATATAAATAAACAGGTTTTCTGTAAGCAGATTCTTCGGATGCTAGTATTATGTATAACATTAATAATACAGGTAAGTTGCATCATCACTGTTTTCACCACAATATTGATCGGAACACGGATTGCTGCCCCCCTATAAAGTCAGAAGGCCCCCTAGACGCTTTTTCGTAGTTGGAAGTTTCAACACTTGTAAACTCAATTAATAAAACTGCGGGCACATAAAATCGCGTGGAGGCTGCAATATCCACTCCAAACAAACCTGCAGGTCGCAGAGCAACAACGGCATATATCACAATATGACACCATGAAACTTGAAGAATCTGGCTTCTTCATGGAACTGTAATATTTTGACTTAATTTACTTCATACAGTCCAAAGAAGCCAAAATATGCAGTCAAAAGCTAATTTATTTTTGTTACCATTTAGCTAGATACGAACAAGCCTATAGTGGGGAATAGGCCTACATGAGCAAATTTAGTAAAACGTACACCTGTGAGAATTAGTGCACCGGTCCAGATATTAAATTATATGAATGAAGCAAAATATAATTTTAAAACCACCTTATACCCTCATTAATTTTGTAAAATGAAACTGAAAGGAGAATAATTTTGTGCTTATCTTTAATTGTGGATGTAATAGTCACCTTAAAAACAAATTTTCATATAATTGTTATACAAAAACAACAATTGTCGGTAAAATATAGAGAATTATTAATTATATTTGTAGAAATTAATTATATGTTTTAAAACTTCTTTTATACAATGAATCGTTAAAAACACAGGTACTCAAAGGTATAAGGTGGTTTTAAAATTAGCCTATATTTTGCTCTATTCTACCCCCATTGCATCAAAATGAAATTCATTAATATGAATAGATATTTGCGATATTCTGGATAAGCTTGGAATTATTCGATTTAAAGATATTAGCCTTTTTTCCACGGTTCAGACAATATTGAATTCACATTTTTATTTGTTACAGCTGTTCTTAAGACCAGGGGAAACCCCTTTTTTTTTATTAATTTCCCCTAATTGGAAGCTCTACAAAGAATGTAAAAAATGTATATGGAATACAATAATGTACACTTTATTGATTATCCGATTGACAGATTTCATCAAATTATGATTTGAGGTATTACGTTTATGAAGTAAATGTAACCCTTATCTTTCCAACATAACGTTAAACAGAGGGCTTCATTTATTTACACCTACTTTTATGATCCTTGCAATTATTAGCCTATGTAACTGTTCAAATTATATACTTCATGTTGTATGCATTTTTGTTATCGTTCTCTTCGTTATTCTAGTAGATGAAAAGTGAAAAGTGTACAACGGTTCGAATATCGTTGGCTTAGAATTTTCAAAGTTCATCTTACTGGCAAAATATCCCATTTTCGAACGGGTGACAGTTATGTTTTACAGAAATAATAGCCAGTATACAGAGGCTTGTGTACATTAAAAAATTTCGTGAAGCAAATCTGAAAGGATATCTTAGATATGTTAGGCTATTAATTCACATTTTGCACATTCTTCTTCTTCTTCTTCTTCTTCTTCTTCTATGGCGTAGTAGTTCGGGATCGAACCATAGCCTCCGGAATCATACACCTCCATCTGGTCCTGCCCTTGAAAATTGATGTCCACCGCCTGGCTTGGAGTAGAGTACTAGCATCTCTTGCCACTGCATCGAACCAGAGGTCCCTGGTCTTCCTATAAGCCTTCTACCTTCGCTTTGGTTAAATAGTATTTTCTTAGGGATTCGGTTATCATCCATCCTCATAAAATTCCCAGTCTTTGAAGTCGTCTTTATATAGGTTGTAGAATTCGTTGTTATTGCGTATTTTCCACACACCATTATCCTGAGTTGGACCATATACTCTTCTAAAAACCCACATTTTGCATATTACTCATGGAATTATTCACGTACTTTCCTTTAAAGGCAACAAATACTTACATTTTACTTAAAATCAGAAATAAAGTAAATGTGATACCAGCTGCTCAACGATAATGTATTTTATAATTCGCCGCCAAGGCCTTTTTGTGCGCTTGCACCATCTTCAGGTCATCTAAATATTTTATTTATAGGATTTTTTTTCTTCAGGGCATCTATATATTTTTTTTAAATATTTTTTTATACAGGGCATCTAAATATTTTATTTATAAAAAATATTTTATAAATAGCCTACAATTTATATAAATATTTTAAAAATATTTTATAAATAGCCTACAATTTATATAAATATTTTATATATAAATACTTTATAAATATTTTTATAAATAAAATATATAGATGCCCTGAATATTATTTTATAAATAAGATATATTTTTATAAATAAAATGTATAGATGCCCTGAAGATGGCACAAGCGCACCGAAAGACCTAGAGGGCGAATTATAAAGTAAATCAGGCTATCGTTGAGCAACTGGTATCACATCTATTTTATTTCATTGATAGAGCTGAACAATATCTAACATGTATTTTAATAACTTTAAAATCCGAAGTCTAGTAATAAACGAATAAAGGAATATACTTAGACCTATGCGATTTTTATAGTTTCTGTCGACTGCCGTTACAAGCTTTTCAAGATTTTGTGCGTATCACTTGGATTAGGGTTAAACGCTTCGCAAGAGAGAACTGAAACAAATATGTTGGTGGTGGTGAAGAACCCTGGGTCTGCAAAGAGCGGAGGAGAACTCACGCTGGGGGAATTCTCGATTTGTTCGGGTTGGAGCCCGGGGAGTGATGGAGTGGCTGCATTCGTAACCTGTCTCATGCTCGGTAACAATAGCAGGCGCGTCACTCTACCTATCAGTTACAAAGAATGTCGAGAAGCATCTCAATTGTGCCAACGCGTTTAATATTTATATTCACTCCAATCCCAAGAGTCCAATCCAATGTCAGTCCCTGTGATGGATGCCTATAGTAACGTTCATGAAAAGGAGCCTGTAATGCTTTCAAAATCAAGACAAACATCAACTTGGTCCTGCGATAAACAATCTTTAAAGGACAATATCAAAATAAGGATGTAACTCCCGCTGCCTATCAGACAACCTGTTCAGTTGTAATGATGTAAGTTATTTTACAATGATCGCATTCAACATACTTTAAGCTTGTGTGGAGATTGATGTTAACCGAGATAGGCTATTTCTAAACTACACTGGAATTTTCTTACTGGTAATGGTCTTCATACGTTTTTTGTGCAATTCTAGAGTGACAGGGGAAAAGCGAATAAGTCAAAATACCAGAGTTTTAGGACGGACAATATTAACAATTTATTTTCACAGCATTGTTACAATATTTAGTTCAGTTCACCAGGTATTTTTACACAGTATCTTATACTATGTAATAATATCTGGGTGGGCTGATCTAAGTAGTGTAACAGTGCTGTGGAAATAAATTCTTTTTTGTCTTTCCTGAAACTTTGGTATTTTGACTTATTCGCTTTTCCCTATCTCTCTAGAATTGGAAATCCCATGATAGAAAGTTATCTATGTACACTAAATGCATTGGATTTGAATAATTTACAGCCAAACATACATAGGCTATAAGTCAATAATGCTGATGACCTGTTTGGAACAGTCAGTAGGCTGTGGTACTGGTTTTTGTTCCCAAATTCCCGTTTCCGATGTATGCGTAAATGCGACGGTCCCATGTCTGTCGATTTCCGTCTTGTAAAAGAATTTGTGATGGATAAAATTCCACAAGCTTCCTAATGCCCTCAGAAAAAAGTTTTTCGGTTGAGTAGCAAGCCACATATGCACCGCTTTTTTCAAGTGGTTGCATATTTTCCCTTGCATATGGCTTGCCACTTCATCGACAGTCAATTTTTCGGTTTGTCTGAATAATCGTACGCACTTGCTCAATGTTGGCGACACTAGTGGATGTGGATGGGCGTCCTGTTCTTTCCTCGTCCTTCGCATTTGTCCGACCATGTTTGAACTTTTCAATCCATTCCTACACTCTTCGCCGTGGTACTTGCCCTCATATTGCGCGGGAAGTCTTCGATGGATTTCGACTCCTGGTACATCTTCAGATGAAAAAATAAAAAATGACCACTGCATGCTGTTCTTCTTTGGTGCAAACGCTGAGTGGTGCACCTACGTTTAGTATGCAACAGCGCAACACACAGTGGAGTCATAATGGCCAAACATTCCACAAGCGGAGATAAATGAACAACATGTGGATATGCGCGAGCTCAAAGCAGTACAGCCAACTTATAAAATATTAAACAAAAAGTGCGGATACTTATTGACTTACCCTCGTATCTCAAATAATGTTTTCCATGTAAATAATTAAACAAATGAATAAATAACTATCAGCCAAAGGCTTATCCGTCCACAAAAACAAAATACCGAAAAAGACTTTCTGCAGAAGCAGAAATGAGACAAACTTTTCATCATAAAGTCAGATATAAAACGAATTTGTAGTCTCAAACACACCCATCCCCCTGAAGAGAATTTATCGAGATACTGACATTGGCTGTCACACGTTTGAGTGAATGTTAAAAACTAATTAAAGTGTGATTAATTTTGTATCGTAAAACAATTACGCCTATTACTTGATTTGTTAAAAGTTCCTATAAAATAGTAATCGTAGCCTACACCTGTATCTTGAACAAAACTGAGGATTGAAAATAATATTTTGACAAATAAGAAACAAAGTTCAATTTGAGGTATATAGGCCTAGACTACCAAAATAAAGGCATAATAATAAATGCATAAAAATAATAAAATCAGGTAAACTGATACAACAATGCCAGAATGCTTTTGTTTAATCAGTGATAATTGCAATTATGATATGCAAAAAGAAGTTATTTTTTTAACAGAACTCCGAGTTAAGCTCCAGTTCGATTCATTAAGAGGGCTTGAGGAAGAACAAAGGTCTAAAGTTTGATACTTAACCTTAATTCATACTCATATACACTGATATAATACATTCTTAAAATATGTGAATATTTCACAAAATGCACTGGCAAAGAATCCCGCTTATTGTATGTAGGGCTAATTTATTTCACAGTAATATACCTTCTATATACAACAGTATTCATGTAGTATTCATTTCAACTTGATCAACGAAATAAACAAACATCTGACTAGTTTGATAAGCATATGTGAAGGAATAATAAGTTGGGTAGTGTTATTGCAACTTCCAAAGCCGTGCATGAACAGTGAATACTGTAAAACAATATTTTGTCATGAGAACTGATTTGAATTTGATAAATTATTTCTAATACATTACCATAAAATAGGCACTAAATTGGGCTTTACTCCGGTAACGGTCAACCGAGTTGATCCAATATCAATAGGATCTTCCCTTGGACATTATAAATGCGTATACCAAGTTTCATGAAAATCTGATGAAGTGTATTTGAGTTATCGCGCGTACAGACACACGGACGGACAGACAGGCAGATATTTTCCCGTCCCCCACACAATCTCATAAAGTACCATTCTGGCACTTAATAAATAAATAAATAAATAAAACATAAGAAATGATTATCTTACATTCATTTAGGCTCAAGGGCTCCGTGCTAGCAAGGAATCCATAGCGAGTCAAATCTGAGAAACACGGCCCTACAGATGAATTGCATCTCAATAGCTATTACAGTTAATTAAAAACAGGTAAAGCGTACGTAGAAAATATAAACAGTTGAGGGCGGCACCTGGTGAGGAGCTGAAGCAGTGACAAGTGAAGATGACGGTTCCATTAGAGAGCACTTAGATGCGCTTTTGTGCGCGGCTAATGCATCTATTGGAGGCTGATGGTATCTGGCAGCGTATAAATATTGTTTCATTAACCCTTAGCTCAGTCTGTAAACTAGCCACAATACCCCTCTTAACAAGAATTCAGCTATCACAACCGCATCATCCTCTAAACTACAACAATGGCACTGACAACATCAGCAGCTAAGAAGAGTGATGGAATTCGTGAAGAACCCTGCTACATAAAACCTGTATCATACAGATTTCACTACTAAATAATTGTGTACAGTAATCTCCATTAAACGACCATCGATGGTACCACAATAACTGGTATTTCAGAGGGGCAGTCTATTAATAGGGGGGATGCATTTTTATGTAGCCTAATTACTAAATTACAGGACTTTAAAATTCTTCCTCTTCTTATTCTTGTTAGGCGTAACTGCCTGTTCTAATGGCGAATCAAGTCATCCTTCCACCTTCTTTTGGGCCTTCCTGGGTTTCTTTTGCCTCTTGGGGTGCAGTCCCTTGCAATTCTTATTAGTCTTTCCTCAGTCATTCTGGACAAATGTTCATTCCATTCCTTTTTCTTCTCTCAACCCATTCAGTTACTGGCTGAATCTTACACATATATCTAACTTCTACGTTTCTTTCTCTATCAGATAGGCCTAATGTCTTTCCACCTATCTTTCTCAGCACTCTCATTTCCGTTGTTTCCATCATTCGTCTCGTTCTTGTGGTCTCTGCTCTTGTTTCTAAGGCGTCTTTAAAATTCAAAGGAATAATAATCAACCCGTTGTTAACTAATATAATTATCGTTCGAGCCTACGCTTATTAGACCTACGTATGACGTAACAACATCATAATGATAGCCTATCTATTCAGAAACAGATTTTCATTATAACACAGGTGTTGTAGGTATCAATTATTTATTATTATCGAACGCGGAACGATCTTGGAACCTTGAGAACTGGAAATCAAATTGCATAATAAATAGCCTGTATTTAAAATAAAATGAATTCTGTTCGTGTTAATTTTAATATCATACTAAATTGAGTTCATTTCATCTTTTAAAAATATCCACTCGTTTCAATAAAACGGTGAAGAAACAAGCTTAGACTTGACCGTACGCTTTCAGCTGTCATCTCTCTGGCCAATGGTCTTATTAAGTTCAGAATGGTACTTTCTGAGGTTGTGTGGTGGATGGGAAAATGTCTGTCCGTCTGTCTATCTGTTGTCTGTCCGTGTGGCTGTGAAAATTCCAGGAAAAGAAAAATTTGGAGCTACCATAAGATGCTGAATTAAAATGTAATTAGAACAAATTAAAAATTGAATCTGATCCGAAATACTCTGATCTTGGAATCTGAAGAATATTAGATACACCTCTTGCTGTGAAAGGCACACGCCCTGAAGAGGCCAGATCAGAGCCACTGAGTGAAGGAAACATAAAGTGATTTATATATGTCTGTCCCTCCTCAGCTAATTCAAACCCAGATTCAATGAAAAAGTGACAAAAATCTAATTATGTAATGCATGTGTACAGCAGTTCTGTAAAAATTGTGAATAAATTAGTATAGTTAGAGGTTTACACATTCTTACATACAACTATTAAATTCATTCTTGACGTAATTTTATAATATCTAAAATTTTAATTAATTATTCTGGTCCATTTAATGTAGTGCATTTAGAGTGTTGAGTAGTTAATTAAACTTTATGTAACTGATGGAAAAACTATTAAACTAAAAAGTATTTACAAATATTACAAATTTTGAATATAAATTGTAATAAAGCTATTTATTTCCGTTCTCCATGTTTTAGGAAGTTGGAATAAATATGTAATGACAACAGAATATTTATAATTTATTAACAATCTTTTCAATCTCAAAAATAATTCTGGGTCCTAGAGACCCACAGGCCACCACTAATGTCACAAGAACTCCAGGTCACGAATGAAGGGTTAATAGATCATGATAATGCGTACGAAGAACTGGGAGATCAGCTAATGGACTTATTTCGGTGACTAACTCCAATTTTTTTAAATGCACAGGTGATACAAAATATCTTGATTTCAACTGAAAACCACATGGTCCCAATGTCCTAATGTTCCTGTTCAACAGATAAGGTGTAAGGGGAATTGTCCATTCTCCATCAAAATGTAACAGGATTTGGAGGGTGGGTGGAGAAAAGAGGGTTAAAGTAGTTATGAACACGGTATTAATGTTATCGGGAGATGAAGATGTGGGAAGGGAGGCTGTATGGATGACGTGCATAAAGATGACGGCGGCATCCTTTGTAAAGGAGAAGAAGGCCCAGGTATGCGACATTGTTGACAGCAAGCCCGTGAGAACGGTGGGCCGGAATCAATTAGGGAAATCATGCGAACCACTGGGCAGCTGAGTTCAAACACAAACATCCACTCCACCATGTATCGGAGTTATTAAGAGATCAGATACACGGCTTCGGCAGCTTCTTAATAAAGCTAATTGATCAATAGAATTGTGTAAAAGATATCCATTAGCTTTTTCCATAACCCTCTTGTAAATATAATACGTCTAACGATGAACTGTGCGAGAGAATTAAAGGTGTAAAGTGGGGATCCATCTTTCTGTTCAATGTTAAGAGTTCAAGAACTCTGGAAATGTATAGATCATAAATGTATTGCATTTATTTGTTTCGGATCATTCCTATTATTACTGTAGTATTACATAGCTTGATCAAGAATTTCTGACGATTTCGATTATAAAGATAAAGCTAATTACCAGATAAATATTTCTATGTAAATACACATGTATTTATGAAACTAACATGAATTTCCCTGCTTCGTGTTTATATATATATATAAACACATATGTAGGCCTATAAGAGCTGGGTCTCTGATATATCTAACAATTATTTTTGACTGGGAGACCGAAGGGAAAAGACCATTTGACAGGACAATATTAGAACAAATTTAAGGGAAGCAGGATTTGCGAGGGATAGAATAGGGTTGAATGGCGGGCTCGTGTAAGCGTGGCAATGAACCTCCGGGTTCCATAAAATAGATTATTCCTTTAACTTGCTTAGGAATGTCTATTGCCTTTGAGTAAGTAACTAATATGAATTCTATTATCTTTGAATTTCAGGATGTTTGGAGTTGAAAAATGTTAAATATTTTCCATGACGAGGAGATGATCCGTGATTTGGTGGTGGCATGCAGGGGGAAGACGGTGTTGTGCTATAACTGCACGTGTAGGGGAGCGCTGCTATTGGCTGCAGATAAGAGCTCCTCAGTCTGGCCAGGGATCATCTCGTCAGCTCCCAACAATAGGTAACGTGTTTTAGTGTTTAGTACGCAATTATTGTGATAATTTTCCATATAATTTTCCGTGTTTAGAAACATTCAAATAAAAGTAGGTCTTATCCAGGTTAATGAAATTACAAATTATGAAAAACCATTGAATTTTTTACATGTAACATTTACAAATAAATCTAAAGCAAAACGTGTTGAACTCTGACTGCAATTCCTACTGGTGTCTACAGTTATTTTAAAATCTACAGTTCTCTCAATAATGAGAATCTAAATTAAATTTACACTGAGTATAACTCAAAACTGTGCCGGAGTAGGACGAACCCCCCCCTGAAGATGCCGGACGCAGTTTTCGGCGAAACGTCGGGTAGACATAACCCCACTGGACCACGGCCTACTAGCCCGGAAAAACAGAGTATGACTAAATTTACACTTTTAGATTTTCGATTTGCCGTACATTTCAACAATTACAATGTCCCGTTTGCAGAATCAGTCATTTCACAACTTTTTCACAATGCTCACACCAGAATCCCTGTGCGACCACAAAATCCACTGTTGGAATTGTTGGCTGTCAATTTTAGATCAAATTAAATTCAGTTAAAAATAAACATAGTTACATAGTTTAAACATTTTACTATACACAAATCCTTGCTAATTATTGTTATCTCTTAAATTATTGTTAATAATATTAGTTGCATCTTACATTTTTACTTAACAAGGCTATGATTTGCCCAAACTCTTTGGTTTATTAGTGTTCAATAATATCAAGAACGCAACATTTATTTTAAGAATCTTATTTGTCCATATACAGTATTTTACTTTTATGTCACATGTGTCTTAGAGATCCGGGTATGGTCCCATCTGTTTCCTCAGAATGTTCTGCGATAGGAAAGTCCTTGAATAGCGTACAATCAACCTCATGAGGACAAAACAATCGGATAAAGAACAAGCTGTTTCGGTCAAGAAAAACATAAATGAGGGCTGTTGGTGTTATCCTTAAGAAATGTAAAGTTAAGGTAGATGGCGTAGCGGGCAGTGGGACATAGCAACATGGAATTTAATTTTGTTTAAATTCTTTCCAAATGGGCATTATGATACCTTAGATTACAGAACTAATATAAAAACTTAACTTAGGGACGTTTATGCACCCCACGCCACCCAGGCCTTACAGGACGGCGGCCTGTCGGGAAAGAGATTATCTTTGAATCACATACATGTATTTTTATCAGACACGGACATGGAAGGCATTTCCGGATGAGTGGTCAGCCCAATGCTAGGGCCACCTCCGAGACAACACGAACAGATAGGACGAGACACACTCACTCGCTCTGAAGAAGGTGAGGATGGGATGATGATTATGACAATGACGGGCAGATTATATCCGGGGACCACTAGGGCCTAAAGTAACCCGACATTCGTTTTACAGGTGAGGAAAAACCCCGCAAAAACTCGTGACCTGAATATCACCGACAAAGACATTGTGGCATAGAAAATGTTCTGGATATCAGTGACGAAAATACTGCGATGAAGATAATGATGTGGATATGAATAAAAACTATGATACTGACAAGGATTTGGATTTCGACACCTTGATCTATTTCGTACAGCTGACAATAATATTATTGTGGTCTGCATTTATGCTTTGAAAAGAATGAATGAAACTATACAATTAATGGAAACGTAAAATGAGTGACACTTGACGCGGAACTGGCTACATGTGAGTGTTGTTATCACAGTGTTGTCATTCTCGTGACTCACAACCTCAGACATGTATTTAACTTCATGGTCATGGCACTGCTGCAATCAGTCACACCTACAATAGACCTGGTGAGTACATGTGTAATCGACACTAGTCTTTGTCTTTTAGTGTAGAAAATACTGTGAAATTGTGGATTTGTACAGGAAGGTAGTATTTGAAAAAGTATACAATTTTGTATTCGTGTACCAGGATTTCTGTGTGAAAAAATATACATTTATAGAGCAACTGTAAGACTAAGGTGAAAACCAATTAATCTCAATTTAATGTCTCATAATTATTATTTAAATAATTCAATATACATATATCTTCAAAATTTAAGTTAGCAATAAACAACTGACAAACAAAATAATAACTTGTGTCTTTTTGTTTGAAGTTATGATTCCTATCTGCTATGAATATGTGAAACAATTGAGAAATATTTGGGTTTTTTGTAATGACAAACTTTCAGTGTGTCTCACTGAAGAAATTAGCCTATATTAGATTTCAGATTTTGCCCATAGGGCATATATCTTAGAATTTCATAGGCCTATAACTTATATAATGAAGATTTAAACCCCATTTTCTGTGTTAGGCCTACTTTTAATTAGCATTCGATACTTCAAGGTAAGCTTATCATGATATTTTGAATTCCAGGGTGCTATAATCATTGTGTCCACATTTATTTTTGTATTAAGGTAAACAGCACAAACACGAATGATAATAAAACAAGACACTACAGCTTTAAACACTGGAACAATTTCGTTGATTTTCCCATGATTTTTCCCTAAGAAATATATTTCAACATCTTTACATTTTATAAACTATTGAAGAGCAATTAAAACGTCTATAATTTCGGACGTACACAAGACGAATTAGCTAATGTTAACAAACACTACTGTAACTTGTATGACATTCATGGTATCATTATATATAAAATAAATATATAGATATGTGTATAGATTATAAAGGCCTATAGCCTATCAATTAGTTAATCAGAATCAAAATTAGAGTAAATGACCACGAAACCAGAGTAATCATGACCATTCTCCAGGTACAAATTTAATTAAAATGTCTGTTATCAGACTGACAAAAGCTTAAAACTAAGCGTCAATTTCACTCAGCGATACAAATTTTTAAAATGTTACTGTGAGGCTATCACAGGCGAACTTTGGTAAGTTCCAAATGTCAAAGTATCCCTGAATTCTTAGTCCTTTAATTTTGCGGTGTCTATAATGTGTTTACATGTCCATAGCATTTAAAAATTATTTTTCATTTATAAATTTAATTTTGCATTCGTATGGGGGTGTTAGAGTAGGCCTATATCTGTAGCCGTTCCAACGATTCCTTCGTATTTGTATTGTAGGCCTATGTATTTTGGCATTCACATTCTCATTATTAAAAATAAATTATTTAAATAAACTAGCACAATTACACTCATTAAAACAAAGTATATCGTGCTATGAATAATTTTAACACTACACAGAAAATATCGTTTTGCTGGACGATGCATTTCGGCCTAACACTTGAATCTTCAGGTCCTTATTATAGCACTGTAAGCCTATATTATATTATAATATTTATATGAAGCCGAATCATGGGAAAATCAACGAAATTGTTTCAGTGTTTAAAGCTATAGTGCCTTGTTTTATTATTATTCGTGTTTTGTGCTGTTTAGCTTAATACAAAAATAAATGTGGACACAATGATTATAGAAGCCTGGAATTCAAAATATCATGACAGCTTACCTTGAAGTATCGAATGCAAATTAAAAGTAGGCCTAACACAGAAACTGGGGGTTAAATATGCATGATATAAGTTATAGGCCTATGAAATTCTGTATCTGGAAACCTGTCGAAGTGCAGGCCCTTAGGTTTTACCAGTAATCTTCAACTACGGGAAGAGTTAGCTAGTTTATTGATATTTTGAACAATTTTATCAAATACAATTCTGGAATTTACTAAAAAAAATCGAGCTTGTTTAATGAACATTAATTTCAAATAGCCTTTAAGTTACATGTACTTTTCCCAAGCATTTGATAATGCAGGTTACATGATTCTGAAATAAGTAATTAGGCTATTTAATTGCATTTTGTAATTTCGTTTATGACGAAAACATTCAGTAGTCACACAATGCGGAAACCCCACTCCACAAAAATGAAAATATGATCAACTGTAGTACGGTATAATAGGCCTACAAGTGATATTAAGATTCTGTTGATCTGTTATTACCTTTTAATTTTGTTTGGATCCCCAAGTAGACAACTAGTTACATAATTTTCTAGATATTCCGGAGGACAAGCTTAATCTAGCTGAATGAATGGAGGAACTCTGCCTTGCTAGGTCCATCATGGTTTGCATTCCACGTTAAACTATAGGATAATAAATTTTATAAATTCTATTTACTACAATTAATTAATACAAAAGTTGTACACTGTAGTGCTATCTTCCTTCTAGGAAACAAGCTAAGCACATTTTCCGACATACATGAAAAGGTCATAGTAGGCCTACTCCACGATTTTTGAGCCCACAGTAGCCTATAATAAAATATGTTTCAATCTTCTCACTGCTACCACAGCAGGTATAAGTACTACTGTGCATACTGACTTGTATTGCATAGGCCTATACAACACCACAATAAATTGCACAAAAGCATAGATGTAGAATTAATAGAGTTAAGCTTTATGTTAAAATGTGAGGAATTTTATCTACTTATTATAATTGTGATTCATGAAAACCAGCTATTCCATTAAAAATTTCTTAATTAATTTGAAACTTATAAATCCACTCTCACTTGATGAATGCTCATATTAATAGAGTTAAAATAAGAAATCTGCTTTCTCCTCGTGCCGAGAGGACGGTGCTACAGCTTTCCTATGGTTTATAAAATCTATAGTCATCTAAAAATGGCCACTAGACCTTTCAAAATAGCGGGTGTAGCTAAATGTAAATCACAATAGTAAACAAAAGTGTAAAGTAAACAGACATAAAATCATTATCTTTGCCACTTGAACCAAAAACTCAGCCCTAGTGTTCTTTAAAAAGGGCTGCCTCCACTCGCTCAAGATCTTTTTTAACATTCCAAGCGCCACATGTGGAAACATGCCTTAATATTGTCTCATTCACAAGCCGAGCACGGTGTACAGAAATTGAAGGTTGAGGTACCATAATAAGTACCAATAATGGGTTACTATTGATGTAAATATTTTGACAGCTGCCTATGTCAAGGTGTAGATCACCATTCTTCTGCGTAAAGCATTAAATTTTAAGGAATGACATGGGAATAAAGGCATTAGCAATAAATCTACACCTGAAGAGACAGATTAATCTATTAGCAGTGTATAACATGAGTTATTAATCGTGTGTTTATCAAGGTGTTATCTTTACGAAGCAGGAAAAGTTCGTTAACATGGGTATACAAGGACATATGCTCCATTATTGTAAATGATAGGCATTTAGTTACCTGTCGAAATACGTTGGCTAATTCCTATCTCCTTACAGCTGTGCCAAAATGTAATTACGTCATTTCCATTAAATATAATAATAATAATAATAATAATAAAGCCACAATTTAAGGATACTTAAAGGGAAAGGACATTTGGCTAAAAAGCCACATGTTTATATAGTATACTCTTTGCATATTGCGCTGCGCTACAAACCGGAAGGTAGCGGGTTCGATTCCCGATGAGGTCGTTGGAGTTTTTCAATTGGCCAAATCCTTCTGGTGGCACTATGGCCCTGGGGTCGACTCAGCCTCTAACAGGAATGAGTACCAGGAGCAATCCTGGGGGTAAAGCCGGCCGGTGCGTAAGGCTGACAACCTTACCACCTTCAAGTGCCGAATGTCTAAAATCTGGGAGCCTCAACCTCCTGGAACCCTCTGGGCCTCCATGGCCTGTATAGCGATCACTTTACTTTACTTTGCATATTAGCTCCCTCTATAAAACTATTTTTAACGTTTATGTTACAAGTCTCTTTTTATTAAATATATTGTTCAATATCCCATTTTTAAGGCACCATCCTTCCAATCCCAGCTACCCTAATGCCTGCGGTAGAAGGTTAACAAGCAATATAGTCGCATGTAAGGACATCTTGTTAGCCTAATAATAAAAAATAAAAATACATTTTTTTTCCCTTCTTCTAAGTTACTTAAGCTAAAAATTGCCAGATTGAAACATAATATTAGGCCTATGTCTGATGACTTTCTCCAGATCAAAGTTCGCTACCTCCGCTGGATTATAATAATAATAATAATAATAATAATAATAATTTTATAATTATCATTATCATCATAATATCCCTGCGACCAGAACAAAAGGAATAAACATTTTTAACAAAGTAAATTAGTTTAATGCAACACTTAATTTTATGAAGTATTTATGTAGACCTATTACATAGATAACATTTTATTCACTCGCTAAGTTATTCAGACTGGTATTTCTGAAAGTTCGTGGTCCCTCATTTTTAGTAGTGGCACAGGAAAGCAATAACAATACTCCTAGGAATGCTACTTGCAGGATCCAGATAATTTCAGAAAAAAGGCGAACCAGTAGCCAATAGCACAATACGTTCAACCAATTGCTCCAAAGCCTGCGTCATGCTCCCGTGACCAGAGTGAAATACTAATAGGCCTATTGACGTTGAAGATTTTTAAGTAATTAATTAAAATCCTGTTTTAGACAGTTGAAGGTAAAAGAAGCAGTTTTAACTATAGATGAAAATATTAATTAATAAAAGGAGAAAATTAAGCCACTGAGTTGTACAAAATTACAACATCCAGGGTTACCAACTATGGTTTCAGTAACATAGAAAATACTTTAAAATAATATGTGCATATGACTATTAAATAGTCTCAATTTAATAAAAAATTATAATGTTAAAATTCATTACGTCTTTTTAAATGTTAAATTTCTTGCGGTCCCAAAAAATAGTCACTTGATGGCTGAAAAGTGTTGCCCACACCATCCCATATGTTGGCAGCCATGCACCAGAAAAATAACAGCCTCTGTCTGCACAAGTGCATACCAGGTGGCAGCACAGTTGGAAGTCTCCCAGAAAGGCTGCATGGTACGCAATAAAAGGATTTCACAAATAGGCTATAGTATGGGGTCGTTTCGCAAATATAGGCTACCTACTCGCAAAATGAAATACAATTTTTACCACATGTTTCTTAAATAACTATTGTGTAGCAGGTTTAGTAATAAAAGGCAGTACATAATAATTTTTCAGTGGAAAAGTCAGTAAGTTATTCTTTTAATCTGCCTATTCTTTTAACTCTATGAATAGAGTTATACCTAATACTATGAAATAAATTATCATAACTGTTTCCGTATGTACAAGGAGGCAATAACCACACTCTTAATGATGCTTGTTGATTTTTCTGTGTAATCAGCTGTTGACCAGTTCATTGACAGAGCGAATACGCCACAGATATTTAAGTATTCCATCACTCCCAAACGTAACCTTTCACTCGTCTTCCTCTTTCGTTCATTGTCTTAATTTTGGTTTGTTACTAACATTAGCTGAGTATAAAATAATAAATGCCTTATGAAATCGAAATGTGAGCATGGTCGAATCAGTCATTGGAATTTTCACCTTGATTTCTAGTTGTGAACTTACGTTTCACGGCGAATAATGTTTAACTATGACAGAACAAAAAAAGGGGGGGTAAGAGCAGATAACAATATTATCAAGTTACTTAAAAGCATAGGTCAAGTTTAACGCAAAAAATCTACAAGGAAAGGACACAAATAAAGGGCTTCAGTACTTTTATAATGTACGCGGTATTTTGTTTAATTTCGTTTGTTTAGCGGGAAAAGTTACGCATGCAAATACACTAGGCATAGCCTAACAATTCCTTACGATCTTAGATTTTATTTAATTACTTATTTATTTATTTATTTATTTATTTCTATCCCTCTTTACAATGCCCAAAGTCAAATCCATGTAGACCAAAATATAAATACCTTCTAAGTGATTCGCTTAACTCTTTCACTTCCAGTAATACTGTTTTAAAGGATGAATATATTCCAGCAAGTATTAACAATAATACTTAATTCTTGGGCTTGCACCCGGACAAAGGAATATACAATCAAGTCATTTGGAATTCTTTCCGTTGCCATCATTAGAAGTCGAAATACATTTAGTCAAGAATGACAAGGGAATGAGCTGCAATAGCTTGGATGAATTTCCTTTAAGTTAACTGCATGCTCACGGTGCTAGCTTATACGAAATTGAAAATATTAAGTTATTGGAAATATATCAGTGAGATCAAGGGCATAATGCAGATTTTTAAAAATCAAGTAATTTTCAAGATCGGAGTACTTTGTATTTCAAAAGAGCCAGAGTGTCTACACACCGTAGTAATCTGTCTTTATACGAGCGACAGATAACATGACTAAAGCCCAGATTTTTAGTTTTTTTTATATACCCTGTATTAGTTTTTTTAACACATTAAAGTAGTTTTATTTTATTTATTTATTAATTTTTTTACCATTTAAGACAAGTTTTTTGTAAGTTTCACTTTAATCAATGCGGCCCGAGCTTAAGGAGGCCCCTTCGTCACCTATTCCAACGGAAAAACTGGTAAAAAGCAACTTAAAATGGCTGAACTTCTTGTTAAATCTATTATCCTTTGAATTCACCGGTTCAGTTGTAGCCTTGTTGGTGGTTGTTATTGGTTACGCTTCAAACCTGGAAACAGTCACTTACCATATCTATCGATGTCGATTTTTATCGGTGTAGCAGCGGTGACAATATAGCAGCTATTCCTCTGCATCTAACATTAAAATTTAATTTAATCTAAATGAGGTTATACTTAGTATTTTAGAACTAACAACACAATATTACGATAGAACAGGATACATTAAAATTAATAGGCCTATGCTAAATGGGACTAGACGCTTTCTTATTCAGTCTTCAAATTCTGCATGCTGAAATTGTTTTGTAACTTTTAGTGACAATAGGCTAGACTTTTGGGGTTTGCTTTGTAAAAATTATCCCCTATAAGAAAATTAAGACAATTTTAATAGACGGCAATCCTAACAGGTGGATGAAATTGCTCATATTTTAACATAAAACATAACTCTATTAATTCCATATCTCTGTGTTTATGTAATTTTTTTGTGGTGACGCATAAATGTACACCAGTATCAATGAAAAGATTATTTACATATTATTATTTTGTTATGTATTTTATCCTATTTTTACTTAATTATAAAAAGGATTTAGCATTTTTAGTTTTTGACGTCTTATTTAGCGATTTTTAGGTTTTATCAAATTGGACTGTGTAACTGCCATGACAATGTAGCGCATAATTATGTTAAAATTTCAAGGGTAGCAGCTAACAATGAGGAAAATAGTTTAAAACCCACACGTGATGGTAATATATTTTCAGAGTTTTAAAATAATAACGTTGGTTTTTACTGCAGTGTTTTGGTGTTGTGGTCACGTTTTCAATTTATTGTTGCAGTTGGCGTGCAGTGTCAGTATCTGGAGTGTTATCAGGTGACGTCACAATAAACACAACTCAATCATGAGGAAGCTCGCGTGTTTGGCGCTCCTGCTGGTGCTGCTCCTGGTGGTGAAAGAGATTCATGCCCTGGGTTACTGTAGTATATGCAAAGATCACACCATGTGCACACAATGGGTAAGTTCCATGACCTCTTTGTCACTGATTACATGAATCCTAAAACTGTATACAGGGTGTTAATGAATAACACCGAAATATTTTACCTGCATATAAAG
Source organism: Ectobius pallidus (assembly GCA_964059195.1). Taxonomy (NCBI): domain Eukaryota; kingdom Metazoa; phylum Arthropoda; class Insecta; order Blattodea; family Ectobiidae; genus Ectobius; species Ectobius pallidus. Next base: position 83,358,726 of record CAXKWD010000003.1, read on the forward strand.
GGGACACAGACAAGCAACTTTAATTAAGAGGTTTTTTTTATTTATGGATTTAATTTTTCCTGTTGCAGCATAAAATCTCCCTGGGCATGGCCGCCACTGACTTCTAACATTTGAAAAAATGCAAAACAAAGGAACTTCGTTGTTAACACTGGAGTTATAAATAAAATAACTAATGCATTGGCGGCCATTCTTGAGATTAGTCTGAAAATGTTGCAGATTTTGGAGACACTAAGTTATAATAAGTTATAGCTGTTGATGAATCAGGTTTTTATCTATCACTAAGAAGGCATGAAAATTTAACCTTATTTCGCTTCATTATTGAGTTATGAGCACCAAATTGTAATGAATTTAATGCCCTATAGCATAGGCATTTTACGTCATAGAGGAAAAATCTTCTAATAAAAGTTACTTGTCTATGTCCCCTCTATACTCAGGTAAAATATTTCGGTGTTATTCATTAACACTCTGTATAAGCGAAGGCCGGGAAATCTGAACCTCACATTAAAAGTTAACCGTAAACGTATAGTCCAATCAAATTGTCAATAATGGATACAACATTTAGGGTAGAGATAATTTTTTTATATGATGTCTGGGATGGTTATGAGAGTAATTTATGACATTTTGCCAACAAAATTTTTTCCCGCCGGAGCCGCCATCTTGAAAAAACTTCAGAATTTTCTATTTTATTTCTGTTCTTTCCCATTATCTGCCAAAATACGCACCTGACAAATATGTTTTAATATCCATCTTAAAAGTAGACTAAATTTTCTACAGTTTGAGATCAAATTGAGTTTTCTACCATTAATAGGTTCGGAAATACAGCTCTCCGAATTTCAGCAACATTTTGCAAAAAATAAAAAAATCTGAACTTTCAACTAGTTTTTGCTCGCTATCTTCTCAATGACCAAACCTATAGTAAAACTCCATATGGAAACTTAAACTAGAGGTAATTTTCAACCTGTCGAGTACTTTAAACTTGTACTACCTCTTACAGGTCACAAGATATAGGGGTTTAAAAATATATGTACAGCAACGATTGAATTACATGTGCATACAAGTTAGGAGCAATAACAGCACAGAACATTCGTTTATATACAAAACGATTTATTTAGCTGGAGTTCTGGTGACACATTGCTTTGAATGACTTGTTTGTTCATAGTCTTCGGCACTTAGAGGGACCTGGGCAGTTGACGTCTGCTATTTCGTCCCGTGATGTTCACAGTCTGGCCAGTGTTGATCAAGTTCTCTTCAGCGTATTCATCCAAAAACAAATTAAGTGGCTCATCAGGAGTGTCATCATTCTCATTGTCGGAGGACAGGACTGTTAGTATGTTTTCACACGACTGCCCACTGGAATGTTTGCATATGGTCGTGCACTTTAATCCAGCTTTACGACACCCACAAGCGTTTAAACACCCCTTCTTACAGGTACAGGAAATACTTTCCAGAATTGATTCTGGAGCTGGCTCCTTCTTGGCTTTAAGGGGAAAGAGGCCCCTTGGTGTGTTCCCCCAGCCCCACTTTAAAGGGTCTTTGTATTCACCGAGTCATGCCTGAACTTGGTGGTATGTTCGCATGGCATGAAGTTGAGTCGGATCACTGGTTGGGGGCAACCTCGCTAAGTTAAATTTCATTCTTCATGCAGCTTTTACAAATATTCTGTGCCAAAGTTCGTCAAGTGTTGATGTAGCAGGGTCTCCTCCATATAAGTGAACAAAAAAATGTTAGCCCACTTCAGCCACTTCTCCTGATGTAGCTTGAGGGTTCAGAAATACATTAGCCTCCTCTTCTAGTTCAGGATGCTTCAAAATCAGCGAATAGAAGTGGTTTTTTCCCGTAGCCAAAAACTGCAGATGTGTCACAACCACTGAAAACATGAATGAACAGCAGCATGTTGCAGAAGCTGTGGCGAAATGACTGGCTTCAATAGAAGATGTCTGCAGCTTTGCATCTTCCGCACTTTCGTATTCTTTATATGAGAGGATGGTAATGCAGTGAGGAGAATAAGGAGGTCTGTGTCCTCCCCAACTAGAAAGACAGCGTCGTATTGAGATGCCACTGAGAAGGCAGTGCTAACAATCAAGACAACTGCATCTTCAACAGCCCGTTTCAATTGTATTCCAGCTTTTGCCACTTCATTTTTTAGAAATTCTACGAAGTGTCTCTTGTTGTTTTCACTGTCGAGAACATTTTCTTGCGAACTTTTGAAAACAGTAGTTCTATCGAAGACGACATCAGGAGATGAACGCGTAGCCCGTCGGAGTCTTTCACAATTCTTAGTGCACGTTTGATTAGCGTCTGAAGGATAAACATCGAAGGTAACTGAAATCTTTGAGCCATAATGTGTCTGCAAATGTTTCAAGAAGGTGTCTGCAATGGCTGCAAAAGAATTTTGTCGATGCCACACTTCTTTATGCAGTGAGTGACTACCACCAATCACAAAATATTTGCTTCCATCAGGAATGTCTTCTTTGGTGAGTGGTTTGAATGCTTCATAAAATGATATGATCCCCTTGCGAATACCCTCTTCTGAAAATACAGACATAGGATATGGAGATAACTCAAACTTTAAAAATTCCTTCAAATCGTCATCAGATTGTTTGGCGATGCACAATTTTAAAAATGCAAAAACGAAATGCCTAAGGTTGCCTGGTACAAACACATTAAAACAGATGTATCCGGAGAGAACGGTGTGCGGAGGAATGACAAAGAGCCTCTTAGCGCCACTCCTCCGATAACACGTTTCCATTTTCGGAGAACTGTATTATATCTGCTATAGGAAATAACTTTTTTCAGAGGACACTGCAAAATGTTATAAAATAAACCCCGTTCTTTCCAAATTAAAATGCTGTACCTATACCAACTTTTCATATTATTTTCTTTTTACATTGGTTTTTTTTAGTCTTTTATCATTATAAGTTCTTGGAAATATTGTTTTGGTTGTTAATTACAATGTAAAACTTAACTATAGGACAACACAGGTTTTACTGTGAGAAACGCCATTTAGAATATCCTAGGCAAAACTAGACTTTTCGTACCTTCGATAAGTTTTCTGAAATGTGGGGAGTTCTGGACCCCTCTGTATCTGGTGACCTATAATAGGAATCAAAACGTTAAATACTCAACTTGTTGCAAATTTACTCTAGTTTAAAAGTTATCCTTTGAAATTTTACTGAAGATTTGGTCATTTAGAAGATAGCGAGCAAAAACTAGTTGAAAGTTCAGATTTTTTATTTTTTGCAAAATGTTGCTGAAATTCGGAGAGCTGTATTTCCGAAACTATTAATAGTAAAAAACTCAATTTGATCTCAAACTGTAGCAAATTTAGTCTATTTTTAGGATGGGTAATAAAACATTTTTATCAGGTGCGAATTTTGGCAGATAATGGGCAAAAACAGAAATAAAATATAAAATTTTGCAAGTTTTTCCAAGATGGCGGCTCCGGCGGAAAAAAATTTTGTTGGCAAAATGTCAGTAATTACTCAGAATACCATCCCAGACATCATATAAAAAAATAGCTCTACCCTAAATTTTGCATCCATGTGGCTTTTTTTGTGACAATTTGACTGGACTAGTAATGTAAACTTAAAAGTTTGGGGCCATGTCTTTCAATAGGACTATTCACAATGAATCACGTAAAATTTAACCATAACGTAAAATTTAACGTTAACTTAGAACCTTGCAAACTCCAAGTCTTTACGTCAAGTTTATGCGAAACGTAACGAAACAACCAATCAGAACTCTTTGCTCAATTGTTGAATACATGGCAGGAGAAGGAAGTGGAAGTAGAAGTAATTAAGAGATGGAGTCTGTGGATGAGAAACTCGTAACGCTACATCCCGTAGTATGATAAAAACAACCCATTGTACAAAGATGGAAGAAAATATATTGGCAATAATTTCCCGAGAAATGATTCATTTTGTGTTTATAATGTATATTATAGCCGTAACCTATTTGTACAAACATTCTTACAATTTCAATTTCCTATACACGTGTTAAGGGAGAAGGTAAAAAATTATTTTTTCATTTTTTTCCCTCTGTAGCACGCATTTTTCTCTTCAATTTGATGAAAGAATTTTTGATATAGGTATAACTTAAAACTTCCGATGTTATGACCGTAAATGACAACTGCTTTGCCACTTTAAATTCACTATTTTCGGTAAGTTTTCCGCAATGTTCAATTTTATACACCGTTTGCATCATAACTTGAAACCGAAGATATTTAGCGTAAGTGATTTTTATGCTGGTGTAGTTTAACTAATGTGAGCAACACGAAGCAGGATTTTTCTTTGAGACTTGTAGATTATTTAAAAAAAAGTCCCATAAAAACTTCGAATTTTCATTACGCCTATATTGTTTAGAAATTAAGAAAAAAGTACATTTTGAAGAGATGTGGTAAAGAACCTGCTTTATGTTATAGGTGTGGGTCTTAATAAAAATTTGTAATAAGATTCATAAGAAAAATCTGGTAATTAAGAATTTTAGCATGCAAACGCTGACGGACTGCAAATCATTAATACAATATTATTATTGAACGGGGATTCGTGCATGTTTCTTTCTTCAGTAGTCTATATTAATTATTAATATTCTTCAGAGTATTCTATTACTGTAGTTGTTGGGATATAAACATTTAAATAATTATATAAAGCAAAACGCATAAGAGAATACTCTTAGTTCATGCTGAAACGTAGAGTTAGGTTAGACCTAGGCTTCTATTGGCATTCTTACAACGTAAAAGCAGAAATATTTTGTTAAGCAACCATACGACACAATATGGGAGCACGAATACTTTGTTCAAGATAAAAAAAAGTCTCATCAATAAACAATTTTACTAAAAGAAACCCTACTGTGACACCACTAAACAATAAATTGTTTAAAAACAAGTACTCGAATTGATTAAAACTAACTTGTAATGGTACTTTTACTCACTTTGTTTTCCATTATTCATTCTCAACTGTAAATGTTTAATTTTTTACATGAGGTATTTTGTTTGTATCTCTGTTGTGATATTGTAATTTATTTTTTCGTATTTTTATTAATGTATTTATTTTGTTTGTAACTCTGTTATGTTACTGTAATTTATTTTTTCGTATCTTTGTTCATGCATTTATTTCATATAAGCAATCTTATTTATTTTTATTCTTATTTTTTACCTAAAACTATAATATGTATGTTTTTTTTATATAATTTTCAAAATATAATTTTAGTATGACTGAACTGACCCCGAACACGAGCTATGCTCATGCGGGGCAAATAATACTCTTTTCAAATTGTACAAATTGTGTGTATATTATTTGTATTTGTAATAATTTTGTATCAATTTGTATTTTTTAATTTGTAATAAACTTAATTTGTGATTTGAAAAAAAAAACATATGAGCAATCTTATTTTTTTTTTGCCTAAAACTATAAATATTTGTTTTTTTATATAATATTCATAATATAATTTTAGTATGACTGAACTGACCCCGAACACGAGCTATGCTCATGGGGGGCAACTTATACTCTTTTGTAATTGTAATAATTGTATTTATATTATTTATATTTGTACTTGTAATAATGTTGTAATAATTTGTATTTTTGTAATTTGTAATAATTAGAACACTTTGTAATAATAATAAAAAATAAAAAATAAATTTAATTACCATTTTATTTAGCTGGTAGGAGCAAAGTGCCTGGGACACAGGAAATTCTGGGGTGTGAACAGGTGGCTAGAGAAACAGCAGATTCTGGAGATTCACAACAGATATAGGAGACGAGTAGCTGCGGGTCTGGAGCTCAGAGGAGATCCTGGACCACAGCCTCCTGCATCCAATATGAATGCTCTGGTAGGTGCCCGAAAAACTATTGACATTTACTAGCCTTGAATATCTTTTAATCGTCCAGGGTGAAATAATTTAGCAAGTTGTTTTGAATATTATATTTTGTAGAGAAAAATTTAATGCAATTTTTTTTTGCGACGTAAGACTGAAAAGTTATTAATAATGTTTAAAATAAGTAGGCCTACACCTCTATCACTGGTCTTTAGTGTGAGAACGTTCGAGGACTAGTGACGTATCCCGTTAAATCCCAAGTTTCAATTAACCATGTAATTACTAATAAATTAATACGAGAAACTGGATATTTAAAAAAGAATGTAACAGTAGAAAAAAACAAATAATTTTCTATTTCCTAATGCATTGTAGTTTAATGCTGCTGCCTCTTTAAGCAATTTATTAGCAAAGTGGAGACTCCACAGTAGTGTTCTTCAACATCCATGTAGTAACCGGAATAAGAAACCTGATATCTAAATGAAAAAAAAATATCGACCAGTGTAGGCCTATCTACGTACAGTAGGCCTATAGGTTTTATCATGATTTAATTATATATATCTGACTACAGCTGTAGGCCTACATATATATTTTATTCCTATTGAAATGTTATAGATAATATAATCTAAACACTTCAGTACGAGCATAGACTACATAGATTACTATTGGAATATTTAATGACCAAATAAGATTATAATGTTATATGGGAACGATACTTTTCTGACTGATTTTAACCAAATGAAATACAAAAGAACTCATCCACAAGTGATAACTAACCAAGATTTTAGATTTTATATTTTAATTATTTTTCTATGTATATATCTGAACGGCAGTTTATATATTATATATTTATATATTGAAATTTTATAGACAACAGACATACACCTGAAACATTTATTACATTTAGTTGTTTATTGAAACATAATAAATTGGTTGTAAATTAATGGCACCATATCTTTGGTATCTTTATTTTAGACTACATATTGAGGGTATAAAATGGTCACATCTTTTACATAATACGTAATCCCTCGTTGGATAAATAATGAAGTTAAGCAATATTAGTTATCTTAATTTAAATGTTTCTTCTACATCAGGAATGGGACAATGAACTGCAAGTGATAGCACAACGATGGGCAAATCAATGCAATTTCGGACACGACAAATGCAGGAATACTGGTAAGTCCACAGTGAAATCCAATGTTACATGTAGCCTAATATTATCAACTAAATCTTAGACTGATATAATAACCATATCTCACCCTGCTCTTTGATGGAATATAAAGTATATTATACCGTTTCATAGTGATATTCCCTTAATAGGGGAGATTGCCCCGTTGCCGGTCAACAAGTAGTTTACAGATTAAGACGCTGGATAGCAGCAGAAAGCAGTTATGAAGTGGTAGGCAGGAACACTGCCTTAGGAACAGCGTCTTAATGTATAAACAACTTGTTGACCGGTAACAAGGCCTGGCCGGCAACGGGGCAATCTTCCCTATATGCCATTGGGAGTGGGAATTATTTAAAACTAAAATTATCAACTAGGTTAAAGAAAACAAAGACAAAGGCAATTTGTTTAGCCTTATTTTTTAAAAAAGAGATTCAGATATGACCCGCGTTCTCTCCTAAACTCTAGTCTGATACTAGTTATTTCATAACGCGTGTTCACAGAGCGCTTTGGCTGGGTGGGTCAGAATCTCTTCATCTCTGGTGTGTACCGTTCCAACGGTGTACAGCCAAACGACGATCGAGACTGGGAGAGAGCAATTGCTGCATTCTATAATGAAGTCACATACTTAAGCAGAAAGAACGTCGACAAAATGGGATCCGTCAAGTAAGTAATTAGTTCGTCGTAAGTCATATTTTCCACGTGCGAAGTTTCTTCCGCCCTGAAACATTCTTTTTGTGGGCACATATGATAAAATTCTTGTGATATTAAAATCAGAGTCCTTGACGCGTATCGCCATGAGACATAACATTACTCACACAGAAGAAGCAAACAATTACGCTCATGTATGTTTAAGGAGTTTATGAAAACTCATACTTTAAATAATGAACCCTTTTTCATGCTAGTGTTCAAATGTGTAGAAGATATGAAAAAAAGTAACAGAAAATTAATGGTTTCATTTTGCATGTTGATGCATATTTTGGCAATAATGCATCGTATTTGCTTGATACTAAAATATTTATATTTTATTAATTTGTCGAATTTTAAAGGCATATTTCTTTCAGATTTTAAATATTGTATATATCTCTGTTAATTGAAACATTTAAAACATATTTGGCTAAGTGAATGTTTTTAGAACAGTTCATATTCTAATGTTTTTGGAACTGATTGTATAATATTAAAGCGATTCAATTAATTAGTTTTCAATTTACTAAAATTGTTTGCATTAACCTTGTGTTCATTTTATGTTTTATAATGCAATTTTACAACTTCTATTTTTCTGTAACTTATAATGTAGTTTAGCTAACGAAGCAATTCGAAATACGAAAAAAAAATACTTAAATGATTGGTTTCAGAGCATTTTAAACATATTTTACAGCATATTCTGATGCATGTTTCGTCTTCTGAAGGCCTTACATGCGTATCATATCCCTATAATTATGTTAGTCTAGGTGTATCTCAATTTCCGACCAAATAGATACATTTTTCAGGACAAGAGTTACTTCTTAGACTAATGTTGATTTCAATTTAATCCCTAATAAATCTTGGAATATATTGAAACTCTGGAATTTCCTTTCCTAAGCAAAATTACCTCAGTTTCTTGATCAAACAGAGGGATCTGAGTTGTTACTTGTGTGTTTTGCAGATCGAGAAATGCTACAGGGCATTACACTCAGCTTGTCTGGGCCAAGACAACACATGTTGGCTGTGGCTACACGTCCTATACAGAGAACAGGAACGGGAAAGAGTGGTTCCAGAAATACTATGTGTGTAACTACGGTCCTGGTGGTAACGTCATCGGGCAGAAGGTCTACGAGAAGGGAATCGCTTGCACAAAGTGCGGTGCTAACAGGACTTGTCGGTTAGGACTGTGCTACCCCAGACTCCCACTTCTGTCGATGATATTCAAAACGGTACTTCCAAGAATATATACTTACCTTTTCGATCATTAGCTAAATAAAATATAACGTGCAAATACATAATGTGAGTTTAAAAAGTCCCTGAAACGAATCCGGACATTGTATATAGGTAGTTGTACATAGACTCATATGATAGTCACAAACATTATTTATTTATTTATTGTACTAAGAATATTACAGGCTAATGCCCAATTACAATATTCTCGCTTATATTAATACACCAGATTCTAATATTTAAAGTTATATTCATAATAATTAAACTAATACTATAACTATAAAAAAACACACAGAAAAGAAAAACAGAAACACAAACAATATGAAAATTACACAAGGGAACATAATATGAAAAACAAATAATAATATAAATAATAATATAACTGTTTTGGAGAAATATATATGTATATATATATATATATATATATATATATATATATATATATATATATATATAACTCAATTGATTAGAGAAAACAGGAAAGATTTTGCTGAATTCGTAAACAAAATAAATTTTGATTTATTGTAATGTAAATAATCCATCTGTAAAAGGAAAGTAATGTGTGTAGAACGACAAACAAACGAAAGAATGCAAAACCTAGCATGTAGTATTACTATCATGTAATGGAACATGCCGTTAATAAACTTAAAAAATAAAAATATATATATAGTAGCAACGAAAGCCTACATGTAGTCGCGGACCATAGATGGCCATGGAAGCAATGGAACCTATTGGTGTAAGCAGTCTATTAGCCCAATGCTAGTATTGGTACAATGCTTATGCAGTGGAAGCCCTTGGTTTTTCATTTTCCTTGAGCCCTTGTGAAAAATTATTAATATTATTCAGCAGTTGTAGAGTTATCTTTTTTAATATTATTATCCATCAACCTCTCGAATGAGTGTGTGTGTGTGTGTGTGTGTGTGTGTGTATGTATGTATGTAAGCTTTGCAAAGGTAAAATGTTTTAAATTTATTTGTTTTAACAGAACATAGCAGTGACATAGCTCGCAGGTAGGCTATGCATATTAGCATACAAGTAGGCTATGGTAGAATAAAGTTCACCTTTTCCTACGACATTAAACTTTCATTTTCACGCGATTCTCTCTGTATAGTTGCTTTCTGCAACATATTTTGAAACTGCATTATTTAAGATATTTCAGAGGTAAGCATGAAGAGGTGGTCGTGGTAGTGAGACGTAACCTCTGAAGTAAGTATTTGCCTCTCCACTTTACTGTCCTTCCACGGCTTTGAAGTGGTTTGGAGCAGAATTGTTGCAGAAATGTAATTTTAAGTAAAGATGTGGAAATAATTTTACAAGGATAACTGAAACACTTTGAATAATGGAAATTCTGGGACGGTTCAATGTTGGATTTGGGTTGTAATGGTGGCTAGCTTGAGTTATACTCAAGATTGAATCTTGAATCTTCATATCTTCATAGCTTCATTGAATATTAACAGAACGAATTTACAGCAAATTCCTCACGTCAGCAATAGGCCTATTCCTTTATTTTTGTAAAAAACACTTGAAGCCGTGCAAATACACAGCGAAAAATTTAAACATTTCAAAGTTCATTTTGGAGGAGAAAAAATTTAAAATTTAAACTTTTGGAATTTTTCCATCGGTTATAGGCTAAAAGCCAAGGTTTCCTGCCAAATTTCAAGTTCCTAGCTCATCAGGAAGTGAAAAAACATCAATGTTAATAAGTGGATGATTAGACTGTCGTAGATGTGAATAATAACGTCACGGCTATCCAGCCAGTTTTTCCATACCTATGGTCAGCTAGAAACACCTAATTTTGCACGATTATGACAGCTGGATGTGAAAATATCCAGCAAAATTATACGATTATTGCTGTCTTATGTGTGTCAAAAATTACATAATGTGAGGAAAATATACATTTACATTTTAAAAAATCTAACTCAATGTAAGGTAGGCTATAACCGATGGAGATACGACCAAAAACCAAAGGACAAAACTTGTAGATCTCTCAAAATCTGTTACTGCTGGTGCAATCGATTTTTTGATACCACTTGCCGTTTGGGTACTAGGCCTATAAGCCTCCAAGAAGGGCTAAACAGATCTTAAAGTTGCAAGCACCATGACACATTTTCAGACAGCAAACAAGAAAACTAGATGTGATACAAAAAAGTAGTGACATTTCTGAAATCAGGAGATCGTATTTATTTAAATTCGCCTATTAGATGCTTTGTCTCAAAAATCATGCTGGTAGTGTTATTTGTCAAAGCCCAGTATACTGCAACTTCCAAAGCCTTATACGAACACTGCAAACAATATTGCTGTCAAGAGAACTGAACTGCATTTGATGAATTCAGTGTAATATTTTTCAGAAATTGGGTCCCTAATTGGGCGTTATTCTGGAACCGGGCAACCGATTTGGTCCAAAATCAAAATCAATAGGGTTCGTTCTATGGATGTTATAACTGCGTGTACCAAGTTTCATGGGATTCTTATAAAGCGTATTCGAGTTATCGCGCGTACAGATACACGGACAGATAGAGGACAGACATTTTCTTGTCCACTAAGATCAACAGCGTAACACAAGCTAAGCACGAACACGTTAATAAATGAACCAATCATACCACATCACGTCAAACATTCCTGAACAGATGTAAGCGTAATATTCACTGCATTTCCAGAATAAATCTTACCGTTGAGACAATGATGACGTATGCAAACGTCACTGTGTACAGAGTCCCCGACCTGATTAGAATATAAGGAAAAGAAATCGTATCTTTATCACTTTGTAGGAGTCGATAAATATTGAGTGGATTAGGACTGTGTATGGCTGATTTCAGATTCAATCTAAAGAAAGTCTATGAGTTAATTCGTCACATTTGTGTGTTTACAGTGACAACTGTTATTTCACGTAGAATTGCCAACGCCATAGGTGTCGGCTTCTCTCCTGTGGTGCTGTAATGCTGTATGTGAAATTACAGATCTTCACATTAAGACGAATGTCGAACTTGTATGGGACTTCAGTGAAAACATCCGAGTGAACAAACTTTAGCCAATGTAACTTATGTAATATTATGCCTCATTCAGATCAAATTGAGTACGACGGATTTAAGTATACTAATGGAACTTTTAAACAATGAAGTACTTATTAAACCGCTAGGTTGATATAATAAACTTACTACTAAGTTAGTACTAGTGAAGTACATTACCAGTATTTTTGCAGTGCATGTTTCTTGGGCATTTTTTTTTTACATCCACAATTGTTGGTCAACTGTCAGATCTCTGTGCCCTCTGGTGCTGGTCTAATAAACGTGGTGATAAAATTTACCTCTTGAGGTATTTCAAAATTCATCAATCTATCCTCAGTTTTTTCATACAAATCTTATACCAAGTTTACTAATCTTTGTGTTACTGATTTTAACAATTTGGCCTCCCAATAAATTTTATGATTATTGTTCCAACAGTAAGGTGCTATATGAGAAATATGGAATACTGTCAAATGAAGAAGCCTTTGGTAACATTGTTAGATTAATACAATTTAAATTCTTTAGAGAGGCCTAATTGCTAAATTCAGCAAACGGGTTTAGTTTCCCATTGTACTGGATTTCAACACGCGATGTTCGGCGTTGGTATGCGGGATCTGGCTTGCAGACCAACGCTCCCATTGGCTGTCAACCTTTACATATAGCTAAATAATGCATAACACTAATCACATAGATAAGTGCGCGAAGCGGAGGCGGCAGCCGTAGCATGCACCTGCGCTGTCTCGAGCAGCCGATTCTGGTGTGTGACTTTCTTTCCGAGCGACATTTTAGGTTAGTTTTCTGTGAACTTCTTACCGATTTTACCCATATTTAAAGTATTCTTAGAAACAAAATGTGCTTATATATGGATTCTAAAACTTCTGGAGAATAATATTACATGAAAGTTGGCCGTTTCTCGTGTGTAGAAAAAATATTAACCAATCCAGTACAGTGGGAAACTATACCCCAGCAAATTTACACACAGATTTGGATGTTCGGGAAAAGATTCATATTTAAAAAGTGTGAGGAAAGATGTCATTTGAAATACATCAAGGAGCAAATCTGATCACTAAGTTCATTAAACCTACATCATAGGATATCACATTGCAATTTCAATTTATAGGCCTACATATTACGATAATATATGTAGATACTTCTTTATTGTTTTATTGACGGCATAAGGTGGAAGAAACAACGCAGCATTATTCAATATAATGAAATAGAATTTACGACCTGGCATTATAGCCTACCGGTCTTATCTGCAGTGGTTTATGAGCCTTGATAGATTGTTACCAGAGTTTGCAGAGCCAGTTAATTTAATTTAATCGTAGACATAGCTCAGTATTCGGCATATAGCTGGCTGGGTAAGTTGAGTCTTTGCTATTATTTCAAATTCCTTTCAAATTACGTAGTATACATGATTACACTAAGGTAACAAATTAGTTGGCAATTCACCGTCCTGACTATAAATTTAATATTGGCGCTGTTCAGTACAATGCCAGCCGGTTGCTGTTAATAACCTTTTATCGGTAAGCCTATATTTGTGTTCGCTATTTCTGTTATCTTAAGTTGAATTCATAGGATTGAACGAGCATGTCAGAAATAGTCTGATGCCATGGTTGTTTAACGACGGTTGTGTACCTTTGCTTAGGCCTGTGTACCGAAATTTTGTCAACAGGGGTTATTTTAAATTAAAAAATACAGACATTTTTTCACACACCAGGCCGATTTTAACCTCTACTTCCCTTCTTATTATTATTTCACGGTAAAAGCATTGAACATATAGATCGACCCTGATGCTTTTCGTTCTAGATACTTGTTAGTTTTATGAAAATGTAATAAATAAAATTTAATTGTCTCTATAATTTACTTTTTATCTGTGCTAGCCTTTAACACGTATATGCGAGGAAGTTTGTGCAACGTATTTTGCACCATTTATTATATCTGGCGCCTGGTCCTGGATGTTAACAAGAAATCTCTTTGCTGTTGACATTGAAGTACTGCCAAAAAGTTTGTAAGAAGAAGCCATAAAACTGAAGTGTGTTTCAAAAGCAAAAGATGATCTTAAAACTTATGGACAGGAGGACTTTTAGATAAAACATCTTGCATTTTATCCTCAAATAGCCAATTTGCGGTGACCGCTATTGTACCATTTTTCGTCCACATATTTATGTGAGTCAGGATTTTTCATTACTTTGGCCGTAATGAAAACAAAAAAGCGTTGTCAGCGTTATCGGCTAGATGTCGCGAGTGATCTCCATTGTGCGTTGTCAAATTTGAAACCAAACATACGAGATCTAATCAAGGCAAAATAGTGTCAACCGTCTCACTGACATAATAATAGTGACTTATAAATTGCTAAATGGGTTCATAAACATTGTGACTTAATGAACCACTACTTTCACTAGTTGATTTAATATTATGTTTGTAACAATGTGTGTTTATTATAAACTGTTGTGCTTATTATTAATTGTCAATATGGTACTTTATGAGATTGTGTGTGGGGAGGGGAAAATGTCTGTAGAGTACGATTACTTCCACAAAGTCTCTGGGTTTTTATGTATGTACCTTAGGAGCGAGTGTCACCGTTCCTAGAGTTCCTGCCCAGGGGAGGTAGCTGCACCCTGATTGACTCAGCTCTTCTATATCACTCCACGTGTTGTCTGTCTCTGTCTCGCTGTGGCATTATCCCTCCACTCAACTACAGTATTTTCTACGACTGGCAACGAGCTGCATGATCTTCACTCTGTGCTCAACAGAAGCTAGGTGATCTTTCGCGCATGCGAGTCTGCGCAAGCTGGTAACGAGACGTAACGAGAAGCTCACTGGCTGGGTTAATATAAGTCTTCAAGGCCACAGACTTTGTGGAAGTAATCGTACTCTATGTCCGTCCGTGTGCCTGTACGCGCGATAACTCAAATACGCTTTATCGAATTTTCATGAAACTTGGTATACGCATTTATAACGTCCATGGGAAGAAGCCTATTGATCTTTCACCTAATCGGTTGACCGGTACTGAAATAACGAGTAATTGACAGTCACATCTATTATAATAATCTTAATTCTCCAACAATCCGAAGCATTTTGATTGACTCGCGGACAGCCAATCAGCGGATGAGCTCTCGTAACTAATGTAAACAAGACTTTTCAGATGTATCATTTTCTGTAAGTAGAAATAATAGGCGAAATTACTTATTAAAGAGCATGCTCTCATTTCCAATTCAATATAATATTAATTTTGTAATGGATATAAGACGCTACAATATTATTGCATGAACCACAGTATATTAAACATAACGTAACAAATTGCCAATCGTTTATTGACATTGTTAGCCCGCCTTGATTGATTCACTTCTTCATAACGATGTTAGGGTTAATGCAGGCTATTATCAGCAAAACAAATTACAGTAACTGGTTGAAAACTATAGAGTAGAATTTTGTTTACAACGTGTATAGCCTGTATAACTTACACTCCCTTCAATGAGAGACCCAGAAAATCACGTTGAAGCAAATTTATCAGTTATCCAACAATTGTACACAACCATCACACTGAAATAATATATTTAAGTTTACACAACTATATGCTGAATTGGAAAGGTTGAGTCAGACCGAAAATTCAATGCCAAAGCTGGGATTTGAACCAGGGTCCTGGTATGTAAGATCCTGGTAGAAACCCGGCTATGGCATTGAAATTTTCAGTCTGACTCAACCTTCCCACCTTAGCCTACACACTGCCAGTGTGAAAGAAATTATTATCATTCCACTATATCCTGAACTGTTTAAAACAACATTAATGACTTGTGTTTTAGAACCATGCAACCACTCAGGCTACTTATTTTGCTGTGTCTGACAGCAGACCTATCCGCAACTGTCAATGAATCTCTCTGCAGTCGCTATAAAGGCATTTGCGAAAACCACACTATGTGCAAATACAGTGTAAGTATTGCAATGTAATTATACAAATTAAACCCCCTTATAACGATACTTGAGGGACCCAGCAAATCATATTGTTATATGAGGGTTATTGTTATACCGAGAGACATCTTACGAAAATTTAATTTAAAAAAATAAAAACAGTGTTTTAATTCGGAAATATAGGCTATGCTGTAGGCCGCCCCCATGGCTGAGTGGTTAGACCGCTCACCTTCCCCCGCTGGGACCCGGGATCGAATCTCGGTGGATCCATGTGGAATTTGTGGTGGACAAAATGGGGTCGGGGCAGGTTTTCTCCGGATGTTCCTGTTTCTCCTGTCATATATCATTCCACCGTTGCTCCATTCATCATAGTATAACCGTTTGGTTGCAATAAAGTATTATTTATTATAGGTTAAGTTGTAACACGCTACGGAGCAATAATAAAATAAGTTATACTGCACTGTGTCTATTTGATTAAATTATGTTATATATATTTTTTAGCTTTTCTTTGTCACTACCGTAATTTTATTCCGATATTTAGGCCTATTGACTTTCATTGAACGGACGCCATATCTACTTTTCACCCATACACTGAAAAATAATTTTGACGTTAAACCATTAAACCGTTAAACTAAAACCATTTACTCGACATATTTTAACTGTTATCGCCTGCAATGCTAAGCAACCAAATTGGAAGAAAAATTTCAGTTCAAAATACTTATCGTTGTAAAAGTGTGCTTATGAAATATTTTAATCGCTGTAATGAGTGACATGTAACGTTATTAAGAGAGGAAATTTGCCGAGGCCATAGAAAAATATCGGTTAATGCGGGTTTATTATTGTATCGATCTTCGTTATACGGAGGTTCGACTGTACTTGTCACAGAAAACATTTTTGGAAATCCCTAAAGGTTCAGTTTTCTGTATTGCCTAGGTGCTGCGGCTGTTATCTTAGGGGGCTGTCACACTAAACCGATCGAGCGACAGCAACCGACCGACTGATATAACGAACCAATAGACAGTCACACAGCATCGATCGTCAGCGATCAAGAACGAGCGAGAGGGATCAACTGGTCTGTGAAATCAAACCTTTCCGTTTTTCAAGCGATAGTCGATGGCAATAGATGGCAGCACTCCGAAGCTTCGTACCCACCTGGATTTCAGAATTGATGCTGGAAGATTTAACTTACACAATAATCCCGTTTTAGACTCACATTTGAACGAAATAGAATTGCACGAATCGATTAAGGCACTTAATATGATATCTTATTATGTAATTTAATTGTACAGATACAGATATACATCGAGTTGTAGACCTAGCGATGGCGGATCGAACAAACCTCTTGGCTCGGCCGGCGGGTGAAGCTTTAAGTAAACAGATGTAGCGTGAGAAATTAGGCCTAATATTAAACCCTACATCTCAACACATGTAGTATAATATTGTGCAGGAGATAAGCAACCGTAGGCCTAATAAGGTGAAGAGGTTTACCTCTAATATACAGTGATGAGTAGATCTAGTAAAATCATATAGGCACATAACCTACAATGTTTCCGTTGATCGATGAAGCTCGATGCTGTGTGACAAGGAACAGAAATGTAGTCAAGAGCCCTTGATGGCACTCGAATGGTCTTGATCGATCGAAGCTCTGTGTGACAGGCCGCTTAGGCATAAAGCTGTCATTAAAGTCCTAAAATAATTATGAAATTTGAAAATGTGGAAACATAGAAAAGAAGACAGTGAATAGGAGGCCATTTTGTTTAGTATAACTTAGCTGATTCTCGAGTTCCGTTGGTAACTAGCTGACACGGTAAAGTTTATACAAAAACATGTGGCCTATTTGCAATGGCTACTCAGAAATGTTCTTTTCTGGTTTCTTAAAAAAAAACCCTCAACAATATTTTTGAATCCCGTGTTGTCCTTCCAGTCACTCTACTATATAATGGACGATTATATACTATATAATGGACGGTAGTATCTTCATGGACGGTTATTAACGGAGAAAAGACTAGGTTCACTCTCGTAAGATTAACTTTTGAAGCGGCCCATGGATTCATCGTTGAAAACGCCCGTAAAGCAGAGTGCTTAGAAACAATAAGTGAATTCAACGAAGTTATATTGGATTCAATTATGTAGATTTTATACGAATAGCTGATATTTTTTATAAGTTAATTTTATCCGTAAATCCCTCATCTAGCTTTTCGGCTAAACAGCCACCATAATATATTTTTTTTTAATGAAGATAAAGGTACATCAGCCAACTGTATTTGTACAGAAGATCACACTTGTTAAAATATTTTTTTAAATAAGAAAAAAATTGAAGGGTAGCAGAAAAAATAACAAGAAGTCAATGTTGCTTGATGTCTTTTGTTGATGTAAGACAGTGTCCGGCAGATGCTGCAGTTGTGACGTAAGAGCCAGTCATCTCGCAAGAGCTTCGGCGAGAGAGCAGTTGAGTTGTATTGCTGTTAATACGCATCGGCGCAGTGGCGTGCACTGCAGCAGTAGAATTGTATGGTAAATTTAGTGCATTCAAAGTAAAAGTAGACTTATGAAAACGTCACCTCACTCTCGGAGACACGTCACATTTTCCAAAGTTGTCTACAGTATGTCATCGAATTGCAGACCTAAATAATTATGTGCAAATATTAGAAGAACTGGATCAGGAATTTGATTGCCGATTTCAAGATTTTGCAAACCTCCAATCCGATATTTGCATATTTGGGACACCATTTTCTGTGGATATTGACAGTGTTTCAACGTCATTGCAACTAGAAGTCATTGATTTGCAAAGTGATATTAAAATGCAAGACCGATTTCAAAACAAAAAGGATTTATCTATATTTTATAGAAGATTTCCCCAGGCAAGATTCCATTTAAGAACGATCCTGTTCAAAACAAAGAGGCGTGGCTGTCATAGCCCGCACGTGAGAACGCACGTGTTCACCATGTTTAATGCTAGTTTGTTTATTCTCAGTACAACTCATCCGCAGGGTCGTCGTGAACAATGAATCCTTTATGTTTTGTTTGCTAATTGATATACTATAATGATGACGATGCCAGTGAGAGTTTGTTATTTCACGTGTAAATATTGATATTATTATTGCATGAACTTACGAACACTCGTTAGCCACGCTCTGGTAATGGCGCATGCTAATGACATTAACCAATCACGTTTTGTCACATGATGCGAATTTTCCGCGAACTCTCTGTGAGTTCACCTCCCCTTTGTTTTGACTAGGATCAAACTAGAATGGGATAAATAATAGAATGTTGAGTATATTTGCATCGACGTAGGCCTATGTATGTGCACAGTTCTTTTCGTGTATGAAGGTCTACAAACCACAACATAGGAATCACCTATCTGATCAGAACTTAAAAAATGTTCTTCGTTTGTGTGTTAGCCAGACTATGACGCCAAATATTGCAAAATCAGTGGACGAGAAAAGAGGGGAAAAAATCTCGACAATGCCTTCAGCTTGGGCACGATAGTGACACAAAGTAAGGGTGTGTATCACAAGTCTGAATAGGCCTATAGGCTACTTTTCTCACAAAGGTGTATAGTTTAATTTGTATATTTTGTGTAGTTTGTATATTTGGTGTATTCTGTATATTTTGTATACTTTAACATTTTTCAGTTTCCGAGTAGACAAAGTTTTGCAGTACTGCTTAAAGTATTCTCATGTTTTATGTATTTGTAGTTTATAGCAGTTTCGGAGCCTCATTTAAGTATGCGGAGGCTTCCGCACCTGGATGTATTATGCATTTCAGATTATTGTAAGTAGGGCCTATATTAAATTTAATTACAAACAAAACTGTTCTGTTACATTGATTTATCACAGTTGTACTCTTTTTTTTTCGTACAAATGTATTGTAATTGTGCTATTACCATACTATCAACGAAAACGGAGCGCACTCTGTCAGTGCATAGACGTCGTACCGCCACTGGCCAGGAGAACCATTTCTCCACGCTGCGCTTTGCTCAGTACGGAGATATTGCCGAGCAAAGAGCGTTGCTGCTCTGTAGTATGACGTCACGGAGCACGGATCATGCCGGTCACTGATGTAAGATCATGTGATTACTCAACAGTCTGCAAAGGCAATAATATAGGCTATGCAGTAATCACACAAACCACCTCAATAGAAGGGATCACGCAGCAATGACGTCCTTAGTTCGGCATTTAGATTATGAAGTTAAGAGTAATTTTTCTAATATCTACAATAACTAATAACAACATTTTCTAATAACTAAATAACTTCATTAACTATTTTTTCTAATAACTACATTTCTAATAACTACATAACTACAACGCTATCATAAATCATAAACGATACTTCTGTTTTCTAACAGAAACCTGCAGACAGGTGCGGAATTATAATGCACTCTGGACTAAAAGACGCAGAGAAACAAGCGGCTGTTGATGCTCACAACAAGGTGCGCAGCATTGTTGCACTAGGGAAGGAATCGAGGGGAAACCCTGGTCCACAACCTTCCGCAGCTTCCATGAACAAACTGGTAAGTCGCAGATATCAGAGCGAACTATACTTGATCCAAGATGTGTACGGAGCAAAAGTAAACAACAGGCATGCCTTGACTAACCGTGTCCTGTCGTTTTATTAGTTAATCGCACCAGCGCATACTTACGGTAGATGTTTACTTCCATTCCGCACACATCGTACGATTATTTATATCTTATGTAATTGTGAAAACATAAGATCTGTTAAGTATTTATAAGACACATGTTTTACAACATATATCTTGCAAACAAGATTTCATTTTTTTTTTATCGATGCCTTGGCAAATTTCTTGTTCTGAAGAAAAACAAGTGACATAAGTTACTAAATACAAGACGTATCTTATAACGTAATTAATTCATTATTATTATTATTATTTTTTTAAAGTGAAACTTCTTTAGCCGCGCTAGGAGTAAATCGAGAGCTAACCCAAACTTGCGTTACGAACAAAATCGTCACGAAAATAGTGGGGCTGTGACGTAACGGACTGCACAGAAAACAATCAACTCAATGATTAGGCTTATCCAAAATTTAAAAATCCAAACATCAAAAAATAAAAAATCTAAAAATCCAAAATTAAAAAATCCAAAAATCCATTATTTAAAAACTAAAAAAAATCTAAAATTAAAAAATCGAAAATCCTATATTTAAAACAAGTTTCGCTTCAGTCGCGTGGCGTTCCACGCACACTTTTTTTTTATTTACATAATGTGTGATGAAGTAGGCTATACCACATATTGTAAGTAGAAGTGTTAGGCGTGGCCTCTAATAATTTGTATTATAGTAGAAAATTGCGAGCCAACGCCTTCAGAACTTACGTCACCAAACATGGGAGGAAATTGTTTGTCCTCTGCACTTAATCTAATAGAGAAAGTTAAATTGACTTTACGGTATGTACATATGTAGAATGAACATACAACTTAGACTACTATGAGGCCAACATACCGGACTAGAGAAATGATCTGACATTATCATAAAATAGAAGAATTCGAAAAAGGAAGAAGACTAGTATTCATAAACTTGAAGGCTTTCGTACATAATTATCCAGGTGAGTTTGAATTAATGTTATGCTTGAAAAGCAAAGACCAAGATCCATGTATCTTAACATGAATAAATTTCCTTTCCCTATAAACACCAATTCCCGGTATTTTACTGTAACTTCTGCATATTCCTGGAATCTTCTTCCCTCCAGCATCAAGGTCTGTTGTACTTGTCAACATTTAAAACTAGGCTAAACCAATTTCTATTAAAAGAAACTCTAATCTTTAGTGAATAAAACAGTTGCTACTTATTGTTTATTATATATTATAGGTCTGAAGTTAACTTATTTATTTTCTTAGTGCAACACATTTTTCTAAAATAGTTTAGTTTTATGTAACAAAAACTCAATTAACTACTGTATATGTATAGGCCTATCTAGTGTATTCTTATTACTTTATACTCAGTGTATTTGTTTGTTCATTTTTTCTGTCTGTGGTTGAGTGTAAGAGAAATCCTTAAGGCCGTAAAGCTACCAGAATAAATAAAGATTTACTATTATTATTATTAATTCAAAGTTCACAAACGTTTAAATTGCTATGGCGACAGACTTTGGTTTTATTGATGTGTGTTTCAGGTGTGGGACGAAGAACTGTCTAAAGTGGCTCAACAATGGGCAAATCAATGCGAAATGGGCCATGATAAATGCCGTCATGTTCGTAAGTAGTGAATTTATTAAGGAATGGTTTAAAATACGAGCATCTGGATTTGTAACCAATGTAACATTATTGCTCATATCCGTACTGACAGTATAGTACTGATGAGTGATAATTTCTACATATTGTATCTGAAGTATGAAAACAATCTAGCTGCTCGGATAGCTAGCTAAAAACAATACTGCTGTTACTAATAACTATCTAACTATCTAATATGGCAGAGAAGTGCAGTGGATTTAAGCCCCAAATATAAAGTTTCAACTTTTATTAGAATATTCAGGCCCGGAAGTTTAGGAAAACTTTTTTTTTTTTTTTTTTTTTTTTTTTTTTTTGCGAACTCTATATCATACTTATTCAATGGCAATAGAAAATTCCTCAGAAAGCTAAAGGAATATTATCTATTTTATGGAACCCGAAGATTCATTGCCACGCTTACCTGACCCCACCATTCAACCCTATTCTGTGCTAACTCCATCCAATCATCCCTCTCAAATCCTACTTCCCTTAAATCTATCAAAATATTGTCCTCCCACCTACGTCTAGGTCTTTCAAGTGGTCTTTTCCCTTCGGGTCTCCTAATCAATATTTTTGAGATGTCTTTCCTTCCCCATGCGCGCAACATGTCCACCCCATTTCATCCTCCGTGATTTAATTACCCTTACTATATCCAATGGCGAGTACAGGTTATGAAGCTCGTCGTTATGCAGTTTTCTTCAGTCCCCATTTTCATCTCTCTTAGACCCAAATATTTTCCTTAGCACCCTGTGAAATCTATAGTTTCTACGATTGTTAGACTCCCTCAGTGTAATCCCTACCCGGAGATCCGAACGAGGGAATAGCCTATTTTATCTCCGGAAAATTTTACACTGACAGGATCCATAAATAAGGTAGGCATTTTTAACACTTTTTTTTTTTTTTTTACTGTGAGCAAGCTGGAGGACCACCTCATGTCGTCTGTCCGCGGCTGGTTATTCAGTATATTTGCGGCTACCCTCCATATCTGGAGGCCGTATCCTCTATTCGCAACCTGAGGACGCGTCATGCTGTGGTGACAGAGTCACAGAGACCCACCCATGTATACAGGTATATATACCTATAAACATAAATATGAAACGTGGACTCTTGTTACATTGTAATGTTAAGATGTGCCCAAGACATGAAAGAAAATTCAGAAAATCGATTGTTTTAATTTTCATATTTTTTGCATGTTTTGTTAATTTTTGATAATCATATTTACTTGATATTAAGCTGTTAATAGCCAGAACTATTATAATCTTGCATGGTGTACGTTCTTCTCTGTACACGGCCTTGCTGGCAGGAAACAGAAAGTGTTTCATCTTTAACTTCTATGAATATAATTTTTAACCTGCTGCAATCCACTTTAGATAGGTTAATTCTTTAGCTAACAAAACCTTCTTAATTAATTAATAAAGTACCCTTGAATATCCTCTGCTGTTTACCTTTTCTTATTTTGCGATAGAAATAGCTTTCAATTTACTGAAATATTTTGTTACATTGAGCTGTTTTTTTTTTAAATATTATAGTGTAATTTATATAATTTATGACATATTCTGGAATTAAAAACGCAATTGAACTAACAGAGAATAAAACATATTAAAATATATTTTCAATTATATTTCATTGATTCTGGGACGTATTTTACAAATTTTGGGACGTGCTGACATGCATATTTTGTGCATTAACTTCCGGGCTCTGAGTGCAGGCAAATCAATATCTAAAGCAACAGAACAATCACCTGTCTAAAACTTGATGACCATCAATTAGGACTTAAAGCCTGCCATAGTAAGACATCAGCACTCTTGAAAATCAATGAAGACACACGTAAAGCTACTGACCAACTTAAATTAAAAAAAAAAAAAAGTATTTAAATATTACTAAAATGTTACAGCTCGTTTTCACGTGGGACAAAATGTTTTCATACAAGGAACTACTGGAAGTCAGAGAGATGTCAAAGAAGAGTGGTCTGCAGCTGTGAAAGCCTGGCATGATGAAGTAAGGTACTTAAGCAGCAGCCTTATTGGGAATTACAAGTAAGTTACCTATAACACAGTACAGTAGGCCTATTACACAGACCAACAGCCATTTTGGTGACTTAGAATTTATATTTATTCTTGGGTATATTTAGGTCGCTGATGCCAAATGTGACATTAGTTTTGCCCTATCAGCTTTAGTTTTGTGAGATATGGTATTACCATTATGCATATTATCCCATTTTACGTTTGATATAAATAAAAAACAGTGCCTATTTTTAGCTTCTAAATTATGTGAAGAAAAAAGCAACACAATAACATTACATTAACATTACAATAACAATATAACATGGGGTCTTTATAAAAAAAATTGATATTTATTTATTTAATCTCCATTGAGTGAGCCCTAGTTTACAATTAAGTATGTTAGGGCTATATTTAGTCAATTGAGGTTTCCTGTATAGATTTAAAGTTCAGGAAGATACATTCATAGTCTAAAAAAGCTGTGAATGACAAATAACATTTTCTAGTGAAAATTTCTCCGTTAAGCGGAAATTGAAAATTTGCACTGCACTTGTCTAAGTGTAGTTCAAGTTCTAATATTTTTGTTTGAAAAACTGGGCAAGTGAACATCATATGTTTGGCATTCTGAAGACGGTCACCACATATTATGTGCATATTATGCACTTGTATGTATTGCTGTCTGTCTTGAAATGAAATCTTTGGAAGTAGGCCTACTCGCCAAATTTTCCGTGGCCGGATAGAAATTGTGTCAGAATAAAGTTTGGTTTTATCACATATTATACGGTCGTTTATGACTTATGAATGTCAATCTGAGGGCCAAAAAATAATCCAGCTTTTAGTTTTTCTATACTTCGTACAGTGTTCATCCTATGTGTCCAAAGTATGACCAAAAACCTTTACTAGCTATAAGTTATTACTAGGGCTCGGACTTTTAGGTAAATACATATTTTTTTTGGTATAACTTATGATTTCTGGACTTTGTCAAAGTTCCGGTTGGGACCTTTGGATTGAAAATACTGAGTTGCATATCACATAAAAAAAATATTTTCGACATTTCTTATTTGAATAAATATTTTTGGTAACTTAATTATTTTTACATATTTTACCACATTTCATGTTTAGAAATGAATATTTTGACTGTTTTTGTAAAATTGCACCATATTTTCAATGTGTTGTGTTGTTATGTTGAGTCAGACAATAAATCAGAGCTGATTTGACTTTTATTAGTGCAAATTTCTGTTTCCTCTCACACTGCATTACTAAGTTGGAAACAACAAAACAGTTGTTGACAGAATGAATAAAAGAAATAAAACACATTGAAAAGAAAGTTAACAATATCAATGGTTCAAAAGCAAACAGAATTAAAGAAAAATTCCTGTCATGCCTAAATAAGAATGAAGGGTTACAAGTGTTGCGCAAGATTTCAGATATTTTAATGGGTAACAGTGTAGAGAACTTGGAGCAGAGGAACATCCGAGTGTCAGCGACTTTGCATGTTACAAATATGCAAGATTAACATCCTGCGATGTTGAACGTACATTTTCAAGATACAAGTCTCTGTTCGTTGAAAATCGCCACAGGTTTAAGAAGCACAACGTAAGATCCACTTTTGTTGTTCACTACAACAGTTCTACACTTGCTGACTAGAATGATTAGATGAGTACTTTTGTAAATATTGGTTAAATAAGTTAATTAAAATATTTTCATGTTTTTTAAACATATTTTCGACTTTTTAACCACATAAAAAATAAATATTTTCGTTTTTATAAGCACCTAAAAGTCCGAGCCCTAGTTATTACCAAGCAAGATTTTGTTTCGAGAAGGAGGTTATAAGTTAATGGCACTCTATATAAAAGTAGAGCTGGTAGAGAAAAACTGTTTACATATTTGGAATAAGCACACTAAGTATAGCCAAAATCCGGTAAAACATCAGAGACACCAAACAAAAAGTTCTGTGTTATAGTGCGACAAGTTAAATAACAAGCATGTGAACATTCAGGCTGCGCATCGGTCACGCTTTTGGCTCTACTTCCACTCCTCCCCTATACTTAAAAAAAATAAATAAATAAATAAATAAAAAACAGACGGAACGTGCGATCGAGGAACGAATATGCCCACTGCAGGACTTCGTTGATGCCGTGGCCAAGTGATGGGATAGTTAAGTGGGGAAAAGAGGGCGCTGCGCCAACCTCCCTTCTGTTTGTGCTTCAGCGCAACTTGTTTCTTAATTTGTCTCGCTATACATATTATCACTGACTATGTTCCCCATTACAGGTAATATAACTCTCAGTTATAAAAAAGATGGTTTAAATTGCACAGAGGTCCACTGGTAAGACTTCCAAACTTCCAAGCATCTAAAGAATCAGTCAGCGAATACATTAAAACTGGCACATAAATAAATAAGAAGCGTTTAGGCTAAATATAAAATATTTTCACTTTAAAGTGTAGTGTAGTTTTTCAATTGAGGATTCAATAAATACAACAGGCGCCGCCTACAAGAGGTGTTATCAATTCAAATTTGATTTATTTTAAAACATAGGCCTATTTTACACTTGAACTATTTTGCAGTACATCTTTTCATATTCCATATTCAAATATTATAAGATACTAACTAAAATTATTTAACTAATCCTACTTTCTGGGTTTGTTTTACGGTTGTGGTATTTTACATTTTCAGCTTCAAAGTTAGCCATAATCACTAGAATTCTGTTTCGTTGTTGTGAATAACCAGGTACTCATTAAATTTATTATTGTCTATGGGGCTTTGGTTCGAGATATCGAAACGAAACATTCTGCTTAATTTTAATACATTTTTATTAAATATTTTAGCCAAAACCCTTATTAAACCTGATCAACCTAAATTAGTCAAACCAGGATGAAAAATAAATCGATAGATACCGCTACTTCATTCTTACGTATTGAACCAGTAATCGCTTTGAAAGTGTAAAAATAACATATTTCATCCAACAATATTTTTTTAATTGACTGAGCGAAGCGAGGTAGGCTACTATGTTAACTCGACCGTTCGGCATTTCGTCTTTCTGTCTGTAAATCTGTTCGTTATGTAGTCACAACTAAACGCTACTGTATATATTTTATTAAATATATTTTTCTAGAACTGACTCATCCATCACTACAGGACACTACACTCAAGTTGTGTGGGCCAACACTTCAACTGTGGGATGCGGGGTCACCTCGTATATGAGCGGGAAGTGGAAGATGAAGCTGTACGTCTGCAACTACGGTCCTTCTGGTAACTACATTGGAGATCCCGTATATGAAAGGGGATCACCTTGCTCCAAGTGCAAAACAAAATGTGTAGACGGACTCTGCTTTTAGTAGGCCTACATCTGCTACAGTCCCCTGTGCAATACTGAAATGGAGTTCACCCATTCCTGAATATTTTCATAAAGTGTTTTGTAAATTAGTAAGAGTTTCTTCAAGAATGAAATATAGTTTGGTCTACTCAAGTTAGGAACTGCAGCGATACAAAAATCCCATTTAAGTTTTTATCCCAAAACTCTTAAGTTTTGCTACATGGTTTTCCCAAAGTGAATGAACTTAGGTATTGTAAATCGTAAGCATTTGTGTACTGTAGACTACAACATCACCACATTTCCCCTCCATTTGAAAATTCCGCAGAATCATGAAGAACATAGGTGCAAATGTTTCTGATGCTACATAACTGTAGCATCGTAGTAATTGATGATAACGAACTCTTGTTTTATATAGTTTAGCTTATAAAATCCTATAAATATGAAGCGTCCAAGTGAAAGTGTGGTGCCCAATACTATGCATAAATAATTAATTTCCTCCCCACTTATGTCTTATTCAAAATGTCGCTGCTACTTCTGAAAGCCGTGTAGACACAAAGATATGATTTACAACACGTATAAAAAATTGTAAACCCAGTTGTAATAAAATTAGTATTGATTCACTTCCGTTAGAATTAATGGTTTGTTGAGTTCCGTGAACCAATATTTTAAAAAAGCACAATCTATTGATATCTTCTTCTGCTAAACTCCTTATGACGTTAATATTATATAATATACGCTTTACGTATTCTTCGCCTTGCTTTTGCGCTATTTCTATCTGGCATCTTGAATTTCTTTAAGTCTCCTCTGATTTCTATAATGATAGGACCTACCTATAACAAACTAAAGTTTGTGGCATGATAAAAATGATAATAACTTGAGACCTGTAGAGGTACTTCGAAGCAGAAGCCTTGCATAGACTTTTACATAGTGTAAATAATGTACGGTATAGCCAAGTGGTCGTGAAAGAACAAACATTGAGAAAAGCTGAAAATAAATGGTGCAAAACATCTTTGCGCAATTTCTTTTTCATAATAGGCCTATGCGTGTTGAGATTTGTATTATTGATTCTTTTAGGTGGGGGGAAAGGTATGTATGTTTCTTAAAAGTAACATTAAATCACCAGGTTCACAAATGAAATTAGCTGAACCATTATGGACAGATTTCGAAGCATTATCTTCATTATCAGGTAAAATGATTTATCAATATCAAATGTCGAAGTACTAAATACTAGGTGTGTAAACTGGAGATTCTTTTTTCTGAAATAATTGTGTAATATTGAACTCCTGAGTGTTCCTAATTGAAGGCTTTCCAAAACTGAATTGAAAAAGTAAATTATATTGGATATTAAAAATGCTTGTCTTAGTCTCATATAAATTATATTTTAAATTACGATTATTCAGTGTATCAGCGATTAGTAGAGTATTTTGATGTCCTTCGCAACTTGGAACATGCAAACAAACAACAAAAAAGATAAAAACAAGGCTGAGATAATGGAAATTTTTGCTTGAATAATAAGATTAGAGTCGGTAATTACAAAACCATTTGTAAAAATGCACGACCTCATAAGCATAAATTTGCAAATATGTTTACCCCAGGCTACTTGAACTGTAGCCAAGTCAATAAATTTCAGGAATAATATACATATTTTTTCTAAGAATTCACAATTTCCTCTCCATGAATAGTGAAGTACCTGCGTTATTGAAATAAAGAGAACACCAAATAAATTTACTGGAAAATTACATATTTCATTGCATCTTAGAACATTATTATTTTGTACCATACCGTTTCAGTCGCAGAATGTGACATATATTGTTGATTTCTTGTCAAAGTTTTCAATTTAGTGCAACCTTTATTTGTTGGGCAGTTGTTTCTCGAATCACGTGCAAAAATATTGAGGACTTTATAAACTTACATTGTTCTTAAAAAAAAATTAACGCAAATATAAGCGTTTGGAGTTTATATGCTTCCGCGTTATTGTCGTGCGATTGTTTTATGTAAAAACTCATGTGTTTTGCTGCACAGACGTATTTAAGGGGAGCCAGGGAGGACTTGCCCCCAAAAATTTCTATACAGACAGTTAAAGAAATTTTATACTTGATAGGCCTATTATAGGTACGGTACTCATGCTTCTTTCGATGCGTTTCTCTAAATACTTCAAAATAAACTTCCAAGCAGGCCGAGTATAATGGAAATTATTATCATGGACTATGTTGTTTTCGTCGCCTGAACTTAAATTTTCTAGGTTAAGACCTCATTAAAAGCGGAGGAGGTCAATCTCGCGAAAGTTTTCGAATGTACAAATCCACTACATTTTAGATTTTACACTAGCTGGTACCATTTTTTCCCCTCTATAACCTACTGTGAGTTCTTCCAATTATGAAATTCCATTCGCATCTCTAGTCTGACCATTCTATGAAAGGAATCTGAAATAAACAAAAACCAGTGGGCCCTTCTCACTCTAGCACATTACTCGTAAAAGAGATAAACGGGGTTTTGTTTACTTCAGGTTTCTTTCTTGGAAAGGTCAAACTATAGTGAAGACGAGCTTTTTCAAAAATACTGGAGGAAGTCATTTCTATTTATAGCAATTAACTTATGTTAATGATTTTTAATAAAATTGATTCAACCAGGATCGATTTAAGAGAGTACAAATTTGGGGGTAAGTATGACAATCTCACCACCTTTATGTGCCGAATGTCGAGAAACCCAGTACCTTCAGGAATTCCGAATGTCTTAATTAATTTCGATCGTCTAGATATTCTGGCATTATACTTTCAAATGACGAATGTAGATCACTAGGCCTAATATTTCTTTAATTTTTATTTATTTTTTACAACTTTTTATTTCCAAAAATAATTATTTGTGCAATTTGAATTCTAGGCATTAGGCCTATCCACGTAACGATTAGTTTATTATTATAATTATTGTTGTTATGGTACTTTATGAGAATGGTACTTTATGAGATTGTCCGTCTGTCCGTGTGTTTGTACGAGCGATAACTCAAATAAGCTTTATGGGATTTTCATGAAACTTGGTATACACATTTATAACGTCCATGGGAAGAAGCCTACTGATATTGGACCAAACAGGTTGACTGGTACCGGAGTAAAGCCCATTTAATGCCTATTTTATGGTAATATGTTAGAAAGAATCTATCAAATGCAAATCAGTTCTCATGACAACATATTATTTTACAGTGTTCATATACGGCTTTGGAAGTTGCAATACACTAACACTACTCACATATTCCATGACATATGCTTATCAAACTAGACCTTTGTTCTTCCCTAAGCCCTGCTTAATGGATCGATCTGGAGCTTAATTCAGACCGACTTAGATCAATTAACATAAAGAAATACCGACTTAATGGTTTATTCCTTTGAAGCCGCCTGGCCATGGAATGAAAACTGGACTGTAACCAATGATTAAGAAGAAACATTCTGGCACTTTGTTTCATCAGTTTACCTGATTTTATTATTATTCTTGTTGTTATTTTGCTGCTGCATGTTGTTGTATATAATAGTTTCTCGATCATATTGAATTGAGAAGACCGAGAATTTATTTAACTGAAAATCTATCAGGAATTAGGCCTTCGAATATTCCAAACTATTATAATTTTATTCACTTTGCGCAAGCAAGTTTTTCTTATAGTAATATTTTACCGGTTTTTCCAATTTGCCATAAATCGTAAATGTTTTTAATCTATCTATTGTTTTAGTCAATCCTGGTTACACATGAAATAATGCAGTTAATGTGACAGTTTCGACTGCTGGTTATCAACCGGCCACACTCTAGGCCTATATAAACTCATACCACTTATCTATGAGCACACTTAACTTCTTCGAACTGTCAGGTAAGTAAGTCACTCTTTCTGCATTTGATTAGCCTTGGTTTAAATAGTGTAATACTGTTACGAATAATAATTTAAAGAAACAATAGAAAGAAGGCCAAGAAAGAAGAGGTCGTAGAGTAACATAATTATTACCTAATAATAACTGTGTTAATAATAATAATAATAATAATAATAATAATAATAATAATACTTTTAGATAATCATTTATGTATAAAGAGCATAGTGTAAATGTTTATTATGCAGTAGTATACTGGATATTATGAATCGATTATCAACGATATTTTATTAAGTGCCAGTATGGTACTTTATGAGATTTTGTGGGGGACGAAAAATGTCTATCCGTCTGTCCGTCCGTCCGTCCGTGTGTCTGTACGAGCCATAAGTCAAATACGCTTTTTTTCAAATTTTCATAAAACTTGGAAAACACATTTAAGCTTATAATGTCAATGGGAAGAACCCTATTGATATTGAACCAAATCGGTTCACCGGTACCGGAGTAATGCCCAATTTAGTGCCTATTTTAATAGATTATGGCGCCTTTCTAATAGAAAGGCGCCATCACTCAAATACGCTGTATCGGATTTCCATGAAACTTGGTATACGCATTTACGACGTCCATGGGAAGTGCCCTATTGAATTTGAACCTAATCTGTTGACAGGTACCGGAGTAAAACACAATTTAGTGTCAACTTTAAAGGCGCAATAACTCAAATACGCTTTATCGGATATTTATGAAACTTCGTATACGCATTTATAATGTCCATGGAAAGACGTTTATTGATATTCGACCAAATCGGTTGGCCAGTACCGGAATAATTCCCAATTTAGTGCCTTTTATGTTAATATATA
Source organism: Ectobius pallidus (assembly GCA_964059195.1). NCBI lineage: Eukaryota > Metazoa > Arthropoda > Insecta > Blattodea > Ectobiidae > Ectobius > Ectobius pallidus. Next base: position 83,390,768 of record CAXKWD010000003.1, read on the forward strand.
AGAAGTCGCGATAACTCGAATACGCTTTATTGGATTTTCCTGAAACTTTGTATACCCATTTATAATCTACATGGGAAGACATGGGAAGTGGGCACTTCTCATGGACGTCGTAAATGCGTATACCAAGTTTTATGGAAGACGTCTTCTGATAATGGAGGAAAACGGTAGACCGGTACCGGAGTAAAACCCAATTTAGTGTCTATTTTAAAGACGCGGTAACTCAAATAGGCCTACGTTTTACTGGATTTTTATGAAACTTGGTATACACATTTATAATGTCCATGGGAAGAACCCTGTATATATTGGATAAAATCGGTTGACCTGTTTCGGAGTAATGCTCAATTTAGTACCTATTTTATGGTAATATACGAATTCGAAAGAATTTATAAAAAAAAATGAAAATCAGTTATCTTCACAACATAGTCTATTGTTTTACTGTGATCTTATAAGGCCTTGGGAATTAAAACACAGTTAGCTATGACAGAAAACAATATTGCTTTACATGCGCTTATCCAACTAGACCGTTAAACCGGCCCTGGTGGCCGAGATGGTAACGTCTTGGCCTCACATTCTGAAGTCCATGGTTCAAAACCCGAAACCGCCCAATTTGACTTTTATTTGGGTATTTTTATGTGAGTGTGCGATTGTCAAGATATCACAAATCTGTACAGTTCAGCTGATGCTGGAAGATTTTAACCTCATTAAAAAACTAGACCTTTGTTCTTCCGTAAGCCCTGCTTAATGAATAATTCTGGAGCTTAACTTGGAAATAAATAAATAAAAAAAAAAAACATATTCTGCATATCATAATTGGAGTCTTAACTGATTAAACAAAAACATACTGGCACTTTTTTACATCAGTTTACCTGATTTTTTATTTTTTTAAACTAACGTTAATGCAACCTTTAGCGATTCTCAGACAGCTTCGAACTTCATAACAAAGCTGTTGATGTCTGAAGTAAGTTGTTCGGTGTAAACTTCTCCAAATATTTGTGTTTAAATTGGGTTCGAGCACATGGGGGCACAGTAACGAATGAGGGGGCAGGTTGATTTAATTGCCCATTTTTGTGTGTGTATGTGTGCCCACTCTTACCCCCGGAGTGCCCAACAATGAAGTTGATTACCTCCGGTCAAACCAAATTCTGGTAACCATTTGTTTGACTATGTACCTAGGGTTGCCCATTTTACATCCTTATGGGATATTTGGTGTTTATGACATGCTAGGGCTGTGAATTTGTTTCAGATTTAAGTGGCGCAAGTTTGACTTTCTCGCAGTAGCCTAATGACAGTTTTAGCGTTCTTTTTGTGTTGATTGTTTTGCATGGAGATGTTTTCTAGTGTATGATGCAGTAATTCTTTGTGAGGGGATTATTATCCAGTCCAGCATTCGCCTAAGAGCGAGAGAAACCCCTCAAAAACCTCTCTTGGACTGGGTTAGCATCATTCATCAACTGACCAAAGTGATATATCCTTTACTCTCCTAAGGGATTGACTAGTCATTACCTTATGAAAAAGATTCTCCACAATTCTTTGAGATGCAAACATTTCAAGGTTACAAGAGGAAGGTCTAAGCATTAACAATTTCAGAATTAAATAGTTCAGACGTGTCAACCTCATTAATTGTACATCGTCGACAGTAATTAATACTATCACAAACATAAGGAGGTAACTAGATTACTTAGGACATGAAACAATGTAAGTAGGCTAAGTAACCTAACTAACCCGCTGACAATAAAGAACTCTGGAGTTTAACACTGCAACAACTAACATTACCAAACGTTTCCTGCCAACAACTTCTTCTGTCAATTCCATTTCCCCTAATGACCAGTTTGCAATAGAGGGAGGTCCTTGTGGTCTCCGGATATCATCTGGCCGTCATAGTCATCTTCATCCTATCCTCGCCTTGTTCAGAGTGAGTGTGTGTGTGTGTGTGTGTGTGTGAATGGTGTGTCTCGTCCTATGTGTTCGTGTTGTCTCGGCCCGGCATTGGGCTGATCATTCATCCGGGGAGGTCCTCCATGCCCTTATCAGGTCAAAAAAGTAATGCCCGGGCCGCATAAATTGTCGCTATAAGGGAGAGGTAAAACTACGAAATATATATATATAAAATATTGCTTTTTATAGTAATTTTATTGTTAAAATTATAATTTTGTACCGATTTTGGATGAAATATTTTTGTTGGAAAATTAGGTTTTAGAAAATCTGTGTGATATCAAATGCATTTAATTGATTTTACAGTAATATTCATTCTTGTAAGTAAGTTACGTATAAACAAATTGTAAACAATACAATACATATCAATATATGTAGGCCTACTGCTGACACATATTTGCATAATATATTAAGAATTTAAAATCGGTCTTCAACACACATTGAAAGTATAACCTAGAAGACATAGAAACATTACTCTCCTTTAATCTGTTTCGGCTATATGTGACAATTGAATTGAAGGGGCTAGTTCCATAAGGGCGTAAGGCACATCTTTAATTTTGAGTTTTTAACATTTATGCCTTCTCATATCTTTTAAATACTCAGTGAACAATTTATACTTGTGCCTTAAACCTCTGCTCAGTCATAAGAAAAGACCTGTGCTTGTGAGTGGTAACAATGTTTAAAAACTTCAAGATTTCTCAAAACTATGCTCTTGTGCCTTACGCCCTTATGGAACTAGCCCCTTCAATTGTTCTTGCTAAAGAAGTGCTCTAGATCGACGCTTTTAGTAGTTGAGCAGATTGACTGGTAAAGAGTGGAATTTCTTTTTTATTTGCATTGCTAATAACATTTGCAGCCTCTGATTTGTCTCTTACAATGTTTATGACACGGTGAAATTAATCATAACCACATGACAAAGACTGAGTCTACATGATTAAAATATGAATTTTTTCCCTTCATATCGAACACATCTTAGGGTTTCTCGTAATGATCTGACCAGAATCTTTAACTTTTCATGTGTGTCTGATGGAAATTAAACGCTAACAGAACTGACACTAAGTAAATTCCACATCGTTTTACTGCCATTGTGAAGGGGTAACAAAGCAATTTTATTATATATATGCAAATTTCTTGTATTTCCACCAATAGAAACTCATTAAGTAGAAAAATATGAGTACAACTGTCCTAAGTTGATCTTGGGTCCTAAGAGGATATTTAATATATAGGCTACAGTTCATGTGGTTGACGACATGGTGAACGCTTCTTCAGTAAGAAGCCACACTACATTACCAGGTGATTAATATAAGAAGAAAGAGCAACGGTGGTGTGAACTGAGGAAAAGAATATAGAAAGATAGAAAGGGCGAGTAAAGTGTAAAAAAAAAAAAAAAAAGTTGACAGACAAGCAAAAAGAAAAAAAGAAAAGACGTATGGACATAGAAGAAAGGAAGATAAATAAACGGAAGAAAAAGATATGGGTTTTGTGTCTTTTGGGTGCTATATTTATAATTTAGAATTAAATTTGCATCGAAATTCTCCAGAAGACTAGTGTTTGTAGATTAAGCTACGTTAGCTCAGATCACAACGTATTGTAAAGATCTCGCACGATATCTGTGCCGATGAGACAGTTACTCTCTAGAGAGAGACATGCTATTGTGCGAGAGAGAGAGGTAGCTTGGCCTTTACAAATAGAAAGGGAGGTACTGTTGTGCGAGAGAGATAGGTAGCAGGCCAATCGACGCTACAGTCCCCATGAAAACATAATTCAATGATTTAGGCAATCGGCACAGATTTCGTGCGGGATCTTTAAGTTGTTTGTATTTCTTTTTTTCTTCTTCTTCTGGTTGAGTGGAAGATAAAGCCTCACGCCCTTAACTCTGCCAGGTAAAATAAAACATTATTATTATTATTATTATTATTATTATTATTATTATTATTATTATTATTATTATTATTATTATTATTATTATTATTATATGTGTTTGTCGTGGTTATTTAGGCCAAATGACGCTTGTGTACTTAGGCCTGTAAACTGTCAGCGTGGGCCAAAATTTTATCATGTATTTAAACTCACATAAATGTCGTTAACTCGATTGAACTTCCAACTGGGGTACAGAAACCCAGTGCCTTAACAACTATTTCACTCAGGTCAACCGATTCTGATGGGTGATCGCTGCTTTCACCTATGACTGTTGCTGTTTAAGCAAACATACAAGAAGGCCGTGTTAATTTATAGATCACCGGTACGGTAATTACGCAATGTCCTCTAGGCTGTTAGTCCACCATAATACTGTGGACGAATAGGCTTAACCTAGGCTTGCACTGCAATAAAAGGAGCGAGAAGACGTCAATTGGGATCGAAATGAAAAATTTACAATGCATAGAGTTTATTATTATTATTATTATTTTGCAAAATGTACACTAATCAGTCGCTTTACGTACTGTATTATTTTTGTATTAAATGATTTACAGACTAGAATGAAATATATTACAATTTTGAAAGCTGAAATTGGTATAATTAAGATCTAAAATAAAACAAACCTCATGGAGGTACATTACCGGTGAGGTAAGTTCGACCATCCCACCGCTGCATCGCCCACTCCGGACTTTCGACTTCATTGGTAGGGAACAGGATTAGGGGCATGTGGTCAGCATGCCTGCTTCCATGCCTGTTAATGGTATTTCCTTAACCAGAATCGCTACTTGTTTATTCAATTAGCTCTTCAGCTGGCCTAACTGCATACCAGACTTCATACCTCCGAGAAAACTGAGGAAATGTCGAGAACCAAACTTCGACTTGCAGATCCATAGTCAACAACGTTGAGCTCCATACCTCTCAGGGGGTCGTTCTGCTCAAGAAACACAACATTACGGTACCAACTCTTCGTCAAATCTTATCTTTACATAATTAAGTTATTTAATTGGCTCCGTCTTGAATTTACCAAGATACCATGTCATGACTTTCGAAAAATTCTTTCATATCGTTACGTTTCATGCCTCCCTAAGTACGAAAACACCGCCCGTTCAATTTTTTTTTTTTTTGTAATATATCTTTACATGCTAGCGGCCGTAATTTTGAAGATATTTGAACAAAATTTTATTATGTTATTTCTAGGCCTAACAGTTCGGAAAAGTTCATTAATGAGCAAAATGAGCGGGTCGGGGAGGGGGTTGAAATTTTTGAAAAATTTATATCTCGGCCCCTATGAAGTATAAAGGGAAGCTTTGTTTAAATAGGTCACAGTACTCCCTATGGAGTTCACAGTGACACCAACGATTCGGGGGTTTTGGGGGTACGAGTGAGGGTGGGGGATGGAAATTCGAAATTTTTGAAACCACGTCTTCATTATTAATTTGTTAAATTATTATTTTATTATTAGTAGTAGTTTAGTAGGTTTAGCCTACTAGCCTAGCCTAGTAGTGCTTTACATTGCCTGCGCAAAGACATGGCGTGACATAGTCCTACTGTCCATACCACGATATATCTTTCCATACCATCGTGTTCTGCAATAGAATAAAATAGCTTCGTTCCCTAATCCAGAAATCTGTTCTGATTATGTATGCCTTCATTGTTGAAGACTCCTAACACTGCCGATGGCCTTATTATTATTATTATTATTATTATTATTATTATTATTATTATTATTATTATTATTGTTATTGTTATTTTACGATTTCTGAAGTTAGTGCGAAAAAAAAATAGCCTCCTCTTCTCACTCAAAATAAACCTTGAAGTCATTCTGTTATGTCAGCTCCAAACAAGGGTAGGCCTACTGTGCTAGGGAACTGGAACAAGAAGTGTCTCCTGGAACAGAGGACGTTAAAATCTGTCTGCTTCTAAATATTTGAGGTGCTATTTGCAGATTGACAAGTATACGAGGATGGGTGAAATGCTGTCAGCAACAATTTCCTGACTAAAGGTCGTTATAACATGATCAGCACCGTATGGATATAATATCGCTGAACCTCATTAAATCATTAACAATGACTCAATTACATTTTATGTATTAATGATGAGAAACATGTAACGTAAACCATAGCCTACACATGCCATTCACATGAATCTAATGATTACATTACAGAATCCTTAAGAATGAAGATTTTATTGGTTCTGGCTTGCCTGATCGTGGCTGCAACAGCACAGACTTGTGGCTGCAACAGCACAGACTTGCAGCTGGGCCCATATCTGCAAAGACCACACCATGTGCAAGTACCCTGTAAGTATCGCTCAAATTCTGCCGGTTATAATGGCAATTGATAAAAATGCAGTATTCAGTAAGAGTAGTGCAGGTATGGGGAGTATTGTCAAAAGTGCTCTAAACCTTGGACTTGTAAACCCGTACGTAGATTACGGAGTGATAAGGATTTAGTTTATCTTTAATGAAGTTGTGTGATTAATTTTCTTTGATCGTGACCAGGGGGTCCCGAAAAATAACAACTGCAAAACCCTGCTCCTCAATTATCCTAACGAGGCTGAGTGCACTTCGTTCCAGACCACTTCGCTTTCAATCAACGTAAATAATATACAACTAAAATAAATAAATTGTTAACGCATAATTGATTAGTTCCAAATCTAATGCTTAACAGCATAAAGGAAGTATTTTTTCGTTAAACTTCCAATGAAAAGTGGCATACATTTTTGGATACATAATTCTTTATGGCAAGAAGACAGAGAATTTTTATTCATGCCGGTTTGATGTTTCTAATTTTACCGGTAAACTGTAGAACTGTTTATGAGTTTTTACTGGACCTCGGAAATTTAGGTTCTTAGAATGCACCAAACTATAACTATGTGTTTAAATTCTTCTTTCGTCTTGGCTAGGGTCCAAGGTTTAATTCAGGGGTAGTTCTTGTACCGGTAATTCACTTGTCCATAGACTAAGCAAGGTGTGATTTAGCTATAGGCAGAGAAAATCCAACCTATAAGAACCTAGAAATCCGAAGTCTAGAGTCTGACCGTTCTAAGAAGGAAACCTGAAGTAAACAAAAACCAGTACATCTGTCTCACGCTAGCATATTACTCGCATGACTTAAGAGTGGGACAGACATACTGTCTGGCTGCGAGCTGAAGGCCGAGCTAGCGTCCCCCCACTACCTTATCACGCGCTTGCATTTATTGTCTATGTCTTTCCCCCACTATGCCACCAGCTCGGCCTTCAGCTCACAGTCAGACAGTACTGATTTTTGTTTGGTTCAGGTTTTCTTCTTAGCTCGTCTCTGGTATAGATGACTTATGACTGTTTCCGAGGAACTGAGTTTTTGTAAAATGAACCATTTAAAAATCAGAATTGAAACTCGCTGCAATATTATCTCCCCTACTTTCTGATAAGAGGTACGCCGTAGCGTAGTGGTTGAGGTACTGCGCTACAAACCGGTCCTGGAGCCGACTCAGCCTCTAACTGAAATAAAAACCAGGAGCAGTCCTGGGTGGTAAAGGCGGCTAGTGTAAGGCTGACTTTCAAAAATTTGTAAATAGTATTAACTTTGACAAACTACAACCCAACATATTAAGGAAAGTACTATGGATATCATAAATAAGTTATTGCATGTAGTATTACACAGTGTAATGGAGCATGCAGTTAATAAATATCTTAAAAAAAAACTAGTGATGGGTCGATACCAGATTTTCTCGATACTCGATACTCGATACCGATACATGATTTTTTCCTCAATACTCGATACTTCGATACTCGATACCTTCAGCATTTCCAGTTTCAATAAATAGGTACATTAAAAATTAAAATTTGAGAGAACTGTATAATACCAACTAAATTAATTAAGTCTGCATATTTAATGAGACAAAATTTAATATCATCAATAGCCTATAATTATTTTTAAACTCTACATTAAAACTAAAATTAGTTTTTTAAACAGTCCACTTACAAGTTTTTGTTAGAAAATACTAGCATTCTCATTTAATTGCAGAATTACAAAAGTATCGAAAAAGTATCGAGCGAGTTTTCTGACGTATCGTTCGATGCCGATACCATGTAAGTATCGAGAGTATCGAGGTATCGAAAGTATCGAGGACCCATCCCTAAAAAAAACCTACCATCTTCACGTAACGAATGTCTAAAATCTGGGAGCCTCAACCCCTAGAACCCCCAGGGTCTCCGTGGCCTGTACAAGGAACACTTTACTTCACTTTACTTTCTGATAATTGATAACATTACATGCTTACCCTACTCCTTACCTAATTATGTTTCAGAGACCGCATTGCCCAGGTCAAAGGTATTCTGGAGTGAATAGAGCATCAGACAAACAAGCTGTTGTTGATGAGCACAACAGAGTCCGAAGATTTGTTGCTAACGGCCAGGAACACAGGGGAAAACCCGGACCTCAACCGCCTGCTGCTAACATGAACCAACTGGTAAGTGCTGGAAGCAGCCTCAATGAATTTGTATATCGCGTAATTAAGTCTATTTTATATAGCATCATACAATTTTTAAAATATCACTGAAAATGTATATTTTATAGTATTGTTGTACGAATTATACTATCAAACATAAGTTTCAGAAAGTACTCTTACATAGTTTATGGTCACACCTAAAAAACGGGACTGTGCCGGTCCGCAATTTTGAAAGTCTTTTTAGGCGTAAAAATAAAAAAAAAATAAAAAAACTTTTAGAATTTTTCCATCGGTTATAGGCTAAAAGCTGCCTATAAGTGTGCCAAATTTCAAAGTTTCTAGCTCTTCTGGAAGTGGATAAACATTAATGTCAGGGAGTCAGGTGCCATGTGGTTTTATATATAGAGAATCAGTTGTTTGTTGAATCACAACCGTGTGTACTGAACAAGTGCAGTTGTGGCAATAAATATCCCGTTATAGGGAAGTTTATGCGGTAAACGCCGCCCCAGTCTTACAGGACCGCAACCTTTCAGGAGAGGGGCTATCTGTGGATCTAACCAGACAAGGTCTTGGATGACCTTTTCGGATGGGTTATCAGCTCAATGCCGGAGCCAACTACGAGGCAACATGAAGACGAGAATCGTACTCATTCCGAATAAGGCGCGGGTGGATTGAAGGTGATATGACGACCAGATGATGTTCGGGACCACAAGGGCCTAAGGGTATTCGATATTCCTCACATGTGAGGGAAAAACTCCACCTAGGTAACTTGTCCGACCAGGATTCGAACCCGGCCTGCTGCGTGATGAGAGCGAACTTATCCCTGAGCCAAAGCGGAGGGCAATAAATATAGAGAAGTGTATGTGTTTAAATTGAGAAATAGATATATTGGAACGAGTTTGCATTACTGTACTTTTTAGTATTCCAAATGTCCCCTCTTAAAAAATAGACAACCGCTAGATAAAATTCCTTAATCTCTCTTGTAGGTTTATCATAGGTAATCCGACGAGAGTTGATTAGTTTATCGAAAGATTTATCTGATGAAATTCGTCAACTCGAGTTGGATTTATTAAGACTATTCCATGAATAAAAATGTAATGGATTATACAAATAGTAACTACTTTCGTGCTTTGTTGTATAAAAACAAAACTAACAGCTGGGAGAACACGGCCTACTGTGAATCAACCATCCATGAATCGATTCGAGTTTCCATGTTTTTTTTTTTTTACCAGTGGTGCCAATGGTGCATATAAGACAGTGTTAACTTCATTCAGCAGAACAGAATAAAAGCACACCAACTGACTTGCACCGAATCGAAATTGTTTTTTTAATCAATGTACATTTCTATTATTTCAATTTCAAGACAAGTTATGTTGTATAAAATAATCTTATTTCGTGCTGCTCAGTGGCAGCATGTGGCGTATTAATCAATGCACACTGATGCTTACGTGTCCAGTAACGAACAGACGTTTTACTCGATAAAACGGCAACTTCGCGATTGCTAAAAGAATATTCTAAGATAAACGGCCGTGATTGGTCTATATCCGAGGGATTGCTAAACGTTACTGGTCAATATCAAACACCCGGCGTATGAGGGGAATAGTCAGTGTAAGAGCCCCTTCACACGAGGCCACCATTGGCAGCACCACCTGGTGGTTTTAGGCCTATTATTACAAAATTTCCAAGGAAGGGGCCACCAATCACGTGTTTATGCTTACATTTTAAAAATAATGAAAACGCAGCCATGACGGCTTCGTGTGGAGGGGATCTAACCTATCCAAGGAATACACAATATTCTACATCAGTGGTCTTCAACCTTTTTTTAAACTAAAGGTCATTTTCTTTTGGGTGAAAGATTAGCGGGCTGCATTGACTTATTGATTAATTAATAACATGACACATAACACAAATATATCATACTAGCATGTGCCCGCGGCTTCGCCCGCGATAATTATTTCAAGAATTAAAAATTAAGAGCATAATAGTTAAATCATTACATTTATTAACACCTAAATCGCATGGACTACATACCACGATCAGATAGCATCGACTGGTAAAAGCGACCTCAGATTCGAGTTTCTTGGCCAAAAAAACCTCTGTATAGTGAGATTCGTCCAAATAAAACAACGTTTGACCATATTTAGGGCTTACAACATTCAAGCGATCGCGAAAGTTTTGTTTTCAAGGTTTGACAAAAATAGCCAAAGCCAACTGTAATTGATTTGACATTGAAATGTATAACTGAAAACTTATGTTTTGAAAACGCACAAAATGCACGTTTTTTGCCCGTTTTTCACTCATAACTCACGAACGAAAACTAAAATTAAAATTCCGGCTTCGAGGTGCATTTTCCGACCCTTCAGCACACCTATGTTTAAAATTTCAGATCTCTGCGTTCAGTAGATTTCGGTGGACATCGAGGAGAATTCCTTTTATTAATATAGATAATATGAATTATAATGATACCTTCTCTAATTTGTCAAACATCCATTTAATTTAATCCAAGCCCACCTGATACCACTGGTAACAATACGTTCTGTGAATTTGTTTTGATAATTCTATGTAAAAAGGGATTAAGTATTTTCAAAAACACTTAATTTTTGGCATTTAGAATCAGAATTTTTCAAAATCCTTTCTTAGTGAGCACCTATATTATGAAGCGAAGGTACTGTCAAAATTTCAAGTCTCTACCTGTTATAGTTTAGGCTGTACGTTGATTCCTGTCATTCAGTCAGTCAGTCAGTCAGGACAAAGCCTTTTATATACATAGAGATTTACTTTACAATAACTGTAGGGATTACTTTAACGCAGAGTGCGAATTAACGGGGGTAGGGGAAATTCCCTGCTCATCAAACTGTTTCCATGGTAGATAACAATAATATTTTTCCTTATAAGGGAAAATTGTTTCCCCCCTTTTCCTCTATAGCCTAAATAATATCGGATCTGTAACTCACATCTTTGTAGCCACTGGTAAAAATACAACAACGGATGCTTGCTGCTTTATCGAAAATAATATCGCATGGGTTATATTTATGTAACTATAAAATGTTACTTATGGGCATGTTTCAATGCCCGAAGAAGAACGCGAGCTAACTGTTTCCCCTGCCAAAAACGAAGCCACGGATTCCATATGGCCCCCGAGCCGCTGGAAGACCACGGGTCTGCATCATGGACGTGAAGCACACTAGTCAGAAGTACGATTACTTCCACAAGTCTCTGGGTTTTTACGTATATACCTTAGAAGCGAGTGTCACCGTTCCTAGAGTTCCTGACTAGGGGAGGTAGCTGCACCCTGATTGGCTCAGCTCTTCTATCCCACTCCACGTGTTGTCTGTCTCTTTCTCGCTGCGACATTATCCTTCCACTCGTTTTTCTACGACTGGCAACGTGCTGCATGATCTTCACTCTGTGCTCAACAGTAGCTTACTGATCTTACGCGCAGCGAATCCGCGCATCTTGGTAACGAGACGTAACGAGAAGCTCGCTGGCTGGATTAGTCTTCAAGGCCAGAGACTTTGTGGAAGTAATCGTACTATATATAGATCCGTAGTTCATTCTGAAATATTGTACAGATAATATTACAAACAACTTCAAACAGTCTAATGTTAATTATATTTTTTCAGGTATGGGACGACAATTTGGCAGTGGTTGCACAACGTTGGGCAGATCAGTGTATTCGTGGCCACGATTCTTGTCGGAATGATGGTAAGTAGTCTATTTAAAATATGTGATTTAGATCTTTTTCTGCAACAACAGCTAACTTTTATTACTTCCCACTTTTATAATTATCTGATAACAACTCTTCAGGACGCCAAGAATGACAGTGTAGCTATTTGGTATTTCTGTGAATACCGGAAGCAAATCAGGCTACTTTCATGCACACAGGAAAACGTTGAGATTTTGTATTAATTAGCAACAAATAACTGAATATTAGGCCTAGTTTGGTTATATTTATAGGATACACTTAAATTTTATGGGTAATTTTAGACCCAGGTTTTTATAATAACTATAAATGATGCAAAGAAAACAATAAAAATAATAATATCCCCGATTAGGCCTATATTGAAGACGACTTGATTAAGAGAGTTATGTGGTCAAGACACAGACTTAGACCGGAGAACTGTAGGCCTAGGTTAATGCTACTTTAACGCCTCAAATAGACATCTAACATAACGAATCTAATTCTACCATTTTCCTATTACCCATAACTTATTTAAATTCATACTTATTAAGTGTTTATTAAAATTTTAATAAATTATTTAAAAAATCCGTGGTGTTATGTCCAATAGGCTATAGGGCCGACCACTTCATCTTCCTCTGTCATTAAGAAGCCTAAAAACCTGACTTTTTCTTCACAAATCTTGTGGTCGATTTTCACTTAAATCCGACTGTGTATAAAGAAAGCATTTTCTCCACTAGATTACGCTAGTTATAACGTTACTGGTAATATAGGCCTATTCCTCAGCAGTGCTACTTATTTTGGACTTTAACCACATGCGGACACAAGAAAAGATTATAGTTCACTTAGCCTATAGGCCTATTCTATAGGGTGGACTTGAAATATCCGCAACAATATCAAATTTTAATTTCCATGCGATATAAAGATAGCAGATTACATTTCATAAAAGCGGGAAAATACTGTGTGTAAGATTGCGATTTTTCCCAAGTTGATATAAAATTTAATTAAGTATTTTTTAGATGGTCGAAGGTAAAAAAAAAATCACTTTAACAGAAGTTGATATTAATTACAAGGAGAAAATCTTGCCAATGGGTGCTATAAAATTATAATACTCCAGGGTAACCAACTTCGATTACTCTACATGGAAAATACTATTTTATTTAAAATCATTTGTAGGCTATATGATTATTAAACATAGGCTATTCAGTTTAATACAATTTTAAAATCGTAAAATTCACTACGCTTTTTTAAATGTGATATTCCTCACGGTGATTGCAAAAATCGTCATATGTGGTGGGTGAAAAACGCTGTCCTTAAGTTTGCAGTCCTGTACCTAAAATCAATATGGCTGGCTCCACGGTGCGTAACTCTTTACAATAAATCTAACATTTAATCCATAACAAATGTCTACGACTGTATAAGAAATAGTGTATGATACACGTGGTAAAATGATTTTATTGTGCTCGTAGAATTGTTACACTCACCCCTACGGCTTCGTTTCGTCAACATAACCTGCTCGCGAAATAAAATCCGGTTTTAACACTTGGATCATAAACAAATGTGTTCCACTGAAATTTCAGTAGACTATAGTGGGCAAACTGAGTTTATATCAAAGTAGAATATCAAACAAATGAGAGGAATTACTTTTTAACCACTAAGTAACAAACTGGCAACTATTCTTATGAGAAGGATTTGTCAAGTTTCGTGTAAACCGAATAAGACAGAAAGTGGGTACGGAATCTTTACCAAATATGACGGTGATATATGAGTAGCCTAACTGGCTTTTATTTGATTAGGAATTGGATGAAAATTGCTAGTCTCTTAGATTAATTATTAAGGTTCAATAGGATGAGGACATGATACAGTGACATACCACGAAAATATATCGTTCAATATTAACAATGTAGGCCCTACAATATTTCATCACAAAATGTACAATAAATTCTTCTGTTTCATTTTCCTTTCCTCCATTCTATTTTGTTAATTCCCTTTCGTCCGTAATGTTACATACTACTACAGCATTTGAGACTGATACTTTATAAATTGCTAATGCAATTTAATTAGTTTGTAGACCAGAATAATATTTTTCTTGCAATACTTTTTAACTTATGCTCTGAACCAAATAACTGTTACAGTAGGCCTATCTCTATATAAGTAAGAGCCTTTGTCCTGACTGAATGACTGACAGAGAATCAACGTACAGCCTAATCTATAACAGGTAGAGACTTGGAATTTTGACAGTACCTTCATTTCATAATGTAGGTGCTCACTAAGAAAGGATTATGAAAAATTCTTATTTTAAATGCCAAAAATCAAATGTTTTTGAGAATTCTTAATCCCTTTTTACACGGAATTATCGAATCCAAATCACATTTGACATTAAAACATATTGTTGCCAGTGGGTTTCAGATGGATTTGGAATTAAATTAAATGGAAGTTTGACAATTACAGTAGGCTTTGGCTATTTTTGTCATACCTTGGAAATAAAACTTTCGCGATCGCTTGAATGTTGTAAGACCTAATATGGTCAAACATTGTTTTATTTGGACGAAACTCACTATACAGGGGTTTTCTGGACCAAAGAACTCGAATTTGAGGTCGCTTTTACCAGGCGAAGCTATCTAATCGTGGTATGTAGTCCACGTGATTTAGGTGTTAATAATTATAATGATTTAACTATTATGCTCTTAATTTTTAATTTTTGAAATAATTATCGCGGGCGAAGCCGCGGGCACATGCTAGTTTATATTATAAGTGGCTTAAATTGACTATATTTGTGAATGAAATGTTTAGGCACAACCGCACAATCGCGATTGGTCTATTTCTCACGAGGAAATCTGTTTAGTCATGTGTGATACAATTTCATCTTTCCTAGAAATCACTGAAATAATTGTATCATTAATTTAACGCACCGTAACTTACTGTGTAATTTTAATGAACCGTCATTATGAGAAATTGCGAGATGTTTGTATTTTATACGTTACCGCGTGGAAATAAACCCTCAATATACACGAGAACGTTGAAATTAGTAAATATTCATGGCTGGCGACTATTTTCTAAAGAAATAAAATCAGGTAAACTAATATAACAAAGTGCCAGTATGTTTTTGTTGAATCAATTATAATTGCAATTATGATATGCAGAAAATAAGTTTTACTAATTAGATTAAAATCGACCAGCGTCAGCAGAACTACAGATTTGTGATACCTTGACAATCGCGCACTCACATAAAAATAAAAAATAAAAAATCCATGTCAAATCGGCCGGCTACTGGATTTGATCCGGGGACCTCAAGAATACGAGTCCAAGACGTTATCATTTAGCCAACTCAGTCAGTTTGACGGTGATGTTTGATAAGCATATGTGAAGGAATAGTGTTAACTGTCAAATTATACCGGTAGACAAAAATTAAAAAACATGTGACTTTTAATTAGTTGTTACTCTGGTACCGGTCAACCGATTAGGTCCAAAATTAATAGCTTATTGCCATGGACAGTATAAATCTTTATACCAAGTTTCATGAAAATCCGATAAAGCATATTTGAGTTATTGGGCCTTTTGTTATTATTACCATAAAAATACACTAAATTAGACATTATTCCGGTACCGGTCAACCGATTTGGTCAAATATCAACAGACATCTTCCCATGGACATTATAAATGTGTACACCAAGTTTCATGAAAATCTGATAAGGCGTATTTGAGTTATGGCGCTTTTAAATAAAAACACTAAATTGGGTTTGACGCTCGTACCGCTAGACCGATTTGATTCAATATCAACAGGTTCTTCCCATGGACATTATAAATGCGTATACAAAGTTTCATGAAAATCCGATAAAGCGTATTTCACTTATGGCGCGTACAAACACACGGACAGACAGACAGACAGACGGACAGACATTTTTTCGTCCCCCACACACAATCTCATAAAGTACCATACTGGCACTTAATAAAAGATAATAATGTATTCAATAAAGGAAAAGAAATTTTATATGTGAACTATTGTCATTGTATTGTTACGAGGGGTATTCCGAAAGTAAGTTTCGTCAGTTTGTCACACGGACACTTTATTGACCCAAAAGCAATACAGCATGGCAGCATGACCTATACACCGTGCACTATTTTTCGACATAGTCGCCAGCGACATTGAGACATTTGTCGTAGCGTGCGATCAGTTTGAAGAACCCACTGTGGTAAAACTCGGTGCCCTGCGATGCAAGGAATTGGCGCACAGCCTGCTCCACCTCAGCTTCCTGACATTACTAAAGGTTCCATACAGACCATTTTGAGTGACAAATTGATGTTCCATAAGGTTTGTGCGAGATGGGTTCATGGAGGCCGCACTTTGCGGGGACGGAAATCGGGAGATCAATTTCAAACAGCTCTATCTCGGACAATAAAAGGTTCAGCGGCTGCAGCAATGGCTCGTTTGAAAGAGGGGAGATAGCGGTACATGGCAGTGGCGCCAAATCTCTCGTGCCATCGTGAGCGGTACACTAATACCCGCGGGCACGCCAGTCTGCTGCGACTCGCTCTTCTACGGCGCAGTGCGCCTGCGTCATGCCTCCTCCGCTGACGCCACTTCCGTCGTGGAACCAGCCACGGGTGGGGATTCGTCTGGCGTTTGTTTGGTTCCCCTGGTGAACACGCCGCTCCTGCCATACATTGACGAAACTTACTTTCGGAATACCCCTCGTATTTTTGCAGGATGTTAAGCAAACGTGTGTCCCTTATGAACAAGTTAATAGAATAAAGTACCAATGAAGGAAACAATTAACCTATTCCATTTATCATTAATGACTGATTTCGGTTGTTTGAAAGTATGTGTATGGTAAGAAAGTATGTAGGATAACGTAACAGTCATTTACGATGTTAAGACCATTACATAGAATTTAACAGGCAAGCACGAAGTTACTCGTGTGAAACGGTTAAGTTCTTATAACGGTCGAACATCGTACAACGTTTTATGTTATTTTGAATCGTTAATTATTTTATAACTAATTTATAACTAAAATAATTTCAGTTCGCTTGTGCTTAAGACTAGCAATCGAAAAAACTTTTTGATAATTTCGTATTGTAGCCGGAATTCAGGCTCTCTAGGCTAACAAGAATTTATTTGGGAACAAATCACTGTTTGAAATATTTATCATATCAGATAGGCTACATCTGCGTATGTTGAATTGTGATCTATTTGTAAAGAAATTTAGATCTGTCTTGAAGTTATATGAAAAGCAAATAAATTAATATTTAAAAATACGGAAATTGCAGACTTTGAATGAATGGGGAGAAATGAAGTTAAGAAGTAATGTTTCCAGCTAAACTAATTATTGTGTTTGCTTACGTTTGTGCTTTATCAGAGACATAACTATCGATATCTAGTTTATGGACCAGATTATTATTGCCGAAATAGTTAATTATGTTATTTTTCATATTGTAAATGATTAATAAGTAGGGCCTACACGAAAGGTCTAATAGCAGTAGTAGTAGGAATAATAGTATTTGTATTGGTTAAAATGAAGGAAATGGATGATTGTTAATTTGCACGAAAGGGAATAGAACGACAGTGACATCTGGGGATATCCTCTATTATCTTTATAATATGGTTAAACTGTTTTTTACCTTAACGGGCTCAGCCCGTAAAATGAAAGCTTACACAGGCCTAGGAAAGAATTCTACAGTATTAAACAATGTTTACGATAAAAATAACATTAATAATGTTATATTATTCAATTGTCTTTATGTGCTATTATGTTAAATCTTTGAATATTCTTCGACGATAGATCGATTCCATGTGGGCCAGAATATTCATAAGGCATCCAGCAAGGGATTTCCCGAGAATGATGTAGAAGACTGGAGAGAGGCTGTCCAAGGCTGGTACAAGGAAGTATCCGAATACAGTAGGAACAACGTCAATTCCTTCGTGTAAGTATTGAAACGCACAACTAGGCCTACTTGACACAACGACTACTTCATAACAAAAAATGAAATTTATTCAATAGCAATATTGCATGTTTTCACGAACGACAAGAACTCTTTAGAATGTAGATAATTCGGCGTGTATCGCCCATTTCGTAAGTGACTGTGCACTTTTGACATAGACCTATATAAATCGAGGAAACCAAGCTGACATGTTATTTCCTTAGGAGTTATAAATTCAGAGTGAATCAGAACTCTACCGATAAACTTTCATAAGTTGTTCGGGGATGTCTTCTGACTGTTTTTCATATAAGGAACCCATGGTTGGCTTAGTAGGCCTACCGAGTAACGGCATTGCTTTCATTTCTAACCTAACCACCTTCTTAGAACCCAAATTGAATGTTATTTCCAGTAATTGTTCAAAATGTGAACCCCCATGATCACGACAAACTTCACAGCGACGCAAACACTCTCCCAGGAGATTGCCGCACATCGTCAGTTGCTGTTACAATTCTAGCAACCAGGTCCATATTAGTTTCACGTACACTAGGCTCTTCATGTGACCCCAGAAGAAAGTCCATGAGGCGTCGCTGTGAAGCTTGCCGTGATCATGGGGTCGACGTTTTTGAACAATTACTTTAAACAGCATGTAATTTGGGTTGTACAAATGTAGTTAGGTTAGAAATGGAAGCAATACAATTTCTTGGTACTGAGCCACCGAATATCATGGATTACTTTTTGAAAAACACCCGGAGAACATCCCAGAAAAACTTGTGAAAGTTTGTCGGTAGAGTTCTGATTCACCCTGTATAAGGTGAACTCAGAATATCATAATTACAATGTAAGATGTTATAATAATTGTAGTATAACAAGTCACGGATTAACATTATTTGAGGAAAGTCCTACTTACAAAGGAATTAAGTTATGCGAACTTGGATAATTCGAACTTTTTAAGTTCAAAATCTGAATAATTCATACTTCCAGCATGGTACTTTAAAACGGTGCTTGTCAATCGGATCTTAAGATACCAAACAAATATATTCATTTACAAATTTAAAATACAATATTTGCGGAATTATTATAAAATCCAGCAAGATTATAAAATGGATTCACAATTAAAAATTTGTATAAAACACTCTTACACATAGAGTTATTAACTACGTGAGCCTCAACAGGCAATGAAATGAACATATCAATAGCTGATGTGTGAAACCATTTTTTCGTAACTGACAACCTTGGTATGGGTGCTACTAAGTAATGTTTAAATCTTGTAGGATATTGATGAATTTCAGACTTAGTAGAATATTGAGACAAATTTTCTTTGATCTTTACCAAACAAGAAAAAATATACATATTAACAACAGTTTGTATCCCTTCTTTTACAAATAGGGGTTTACAGTGAGCATCAAAAGGCACCCCACTAATTATACGTAGTCTACAGCTTTTTTCTGCAAGATAAGAACTTTATGAACACTGGAGCAGTTACCCCATAAGAGGATCCCATAGGCTATTGCAGTATAAAAAATGCATGATAAGAACTTCTTAAAAATTCCTGGGGAATCAAATATTTTAAATGTCTCAATAAATAAACGACTCTTGACAATCTCACACATACAGATTCGACGTATTGGTTCCAAGTTAGTCTTTTGTCTAGATGGATGCCCAAGAATTTCACAGTGCTATTTATATCTGAATTATGTCTTAAGGGGGAAAAAACAAGCCTCTGTAATTTATTGTCATTCAAATATAAACCGTTAGCCCGAAACCAATTTGTTGCTTCGTCCACAGTTGTGTCATCGTTTGATTTAGCTCAAGATTATTACTATTGTTAGAAAATAAGGGGGTATCATCTGCAAACAGTACACATGGACTTTCTACATTAGATGGGAGATCATTAATCATTAATGTGAACAGCAATGGGCCAAGAACCGATCCCTGGGGCATACCCGTATCGACATTAATAAAACTGGAGAATTGAACCTTGAGAGAAACACATTGGAAACGATTAGATTGATAACTGACAAAAAGTTCCAAAGCAGTACCATTAATTCCATAATATTGAAGTTTACATGAAAGTATCTCATGGGAGACACAATCAAAGGTACAGTGCACATCGGCAAAGTCGCATTTTCGTGCACATCGGCATAGTATTTTTAACTTTATTATCGTGCTCATCGCCACACACCGCGTTGGGGATAGGGGTGGACATAAAGACTCAAACCTACAGCCTCCTTCACCACGGCTCCAAGGCAGCGCCTCTTAGCCGCGGCTAAGGAAACCGGCCGTTGATATCGTAGATAGGTTAAGTCAGGACCTAACCTAAGTTAAGTTAGGTTAATTCAAAGTCTCATTCAATCGCAGGCAGATACTTTATGAATGATTTCTAAACAATACAATTATAATATTAATGTACACAGTATGTATCTATAATATAATAATAAAAGGAAGTGTTTGTCTTTTTGTCTATCTAGCAGTTACTGTGAACTCCATTGCATTCAATACGATAATGTAACTCCAACTTTGTCTCTATGTCCACCCCTACGGAGGGTGTGTGGCGATGAGCACGATGATATTGCAAGATAAAAATACTATGCCGGTGTGCACGAAAATGCGACTATGCCGATGTGCACACAACCCAATCAAAAGCCTTAGATAGGTCACAAAATACAGCCAGGTTCTCTTGATGATTTAAGCTTCGATTTATCCAAATTCGATTTTATAACAAACTGCCAAAAGAAATGAAAGCAAGTAGTAAATGTGCATGTGATTAAAAGAAAGGTAACTAAATTTCTATTCTATTGACGAATTACTTAATATTAATAATAAAGAATTAGTTATTTTATGTTAATAATATCTATGTATTATGCACATGAATTGTAAAACTTTTAATAATTGTATTTGCATATTTGGCAATGTCTGTATGGTCATGTAACCTCTGATGGCAATACAATTTGTTGTTGTTATTATTATTATTAATATTATTATTATTATAATTATCTTCCGTTGTTGACAGCTTCAGCTTAGACACAGGCCACTATACACAGGTTGTATGGGCAAATACCAAGTACGTGGGCTGTGGTTTCAGTGCATACAAGACCTCTGATGGCTACTACAACAAGCAATACGTATGTAACTATGGTCCCAGTGGCAACTACATCGGCAGCCCCATCTACGCACAGGGCTCTGCATGCTCTCAATGCCCCAGTGGCACCAGATGTGTTAATAGTCTATGTGCTTAATAATGATGGACATGAAACTATTTCGCCATTTGAAAATGACTTAAATAAAATTAAAGTCATATTCATGACGTGATATTATTATGTTGTTATTACTTTATTGATTACTGAATGACCTACTTTAGTCAGTCACCACCTAGAATCATAAAGTTCCTTCTAGCTTAAGGGGACTCATACACAAGAAATTATTTTTTATTTTTTAAGTATTTGTCGTTTGAATGTTAGTTATTCTGTGCACAATTGTAAATTTTCAAACAAAAATTCCCCGTGACAGTGGTATTGTTAAATCTTTTTCTAAAGCTGTGCACGTACAGTATGTCATAACTTTATACTTGTTTATCCTTTAGTTTCAATTTTCATTACAAAATAATGTAATACCGCAAGAACCATTTGTCTGATTTCAAATTTTGCACAGTAATCTACAATGGGTGGACCTTAATGGTTAAGAATTAATGTAAAATTATTAACTGAAAAAAAAAACTTTGAAAATAAATTAAAACATTGTAAAGGAAATTTTAAGTATAGACTTAATACTTGGGCAGATAGAATGTTCACCGCGGTCCAACCTACAGAAAACGATCTTATACTTAAAGGAACAAATCACATTAGTAATAACTTCATTAATTTAGATGACATCATGTTCTATAGATGATGGGATTTTATTATTTTAAATAACTTAAAATGAATATGGACACATTAAATGGGTGTTAAATATCAAATTAAATCTGCGGGCTAAGTGTCCAAAATTACATAAATATCTGTTCAGACGCAGCTAAATTATTCAAGGCTGTATAAAAAGAGAATTCAATACTGTATAAGCCCTTTTAAAGGATTCTCTGACCGATTTAAGTTTTTCCACTACGTAAAACCCTTATGATAGTGACAGTGTGCTACATTCAAACACCTTTGCTCCAAACCCATAAATGGATACGAAATAAACTGAAAGTTAGAAATAACATATTACTTTCTAAATATCTTATCTACACGCTCAAAGCAGTATGCTGTTAACTCTAATGCTATTAAAGAATCTGAAATTAAGGAAACAAAACTGCCAATAGGTCTACTCCCAGTAATACCTAGGGATGCGGAATGTGGTTTTCAACATTTCAGCGGGAAAAGAAGACCTAGAATACACCAGAATGAAGTATTTGCGAAATATTCCAATATTTCCAGTGATTAGCCCATTTATACAGCACTGGACGAAAATGGTAGCTGTCTCTAAGATATTTGTTTGATTTCATTTCAGTCTTATTTTTAAAACAATGTCATTTTTAAGTTAATCACATTTTTTCTTTTTTTCACTCTGTTCTTTGTCTTTCCTCTTTTTTCATTCAGATTTCATTGGAACTGCGACCGAGGACTAGCTGTTTTGCTCATTCGGTGTATTTTTCAATATTACATTTAGACCTATTATCTTGTACCAGAATTTCTAAGTTTCTATGTATTATCTTCTTTTTTGTAATAGAAGATCTTGTAATAAATAACTGTAATAACAATAAATAAATGTAATATTGGCATATTGTACTGAATTCAAAATCAGACGAGCATAAGTAAATTTGGAGAAGGCTAGTAGAAAGGCCTACTTGTAAATTGGAAAACTATGGTCAAAGGGATCTTAGAGGATTTTCATAAGCCTTAACGTACTACTAATTGATGAAAAGTTCAGCTTTTCGCAC
Source organism: Ectobius pallidus (assembly GCA_964059195.1). Taxonomy (NCBI): domain Eukaryota; kingdom Metazoa; phylum Arthropoda; class Insecta; order Blattodea; family Ectobiidae; genus Ectobius; species Ectobius pallidus. The sequence goes on from CAXKWD010000003.1 coordinate 83,413,555, forward strand.
GTGATAAACCGAGCGGAAACAGCAATGGAATGTGCCATTTATCAGACAATTCGGGAGGTTTTATTTCAATAAATATAATTTTGCTTTGAGGTGTTATACTAATATTTCTGCAGTCTTCCAACAGTGGAATTGAGAGATAGTTAACCTAATTAAGATAAGTTAACCTCAGAAAAGAATAAAAACACACGAACTGACTTGCAACGAATCGAAACTGGGTTTTAATCAACGCACAATCAAACTTAACTATATTTAATACTCATATGCAAATATTTTATCCTGCCGGTTGTATTATATGCATGTGAGACATAGTCATAATCATGGAAGAGTGGTCATAATGGAAGAACATAATCTGAGAGTGTTCGAAAACAGGGCGCTTAGGAAAATATTTGGACCTAAGAGAGATGAAAACGGAGACTGGAGAAAACTGCATAACGACGAACTCCATAACCTGTACTCTTCACCGAATATAGTAAGGGTAATTAAATCACGGAGGTTGAAATGGGCTGGACATGTTGCATGCATGGGGACGATACATACTGTATATCAAAAGTATTGACTAGGAGACCCGAAGGGAAATACCACTTTTATATATATACAGTGATGGGAAGTAATTAAGTAAAAGTAATCGGATTACAGTAACAATTCCTTTTTAATTCCATTTACTCGTAATCAATACTTTTAATAAAATGTCATTTCTACTTGTATTTTACTTCTGGAAATAAAATTGTAATTGTTACAATTTAGTAGTCGTTAGTTTAAGTATCATTCCGCTTACCATATCGTCATTACTGTTTTTGCAGCTAATTTCCAAATTAGAGTTAATATTTCCAAAATGTTACTCAATGTTTCCGAAAATATTATCATTATTATGTTTTTTATTTGTTCATTATTAATTTGGGCTTGTGCCCAAAACAAGGAATTTTTAGGTAACTTACTGCCAATTTGTAAAGTAGCCTAATTGTAAATGTCATTGTAATTTTACTGATTACTTTTTGAAAAAGTAATTTGTAATTGTAATTAAGTAAAATGTCTCTTGTAATTGTGATTCAGCCCAATTACTTTCTTTTTGTACTTTATATATATATATATATATATATATATACTAACGTTAATGCAGTCTTTAGCGATTCTCAGACAACTTCGAACTGCATAATAGACCTGTTGATGTCTGATGTAAGTTGTTCGGTGTAAACTTCTCCAAACATTTGTAAAAATGAAAGGACAGGTTGATTTAATTGCCCATTGTAGCATCATTCATCAACTGACCAAAGTGATAACATATCCTTTACTTTCCTAAGGGATTGGCTAGCCATTACTTCATGAAAAAGACCCGCCACTATTCTTTGAGATGCAAACATTTCAAGGTTACAAGAGGATGGTCTAAGCATTAACAATTTCAGAATTAAATAGTTCAGAGTGTCAACGTCATTAATTGACATCGTCGACAGTAATTAACACTATCACAAACATAAGGAGGTAACTAGATTGCTCTGGAGATAAAACAATGTAAGTAAGTAACCTAACTAACCCGATGACAATAAAGAACTCGGGAATTTAACACTGCAACAACAAACATTACCAAACGTTTCCTGCCAACAATTTTTTTCTGTCAATTCCATTCTCCCTAATGACCAATTTGCAATAGAGGGACTTTTTTTTGTGTGCCCTCCCTTACCCCCGGAGTGCCAAAAATGAAGCTTATTACCTCCGGTCATGCACAAAGAATTAATTTCCTCCCCACTTACGTCTTACTCAGAATGTTGCTGGATATGATTTACAACACGTATAAAAAATTGTAAACCCAGTTGTAATATTGCTAGTTAAAATTAGTATTGATTCAGTTCCGATAGCATTAATGTTTTGTTGAGTCCGTGAACTAATCTTTTTAAAAGTACGATTTGTTGATCTTCTTCTTCTATACTCCTTCTGAAGTTAACAATATTAGGTTATATACTGTATATATACTTTATGTTTTTTAACTTGCTTTTGCACTATTTCTATCTGGCATAATGATTTTTTAAATCTCCTCTGCTTTCTATACTGATAGACTGATAAACTGAATTGATAGATTTCTTCATCGTTAGGATTGGTGTATAATTGGCATGATAAAGATGATAATAACTTGAGACCTGTAGAGGTACTTCGAGGCAGAAGCTTTGCATAGGTCTATATATAGGCCTAGTGGAAATAATGTACGATATAGCCAAGTGGTCGTGAAAGAAAAAAATCGAGAAAAGCTGAAAATAAATGATGCAAAACATGTTTGCACATTTTTTTCATAATATGCATGTTGAGATTCGTATTATTGATTTTTTAAACTAAACTAAACTCCGTGGCGCTACATCCCTGGAGTGACTTGGCCTACCACCCGACCGCTGCGTCATCTCCCGTAGGCAGGTGGCAGGATTGGGGGGCATGTGGTCAGCATGCCGACACCCACGGCCGTTAATGGTGGTTTTCTTGACCGGAGCCGCTACTTCTCTATCAAGTAGCTCCTCAATTTGAATCACGAGGCTGAGTGCACCCCTGCCAGACCTCCCTACCTCAGAAAAATCCGAGGAGGTACCGGGAATCGAACCCGGGCCGACGGATCTGTAGTCAGCGACGCTAACCACAAGACCACGCCGGCGGACATTATTGATTTTTTAGGTGGGGGAAAGGTAGGCCTATGTATGTTTCTTAAAATTAACACTCAATCATCAGGTTCACAATGAAATTAGTTGAACCATTATGGGAATATTTTGAAGCAGTACCTTCATTATCAGGTAAAATGACTTATCAAGGTCAAATGTCGAAGAGCTAAATGCTAAATGTGTAAACCGGAGAGTGGATTCTTTTTTCTGAAACATTTTTGTAGTATACGTGTTCCTAATTGAAGGCTTTCCAAAACTGAATTGAAAAAGTAAATGATATTGGATATTTAAAATGATTGTTTTAGACTCATATGAGCTAAATTCTATTTTCAAGTTACGATTTTTCAGTGTAACAACGATTAATAGAGTGTTTTGATGTCCTTCGCAATACGGAACACGTAAATAAACAACAAAAAAGCATAAAATAAGCAATAAATCAATGTGATAAAGGAAATTTTTCCTTGAATAATTAAGATTAGAGCTGTTATTAACAAAAACATTTGTAAAAATGCAGGACGTCATTAGCAGAAATTTGCAATTTTGTTTACCGCGTAGTTTTAAATCACAGATAAAAACTTGGATATGTAGCAACCCTTTTTATAATGTTTTGCACTCCTTAGCTAGTAAGTGGTACTTACGAACGTTGTTTACATGGATCGTAAGTTGACATTCCCACACAGTCTTGTTGCTAAGGGCGGTTGCGATGCGGTTAAATTACTTACGGTGCCTGCGCTACGTCATAATTCATTACGATACACTTCATAATACAAGTCTTTATGGACACGGCCCCCAGGACAAATATTCGGTTCCCATAACAACAAACACATGCGAATCACTTTCTGAAATAAACATCTCTCTTCAAGAATGTATACACATAATATTTTCAGGTAATATCACAATTAATATAATTAAATTGATATAAATAATCATCGTGCAAAAAATAGCATACAATACACGTGCCGTAAGCGCATTACGGATCTCGGAAAATTGAAACCACTCGGCGCAAGCGCCTCGTGTTTTCAAACTATTTCCTCGATCCGTAATCATGCCTTACGGCACTTGTATCGTAATATACTATAACTGAATTTTTATATTGTGATATTATTGTATAATATACATATTTAACAAACTTTGACACAGCATATTGTACATTGCATTTAACGGCAGCAATAAAGTATTATTATATTATTATTTGAACTGTAGCCAAGTCAATAATTTTCAGGAATAATAAGATCTTAAATTTTTCTTAAATCTCGCTTGTTAGAATACACAATTTCCTCTACATGAATAGTGAAGTATCTGTGTCACTGAAATAAATAGAACAATAAATAAATATACTGGAAAATGACTTATTTCATTAGATCTTAGTGCATTATTTATTTGTACCATACCGTTTCATCTGACATTATAATTATGTTGATGATTTCTTGTCAAAATTTTCAATTTAGTGCAACCTTTGTTCGTTGCGCAGTTGCTTCTCGAATCACGTGAAATAGTCCAGTCACCAGGTACTGAAAATTGGGTTTGCCTGGAAAAAGGTCCGAAGTTAATGATTTTTTAGTATGTTGTATATGGGTATTCTGAGGTGTAGAATCCAAGTTTTCCAATTCGAGAACCTAGTGCTAACTTCAGGGCTGTCGAAAAACCCCGAAATTTTTGGGCTTTTTTCAATGTTTTCCTTATAACTCATAAACAACGCGTTTTATCTCAAAATATTTTATTATAAAAATTAAAGGGCAATAAATGTGCTACAATTTACACTGTTTAAATGTTTTTAAAGTCGAATACGTACCGAGATATGGAGCTTCGAAGTTTTGAGTTATTTTTCAAAATATTGAAAAACTGCAAAAAATGCAGGATTTTCCCTAGTAAATTTCATCTTCCAACATTTCTATATGGATAATAATAGTAGTAATGGTAGGTGAATCTAAATTAATAAATTTAACATCATCATCCCCCTCCCTCCCCCCGTCAGGACGTTCTGTTGGGCGATTTCCTTGAAGGCCGTGGAACGGCTTATAGTCCAGTCACCAGGTACTTTTGCCTGGAAAAAGGTCCGAAGTTAATGATTTTTTAATATGTTGTATGTGGATGTTCTGTGGTGTAGAATCCAAGTTTTCCAATTCGAGAACCCTGTGCGAACTTCAGGGCAGCCGAAAAACCCCGAAATTTTGGGGCTTTTTTCAGTGTTTTCCTTATAACTCCTAAACAATGCATATTAGCCTAAAACACTCCATTACAAAAGTTAAAGGGCATGGAATTTCCTATTATTTGAACTGTTTAAATGCTTTAGAAAACCAAATAGGTACCGATATATGGCGCTTCAAAGTTTTGAAAAATTCTCAAAATATCGAAAACTGCGAAAATGGAGCACTTTTCCTAGTAACATTCATCTTTAAACATTTCGGTATGAATAACGTTCAATAACCTACACAATAGAAACCCCATTCTTAATGAGATGTTCATTTAAGAATAAAGTACACAATAATCGATATATAAAAATTTATACTCTATATGATATGTGGATATATTAACTAAGTAGAAAATATGTAAATTATTACAAATTTCCATTAATATTGATTGATAAAAGCATTGATCTCTTTACTCCCGATTGGCAAATCGGCATCATCTCTCAGTAATTCCTCCTGAACAATGATCTTGTCGATGATGTCCTCCTTTGCTGCAATTTCAGCATTCACTCCTTACAGGATGAAGACCTTGGCAGCAGAAAATGTGTAGTAAGTGACTGCATAAGGTTGTATGGGGTAAGACTACATCACGCACGTTCAAGTCAATGTGCAAGACCTACGTGGACTAGGTACAGAAACCCTTTGGGTATAATGCCATAGTAGTATTCGATGGATATCTTAGTTACATCGCTTATCAGAGCACCAAAGCAGCTGAACGATATCGCCGGGCTTTACTGCAATCGTCCAGAAAATTTGCATTTTCGTTAACAACGGCCGTTACATTGTCGCAAGAAAAATTTTTGTCCAATGACACGAACAAGAGAAACTTTATTTCAAGGCTGATGACTGGAATGGCAGCAAAGGGCATCGAAATTAAGCAGGCAATAGAAGATGCTGATTTCATGATAGTGAAAACTGCAATATCTAAGGCTTCTGACTTCGATAGTGTTACTATCACAGGTGAAGACATCGATCTCTTAGTATTGCTGACTGCATTAGACTCTTCTCAAAAGAATGTTTATTTCCAAAAGAGTGGGAGAGGCAATACCCCAGTGTTTTGTATTCGCCAGCTTCGTGCAAATACAATACTCAGGATATTCTTTTCCTTCATGCAGCAAGCGGGTGTGACACTACATCAAACCCATTTGGACAAGGAAATAAGAAAGTTTTCACTATGTATGAAAAAAACCGTTCTCTGTCTGACGTCGTTAGTGTTTTCAAAGATAACGAAGCAACACCATGCCAAATTTCGGAAGCAGGGGAAAAGTTTCTTGTGATACTGTACGGTGGTAACATGGACATATAGTCTGGATGATCTTCGGTACCGAATATTTTCCAACTCCGTGTCAAAATCCAAATTCAACCTTGCCAGATTGTCCCCTATACGAGACGCTGCCTGGTACCATTCTTTTCGTACCTATCTGCAAGTGCAGACGTGGCTGAGCTACAAAAAGTTACCGTCAGTTTGGGGCTGGACTTTAACGAAACGAGGGCTGATCCCTATAACAACGACCATGGATGCAGCTCCAGAAAAGTTGCTGCACATGATACAATGCAAGTGCATGACAGGGTATAGCACCGGGGCTTGCAGCTGCAAAAAAGCAGGACTCCGATGCTCAACCATCTGCAAGAATTGTGCAGGAAATGCTTGCGAGAATTCGCCTGAAACCGACATCGAGGAAGACACAGAGATTGAGTGGATGGCGTCGATGAGATCATTGCTCAGGAGGAAGAGGAATCACTGAGAGATGATGCCGACTTGCCATTGGGACCAAAGAGATCAAGGCTTTTATGAATTAATATGAATGACTAATTTGTAATAATTTACATATTTTGTACTTAATTAATATATCCACATGTCATTACATTGTATTATACATTTTTATAAGATTCATTTTTATACATAGAGAATTGTGTTCTTTATTCTGAAAAGATCATCTCATTAAGGGTGGGGTTTCTATTGTGTAGGTTATTGGACGTTATTCATATAGAAATATTGAAAAATGAAAGTTACTAGGGAAAATCCTGCATTTTTTGCAGTTTTCCAATATTTTGAAAAATAACTCAAAACTTCGAAGCTCCATATCTCGGTACGTATTCGACTTAAAAAACGTTTAAACAATACAAATTGTAGCAAATTTATTGCCCTTTAATTTTTATAATAGAGTATTTTCAGATAAAACGCGTTTTTTATGAGTTATAAGGAAAACATTGAGAAAAGCCCAAAAATTTCGGGGTTTTTCGGCTACCCTGAAGTTAGCACAAGGTTCTCGAATTGGAAAACTTGGATTCTACACCTCAGAATACCCATATACAACATACTAAAAAATCATTAACTTCGGACCTTTTTCCAGGCAAAAGTACCTGGTGACTGGACTAAAACGTGAACACAAGCAATCTGTTCTGCGAAAATATGAGGACTTTACAAGCTTACGTTTTTCTTAAAAATATTAATGCAAATACAAGAGTTTGGAGTTTACATGCTTCCGCGTTATTGTAGAGCGACTGTTTTATGTAAAAACTCATGTATTTTGTTGTACCGGCGTATTTAAGGTGAGCCAGGGAGGACCTGTCCCTAAAAGTTTCCATACAGACAGTTAAACACATTTTATACTTGATAGGCTTGTTATAGTTACCGGTACCCATGCTTCTTTTGAGGGGTTTCTCTAATTACTCCAAAATAAACTTCCATGCAGGCCGAGTATATTCGAAACTATTATCATGGCCTATGTTGTTTTCCTCGACTGAACTTAAATTTTCTAGGTAAGACCTCATCAAAAGCGCAGGAGATCGATCTCGCGAAAATTTTAGTACGTTCTGAAAATGTTCTACAACATTTTAGACCTTACACTAGCCGACACCTCTTTTTTTCACTCTATACTGTGGGTTCTTTCTATTTATGAAATTCCATGCACATCTATAGTCTGACCATTCTGAGAAAGGAACCTGAAATAAACAAAAACCAGTGAGCCTGTCTCACTCTAGCACAGACATACTGGGATTTGTTTACTTCGGATTTTTTTCTTAGAATGGTCAGACTATAGTGAAAACGAGATTTTTCATAAATACTGGAGGAAGTCATTTTGATTTATAGAAATTAACTTGTGCTAACGATTTTTAATAAAATTGATTGGACCAGTATTGATTTAAGAGAGTAGAATTCGGGGAATAAGTCTAACAACCTCACCTTCCTTATGTGCCGACTGTCGAGAGACCCAGCACCTTCACTTATTCCGAATGTCTTCATTAATTTCGATCGTCTAGATATGCTGGCACTTTAGAATGAAATAATGAATGTAGATCACTAGGCGTAATGTTTCTTTAATCTTTATTTATTTTTAGCAACATATTTCCAGAAATAACAATTATCTGAATAATTTTAATTCTAGGCGTTACCCATGTAACGATTATTTTATTAATGTTTAATGTTTAATGTTTGGTTGCCTGTCTGTGAACACAAAGTGTATAGACATAGTCAAAGAGAGAAAATTACATCAAATCTCTCATATCACAATTAAAAAACTCACTCATATCGTAAAATGACTTGTAGTCAATGAACCAGAGATCACAGATTTGAAATTATGGTTATTTTTATTGTTATTATTATTATTATTACCATTATTATTATTATTATTATTATTATTACTATTGTTGTTTTGCTGCTGCAAATTGTTGTATGTAATGGCTTCTCGGTCAAATTGATATTGGGAAGACAGAGAATTCCATTAACTGAAAACTTATCACGAATTAGGCCTTCGAATATTCCAAACTATTAAAATTCTATTCACTTTAAGCATGCAAGTTTTCCTTACAGTAATATTTTACCGGGTTTTCCAATTTGCCATAAAGCGTAATTTTTTAAACGTCACTTGGTCTATCCTGGTTACACATGAAATAATGACGCTAATACACATGCAATTAATGTGACAGTTTTCCGCCTGCTGATTAACAACTGGCCAACACACTCTAGGCCTATATAAACTCATACCACTTATCTATGAGCACACTTAACTCCTTCCAACTGCCAGGTAAGTCACTCTTTCTGCATTTGTTTAACCTAGATTTAAATAGTGTAATACTGTTACATATAATAATTTAAAGAAAAAGTACGAGTAATTTTGACCAATTAAGCCGAGAAAGAAGAAGCCGTAGAGTAACATAATTTTAGGTAATAACTCTGTTAATTATAATAATTTTAAATAGTAATTTATGTATAAAGAGCAGTGTGTAGATGTTTATTACGTAGTAGTATTATAATAGATAATCAAAAGTTTATATATATACCGGGTGGTCCTAAACTATACGTAAAAAATTTAAAGGAAGGTAGAGGGGACCTAAATAAGCATATTATTATAGGAATGTGTGTGCGGTAAAGCGATAGCTTGTAAAGCAGTATGAATCACAGGAAACTGAAAAGACAAGTAAAGACAAAAGAAAACAAATTTATTCAAAGCCTTTCGAGCACCTGTTGTAAACTGTTAATAAACTTTTGTATGTCTTCTCCTACAGACTTCCCACTAATATATTCCACTAATACCTACGTATATTATTGTATCCTGTTTTTCATTCGAATTACATGTACTCATCTCAGACTGCATATTATTTATCATCTATTGTTATGGATGGTAGATTTTAGCAACTAAGAATTAAAAATTTAGCATTTTATAAATAAAATATTGCTTTTTATAGCAATTTTATCGTTAAAATTAGCAGTTTGTAGCGAGGTGGGATGGAATATTTTTATTGGAAAATTAGATTTTATAAACTTTATGCGATATCAAATGCATTTCATTGATTTTCCAGTAATAATTCTTGAAAATAAGTTAAGTATAAACAAACACATAAATTTAAAGTGAAATTTTAAACAAAAAGGCAAATATCAATATATATGTAGGCCTACATATATGCATTGCTAATAAAATTTGCAGGCAGTCAGTCTCTGAATTGTCTCTTACACTGGCTATGAATCGTTTGTGAAAATAACCATAACCACATAAAAATTGTCTGACTCAACATGATCAAAATATGAAATTTTCCCCTTCATATGGAATACTTTTTAATGTTTCTGATACTGATGTGACAAAAACTTTAATTTTTCATGTATGTCAGATGGCAACTAAACACTAGCACATCTCAGTAATTATTCTACACTAAGTAAATCTCACATCGTTTTACTGCCATTGTGAAGGGGTAACCAAGTAATTTTTCAAGGAAAGAACACAGTCTTCAAGCTTCAGTTTAAAAACGCACAAAATTAATTTTTAATTTTAGTTTCACAGAAATACACAATTTCGCTTCTTAAGCTAATTTCGAATTTTATCGCGGTTTGAAATAAATACAATAATAGACTTCATCAGAACATAAAATTACCTATTTTGGGAGCAATCGGAGTTTCTTATAATTTATCGCGATTACGAAAATCTACCAACTATTGTAGATTTCTAAGCTACCCGTGCATTACAACTTTTGGATAAAATGGTGCTGGTTATCTAGTTAGCTTATTATTATTATTCTGATTCTGAGATCTGAAGTCGTATGTGACATCTTCGTGCCACACACTATATGCAGTATTGCTGGTTAAGGTCAGTTGTACAGATTAAGATGCTTTGTGCATTCGCTTATGTTAAGTCTGTTCGAACTCACGTTTAAGTCATGTCTGCAATCTCTCTTATTACAATCATCGAGTTCTTAAGCAGATATTAGTTTTTTTCTTCACTTGTTCTTTAAGATACTACACAGCTTCTGTGATTGTCTTTCCGATAGGATATCTAACATTTTCACTGCCACTGACGTATAAATACGTCACCTCAAAAAGCTGTATAAAAGCAAAAAAAATATGTAACTAATAGAGCAATGCTTTGTGTAAAATTTGAGGATTTTTATTTATGGATTACGATTATAAAATTTATCCTCGTCGATTTGAAACTTAGGGCCACTGATGATGTTACTCGATGGCTTATAGGCTATTAATATATGTATAAACTCACGTATTGCTAGTAGTTAGGCCTACCTTCCTTCAAGGCTAAACTGCTTCATGTAGGCCTACTTATCAAAAATATTTTTTTAATTCTGCCTTTCATTCATTCACGTGTAAACAATTTCCTGTAGGCCTAATATTTTGGCTTGGTGCAATTTTGTAGAGGCAAATAATGAAAATATTGCACACCTGAAGCTGTCGGTTTCGAAAAGATTTACCTTGGTGAGCGCTTTATGATATTGCTTTTGCAACACTCGGTAGAAGAGATAGTATCAAAGTAGTCAATTTTCATGTGAAAATGATAAACTCCCAAAATATCGGGAAAGATAAATAGGTAATTTCACTCTCGTTATAATAATAATAATAATAATAATAATAATAATAATGGTTTTTTTGCCTGGCAGAGTTAAGGCCATAGGGCCTTCCACTCAATCAGGCAAAACACAAAATACACTAAATGAATTCCTAAAACAATAAATAAATAGATACCATAATAAAAAATGCTAGCAACAAAATAATGATACAGTTGATAGGCCTACAATGAAACACAAGACAAAAATAATACAGAAGAGAAGACAAAGTGAATTAAAAATTATATATAATTGTGTGTGTTTGTGTGTGTGTATAGACTATAATGTGTAGACTATAAATACATATAATATAATACTATATTATACTACATATAATACTATAAGAAAACACAAAATTAAAACCTAAGACAAAGAAATTAACTAATTTAAGCAATATAGGCTAAATGACATAAAATATTGTACAATATAAATTAACCTAAGCTGGATGTCGAGACATTGCTTCTAGTTAGCGGTGAAATACTTCAGTAACTTTGACCTAAAATCTGTAGGCTCCGATAATCCTTGAAAAAATATGAATACAAAATGAAACAAAATTTTGGATGTTGTGTGATGGCCCAGTCAGCCATCAGATTGTTTTATTTATTATTAACACTTATTTTTGGTTAATTGATATATTATGGAATCTTGCAAATTTATTGATTATATTATTTTTTAGTCATATGACATTTAACTCATCAAATCTCCGGTAAGTTGTAACAAAGGAATAAAATGTACATCTTGGAAATTTCAAAGGATCTATCTGACCACATATCTTCCGGTAAAAAGGATGACATACGTGACTCAGGCGATGCAGGATAATGCATTAGATTTTCTTATGTTCGATTCTTGTGCAATGTAAGTTCTAGTATTTATTATGTTGATTAATTACCATAAATTGCAAAAGGATGAGTTTCCTGTTTCCCCCACTAAACCGTGGGAGTAAGCCAGTATATATACCACACCAGCGAATTATCCCCCGGCGGGTAGAAGACTCTTTTTGACAAACTTATAAATATTGAGCAAGAGTTCTTCATGGAACGGCTGGACTTGGTTATTCTAGGTGAATAGACTTCTGTCTTATTTTCAAGAGACTGGCTTACGCGGATTAGTAGTAAAGTATATTTCATTTAAAGAAATCATTTAACTTCAGACAAGAATATTAATATGATTTCAAGTGTAATATTTATATTAAGGTATAAGTAGGAATCCTTAAATTCAGAAAAGAAGATTAAGTTGGTTCCAATATCGTAATCGTAATAAATATATAAATGTAAGTAAGAATAGGAAATGTAACTACAATTTATACTATCCAAGTAATATTAACTTCAAGTATATATACTGTAAACAAAATGGAACTCGAAGAGATGTGTTTTATTTGTGCTTTAATTATTTGTTTTATCAATTTGCTTTATTGGTTAGCTCTTCTCAATAAGTATTGTTTTTGTCATTTCAAGGATAAAGTTAGGACCCCCGCTCGACCATCTCCTTCCTTGACCCGCGACATGACAGTGGGTTAGGTATCTTCAGGGGATGTGGCACGAAGATTGGCGACGACTTTATCTTACTTTTAATACCACTTTACACGGAGGGGAAAAAACTTGGTTTTTTCGCTAATTTCTCGAAAACGCCTCATAGGATTTTGTTTAAATTTTGTACATGACATGCTTTTCTTATTAACAGCTAAAACTTTTATTTCAGACATTTTTTTTCTAAAAAATTCTCTAAAGGATATAATCCACCCACTGTTTGTAAAAACTCAGTCTTGCCTGGTGAACAATAACGCTTTTGTGTGATCTGTGTGCATCTCCTTTCACTACTGACATACTGTCCCAGGTATACTGATCAACGAACTCGGTGCAAAGTTCCTGTCAACCTCCCCATGGCTCTGGGGCAACCAATATACCACATCAAAGACTTAAAGTTCATGAAATACATGAAAAGTTCCACTTACTCTTCCTACACTAAACTGGTTCCAATAATCCACTTGGATTAAATAGAAATATTAATAAAATTCCATTCCATCTAAATTTTGTGATGATATCTAATTGATTTTGTAAATCCATTGTATTTTAGTGTTATATTCGCGATATGATTTTCTAGTTAAAGCGACGTTAATATGAATAAATTTAAAAATAATAACAAAATAAAATAAAGATTTCCTTCACGTTGAAACAACTGATTAAGCGCTCTTTGCAATACGACCTCTTATTCTATAACAGAATGTAAAGTAAGAAAGGTGTTTTTCCCCTTCTTAAGGTAAAGAAAATTATAGTGAGTGCATTAATCACATGCGATATGGTGTGGTAACGACATTTTCTTAATTTTTACAACCAATTTATATATTGGTTTCACTATTTGAACTACAGTACAATATAATACACCTGAAGTACAGTTCTTCGTTAAAGCCGCTTGGACAAAAACATACATAACTATTTTGTTATATAGTCAAACCTCTGTATAACGAAGATCGATATAACGATAAACCCTTATATAACAATATTTTTCTATGGTCCCGGCGGATTTCCTACCTTAATAATGTTAAATGTAACTTACTAATACGATGAAACTATTTTAGAAACACCCTTTTATAACACTATTTGGAGGTCGAATTATTACTGCAAATCAGTAGCTTGGTCCTGTGGCTGATAGCTGGTATCAGATCAGTATCCTCCCCAGCCAACAATAATTGTTTTCTGGGGGCCTGATAATTCTTACATTTCTTAGAAATTCCAGAAAAGAAAGGTTAATTAAGGGTGGGGAAATAGAATCACTGGGTTAAACTGCTACTTAAACATGTCCAGCAAATGCAGTTAAACACCATAAGGCGCAAGTATTTTAGTTTTGCCTTCGTTATGTGGTTAACATACCTTTTCCCCTTCCCTCTTCCTACCATCTAGAAGTATAAAATTTCTGGCATATTCCTACTGCCTAGGCACAAAGCGTGGTGTGATCCAGTCTGAACAGTAATTTTTTAGTGCGAGAGTGTAAAGTAGCCATGGTTAGAATTCAACGGAAGTCGGTATGTTTAACAAAATAACCGTGGTTGAAAATATGGATTTGTGGCAAATTATTTTCCACTTCTTCGCATGTCCATTCCATGAGTTATCTAGTAGATTACAAGTTTTCTGCATGCAGCCGAATGTGGTAAATCACAACCCCTCATTATAACAATAACCCTCATATAGGCTAACAATACAATATGTTAGGGCCCACGAGCATTCTTATGTGGAGGTTAGACTATATTTACTTACTGTTCATTGTGTCTACACACATGACCTCGAGAAGTGTCAGTCACTAAGTGGAGCAAAGTAATTACTGACCGTGGACAATATTAATGAGATGTTTACATAAAATATGATTAATGCATCACACAGTAAGATCTATTACAATAGCTTTGTAGGATTTCTTGGAAGCAACGTGCTGTTCAGAAAAATGATAACTAAGTATAAATACGGAATAGAAACAAATGCTTACATAATGTGCATTTGTTCAGTAATACGTTGCGTAATCATGTCATCTGCACACAATGATATCGTAAGATTTAGTTGTGTGAATTATTGAAGAAAGCTATCAATAGAACGCTTAAACCTGATTAGGATGGAGTCTGTGACTGATGCAAGTCCCCTTCCAGAATTTATTTTTCCTTCCTACTGCAGATACGGTGAGTAATAGACTATAATGTGAAATTTTATAAAGCTTAGCCAAGTGCGACATAATAGGTAATAGCTGAAAACTGGTGAAAATAGAGTAAAATTAATTCACAGTGTACGAACATTATTAGGGCATATGAAGTAGGCTATAAAACAGCGAAAAAAGCCCTATAAATTAGAATTTATTATTTTGTTAGTGTATATGCCATGTATATATGAATTAATTTTTAGAATAGTATTTTTAGCTTTTTCGGGAAATATGTCCTGGCTGAAATTTTAACGAATTATATCTACAAATTTGTTAACGAATCTACCTAAGTCATCAAACGGAACAGGATTAATATGTAGCCTACTTACATGTGGAGTTACGTTTGGGCTGAATTTTTTTTTTTGTTGCAAGAATGTGGATTATCGCAAGTGTAAAAATTAGGGCTGAAAGTCGATTAAAATTTCTAATCGAGTTAACGCTTAACTTTAATCGATTAATCGACTGATTAATCGACAAACAGGTCGGTATTTTAAACGAAGCCAAAGTGCACATTTAATATTGTTTTACACGTTTAATAACTACTACACTGCAGATTATCAGAAGAAATCCTTAATTAATTAATACCATTATTAGTTAACTAGTGAAAAAATATATACAAAACTTACATTTCCGGTTAGGCCTACTTTTTCAGCCAAGACTTGAGACACACGAGTTTGTTGACTAAACTACCCTTCAGGTTTCTGAATAACGGGAATTGTTTGGACACAATAGGCTGAATGACGCTGATGTGCCAAGGCTGGAGAAGCGAGAGAAAGGAGTTTGGTCAATTGACCCATTTCTCGAAAAACGTTTTTCAGAGTTCGATTAAACCGATTAATCGGAAAACGAAATTGATCGACGATTAAATGTTTAATCGATTAATCGAGCCGATTAATCGATTAATCGGTACAGCTCTAGTAAAAACCAACCTCGATAGAAAGAATATCGCTTTATTGCAATTGTTCATTTATATGCTATTTCAAACAAAACATATAGAGGAGAAGCTGCTCTCTCTGGTCATTAATATGAACTATTTTTATTATTGTTGTCAAGCATGTATCCTTGGCTTTGCTCGCTATTATAATAATTAAGGAATCGCGCACAATGTGCATTATCTTAACCTACTGACAAACACCCAGTCCTGAACCCGGAAAAGGGATTCTTCACTACTGAAAAAGGCCGGGAATCGAACCCGGGTCGCCGGAGTGGAAGGCAGGCGCGCTACCGACTCACCCACGGCGAAACCGTAGCTATTATTGCTGAACTAATAGATGTTTAATTTAAATCTCTTATCTAACAGAAAAATAATTAAAACATAATATTTACTAACACTGACATCGTTTTTACATAAATTGCATGAATTACATAATTTTATTCTTAATTATATTATTTTACGTCCAAAACATTCATAAACGATTAAAACGATTGATAATTAAAAAGGTAAAGTCCCGGTTTCGACTTGCATTTCAATATTAAAGTGCTATATTTGAATAAATAAAATAATAAGGAACTGCAAAATTAGGCATGTTTGCTATTAGGCCTCATTACATAACAATAATAAAAGCCTCCACATGACAAGACGTGTATTTTTCTTTTGCTGAGATCTGTCACCTAAAACAGAATCGCGGATTTTTACAACAATGAAGTCACATTACATCAAGCGACAAGGATGCAAGCTTACTTTATCCAAATACACTGATATTTTATCCAATTCCTACAAGAACCCTTGTCGGAGTCTAGAACTAAAATGCTCATTGTATCACACATTTTTTTTCCTTTTGAACAAATTAAGGGGAGACATAAGCTTTCGATGAAATTCATTGGTGAGAAATATGTGAATTTCATTTTTTTTTTCTTCTCAGCAATGAATTGCTCTACAGTCTTGCAATCTGACATACTCCTTATTGAATATTTCTACAATTGCATACTATTTTCAAAATTAATCAAACTGTTACAGTTACGGGTAGTTGTCGTTTCAAAATGGCTGCCACGTTTCATGCACTGAACAACCGTTTCCCTAATAACTTCCACAAATATAGATATATCTGAGTGATTATTTTTCTGTGTGTTTGTGAATACCATGTAAACAACATAATCTAGGATCTTTGAAATATCTTCATTATAAGTATTTTTTAAAGCAATTTTATTTGAAATGTTCTTTTTCGTTAAATTATATATGTGAATGTATAATATATAATATTATATAAGATGAATTAGTATGAGTAGTTTAGATTGAATCTGGACTAGGGTAACATGGTACTGTTTAATCGCTAAAACGCGATGGCAAATGTAGAAAAATATTAGAAAGATGAAGAACAGGTGTACGTTGACTTATTTCAGCTGTGTAAATAGGGAAAATATAGGCCAATGTTGAAGTACGCAGATACCCCAGTGATATACGACGGAAATATCAATAGAAGATAGTATATATTTGAAGACTTCAAATTTCAGACTCTAGTTGCTAACGGGTAGGAACACTCAATTTAAAGGTAAGACGAATATAATGTATTTTGCTGAAAAACACTCCACAAGTTGGAAATATTTTGAATTTTATGAAATACAGAGACCCTGTTCTCTTTAGACTTGCACATGAGCTGTTCTCTTTAGACTTGCACATGAGCACGAGCAACTTTGCTCATTCGGGTTATTTCTTAATATTATATTTATTAGTACATTATGTATAAAACATTGGTAATTTTTTGTGTTTTATCTATCTTTTTTCCAAAGTAGAAAATGTTCAACTTGGATTTCTGTAATCTGAAATTTTGTAATATTAAAATATAAAACAAAGTTATGAACATCAGTCTACATCTAGGCAGTTCCCGCTTGTTTTATATATATAGGCCTAGGTCTTTGCAGAGGCTATGGGTTATGCCTAGATGTAGTAAAATAGCATAAAAAAAGTCACGATACAAGGATTATCGCACAACAGAATATTTTTAAAATGTGCTCATCAGAAGGGCTTGCGTCCTCTCTAAATGATTTTACTCTCAAATGTGTATTGTGACGTGAAAGTTCTGTAAATCTGATGTAGGCCTAATCTATGAAAAATGTCCAGCGATTAATCCTTCGTTCTGAAAGACATGCTGTTAGATTTAGCGCTCGAGAACTTCACGCCATAACGATATAACACTAAACGCACAAGCACCGAGATTACAAATATTTCTGTCTGCAAAATGAATAACCTCTTCCAAAAGTTATTAAGTTTTCTTGAGCCTTCTACATTAAATAACTTCAATACTAATAATGTAATGTAATTTACACATTTTAATCTTTCTGTAAAGAATATTGTAATAATTGTGCATACTATTGAACAAATTGTTTATTATTATTATTATTATTATTATTATGTTATTAATTTGAATTATTTTATTACTAGTAGTAGTCTAGTAGGCCTAATGTTTTAAATTGTCTGTACAACGTCATAGCATGACATACTGCCCTGGCCACGATATGATACCTTTCCGTACCATCGTGTTCCCTAATCCAAAAATCTGTTCTGATCATGTAGGCCTATAATATTGTTTAAAGTCTCCTAACACTACCGATGGCCTATTTTATTTATTTACTATTTTTTATGATTTCTGAAGTTACTATGAACCAAACATGGCCACCTCTTCTCACTACACACCTGGAAGTCATTCTGTTATGATGCCAGCTCCAAACAAGAGTATAGTGCAAATCACAGAGGACGTTAAGTCTTTCTGCTTCTAGGTAATCGAGTTCGTATTTGCAGATTATCAAGTCTACGAGGATGCAGAGGCGTAACGAGGTGGGGGGGGTTGGGGGTTTGAACCCCCCCATTGGTTAAAAAAAGGAAAATTGTACAATTTTTTTAAGTCTGCTTATAAATTACTTAATACGAGTTTAAAGCATGGGAAGCTTAAAACTCGTTACTGTGCATCTTAATTTTTTTAATTTTCCGGAGGAGGGCCCCTGAGCCCCCCTCTCCCTGGCTTTTATAACCCCCCATATGGTCGGCCTGGTTACGCCTATGCGAGGATGGGTGAAATGCTGTCAGCAGCAGTTTCCAGACTAAAGGTCGTTATAACATACTGCATGGATATAATATCGCTGGACCTCTATAAGTTTAGATTAACTATGACTGTGAAAAATCGAGATTGGTCAACCAAACATCACTTCATTTACATTTTATGTACTAATATAGTCTATAATAACGTAAACCATAGCCTACACTTGGCATTCTTATGAAACTAATGATTACATTACAGAATCCTTAACAATGAAGACTTTATTGGTTCTGGCTTGCCTGATCATTGCTGCAACAGCTCAGACCTGCAGTTGGGCCAACATCTGCAACGACCACACCATGTGCAAGTACCCTGTAAGTATCGCTCGAATTCTACCAGTTATAATGGTAATTGATAAAAATGCAGTATTCAGTGAAAATGAATTAAGTGGTGTAGATATGGGGAGTATTGTCAAAAGTGCTTTAGGGTAAACTTAGACTTGTAAATCCGTACGTAAATTACGGAGTGATAAGCATTTAGTTTATCTTTATTGAAGTTGTCTGAATTTTTTTTTTTTTTTTTTTTATCGAGACCACGGGGTCCCGGAAAGTAACTGCGAAACCCTGCTCCTCAGTTGTCCTAACGGCGCTGAGTGCACTTCGTTCCAGACCACTTCGCAGTCAATCAAGATAAATAAGTTAATAAGTAAATAAAGAACTAAAATAAATAAATTGTTAGATCACAGTTGACTGTAATGCACTGCTAGATAATCTACGTAATCTCCAGATATGGTTTAATACCAATATGTTATACTTAAACATAAATAAAACTTGCTATATGAAATTTCACAACATACAAAATAAATCAATAAATAATTTAAATTTAAACATTAATAATCATAACATTCTTAGTGTTCAGGCAACTAAATTTCTGTGAATAACGATTGATGAACATTTGAACTGGCGCCCACACTGTTTAGAACTTGTGCGTACTTTACATTCTGTCTGTTATCAAATTAGAATTTTAAGATATTATGTTAGTAGCAATATGATTTTACCTTTTTTACTTTGCTCAAGCCGAGTCAAGGCTAACGTATGGTATCTGTTACTGGAGTTCATCTAGGATACTAGGATACAATATTCGAAATAGATGTACGTTTAGCATTCCTCAGCATCATTTAAACAGTTTCAACAAATCCACCATGGTTTATGGTCTGAAGATGTACAACGATCTGCCTGTTGGCTTAGAGTCACTAATGACCTGAAAGTTTTTAAAAGACTTATCAAAAAGATTTTAATTCAATTGCGTCCATACAGTATTGACGAAGCAAATGTGGGGAATGTATAATTCATATTTAATCTTAGATTAAGTGACAAATCTTACGGCTTTTATGCTCAAACAGACGATGATTAATAAAATAAAAAATAAAAAATTCGTTCCAAATCTAATGCATAGCAGCATAAAGGATATGCTTTTTCGTTAAACTTCGAATGAAAAGTGACACACATTTTTGGTTTACGTAATTTTTTATGGTAAGAAACAGAGAATTTTTATTCATGCCGGTTTGACGATTTTAATTTTACCGGTAAACTGTAGCAATGTTTATGAGTTTTGACTGAACCTCGGAAATTTAGGTTCTTATAGCTTAGAATGCACCAAACCACCGTATAACTGTGTGTTTATAAATTCTTCTTTTGTCTTGGCTTGTGTCCAAGGTTTAATTCAGGGGTAGTTCTTGTACTTCACTTGTCCATGAACTGAGCAAGGTGTGAATTAGCTATAGGCAGAGAGAATCTAACCTTTAAGAACCTAGAAATTCGAGGTCTAGGTGACTTATGACCAGGCTTTAAAACTTAGTGCCCGATCGAATATGTTAACAGCAACCGTACCGTACATACTTTACTCGGCGTATGCCCTAGCTACCATATGCTAGTTCACGTGATAGTAAACAAACCGCAATACAGATATAGGAAGACCACAAAATAACTTCTCATTATCTAAACTCACATTACAAGCATGCAAAACGATACTTTCTCCTGTTTGTGTATAATAGTCCCTCCCAAATGTTTCAATATATGTTTGAGTTTTAGAACACTTTACTTTCGGCATGCCGAACACGTATTATAAATTTAAACACGCACAATGACAAGGTACACTGTTGACCAATTTGAGAGGCACCGTACTACGAGCGAATTCACTTCTCGGTACTACTATGAATCACTGTCTTATCAGCCTACGCAATCACCCTCCACCCCCTATACTCAGGTTGTTGGTAACCGGAATCAACTCCCTCTGTGGGTTCGGGCACTAAGTTTTAAAGCCTGCTTATGACCGTATCCGAGGAGATGAGTTTCTCTAAAATGAACTATTTTAAAATCAGAACTGAAACTCGCTGCAATGTTATCCTCCAACCTTCTGGTAAGAGGCCCTGGGGCCGACTCAGCCTTTAACAGAAATAAGAAATAGAAGCAATCCTGGGGGGGGGGTAAAGGCGGCTAGTGTGTAAGACTGACAACCTTACCACCTTCATGTAACGAATGCCTAAAATCTGAGAGCCTCAACCTCTAACCCCTAGGGCTTCCATGGCCTGTACAGGGAACACTTTACTTCACTTTACTTTCTGATTAACATTATATGCTTAGCCTACTCCTTACAAAACTATGTTTCAGGGAACTAATTGCCCAGGTCAAAGGTATTCTGGAGTAAATAGAGCATCAGACAAACAAGCTGTTGTTGATGAGCACAACAGAGTCCGAAGAATTGTTGCTAACGGCCAGGAAACCAGGGGAAACCCCGGACCTCAACCACCTGCAGCTAACATGAGGGAACTGGTAAGTTGTGTACATGGAAGCAGGCTCAATTAATTTGTATAATTAAATCTATATGTTTTATATCGCAGCATACAATTTTTAAAATATCACTGAAAAGTATCTTTTACACTATACCTTCAAACATAAGTTTCCGAAAGTACTCTTACATAGTTTAGGGACACTCCTAAAAAACGAGACTGTCCCGGTCGCCATTTCGAAGGTCTTTTTAGGCACAAAAAATGTAACAGGAACTTTCTTGGGATTTTTCAATCGGTTATAGGCTAAAAGCTATAAGTATACGAAAGTTAAAGTTTCTAGCTCATCTGGAAGTGGATAAACATTAATGTCAGGGAGTCAGTTAGCCATGTGTCTTTATATTATAGAGAAGGGAAGTAATCATAAAAGCAGTTGTGCTGTCGTTTGTTGAATAACAACAATTAAATGAGTGCAGTTGTGGCAATAAATATCCCGTTGAAGGGAAGTGTATGTGGCCCACGCCATCCTAGCCTTACAAGACGGAAACCTTTCAGGAGAGGGGTTATTTGTGGATCACATACATAGTTTCCTGACAGATAAGGTCTTGGAGAACCTTTTCGGATGGGTGATCAGCTCAATGCCGGAGCCAACTACGAGGCAAAATGAAGACGAGACTCGTACTCATTCGGAATAAGGCGCGGGTGGGATAAAGATGATAATGACGACCAGATGATGTTCGGGACCACTAGGACCTAAGAGTATCCTACATTCGTCTCACATGTGAGGAAAAACTTGAGGTAACTTGTCCGACCAGGATTCGAACCTGGACAACTGCATGAGGAGAGCGAACCCATCCCCTGCGCCAAAGCGAAGGAAAATAAATATAGATAAGTCTATGTGTTAAAATAAATAAATAGGCTACAGATATTGTAACGAGTTTGCAAAACTGTGCCTTTTAGTAATCTTTGTGTCCCCTCGAAGAAAATAGACAACGGCCAGATAAAATTCCTTCGTCTCTCTGGTAGGTTTATCAGAAAGTAAGAGCGCCTTCACATGAGACCACCATGGCACCGGCACCAGGTGTTGATATTATCACAAAGCTTCCATGGAAGCGGCCATCACCATGTGTACATGGTTACATTTTAAATAATGAAAATGCCTGGTGGCACAGCCATGGCGACGTGTGAATCTAACCTATCTAATGAATGTACAACAGTCTACATCAGTGGTCTTCAACTTCTAAAGAGTCATTTTCTTTTGGGCCAAACATTAGCGGACCGAACTGACTGACTGATTAATTAATAAGATAACAAGTACACAAATATAACATAATTGCATTACAATAACTTAACTGTAGGGATTACTTTAAAAAAGTGTGCGAATTAACGAGGGGTAGGGGAAATTCCCTACTCGTCAAACTGTTTCTCTAGAAGACAACAGCAATATTTTTTCCCTATTAGGGAAAATTATTTCCCACCTTTTCCTCCATAAATAATATTAATATCGACTACTGTCAAAATCTGAAAGTCACATCATTGCAGGCTAACCACTGGTAAAAATACAAAAACGGATGTTTGCTGCTGGATCAAAAATGATATCGCATGGGTTATATTTATGTAACTAGAAAATGTTATTTACAGGAATTTTTAATGCCCGAAGAAGAACGCAAGCTAATGTTTCCCCCTCTCATGAAGAAGCTTGATTCTCACCCTGCTTTAACATCGAAGGGGTGTGTTTTATATTTTGTCTTCACTTTGCAATGTTAATGAATAACACTAGACCTATTTAAAACTAGTAATTGTTTTCAGGCCATCAAAACTTTTGGTTAAAATTAGTGTTTGTTTTCGTGCCGCCAAAAATGAAGCCACGGGTTCCATGCGGCCCCCCGGGCCACGGGAAGACCACTGGCCTGCATCATGGAGGTGAAGCACATAAGTTATATAGATCCGTGGTTAATCCTGAAATATTGTAGAGATAATATTACAGACAACCTAAAGTAGTGTAATTGAATGTAATTGTATTTTTCAGGTATGGGACGACAATCTGGCAACGGTTGCACAACGTTGGGCAGATCAGTGTAGCTTTGGCCACGATTCTTGCCGGAATGATAGTAAGTAGTCTATTTAAAATATGTGATTTAGATCGTTTTTCTGCAATAACAGCGAACTTTTATTACTTCGCTCTTTTGTAATTAACTGATAACAACTCTTCAGGACGCCAAGATTGACAGTGTAGCTATTTGGTATTACTGTGAAAACCGAATCAGGCTATTTTTATACACACAGGAATCTGTCGAGCCATATGTGATACAATTATATCTTTCCTAAAATTACTGAAATATTTTCACATTTTAACGTAACTTACTATGTAATTTTAAATCATTATGAGAATTTGCGAGAAGTTTGAACTTTGAAACGTTTCCGCATGGAAATATACCCTCAATACATAGGCGTACCGAGGGGGGGGGGGTTTGGGGGTTTGAACCCCCCCCCCCATTGATTAAAAAAAGGAAAATTGTATAATTTTTTTAAGTCTGCCCATAAATTACTTAATACAAGTATAAAGCGTGGGAAGCTTAAAACTCGTTATTTTGCGTCTTAATTTTTAAAATTTTCCGGGGGAGGACCCCCGGAAGCTTAAAACTCGTTATTTTGCATCTTAATTTTTTTTATTTTCCGGGGGAGGACCCCCGGACCCCCCTCTCCCTGGGGGGTATTCCATACCCCCGACCCCGCGGATGTTATAACCCCCCATATGGTCGGCCTGGTTACGCCTATGCCTCAATATAGGCCTACACGAGAACGTTGAAATTAGCAAATATTGAAGCTGGCGTCTATTTTATAAAGAAATAACATGGGATCTGAAGGAAAGGCAGTTAATAATGTATGGAATAAAGGGAGAGAAATTGTATAGGCCTAAGTGAACTATTGTCCTTGTATTGTTATTTTTGAAGAAAGTTTAGCAAACGTGTGTTCCTTGCGAACAAATTAATAGAATAAAGTACCAATGAAGGAAACCATTAGCCTATTGCACTTATTATTAATGACTGATTTCTGTTGTTTGGAAGTATGTGTAGGCCTATAACAAGAAAGTACCGTATGTAGAGGATATGGTAACAGTTATTTACGAAGTTGTTCGTGTGAACCTGTTAAATTCTTATAACGGTCGAACATCGTACCACGTTTGATGTTATTTTGAATCGTAAATTATTTTATAACTAAAATAATTTGAGTTCGCTTGTGCTTAGACTAGCGATCGAAAAAAAAAAACTTTTTGATAATTTCGTATTGTAGTGGAATTCAGGCTCTCTAGGCTGGCAAGAATTTATTTGGGAACAAATCACTGTTTGAAACAGTTGACCATACCAGAAACATCTGCGTATGTTGAATTGTGATCTAATTTAAAGAAATTTAGATCTCTCTTGAAGTTATAAGAAAGGCAAATAATAAGCTAGTATTTAAAAATCCTTCGCTGCAATACGAAATTTGCAGACTTGTGAAATGAAGTTCGTAAGTAATGTTTTGAGCTAAATTAATATTGTGTTTGCTTACGTTTGTGCTTTACCAGAGACATAACTTCCGGCTTGTGGACCAAATTATTATTGCCGAAATAGTTAATAT
This sequence comes from Ectobius pallidus, assembly GCA_964059195.1. Classification (NCBI taxonomy): domain Eukaryota; kingdom Metazoa; phylum Arthropoda; class Insecta; order Blattodea; family Ectobiidae; genus Ectobius; species Ectobius pallidus. The sequence continues at coordinate 83,438,759 of CAXKWD010000003.1, forward strand.
GTTATTTTGAATATTGTAATTGACTAATAGGTAGGACCTACAGATAGGTCTAATAGTAGTAGTAGTAGTAGTAGTAGGAATAGTAATATTTGTAGTGGTTAATATGAAGCAAATTGATTATTATTAATTTATACGAAAGGAAATAGCAGTGAAATATCCTCTATAATATTTATAATGTAATTAAATTTGTTTCCCCTTAATGGGCTCAGCCAGTAAAATGAAATTTTACAAAGACCTAGAAGGAAAGAATTCTGTTAAACATTGTTTACGAATCAAAATAACATAAAATATTATAAAAATAATTTGTCTTTATGTGCTAATTTGTTAAATCCTTAATATTCTTCAACGATAGATCGATTCTATGTGGGTCAGAATGTCTATCAAGCATCCTCCAAGGGAAGTCCCGAGACTGATGTAGAAGACTGGAGAGCCGCTGTCCAAGCCTGGTATAATGAAGTATCCAAATACAGTAGGAACGACGTCAATTCCTTGGTGTAAGTATTCAGACTCATAACTACTTGTCACAACTCAGTCTCAATCTAATTCTCAATCTTTATTGCCATTGATCTACATTATAATACATAGAAATAAGCATAGTCAGTGTTACAGTAAAACTTAAAATATATTTACATTTAGATAAGTGTTGTTAATATGCTTACACTTAAATATGAAATTGTTATAATAATAACTTATACATTACATGTGAAACAGTATATAAAACTCTGTATCCAGAAACTCTTGTATAGAATAAAAAGGATTGTTAATGAGCGAAGTAGGCCTACTGACAGTTAATTTGAATTTCTTAAAAGTAGTTAGTTTTGCTGTGTCAGGTAGCCTATTAAAAAATTTTACACAGTTGATTTTAAAATAATTACCAGCTTTGGCTAACCTATGATGAGGTATGTTGATCTTACTTTTCCCTCTGGTGTCATATATATGAAAGTCTTCTCTGCAGCTAAATTCTGTAATATGTGATTTAGTATATGTTAATATACGATAGATATAAAGATTAATCAGCCGTCATGAATTTAAGTTTGATAAAGAGGGGCTTACAACGTTCTAGCCCAACTCTCTTAATAACAAAGAATGAAAATATTCAGATGCAATATCGAATCTTTTCACGAACGACAAGATCTCTTTTAGAATGTAGATAATTCGGCGTGTATTAACCATTTCGCAAGTGATTGTGCATTTGGCATATACCTACATAAATCGAGGAAGCCAAGTTAACATGGTGTTTCCTTAGGAGTTATAAATACAGAGTGAATCAACTCTACCGACAAAACATTCACAAAGTTTTTCAGGGATGTTTCTGATTGTATTTCATATAAGGAACCCAAGGTATCCGGTGACTCAATATCGAGCAATTGCTACCGAAAGAAATGAAAGCAAGTGGCAAATGTGCAGGTGATTGAAAGAAAACTAAATTTCTTGCTTTAATAAGAGAAAATTAGTTATTATGAATTGTAAAGATATTTGTGTATTCGACAATGTCTATAGTGGCCGGTTTCTATAAACTCGCGAATTACCTATGGGTAAATTATCCAATGGACAGAATTTATACAAGAATAACACCACACAAATAATTTAAAGATAGCAATCACATACACTTGTGGCGAGTTTCTAGATAAATGTCCTCTGGGTAAATATGAAAATGACAGAAAAAATGTTCCTACAAACTAGGACTAGATCTTTCCAAGGGGAAATCATCGGGTTAATTTATCCTTTCATGGATGGCTGGATAAAATTTAACCCAATCAATAATAATAATAATAATAATAATAATAATAATAATAATAATAATAATAATTTGAACAATCATAATCAAAGCCTTCTGAATTAAATTAACTGTACAACTCCAAGGCCTTGCTCATTATATCATTGTGGGTGAAATGGAACTAATTTGCCCATGGATAATTTACCCATAGGTAATTCACAAGTTTGTAGAAACCGGGCATAGGTCATGTAAATTCTGCAGGCAATACAATTTGTTGTTTTTATTATTATTATTATTATTATTATTATTATTATTATTATTATCTTTTGTTCTTCACAGCTTCAGCTCAGGCACAGGTCACTATACACAGGTTGTATGGGCAAACACTAGGTACGTGGGCTGTGGTTTCAGTGCATACAAGACCTCTGATGGCTGGTACAACAAGTACTACGTATGTAACTATGGTCCCGGAGGCAACTACATCAACAGCCCCATCTACGCACAGGGCTCTGCATGCTCTCAATGTCCCAGTGGCACCAGATGTGTTAATAGTCTATGTGCTTAGTAATGACGGACATGAAACTATTTCGCCAATTGGAAATTCCTTAAATAAAATTAAAAGCAATTTTCATGTCGTGATATTATTATGCTGTTATTACTACGAGATGGTCGTAAGTTGTAACTTACTTCTGAAAACAATAAAGTAATTTATTGATTACTGAAAGACCGAATTTATTCAATCAACACCTACAATCATATCATTCCATCCAGCTTAAGGGGCTCATACACAAGAAAATATTTTTAAAAAAGACTATTTGTCGTTTCAAGTGATAGAATATGTTATCCTGTACACAACATTAAATTTTCAGACAAAAATTCCATTTGACAGTGGTGTTGTTCAATCTTTTTCTAAAGTTGTGCATGTACAGTACATGTCACAACTTTACACTTGTTTATCCTTTAGTTTCAATTTTCTCAAGAACCTTTTGTTTGATTTCAAATTTTGCACAGCAATCTACAAAGAGCAGATCTTAATAGTTAAGAATTAATATAAAATTATTAACTGAAAAAATCTCTGAAAATAAAGTAAAACATTTTAAAGCGAATTTTAAAAATATAGACTCAATACTAAGGCAGATCGAATGCTCACCACGGTCCAAACTACAGAAAACGATCTTATATGTAAAGGAACAAATCACATTATCAATAACTTCATTAATTTAGATGATATCATGTTCAGTAGATGATGAGATTTTATTATTTGAAATAAATTTAAAATAATATTGACACATTAAATGGGTGTTAAATATCAAATTAAATCTGCAGGATAAATTATAAATTATACAATTATCTGTCCAGACGCAGCTAAATTATTCAAGATTGAGTAAAAATATAATTCGCTACTGTATAAGCCCTTTTAAAGGATTCTTTGACCAATTTAAGTTTTTTCACTACCTGAAACCCTACATGGGCTACATTCAAACACCTTAGGTCCAAACCCATAAATGGATACGAAATTAAGTGAAAGTTAAAAATAACAGGTTACATTCTGAATATCTTATCTACACACTCGAAGCAGAATGCTGTTAAGTCTATTGCTATTAAATACTGTATCTGAAATTAATGAAACAAAACTTCCAATAGACCTACTCCCAATAATACCTCGGGATGCGAAATGTGGTTCCTGTCAACCTCTCCATGGCTCTGGGCCAACCAATATACACATCAAAGACTTAAAATTCATTAAATACATGAAAAGTTCCACTTACTCTTCCTACACCAAACTGGCTCCAATAATCCACTAGGATTAAATATAAATATTGATCAAATTCCATTCCATTTAAATTTTGTAATGACATATAATTGATTTTGTAAATCCATTGTATTTTAGTGTTATATTCGCGATATGATTTTCTAGTTAAAGCGACGTTAATAAGAATAACTTTCAAAATAATAACAAAATACCATGAAGTTTTTCATCAGGTTGAAACAACTGACTAACGCTCTTCGCAGTCTTCTATAACAGAATGTAAAGTAAGAAAGGTGTTTCTCCCCTTCTTAAGGTAAAGAAAATTATAGTGAGTGCATTAATCACATGCGATATGGTGTGGTAACGACATTTTCTTAATTTTTACAACCAATTTATACGAAGAGAATCGACATACATAACATATTACACTAAGACGCAAGGGCAGAGGAAGTTAGATATGTACTTCACATCAGATTTCTTCTCATTGGCGTGTTTCCTGGTATATTGGTTCAGTACAATTCCGGAACGAACTTACTGGTTTCACTAATTGATCTAGAGTACAATATAATACATCTGAAGCACAGTTCTTCGTTAAAGCCGCTTGGACAAAAACATACATAACTATTTTGTTATATAGTCAAACCTCTGTATAACGAAGATCGATATAACGATAAACCCTTATATAACAATATTTTTCTTTCGTCCCGGCGGATTTTCTACTTTAATAATGTTAAATGTAACTTACTACAACGACGAAACTATTTTAGAAACTCCCTTTTATAACAATATTTGGAGGTCGAATTATTACTGAAAATCAGTAGCTTGGTCCTGTCGGTGGTAGCTGGTATTAGATCAGTATCCTCCCCAGCCAACAATCATTGTTTTCTGAGGGCCTGATAATTGTTACATTTCTTAGAAATTCCAGAAAAGAAAGTTGATTAGGGGTGAGGAAATAGAATCACTGAGGCTAAACTGCTATTTAAACATGTCCAGCATATGTAGTAAAACCACCATAAGGCGCAAGTATTTTAGTTTTGCCTTCCTTATGTGGTTAAGTTACCTTTTTTCCTTCCCTCTTCCTACCATCTAGAAGTATACAATTTCTGGCATATGCCTACTGCCTAGGCACAAAGCGTGGTGTGATCCGTGTTGTTAAACCAGTCTGAACAATAATTTTTTAGTGCGCGGGTGTAAAGTAGCCATGGTTAGAATTCAACGGAAGTCGGTAAGTTTAACAAAATAACCGTGGTTGAAAATATGGATTTGTGGTAAATTATTTTCCACTTTTTCGCATGTCCGTTCCATGACTTATCTTGTAGATTACATTTTAATCGTTTTATAAATAATATTGTAATAATTATGCATACAATTGGACAATAGTTTATTATTATTATTTCATTATTAATTTGTTAAATTATTTTATTATCGGTAGTAGTCCTTGTTGACTTAACTCAGTACTGTTTTAAATTGTCTGTGTAAAGTCATGGCATGACGTAGTTCTACTGTCCTGGCCACGATATGATACCTTTCCATACCATCGTCTCCTGCAATGGAATAAAATAGCTTTATTCCCTAATCCAAAAATCTGTTCTGATTATGTATGCCTATATAGTTGAAGTCTCCTAACACTGCCGATGGCCTTTTATTTATTATTATTTTTAGTTATTTTTATTTATTTATTTATTTATATAATTTTTGTTAACGATTTCTGAAGTCACTATGATGGCCTTCTCTTTTCACTATAGCCTTGAAGTCATTCTGTTGTGAAGTCAGCTCCAAACAAGGGTTCAGTGCAAGGGAACTGGAACAAGAAGTACTTCCTGAAATAGAGGACGTTGAAATCTGCCTGCTTCTAGGAATTTGAGTTGCTATTTGCAGATTGTCAAGTCTACAAGGATGGGTGAAATGCTGACAGCAGCAATTTCCAGACTAAAGGTCGTTATAACATGACCAGTACTGCATGAATATTATAATATCGCTGCACCTCTAAGTTAAGATTAAGTATGACCATGAAAAAGGCGAGATTCGTCAACCAAACATCGTTGTTCCATCAGTTCATTCACATTTTATGTAGTAATGACGAGAAACATATTATAACGTAATATTTAAGGACTAGTGGGTAGTTTTTCGCCTTATACCCTCAAAAACGAAGAAGATAAACCAAGGATTTTTTCAGCAATAGCCTCAATTATTTGTTAATGATATAGTAGAAGTATTCTGAGTTATACTTCACCTGAACTGTTTAAAATTTATATCCTTGAAATTATATTGACATAATTGAATTACTAAAACACAGATATTTACATAGTCATTAAAATACCTACTTACATTATGTTTAGAGTAATATTTATAATTGTATACAGCTTTTCTTGTTGGTGTACACTATAATCAATAGTAGTATTAATTAGAAATAACTGCTGAACTATGTACTGTTGCTGTCAGCCGTTGTATGATGTATATGCGATGGAGATGGTATCAGTTCAAAAAGCGGGTTAAGTTCTATTGTGTTCTCATTTAGAATACTACGTTTATTTCTGTATATCTCTAGGGTTTCTAATGTATTTTGTCTGACACCTTTATTCTGGTTATGTAAAACGGTCATTGTGTTTTCTATGCTGTTTCATCTATGTTTACACGAGTATAGATGCTTAGCAAAGGCTGACTTTTGTCTCGTATTATATTTCAAATCTAGCATAGGCTATGTTCTTTGTATCTAGTTTTAAATTTTCTTCCAGTTTGCCCTATATATATAATATGACAGTCATTACAGTTTAACTTATATACACCATTGCCGTCATAGATATATTTATGATCGTTATTAATATTAAACAACTTTTTTCATATGCTATTATTTGTTCTGTATGAGATATTGAAATTATCCTGTTTAAGAATTTTGGTAACTTTGTAAATATTGGGATCTGTATAGCTGATAGTTGCTTTATTGCACTGTTTCTTATGCTTCTTGTTTGGGATAAGCTGACTATCTAGGTTATTCTTATTTAGTAGCTTTCTTCTTTGTTTTTTAATGAGATTATCAATTGCATAATTATTGTAGCCTTTATTTAGCGCAATTTGTGTGATTATTTGATACTCTTTGTTATACTCTTCCTTATTCATGGGAATACTTAATAATCAATAAACCAAACTGTTTAAAACTGACCATTTTTTTACTGAATGGGTGTTTTGGAATTTTTACTTATATCGCATCTGTATAGGTTGATTTACGGTACACCCCGAAGTCATATTTGTTCTCTCATCTGTATATATTTATGTCTAGAAAGCTTAATTTACTGTCTTTTTCTATTTCCATCGTGTAGGACAGATTTTTGTTGATATTATTGAATTCACGTAATATTTCATCTGTTGTTTGTTTATTAAAAATCAAAAGGATATCGTCTACATACCCGCGATAGGTTTTTATATTATATTCGTTATAATGTTTTCTATACGTTAATCTATAAAATGGAATATCGCTTCTAAATGACTTTGCACTGTTTGGGAAGTCATTCTTCTTTTCTGGAGAAAAATCTCTGATATGACGCCACAAAGGGGGGATCCCATAGCCACACCTTGTTTTTGTAAATATACCTTATTATTAAATTTAAAATAATTTTGTGGCAGAATAGTTGACATCAATCTGATGATTTTATTTATTACTAGTGGGTTTTCTTTTAATTTGAATAATCTTTCTTCTATAACGGTAATGGTTTCCTCTGGATAGGGATGTTCGTATATAAGTTTTTTTTTTCTAGCGAAATGAGGAGATCGTTTTTTTCCAATTTAAGATTTTTAAGCATGTTGGCTAACTCAATTGAATTTTTTATTGTGTATTTATTAGCTAAACTCAGCTTCTGCTTGAGCATTTTACTCATGGTTTTAGATATTTTACATGTGGGAGCGTTGTGAAATTTACAACTGGGCTTATAGGCAAGTTCACTTTATGTGTCTTAATTTGTGCTCTTAGCATGGGGATTTTAGGATTCATGTGGATATTTTGTTTTCATTTGCTTATTATTTAGGATTAAGTCTGCTTCTTTTATGCTGGTTTTAATTTGTTGCTGGGATCTTTCTGTTGGGTCTTTTTCTAACTCAGTGATATGATTTTCATTCATGAAATATAATGTTTTCTGAATGTATTCGTTATTTTTAATTAAAATTTTAGAATTGCCTGTATCTGCTTTCGTGTGTTATTTTCTTTAGCTTTGTTATTTAATTACTTCATAATGTTCCGATCCTGCTTGTGTTGTTTGTTGCTGTTGTGGTTATCAGTAAGATAAGTATCTTTTATTGCTTTTGCCTTAGCTCGTTGTTGTTTCTCTATAGGAGCTGTAGAATAGCTGTTTCAGTGTCTATAACAATATTAATCAGTTTTTCTCCCAAATTAGTGCGTAAGTTATGTTTGTATCCTTTTTGCAATAGGTTCATTTCCTGACTGTTGAAATTTATGTTAGTTAAATTAAGTACTCTTGGGTGGAATTGTATATTGTCGCGATTTCGTTTGTGATTCGACATGGCATGCTTCTCTGTTCCTTGTTCATTTTCCAATTTAGCTATTTTCTTGTTCATGTTATCATATTTCTTATCAATTTCATTTTGTAGTTTTATTTTTATTTCATTATGGATGTCAGCCCATTGCAGTCTAAGGTAATGGGCTGCTTGTAAGTGTAGCTTGTAAGTAGGATTAGCCTAGTTAGATAACTTTTCTTTTTGTATAACAATCTAAGCTCATTATTAAGCCATAGATTTTTGGATTGCTTTAAGGTTACTTTTGCAGCAGCAGTTTTCAATTTCGTTTTTAGGTTAATGTATTGTGGGGTAAGATTTTTAGCCTTGCATGTTTTATTAAAGTAAATAGCCTATTAGCATTTGTCTTCATTAACTTCCTTTTTGTATTAGTAAATGTGCTAATAATTTTAGCTTCGCTAGCTTTAGTAGGGTTAATGAATTTTATTTTTATTCTTTGAGGGATGGTAATATTTAAAGACTAGTAGGTAGTTTTTTGCCATATACCCTCAAAAACGAAGAAGATAAACCAACGCTTTTTTCAGCAATAGCCTCAATTATTTATTAATGATATAGCAGAAGTATTCTGAGTTATAATTCACCTGAACTATTTCAAATTGATATTCTTAAAATTCTATTGATTCTATTGACATAATTAAATTACTAAAACACAGATATTTACATAATCATTAAAATACCTATTTACATTATGTTTAGAGTAATATTTATAATTGTATACAGCTTTTCTTGTTGGTATTTACTATAATCAATAGCAGTACTAATTAGAAATATATATAACCTGCTAAAAAAACAGAAGTCCTTATCAAGTATAAAATTATTTTAGTATTGTAGTACTTTTTTCACTGATAATGGCAGTGGTCATAATCTGTTAAAATTAAAGTTTATTTAATATAGGGACAACAATGTTTTAGTAGTATAGGATTACAGCATATACAGATGTCATTTAAAATGTTAAAAATATTCTTTTCTCTTCTTGTAGGTGTTCAAGGGCCGTGAATCAGAATTGTAGGCTTATTGTTTCCTCGGTGTATCGTTCAAAGGAGATTCATTTCGGTGCAATCGTGCACCATCTTCAGTCCTATAGATTTTTATAAAATAAAATATAAATAAAAAATGAAAAAGGAAGTTAATTATTAATGTATAAATTTAGCGTATAAACGAAACCATTAATATGTAGAATTACCTTGTGACCTGCAGAGAAGTAGAATATGTCAATAGAATTTTAAGAATATCAATTTTAAACAGTTCAGGTGAATTATAACTCAGAATACTTCTGCTATATCATTAATAAATAATTGAGGCTATTGCAAAAAAAATCCTTGGTTTATCTTCTTCGTTTTTGAGGGTATAACTAGTCCTTAAATATTACCATCCCTCAAAGAATAAAATCCATTAATGTAACGTAAACCATAGTCTACACTTGGCATTCATATGAAACTAATGATTACATTACAGAATCCTTAACAATTAAGATTTTATTGGTTCTGGCTTGTCTGATCGTGGCTGCAACAGCTCAGAATTGCAGGTGGGCCCATATCTGCAAAGACCACACCATGTGCAAGTACCCTGTAAGTATCGCTCAGATTCTGCCGGTTATAATGGTAAATGATAAAAATGCAGTATTCAGTGAAAATGAATTGAGTGGTGCAGATATGGGAAGTATTGTCAATAGTGCCCTAAGGTAAACTTAGACTTATAAACATGTACGTAAATTATGGAGTGGTTTATCTTTAATGAAGTTATGTGAATAATTTTCTTTGATAGAGACCACGGAGTCCCGGAAAGTAACAACTGCGAACCCCTACTCCTCAGTTGTCCTAAGGAGGATGAGTGCACTTCGTTCCAGACCACTTCGCAGTCAATCAAGAAAAATAATATACAAATATATTAAATAAATTGTTAGCTCATGTTGATTAGTTCCAAATATAATGCTTAGCAGCATAAATGAGGTGCTTTTTCGTTAAATTTCGGATGAAAAGTGACATACTTTTTTGAAATACGTAAATTTTTATGGTAAGAAAACAGAGAATTTTATTTATACCGGATTGACGTCCCTAATTTTATCGGTAAACTGTAGTACTGCTTATGAGTTTTGACTGGTCCTCGGAACTTAAAGTTGTTATAGCTTAGAACGCACCAAACTATAACTGTGTGTTTAAATTCTTCTTTTGCCTTGGCTAGTGTCCAAGGTTTAATGCTGGGGGTAGTTCTTTTACTTCACTTGTCCATGGACTGTGCTAGGAGTGATTCAGCTAAAGGTTGGGAGAATCTAAACTGTAAGAACCTAGAAATCCGAGGTCTAGTTGACTTACGACTGTATCCGAGGAACTTTTTTTTTTTTTTTTTTTTTTTTGTGCCCACTCTTGCCCCCGGAGTGCCAAGCAATTAAGCCTAAACCTCCGGTCAAACCAAATTTTGGTAACCATATGTGATGTGTGTATACCTATTGTGCCCTTATGTACATCCGTAGGGGATGTTGATGGTGTGACGTGTTTGGGCTGTGTACTTGTGTCTTTGTATTTTGGCGTAGGATAGACCTACGTGCGGATAGGTCTTATGTGCAATGTGTGTTTTTTTAGTGACTTGTAGTTATGTATTCTAGAGATGAGTTTTTTTCTAAAATTAATCATTTTAAAATCAGAACTGAAACTCGCTGCAATATTATCTCCCCTACTTTCTGAATAGAGGTACGCCGGGCGCTACAAACCGGCCCTGGGGCCGACTCAGCCTTTAAGAGGAATAAGATCCAGGAGCAATCCTGGGGGGTATAGGCGGCTAGTGTGTAATGCTGTCAACCATATCACCTTCACGTAACGGATGTCTAAAATCTGGGAGCCTCGACCCCTAGAACCCCCAGGGCTTCCATGGCTTGTACAGGGAACACTTTACTTCACTTTACTTTCTGATTAACATTATATGCTTAGCCTACTCCTTACCAAACTATGTTTCAGGGAACTAATTGCCCAGGTCAAAGGTATTCTGGAGTGACTAGGGCATCAGACAAGCAAGCTGTGGTTGATGAGCACAACAGAGTCCGAAGAATTGTTGCTAACGGCCAGGAAACCAGGGGAAGCCCCGGACCTCAACCACCTGCAGCTAACATGAAACAACTGGTAAGTGCTGTACATGGAAGCAGGCTCATTATACTAAACTTTAAATTTTAAATCGTTCTACAGACAGTCAAGTGGCATGTTTGTTTACTCAGCCGCGATGTGTCTGGCGATATGGGATGCAGGTGTCCAAGTACTTGCTACCAGTTGCCTGAGCCGCTGCTTGGCAGGGAGGGGAAAGTTTTTATTTATACCAAACAGACAGCGGGTGCTAGATTCTCAACCTTCTCATGAGCAACGGCTTGGTAGCAGTGGCTTCGTTTTATTTATACAACCCAATGAATTTGTATAATTATGTCTATTTGTTTTATATCGCACCATACAATTTTAAAAATATCACTGAAAATGTATATTTTATAGTATTGTTGTACGAATTATACCATCAAACATAAGTTTCAGAAAGTACTTTTACATAGTTTAGGGACATTTCTAAAAAACGGGACTGTCCCGGTCCGCAATTTTGAAGGTCTTTTTAGGCATAAAAATGTAACAGGAACTTTCTTCGAATTTTTCAATCGGTTATAGGCTAAAAGCTATGAGTATGTCAAATTTAAAGTTTCTAGCTCATCTGGAAGTGGATAAACATTAATGTCAGGGAGTCGTGTCTTTATATTATAGAGAAGGGAAGTAATCATGAAAACAGTTGTTTGTTGAATCACAACCGTGTGTACTGAACAAGTGCAGTTGTGGCAATAAATATCCCGTTGTAGGGAAGTTTATGCGGCAAACGCCGCCCCGGTCTTACAGGACCACAACCTTTCAGGAGAAGGTTTATATGTGGATCACATACATACTTTCCTGAACAGACAAGGTCTTGGAGAACCTTTTCGGATGGGTGATCAGCTAAAAGCCGGAGCCAACTACAAGGCAACATGAGGACGAGACTCGTACTCATTCCGAATAAGGCGCGGGTGAAATGAAGATGATAATGACGACCAGATAATGTTCGGGGACCACAAGGGCCTAAAGGTATTCGATATTCGTGTCACATGTGAGGAAAAACCCCCACCTGCGTAACTCGTCCGACCAGTATTCGAACGCGGCCAGCTGAGTGAGGACAGCGAACCCATCCCCTGCGGCAAAGCAAAAGGCAATAAGTATAGATAATGTATCTGTTAAAAAAATACATATATTGTAACGAGTTTGCAATACTGTACCTTTTAGTATTCTTTGTGTCTCCTCTTAAAATAAGACAAAGGCCAGATAAAACCCCTTCGTCTCTCTGGTAGGTTTATCAGAAAGTAAGAGCCCCTTCACATGGTAGCGCCAACAGGTGTTGTTGTTTTTATTATAAAACTTCCATGGAAGCGGCCACCACCATGTGTACATGGTTACATTTTAAATAATGAAAACGCAGCCATGGAGGCTTCGTGTGGAGGGGATCTAACCTATACAATGAATACACAATATTCTACATCAGTTGTCTTCAACCTTTTTTTAAAACTAAAGAGTCATTTTCTTTTGGGCGAAAGATTAGCGGACCGCATTGACTTATTGATTTATTAATAAGATGACACTTAACTCCGTGGCCCTACATCCCTGAAGGGACAATGCCTATCACCCGACCGCTGCGTCATTTACCATAGACAGATGGCAGGATGATCAGCATGCCGACACCCTCGGTCGTTAATGGTAGTTTCCATGAACGGAGCCGCTACTTCTCTATCAAATAGCTCCTTAATTTTAATCACGAGGCTGAGTGCACACCTACCAGACCTCCCTACCTCAGAAAAATCCGAGGAGGTACCGGGGATCGAACCCGGATCTGAAGTCAGCGACGCTAACCACAAGACCACGCCGGCAGTCAAGATGACACGTAACACAAATAATTATATCATAATTACATTACAACAACCGTAGGGATTATTTTAACACACAGTACGAATTAACGGGGTAGGAGAAATTCCCTACTCGTCAAACTAGTAGGGAAAGTTAATTCTCCCCTTTTTCCTCTATAAATAATATCAGTATCAACTATTGCCAGGATTTGTAAGTTACATCATTGTAACCACTGGTAAACATACTACAGTTGCTTGCTATTGTATTGTATATGGTATAGCAAGGGTTACATTTATGTAACCAGGCAATTTTATTTACGGGAATTTTCAATGCCCGAAAAAGAACGCGATATAAATGTTTCCCCTCTGATTACATGCCATCTACATCACAGCTACACCCACAGGCATTATCACAGGTAGAACAGAATGAACTTGAAGAGATCTAAAGCTTTCAAAAAGACAAGCAGAATTATTTGGGTCTCACCTTCAAGAAGAAGAAGAACAAGGTTATGGGGTGGAACAATCATGTAACTGAAATTATATATCCTTCATTCTCATTTAGATTTTTTCCACCTAATCTTGGAGATGTGAATGATGAACATGGTGAGTGATTTCATTAAGATATTGCTGCCATGGAAAGATGATATAAAGAAGGATGATCATTCAAACTTGGTGGATTACTGCTAGGCACTTCTACAAGAATGTGTTATTGTTTCTCAGGCTTCCAACCGGGTGAGTTGGAGATTTGGTTCCAAGCTTTCGCCAGCTTTCTCCACTCCCACTGCAATCTTCTGGGAGAAGTGAGCTGGACTGGGAAAAAACTGCTGTAACATCGTACATGTGTGTGTGTTTTATATTTTGTCTTCATTTTACAATGTTAATGAATAACACTAGTTAAAACTAATTATTCAATACAGGTCGGCAAAACTTTTTGTTAAAATTAGTTTTCGTGCCGCCAAAAATTATGTCACGGGTTTCATATAGCCCCCGGGCCGCGGGAAGACCACTGGTCTACATCATGGACGTGAAGCACATACGTTATACAGACCCTGGTTTATCCAGAAATATTGTAGCGGTAAGATTACAAACCTAAAATAGTCTAATTGAATGTTAACTATATTTTTTTAGGTATGGGACAACAATTTGCAAGTGGTTGCACAACGTTGGGCAGATCAGTGTAGCTTCGGCCACGATTCCTGCCGGAATGATGGTAAGTACTGTAGTCTATTTGAAAAATGTTATTTAGATAGTTTTTCTGCAACATCAGCGAACTTTTATTACTTTGCACTTTTATAATTAACTGATAGCAAATGCTTCAGGATGCCAAGATTGACAGTGTAGCTATTTGGTATTACTGTGAAACCCGGAAGTCAATCAGGCTATTTATGCAAGCGACGAGATTTCGTATTAGGCCTAATTAACAAAAAAATAACTGAATATCACACCTTGTTTGGTCTATATTTATATGAAATTTAACAACTTAAATTTTATGGATAATTTTAGACCCAGATTTTTATAATAACAATAATTGGGCAAAGAAAATAATAATAATATCCCCGATTATACTCAAGACGACATTAATATGAACGTTATGTGGTCAGCACACAGACTTAGACCGGAGTAGCCTACTATAAGCCTAGATTATTGCTACAGACTATTACAGCATTTGAGACTGCTACTTTATGAATTGGTAATGCAGTTTAATTAGTTTGTAGACCAAAATGATATATTTTTTCTTGCAATACTTTTTAACTTATGCAGTTTAATTAGTTTGTAGACCAGAATGATATATTTTTTCTTGCAATACTTTCTAACTTATTATATTATAAGTGGCTTCAATTGACTATTTTTTGTGAATGAAATGTTCAGGCACAAGCGCATAATCGTGATTGGTCTATTTTTCACGAGGAAATTTGTTTAGTCATGTGTGATACAATTTTATCTTTCCTAGCAATTACTGAAATATTTTCATAATTTTACTATGTAATTTTAAATCATTATGAAAAATTGCCAGATGTTTGTATTTTGATACGTTACCCCGTGGAAATAAACCCTCAATATACACGAGAACGTTGAAATTTGCAAATATTCAAAGCTGTTTTCTAAAGAAATAACATGGGATCTGAAGGAAAGACAGATAAAAATGTAGGGAATAAAGGGAGAGAAATTGTGTAAGTGAACAAATGTCATTGTATTGTTATTTTTGCAGAATGTTAAGCAAACGTGTGTTCCTTGCGAACAAATTAATAGAATAAAGTACTAATGAAGGAAACCATTAGCCTATTGCATTTAATATTAATAACTGGTTTCTGTTGTTTGAAAGTATCTGTATAAAAAGAAAGTATGTAGACGATATGGTAACAGTTATTTACGAAGTTGTTCGTGTGAACCTGTTAAATTCTTATAACGGTCGAACATCGTACCACGTTTGATGTTATTTTGAATCGTAAATTATTTTATAACTAAAATAATTTGAGTTCGCTTGTGCTTAGACTAGCAATCGAAAAAAAAAAACTTTTTGATAATTTCGTATTGTAGTGGAATTCAGGCTCTCTAGGCTGGCAAGAATTTATTTGGGAACAAATCACTGTTTGAAACAGTTGACCATACCAGAAACATCTGCGTATGTTGAATTGTGAACTAATTTAAAGAAATTTAGATCTCTCTTGAAGTTATAAGAAAGGCAAATAATAAGCTAGTATTTAAAAATCCTTCGCTACAATACGAAATTTGCAGACTTGTGAAATGAAGTTCGTAAGTAATGTTTTGAGCTAAATTAATATTGTGTTTGCTTACGTGTGTGCTTTACCAGAGACATAACTTCCGGCTTGTGGACCAAATTATTATTGCCGAAATAGTTAATATGTTATTTTGAATATTGTAATTGACTAATAGGTAGGACCTACAGATAGGTCTAATAGTAGTAGTAGTAGTAGTAGTAGGAATAGTAATATTTGTAGTGGTTAATATGAAGCAAACTGATGATTATTAATTTATACGAAAGGAAATAGCAGTGAAATATCCTCTATAATATGTATAATGTAATTAAATTTGTTTCACCTTAATGGGCTCAGCCAGTAAAATGAAATTTTACAAAGACCTAGAAGGAGAGAATTCTGTTAAACAATGTTTACGAATCAAAGTAACATAAAATATCATATAAATAATTTGTCTTTATGTGCTAATTTGTTAAATCCTTAATATTCTTCAACGATAGATCGATTCTATGTGGGCCAGAATGTCTATCAAGCATCCTCCAAGGGAAGTCCCGAGACTGATGTAGAAGACTGGAGAGCCGCTGTCCAAGCCTGGTACAATGAAGTAGCCCTATACAGTAGGAACAACGTCAATGCCTTGGTGTAAGTATTCAAACTCATAACTACTTGTCAGAACGACTACACTCTCTTCATAATAAAGAATGAAAATATTGAAATGCAATATCGAAACTTTTCACGAACGACAAGAACTCTTTTAGAATGCAGATAATTCGGCGTATATTACCCATTTCGCAAATGATTGTGAATTTGACATAGACCTACATAATTCGAGGAAGCCAAGCTAACATGCTGTTTCCTTAGAGGTTATAAATACAGAGTGAATCAGAACTCCACCGACAAACTTTTATAAGTTGTTCAGGGATGTTTTCTGACTGTCATTCATATAAGGAACGCATGGTATCAGGTGGCTCAGTATCGAGTAGTGGCATTGCTTTCATTTCTAACCTAACTACCTTTGTACAACCCAAATTATATGCTGTTTAAATTTGTTCAAAATGTCGACCCTTATGATCATGACCAGGCTTTAAAACTTAGTGCCCGATCGAATATGTTAACAGCAACTGTACTGTACAGACTTTGCTCGGCGTATGCGCTAGCTACCGTATGCTAGTTCACGTGATAGTAAACAAACCGGATTACAAGTATAGGAAGACCACAAAATAACTTCTCATTCTCTAAACTCATATTACAAGCATGCAAAACGATACGTTCTCCTGTTTTTGTGTAATAGTCCCTCCCAAATGTTTCAATATATGTTTGCGTTTTAGAACACTTTACTTTCGGTATTCCGAACACGTATTATACATTTATAAACAGGCATAATGACAAGGTACACTGTTGACCAATTTGAGAGGCACCGTACTACGAGCGCATTGACTTCTCAGTACTACTATCAATGACTGTCTTATCAGCCTACGCAATCACCCTCCACCCCCTATACTCAGGTTGTTGGTAACCGGAATCAACTCCCTCTGTGGGTTCGGGCACTATGTTTTAAAGCCTGATCATGACAAACTTCACAGCGACGCCTCGTGGACTGTCGCACACGCTCTAGCATCCCAGGAATTGGCGCACATCGTCAGCGGCTGTTACAGTCCTAGAAACTAGCGCATATTAGTTTCGAAAGGCACTTTATTTCTTCTGAGGTCATATGAAGAGCCTAGTGTACGTGTACGTGGATAATTCGAACTTTTTCTATTAGAAATCGTGAATAATTCGTAATTCCTGCATGGTGCCTTAAAAACCCTATACAAAGCAATACACTTTTCTAATTCGAAATCGAATTAATACGATTTTTTGGTCCCTTCAGCTTCGATTTATCTAAGTTCGACTGTATAACAAACTACCGAAAGAAATGAAAGCAAGTAGCAAATATGCATGTGAATAAAAGAAAACTAACTAAATTTCTATTCAATTGACAAATTACTAACTTTAATGATAGAAAATTAATTATTTTATGTTATTAATTTCTATGCATTATGTACATAAATTGTAAAGATTAATAATGAATGTATTTGTGTATTTGACAATACATAATAGGTCATGTAAATTCTGCAGGCAATACAATTTGTTGTTGTTATTGTTATTATTATTATTATTATTATTATAATTATTATTACTATATTTTGTTCTTTACAGCTTCAGCTCAGGCACAGGCCACTATACACAGGTTGTATGGGCAAACACTAGGTGCATGGGCTGTGGTTTCAGTGCATACAAGACCCCTGAGGGCTGGTACAAGAAGTACTACGTATGTAACTATGGTCCCGGTGGCAACTACATCAACAGCCCCATCTACGCACAGGGCTCTGCATGCTCTCAATGCCCCAGTGGCACCAGCTGTGTTAATAGTCTATGTGCTTAATAATGATGGACATGAAACTATTTCGCCATTTGTAAATTCCTTAAATAAAATTAAAAGCAATTTTCATGTCGTGATATTATTATGCTGTTATTACTACGAGATGGTCGTAAGTTGTAACTTACTTCTGAAAACAATAAAGTAATTTATTGATTACTGAATGACCGAATTTATTCAATCATCACCTACAATCATATCATTCCATCCAGCTTAGGTTAAGGGGGCTCATATACAAGAAAATATATATTTTTTTTTAATTATTTGTCGTTTGCCATTGATGCTAAATATGCAAATATTTTAACTAAAAGAGAGTTTCCCTTGTGAGGGATACCAAATTTGGTACCAATGGAGTGGCATAAATATTTTATAGCACTAGTGCCGTAATTTGCAAATTTTACTTATTGTGATAAGTTCTAAAAACATATTTCAATGAAAATGCTAAACAGTGAAAACCCCCCAATTAAATGCATTCTGTCAACAGGCCTATGTCGAACAGCACTTGTAAGGCATGTAAGAATAATAATATTATGGTACACAACGCACTAGGAAGGAGAATCCTACAATAGAAGAGCGGCTTGATTGAAACATTACGCCTTGGCATTATGTGTCGGTTCCTATGATCACAACGCTAGACATTCTCGGTATAATCGAGTTGGGAGGAACTCGCGCCGGATGCACGGAATTTCTATAGGAGCGGGTGTATACAGATTAAAAGGAATCAAGTTGTAGATGAAGGGAGCCAAGGAAAGGGTAAGGAGGAGACTTGAATGACAGAGAATGTGGGAAGAAAAGATATGACAACTTGATTATTGCATGGATGTCATCTAGCTACCGACACACAGCTGGGAATTATCAGCCATCTCAAGGCCCAGGTACCGCCCGCTAATCAAACCGTAATTGTTAAACAAAAATAACCTCCCAGAATAAAGTTGTGGTTCAAGAATAAAATTCCTTAACGGCAAGGAAGATATCAATTGGTACCTCAGTATTGCAGCTGAAAATACAACAGAAATCTAAATGGCGAAAAAGAAAGTAGGCCTACTAATTAACTGGACTAATGCTACCTTCCAATCAAAAGAAAGAACGTCTTACTGTGTTCCAACCAATCCCGGTCATCTGTCACTATTGCACTTATTTTTCATCTGAAGGTTTTTCCAAAGTGACATGGGGAGTGTTTAAGGAATTTGAGATTAACTAACAAATGCAATAGGAATACCTTCCTTGAACGTAAGTTATATTGAACGAAGTATGATAATTTTATATTGAAGAACCATCCAATGACTATGCTATTTTCAAACGTAAGAATCTTAGAGAAATTAAAAAATTACAGAACCATGGAACTGGTAGAACTGGGATAATATGGCATGATTTAAGTTAAAGGGGAGAGGTGGTTTTAAATTTGTTTCTATTTTAGTAAAATATTAATTTCTTGTATATAGAGAGCTCATAGCTATAGCAACTTAAAAAAAAACAAAGACATTTGAAAAATTAACTTGGGGAAGAATTTCAAAACAAAGGACCCAAAACAAAAGTTGTACTAAAATGTACATATCTAAGCCGTTTTAATAGATAAATTGAAACACTCATTTAAATGTTGCTTGTATAAGTAGACTATGCTCTAAAATCTTTTTGAAATATAATTTTGTTATTATTCCGTATATTTTGAAAATAAACATTTAAAAATTAATAAAAAATTTTGCACTTCCTTTTTAAAAACAGACATGCATATTTTTATATCGAAATTAATTAGTGAAATTCTGTCCTTGAGAAAAGTTTTATAATAGTTTAGAGAATGTGTGTTCCAAACGTCTAATTTGTATAGATAATAATTCGGTTGATATATAATTTTTCTTTATATTGGAACAATGTTATATTCCCTCAATGGGCACTGTAAAATTCATTAATATAATTTCAGTTTGGCTAAGTTGCAAAACAATAAAATTACGAGAACAGCAATCTAATATTAACCTGAATTTCAGGAATCATGCTTTGAGACTTTCATAAGATTTCCATCTAAGAACAACGACAACAACGACAACAACCACAACAACCACAACATTGTAACTAAACTTGAAATAATTAACATTTTCCTAAATCCAAAAAATACCAGTCAGGGTAAAATGTGATTCGATCACACTGTGGAGTCAACGGAAAAGAAACAGAAGACGGCTTGGGGGAAAAAGTAGACAAAAACATTATCGTACCAACCAACCTAGCAATTTTTCATAACTCTACAGAACCATACTTCAACATAAAATACAAAGAAGAACTCTCTAGAAAGCAGAAGATGTTTCCGCAAATAAAAATTGTGCTTTTTTCACTTAATCATAAGGCCAATTATACGTAAATCCCAAGGGAAAGAAAATGTGCCAATAAAATGTCTTGCAGAATAGTCTAACTTAATAGTGAAGTTACTTTTGAACCAAGCACGACGAATATAATGTTAATAATAATAATAATAATAATAATAATAATAATAATAATAACAATAATAATAATATTAATAATAAAGAATAATAATAATAAAGAATAATAATAATAACAACAACAGGTAAACTGATATAAAAAAGTGCCAGATGGAGTTAATAGATCATATTTAAGAAACTATTGAGTTTTAGACCACGGTTTCTTCCGAAAGTTTGTTAAATATTTGTGAAGCAACATACTTGAGGGGACCTCGATACCACAAACTGCTGATGTAGGTGATTTTGGTAGAGTTCGTGCTGCTTAACTTATCTCCCAGTTCGTAGCACACACAAATCTCGGCGCTTAAGCTTAAGCTTTTCCGATATTAATCACTAAAGAAGGAAGAGAAAATTACATCTACACGATTTTACTCCAATTAATATTTCTACAAATAACAAAGTTCTCTCCTATCGTTTTGAAATAAATCTGAAAAGTTGTAGGCCTATTATAGGCCTATATTCAACACTCTTAGATGAAGTCTTGTATTCTTTACTTTATATGGTATGCTTTCGTTCAATCACCCGGGAACGTGGAGTGCAGAACCTCAAAAAAAAAAAAAAAAAAATAATAATAATAATAATAATAATAATAATAAAATAATAATAATAAAATAATAATAATAATAAATAAAAATAAAAAATTGTAATTGATCTCCGAGTTAAGCACCAGATCAATTCATTAAGCAGGGCTTACGGAAGACTGGAAGAACAAAGGCCTAAAGTTTTATAAGAATATTGGAAGGAATATGTGGGTAGTGTTATTTGTCAAAGCCGTATATGAGCACTGTAAAACAATAGTGTTGTGATGAAAACTGATTTGCATTTGATAAATTCTTTCTAATATATTACCAAAAAATAGGCACTGAATTGGGCATTACTCCGGTATCAATCAACCGATTTGGTCTAAAATCAATAGGTTTCGTCCCGTGGACGTTATAAATATGTAAACTACAGGCCTACAAAGTATAATGAAAATCCGACAAAGAGTATTTGAGTTATCGCGCCTACAGACACATGGACAGACGGACAGACATTTTCCCGTCCTCCACACAATCTCATAAAGTACCATTCTGGCAAATAATAATAATAATAATAATAATAATAGTAACAATAATAATAATAATATAATGCCGATTGACCGCCGCTGTGGCGCAGGTGATGCGGGCCCGGGTTCGAATCCTGGTCGGGACGAGTTACCTGTAAGCGGGGTTTTTCCTCACCTGTGAGACAAATGTCGTGTAACTTTAAGTCCTTGTGGTGGCCGGAAATTATCTGGCCGTCATTACCATTCTAGCCTTGTTCAGAGTAAATGTGTGTATGATGTCTCGTCCTATGTGTTTGTGTTGTCTCGGAGGTGGCCCCGGCATTTGGCTGATCACTCATCCGGGGAGACCCTCCATATCCTTGTCTAGTCAAGAAAGTATGTAGCCCTATGTGATTCAATAGATAATCACTCTCCTGACAGGTGGCAGCCCTATAAGGCCCGGGTGGCGTGAATCGCATAAACGATCTCTAAAAGGGAGAGGTAAAACTAAGGAAAAGAAATAATAATGTCGATTGAGTGCACGTAGATGTTGGGTGGGATGTGTGTTGCTGGCTAATGAGTGGCATTCCAGTGAGTTCATAGCCGTGAAATTCAAATTGACGGAGGACAGGAACCAACGAACGTCTTCATCTCACACACTGGGGTCACATCAACACTACCTCTCTCTTCTCTTCTACCTCTTAGGCCTATTAGCTTAATGAGGAGTATTAATTAGTGTCAAATCTACTGTAAATTACGGTAATTATGAACTCCTATGTTCTGTTAAGGTCTATTATTATTATTATTATTATTATTATTATTATTATTATTATTATTATTAACATAGGGAATTATAATATAATAATATTCTTTAATATTATTTTAAATATATATTATAATATTGTTTCCCTTAATTTCATTTTCCCATTGTAGGTACATTTATGTGGCCCACTCGGGCCTTATAAGATCACGACCCGTCGAGGGAGAGAGTTTCTACGGATCACATAATACTTGTTTGAGCAGACAAGGACATGGAAGGCCTCCCCGGGTGAGTGATCAGCCCAATGCCGGGACACCTCCGAGACAACACGAACACACAGGGCGAGACACACCACTCACAAACACACACACACTCATTCCGAACAAGACGCTGATTGGATGTAAGTGATAATGACGGCCAGATAATATCCGGGGACCATAAGGAACTAAAGTCATCCGACATTCGTCACACAGATGAGGGAAATCCTGCATAGGGAAGTGACTTCCAGAATAAAAAATGCACGGTTGACAACCCTAGGCGTAACAATAATAACAACAAAAGCAATTACAATAAATACAATATTGTTAATGTAATAAAATAATATTGTCTACTGATTCCATCAATTTCTGGATTCCTGTATGGAAAAGCCATCCAGACTCCTATATTTTCGGAGATTCGGTTCGTGAAGATGGTAAGATCCACGATAATATTTATTTATTTATTTATTTAATACATTAATACTTATTGGCCCCTGTCCTGGATTCCTATCAGAGGCCTCTTTATGCACTATACAATTTGTACTTATTAATTCTTAATTACATAGGTTATCTACGTTATTTATAACTTAATCTAAAGAATATAAGTGTATAAAGAAACAGAGAGGAAGGTTTAACTATTTAAGAAGAAAAAAAAACATTGATAACTTAATAATAAAACTAACTACATTAACTAAAGTAAGTGTCGTATCCGGGATTTTTGTGGATTTGTGATGGTGAATGGAAGGTCGCGCCTAAGCATACCAATCTTCACAGATGCAGGACACTCCCGCATCCTCACTACCATCTCATCATCAACCAGGTGAATACCAGTCGTCACCGGAATCCATAGTCTGGAAGCCAGACTTCAGGCATCGGCGTCAACCGGTAGGTCATCCTGGCACCACAAAGTCATGTCCGGGTGTTTTGTTATCCTTTATTTGTAATTTGTCTTATGTCCTGTGTCCTTATGTGTCTTATAGCATAGCCTTATTGCCTTTGTCCGTGTCTGCTATTTATATAGTCTTCTTCTGCTTTTTGGGAAACTCTATTTGTTGCTTCAACCAACAACTTCCACAAGTAGGGGTTTCTTATGATGTTCGCTATTTGCCTACAATGATGGTAAGATCATCAGCTTTACACACCGGTCGCCTTTAACCTCAGGTTTGCACCGGATATTAATTTCTCAGATGCAGAATCCATCTCATATTAACAGCCAATCGACGTAGGCCCTAATCATGGATGGAACCCGCGGTCGTCCGGTTTGTACCGCAAGGTATAATCCGACTGCCCTACGGCGTATATCTTTTATCCCAGATAAGGTCATGTAAAATCTTAACACATGAACTAATATAATTATTATTGTACGGTAGGTCATTTTGGTAATCTATGTTTATAGACAGCTGTCAGTGATAAACGGATTCCTGCTCCACAGGATACCGCTAATTACTGGAAGGCATAATATAGGCATAATATAGTAATATAACTATTTTAACCGTAATAAGTCTTTCCCGTTGATAACACCATGTTAAATGTCTATGTATTTCATTTTCACATAAAAAATATAATTCATTATATAACCTATGGTAAAGAAAGTCTTAATTTTTCACCTTGGTCATAATATCACTGTGCAAACTAGTTATGTATCATCTATCATAGTTCAGATAGTAAAGAAAAATCGAAAATGGCCCCTAAGTATTTTTTATATAGAAAAACGAATGACAGTTTTAGTACTTAGTAGTAACCTTTCAAAATCGTTAAAGTCATTTTGTCAGAAATAAAATTTGAGAATAAATTTTCATAAATACTAGGCCTATCCTTAATATAATCAAATCTTAAGAGTTCAACAAAGTTGTAATCCAAAATATAAAAATGCATCGTTTATCTACAGGCCTGTATAGACAAATGTAGAGAAAGAGATCCAGGCATCGTGAAACATCAGGCATCGGTGTTATTTCGACTTCGAATGTTGTAACAACTTATTCTACGATCTCTGGGATACGTATAGCCTATACGATAAACTAAAACTTTTTCTTTAAACAAGTCTATCAGGATACTACTACTTTTAATTTCGCAGTTAACTAAATGAAACCATGGTAACCTCAATGAAAACATCGTCTACTTCTAGCAACATCCATCGTGAAACCTTAGAAGTTATACGTAATGCTTATCTCTGTCCTTCGTGTAAAGCATCACAACACATTTACTGATAAGGGTTTTATATGCTGTGTTTAATGATAGCAGTAAATAATATGACTTCGACAATACGATACTTAGGACAAGTAGTCTTATCTTCAAGACAATAGAAACAAGTGATGCAGCCATTCAGGGTTATGCTATTTTTAATACCGTACTTCTGTTTTTATTTGGATCAATAACTTAGATCCTATTCTCTATCCCATTTAATAACGATCCTGTTCAAAACAAAGAGGCGTGGCTGTCATAGCCCGCACGTGAGAACGCACGTGCTCACAGTGTTTAATGTTGGTTTGTTTATTTTCAGTACAACTCACCGGCAGGGTCGTCGTGAACAAGGAATCCTTTGTTTTGTTTGCTAATTGATATACTATAATGATGACGATGCCAGTGAGAGTTTGTTATTTCACGTGTAAATGTTGATATTATTGTTGCATGAACTTATGAACACTCATTAGCCACACCCTGCTAATGGCGCATGCTTATGACATTAACCAATCACATGATGCGAATTTTCCGCGAACTCTCTGTGATTTCTCCTCCCCTTTGTTTTGACTAGGATCAAACTAGAATGGGGTCAATAATAGTGCAGATTTACTGTCTTGTGCATTGTGTAGCAAAAGTTGGAGACTAACAGTGAATTCTGATGCATTTTGGTTCAAGTTCTGTATTGAAAAGGGGTGGGCAGATGAAACAGACAAGACTTCTTGTCAAACTCTGAGGAATGCTCTATACGTGGATGATCCTGCTTCTAAATCCCACCTACAGATCCCCATCGGCATTTCGCTGGACCCGCTGTGTGACTGGCGGATGTATTACACCGAGTGTGTGTTAATGAGGAAGAGATGGCGCTGGAGGATATGCGTACAGAGAAATATTCCCCATTCAGATTTGGTTAACAAAGACTTTCTCACCAGATGCTTGGCATGTGATGGCGAACTCCTAGCTGTGGGAGATAGCAGCGGCAGAGTGATTCTCTGGAACATAACTGGAGAGCCTGTCCATATCGTGCAAACCTATCAGAGCAGACAGGATGACGCAGTTCTCACGGAAGTCCATCTCTATCAGAAACATCTTTTGATTGAACGTGGCACGGTACTGCGAGTCCACAGGATGACCAACTTGAGAAGCAAAAGCACTGTCGCGTACGAACTGGATGTGGAACCTTACTTGCAATATACAGACCCAGTAACATATGACTATGTGGCAAACAGAGTGGCAGACCTGACTGGGTTTTTCCCACAATGGGGCGAGTATTGATTAGCCTTCGAAGAGGGTATGATGGCTCTGTCTCGATGTTTCATCAGTCACGTTCCTATCTTCCGTGTTTCTACTGGCGAACTCATCCAATCCATCACGTTGCCTGGAAGTTTCTTTTGTATTACGCAGTTGCTGTTCTTCCAAGGGGACTTGTATATTTCTTCGTACGATCTTGGGGTAGAGGAGGGGTGCGTTTTTGTCAGAAACATCAAAGAGTGCAGTTGGAAAAAGGAGGCAGAATACTCAGATATCCCTTTCGATGTATTTGTCAACGAGAAAATCATCGTGGTCAGATCACCTGACTTGAAAATACATGTATGGAATAGAAAGGACGACGAGAGAGTTGATTTGGGGGAGTCGGACTGGGATAGTAACTGGGATAGTGCGGGGATAGTTTTGTATGGTAGCAAACTGGCCTACATCCAAGACAGGGGTATTTATGTCAGCGACACAGCATGCAAAAAAACGATAAGTTTGGGGAACATCTTGTCGTTCGGTCATTCTACGCCAATTTTTATCGCGAAGGGGAGAGAGAGCTTCCTGGTGAACGACGTAAGCAGACGGTACCTGCAGATATGGGACGTGGAAACTGAGGCCTTCATGTACCATCTAGACCCCTTCGGCAAGGAGACGACCACTCTCGAGTTCCTCTGGAGCGATGATTCCAAGATTATTGCTGTACCCAGCGTTTGCAGATTCAAAAATCATTCTATTGCTTTCTTTGACTTTAGATTCAATTCTTCATAAGGAGATGGAAATAAAAATGAAGCATACATTGTGCAAGCTCAAGTGTGAAAAAAACACACACAAACATATAAAGAATGTTTCACAATTTTTTGTTTTTATTGTATAGATTCAACTGATTTATTACAGGAACGAAATAACTAAATTTCAAGAGACAAGAACTGCAAATCAGCTGATCCCTAGTAGGTTTGATACCTCAAAGGAAAACTATAGTAAATTAATAGATCAATAGTGGAATGTTCGCTCGATTAAGTAATTTATATTTGAAAATAAATGTCCAACAAACAAATTAATTAATATCACCTACTTGGCAATACCTACAATGGCAATAGACAATTCCTCAGCAAGCTAAAGGAATATTATCTATTTTGTGGAACACGAAGATTCATTGCCACACTTACCTGAGCCAGCCATTCAACTTTATTCTGTGCTAACTCTATCCAATCATCCCTCGCAAATCCCACTTCCTTTAAATCTACCCTAATATTGTCTTCCCACCTACGTTTAGCTCTTCCAGGTGGTCTTTTCCCTTCGGGTCTCCCAGTCAATACTTTTGAGATATGTCTTTCCTCCCCATGCGTGCAACATGTCCAGCCCTTTTTATCCTTCGCGATTAAATTACCCTTACTATACCCGGTGAAGCGTACAGGTCCTGAAGCTCGTTGTTATGCAGTTTTCTCCAGTCCCCACTTCCATCTCTCTTGGGCCCAAATATTTTTCTAAGCACCCTGTTTTCGATAACTCTCAGATTATGTTCTTCCTGATCAGTAAGAGCCCATGTCTCACATCCATCTACTCTTATACAATTCAACGGCCCTAAATAGCGTGCTTGCTCGCCCGCTTCGTGAG
Source organism: Ectobius pallidus (assembly GCA_964059195.1). Lineage (NCBI taxonomy): Eukaryota > Metazoa > Arthropoda > Insecta > Blattodea > Ectobiidae > Ectobius > Ectobius pallidus. The sequence goes on from CAXKWD010000003.1 coordinate 83,466,329, forward strand.
ACATCGGGTATACTCGGCGATGTTCGTCTCACGCAGTCTAAACTTTCATGACTACTGCAAAATTAGGAAGGAAAACCGTTTCTTTAATATATAAGGCCTAAGTGAAATGAACACAATGAACAAATATTCTAATTTTATTTTTACTTACAATTTTCATAGTTCTGAACCACAAACATTTTTAATAATCTACCAGTGTAATTTTCTTAAAAATCCTGGAGTCAATGAATAATGGCGGACGAAGCCGGGGGCAACAGCTGTAAAATATTGATGGTTTTATCTCTTGAAATATCGCTGATAATAATAATCCAAACAAACCATTCCTTCCCTTGAAACATTATATAATTTCTGAAAATTACACTAAATTGATAAAATAAAATTCACATCATATTCATGTCAATAAACAGCTGAGAAACAATACGTATTATGTGTTCACAGGTTCTTTGGAACTGCATAATCGATTCTGATATAGTTTTCCCAGGGGGCGCTTTCATGTCGTGGAATGTACTCTAAAGCAGGAATTTTAGCTGTTTCATTAATTATTAATGGCTTAGTTTATGAATGATTCGCGTGCAAGTGTTAATAAATATAATGCTTTAATAATTATTATACTCTTAATTTTTAATTTTTAAACGAATTATCGTGGCGAAGCCACGGGCACCTCCTAGTATAATACAACCGACAGGATAATAGTCTTATAAGTCTTTATTTTTAGATTTCTGAACAGAAGACGAGAAGATAAGAGTTTCTGAACTGCATAAAAACAAGCATTTCCGGATCTGAGTCTACACTTAACTTCTGCCACCAACGCGATATGTCGATTAGATCGCCATCGGCTAACTCGTTTACAATGACACAAACAGCGATTTGTTTTTATTCGTTTTGTGGTTTTGAATTATTTATCACATCCTTAATTATGTAAGTCACAACAAATAGGCCTACAACTCGAGGTTCGAATTCTCTCAAAATAAATCTGGACCTCCCGTTAAATAACCTATGATAATTTTCAGCTTCATTGCCGGTGAGTCCATCGCCGTAGGTGAGTTGGTAGCGTGACTGCCACCTGGGCGGCCCGGGTTCGATTCCTGGGGATTGGGGATTTTACAAAGATGTAAAGTTTCCTTCCTTGGTCAGGACTGGGTGTTGTGTTCCTATTCCCATTTCGCGAAAGGACCTATCCCATCCTGTCTTACCCTACCTTAACATATTATATTCTATTCTAAGTAGGTCTATGAGGAATTTTTATGCATTGCAGGGAAATCATTGTGAAGGAGGATAATCTTCTCTTCCCACAAGGTATCACTTTATACATGGAAAGGAGTATCCCCTTATTATGCTGAGTCCCCACCTTAGGAGAAGTCTGTTGTGGCCGGAAGTGAAGGTCCCCCATTAGAAATGTTACAATTATTAAGCGACTACCGGCCCCGTTTGAAGATAATATCGGATAGCGGAGAGCAGATCGCTGTACAGTGTCGCCCCCTATCAGACTCAAACAGAAACACTTATGTGGAAATTGTCTATGTAAACAGTCGTGATCACCCACCAGGCGAGACCGATCTCATCTGTGATCTCTTTGCTGCTGAGTAACGTCTACGCGTTCCTTCTATTAGTACCAAAGCTTTTGACTAAATAAACGCCGTAATACGCACCAGCCGCTTTTTACCCCCAGGAATACTCCTGGTACTCATTTCTGTTAGAGAAGAGGGTAGAGGCCATAATGTCATTGCAAGGATTAGGCCAAAGGAAAAATCCCACCGACCTCATCGGGAATCGAGCCCGCATCCTTCCAGTTGGTGGCGAAGTGCCTGAAATTTTAGACTTAGAACACATGATCCGAACTACCTCCCAGAGAGAAATGTTGGAAGATGTATTGAATTTCTTCGAATTCTGAGGTGAGCACGCAACTAGCTGAAAAGTTTTCTTGTTTTGTTTCACAAAAGATCAGGATTTCCTTTATATATAAACAGTTTTATCTTCCAATAAAAATTTCATGTCAATTTTTAACCGAATGTAAAACACGGGCTAGATAATACAAGAAAAAGAATGAGCACATGTAGCCTGTTCGTTAATATTAGGCTATGTTGAACAAGAAATGGGAGACTGTTCTAAAGCAATGTAGTATACTAACTTATTAGTAGACTTCGGACTTTTAGATCGCTAAAAATGCTGTTTTAGGCACCTAAAATAGGCTCTAAAAATTGGAAAATAGGTTCTAAAAATCATAAAATAGTCTCTTATAAAATCGTTAAGTTGCCAATTTTCTGAAATATCTCAATTGCAATGCAGAATATTATATTTATTGAAGTCGCCATTAATCAATAATCATGATAAAACACAGATATAGGCCTATGGTACACAGAATTATAGACCTATTACTAGGGCCTGTATTACTACCATAACAGTGAAAACCCAATCCCTACGCCCAGAACCTACGCACGCTAGCATATTCAACCTCTCAGTGATTCAGAGAACTACTTTTTTTTTCTGGATGTGGGAGTCGGGAGAAAAACACTACATTTTCTTGGGAATTCCAAGGTATTTTTCTACTGAAGACGAAACATTCCTTACTATTTAATCAGGTACACAAATGTGTCATATACTGCACATTCCGAGCTAAAAATTTAGTACGAACTGAAAATAAATGCTAGAATTTATAACAAGAAAATGACTTATTTAGAACTTTAGAGGAAAAACAAGCAAACAGGCAATATTAGGCTCTAACGTAAAAATAGGCTGTTTTAGGTCCTATAAAAGTATCAGTTTTAGGCTTAGTCATTTATGAAACATGCATATACAAGTTTTCATCCATATATCACTTAAAGATTAAAGTAGGTTTTTTACCTAAAATCCGAAGTCTACTTATTACTATTATATTTGCCTTATTGCGTCGTAATTTTAGACTTTGAACATGTGCTGATTTACAGAGAAAAATCTTGTATTTATATATGTTTTCCCATGTTGCAAAACCGATAATGAATGTGAGAATAAGTGACAATTGGGAGAGCACTGGCGGATTATAAAAGCAATGCGTGTTGTAAATATGTGAAGCACAGAGTTTGTCTACAGATGATGAACAAGATGGATGGGACTGCCGTTCGATGAAGGATCACCTCATTTTCAATTCATCGCTGTGTGTAACCGCGCCGCGGACTGAAAAACAAACCATCTGCGCACATCGCAACATGAAAATGAAAACCCCGGAAAGAGATGGGTGACAGCAAGCACTCTGCATTCTAATATTCATGACTGCTATGAGAGTTGGTTTAAATGCGAGGTGAAGACAGATGGTCGTTCAACTACAACCCCAATTATTCTGGAATGTCAGCAATATGTTGTTTTCCAATTTACAAAGGGGACGTCTGATTTTATAAAGGCAAAATTATAGCCTTTCTTAAAATTCAGTTATAGTATAATTCTCTTTGAATTCCTATAAAACATAATTATACACCATTTGTAATTTTATCTTCTTTTTCGCAATAAGCTCTCATTATCTAAAAATTTTATTAGAGTTATGCAACTATCAATATTTATTTATTCGTGACATTTATTTATAGGGGATAATATATTATACTTCAAACACCCATGATGATGATGATGATTCATACAAAGAAATGTCACTCTAGGAATGTATATGTCTAGCAGTAAGTTTTATCTTATCCTAGTTGTTTTAAATGGGCTATATCATAATTGTGCAGGCGTGTCATTGGTTAATACCCAACACATTTCGTGAGAAATTAATTAACTTAGAATATATTCTTTATCGAAAACAGAAATTCCACAATTCAACTTACATCTTTCGCAAAACCAACTTCATACAACCAAAAGAAACATCAAACAATTCACGAAGATGTTCACTGTTTATCATCAAGGAATTTTGTCTTACCTCAGACATCCTACACGGCATCACTGTAGCAGCAGTCAAAAAATCTCTTTTAGCATTGAAGAATCATCTGAATTGAATTATCTTTTAGCTTATTCTAAGGGGATTTTTACAACTGACAATTTTATTATAATTCGAATTAGTGTACTTAAAAAAATGCAATCATATTAGTGTGTCTGTTCACGCAACCCCATGGTCGAAGTTCAAGATTTATCGTTTTAATGTTTATTTTTATATTTAGGATATCAGATATTTAGAAAATTTAAAGGCACAGATATTGACTACAGAATTCCACAAACGTAGAATTTAATTATAATTTTAGTTTCTCTCTGTAGTCCACCTACACGAAGTATGAAATATATTTGCCTACTGTTTCGGTAAAATTCATCAGTAAACTTCATCACTAAAACACATCAGATGCTTATACCGGTATTTTAAGTTCTGCAACACTTGTATGATATTTACACGGGTGTAAGTTTAGAATAAGTTGTAAAAATTACGTTTGTCAGCTTATGCTCCCCAATCATAAGTTCAATACAAAGAAACTCGGATATTGCATATTTTAACACTATCAGAACACATCATAGTTGATGTGAGCTACAATACAAGTTAAGGTAGATTGCCAACACTGAATAGAACTACACCGAATCTTTATTGTAGTCCTATGCTTTAATTTAGTTTCATAAAATCCGAGGAAAGCTTATACAATGTTCTCACATTATTATTGTGCCAGGAGGAATAATTTAACAGAGTTTAACCGGAATATATTAATGCTGAATATGCATAAATCTATAGATAAAGTGAAGTCAAGAATTAATCTACTCACATTTCTGATGATGAATAAGTAGACTCTCTTCTCGAATAAAAAGGATGTTGACCTGAAACAAAAAAAAAATACTTTGTTGAATGCTGGGTTCATTTTAATGCTTACATGCCTGAGAATTTAGATAACCCTGGTTACAAATTTCAAAGTCACTACTAATTGTTAAACCCACAATGAAGAATTTCATTGAATCTAAATAGATCGTATACTGCGACACATAGCCTACATGCACACATAACAAATAACGAAATGGCTTCGCTGTAATTAATTTTTAGATAGACAATTGTTATTAATAAATCGATAGTCCGCTTCAATTCATCAATATCTAAAAAAAATTGCAGCGTTTATTTATAAACAGCAAGACATTAGACCTAAGGTACCAAACAAGATTCAATGAAGAAAAATGTCGAAATCCTTGCAGAGCATGTCTTATATTATAAGGTTTAATTATCAGTAGCCTACAATTATTATTCTGCTCATGACATAAAATAAGTTCAGACCAACAACATTTTTACTTAACTTATTTCCGTTCTATTAGAGCGGTGTGAACTAGCGAACATACCATAGGAAATATTTTGCGTTAAACTTCTCTGTGGAACTTTTTAATTGCTACAAATTTTGTTTAATTTTTCGAAGTACCAAATGAAAGGAAATAAATATTTATATATATATATATATATATATATATATATATATATATATATATTTTAATTATGACTTCACATCTCTTTAGGTCCAATATTAAATTCAAACTTCCGACCATGACCTTAATCAAAACAGCTGAAACCATCAATTTGATAATATTTACATGGCTCCTTCATTTGTGCTCTCAATATACAATATTTTCATTTTTTCCATACCTGCTCTAACTAAACTAAACACCAAGGCAAAACATCCCTTGTGGGTCAAGGCCTACCATCCAACTGCTTTGTCATCTAGCATTGGCAGATGGCAGATGCATGTGATCAGCATACAAATTCTCTCGACGTTAGTGATAGCTTTCGTGATTGGATCCACTACTTCATCAAGTAAGTACGAGGTGTCATGAGGCTGAGTTCACCCGGTTCCAGAACAGCCTATCTCAGAAAAATCCGATGTAACGGATCGAATTAGACCTGTGGGACTGTTGCCAGCCACGCTAACAGACGATCTCGATTCCTGCTCTAACTTCTGTATAAACCTTCTTTACATTTAGAAAAACACTGAGCGTTCACTTGTAGGCCTACAGTGAAAATCAGAATCTTTTGAATACATCTCTTAAATTTTCATTGTCTGAATGGGGTGTAGTAGATATCCATGTCTTTTAATGAATAATTTCAAAGCAGTTTCTTTCTTTCGTTTATTATAGGCCTACTCGTAAAATCTTCCCCCACATGAAACAATGTAGCCTACCTAAGTAATAGCATTCATCCTAACATAATTTATTTCTTAAAAGTTAGGACGGGTTATTGCATTTTCAAATTCAGCTAATCGTTTGTTCCATTTCTTCAACATGTAAGGTTTTTTTACTAAAATATCACTTTACTCAATAAAATAAATTACTCAGATAAATATTATAAAAATATACCTATTTTTAAAATTCGAGTTATTCTGAGAAAATTGTTTCCCAAACGATCTGTAGGTTAGTCTTATTCTGTACAGTGTTCCAGCGAACTTTCACATTTAAAATTACGACATTATTTTAACAAAGTACAGGCATGGGTTAGTTCTATAAAGCTTTTAATTCATTATAAGATACAATGACGTCACCACCACGTGTCATGAGTTCGAAATTAATACTACTAGAAACTAAAATCTCTCCATTGTGCGTTACATGACGAATCCGTACGAAACACGTAGGCCTATACAAGTAGCCTACCTGTAACGCTCTTAGAAGTCCCATGAATTTATTTAGGAGAAATAACATAGGTTGAGAACAATAATTAATAAAACTGAATAATAGGAATATGGTTGAAAAGAAAATAAGTAGGCCTAGTGGCAAAAATATTATAAAAGTTTTTAAATAACTGTATTGACATCATCAACTTAATTTATGAAATTAAAAATAAAATATTCCTTGTCCTTCAATTATATTGGAAAAAATCTATTTTATGCCAAATATATCGATTTATAACACAAACCTAAATTTTATAGCCTTTGCGCATCCACTATGGGGGGGGGGGGAACTAATGACATGTCTAAAATCATCCTGGGCTCGTAAAAAACTCCAAGCCTAAATTAGAGCCTCTTGACAAAATTCCTCGGCTCTTTCACGTCCAAGTAATACCTTAGTTTCCGGGGGACTGTGAGGCGATGGGCTTACCACCCGTCCGTCGTCCTCTCTCGGAAAATAAGCATAACAAAATTCACCTATGTAACAGAAATCTCCAATTGGAGGACCTACACCCCAACACTAGGGGAAATAGGAAACCAGAAAAAGATGTCTAAAATCACAGATATAAATAATGTTCCCCCCAGGGCCGTAGCTAGGCGGTGGCGAGATGGGCCCCCGCCAAGGACGCAGGTACAAAGAGGGCGCAAAATTAACCATGAAAAATCCCGCCTTTTTTTTTAGACTGGTGAAATTTATCAAGCAATAAAAATTCCACGTTAATGGAAGAAATCTTTCAGGTTATTAAAAATTACTGCACGTGAACTATCTGTAGTATTATGCCGATTGTCTACAAACAAAAAGCAGCCATGCAACGTTCTTTAATTAACACGTTTTTTATTGACAGATAACATAAATCATGAACAGTATTAAATTAAAATGTAAGTTACGTTATTATTGAGATGAAAGTGGTTCAACTATTCGAAAAAAATACTTTTACCTATATTAATGTGTTAAACATTTTAGTAGGCCTCAGGCCTATTATTTAATTTACTTTTGATACTAGATTTTATTATTTAATTCTTTTTTAAGTAGTTCAATCGTCTGAAAATAAGGTTTTAGTACCATGAAAGTCCAACATTTACTTCATTTTCAAATTGAGGTTGAGGTTTTCTTTGATAATAATAGTGTTTTTATATTAAAATAATAAACAATTTTACAGAAATTTAAAAAAATTGTTCAGACTCCCAGTATTGGAGAGCGCAGATTTGTCAAACTCGCCAAGGGCGCAGAAGGACCTTGCTACGGCCCTGGTTCCCCCAGAAATATATCTAACAACGTATTAGTCAATTTCAGAATTGACAGAACCTAATCCGATGTTTGCACTGGACTATGTGTCTTTTTAATTACTCAATAATTAACGCTTGTAGAGATCATGAAGGTGTGCACGGGTCGGCGTCAGTTGTGTTGATGTTCTGATGATAAGTGCTCAGCGCTCCTCAATTGTTTAATCGCCATGCTATCTCGACACTAGCGTCACACAGCGGCTGCGTCACGATGCGGACAATTACACAACAATAACAAAACACGACAGCCGCTAATTGTAACAATTCAGATCATATCGCACAGATGTCTCTAGTTGTCTCGGACACAAGGGTGAAAATAATTCCTTCATAATTATGAACACCAGCTAATGTTTTATTCATTTTTCATCCTTCGCAATTTCAACTAAAACCGAAGTGTACCGCTGTTATAGGCCTATACGATACCTAACGTTATACCTTTAATGAGATGCTGAAAATACCATAGCACAGTTGTATTCCTCCACTCCTAACTTCATCATAATGGAACTAACATTTTGCTCTGCTTAGTCTAATTCTAGAGTAATAGGGAAAAAGCGAATAAGTCAAAATACCAGAGTTTCAGGAAAGACAAAAAACAATTGATTTCCACAGCATTGTTACAAGGCTAGGATGAATTTTTTTTTTTTTTTTAAGGGGGACATACAGCTTCCGATGCTGAAAAATAGGTGAAGTTCATTTTTTTTTTCTCAGCAATGAATTGTTATGTAGTCTTGTAGTCTGGCATGCTCTATATTGACTACTGTAGTTCTACAATTGCATACTATTTTCAGAATTAATTTAATCATTACAGCGGGTAATTGTCATTACAAAATGGTAGCCAAATTTTGTGCACTGAAGTGCCGTTTCCCTGATAATGTTCATAAATACCAATATTTCTTAGTGATTCTTTATTCTACCTATTTGTAAATATCATATGAACAACATAATCTAGAATCTTTGGATTATCTGCAGTATAAAAATGTTTTAAAAAATAATTCTACACGTGTTAATTTTTTTACAAATGTTTACATCAGAAATATTAAAACAAAACTGTTAAAGTTAAATCTATGATTCTATATAATGTTCTATATAGTGTTATTCATTAATATCAAATATACTTTCATGCAAAATTTCACTGGTATGTTAATAAATGTTCGAGTTATCAGGGAAACGGCACTTCAGTGCACAAAATTTGGCTGCCATCTTGTAATAATAAATACCCATAACTGTAATAGTTAAGGCAATTCTGAAAACAGTATGCAATTGTAGAACTAGTCAATATAGAGCGTGCAAGATTACAAGGCTACAGAACAATTCATTGCTGAGGGGGGGGGGAAGTACTTCACCTATTTTTCAGCAATGAACCTACACTATTTTCATCCTCCGAAATAAGTTCTTGATTTTTTTCCCCTCATGGATGTTTTTGTGTTCCAACTCCAATTCGCTATAAGAAATAGCACTTCACACACCAACTCTGCACTCCTGTAGAAACTCCTGTAGAAACTCCTGTGGAACCACCACGATTTCGGAACCTTGAGAATTTGTAGTTTTGGCTTATTTTGGCCTAATCCAATTTGAATCAGACATTGCACATTCAGTTTATAGGATCCTATGAAATATCACTCATATTTGGTAGTTATCATTTAAATCAGTAACTTGTGCATTTGAAATGTGCCAATCATAATAGGCTACAGTTCTCTACTTCGATTATTATGAACCAATTCCGTACAATTCAGCTACTATCACCTCTTCTTTCTTAAATCGTGTCTTCTGGTAGCAAGCCTGTCAGTTAATTTACAACGAAAAAATTGAAATTTCCTTAAATAGGCTACAAAACGAAATGCATGTAGACCTATATTTTACACTACTAATTCAGCAGCTTTGTGCATGAGCCCGATATCGCACAGCTGTTGCTCTCTTCTGAGAGTTTTATGAAAATGTGAATAATATTAAATGAGGATGGCCTTCTTTTAAAATAGAGACAACACATCTCTAGAATCTCAGGCCTGGTTACCTAGACAATGACCTCGATGCATAAACCCAATCCCCTATTGCCACATGCAGTTTGTTATGAATTTCATTTGTATAACAGTACTGGTTTTTACATTCATGTCAAAGGACAGCTACTACTAATAATTATTGATAGTTACTACAGTTATTGATAGTTTCTATTTTTTTTCACTTAACACAATTTAGTGTTACCAGTCACTATAAAAATAGACGGCGAATCTTTAAGTAAAACATTTTTACCTCTCAGTACCTATTTCTAGTCCACCGCTGTGGCTCAGTGGATGTGTTCGCTCCTATCAACGCAGCGGGCCCGGGTTCAATTCGGGACAAGTTACCTAGGTAGGGTTTTTTCCGGAGTTTTCCGTCACTTGTGAGACAAATGTCAGGTAACTTTAGGCCCTTGTGGTCCCCGGATATCATCTGGCCGTCATTATCATCTTCATCCCACCCTCGCCTTGATTGGAGTGAGTGTGTGTGTGTGTGTGTGTGAATGGTGTGTCTCGTCCTATGTGTTTGTGTTGTCTCGGAGGTGGTCCCGGCATTGGGCTGATCACTCCATGTCCTTGTCTGGTCAAAAAAATATGTGTTGTGATCCATAGTTCATTGCTCTCAGAACAGGTCGCGGGCGCGGGTCGCATAAAGGTCCCTACCAGGGAGAGGTAAACTACAAAAGAGAGAGAGAGAGAGAGAGAGAGAGAGAGAGAGAGAGCCTACTTCTAAATAAATCTGTGTACATGCGTTTTATGACTAATTAAACTTGAAATCTCTAATTTTATAGCGCCTAAAATGTCTATTTCAACGTTAATGCCTAAATTTGTTCATTTTACGTTAAAAACTTAACATTTTATTTGAGTGGGAGAGAAACTGCTTACAACTAAGGATGGGTCGATACCAGATTTTCTCGATACTCGATACCGATACATGATTTTTTCCTCGATACTCGATACTTCGCTACTCGATACCTTCAACACTTCCATTTTCAATAAATAGGTACATTAAAAATTAAAATTTGAGAGAACTGTGTAATACCAATAAATTAATGATTAAATTAATTTATTTAATGAGACAAAATTTAATATCATCAGTAGTCTATAATTATTTTTAAACTCTACATTAACACTAAAATTAGTTTATTAAACAGTCCACTTACAAGATTTTGTTAAAAAATACTAGCATTCTCACTTAATTGCAGAATTTCAGAATTACAAAAGTATCAAAAAAGTATCGAGCGAGTTTTCGATGCCGATACCATGCAAGTATCGAGAGTATCGAGGTATCGAAAGTATCGAGGACCGATCCCTACTTACAACAATGGAAATAATGGATCTATGGTCAATAATGCCAAACCAATATATCACGCAGATGGTCTGTAAATTTACAAGATTGTAAAATAACACTTGTGGGACAAAGTCCGTCACATCGACGATTGCAGGCCTAAACAGCAGTAGGCTACACAAAATTTCGATAAACGACCACAATAAATAAACAAAGAAACATATATGTATCTAAATAAATAAATAACATGTATAAAATATGCTAACTAGTCGACCGGTGCCTCTACACGCCTAGACAACTGTTCTTGTAGCAAAAATTGACATCGATAACATTTTGATTTGAAAGCCAGCTTCACATCCGCTTGACCACTGCGACGAGCAAGGACATAAGTTATTATTATTATTATTATTTGCGTGAAACTTGTTTGAAAGATGTTATCTAGAAAGCAGTTACTTTAATGGCCACTAGTGTGTTTTGGATTCGTGTTAATATTCAAATTTGACAGCGTCATATCAATTAAGTTGATACCCCTACAGCACACGTAACATATGTTGAGTGCTGCCATCTGTTGAACACAATAATGAAGAGCGGCTCAATTAACACGACGCTCGCTTTAATTGGGTGACTCATGAGGGGCATCAATCGCTCCCTCACAAATATTATGTACAGAGTCACCATGCCCTTTTGTATCTCTAGAGAATAGATCTTCAGATAATCAGTCTCATGTTATTAGCTTTTTTCACTGGGTGTGTTCGGTTCTCCAGAACCATCTTCATGCAGCATTGGATAATCAATTCAACAAATAAATCATATGGTGGTTAACCTTGCATCTACGGCATTATGTAGGACATTTATGGGCACACAGTTTCTTTAATAAATTCTTCACAATGTCTATCTTAAATCTCAATCTATATAAAAGGCTTTGTCCTGACTGACTGAATGAATGACTGACTGAATGACAGGAATCAACGTACAGCCTAAACTATAGCAGGTAGAGACTTGGAATTTTGACAGTACCTTCGTTTCATAATGTAGGTGCTCACTAAGAAAGGATTTTGAAAAATTCTGATTCTAAATGCCAAAAATTAAATGTTTTTGAAAATACTTAATCCCTTTTTACATAGAATTATCAATTCCAAATCACAGAATATATTGTTGCCAAATGGTATATGGATGGGCTTGGAAAAAACAATTGAAATGCACTTTTGACAAATAAGAGAAGTTATCAAAATAATTCATGTTATAAATAAATATTACAGAATGAAATCCACTAAAATAATGGAATCACATAACTTTCTCTACCCTGGACATAGAGAAAACAAAACGAGGTATGGTAATGTGTATATTATTATATTATATCGCAGGTTTTTGGAGAGAAAAGTATGAAAGTGATAATGCTTTCTGTTTAATTTCATCCCCAATACGACTTTATGGTAACATAAGAGTGGGAAATTTCCCGCCTCGATATTACAATTTTATGTTACAGGAATTTCTGTTTCTTCTTATTTAAACCTCTACCAGGCTTGCTGTGCACTGTACAAGCGATGGGATGCAAAATTCTAGATCCTCTATGAGCCATAAAAAACTATATCAAGCGTTTTATGAGGGAATAGTTTGAGTGTAATAAGTCGTTCTTCCTATTTCAAATTATAAATGCCTATATAAGGACCTAGAATTTAAAATTGAAAATCCTTCATAAGTTAATTTCCAATTACAAAATACAAAACCCAGGCGACGCCGGGTCTTTTAAGCTAGTAAATAATAATAATACACTTTTGATGTATAAAGCACGTGGATCATAATCCAGTACAGTATAAGTAGTTTTCGTGTACGCCTATTAGAATTTGTCGTTTTATATTTGTCATATGTTTTATGGATTATGATGTACATTCTCAAATTCTCAAATTAAAAATGTTTTCTGTTTTCTGAAGAAAGAAAAAAACAATAATTTAGTTATTTCACTCTGTACTTAGTAGACAATTAAGGAACGATTTTATTTGTAATAACTCAGAGTTTCAATTTTGTTCTTACTACTTTTCCTTTCTACTTTTTACTTTGTCTGTTCTTTCTTTTTTATTATTACTTTTTTAGGTATTGATTTAATTATATTTTCTTTATGTATTTGTAATTTGTATTTTGTAATGTAAATGACTGAACTGAGCACGAGCGCTTGCTCATTCATAAGAAGAAAAACAACTCGCCTACGAGAGGTAGGCTATGTATTCAAGCACGGGCATCTTGCTATACATTGGGCACTGCTAACTTGCATACAAATGGCTAAACTCCCTGACTCTGGTAATAAAGTTTCAATGGTCGTCAGCCCATAATGGTGTGATTTGCTCCATTCTCTAAGGTTAGGCCTACAGCTAGCCATCACCCACATGATAATTCGTGAAATGGCCCAGTCCTCCAATTGAATACGGTGAACTTAAACTGGCCCTTTAGGTCTACCTAGGAGTAAGAGGAATAAGAAGAAAAATAATTCAGCTGTCGACATTCAAATTACATGTTGTTATAATTATTCGCACTCATCAGATATTTAAAATCGCTATCTTCATCAGCGATAGCATGAGGTTCCGATTTCAGGCTGTCTTGTAGACTTGTAGAACTAGGCCTACATGTATTTTTTCTGGATTCGGTCCACACAGTTTTTGTAGAAATATTTGCAAAATTTATGGCATACAGTCATAAAGTAAAAAAAGCAATGTTATTATTGTTCTTTTACTGTTAACTTTTTCATTTTTAATTATTGTAATTGAGTGTGTGTTGTTTTAACTGATTTGTTTTAGTGTTCTTTTGTTGTCCTTCTTAATGTTGGTTCTTTATTTGATTATCAAAGAGTAGGCCACGCCGTAGCGTAGTGGTCGAGGCGCTGCGCTACAAACCGGAAGGTCGCGGGTTCGATCCCCGATGAGGTCGTTGGAGTTTTTCAATTGGCCTAATCCTTCTGGTGGCACTATGGCCCTGGGGTCGACTCAGCCTCTAACGGAAATGAGTACCAGGAGCAATCCTGGGGGTAAAGGCGGCCGGTGCGTAAGGCTGACAACCTTACCACCTTCATGTGCCGATGTCTAAAAATCTGGGAGCCTCAACCTCCTGGAACCCTCTGGACCTCCATGGCCTGTAATAGGGAACACTTTACTTTACTTTAGGCCTATATGTATTTTTTAATTTAGTAGACTTAAAATAAAATAAAAAATAATCCCCGAATACTTCTCTTGCAGATTCTTTCAAAGAAGAACATTTAAAAACTGTAGTTTCTCCACAATCTGATTTATGGATTAATAATTTTAAAAGTTCGAGTGAATTTAATTATTTTAATCCAGAAACAATTAAGGAGAAAGGCAATACATTAGTTTTAGTAACATTAAAGAGAGGAAGATAGATAATATTGCATTGACTTGCTTAGGAATAATAGGATTATTATTAATTCAAATATATTATTATTGTTATTATTATTATTATTATTAGGGATTTCTAAGCACTTTGTTATCACATTTATATCTGCATTAGCATTTTTGTATCCCCCCACTTTAATCAACTTAAGATCATCATTGATTTAAACAATTATAACATAGTACCTAAGTGCATATTAGCATGGTTTCTTTGTAATATTTTGACTTATAACAAATAAATGGTGCAAAAGTACGTTGCACAAACTTTCTCACATATACGTGTTAAAGGTTAGCACAGAAAAAAATAAATTAAAGAGACAATTAAATTTTACATAGGCCTATTACATTTTCATAAAACTAATAAGTATCTAGAACGGAAAGCATCCGGGTCGATCTTTATGTTCAATGCTTTTACCGTGAAATAATAATAATAATAATAATAATAATAATAATAATAATAATAATGACAATAATAATAATAATAACTAATAATAATCAATGGCAGTAAAACTGCATATTGTTAGTACTACTACTACTACGGGAAAATTCAAATATAAGTCGCATCTTGGGATGAGTCGGTCCCACCCAACCTATCCTCACCGATGCAGTTTCATTTATACCACGATCTAGCGAATTTTTCTGTCCTAGTATTATGAAGAAACTCGTGATTGGACGTTGGAGGTGTGACGTTTTACCGCTAGACGAGAGGTGGCAGGCTGACAAACCTTGCGGGAGATATAATATGCCACATTTTCGAAACCTACAAACAGTGTATCGTACATTATTCGAAAATCCAAGGGCACTTCGCTACGGCTGCCGCCTCCGCTTCGCGCACTTATCTATGTGGTTAGTGTTATGCATTATTTAGCTATATGTAGAGGTGGATACAAGACACTTGCGACAATATACAAGGGCAGTTGGTCACTCCGCTTCGCTCAGAAACAAAATACATCACACAGTCCCTGCAAATGTGAATATCGAATGGGGGAGCTTAAGGGGCGACTTATATTTGAATTTCGCCACCACTACTACTACTACTTAGGTTATATTGCACGTTTTAACTGCATGTAGGTCATATCACGTGTTTAGTATGTTTGCGTGAACCATTAGTCTATATCAGCGTTTCTTAACCTTTTTGAACCCGATGACCTCTAAAATGTCTAAAAAACTTTACGGACCCCTAATTTTACATCCCATTGCTAAAAGTAGGCTATATGTAGGCCTATATTCTTAATATTTGAGGTATTAAATTATAGGTCGTTATAACGAAATACTTTTTTTTTAATCCGACGGAAACACAGTTATTGAATTGGAATGAAACTATTGACAGTAAAATTATATTTTGAACAGACTTTAATTTGTATTACCAATTTGATAATATAATTAGGAATTATGTTATTACTCACATTTAATGAGACGGTTGAGCTTGTCGCCTCTTGCAGACTTCCTGGATATTTGGCTCAATATTAGTCAAATTTAGTCGAAGATCAGCAGATACATTAAGTCGGTTTCTGTATTATGTTGAAAATCCCTTCTCACAAAGATAGGTTGTTGAAAACTGCATGGCGCCTCTAATAACAAAATTCCGACAAAGTCTTATTTTTTAAGGTTTTGAATGAAAGAGGGAACCATAGACGTCAGTGCATCAGGGGTGTGAAACTGTGGTCCGTAACTGCAAAAGTAAGGAAACTTGCAATATGACCTGTATTTTCGATGATTTTAAATACTTTGGCATCTAGTGTCCATTTTATGTAAAAAATTTCTACTTCTTTACTTCCCACTTGCTTTATGATATTTTTTAATTAATTATGTCTGCGGACCATAGGTTGAGAAACGCTGGTCTATATTAACAACTCATTCGCGTCATGTTTCTATTGTTTAGTGATGTCTTCTTATGCGGTATTCAGTTTAAACGATTATAATATCCAGTGATATAGCGGCGATGAGTTATGGAAAATAAGCAAGTCCTACACACCCGGCGTTCGCCTTTGCGAACGAGGAAACCATGAAAAACCCAAGTCAATTTGGGCGGCCACGAGGTTTGATTTGAACTCATGACCTCCTCCCTGTTTGCCTATACCACCTCGATGTAATTGGTTTTGGTGTGTTCATTGCGACTGAGCTAAACTGATTGCATTTCACAACAATAAGTACATTAGGTCTATAGTTTTCTTGTTACTAGGGACAAAAAAATGTCATTCATATTTTAATTGACATGTATGTTCTGAAATTCGCATTTAAGCTGTCCTTATTTCGTTTTTATCTTGATATCTATTACATGTACAAAGAAATGTGTCAAACAAAAAATGTTCATTTTAAATTTTTCTACAACTTCACTGTGGTAGGTTTTCATGTATCGCCTACTGTAATGGATATAATCTAGAAAAATTGAAAATGGATACGAGCAAAGTACCTCTTAAGTCATTTTTGTAGAAATACGGATATAGCCATTTTATTAGTCATAGATAAGAGTTTCCAATTTTAAATTTTTATTAATATCGTTAGAACCATTTTTCACAAATCAAATTTTTTTAAAAAGTTTTCATGAAAAGTCCCCTTAATATTTCAGTTATAAAACTAAATTTCTGGGCGGTTCGACAAAATTTCGAAAAAGTGTTTAGTTAAAAAAAAAAGAAGTAAATACAATGAACCGTTTACCCACTGTGCTTGTCCACAGACAGACGGACAGACAGACGGACAGACGTCATTCCAAAAATACTTTTTTCGGTTTTTAGGCTTCATGCTCTCCCGGTGTTATCTCGACTTCGATTTTTTGTCACCATCACAATACTTTCTCTATACTACGTACATGCGAGAAAGTAAAAATTGACTTTTGGATGGTTCAAAGCTTATTATATAACAAAATAAATTAGTAAATGTATTGACTTGTGGATCTCAGAGACCCCCACGGTTAAGTGTGAACAAAAATATCATAATATTCCTAGCTCCTTTTATTATTTTGCTTTCGGCCGCGTATCACAAGTAATGCAACGTTGCAAGTTGTGTAAATTATAAAGTAATTTGTTTAAATTTAACATACCTTCTTATGTTATTTGATCTAAAATATTATATTATGCCAGAAAAATATCAGCTTTTTCCAAATATTTTGACGAGGAATTGATAGCAAACCAATAAATTACAAAACTCGATGACGGAATTCTCCGGAATACGGAATACGGCTAAAAGTAATATGTACATCCAAATAATTCAATTTTTTCAGTACATACGTACATCCAAAAGAGCTTTCTGTTCTCTGAAATTTTAATAACGTTTTAACTTAAAACTGCAAAATATGTTCCACATGTTAAGATTTTTATTAATGAGGTTTCCAGATTGACGAAAGAAACCATTAATATTATACAACCTCCATCTATTCAATAGCTTCACATTTGCTAGTTGAAGAAAATAAATCATAAAAGAGAGTAAAGTTAAGCAAAGTCAATATTATAATGACTTAGGCCCACTTTAATTAATGCTTGTTTCAAGTAAGGATATTTACCCGGAATTACGTGGTACAATATCTGAAAATTTTTCATTTGTCTGTAATAAAGCGTTAAGTTAACGTATCGCGAGTACAGATACATGGGTAGATATTTTCCCGTCCACCATGTAATCTTAGGAAGTACCATTCTGACACTTAATAAAATCAAGTAAACTTATATAACAAGGGGTCAGATGGAGTTAATACGCTATATTTAAGAAACTATTGAGTTTTAGACCACGGTTTCTTGAGAAAGTTTGATAAGCACATGTGATGGAATAAGTGGGATAACTAGAATATTAACAGGACGAAATTACAATAAATGTCTCACTCTAAAGCAAGGCGTGATATAATAAATGTTTATTATTAATAGAGTCTCTCTCCGTCGCGCTACATCCCTGAAGGGACAAGGCCTACCACCCGACCGATGCGTCATCTACCATAGGCAGATGGTAGGATTGGGGCATGTGGTCAGCATGCCGACACCCACGGCCGTTAAAGGTGGTTTCCATGACCGGAGCCGCTACTTCTCTATTTGAATCACGAGGCTGAGTGCACCCCTACCAGACCTCCCTACCGGGGATCTAACCCGGGCGGACGGAAGTGTAGTCAGCTACGCTAACCACAAGACCACGCCGGCGGTCTTATTAATAGAGTATCCTTTTTAAATATTATAATAACATGATTAGTAAATAATTCATTAGCATTAATGTAAATAAATACCCTTCACAAACTATAAATCACAATTATTACTACCACTGTATGGGTTTAACGAAATACTGACAAATATTTACCATTAATGTGCCTGGTAAGTATTATAATATATTTAATAAAAAAAGAATGTAACTATAAATAAGTTATTATCTTAGGTTTTACAAAAAAAATCAATGTTTACTTACCATGAGTTATCTGAAGGTATAAAAATGTATCTGTGAATTGTAGATACCGGCATCCATTTAAGCCATCTGGATTCATTTTTGGGAAATTTAGATATTTTTCAGATAATATTATAATATTTAGGAGAAAAATTCCTCTGACACTGGGATTCGAACCCAGGACATTTGGCTATCCGTGCGAATGTTCTACCAACTGAGCTAAGACACCGCCAGATGGAACCTCTCTCCTATGACTGATTCCCCTTAATGGTCTACCTCACTGACAGACAAGTTAGGTCATATGCCATACTGTGAGGCACACTAGTTAGTGATTTTTGTGACGGGGATTGCACTGTTATTGTACAGTAACATTCAAGATAGCCTATGCCTTATTTTTATCTTTCAGTTTTATCGCACTTACCTGCACTTCCTGAATACATATAGGCCTAAGCTCCATACGAAATTAACATGAAATTTTATGTGGCGAAGAACTATAATTCTCGTATAATAATAAGCAGGCCTACAATATTAATAGGGGTACGCCGTAGCATAGTGATTGCGCGCTGCGCTACAGACCGGAAGGTCGCGGGTTCGATCCCCGATGAGGTCGTTGGAGTTTTTCAATTGGCCTAATCCTTCTGGTGGTACTATGGCACTGGGGCCGACTCAGCCTCTAGCAGAAATGAGTACCGGTAGCAATCCTGGGGGTAAAGACGGATAAAGGCGGCCAGTGCGTAAGGCTGACAACTTTACCATCTTCGCATGCCGACTGTCTAAAAATCCTGGAGCCTTAACCTCTTGGAACCCTCTGGGTCTCCATGGCCTGTAATATTAATAACTCTAGGTTGTGTAATAGAAAGCATTAAAGCAAAAGATAAAACTGTATAATTTATGTTTTTAATTTCTGTAGTCTATAAGTTAATTTTTACTGGAAACAATTCATTAGGATTCGTGTGGCACTGGCAGCCAATTCCAAAAGTTTTATGGATAAATATAAACACGATTTAATAATAATGTAATAATGTAAGTAATTGAAGGTTACGTTTCTAGATTATACAAACATTCTAGATCAGCGTTTCTCAACCTATGGTCCGCGGACCATAGGTTGGTGGTGCAGATGGTCCGCGGACATAATTTTAAAATATCATAAAGCAAGTGGAAAGTAAAGAAGTAAAATTTTTCACATATTTCGTTATAATGACCTATAATTAATACCCCAAATATTAAGAATATAGGCCTTCTTTTAAAAATGGGATGTAAAATTAGGGGTCCGTAAAATGTTTTTAGACATTTTAGAGGTCCTGGGGTTCAAAAAGGTTGAGAAACGCTGTTCTAGATTATTTTTTCTAGTAGGATTGAAGAGGGTCAGGAGAATGACATTTATTACCTACTAGGGTTGACGAGGGTAAAAGGATTTAGATTTATTACTAAGAGTTGCTGAATCCAATATGAACACTCACGTTCGGCATGCGAAAGCATTCTGTCTGATAGGCAGTACGCTGATTGAACGTAGCTTTACGGGTCTTGTAATGCAGTATGACTAAATTATCTGGGCAACGTTATACTAAGTAATATCCTTTTAAATTATTCATTTTCACTAACTTGGGAACTTTAGCATGATTTACTGCGCCTGACATATGTAACTTCTGTGTAGGATGTGTATACGTAATTGTAAGACTTGTCATAGGGAAGTGTATAAATAGCAATGGAAGTCAAACTAGCTTAATATGAAGGGCTCTCGTTTGAGCAACATCCTACGTCCTATGAAATAATGTTATGGCTGTGTCAAGGTACCTATTTGTTATGTCTCTTTGTCGCTAATAGGGTTCGCCGCTCTAAATCCCACAAATCAAGTAAGCAGTGTAGAATTTTCTCTGTAGGCCTTAGTGTGGCTTCCAGATTCGGGTGACGACTGGTACTCACATGGTTGATGAGATGGTGGTGAGGATGTGGGATTGTACTGCATCTGTGAAGGTGTGGTATGCTTAGGCGCGACCTCCTATTTAACATAACAAATCCGCAAAAATCCCTATTTCGACACTTAGTGTAATTAGTGTAGTTAGTATACTATTAAGTTATCAATGTTATTTTTTCTTCTTAAATTGTTAAATTTTTGAAGTAAAACTTCTTTAGTGGCGGTAGAGGGTAAATCTGGAAAATCAGTCACACTAAAACCGTCACGAAATCAGTCACAATCAGTCACGAAATCAGTCACACTCAAAACCGAACGAAATCACTGTGCGGACTGCACAGAAAACAATCAACTCAATGATTATCAAAGGAAATTTTTTCAGACCTTACTTCCTCAATGGCAATAGACAATTCCTAAGCAATCTAAAGGTACTGTATTATCTATTTTATGGAACCCGGAGGTTCATTACCGCGCAAATCCAAAATTAAAAATCCAAAATTAAAAAATACAAATTTCCAAAATTTAAAAAAACAAAATTAAAAATTATAACATCCAAAAATCCAAAATTTAATAAATAAAATAAAAAATTTAAAAATCCAAAAATAATAAATTTAAAAAAATAAAAAAATAAACAATTCAAAGATCGAAAATTTAAAAAATACAAAATTAAAAATTCAAAGATCCAAAATTATAAAGTCCAAAATCCAAAATTTTAAAAGTTCAAAAACCCAATATTAAAAAGTCCAATAATGCAAAATTGAAAAAATCCAATAATCAAAAATTGAAAAAATAAAAAAAATAAAATAAAGTTTTACTTCTGTCGCGTGGCGTTCCACGCACTCTTTTTTTCTCTTCGTTAGTCTGTAGCCTAAAAGTCTTTAGTTTAAGTTATACCTTAAATAATTTAGATAAACTATGTAATTATAAATTAGTAAGTTGAAAATTGTAAAGTGCATATAGAGGCCTCTGATATGAATCCATAACAGGGGCCAATAACTACTAAAGTATTAAACAAAAACAAAACTAAAACAACAACAAAAAATACAACCATTAACAATAAATTGCAGCTGTATAGGCTCCTAAATCTTTGAACCTTAACTATTTATCTTAACAATGATAACTTAACGCTACAATTACAGCTATAAAGCTGTAAATACAACAGATACTCTTCCTTGTCGAATACCTCTTGATAGTCGTATCCGAGATTTTTGTGGATTTATGATGATGATGATGATGATGATGATGATGATGATGATGATGATGATGACGATGATGACGAAACGGGATATCGAACCTAAACATACTACCACACTTTTACAAGAAAGAAGTAGACTCCCGCGTCCTCAACCATTTCACCATCAACCAGGTGAATAATTAGTCGTCACGGGAATCCTTAGTTTTAAGGCTATAATTAAGACATCGGCGTTTGTCAACCACGAAGTCACATGCGGGTATGTGTTGTCTTTTATTACTATTTTGTCTTACGTCATGCTGTCTTGTGAATTATTATTATTATTATTATTATTATTGAATTCCCAAAAATACAGAACCCTATTTTACCAGATGGCATATTAGGGTTATAGATTAAACATATATACAGAGTATACAGTAAACTACATATACATATTACAATTTTGCAAAAACACTATTCATGAAACTTAAAACAACTTTGTAACTTTGCTTATTTAAGAAGAGACGGCAGATTGGTGTAGTAAAGTAAAAATTTAGAAAATTTAAATATAATATTAACTGATAACGTTCGTGCGTAAATAATGGACAACGAAATAAGAGGTGCCTAACAGATTGACTTTCCTCTTTACATTTACAATTTGCAGAGGTAGAAATTTTAAATCTATGTAAGTATTCACTAAATTTCCCATGCCCTGTTAAGAATTGAGTCATAATATCATCCGGAATCAAAAGTGTACAAGCTAATCTATCTTGCACTCTTGGGAAAAACAAATCTTTCGTTGTACTGCCGTTATTCGTTTCTTGCCAAATCCGATCCCATTGGCTGTGCATATGTTCTCTCTATGTTTTCTTAATGAAGGATAGAGGGCATAAACTGAGGCACCTAACTTAGCTAATTCATCTGCTTTCTCATTTCCTACATTTCCCATGTGACCTCGGACCCAGGTTAAACAAATATGAATTGTGCTTGTATTTAGTGCATGTCTAATGTCTGTGGCTAGTGCATCCTTATTATATTTATCATCAATGGCTTGTAAAGCCGATTGTGAGTCACTGTTTATGCAAGCACTATTGCTACCATCAGTACACCATTTAACAGCTTCTTTTATGGCGAACAGTTCCGCTTGAAACACAGAACAGTGTGACGATAGTTTATACAAAGCAGAATAAATTTCAGAAACACTATAATCATAAACCACAAAAGCACATCCCACCATAACTTCTTGAGTTTCACAATCAATGTAACGTGACCCATCTGTATAAATGTAGTAAGAATGTTGGTCTACAAGTTCAGAACATAATTGCATGAAACTGGTGTTATAATGTGCTGGATGGCCGAGTAAACTCCAATGCACCGGTGTTTGTAGTTGAAAATGGGAGACAATATTGGGGATCTTTCGACCTCTCTTAATATTATTTATACTAGCCAAGAAGAGACCACTCAAATATAAGGGCTCTATGGCAGCTATAATTTGGGCAGCATCAGTAGAAATTGTACGATAACCTCTTATCATTCGTAGAAGAAATCCTCTTTGTATTTGCTGTAATTTTTTCTGAGCCCATTTTTTATGTAAAATTTCTTCATAGGCAGCAACACAATATAAAAGCAGAGGCTCAATCGCTCCGCGATAAATAATTTTCAGTAATTTTCAGTCTTGTGAAATAATGTCTTGTCTTTGTCCGTGTTCACTATTTAAATAGCCTTTTTTTTATTTCTGAAAACCCGCCATGTTGCGAAAAGGTCTCTTCTCATATTTTTTAATATTTAATTTTAATATTTCCCTTCTCATATGTCCAATTTGTCTCCCTTGAAGTATTATCTGATAGGGCTCTATCATCTGTTTGGACATTCCCAAACCACATGCTACGGAGCATGTGCCAGAATCTGCAATGCCCTTTTCTGGTAAACCATAAAGGGTCCATGGCCCGTCAGATAGTAGATCAAACCTTGAGACAGCTGTTAATATCTATTATTTTACCAACATTAAAATTGCCAAGATTGTTTTATTTGCTACAGTTTATTATTAGTAGTAGTAAAAGTGTCCATTGTTCTCTATAAAGACCATGGAGGCATTAGGGTTCTAGAATTTTAGACTTCCGGATTTTGAGACAATCGGCAATGAAAGTAGTAAGAATGTTAGCCTTTCCGCAACGGCAAAATTGCTCCTGGTACCTTGATTCGACCCCCGACCATAGAGTCACCAGAAGACATAGTAAAAAAAAGTGATCCATGTATGGGTCGTGGAGACCCGTAGGGTTCCGGAAGGCTGAGGCTCCGAGATTGAGTCATTCGGCACATGGAGGTGACAAGTTTGTCAGCCCTACCCCCAGGAATACTCCTGGTACTCATTTCTGTTAGAGGCTGAGTCGACCCCAGGGCCATAGTGTCATCAAGAATTAGGCCAATGGAAAAAGAAACACCGACTTCAACGGGAATCGAACTCGTGACCTTCCTGTTTGTAGCGCAGTACCTCAACCATTACGCCAAGGCGTACCCCTATCAGAAGAAATAGGCAAATTGAAAAAATTCAACGACCTCACCGGGAACCGAATGCGCTTCCTTCCGCTTTTAGGACAATGCTTTAAAAAAACAGCACTACGGCGTACCCCTTTATAAACGTGGCCTGTAAGTATAAATAGCCTATGTAACAGTTTAATATCGCCGTTTCTACGACCAGGTAGGCCTAACACGCTAATATTGCTAATACAAGACCTTTTGAGAGTATCGAGAGGCAATGTCTCTTCACCAAGCCTCTTGATTAATCGAGATCAGTGGAGAGTAAAATCTAGTTAGGCCTATCGGGAGTGGGAGTAGGGAGGGTGCTAGAGTTGTGCCAGGCGACTTCATGTACAAGAGGCTGGGAGAACCGAGGAGACTTGTTCCCAGTGCGGCAATCCAAGTGTGAAAATGACATCCTTCTTAGCATTTACATACTTCAAGAAGAAAATCAATTTTTCATGAGTCTGGGAACCGTAGAATACCCTCCTTTCGTTCAAGAAATATTTTTCTGATCTTATTTCAAGTGCCTTTTGATTATATAAGTGTTTGGGAAAGAAGTTTTTGGAGGGAAGGTAAATCGCACAGTCAACATTTCAAAACTCACGAGAAGCTTTCTAACACCATAAACCTCTTCCGTATTATACAATTACTATGTCGTAATACTATGTGTAGGCCTAATGCCATTAAAAATATCCTAAATGTATACGCATACTTTCATAAAATATTCTAAGGGAGATATAAAACTTGGAGATGCTTAGACATATCAAAGAAATTCTACCATACCGTACTCAACCAGCATTAGGCGAAAATGGTGTATTGTTCTATTTCACACAATGAACTTGCTAATAAGAACGAAAAGCCTATCATTTTCAGAGTCAAGTAATAGCTCCGCCCCTGAAGGGGTTGTGACTAAAAGACTCTTTACATTCAGGGCGAAAATCGGCATAATGTTGCGTAATCGCTTTCTTAAAGACCCGTTTAGCAAGGCCTTAAGCTGTAGCCTATTGTTAATAACGTTTTCCAACAATAGCCCCCAAAATATTCATTTCAATAATTTAATAAAAGTTCAACAAAATTCATAATCCAAAAATATACGTAAATATAATACATCATTATGTGTTATGTAAAACATGTTCTTTTCAAGAGTTCATCATGCATAAGCATCATGATGACATTGTTAAAAGTCTTAAGTTATTAGACAAATTTTAAATCTAAATGCCGTAAGTTGTGCGAAAATGTAATGGAGACGCCCAATTACAGAACAAAATAAAATAAAAGAATATATTTGAAAGAGGCCATGCACTTGAAAGAGCGGAAACTGCTAGCCTAGGGATTAAATCGCGTACTTACATTTATTTTAACTTATGCGAGTTTCAAAGGCCTATCCCATAACGATTCTGGTTATGTACTTTTAAAATATAATTTAGTTCCAAATGAACATTACACGCAGTAGGTACATTACTAAACCCGATGAGAGTAGGCTATATGGAATTTTCAAGGCATCGCCTAATACTGCTGATATGGTTATAGTTGGGTGGAACTGACAACTGGAGATTCCAGTATCTAATTTTGTATATCAATAGCCTACGGCAAAAAAAAAAAGTCATAATAAATTTTTGCACGACGTAACTAATTAGCGGTAACTTACTTGCGAATATTGTTGCCGTGAATTGTAACTTGACATTCCCATACGCAACCTGGTTGCTATAAAAACAAAAGAAATCACCGTGCGGTAAAAATTACAAAAAGCACAAGAGCCGTAGAGTAAAATCATCATAATACAAGCCTTTATGGAAGACCGGAACCAAGGCCCCCTAGTTTATTGCGATTTTAACACGACAAATATTCAGTCCCCATAAGAACCAACACATGCGAATCACTTTCTGAAATAAACATCTATCTTCAATAATGTATATACATAATATTTTCAGCTAATATCTCAATTAATATAATTAAATTGATATAAATAATCATCGCGCAAAAAATAGCATGCAATACTCGTGCCGTAAGCGCATAACGGATCTCGGAAATTGAAAAAACTCGGCGCAAGCGCCTCGTTTTTCAAATTCTTTCCTCGATCCGTAAGCACTGCTTACGGCACTTGTATCGCAATAGCCTTTTCTATAGTTTCCGATTAATCACGTCTCCCTCAGATGCCACATTGGATTACCTAGGTACATGGAAACTTAAAACTGTACCTGAAATTCAGACTGCTAGGGGTTTGTTAGTAGACTATCTGCGATCCGTCTGCAACGCTGACGATCCTGAGCCCGTAGCAAGTAGCATTCTTTCATAGTTGTAGCATATTATTAAGCAATGATTTTGGTGTTGGGTGCCATAGCTACAGGTTTGTAAATCTGTGGGCGGCACAGGGATCAACAGGCGGGTCACCATGTGGGATGCAATTGACTGTGTAACAACAGCTGACCTTGTTGTCCAGTTGGCCTGTGGGGTCGCAGGTCAATTCCTGTCTCATTATTATATCAACACTATACGTGCGTCACAAGACGACCCGCGCCTCATTCATTCGGGCTCCCAATTGAGCCAGATACCATTCACCAGGTCCACCATCTCAACAATTCCATGACGACGACATCTCATTCTTCTCCTCTGTGGAAGTTGCAAGAACAATGGGCTAAGTACCATATTGAGCTCATTCATTATTAAGTGCCAGAATGGTACTTTGTATGATTGTGTGGGGGACGGGAAATGTCAAAACGTCTGTCTGTACGCGTGATAACTCAAATACGCTTTAACGGATTTTCATTAAACTTGGTATACGCATTTATAACTTCCATGGAAAGAAGATATTGGACCAAATTGGTTGACCGGTAGTGGAGTAATGCCCAATTTAGTGCCTATTTTTATGGTAATATAGTAGAAAGGATTTATCAAATCCAAATCAGTTCTCATGGCAACATATTGTTTTACAGTGTTCATATAAGGTTTTGGAAGTTGCAATACAGTTAGCTTTGACAAATAACACTGTCCACATATTCCTTCACATATGCTTATCAAACTAGACCTTTGTTCTTCCATAAGCCTATCTGGAGCTTAACTCGGAAATCGATTAAAAATAACTTATTTTCTGCATTTCATAATGCAATTGTAACTGATTAAACAAAAGCATTCTGGCACTTTGTTACACCAGTTTACCTGATTTTATTACTATCATTATTATTATTGCTACTGAAATAAATACCTGTAGAATCGGTACTTTAACATTTTAATTTTAAGTCCACTCGACGGAATTAAACTCATAGGTTCGCCGTTGGCTGAGGCTTCAACGTCGTGGATTCAATCCAGGCAACTACATGTTCAATTCTACACTATTTTCTAGCGTTCTAGCCTATAACATAGCCTGCCATAATGATTTGAGAAGCTTTTCCTGCTCGAAACACGAATCCTCGATTGGAATTTATTTAACAATTAGCACGTTCCTTGTTACTTGAGTAGGCTAATCATAAAGCATACTTTTGATGTCTTACACTAATGTAGATGTAGTTGTAGATGTAGATATCTCGTTCTGTAGATCTGTTGCATTAGGCTCAAGGATATAGAACACGTCAGACCAGAATAAACATGGGTGTTATAACAACAATATACAAAACTGTAAGCTGAAAACTTATGCAAGCTGGAAATATTCATTCATATTGTAGAAGGTGTGAGTTATTAAAAGTTCCTCGAGAGATCTTTTGAAAGATTTGCATTTGCTTTTAATACACAATAATTTAAACTTTCTTGGAAGCTTATTGTAAATCTGTATTGCAGAATAGGCCTAATAAGCACCCTTCTGAAAGAGTTTTAATGAATTAACTGGTATACGAAAATCATTTATGTTTCTAGTTGTACGTCCATGTACACTGTATTTAGTTTCAAATTTATCAATATTATCGCTCATATAACACATTACCGAGTATACTCCCCTGTGAGAGTGAGGACTTTTAATTTTTAGCTGTTTACAAGATTCTCTTTTTTTCTTTCCACACATTGTTCTTATTGCACATTTTTGTAATCCAAATATTTTCTCCCTGTGGGAAGAGTTTCCACAGAATATGATTCCGTATCTCATTATAGAGTGAAAATATGCAAAATATACCATGATCAATGCATCCTGTTGCAATACGTCATTCAAAATTCTTAAAGCAAAACACGTTGAACTCAGTTTTGGACTGTCTTATCATTTCAATGTGTGTCTTCCAGTCAAGATTTTGGTCGATTTGTAGTCCTAAGAATTTTATGTTGCTAATTTCTTCTATCATTTGTGTTTGATAATTAATTATGATTGATTATGTCGACCTGGGTAGCGCAGTCAGTATGGCTTTCTGACTGTGCCCAAGATTGCGGGTTCGATCCCGACCTGGTCGATGGACTTATGTGTGCATAAATGTGACGAGCCCATGCCTGTAGATTTACAGGCTTGTAAAAGAACTACTGCGGGACAAAATTACGGCACACCGGCGACGATCAAAGGCCTAAGTAGCAGTGCATCCCCATCGTTAAATAACCATTGGTTATAGGCCTATGGTTGTTTGTTTACGAATGGGGTACACTGCAACTTAAACATGTGACCGTCGCCGATGAGCCGGAATTTTTACCCGGGGAAGTTGTGTTACTTACCTGTAATTGTGCAGATATGAGTCTATCATATTTATGCACACATGAATGTCATCGACCAGGGCCGGGATCGGTCCCGAGACCTTGAGAATAGAAAGTCAATACCATGCTCACTGCGCCACTCAGGCCGGTACACACACATAGTCGTGCCCATGTCTTATCTAAATAGGTTTTACGTGGCTTTTCCCCATGGGGACTAGAGACATTTGAGATGTTATTATAATAGGCTAATTGCAAAGCTCAGTAATTTCTCACATCTCCCATTTTTAAACAATTACAGAAATCTGCCAAAAATTAAGTTTCTACTTTAAAATTTCCATTAGTTACTTTACATTCGCCCCTTTGTGAACATTTTAACTCATAGAGAGAAGTAACTACAGTATTTGTGTTTGAAAACAATGAGCAGCCTTCACAATAAAATAAAAGTCTGACATGTCTGTCTCATTTAATATCATTTATTCCCAGGTCATAGTCCTTATAATATTCTTTTTCCAAGTGTTTGTTACACTTTTACATAAATATTTTCAACTATCTTTGTAATTTGAATAATTGTTTTTCTCAACACAACTTCAAGATATTGCCGATACTGTACTTCTTGGTTGAATAATGCTTATATTTCGATTTTGTTGTTCTATTCATCTTTATTTATGGATAGAAGTATACAGCTATCAAAGAATGTAGGCAAAGTAAGTAAAATATAAATACTGTACTACTAGGGTGCAGCAGAATTATGTTACCGGAGCTTGTATGTATGAAGCGCATCCCAAGGTGAAAAGTATTTGTAACACAGGGGTGTATGTACATTTGTATAATTTCAAGTTCAAAAATAAATTACATTACATATTCATGTAGGCTATTATTTATATCAGTATAAATGACCGCTTTCAAATTTATCCTTCATAT
Organism: Ectobius pallidus; assembly: GCA_964059195.1. Taxonomy (NCBI): domain Eukaryota; kingdom Metazoa; phylum Arthropoda; class Insecta; order Blattodea; family Ectobiidae; genus Ectobius; species Ectobius pallidus. Next base: position 83,496,341 of record CAXKWD010000003.1, read on the forward strand.
AAATTTTACTAATTCGATTCAATAAAACATGCGATATGAACACATAGCACATGACATGACCTTAAATATGAAATCGAAACTTTATGAATTTAATTTCTTGTTTGTTTATTATTTTTTAAATTAATAAACTACTTATTTTAATAAATACTTTAATGATTTTATATAAAAAAACTGATTTTTTTTCTTTTAACACATTAAACAAATCTGACAACCTAAGTTGAATATAACAACATTATTAGGATGGGAAAAATAGAACATTATCATGTCATAAATTAGCTTTAAGTGCATTTCGCTATTACGTACAGTAGCCTACAGTAGTACAATGCAAGAAAATAAGGGATGAAAAAAAAAAAAAAAAAAAAAAAAAGAGACATAGCGGAAGAGAGATGTTAAGAATGAGATGATTAATCAGAAAGAAAAGTGCTCCAAAAAATAGGTAAGAAATGTAAGCGCAGTAGGGTAGTATTATGGTTATATAGGCCTAACTCCCTTTGCTCGTTTCATAAACATATTCGTATCTTAATAAATGCCATAGGCTTGTTGCATAATGTATTATTAAAAAAGGTACTCATTAAAATACGTTTAATTTTCTTGAAACTGTCACTTTCGTGATATTTGGCACAATGGAAGGCTCTGAAGACCTAAACCTGACTGATGGAAGCCTTGTTCTTCGTGTAGGCCTAGAAGAGAGATGAAACTGTGAATTTCCACTTTATGTGGAGGCAAATTCTTATTCTTATTGTTTCGTTGCTAAAATAAGAGTGGGCTACCTGCATCCAGCTAGCTAGTTAATCGAATCTCACTTATAAAAAAAATGTTATGAGAAACAGACTTGTAGGTAAGTTAAATATGCCTTCTTTGCATATCCTCAGATCGTTCCACAGAACCCTAGGGTTCCCCGAACTACAAGCTGGAACTGCTGGTATACTCTAGTGCCATCAAAATATGAATCCCAGTGTATAAGCATAAGCTATACTGTATTATCGATGATGATGATGATGATGATGATGATGATGCTGACTGTACTGACCGTTGTAAACGGTAATGTTTTCTTTGGCGGTGCTTTTGGCAACGTTGTCAATTATCACTGATATTAAGTTGTGGATGATGACAGATTTATGGGGTGTATTTTCTCCCTGGTTTTGAGTAGAAATGCATCCTACCAGCATGTAGAAGGAGTAGGCCTACATGAGAGGACCTCCCATCTGAGATTACTTGCAGTCGAATAGGTCTCCGAGATCAGGGAAAGTCGTCAGTTAAAAGAAGCCACACGGAAGTAATACAATTGAAGAAGCAATGTGCTTTATGAGGTGTGAAGACACAGCTAACCAAAATCAATTCGCAATATTCATTGCTTCTCCAAGACATTCACGGCAAGATGGTTCCATTGTTATCGAATGTACAATGTTTAGCATTTATGTTACTCAACATCTGCTTCAATACAAAATGTTTGATTTCCATGTGAAACACAACATTGTACGTTCTACATCATATTTAAAAATGGTAATAAGTACCACTCAGAAAGACCTAGGAAATTGAAAAGGAAAGGAAAGGAAGAATAAGAAGTGGAAGAATATGAATAATAATAAAAGAATTATAAAAGCAACAAGCAGAATATGAAAAAACCGAAAACAAAAACGTAGAGTGTGAATAAAAATGAAGCTAAAAACAAAGATGGAGAGCCTTCATAAAAATCAAATACAAAATAAAAGGCAATAAGATGAAAGAATGTAGTAAAGTAAAACGAAATAGTAAAGTGATCCTTATACAGGCTGTGAAGGCCCTTAGGTTTCCAGGAGGTTCAGGCTCTCATATGTTTAATAGCTGCATTCGGCGCATGAAGGCAATACGGCTGTCAGCTTTACGCACCGGTCGCTTGTTAGGGAAGAAAATCTACCTATTGCAATCGATACCATGTCATGACTTTCGAAGAATTCTTTCATATCTTTACGTTTCATGTCTCCCTAAGTACAAAACCACCGCCCGTTCAAAAAAAAAAAAAAAATGTGATATATATATATATATATAGGCCTATATACGAGTATATCTCTTTACATGCTAGCGGCCGTAATTTTGAAGATATTTGAACCAAATTTTATTATGTTATTTTTAGGTCCAATAGTTCGGACAAGTTCGTTAATGAGCAAAATTGACCCAAGGGGGAAGTGGTTGAAATTTTGAAAAGTTTATATCTCGGTCCCTATGAAGTATAGAGGGAAACTTTGTTGGAATAAATTACAGTACTCCCTATGGAGTTCACAGTGACACCAACGATTCGGGGGTTTTGGGGCCACGAGTAGGGGTGGGGGGATGGAAATATATATATATTCTTCTTTGAAACCACGTCTTGTGGGGTATCATTGAAAAGCTCTTAATAAGTACTCTACAAATCAATAACTAGTTTCTTGATAACTCTGATATAAGGCGAGATTTGAATGTTTGAAAAGTACTCTTTCCTCTTTTTAGCAGTTATTAATTATTGGGGGTTTGTCATGCCAAGGCTAAAGAAGAAGAGTGCTGCGCAGTAACAATAAATTAAATCAAAAGAACTTCGAAATCTAGCTCAGCCTCTAGGCCTGCCTAAAGGGATTTTTTTCTGTTAGAACCTGAGTCGACCCATGACCAGAGTGTCATCACAAGGATGAGTCCAAAGGAAGAATCGCAATGAACTCATCCGGGATAGAACCCGCGGTCTTCCGGTTTGTAGAACATTATCACTATCCGCGCCACGGCAAACAAAACATTACGGCATACCGCCCAGTTCATTACCGTAGCTTTTTTCGTAGGGCTAATAACAGCAGCTGTGAAAGAAACAACATTGTGAAACGTTATCTCTAGTTGGGAATGAAGGCAATTTTCTAGCACCCTTTTCCCCTTTTTAGGATCTTTTATATTTTTTCTCTCTCCACTATTCCCGTAATCACCTTTTGTCATTTGTATTTTACTACAGCTTTTCAATGACATTCTAAAGCGTATTTCATCGTTTATAGCCTATGATTTTCGAATTTAATTATTTTTTATTACATAATTATTTTGTTTTCGTTCAAATATCCAAGATCTTAAGTAACTTTCCATGATCTTTTCATCAGCTTGAAGTGGACGAGGGAATAGCTTATCTGTTTTCAGCAAATGCAGGACTGAAGGCAAACGTGCAACAATGAAAAATATAATTTACTAAATATTCAATTTTTCTTTTTAATTTCAATGGAATTAATCAATAGCTTGGTGTTCGTGAATGCTAGTCTCCTATTTTGCCTTATTTTCAGCACCTTTTCCCTTTTTTTTCCCCCCATACGAAATTGGCACCTAAAAATCCTAATCCTGGATAATGAACAACCACAAACTCCCTCACATCCCCCAGTAGGCGGTATTGCCTTTTTTCTATCAAGGGAGCCTCTAAATCTTGTCGGTTCCAATAGCTGGTCCGCCCCCTCCAAGCGGAATTTGCCTCAGCGATCCTTAAATCTATGTCCAACGAACCAGATAAGATTGTTGGTGTGAGATTCGCATGCGTCCCTGCCAGCCGTACGAAGTTTTACTTGTGATCATCTGAGGGGAAATTTTGACGTTTTCTGACATGAAAAGGATGAATGGCATGAAGAGAAAAAGGATAATGGGGGAAGTGAATGGTGCTGGTGGAATTAATTAAGAGAAATAGTAGTTACTTGAGAGAAACTTGAAAATTCCACCTTAGTTCACCTTTTATAAGACTATGGCTCCAGCGCCACAGAGATTATATCTTAGCACTCCGGGAATAGGTTATGCTAAATTATAGTAAATGTTAGTAAGATTAATTTAATGGTCCATTGAGGCCAGAGGCGTAACGAGGCGTTACGCGTTTGGGGGTTTGAACCCCCCCCCCCCCCCATTGATTAAAGAAAGGAAAATTGTACAATTTTTTAAAGTCTGCTTGTAAATTACTTAATATGAGTATAAAGCATGGGAAGCTTAAAACACGTTATTGTGCATCTTAATTTTTAAAATTTTCCGGGGGAGGACCCCCGAACCCCCTCTCCCTGGGTGGTCTAGATGTTATAACCCCCCCCCCCCCATATGGTCGGCCTGGTTACGCCTATGATTGAGGCAACTACAAGAACCGGAAGAAATAGTCTCTGATAAGCTTACTCCTAAAAAGCGTGTCAATGGGAGGAGGATTTATGATTTTATAAGAATTATTGGGCACCGAAGCATCCCATTGTACTTATGACCATTACTAACTCCCGAATTTACGAGTGATTAAAACCGCTTTCACATTCAAGTAGCGACTCTCGGCTTTTAAGGCCACGTGAAACTGACCAGGTTAACTATCTTGGTCTTTGTTAGTTAAATGAGCAATAACGTTCAGGACAAAAGATGTGTTTAGACTAGTCATAAATATGTATATACATGCAAACACCTATATACCACGTATCGGACAAGCTATTGACTTTAAAAGCGCGTATTTATTTTGCATAAAAATGTAGACTGAATACCGCTGCATACTCCTTTGAAGTGTAGTTAATCATTCATTTCCGTCTTCAAAGCCCTAAAACACAAACATATCTATCAGTCTGCTAATTGCTTAGTTATCATTCAAGACACAGATGCTGGCAGTGATACAGCAACAATTTTCAGCTGGCGGAAATTAGAACCTACGAAGAACAGTTCCCAATCTCCAAGTTGGCATTTTCTATTAGTTATGACCAGGGCCTGGATTCTGATGACTTAAATTGCTTGAAAAATGACCTATAAAATGACCCTAAATTTTAAAGAAAATTACTTAATAATTATAAAAAATTACCTAAAACTGATATTTTATTTATAAAAATTTTATTATTGTACACACAAACTTATAGACTAGTTTGTACGTAATTGTAAAAACTGTAAATAACTGTACTGTTGTGAATGTTCTTTTCTCACGGAAATTTATACTGGTAGGCCTACTGAGGCACTGGTGAGTCAAAATTAGGCACATCCTTTTGTGGTCTGCCGGATTATATTATTGTTAATAGAGGGTCAAATGTAGTTTGCACTCTCAAATCCAAGAACGTGGCAGACTCTGGTGCCAAGTCAATCTAATAAAAATAGTAATATAATACAAAATTTTGGCGTTTCTTTGATTCTCACTTCCGACTGAGACATGTCAACACTTTAACGCCGAATTTTTCCTTCTTGCATTAAACAAACAATTCAAAGAGAGCACCGCTAGCGACGAAAAAATTTAATACACTCAATGTAAATACATGAAAATGACTGAATAAGGAAGCAAATGACACGAAAATGACAAAATAATGACCTAAAATTGAAATAAATTCCCTAAAAATATAAAATTGCATAAAATGACAAAAAATGACCTAATAAAAATTCATTTCTATAATCTAGAGGTCATGATTAGGATTTATCCACAAGTTGGCAATGTCTATGCAGCATCAATAAAAAGATGACATGTCATTAGAATCCGGGCCCTGTTTATGACGCATAGACCTAAGTCTGTGTTTTGCGCTAGGCCAAGTACAGTTGAGTCACGCTAATCCGGACTACGAAGGATGGAAGTTTAATAGTGGCAACACATCTATAAAAAAAAGGTGAATTACAGGAAGTTCAAATCGCTGTTGTTGGATGTTGGTTGGATATCCAGCATACTTCAGAGCAAATAGGAGCCTTCTATCACTACGAATACCATCACAGTAACCAGAAGAAATTGAGCTGGCTCTATCAACCGGTTTGAAATGAATTTTGGATTTGAACTTCCTGTTATTCTCCTTGATTTTATAGTTGTGTTGCCACTATTAAACTTCCAACCCTCGTATATGGGACCGGACGCTGTCCGGATCATCGAAAGTTGGGATTAAACGAAATTTACCTTAAAATTCACATACTGTATTGTAATAAAAGTTTTAGATTGGTAAAATTATTTTTTTAAATAATAAATGTTACTGATCCTACAACTTTATTTTGGTTTTAATCATACTGTAAATACGTAGACCTAAGTTTTCAACGTACGAACTGATATAGGATTAACAAAACAAAGTATCTTTGTGATTAGGATTCAAAATTTATTTTTCAGTACAATAAAACCACAATAAACCACTGTTAAAGAAACTGAAAAAATAGACAGAAACGTTAAATGTCGACCGGATTAACCGGATGTCCAAACGAGCAGGGGCAAGATTAGCGGGACTCTAATGTAACTTAACATTTTCACTGCTTATCTATCTATATATATATATATATATCTATCGTTATCTAAAATTAATGTATAAAAGCAGAGATACAATATAGATACTGCCTCTCTCTCTCTCTCTCTCTCTCTCTCTCTCTCTACATATATATATAAAAGGCTTTGTCCTGATTGACTGAATGAATGACTGACTGACTGATTGACTGAATGACAGGAATCAACGTACAGCCTAAACTATAACAGGTAGAGACTTGGAATTTTGACAGTACCTTCGTTTCATAATGTAGGTGCTCACTAAGAAAGGATTTTGAAAAATTCTGATTCTAAATGCCAAAAATTAAATGTTTTTGAAAATACTTAATCCCTTTTTACATAGAATTATCAATTCCAAATCACAGAATATATTGTTGCCAAATGGTATACTATTATGATGGGCTTGGAAAAAACAAATGAAATGCACTTTTGACAAATAAGAGAAGTTATCAAAATAATTCATGTTATAAATAAATATTACAGAATGAAATCCACTAAAATAATGGAATCACATAACTTTCTCTACCCTGGACATAGAGAAAACAAAACGAGGTATGGTAATGTGTATATTATTATATTATATCGCAGTTTTTTGGAGAGAAAAGTATGAAAGTGATAATGCTTTCTGTTTAATTTCATCCCAAAACGACTTTATGGTAACATAAGAGTGGGAAATTTCCCGCCTCGATATTACGATTTTATGTTACAGGAATTTCTGTTTCTTCTTATTTAAACCTCTACCAGGCTTGCTGTGCACTGTACAAGCGATGGGATGCAAAATTCTAGATCCTCTATGAGCCATAAAAAACTATATCAAGCGTTTTCTGAGGGAATAGTTTGAGTGTAATAAGTCGTTCTTCCTATTTCAAATTATAAATGCCTATATAAGGACCTAGAATTTAAAATTGAAAATCCTTCATAAGTTAATTTCCAATTACAAAATACAAAACCCGGGCGACGCCGGGTCTTTTAAGCTAGTACTGTATATAAAAGGCTTTGTCCTGACTGACTGACTGACTGACTGACTGAATGACAGGAATCAACGTACAGCCTAAACTATAACAGGTAGAGACTTGGAATTTTGACAGTACCTTCGTTTCATAATGTAGGTGCTCACTAAGAAAGGATTTTGAAAAATTCTGATTTTAACTGCCAAAAATTAAATGTTTTTGAAAATACTTGACTCCTTTTTACACAGAATTATCCAAACAAATTCACAGAACATATTGTTGCCAGTTGTATCAGGTGGGTTTGGATTAAATGAAATGGATGTTTGACAAATTAGAGAAGGTATCATTATAATTCATATTATCTGTATTAATAAACGGAATTGTCCTCGATGTCCAGCGAAATCTACTGAACGCAGAGATCTGAAATTTTAAACATAGGTGGGCTGAAGGGTCGGAAAATGCACTTCCAAGCCGGAATTTTAATTTTAGTTTTCGTTTGTGAGTTATGAGTGAAAAACGGGTAAAAAACGTGCATTTTGTGCGTTTTCAAAACATAAGTTTTCAGTTATACATTTCAATGTCAAATCAATTACAATTGGCTTTGGCTATTTTTGTCATACCTTGAAAATAAAACTTTCGCGATCGCTTGAATGTTGTAAGCCCTAAATATGGTCAAACGTTGTTTTATTTGGACCAATCTCACTATACAGAGGTTTTCTGAGCCAAGAAACTCGAATATGAGGTCGCTTTTACCAGACGATGCTATCTAATCGTGGTATGTAGTCCACGTGATTTAGGTGTTAATAAATATAATGATTTTACTATTATGCTCTTAATTTTTAATTTTTGAAATAATTATCGCGGGCACATGCTAGTATATATATATATATATATATATCTCGCCATAACACCATCTTGCTGAAAGCAGTCACTTGTTTCAACAATATCAGTGACATGAAAACAGATAAAACAGTCATAGCCTATATGGCCACATATATACAGAGTGTTAATGAATAATACCGAAATATTTTACCTGTCTATAGAGGGGACATAGACAAGCGATTCTTATTAGGAGACTTTTGCTCTATGGATTCAATTTTTCCTGTGACAGCATAAAATCTCCCAGGGCATGGCCGCCACTGACTTATAACATTTGAGAAAATTGCAAAACAAAGGAACTGGAGTTATGAATAAAAAACTAATGCAGTGGCGGCCAGTCTTGTGATTAGTCTACAAATTTTGGAGATTATGGAAATACTAAATTATGAAACTGCAGTCGATGAATGATTAAGAATCAGGTTTTTATCGATTACTAAGAAGGCGTGAAGTCAATTTAGTGAAAATGTTAACCCTATTTCGCTTCATAATTGACTTAATGAATAACAAATTGTAACGACTTTAATGCCCTGTAGCATACACATTTTACGTCATAGAGTAAAAATCTCTTAATAATAAAAGTTGCTTGTCTATGTCCCCTCTATACACAGGTAAGATATTTTGGTGTTATTCATTAACACTCTGTATATGGCTATATATGGCTGTGATATAAGTAGATTTTACACCCCGGAACAGGATATGTAGCCTATGTGTTCATCCACTGCCTTCTTTATATAAGAAACTAGCATGTGCCCGCGGCTTCGCCCGCGATAATTATTAAAAATTAATTAAAAATTAAGAATATAATAGTTAAACCATTATATTTATTAACACCTAAATCACGTGGACTACATACCACGATTAGATAGCGTCGCCTGGTATAAGCGACCTCAGATTCGAGTTCCTTGGTCCACAAAACCCCTGTATAGTGAGTTTCGTCCAAATAAAACAATGTTTCACCATATTAGGGCTTACAACATTCAAGCGATCGCGGAAGTTTTATTTCAAGGTATGACAAAAATAGACAAAGCCAACTGTAATTGTCAAACTTCCATTTAATTTAATTCCAAGCCCATCTGAAACCCACTGGCAACAATATGTTTTAATGTCAAGGCTTTGTCCTGACTGACTGAATGAATGACTGACTGACTGACTGACTGACTGACTGAATGACAGGAATCAACGTACAGCCTAAACTATAACAGGTAGGGACTTGGAATTTTGACAGTACCTTCGTTTCATAATGTAGGTGCTCACTAAGAAAGGATTTTGCAAAATGTTGATTTTAAATGCCAAAAATTAAACGTTTTTGAGAATACTTAATCCCTTTTTACACAGAATTATCAATTCCAAATCTCAGAATATATTGTTGCCAATTGTATCAGATGGGTTTGGAAAAAAAAAATGACATGCAAGTTTGACAAATAAGGGAAGTTATCAAAATAATTCATGTTATAAATAAATATTACAGAATGAAATCCACGAAAATAATGCAGTTACATAACTTTCTCTACCCTGGACATAGAGAAAACAAAACGAGGTATGATAAAGTGTATATTATTATATTATATCGCAGGTTTTTGGAGAGAGAAGTATGAAAGTGATAATGCTTTCTGTTTAATTTCATCCCCAAAACAGTTTATGGTAACATGAGAGTGGGAAATAAAATTTTCCACCTCGATATTACAATTTTATGTTACAGGAATTTCTGTTTCTTCTTATTTGAACCACTACCAGGCTTGCTGTGCAAGCGATGGGATGCAAAATTCTACATCCTCTAAGAGCCATAAAAAACTATATCAAGCGTTTTCTGAGGGAATAGTTTGAGGGTAATAAGTCGTTCTTCCTATTTCAAATTATAAATACCTATATAAGGACCTAGAATTTAAAAATCGAAAGTCCTTCATAAGTTAATTTCCAACTACAAAATACAAAACCCGGGCGACGCCGGGTCTTTTAAGCTAGTATCTCTATATATATAAAAGGCTTTGTCCTGACTGACTGAATGAATGACTGACTGACTGACTGAATGACAGGAATCAACGTACAGCCTAAACTATAACAGGTAGAGACTTGGAATTTTGACAGTGCCTTCGTTTCCTAATGTAGATGCTCACTAAGAAAGGATTTTGAAAAATTCTGATTCTAAATGCCAAAAATGAGTGAAAAACGGGCAGAAAACGTCCTTTTTTTGCGTTTCCGAAGCGTAATATATTTCAATGTCAAATCAATTACAGCTGGCTTTGGCTATTTTTGTCAAACCTTGGAAATGAAACTTTCGCGATCGCTTGAATGTTGTAGCTCACGCTGGTCGATTCATTTGTTTTTAATGTCAAGGCACGCATACATATGAAATTTTCAACCTAATCCCGAAGAGGATTCTTCTTCTTCTTCTTCTTCTTATTATTATTATTATTATTATTATTATTATTATTATAAGTGGGATAATCAACATAGGCCTAAATATGGTCAAACGTTGTTCGATTTGGACGAAACTCACTGTACAGGGGTTTTCTGGGCCAAGGACCTCGAATCTGAGGACGCTTTTACCAGACGATACTATCTAATCGTGGTATGTAGTCCACGTGATTTAGGAGTTAATAAATATAATGATATAACTATTATGCTCTTGATTTTTAATTTTTGAAATAATTATCGCGGGCGAAGCCGCGGGCACATGCTAGTAGAGATATATAAGGCAGTGGTTCATCTGTAATTTTCATGTCACTGATATTGTTGAAACAAGTGACTGCTATTCAGCAAGATGGCGTTGACGCTCCTTCAAACTCATCACCATAACAAGGAGAATGTGACTGTGTTTAAAAACAAGCGTGGACTGTTGATACCGCAGTAATAAATAAGTTACGTTGTAAACAAACTTGTTTTGTTGGTCGCAGACAAAAACTAACCTCCAAATAGACAAGAGGAACGCTTTGTACCTCTGTTAAAATATCTTAATGTTGCAAAGAGAGTGACAGGCATAATTGTTCAGGAAGTAACGACTTCAATCTTATTTACCTAAACAAGTGTACAGAGTGGAAGTAGAAAAACTGTGTTTATTAAAAACAGCAATAGACAACATTGAAATAAAACGTAAAATATAGCCTATTGTGAGTTTAGTGATTAGATCCATGTTTTGCGATGACAATGATCTGGCACTAGTGCGAAAACAATCTCACTGTATCACGAATACACCTGAAGTTACGTTGACAAATTTAATGGAGTTTGTTGTTTATGCATTAATTATTTATTTGAATTTAATTTGCATAAAAAATGTCATCTTTTGAAAAACCGTATACTGGAGATTTATTCCCTATTCTTTCCTCTGCTGATGTGAAAAAAAAATAATAGGAGGCCTGCGAATTATATTTATCATTATGGCGGATCCAGTGAAGAAGCCATAAGGGGCCCGGCCCCCTTTGGTTTTTCTTTTTTTACTTTTTTATTCGTCGAAAGAAACTCCGCTGACCGCAAATAAGTCAGGGAAGTAATATCACATGGGGTGATAAGAATGATAGTTTGCCAAAGTCGTGGTAAATGCTTCCAAAGTCAGGTCAAAAAGATAAGAAAATCGTAAAAAAATGTATAATTTCTAAATTTACAGGTCAAACCCCAAGATAAAAAAAAAGTGTGCATGAAACGCCACGCGACAGAAGTGAAACTTGTTTTAATTTTTTGATTTTTTAAATTTTGTATTATTGGGTTTTTCCATTTTGGATTGTTGGACTTTTTTATATTGGGTTTTTGGACTTTTTAATTTTTTAATTTTTGGATTTTTAAAATTTTTAATCTTTTAATTTTTTTAATTTTGGAATTTTTTATCTTTTAATTTTTTACTTTTTAAATTTTGGATCTTTGAATTTTGGGATTTTTTAATTTTGGATTTTTAATTTTTTAATTTTGGATTTTTAGAGTTTAAAAATTTGGATTGATGATTTTTTAATGTTTGATTCTTTATTTTTTACATTTTTTATTGTTTTTTTTCATTTTTAATTTTTTAATTTTGGATTTTTGGATTTTTTAATTTTGGATTTTTATCTTTTGGATCTTTGAATTTTTTATTTTTGTGATTTTTAAATTTAGGATTCTTTATTTTTTACATTTTTTATTATTTAATTTTTTAATTTTGAATCTTTGATTTTTTATTTTTTAAGTTTGGATTTTCGATTTTTTATTTTTGGATTTTTAGTTTTTTTAATTTTTGGATTTTCGATTTTTTAATTTTGGATTTTTTTAATTTAATTTTTAATTTTTTAAATTTTGGATAAGTCAAATCATTGAGTTGATTATTTTCTGTGCAGTCCGTTCCGTCACAGCCCCACTAATTTCGTGACGATTTTGTTCGTAACGCAAGTTTGGATTAGCTCTCGATTTACACCTAGCGCGGCAAAAGAAGTTTCACTTCAAAAAAACGTAGGCCAAAATGTGTAGAAAGATTCCCTTCCTTTTCCCTCTCATGGAGCATGAACAAATGAAGATAAATTCTTGCAGAAGCAACACTGCTACTAGCTGACTGTTGCAATTTGCCTGGAAAAGCATGTTTTAACCGGTGTAGTATAAAGACGTCGCGTCGGCAAGCGTAAGAATCAAATGAATAAGTGGCGTTGTGGATGGTACCGAGCAGACGTGGCGACAGTATTCATATGCGATTAGTGCCTCCGGAGGTCTGATTAATGGTCTTGTCATCACGCTCCCTGGTACGTGCACCAACTGCTAACACTCCTTGTTTACACCACGGATTCACACATTCAGGAAGCTCCAACAGGTTTACTTACAAAACACAATAAAACATAGAAACGTTTAGAAGGAAATCATCCCCATCTGCCCTTCCGTTCCACCAAACGCTTATGTGACCTACTTCCGTATAACGGGTGGACAACGATTAATCTTCATATAGGTAGCACACTATCCTTTTTAAAAGCCTTATTAAGGTAGGATAATATTATACCTGGATGCAGCAGGATGAAGCTGCAATAACGGGAATTCTGTGAATAGGAAATCTTACAAACGAAAAGTCGCAAATGTCGTTGCCAAAAGAAGCTTAGCAATAATTTAACTGTGATATGCAATCAAGAGTTTTGAAAGTCTTGCAATGTAGGCCTATTCAAGAATATAGTCTGCAGGAAACTTTTGAATTTTCTAAACCAATCCAGCCAGCCCTCTTAAATTTGTTTAGAAAAGATTTGAAATTAGGTTCATCTGGTCAGTAAATGTATCTCTCTCTCTCTCTCTCTCTCTCTCTCTCTCTCTCTCTCTCTCTCTCTCTCTCATCCTATGCCCCTATGTTGGGGCGAAGGGCCTCCAAGTGGAGGTTTCTGTTTACCTATGTGAATTTTGTTACGCTTATTTTCCTAGAGAGGGCTGAGGAACAGATGGTAAGCCCATCGCCCCTTAACCACCATCCGGAAACTAAGGTATTACTTGTACGTGAAAGGGCTGAGAAATTTTGTCCAGAGGCTCTAATTTAGGCTTGGAGTTCTTTTACGTGTCGTAAAAGTAAATGTATAAGTTGTCAGTATTTTTAATGCAACTTAATTATTTCCCAGGAATTTACGAACCATTTCTTTAAAGCCAAGCCAAAGTTCCCTTCCTGAAGAAATTATAAATTTTTCAGATTTTAAACCCTCATATCGTTTCCTGATCTGCGGCCTCACAAAAACCCCTTCTTTGAGGGTGCCGGACGTTGGTTGTAAAGTACTGGAAACAATTGCCACTTGTACAGTGCCATAGTAGGCTAAATTGCCTCGTCAATTCAAATTGATATAATCCTATACAAGGGAAGTAACAGAATTAACTCTTTTAGAGCTGAATTTATATTAATAATAATAATAATAATAATTATTATTATTATTATTATTTTCCTCATTGCCATACATAGGCCTAATGTACAGATTGAGATGTCGTGGTTAGAGTACAATTTAATTTAATTTACAACATTATTAAAACAATAATTTAAGAAATATTTAAAATTTAATATTATAAAAGTCATGGACGCTATACAGTGGGTTTGCCAACATTGTCTTTCTGACTGATGTTTTAAACATATAGAATGACATATTTCTTATTTCAGTTGGTAAGAAGTTATAAAATTTAAAAGTCAAGCATATAAAACTATTCATAGTTGTGCTATAATTAAATTTTCTTACCTACAAGCATTCGTCAATTGATATCAGCGAGTTTATAAATTTGGAATCATCGAACAAAATGTTAGCGGAATAACTCGTTTTCATAAACGGCCATTTTTACTGATGGATAAAATTCCTCATATTTTATAACTCTACTTTTACGCATTTTCTGCGGTGACACTTATATACGTCAGTAACAGTGAAAAGGTAAAGCAGAATCTACCAAGTTATTCCTCATAATGTTTTTTGAAATCTCGCATCAGTAGGCTACGTTTCTTGAGTACGTTTCTGTTCAATGGCTCTTTTTCTCCCGGTTGTTCCATTCACAGGTGGAACACGGGTACTGGAGTAACTCTATTGTTGTCCGAAGAACATTCATGAAACCTTCGAATCCAGTGACGCTTCTTGTAAATTTCAAAATGAATGAACTTAAGAGAAATTGGTTATTTTTTCTCATAAATATTCGTGCTCTCATTTCTTCGCATAACTTATGTTTTGTATTTTTGATGTTTTACTAATAAAATATAATTCAATAGTAGCCTATTAGAAACCTGACTGTGATAGGACGATACTAAATAGATCTACATTTTTTTTTTTTTTTTTAATTTGGTGAACAAATTACGTTAAAACAGATGGGTACGAGTTGCGGCCGAACTAATAATTTACCCGGTTGTGACAGGTTAGTTGCGGCCATACCTTTTTAAGGCTAAGTAAGAGTATGGCCCTGGTTTATTATTACTCTTACATTCTTAACAACAATACGATTAGTTCAGATGCCACAGCTTAAATTTTCAAATTATTAATTCATTACGATCGTATTCTGATTAATGGATTAAGGTAGGTGCTAAGTGTTATCTGATGAGTTTCATTGTTGGAATTAGCGTACCCTAACCTTACCATACCTCGAATCCCACCGAATTCGAACTATTAAACACATTTTGAGTATTACTCCTGTTAAGTCTAATAAATAACCAATAATTAATATAGAATTAATGGTCTTAAAATAATAGGCTAGTAAATAAATAAATAAGTAATTGGAAATCCTATCATGACAATAATTTCGAACTCGCCGCCATAAAACCTTAGGACAGTGACGTTGTGTTGTATAATTTTTTTAAAATTGACTACATATTTTTGGGAGACAATTAAGCCAATAAAAAAATATCTATTTTTTTATATTGTGTTGTATAAAACCTTTAAATTGACTACATATTTTTGGGAGACAACTAAGCCAATAATATATAGCCTATATATTAATCCTTGGTGTCTCCTGGGAATTGCTAATAGGCTGATCAAAACCTAATTACCTGGCCGCAATTCAGACGTCCCTCTCAATATGATGGGCCACAATTCGTACGTGCCGTAAATCGCACGGGCCGCAACTCGTAGGTAAATTTGAGACTGGGCCTCAAATCAACTTTATCGGATAAAACATCTCAAAATCAAAGAAAGGAAAGTCCACGTGGACCTGTAATACATCAGGTCCGATAAAAATAATAACAGCAAATGAACTACCGTTTAAGACTTGAATTCGTAGGTAACCAGAAGGTGATCCACGACTCACTATGTAGTCATCATGCAATGAAAGTCTCGACTCACCCCTAAATTTCCATCATTAGACCTATAAGTTATAATGAACTGAAGCCTGCAGCGTTACAAAAGTAATTCGTAGCTGAATGGACTGGTACGCCCGTGGTTTAGCCCATTCATGACGAAGGTAGGCCTATTAGGCTAAATACTGATACCAAGAGACTAGTAACGAATTAGCAGTTACAGGCGATTATAAACATACTTCGAAGAGAAATAGAAAAGGGTGGGAGGATGAACAAGAAAAGAAGGGGTATGAATAAGAATAAGAAAATTGGCAGTACTCAGCAAGTAATATATAGGCAATCAAACATAAGGACCGCGTATGACCTCATAGTGAACTAAGTGACTCATAGGCCTATAATTGCATGATAGATGGGTTTTGTAGTGTAATGAGTGCTGCAATTTTGCACAAGTGTAACAGTGACTCATACTAGCCCTATAAACTCTTGTAGGGTAATACACCATTTTCATTAAGGGCAATATCTTATGGCCTTCGAAGTAATTCGAAGTTTCTATAGGTAGGCCTATATCTTTCTCTTTTGTATTACCTCCTGAGAATGCAAGTTTATACGAGGCACGTCCTTAAAGTAACTTTCCCACGTGCCATTAACGGAAACAAAACACAATTTATTGGAAACATTTATTGAAACAGATACAAGCTGTGTTGAGATATTTTTCAACATATTCACCACCGGAATTCACCGTGGTACCAACTTTTGAATACATGTGCCATAGAAATCTACCGCCTGGGATTTGAACCGCTGTGTGATAACCAGGCTTTAAAACTTAGTGCCCGATCGAATATGTTAACAGCAGCCGTACTGTACAGACTTTGCTCGGCGTATGCCCTAGCTACCATATGCTAGTTCACGTGATAGTAAACAACCCAGAATACAGATATAGGAAGACCACAAAATAACTTCTCATTATCTAAACTCACATTAGAAGCATGCAAAACGATACTTTCTCCTATTTGTGTATAATAGTCCCTCTCAAATGTTTCAATATATGTTTGCGTTTTAGAACACTTTACTTTCGGCATGCCGAATACGTATTATAAATTTAAACATGCACAATGACAAGGTACACTGTTGACCAATTTGAGAGGCACCGTACTATGAGCGCATTCATTTCTCGGTACTACTATCAATGACTGTCTTATCAGCCTACGCAATCACCCTCCACCCCCTATACTCAGGTTGTTGGTAACCGGAATCAACTCCCTCTGTGGGTTCGGGCACTAAGTTTTGAAGCCTGGTGATAACTAACCTCTGTTTCTCTGTCAATCTCTACCATTCTCTAACATTCACTGTCAATTCTTGAGGTGTAGGAAAATATGAAAATCTAGAGGTGTAGGAAAATGTGAAAATCTTTAGGTGCACGGTCCGAGATGTAGGGTGGAGACTTCAACACCTTCCTGTAAATTTCCAGCAAAAGTTCGGCTAGGAGATGATTCAACATCGAGCCTACAGCCCGGACTTGCACGCTCCCCGTGATTTCCATCTTTTCCTACACCTCAATAAATGACAGAGAATAACAGAGAAGCGGAGATGGTTGTCACACAGTGGTTCAAATCTCAGGGGGCAGACTTTTACGACACAAGTGTTCAAAAGTTGGTTCCACGGTATGACAAGTTTCTCAATTCCTGTGGCGAATATGTTGAAAAATAGCTGAACACTTCCTATATCCGTTGCAATAAATATTTCCATGAAATTTTGTTCTTTTTGTGTAAACGGCCCTAAGGAGACTTACTTTGTGGACGGCCCTCGTATATGCAGTCTAGTAGATGGCTTTGTACACATACTGGTAAGTAAATTGAATCGTTTAATAGTTTAAGATACGTCAGGTTAGATATAATAAAAACATGTTATTTTTCTACGCCTGTACCTAGGCGTGTAATGATCTTCAGGTCTAACAAATTACATTCCGAGTTGAATGTACAAGTACGTACTTAAATGATAATTATCGTACTCACGCTGATGGGAACACCAGTATTAATTGACCTAAACCTAATTTTCTGTAAAATAAACTAAAACGCGTAATTAAAGCCATCAGCTAAGCAATCTTTATCGTATGTAGCCTAGACCTTTCGACACTTATAGGCCTATCATCATCACGCCTTCTTGTCGTGCTGGTGAAAACTCTAGAAGAAGAAGAAGGAAGTTTGTGAAGATTTTAACTATTTTATCGTATATAATCCCATGAGAGTTTATGAGTTAATTGATATAGCCTATATATACCCCGACTAAGCTTACATAGGCCTACCCCTCCGAAGCAATATAAAGCCTTGTTCCTAAAAGTTCCTACCTCTCGTTCTGAAACTTTCATCTTATATAAAGTGAAATTCTACACGGCTATCACACCCTACTACCTACTTAGGATCAAAAGGAAGGAATCTCCACAATGCCACTGTGATCAGATAGTCACCATTCAACACATACTTTTTTCCTGTCCAGAAGTTAATACTGGACTGCGAACTGCGAACAGCATTTACTGAGGATCAACCACACAAACCAGCTAGAGCACTATCAAGATTTCTACACAAGTGTAAAATGAAACTGTGAAAATAGGATAGTGCATATCAAGATCATTATTTTTACTTAATAATGACATCGACTACATACACGGACACTGCGCTACAAACCGGAAGGTCGCGGGTTCGATTCCCGTTGAGGTCGTTGGAGATTTTCAATTGGCCTAATCATTCTGGTGGTACTATGGCCCTGGGGTCGACTCAGCCTCTAACAGAAATGAGTACCAAAAGCAATCCTGGGGGTAAAGGCGGCCGGTGCGTAAGGCCGAATCCGAATGTCCAAAATCTGGGAGCCTCAACCTCCTGGAACCCTCTGGGCCTCCATGGCCTGTATAGGGATCACTTTACTTTACTTACACGGACGTCAAACCCCCAAAACATAATTCGCTCTCTTATACTGTAGGGCCTACGTAATATAGAGTTCGAGTATTCAATTTGAAACAGCATTCAATTCCACCTAATGAAAGAAGTCACATAATATTATTATCACTTACTCACCATATTAAGCTTGCTTAGTGGAGGCTGCAATTGAGCCTGTAGAATGGAATGTGTACGTCAGAGACTTGGTCACACTACCCACGTGAAGAAAATGAGACATCCAGCACAACACCGCTTTGTGAATGTGTCAGTTTGTGATGTTAAATGAATCCATTCAAACATTTACACCACAAAACAACACCTAATTCAGTATATGTAATTATTCTCATGAATTATGTATCCTCCTTTAAGGCTTTATCTGATTATATTCTTCATCCGAGATTTAGATGTCCGAATTATAATTTTTGACGATAATGCAGAGAGTAAAGATAGAGACGATAGAAAGAGAGAGTTCTGTTAAACAATGTTTACGATCCGAAATCTGTATAAATAAAAATCAATTGCCATATGTATGTTGCAGCATCATTTGAGAACGGCTCGACCGATTTGGTTTTTTTTTTCTTTTTTTGTGTGTGTGGTCTTAATTGTGTGAAAGAAAATTTTTGGAAAATCCACGGAAATAGTCGGAAATGTGAAATGAGGCACAGTTGATAGTTCTGCTGTCACATGTTTACATAACAAACAAAAAATCTACATTACTTGACCAATTTGAACGAAATTTTGCAAACATACCCAGTTAAGCACTGGAAGTAACACGGTCAAAATTAAAATTCAAACAAGCCACTCCTTCCCTTGAAAATTTATATAAAAATATCATTTTCTCACTTCACATTTTGATGTAGAATAAGCGGTCGTATTGCAGGGACAGCTTAAGTGTGTGCCAGTGAGGGAGTAGCCTATGCTATATCAGAAGTCGGTAAAAAATCCTATCCGCTGATACGTCACTCATAGCTGTAGGCTTTGTATAGGGATGTTTATCATAGTCCCTAAACATCTAAAAGAAGACAAAAAAATCCCTTCAGGCAAGCCTACAGGCTGAGGTAGATTTCAAAGTGCTTTCGGTTTAATTTACTGTCGCTGCGTAGCACTCTTCTTCTTTAGCCTTGGCATGACAAACCCGCAATAATAATTTCAAAAAAGAGGAAAGAGCACTTTTTCAAACATTCAAATCTCGCCTTAAATGAGACCTATCGAGAAACTAGTTATTGATTTGTAGAGTACTCATCAAGAGCTTTTCAATGATACCCCACAAGACGTGGTTTCAAAAATTTCGAATTTCCATCCCCCCACCCCCACTCGTACCCCCCAAAACCCCCGAATCGTTGGTGTCACTGTGAACTCCATAGGGAGTACTCTAATTTATTCAAACAAAGTTTCCCTCTATACTTCATAGGGGCCGAGATAAAAATGTTTTAAAATTTCAACCCCCGACCACCCCCTTGGGCCAATTTTGCTCATTAACGAACTTGTCCGAACTATTGGGCCTAGAAATAACATATTAAAATTTGGTTCAAATATCTTTAAAATTACGGCCGCTATCGTGGAAAGATATAAATATAAATATATATATATATATATATATATATATATATATATATATATATATAACTTATATTAGGCCTATATAAATATCACAATTTTTTTTTTGTACGGGCGGTGGTTTCGTACTTAGGGGAGCATGAAACGTAAAGATATGAAAGAATTTTTCGAAAATCATGACATGGTATGCATTGCAATAGGTACATTTTTCTTCGAAATCTACCTAATAGGTTGGAACATTTTCAGTCCTATGCCCGCAGTATATTATGTCCCAGGTTTTGGGGGAGGAAAGTATGAAAGTGTTATTGATTTTTTTATTTTTTTATTTCAGCTCCGAAACGATTGTATGGCAACATGAGAGTGAGGAATAAAATTTTCCATCAAGACAATACAATCTTATATAATCGGAATTTATGTTCCTTCTTATTTCAACCCCTCCCAGACATGGAGTGTAGAAGCAAGCGAATGCAACATTAGACATCTTCTATGAGCCATAATAAGCTATATCTAGCGTTTTCTGAGGGAATAATTTGAGTGTGATCCTGATAAGTCGTTTTTCCTCAAGTTCTATGTAGGTATTATACAAGGCCCTAGAGTTTTAAAATCGAAAGTCCTTCATAGGTTAATTTCAAATTACAAAATAAAAGCCCGGGCGACGCCGGGCCTTTTAAGCTAGTAACACAATAAAATTAAACATTAATATAAACGCATTGTGACATTAGTAAGCAAATCCTATTGATAACATTAACCTTACAATACAAACCCGAGAGACATGGGTATCACAGGATAAAACAGTTTTAAAATATTGTGGTCGATTGAGCCTGTGTGACAGGATAGCGAATCCTGAAATTCGCGGTAATACAAATGTAGATGTGATCTCAATAATTAACGTATCCATTCCTCTTCCGAATATTAATCCTGAAGGTCCTTCCCATCACCCGGACACAGCAGGGAGTCACTGCGCGCCTTATTAAGAGAAGCATAATATCGTGGTAACCACTGTCACCTTTCGGCTTTTCCAATGAAAGCTGTAAATAAGATGTCGGCAAGCCATTACCATGCACGTGAGAGAATGCACACTCAGCATGTTTTCCAGTTCAAACACAGGAATGTGAACTCAATTCTGTTTACTCTCACTCTTCAAAGCATCACTTACTAATGATTAATGATGAAACATGTACTGAAATTATTATTATTATTATTATTAAATTATTATTATTATTATTAACACCATCATTATTATTGTTATTTGTGTTGTTTTATATAAATATTTTAATTGTTATTATTATTACTAGAGGGCGGATTTCTATGACCTAAAAAATAGGATGTATGCATGCAATTATGACCTAAAAAACATTAAAATATGACCAAAAAAATTTAAAATATGACTTTACCACTTACACATTATGTATATATCTTTTTAAGTTTCATTACAATTCATTTTATTAAAATATGTTAATTATTTAAAATATCTGTAAATTCTCAGAAAGTATCAGTATAATGCAAAATTTACAAAATATGATATGAAACTTCAAATTTTCTTAAATATGCACACAAATAGGTAAAAATTTCGACCTAAATATGCATATTCATACTAAATATGCTACAATAGTTGAAAATTTCCTAAATACGCAGTTATATTCACAATAAAAGCCGTTCCATTTTCACCAGGATCCTTGGAATCAGGTTTAAATTAGTCGGAAACATGAAATAATGCAAAGGGGAAAAATATGACATGTCATAGAAATCCGCCCCCTAATTATTACTGTAAAAAGAAGTTAAGTGTTGACTGAAATCAGGATATGCTTATTTTTATGCAATTTAGAAGCTTCTATTTTTTCGACTTCTGTCCAAAAATCTAAAAATAAAGATTTATAAGATAATTATCCTGTCGGTTGTATTATATGGACATGAGGCATCCCCTGACTCTTCGGGAAGAACATAATCTGAGAATGTTCGAAAGCATTGTGCTTAGGAAAATACTCAAACCCAAGAGAGATGAAAACGGGGACTGGAGGAAACTGCATAAAGACGAGCTTCATAACCTGTACTCTTCACTGAAAATAATTAGGGTACGGTAATTAAATCACGGAGGATGAAATGGGCTCGACATGTTGCGCGAATGGGGGAAGAAAGATATCTAAAACATACTGACTGGGAGACCTGAAGGGAAGAGACCACTTAGAAGACTTAGACGTAGATGGGAGAACAGTATAAGAATAGATTTAAGGGAAGTAGGATTTGCAAGGGATGGTTGGATGGAGTTAGCACAAAATTTTGGTTGAATGACGGGATCATGTAGGCCTAAGCGCGGCAATGAACCTCCGGGTTCTATAAAATATACAATATTTCTTTAACTTGCTTAGCAAATGTCTAAGTAAGTATTATTATTATTATTATTATTATTATTATTATTATTATTATTATTATTATTGGTATTATTATTGGTATTATTATTATTATTATTATTATTATTATTATTATTGTTATTATTATTATTATGAGGAATGGGGCATAAGTCATGGCAACTATTTCTGTGTTTTGAAAATGTGGGACCGTTTTAAAATTTTCAAATATACAAATAAAATGGCAGAGTATGGAATGTAGGCCTATGTATAATCCAGATTGCGAGTACTTTATGTAGGATGGTGAAAGAAACATACACCCATAAATATACATGCGCGACGGAATCGTGCCACTCAAATGTTTTGCGATAGTTGGTCGCATGAAACCACACATACCCACTCCATAACCCCTTAAAGTTCTGTACGGATGGGTATTATTCCTCAACGCTTCCATCAGCTGCTTGTGGTATCCTCTGGCATTTCTCCGTCGGATAGTGAGTATTTTAACATAAGAATGCTGTTCACATCTCGGCATATCCAATCTTCGCGGCGGCTGACTCACAACTAAATTACCATCGCCTCTATTCGTATAACCGTATATCACAATGTAACCAAATTTTGTGTCCATATACTAAAATAAATAAATAAAACTGTGTACCAATCTAGTGATATTATTGCCACTGGAAGGTCTTGGGCACTGTCACAAATCACACAGTAAATGAGGAGAGAGCCCGCCACGCTCCGGTGCCCACAACCGTGGGGACTGCAGATGGCGAGGTCTTCAATCAATTAAGATACCATCTAAACTGCCCAGTAATAAAGGCAACACACAGCAATCAAAATTATGCATAAAAACTTAAATTTATCTCTAAAATTACACAGCGGGAAGCATCGGTGTTTGACATATGGTGCAATGCGACTTGAAGTTCCAGAGGGGTGAATTGCAATTCTAGCACTTCATGAGTCCATTATGAAATTTAACCAATGATAGCTCTACCGTTGCATGCATTCTATTTTCACCGAAGGACGCATCCCAATAGATATACATGTGCTTTACTCTGTCAAAACACATCTAGTAGGCCTATATATTGAATTAATAAAATCCTTTTACAAGCTTCATAAAAAAATATAGCCTATAGATAAGATAAAAATGGAAATAAGTATCAGCAGACGATTCACGTGTGATTTCTTGGAGAGGAAAGATGTCACACGTTGTCACACCATGCAGAAAGATAAAACAGATGAGAAACCAAATAAAAAGTAGGCTATGTAAAGAGTAAGAAAAAGTTTGCGGATCATACAGCTAAAACAATCTAAAAAAAAGCATATTAAATGTATGAATAAACAGTATGCCGGTAAAATAATACTGAATTCACGTAATTATTAAAAGACACAATGATACTTTATAAGACTGTGTGGGGGACGGGAAAATGTCTGTTCATCTGTCTGTCTGCCCGTGTGTCTGTACGCGCCATAATTCAAATGGGAAATCATCACTATACTACAAAACCGCGTTGTTTATCCCTGTGGCCCTTGAATTCAGTCAGATGTATTATATCATGCCTTGCTTTAGATGTGAGGCATTTGTAGTAATTTCGTCCTGTAAATATTCTAGTTATCCCATAGCCTATATACCTTCACATACAATTATCAAATTTTCTCAAGAAACCGTGGCCTAAAACTCAATAGTTTCTGATTCCATCTGGCACTTTGTTGTATCAGTTTACGTGATTAGCCTATTTTATAATAACGATTCTCAAGAAATTCGCTTGTGGAAAATAGCTTCAAAATGAATACTGTCCTCAAAAGTTGAGATGGGCTAGTTAATCGCAAAGTAGGAGTAAAATCCTAGTACCGTAAGTAGGCCAATAATGATACGATCCCACTGAGGTTTGCTAACAATCTGTTAATGCTATATCTGGGAGAGAAACATACTGTATATGAAATAACTGTTGGTCTCTTTCAGGAAACTTTATTTTAACACGTCTGCCTTAGGTCTATGATACGGTATTAATGGCTTTGAGCCCCTATGAGAGGGCAGTGACAATTTAAAAACGCAAACCTTCAGTGTGTGTAAACCCGAGAATCTTGATTCTAATATCAAAGGTGTTACCAATCGACCGTAATCAGCAGGGCCCGCATTCTAATGACATGTCATCTTTTTATTGATGCTGCATAGACATTGCCAACTTGTAGATAAATCCTAATCATGGCCTCTAGATTATAGAAATCCATTTTTATTAAGTGATTTTTTGTCATTTTATGCAATTTTATATTTTTAGGGCATTTATTTCAATTTTAGGGCATTGTTTTGTCATTTTCTTGTCATTTGCTTCCTTATTTAGTCATTTTCATGTATTTTCATTGAGTGTATTAAATTTTTTCGTCGCTAGCGGTGCTGTCTTTGAAGTGTTGTTTGTTTAATGCAAGAAGGAAAAATTTGGCGTTAAAGTGTTGACATGTCTCAGTCGGAAGTGAGAATAAAATAAACGCCAAAATTTTGTATTATATTACTGTTTGTTATTAGATTGACTTGGCACCAGAATCTGCCACCTGCTTGGATTTGAGAGTGCAAACTACTGTTTACCCTCAATAAACAACAATATAATCCGGCAGACCACAAAAGGATGGGCCGAATTTTGACTCACCAGTGCCTCAGTGCCAGTATAAATTTCCGTGAGAAAAGAACATTCACACCATTACAGTTATTTACAGTTT
The DNA here is from genome assembly GCA_964059195.1 of Ectobius pallidus. NCBI lineage: Eukaryota > Metazoa > Arthropoda > Insecta > Blattodea > Ectobiidae > Ectobius > Ectobius pallidus. Next base: position 83,521,588 of record CAXKWD010000003.1, read on the forward strand.
TTACAATTATGTACAAACTAGTCTATAACTTTGTGTGTACATTAATAATTTTTTATAAATAAAATATCAGTTTTTAGGCCATTTTTATAGCCTAATTATTAAGTCATTTTCTTTAAAATGTAGGGTCATTTTATAGGTCATTTTCAAACAATTTTAGGTCATCAGAATCCGGGCCCTGGTAATCACATAGGCCTATATCGACATTAATTTTACTAGTTTCGAGAAGCATTAAAAGTTAGCCTACACAAAGGGAGCACTGACATTACGGCAAGACCTGTAAATATGCTAATTCCAAGTGCGACAGCTGCATGTTAACAATGTTGTGTCCACTTCCTCAAACATGTCACAAAAATATAGCAGCATTAGCTGAGTGACGCATGCGGTCTTCAGGTTGCTAACGCATGAATTACATCCTCATTGACGGTCGCTGTTAATTGGATTTCATGTCTAATCTTGCGGCAAGCATACAATGTTTATGCAGTGCGTCTTAATCACTGTAGCTTACAGTACGTAGCTTATTATAACTTAGCCAATTTGAAGAAAATAGTTGAAAAATTATCTGTATTTAACCAAAACTCCATATTTCCTAAAGAAACACACAAAAACTATACGAATAAATTTTACACGTTTTATTATTTATGGATTTTCATGTTTTATGTCTTCGAATAACTTTAGACTTGTAGTTATATAAGTTTTTTTTTTCGATCAGTGCATCTAGCTCCATATTCTGCATCTTTAGCATGATCATGTGGAATTAAAACAGTACTGGAATTATTTTTTAAATTTACTGTACTTCCAATAAGTTATGTGAAATTTTGAATGTTTAAAAAAGAATTATTAAATGTGTTTTAAAGTAAATTCGAGATATCCTTTAAAATCATACTGCTTGTTGATTAAGACTATTATCCTACCTATTGTATTATAAGGATGTGATACATGGTCGCTTACTCTTCGGAAAGAATATAATGAGTGTGTCGAAAACAGGGTGGTTAGGGAAATATTTGGGCCCAAGAGCGATGAAAATGGGGACTAGAGAAAACTGCGTAACGACGAGCTTCATGACCTGTACTCTTCACCGGATATAGCCTAGTAAGGGTAATTAAATCGCGGAGGATGAAATGGGCTGGACATGTTGCGCGCATGGGGCAGGAAAGACATATCTCAAAAGTATTTACTCGGAAACCCGAAGGGAAAAGACCACGTGGAAGACCTAGACGTAGGTGGGGGGGGCAGTATTAGGATAAATTTAAGGGAAGTAGGATTTGCGAGGGATGATTGGATGGAGTTAGCACAGAATAGGGTTGAATGGTGGGCTCAGGTACGCGCGGTAATGAACCTTCGGGTTCCATAAAATAGATAACATTCCTTCAGCTTGCTATTGCTATTGTCCATTGCCATTGAGTAAGTAAGTATATCTGTATCTGTATCTGGTACCCTATGATCCCCAGGTGGGGCGAAGGGGCCTCCAAGTGGAGGTTTCATTACGTATACTAATTTGGATTTGCTTATTTTCCGAGAGAGGGTAGAGGGACATGTGGTAAGCCCATCGCCTCGCAACCCCCCTCTGGAAACGAAGTATTTCTTGGACGTGAAAGGGCCGAGAAATTTTGTCCAGAGGCTCTAATTTAGGCTTGGGGTTCTTTTACGTGCCGTAAATCTACGACACGGGACCCCCAGCTTAAAGTCCCTCCCGGAGGACTCCGTGCCCAGGATTTTTACGTCCTGAAAAATCCATCGACCGCGGCCGGGTTTGATCCCGCACGCTACCTCTAGACCACCGCGGCCGACAAGTAAGTATATGCTTGTTGATTACTCCAAAATAAAATGTCTTATATTTAATGCATTGTAAAAGTGTTGCAGAACAAGAAGTAAAAAATCAAATTGTTGTGAGCAGTGATTCTTGAATTAAGCGTACCGGAAAAGTCTTATTTTAACACTGGCGAGATGGCTGTTCCGATTCCCCTTAAAAATTCAGTGGGTTAAACTATTTTACACTCGAGGTTGATTTCTGCTAGTCTGGGCGACGCGGCGTTTCGTTTAATGTCGCTACAATATTGGAAAATAGGACCGTATATTACGTTTTATACAATACTTACGTGATATGCTATATATTTACATTTAAACATAGTACTGTAATATCAAGATTTTTTTTTCATACGAGTAAAAAGAACTGTATGATTATGTAAGTTATACTTTCTCATCTCAAAGTTGAATGCAGGTGATCTTGGACATCCCATGACCTTGAAAATTTGTTTTATCGGAAAAAGTAATATATATATATATATATTTGGCACGCAACCCTGATAGTTCTTGGGATTGGCGCACATTTCGGGAATTTTTCTCCATATCTGTATGCAATTCGTAAACGCTCGTTAACCTACCTGCTATTTACGATGCAACTGCTATTCTACGCACCTGATAGCCTGACTAGAGGATATTCTGCCAGTTGTATTTAAAGAGAAGCCACAGTACAGGTTTACAATCTAATTTCCGGATAAATGTGCAATCTGTCAGATAAATTTAAACCAAAAGATTATCCGGCAATTATTTCAGCCTGTTATTTGGGTAAATTGATGAGCATTACATTGCAATCGTTTCCTTTCCTGTGTATAAACTAGGGATGGGTCCTCGATACTTTCGATACCTCGATACTCTCGATACTTGCATGGTATCGGCATCGAACGATACTTCAGAAAACTCGCTCGATACTTTTTCGATACTTTTGTAATTCTGCAATTCTGCAATTAAGTGAGAATGCTAGTATTTTTTTAACAAAAACTTGTAAGTGGACTGTTTAAAAAACTAATTTTAGTTTTAATGTAGAGTTTAAAAATAATTATAGGCTAATGATGATATTAAATTTTGTCTCATTAAAATGCAGACTTAATTAATTTAGTTGGTCTTACACAGTTCTCCCAAATTTTAATCTTTAATGTAACTATTTATTGAAACTGGAAATGTTGAAGGTATCGAGTATCGAAGTATCGAATATCGAGGAAAAAATCATGTATCGGTATCGAAGTATCGAATATCGAGGAAAAAATCATGTATCGGTATCGAGTATCGAGAAAATCTTGTATCGACTCATCCCTAGTATAAACATTAGAGACCTGTCGGGATAGTTCATTATGAGGAGACTACCTTCATAATATGACTCGCATCGGTACCAGACTCGAAGTTGTATAGCAAGTTTGTCATTTGAGGTAATTAAGAGTCTGTTCGGACCAACAAAGGCCTCTTTCACTCGCACAATATAGCAAATCATCATTAACACTCTACAAACACGCAAGCAAACTTAACATGACTGTAAACAAGCTTTTACATTATACACCTCCGTACATGTAATTTCACTTGTAAGAATACTGGTTATTTACACATTACTCGTAAATTTGTTGTGGCAGGATTTACATAGCAACACTAGTCTCAAGGGCGTCCGAAGAGGCAGCAAGCAGGGCCAAAAAAAAAACACTTATTTTAATGTTGACACAAAATATTGCCAAATGATTAATTGCGGCGTTCTCATGACTAAAGGCCTAACGGCTCAAGAACCCTTTTCCTGTTTAAATGAACCGTCACAGTTTAACATCAATCTCTCAAATGTCGTTGTGATGTAGCATCACTGTGCGAAGTTTTTTCATTTATTTGTTATACCAATGGTTTGTTTTGTCAAGTGTGTCTAGAACAGCAGCTGTGATTTTCATTCCAAATACTGTATAAGCGAGAAGAATTCCAAATGTAAATATAGCCTTGGATCCGGTCCTATATAATGGTATTAATCCAGCAAAAGTGAAAAATGCTCAAGATCTTCTTGACAGGAACTGACTTGAATGTGTGCTTTACAAAATTATTTTTCAGGCCTATATAATTAACATGTAAGTTACATTTAATATGTTTCATTTACCTATCCTTAAATTAGTTTATTGGCTGTTTGTATGACTGTATCCACCTATGGTTAGTGGAAGAGAAGACCTAGATGCCTTAACAACAACAGGGAAGTAAATAAATAACACAGACGGCAAGACATACCAGTCGCTCAAGGCGGATATGATGACCGGGGACCAAAAAGTCATGAAGTTTCTTTTCGTTCGCCTTATAGGTGAGGGAAAACTCCGGAATAAAACCATCCTAAGAGACATATCCCGCCGGGGATCGAACCCGAGCCCGCTGCATGAGGAGAGCGAACACATCCCGTACACTGCAGGGGTGGACAATAACTTTTCATCTGCTATACTTTTAGTAATCCTTTGATTTTTCCTGGGGAATGAGCTTGATACCTGGTGAATTTTCTTTTCTCATGAACCTATACAGTTTTTATAAAGCTGTAAACTGAAATTAATGGTTTTATAAATTTATAAGCATTTTGTTTTAAAGTTGAAGTTTATAGTTATTACATACGGGTCTCTTTTAAGACACTATCACTCCTGTTCTATATTGCGACTCCATGGTAATAAACTGAGAACTTTTACACTGATATATGCTTATTTTTTTTCTAATTCAATATCCATGGCGGGACTCGACGCAAGGACCAGTGCTATTAATTGAGAAGATAACCGGTTGTAATGTGATGTAATTTAAACTGGAGAAACATCCTCATAACAGGACAATTTATTGTTCCAGTTTTATTAGGTAGCATGCCTCCGTTATTAATATAATATAGTTAGATGGTGTTGAGACGGCCCTGGCTGCCCATATTAGTGACTCGCTCAAAACAACCTGAGTTACTGCGCGCAGGTGCGGGGTTCGAGGCCAACACGCGAGTATCCACCAAACACCTTTGTCCTAATTAATTCGCGTTAATTAACGAGGGAAATATCTATGGTGAGAGAGGAGGAGGAACTACTTAAACATTCCTCGAAAGGAAACAATACAAGTTTTCAAGTGTGTCAACACTATACCGCGCCATCGGACATATCTGTACTCCAATTTATTTACTGCAGTCAGAGTGGATTGATCACTCGCTTTCTACTGCTAGGATCCGGGATCGAATCTATTGATTTATTTAGAATTTGATGTGGACACAATGGGGTCAGGGCAGGTTTCTCGAGGTACTCTTGTTTCTCCTGCCATTTGTCATTCCACCGTTGCTTCATTCATCATAATAAGACCATTTTGTTGCAATAAAGGAATTATTTACTGCAGCTACTGCCTCTCCTGGAAGTCATAACTATCAGAGATCAGGGAATGCCGTAGATTTTTATTTAATAGGTAAATATTTTAAAAACAATGCAATGCTTCATTACAGACTAGACTCCAAGAATTACGAACCGAGTTTTATAATGACTCAATTTATGACAGAACATGGCAAATTCAAGTCATATTTTAAACGCTTTAAAATTGATAATTCAAATGATACTTCATGCTCCTGTCTTCACCAGAATCAAACAGTCAATCATCTGTTATTTGAGTGCCCAGTGGTTGAACGACAGAGACACCTCTTAGAACTCCATTTTGATTTTTGCAACATAAGATTCAAACCACCTTTAACACAAATGTTCAAAAAACAGTGTTGTTTCACACAGTTCCAGAAATTTGTCAGTGACATTTTCAAGGTTTTGTAGAGATAAGTGTTACAGATTCATGGCAAAATTATTTCATATTTCTTGTATTGATTCGCAATAACATATTTTAGTATGTATTTTGTTAAACTATAGCCCTAGCATATATTTGTACAGTAGGGCTTTTTCTCGTTGGAGACACAATAATAATAATAAGAATGAACTCTACTTTAAATTTTAGACAATGTTTCTATTTTAGTTGTGAAATATTTGAATTACAAGACCATGTTCCTATTAGTGGTGAAATTCTTTAAATACTAAAGAGCCCTTGTTCCGGTATCTAAAGCATTTTATCACTAAATAGAAGCATTCTCTGGGGTACGCCGTAGCGTAGTGGTTGAGGCGCTGCGCTACAAACCGGAAGGTCGCGAGTTCGATTCGCGATGAGGTCGTTGGAGTTTTTCAATTGGCCTAATCCTTCTGGTGGCACTATCTCCCTGGGGTCGACTCAGCCTCTAACAGAAATGAGTACCAGGAGCAATCCAGGGGGTAACGGCGGCCGGTGCGTAAGGCTGACAACCTTACCACCTTCATGTGCATACGTTCTAAAATTAGATTTATGTAATCTAAGTATGTAAAAGGAAAAAAAAAACACCCAGTCTCCAGAATATGCAAAACTATGTTCTCTGTTTTTCACTCCACGTGGTGACACAGACCAAACCATTTCTAACTAGTCAGAGGATTAAGGAACAATTAAAATATTGATTGGATCGGATATATGTGAATACGGATTAGGGTGTCCATTCGTCTAACTTTTCCCGTGACAGTCCTTTTTTTTTTTTTCAAAAATGTCTCTCTGTCACGGAAGTTTTATTGGGGACACTAATTTTTGTGTGTGTGTGTGATTCCGCTTGGCCAGTGCATTTGAGCTACATTAATGAAAGTTGCAACAGCGAAGGCCTTCCTCATAGTCAAAAAACACTTTAATGGGGTGCATATGTTAACTTTTATGAAGAAAGAAAAGAAAATATCGGAAGAAAATGCACTCACTTACTTAAAAAATACATACAAGTGAAAAAATACAGTGATAATGAGGCATCTACTCCCTCGCATTAAATTATCTACATCAGTCTGCAGAAGATATTTAAGACATCATTTAAGTCATTTGGAATATATATATAGTAGAGGGAGTAGAGGGAGTATATATATATATATATATATATATATATATATATATATAGACTATATGCTATAGCCTATATGTTTTTTGTACTAGACAAGGTAAGGTTCAAATATTTATTAAATGTTGTGGATGCAATTGTTATCCCCTTCTTTCTTTATTTGTCCCAGGTATTTCCTAAAAATGTTTGAAATATCCCATTTTACACAAACATTCTATGGACACCTTAATATGGAAATTGTCCATTCATTTCAATAAGTGAAAATATTCTTTGAGTGCCTACATGGATTGTACAAGCAAAGTAAACTGCTTTTGACAGGACTTGCCAGTACATCTGTACCGGTACCGGAGTGATTAACTTCTCAATGTAGGCTACTATTCTGTCCTGCTATTTTCGCATTACTATCTGTCACCAATTTAGCACTCTTTAAGAATCACATAATCCATGAGTACGGAATATGTTTGTTGTTATGGTGTATTTTTTTAAGACTGTTTACGGTGTGATTTTGTGGCACTCTATAGAAAACAGACACCCACATAGTAATGCTAACAGCTGGAATGGACATCATGTGTCAAGTTCGGGGAACTTTGTGGTTACAATCCTCTGCTCGTGTGGTTCCAGAGAGATTTTTATTAAAGACAATTGCATGTTTTTTTCCTTTCTTTTGTCAGTTACTCAGCCTAACCTCAATTCATTCATCAAAATATACGCTCGTGCTCAGTGAAAGAAGTTCCTATCTCCAGAGTAGCATATCTGTGGCGTTAAAATTCCCCGCCTAAGAACCCCTTTAATCTGGAAGTATAAACGCTGGATTTAATTTCTACTACAGTCAGTGCATAAGCAGGAAAGGTGGTGAATTTTCCTAATATTGTATATTGCATGAAATCAATGAAAGAAAAATGTTGTAACTAGACTTATATTGTTATAGCTTAAATAACCATTTATTGCAACTAACATCTGAACAGGTGGGTAGTTTACTATGAAATTATAGTAGTCTATACAGGAAATCAATATACCCAGTGTAAGGAAAAAATAAAATTAATAATAAAACTGTACTGTGTATTGGAGTTGAAAATAAGAACAGGTACTTTTTTCACACAATGTTAAAATAAATTCTGTTACCGTACGGTGTGCTAAATTTAATTACATCAAAGACTGAAGTGAAAAGCACCTTCTGCAAAGGCAAAAAAATCAGGTGATAAGGATAAAGAAATAACACCACTAGGCCTACATTATTCATAAAAATATCGATACTCTCAACCTCTAACTATTATCTTCTTTTTACAAGAGGCCTTGTAGCAATGGTGATATTATTATTATTGTTATTATTATTAATAACATTATTATTACTGTATTATTATGGTGACAATTTTTTAAATATGTTCCTTTTTAGACTAGTCAAGATTGATTTATTGATAGGCCTAAAATCCTATTTTAATAGATTTTAAACTATATTGTTATAACGACCATTTTGGATTACTGATAATGATTATGAAGAGTCTCCCATAACAGCTGATTACTGCCCACTAAATAGTCTGTAGAAGAATTTAAAAAATGAAACGGGTGCAAAAAGTAATACAAAGACAGAATTCAGTTTTGCTGTACGCCAACATATGAACGACTAATTCGCAGAAATAGGTATAGCCAGAATGTTTGATGCTGACACCCTGCATAAATCGCCCTTTAAGTTGAAGATTCTCACTTAGAAACAGTAGAAATAGCATTGTGCTAGCGGGTATTATAGAATAGCGCATAGATATTATGTAGCTTATGATCTAACTTAGGCCTATAGAAATGTGGGTCGATACAAAATACAATAATTGGAATCTTGAATGTAAATGAAAAGGTTGGTATATATTAAGAATTGTGCACTTGAAAACAAAATTTACTGTAAGAATTCACTATATGCTTCAGGTTATAATATGATTTTTTTTTATTTTCCATTGGTATTTTATTGTTTTGTGACGTAATTTTCACGGAATTATCTGAGTTTAATCATCACATTTCGAACGTTCTCAATCTACGAGCGGCCATTAGTTCCATGGGGGTTACTCCTTCTCCTTTGGTCAGTGGTCAATTTTCACGGAATTATCTGAGTTTAATCATCCCATTTCGAACGTTTTCAATCTACGAGCGGCCATTAGTTCCATGGGGGTTACTCCTTCTCCTTTGGTCAATGATCAATTTTCACGGAATTATCTGAGTTTAATCATCCCGTTTAGAACGTTCTCAATCTACGAGCGGCCATTAGTTCCATGGGGGTTACTCCTTCTCCTTTGGTCAATGATCAATTTTCACGGAATTATCTGAGTTTAATCATCCCGTTTAGAACGTTCTCAATCTACGAGCGGCCATTAGTTCCATGGAGGTTACTCCTTCTCCTTTGGTCAGTGGTCAATTCAAAAGAAAAATAAACATTTCAATGCCAATTATTTCGTTCTACAGGAAACCAAACCTGTCAATTTTTATTGGCTGGGGTAGCGTTTCTAAGACCATTTGTACAAAAGTAATTTTACTTCAAAAGAGAATAATAAAAAATTGCTTAAATAAACCTATTGATTACCCCTCAAAACTATTATATGTTGAATTCAATGTTATGAAAATCGAACATCTTTATAAGTTAAAATTATTAATATATTACCATAAAAACAGATCTAAATTTATTTCCTACAGTCATTGTCAAAATACAAGAAGAAACGCCATTTTTCGTTTCGCTGAATCAAAATGTAAGACGACCAAGGGGCAATTACATGGTCAAAACTATGGTTTGAAATTGTATAACAATTTTATTGCTGAGCACCCTGAATATGTAAATTACAATCTTAAACATTTTAAGAGGAAAACAAATTATTATGTAATATTAATAGCACAACTTTAATTTTGTTTGGTCTTTCAATGTTTCAATCCAATTTATTCTATTTTCTTGTGTAAATTCTATATAAACACTGGTTAATGCTGCAAAATTGTTTTTGTATACATTGTACTCATACATTTATAATTTTTCGTTTGTAGTACACTGTGCATTGATATATAATTAGATTTATATTTAATCTACTATACCCCATAAACACGAGCTTTGCTCATATAGGGGCATACGTTACATTTTAAATGCTAATTTAGAAATAGTGTTTTCTGTTTGTTTTATTTGTTTTTACCTGTACTAAATGTGAAATAATGTAAGTAATGTAATGTAATGTAATCAAATATTAAATAAAATAAAATAAATAAAAATAAATATTTCAAAATCAACATTTAACGATTCAATGCTTTGTTGTATTCGCCAGTTTAGCAACTTAGCTTAGCGAAAGAGACATCAAGTGAAATAGTAACAGTAGAAGCAAAATGGCAGACTACGTTAAAAACGTAATACTTGTACGAACGTCATGACCAGGGCCCGGATTCTGATGACCTTAAATTGTTTGAAAAATGACCTATAAAATGACCCTGAATGTTAAAGAAAATGGCTTAATAATTATAGAAAATGCCCTAAAAACTGATATTTTATTTATAAAAAATTGTTATTGTACAATCAAAGTTATAGACTAGTTTGTACATAATTGTAAAAACTGTAAATAACTGTAATGGTGTAAATGTTCTTTTCTCACGGAAATTTATACTGGCACTGAGGCACTGGTGAGTCAAAATTCGGCACATCCTTTTGTGGTCTGCCGGATTATATTGTTGTTTATTGAGGGTAAACAGCAGTTTGCACTCTGAAATCCAAGCAGGTGGCAGACTCTGGTGCCAAGTCAATCTAATAACAATAGTAATATAATACAAAATTTTGGAGTTTCTTTGATTCTCATTTCCGACTGAGACATGACAACACTTAACGCCGAATGTTTCCTTCTTGCATTAAACAAACAACACTTCAAAGACAGAGCGCGAGCGACGAAAAAAGTTAATAGACTCAATGTAAATACATGAAAATGACTAAATAAGGAAGCAAATGACACGAAAATGACAAAATAATGACCTAAAATTGAAATAAATGCCCTAAAAATATAAAATTGCATAAGATGACAAAAAATGACCTAATAAAAATGGATTTATATAATCTAGAGTCCATGATTAGGATTTATCCACAATTTGGCAATGTCTATGCAGCATCAATAAAAAGATGACTATTGCCGAAATATCATCTCGCAGCAAATATGAACAAAGACAACAGAATAAAAAACTGATGCATTTTATAGTAAATTTTGTTTTCTGGGACACCCATAACTGAGTGCTACCAGAAATGTTCTTTGTGAATATGTTTTAAATTCATATTATCAGATCTAACGTAAATTACATTCAAGCACATGCCATTTGATTTTTCTGTATAAATTCATTCGATCTTTCACGAACACAAAAAACTTCCTTGAGCTTTTTTTATGTAATGTGAACTATGTACTTTAAGAGTACCTACTAATTGGATAAAAAAGTAATGGCAACAGTGTATTTCTTGAAAAGGGTTTTATTTCCATCGAATCTGTATGCCCATATGGCAGCACAAGATTAGCTTTCTTCGTTTATGCTATTTTTTATATTTATCACGTGAAACAATATAATTAAGAAATGTATCATGTAATTCATACAATTTATGTAAAAAGATGGCAGCGTTAATAAATGTATTTTAATTATTTTTCTGTTAAATATTTTTTTTTTAAATAAAACATCTAGCAATTAACTAAATAATCGTGGACAAAGCATCTGCTACTTTATAGACAACCAAAAAATTTAAAGAATCGTGTAGATATCAGTCTCATCGGTTGAAATCTCAGTGCTATAAGCTTAACCACAAGTTTTCCTGAAATTAGCAGTGCACTTAGGATAATTCTAACTTAGTGGGCTGTCGGATTATATAATTATCAAGCACTTTCCACCCTCATGCTGCTTCAATTCTAAAATATCCAACAAGTCCATTAACTCTAGCCTACTCCCTCGGAGTTTCTTAACCACTGATTGTGGGAATCTCTCGAAAACCAGAAAGCTGGATGCAGTTTGTGTTTCCTGTACGTGGAAATTTTCACTTAAGTCACTTTTGAACATGCCTCCCACTCGCAATTTGACGACATTTACTTGTCTTTCTTCATTCAAGACATCTGCCGTTGTTTTTGTGTGGCTCATTGTAGTAGAGTGTCTTTCATTCACTGATGTTACTGTGTACTACAGCACGCTTTCTGAATGGAGTAATGACGCTCAAATTGAACTTAACAGCTGTGGCAAAAACAATGAGTCCCTGCAATTGCACCAGTTGTAACTCAGATCAGACTCCTTTCATGAGTTCTAGAATAGGAACAAAAGCAACTAAGATGACTTTCCTATGAACAGTTCCTTTCATAAAATGAATTTCAAGGTTTCCTAAGACTAGAACAGTTATTTCCAACAGAGTGCTTCATGAGATCATAAAATTAAACTCTTTTCCCATGAGGAGTAGAACTGCCTTGAGAGAAATCGATATATGAGACTGGTCCCATTGAATTTGTTGTTAGTGCAGCTGGTAAGATGGAAATATTTGCTACAAAACCCCAGGAGACACTCTGTAAGTAACATGTCTATACACGAGACGAGTTAACTGTCTCACTCTTGAGAGTGAGACAGATGTACTGGTTTTTGTTTACTTTAGGTATCCTTCTTAGAACGGTCAGACTTTAGCACCTATATAGGACAACGCGCAGTGAGTGACCAGGTCTGGGAGATAGGCATGGAGAGTCTAAGGGCCTATACGACGACCACCTGATATCATATTTATCTGCCAGATGGAGAGCCTATTTGGAAATTGGCCAAGAATTGCGTATTGTGATCTCCTGACAAAATCTGTCTGTCAAGACAACTTCCAGATAAGCTAGCAGGAGGATGGAGTGGCTGACAAACTTCTAACTGCTACTTAGGGAAGCTCTGTGGAAAGAAGATGGCAGCACTCCGAAGCTTCCTGGCCACCTGAAATCTAGAATTGATGCCGGAAGATTTAATTTACACAAAAATGTAATTTTATGCTCACATATGAATGAAATAGAATTGTACAAATCGATTAATGCACTTAAAAACGATATGGTCTTGTGTAATTTAACTGTACAAATACAAATCCGAGCACCTAGCGGACGCCTACCGAACTACAACAAACACACCTCTTTATTCAAAGAGTTAAGGATCATTTTACAAAATTCTACTACGTTCTTGCCTATAGCAGTTCAGCGGTGGTATTACAAGACATCTTCTACAGGGTCTTTATTATAAGTTGAGACGGGGCGACCGGTGTTTTCACTCTCCGCTACGGAGTCCGCATTAGCCGCCGGTGACGCGCGCGCGGCTTCCCTGCTTAAAGTGTAGGCTATATAAAGTATTACATATCTTACCTTATAACATATGTTGGAAGTGTCGTCCTTCCTGTGTTATACAGGCATTGTATCTGGAAACCACATTCTGGCTGACGCGAGTGAGTTCTTCCACTGTAATGCCCCTAATTTGCTTTGTGTGCAGAAGAAACTGAAACCCCTACTTGTTGGGCTAATTTTGAGAGTGATTTATTTGGTGAATGTTCAAGATAAGCGCCAATCTCGTCTAGCTTTTCTTCTGTTAACACTGTTCGTGTGCGCACATGCTTTTTGTTTTGCATTGAGCCAGTATTTACAAATTTATTAACAATTCTGTATTTACAAATTTATTAACAATTCTGTATTTACAAATTTATTAACAATTCTGTAAATTTGTGCTCTTGAAGGTGGCACATCAGCAGGAAATGTCCGAATAAATTCATCACGTACACGTCCAACAGACTCGTACTTAAAATAATGTTTACACACAAAAATACGATGCTGCAGCCCCCCCGTCTCAACTTATAATAAAGACCCTGTAGTTAAGCTATCTGGAAGTCACGTATAGGGAGGAATTGTCGGCAGGTGATAATACAGGCCCTAAATGTAATCGTGAGCCAAGACTTCGCTATGCCTGGCCTATACCAAATAAAATAGAAAATAATACAGGACACTTTGCGATATATCGAGGGTTAGTGTAGTGAGCACCCTCTAGCGGCCGAACTACTGAATACAGATGCACACGAAGTGTTGATTCAAACAGTAATTTATTAGTTAGCCTACCATGTGAGTGATTCCTAATTTGTTACCTGTTATAAACCAGTGCCTTATGGATGAATATCATTGTATATGCTTACATATGTATATGTGTATGTGTATGTGTGCTACCGTATACGTAGCAGGGAAAATTTGTGCAGTCTTCGGGAACTATAACTACGAAACTTAGAAAAATTTAGGCCTACATTCTTTCTTCACATTTCCACGTGATAAAAGCCGATGAGTATTTGTATTTATGTTTATTTTTCATTTCTACGTAGTCTATTAATGAATAGTCCAATAGGCCTATTATTCATAAAGAATACTGATTGCTTAATATAGGCCTACGGAAGGAAGTTTTTTATGATTTGTAAATATTACCGCTCTGTTGAGATGTGATCAGTGGGTTTTAAAGTGCAAGTGAAGTGGCTTGTAAGTTATAAACTGTACAAGAAGGAAGGGCCCCCTGCGCATTTCTGCAAAACTTACAAGATATGTTCGAATCATTTTCTAATTGCCGACTTTAGGTATCCACCACTTTTCAGTCAAGGCAAAGTTGAAGTAAATAAAACGCAGAATGCACTGAACTAACCTTAAATTATGTTAGTAAACATACGCCTACACCTAAGAATTAACCTATTTTTGCGGTTAACTCTCCATTTTTTTTGTGTGGCTTTTATTCCTTTATTCGTTTACTTTTAGCTTAAAAAGCTGGGACTAGCCTTACAAATGAGGACATAACCGCGAACACATCATCAGTCAAAAGAAGCAGTCCACGTAAAAGAAAAAGAGCTGATGAGGACCATATCAAACAATAACTATCGGATCTTGTTCAGGAAACAGCTCATGTCCTTTGTGATACCAGACAGCTTCAAGACAAAAGTAATCTTAAGATTAAATTTGGACACAAAAGTTGCGTAGGGTCAGCGTGTCATATTAAAGAAAAACGATTTAGTACATAAATGACTACTAAGTTAAAAATAAAAATTTCATTTAGAATATATTAGATCCGTCACTAAATTTGACGTAGTAACTTTTTTTGGGGGGGGGGGCGGGGGATTCTAATACCGTTTCACAAGCTTTTCTTAAAAGTAAGTTAAATTCTAGTCCCGGATAAAGGCAGACACTGATCATGACAATATTGGTTCAATCAAATTTGTATGCAAAGATTATACGACTCTGTAAGTAAATGTCTCAATGTAATAATAAAATGTTATTTAAATGAAGTCAGTGAAAGAAAGTACAAAAAAGCCTCACAAAACGTGCAAGCCAAAAAATCATGAATTTTTAACAAGTTGTGCTTTTGTTCAAATAAAGATTACACCAGTTAAATACTTAAATTATGTTCTTTAATTGGATTCCTTAAACAAAATTTCATTGTTAGACAATGTCTAAAAATTGTATATAGTCAGTTTAATCTTTCCAGTCTTTCAGTAGAAATTAAATGTTTTAATTTGGCACCAAATTTCCAGGTTATGCCATCAGGAGCGCTGTAGAAATCCCTCCCCATGTTTCCATTGTCAAAGCAGAAAGTGTACTTTATTATTCTCTATTGTATTTGCCTATACTAACCGTAGGGGAAAGGAATCCTTTACAGGCACTGTTTTCATTTCTTTTGTTTTGTCACACAATATCTTCTGTATGTTCAATGCGGAATATAAGCCTAAGGAACAACAGGCAATACAATTGAAGTTTCTAATAGCCTTGTATGTACAGGCGTATAGGCAGTGGCATAGCCAGCATTTGGACCAAATGGGCCCAGGCCCACCCAAAAAGAATTTAGAGTATTCCGGATAAAAATTTACATCGCGTTTTTAAATGTATTTTTGCGTTCTTTTGGAGGAAAACATTCAACATTAAAAATAAACGAGGAAACAGATAACTAGTTACAAGTGATAGAATTAAGATAAAAAAAAGTTAAAACTGATGAAGGCTTGAAAATTTTCGAAATTCCACAACATGAGTTTCAAAATATAAGACCGTTCGTTCCTTCAAGAGTCGATTTAACTGTGTTAGGTTGGGCAGTGATAAAAAGAACGAAGCTGTAGAGGCTACTGGAGTGTTACATCAACTATAAAAATTTGATACCGTATTTTATTTGGAATGTTTGGATAGAAAAATTTCGCTCTTGAAAATTCATGATCGAAAACAGTTCAGTCTTCAAAAATGGATATTAGTAGATGTTCGTCCCTCATTGAGGCAACTTTTCAAAGCTACAGTGCTCCTTCTATGAGAGACGTTTTCGGAATCAGTGTCTGTGATCGAGGAAAAAGAAATCATCGACTGCCCCAATCTCTGGTAACAGATTGATGCGACTTTTCATAAGCTGTGAGCTGTTGTACTTTTTTTTAGATTAATCTCACTGTTAAAATAACATCGAAAGCTCGAGTGGAATGTATTAAGACTATTCCATGAATAAAATATATCAGATTATATAAAATAATTACTTTCATACTTGTACTGATTAAAAACAAATCACCAGTTGTCAGATCGCAGCATACTAAAAGAATGAGTAATCGAATATGTTACCACATTCTAACCAATGCTGTGAACAGGGGAATAAGAAATAATTAATCCAATTAAGATAAGCTGCATAAAAAATACACGAACTGGCTTGCACCGAATCGAAATTGTGTTTTTAATGAAAGCACATATAAATTGTTTCCAAATAAGATGTTTGTATAAAATAATGCGATTTTATACTTTTCACTGTCAGCAATACAGATATGTGAAGTATTAATCACAGCATATTGATACTTTGAAATGTCCAGTAAATATATGGCGTTTTATCAGATAAAACAACATCCTTGCGGTCCTTGCAAGAATATTGTAAGATAAACTACCGTGATTGGTCGACATCCGAGTCATTGCTAAACGTAATTGGTCAATATCAAATGAAGGGTTTAGCTTTTATAAGGGTCTAAGTGCCGAAAATCATGAATGTTCAGTTGATAATTTTAAATGGATCTATGTGCCCAGACCAATGCATTTCAGAAGGATCCAAGGTCTAGGGAAAACCGCGTTAGTAGCAATAAATTCCAAGATAAGTTATAGCGCTGAATCTGTCTTTCTGAGGCTTTATGTCTTGTTTTCTACACAATCATGATTTTGGCACTTAGAACCTTATGAAACTAAACGCTTCAAATATGCGTCACATGGATGGAACTGTCCCTATAATCGTCGCCCTGGTCATTGTAATGCAGATATAATATAGGCCGATTATGGTAAAATACAAACTACGTTAGAATACTAGATTTTCTTGTGCTATAATGAGTCATAGTTAACGGACTGATGAACTTAAGCACTTACGAAAATGACAATTATTTTAGTGAATATCGGTTGTTCAAATTAATTTTTTGATAAGGGAATTTAGTTTCTTTATTTGAAATATAATCCAGTTCTGTCATATGAAGTAATTGTCTGATAGAGTAGGCTATATCTTACAGGAATATGAAGAGGACTGGCGTCTGTGGATATGTTGTTGTGAGAGCTGTGATATAGAAGAGACACGCGGCGTTTGGCTGCTGTTATTTGCTTGTGTTCTATAAAACTAACACGAAACTGGATATGCTGAGTAAACATATAAGCTCTGAGGAGAGCATTGTGGCATATTTCATGCAGGAATATCTGGATTAACTCAAGCCGGATAAAAACTCAGTTTCACTCAAACTGATCTGATGTCAGTGGTCCCTCTTCGCCAGACGAACCGATCTGTCAGAACAGACGTTTTCAAGAAATCCTTCTTAGTTTTAACAACTACCAGACCCGCCTCGGCGCATTTTAAGTCATGCCACTTTTAAAATGTTTTCTATTGTTTTAAAAACTTCGTAAATAAATCGAACAACATTCTTACAACATTAACATTGTTGTTCTAACACAGATTGTTAGAAACATGACCCTTAACATAATTATGCATGGTTTTCTGCAGTAGGCTTCGTTCTTTTTAAATCCAAACTAAATAAATAGATATGTACGTTTTAGAAAAAAAATCCTTATAATTAAGGGGGTTCAGAAAGTATTTGCGTTCATGAGAATGGAATTACATATTATTAATTAGTTCTATGAAATCAGGACCGATATGGGTGTTTTATTCAGTAGTCACGATAGCTGTGTTCTTATTTTTTGCTATGTTCCCTGGCTGACATGGTCTGGTTACTCAGTAATGATTTAGGTTTAGCACCAAGCCCAGGGCCGTCGCGTGGGCGGGGCGAGCGGGGCGATCGCCCCGGGCGCCGCGACCAGGGGGGCGCCGTGGAAACGGCAAAAATAAAACAACAAACTTTGAAAAAATAAGTAGGATGTACATAACACAGTTTTAAAGTTAGGTATAACTGAATTTTGAATATTACGTTGTATGTTTTTATTGAACAAATAAATATTTGACACCAATAACTTTAGCCCTATATTTGTACTAAGTTATCCCAAAATAAATATTTCCTTATAAAGGCATATTTACGATCAACTACGTCACAGGAGAGACTGAATTCTTTGGCCTTCTTGTCCATTGAAAACGACGAAGCACAAAAAATAGACTTGATGGAAATTCTAACGACATTTGCTCGTGCAAAAACCAGGCGAATGCCATTTAATATTTAGTACCTTATCTTAATTTGATAAACGCGGTTCCCTTTTCTATATTCTATTCAATGTATGTAACGAGGTTTCGCACACTATTAATTTGTAGTCCATTAATAACGCCTACAGTATTTTTTTATGATTGTTAAGATTTTCTTACATTACTAAACTTGTATTAATTTGATTTTCAATACAGCTTATTAAAAAAAATTAAATAATTTTATTTCTGGTATTTTTGTAAGGTAATCCGATTAGGTGTCTCTTTTGGGCACAAAAACACAGTGAATCCCTACAGATAGGTGGAATGTCGGGAGGGTGCACGTAAGATTGAGTTTGGGGGGGGGGCGCCTGACGAAATCTTGCCCCGGGCGCCAATAAACCAGGCGACGGCCCTGACCAAGCCTATATAATAATAATTCATGACCCTGCTTGACGCACCAAGATGTAGGCCTACTGAGGAACTTTCTTTCAAAATGCCTTAAGTCCATCGATTGCAGCGTGCCCGTGGAACAGAAGGAGGAAGGAAAGATTAAGTTACTTGTTTTGTGAATATGCTGTGTTGAGGCCAAATCAATTGATGCCACAAGCAATTGCTTGGAGACGTATTAGCCAATTGAATTTGTATTCATCATGAGCCAATATGCTTACAGCTGTGCGGACTGTAACTGCGTTAACCCTGGGTTATGGTTGACGTTTGTTTATCCAACATCGCATCGACAACATTTTAATTGAAGTGTATCTCAAGCTGTCCTTGTCGGATTTATTGCTCTTCTTGTTTTAAAAGCATTGCGTATATCTGCATAATTAAGCACTGTCCACTAATTGACATAATAGCTGTGTGTATCATGCCAACTTCGTACTGGATTCCTACTGTTCAGAAACATTAGTTTCACTTTGTCTATCACATGGGCACAGTGCATAAAAATGTAGATTAAAATACTTTGGTTGTTAATCACCAGGACCTGGATTTTAATGATATGTCATCTTTTTATTGATGCAGCATAGACATTGCCAACTTGTAGACAAATTCTAATCTTGGCCACTAGATTATAGAAATGGATTTTTATTAGATCATTTATTGTCATTTTATGCAATTATATATTTTTAGGACATTTATTTCAAATTTATGTCATTATTTTGTCATTTTCGTGTCATTTGCTTCCTTATATAGTCATTTTCATGCATTTACATTGAGTATATTAACTTTTATACCTTCATTAATCTCCGTATGCTGACAGTAATTTACTGCAATCCTGAACAAGGTAGGATTTACAAGCTTTTTTCATACGGGTAATATTTAAATAAATTACTAGATTACCATAATGCAACATTTCGTAGGATCTAATTTAAAACAGTTTTCTTACTTTTCTTCTCAAATGCTCCAATCAAGAACAAAGAACAGACTTTACAGACCTACAAGATCCTTTCTTAATTTGCAGTTTTTTTTCAATTATGTACAAGTTAGTCTACAACTTTGTGTGTACAATATTTTTTTTTATAAATAAAATATCAGTTTTTAGGTCATTCTTTATAATTATTAAGTCATTTTCTTTAAAATTTAAGGTCATTTTATGTTTTTTTCAAACAATATTAGGTCATCAGAATCTGTGCCCTGTTAATCACTAAAGTTGGGATTTGCATGCAAATGTATGTTTTTATATAACCTTGTTATAGTTTTCACATTTGCTAAATATCCATTCATGGCTTACTGATTCCAAATAAGTATAGGCCTACCTTTTCCGTGCATATTTTAATGTTTTGGCCTTTTTATAGACTTTTCATGCATATTGCAAAACTTTTATTTTTTTTTATTTTTTTTTATTTTAGGTTTACTAAAGAATAATTTGAAATAGCCTATACCTTGAATACTATATCCATTTTTCTAGTTTGAGTACATATTTTATAAATTAAATCACACAATACTGTATTTGGGATCTGCATATAAGGATGTGGGTAAGACAGCTGAAAATAAACTGGACAAAGTTATCAATGGAAATCATGATTATGGTTTTGTGTAAAATAGTAATTTGCGATGAAAATGTTGAAGACAAAGAATTTGGCCTCACTTTGTTGTCTCAAATCATCATTTAAATTAGTATTCATTTCTTGTCAGAAGAAAGGTCATTTTCTGTGTACAAAAAATATGTTGAGAGATAATCGCATTAACTTGACTATTGGACATTTCGCTATTAGTAGTAGGCCTACGTTGTGCCACTCGAAAATAAAATGTAAGTCTGAACGTTGATAGTGCATCTTTGTGGTGTATTTTCCTTCATTTTGCATATTTGGTCATTTAATAGTGCCTAGAAATCCTGTCTTTATTAATCACGAATGTAAGTTTACGACGATTAAGAAGACAATTGTTGGAGTGCATTATCATTTTCTTTATCGCAGTTAAATAACAAATGGTTATCTAGCTGCTATTTGTGCTCTGGGATATTGATGTGCAGTAAGACTAGTAACCGTACCTAAGGAGTGAGGCAAAGTTACTTACCTATTTTTCTTATTTCCCCAAAAATGTGCAAGTTCCAAATTTCAGATGTAAAGATTTGTGTATTTCATAAAATGCACATTCATACTTTAGTAAGCAAAGTAGAAAATTACAGCTTCTTATAGGCTACATCTTTAGTTACCTCGAAATTCGATGGATTAATGTTTCTTTGTGGGGGGGGGGGAGAGTCGAGGTCCTGTTTTGTATGTTTAACTGTAAACAACAATTTTTTTTATCAGAACACAGATATCATTTAGGACTTTCAGTCCAAAGAAACTAGTTTGCCAGGAAACCGAAAATTTTCAGAAGTGTGTCCAAAGAAACAATTTACAGTCTATGCACTGTTATCAGTTTCTTTAACTCCGAAATGCAGGCAGCACGTTTTTAGATTTATATTTTAAATACTGATGATGATGATGATGATGATGATGATGATGATGATGATGATGATGATGATGATGATGATGATGAGTGTTCTGCCCGGGACGAAGCCGTGGGGTGATGACCACTAAATGTCTTATTTTCGCTGGACATCCCTCGGGTGAAGAACCTCGCTAGTTAATAGCAGAATGGCCAGTTACGCTCCTTGTATCTTTCCTTCTGGCAGTTATTTATTTATTTAACCTGGCGGAGTTAAGAACATAAGGCCTTCTCTACCACTCAGCCAGGGCAAAAACATGAAATACATAATAATAATAATAAATCGAAACCATAGATGATATATCTGAATACAAGTAACGTACATTAAATACAAAGAACAATTCAAACATTAAGTACTTTAATAATATATAATACAAATGACTAAAATAAATAAATAAAAAAAAGATGAAAGACTAAACAAGTGCATTCTTAGTTATTACAAAATATAATGAAAATCTTCAAAAAAAAATTTTTTACTAATTAGCATCAATTCCTAAATGTTATTGTAGATTCTAGTTAGGAATTTCTGACAATTAGCTCTCGGTTAGTGACAACAGATTAGCAACAGTGATATTAATATAAAAGTGGCATATTATTAAATATCACCCGTTACCGTTTGTGGGCATATTAAATCCTGAGGATGTTTTCTTATGTCGGTCAACCTGTCTTGGACATTTCCAAGTTGTGACGTCATACACGTCAGCTAGAAATCCACATTAGCGAAAAAGCTAATGCAAATTACCCAATGGAACGGACCCTCATGATCCATGATGTAGCATATATGTAGAGTTGAAATATTGTACAGAATCTTGAGGTAGCCCTACTATAGCAGGCGAGGACAGAAGGTTGTTTTGTGACAGTAGTCGGCTCCTGGTTCACGCGGAAAACTTATTGCGAGGGGTTTGTGAATTGTAGCCACCGTTGAACAAGGGGGAAAGAAAGGGGTTTTAGTATTGTGGCAGGGGAGCGCTCTTGCCTAACGTCACAGACTTCGACTTGCCGTGCACTTCCTTCACAAGCGTCATCACGAGATGAAGCTGTCTTCCACTGTAGATCTACTATAGCCTGTTCTTTAGTAATCAATTTATTTATGTAGGCCTATGTATGTATGTGTGTACACATGTATGTATGTAGGATATGTATGTACGGTATGTAGGCCATGGATGTAGGCTATGTATGTTGTGTATAGACCTGGGATTTTAGGCTTTATAAAAATTAGTTTTAGGCACCTAAAATATGCTTTTAAAATAAGTAAATAGGCTTTTCAAAGAGAAAGTAAGCACTTAAAATAAGCTTTAAAAATGTGTAAATAGGCAGAAAATAGACCAGGAGCCAATAGCAAAACCTTAGTTTTAGATTAATATGAAAAAAATGCACATACCGGTACCTGTTTATTGCACTACTGACAGAAAATAATCCTGCCATGAAAAGTCACCCCTGGAAATTGTATATAAGCCACTGTTGTATAAGCGAACTCTTAGATGATTTCGTTACTAGGCATCACGAATTATATTTACTTAAACAGATGGTCTTTCACTGGCGACTTGACATAGTATGTCGCTTCTTACTATATACCTTCTACTTGTTCTTTTGAGTTAATCCTACCCCTCCCCCGTCAGTCTCAGCATTCCTTTGGCGACAATTGTTTGGGAAAATCAAGTTTCTGTGAAAACCCACCCTCTGCTGTTCTGCTCTTCATTCAGAGATGTCCACTAAACGATTGTAAAATTACAGAAGTTGAATTTTATTTCAGATGTACAAAAGAGTAAAAATAGGCTCCAAAGGTCCAAATAGGCATTTTAGGGCACTATAAAACTCTATAAATGTAAGTGATTTATCATGAAACGTCAACATATTTAAAAATATTCATGTTATTTCATAAGGAACAAAATAAGCATTTGCCTTAAAATCCCAGGATAGTTATGTATGAACGAATGTATGGTATGATAGGGTGTGGTATGGTGTGGAATGGTATGTATGAATGTAAGTAGCCTACTATAAATATGCAAGCAACAATATCAGGTTTGCTACACTTGAAAATATGTAGCCTACAAGCGAAGGGAGACATCATTATTCTGAAAAATCTAAGGAGGGACTGATATTGTTTGAGCAAATGGCACAAACTATTCCTCTAGTCACTATTCTTTTTAATCACGTTTAGCATAAAATTTAGTATTGTTCATAAAACGATGTAACTCATTTTTTGAGTTGTTGTAGGTCTATGACTCTTTTTAGAGTAATCTGACGGTAAATATTGAAATAAAAGAGAAAGTCCGTTAAACACGAATTTAAATGAGATTTTATCGTAAATTCCCTCGGTACTACGTATCTTTCTTAAGATCTACAGTAAATTATCAAATTGTTAAGCTTATATGGGAGGTCTCAAACAAAGCTAGAGAAAATTTGTAGTCACTCTCCTTTAAGTAGCACCAAAGCAAGAGGAAGAAGACTATTATTATAAAAGTAGCCGACAGCCATTACACATACATGTTGGTAAACAGATCAACGGTAGTCACGAGTGTCTTAACAGACCCACACTAATAAGCAGCTTATTTCGTGAAAATGCTCTTGGGCACAGGGAATTGTCACAGAAATTACTATTTGAAACATCCTGCCACATTTCAAATAACACGGTAGCTCTCTATTTGCGCTCTATGTTTGTGCTTATTTGAACGATCGCAATAAAACTGATACTGGACCCATGAAATGAACCTTCTCCTACAATATGTTTGAATTTTTTATTTACATGTATAAAAATATTTTTTAAAGTAGGCCTATCCAAAATTTAAATTTAAATAAATAAATTATCACTTACAAATTTTCGTTTTACAGAATATTAATATCGATTTCATAGAGTGAAACAATTTATGTTACTTTAAAAAATAATAGCCACGGTATGGAGTAAATTTACAGAAAATGTCATTTACATAGCGTCAAAATTATAGAAGTCAATGCATGTTTAACATTTTAACATAGGCTATCCCGAAAAGAATAGTGTGAAAAGATTCCATCAAATGTTTGGATGCTGGTGTGGTTCAAAAGTAGATCCACCTAAATAGATTGTCAATACTGCCACTTCCAATTTTTGTACAACTTTAAGCCTGAACATCACCGATTCATTTAGCACAAAAAAGGAACTAAACAATCGTTTCATTTCGAATCTGCATGCTCATATGGCAGCGCAAGATTTGTTCTATTCGTATCATTATTTATATTTATTATATATAGAACAATATAATTAAGAATACAATTTAGAATAATATTATGCAATTCATGCAATTTGTGTAAAATACTATGTGTTAATAAATATAATAATCTCATGTATTTAATTAGCTTTTTTCACCAGAAGCAATATTGCTCATTTACGTTATATCTGTTTAAGATATTATTACTTGATTTCAGTTATAAATTAATGTAACTTTCCCTCTACATGGAAATGTTTTAATGTATCGCCCTTAGGCCTACTGCTTTATCCGAAACGTATTGTTGACAAGGTAGGTATATTTTACTTTCTATAAAAAAATACGTTTGCACAAAGTGTTTATAAATCTCTTAATGGAAAGCTCTCAGTAATCAAGCAATTTTCGAGTAGCCTAGCAAAATCCCCAACATACCAATCCTTCGTAAGGGAATTAAAGCTGTTCGTCCCTTTTCTTCTTGTTTAATGCAGTTTAAGGAGCGCTATGGAAATATTCCTTCAACAGGTTTTCTGGGGAAATTACCGAACATTTCAAACTCAACTTTCTAACCAATTAGATTGGCCAAAAATTTTCCCTTCCAACATTAGGCTAAGGAAAATATTAGAACAAGTCCACATAATTGAAAATAAACTTATTCTCAGAATTTATCCCTCTAACATATTATTATTTATCTTTAAACTTAAACAACCACAATAGGTCTTGAAAGCAACTGTGGAATTGGTTTGGTTAATCATATCTTGAGAGAGTCATGCAGAAAATTGCAGTTGTGACTTAAGTTGTAACCAGCCCAACTTCACTTATTGACCTACTTACTCAATGGCAATAGATAATTCCTCAGCAAGCTAAGGAATATTATCTATTTTATGGATCCCAAAGGTTCATTGCCGCGCTCACCTGAGCGCGCCATTCAACCCTATACTGCGCTAACTCCATCCAACCATCCCTCGCAAATCCTACTTCCCTTAAATCTATCCTAATATTCTCCTCCCACCTACGTCTAGGCTTTCCAAGAGGTATTTTCCCATCGGGTCTCCCATTCAATACTTTTGAGATATGTCTCTCCTCCCCCATGGGAAAAATGTTCAGCCCATTTCATCCTCCGTGATTTAATTACCCTTACTATATCTGATGACAAGTACAGGTTATGAAGCTCGTCGTTGTGCAGTTTTCTCCAGTCCCATTTTCATCTCTTTTAGGGCCAAATATTTTCCTAGCACCCTGTTTTCGAACACTCTCAGATTATGTTCTTTCCGAAGAATAAGCGGCCATGTCTCACATCCATATAGTACAACCGGCAGGATAATAGTCTTAAAATTTTTAATTTTTAGATTTCTGGACAGAACTAAATTATTCACTATTAGGCCTACCCTAATTTGGGGAAAACGCTAATTTTGTTACTTCGCTTCAAATTGTGTATGGTGATCGATTCACCCGTTCGAGTTGAAAACTACTCAAGTCGCAGCAGACAAGTTATATTAACAATTAATAGACAATAGATGAATATGCTTCGCAGTAGTCCTTTTTCTCTTTGTATGAATGTCGACTGAAGACTGCAAACAGACTGCAAACAAACTGCAAACAAACTGCAAACAAACATCAGCATGGATAAATATTATTGCTCTATTTGATATGCATGGTAGAGACCACATAAGACGGACACTTCTTGGGAACTGTCCAGCTGAGCCAATACATTTGAAGTACAAAATAAGGGAGAGGGGTCAAAAGATGAGATGAGTAGTTCATGCAAATCTGTTATTAGAGCATGTAAATAATTCGGGTGCTCAGGAAGAGGGTGATTAACCTGTACTACATTTTTAATTCTCCCAGGGCGGAGCGATCGGTTTGCCACCTGTCGGTTCCCATAGCAAAACACGACACTGTCTACGGAAGTTGGTGGAGAGCTTCACACATAATAGTTTTCGTCACACGTAAACACACCGGTAAACTTGCTGATAGGTTGATAACCAATACATATGTCAGTAAAGAAACTTAATTTAATTGATAACAAAAGGAGTACCTTCAAAACAATAACCTCTCTCTACTTAATCGTTATATACGGTTATTGATTCAGCTGTATTAATAAATTAATAACGTTTTTATTTGCCGAAGAATACAGCATTTCTCCATGAACTTTGCAAACTTCTTCTTTCCCTGAGTTTTACCTCCCCTTATACTGTAGGTACATTTACGCGACCTACGCCGCCCGGACCTTACAGGACCGCGACCCGTCGAAGAAGGAGTTTCTATGGATCATATGCATACAGTTTTGTTCAGAAAAGGACGACGGGGGCCCCTCTCAATGAATGATCAGCCCAATGCCGTGGCCACATCCAAGACAACACGAACGCCAGGATAAATACACGAATTATTATTATTATAACACATGGGACGATACACACCAGTCACACACACATTCCGAACAAGGCGAGGATGGATGAAGGTGATAATGACAGTCAGATGATATCCGGGGACCAGGAGGGCCGAAAGCTTTCCGAAATTCGTCTCACAGATGAGGAAAATCCCCACCCAGGAAACTTGTCCCGACCAGGAATAGAACCCGGGCCCTCTGCGTGAGGAGAGCGAACGCATTCCTTACGCCACAGCGATGAACAAAATACGTAACTTATAAGTTAGATTATTATTTAAAATGAAGAAATAGATCTTATATTGAATACAAAATCTCTGTTATTATTTATAGGATTGTAGGATAGAACAAGATAATATAATAGTTCTGGGCGACATATTCAATTAAAGTTTACAGTAATAGAATTAGGCCTAAGCATTCTTGTAATTAGACCCACAGGCCTAAGCTCTTATTTCATATTAATCAATTTCATATTTTCCTTTTGAGGGTGGAATTATAGTAAGTTAGTAAAATTTTAAAAGGATTGTATTTATTTGCACACTTTTTAAAAAGTGTGCAAATAAATACTGTAATTTTAAAAACTTTTTTCGTAGCAATCCCAAAAAATATTAGTTGGTGTTAGGTTACATAAATTTTTGAGGGTATAAGGTGGACATACAATCCTTTTAAAATTTTACTATCTTATTTCATATTTTATGATATTTCATTCTTAATGTCATTTTGTTAACATATTTTACACAGGGTGTTAATGAATAATACCGAAGTATTTTACCTGTATATAGAGGGGACATAAACAAGCAACTTTTATTAGGCGATTTTTCCTCTATGATGTAAAATGTGTCTGCTACAGGGCATTAAAGTCATTATAATTGGTGCTCATAAGTCAATAATTATGCAAAATAGGGTTAAAATTTTCATTAAATTGACGTCATGCTTTCCTCATGATCCATATAAACCTGATTCTTAATCATTCATCCACAGCTATTACATAATTTAGAGTTTTCATAATCTGCAAAATTTACAGACTAATCACATGACTGGCCATCACTGCATTATTCTTTTTTATTCATAACTACTGACTTCAGTGTTACAACGAAGTTCCTTTGTTTTGCATTTTTTTCTAATGTTAGAAGTCAGTGGCGGCCATGCCCTGGGAGGTTTTATGCTGTAACAGGAAAAATTGAATCCATAGACCAAAAATCTACAAATAAAAGTTGCTTGTCTATGTCCCCTCTATAGGCCTACACAGGTAAAATATTTCGGTGTTATTCATTAACACCCTATATACGTATCTACTGTAAGATAATCGTGTAACCTTAAGCATGTAGTAGGCCTATTACTTAATAATGGACCATGCTGTCAACAAATCTTTAAAAAGGAACATGCCGGGATGGTAGAAAAGTAGCCTAAACTCATATCCTGCATTCGGCTTCACGAACTGGAAAAACCCAAGAACGCACACTCGGAATGACTGAACCCAGAGTTTGAAATTGCGATCTCTCGAACTTGTGTTCCCGACTTTGCCTTATTAGCCGACAAATTGGTTTCCATTTTAACTATTAATTGATGAACTATTACGAACATTATTTTTTTACATTTAACAGAGAGTCAAAGTGGATGTAAGATAAAGGAGCAAATAAACATACAGAACGTGTTCTTAAATTCCGCGGGTACCGGAAATTTGAACGGGTGTTAATAGGCCTATAACAGATCTCTTTCCTTAAACACAGTCTTTAGGAATGTGTAAATAATTATTATGAGATGTGTTAATATGATTTATAAACGTTGTTATATTATAAAAAAACAAAGTCATAAATACTAGGGACGTGACACGTGATCATTAAGGACATTAAAATTGTTTGGGAAAGGAAGTGGTTCTTGCTGCAAGAATGTCTTTATTAAGACATTTACTTTAAGCCTTCCTAACCCAAAAGACCGCCACAGTATAATTAAATTTATTACAGGGGTGCCTATCCCCCCAAACTTCATGACTCAGCCCCCCCCCCAACTTCATTGCTCACCCCCCTAACCTGACTGGCTGTTGACAAGGGCGCCCATATAATATTTTCTAGGGGGCAATTTTTAAATTTAATTATTTTTTGTCGCTTTATCTTCTTGGGCCACTTTGTAACATTATATTAATAATATAATAAGTGCAACAATGACGTAGCCAGAAAATAATTGCGGGGAGGGTCGAAAGTGCCGGGGGGTCGGGGGTCCATCCACAGAAAACTTTTAAATATTGAAGTAATGAAATTCACATTTTACGCTATTTTAGCACAGAAAAACTAGTTAGGATATTTGTTTACTATACTCTAAAACATGCCAATGTAAATAAGAAATCATTAGGCCTACCTAAGTGGGGGGTCCACCCCCTGAAAATTTTTAAATACTGAACTAATGAAAATAACATTTTACACTATTTTAGCACTCAAAAACTAGTTAGAAAATTTGTTTACCATACTCTAAGACATGCCAATGTAAACAAGAAATTGTTACTTAAGTCGGGTGTCCTCCCCCGGGAAATTTTTAAATACTGAACTAATGAAAATCACATTTTACGCTATTTTAGCACTGAAAAACTAGTTAGCAAATTTGTTTACTATACTTTAAGACATGGCAACTTAAACAAGAAATTGTTACCTAAGTTATAATACTTATTACTATTTATAAGAAAAGTTCAATAACACATTGAACAGTGGACATAATAGGCCTACTCATTATGTTATGAATACAAAATAACTGCTATATCATATTTGACACACCAACAAATCTTATTTAATTAAATAAATATTTTAAAAAATACAAATATAGAATTTTAGGTTTTGACTTTTGGGGGCCCAAACCCCCTGTTATTTTGGCATTTCGTATAATTTCTTAAACTTTTGTTTTTGAGGTAAGTGGTGTAATAGGTGATCTTACTTAATTTTGAGTCACTGAACACGAGTCCGTCGACCGTTTTTACGTTATCACGCCACGTTTTCTTGCAATAGGTAACTTACCGTATTTTACGGACCATAAGGATTTTAGGATGGAAATTTAAAGGAAAAGAAATTTAATGTGACTCTAAACGAAAATTTTTAAAGGGAATAATATACTTCATTGAATGCACAATAGAATCAGTGTAAACCACTTCTAACTTAAAATCTGCGTTGTACGAAAATGTCTCCTGTAGGCCTACAAGTGGCATCGCGTAAATTTTAACTGAACCGGTTTCTCATGAAAGACTGAAAATAATTTTACACCACCTAACCCTCAATTCAGTATACGGTAGGTGTAATGGGACTAGGCCGTTTAGAGGTCATTGCATTCATTTAAACCACCAGAGGAGACAACTCCTTTTATATAAAAGTGCTCAACATTCCTTTTTTTCTGTGCCAAAATTTGTACATATCTTATCGTTTACAACACGTTCTTTATAAGTATGGGATTCCGGCAATATTTACCATAATTTAATTCTTTTTATTGTACTTCGGACCATTAGATGCACCCAACATTCAAGGCTCTGTTTTCAAGATAAAAAAGTGCGTCTTATGGCCCGAAAAATACGATACATGAAAATGAGATATATAAGGTATTTATACCAGTAGTAGTAGTCATTCATCCTTACTGAAATATTTGATCGTGGTAGCAATACCAAGGAAGAATACCAGCAAAACAGACTGGTGAGCTGATTAATTATCTTACTGAATGGAGTGACGCTAGTGGCAATTCTGTTAATGAGAGAGAGGTTTGTACAATATGTTGCAGTAGAGTGTAATTCATTGAGAATGCAGCTGCTTGCGGAAGTAGTGCCCTTTGCCATCGCTTGACCATTGCTACAATTGTCTAAAAAAGTCCCTCTTGTCCAGTTAACCTATAGGTCTAATATCCGCTGCTTCTAGCGGCTCCGGAAACTTTTCATTTACGTCCAGGTCGAGAGGTCCACAACTTGCTCAACTAACTGCACACTTCCATAACTTAATGCCAGCCTTGCGAAATTAAGTGCAGTGTGACGAGAAACTTTGCACTTAACCCGCACGCTTTTTTCTTCCCCTCACCATTAAACATTTAATTCTTTCGCAGTCTATAAGCCGAGCTGTGGAGTTGGGGTTCAATAGTTCACATCCGGAAATTACTTTTTATTGGTGGATGTTATTAAACAATTATTACACTTTTACTTCAGTTTTTTTTTTTTATTTTAGTGGGATTCAATGAGAGCCGACACTCAAGAGCAACTTTCTCGCAAGAGTAGGCCTAAGTATAACTCGATTGGTAAGACCTGAGCCAAACACGCGCAGATAGCTTATCGTCCGCCGGTAGCAATGGAGTGAGGATAGAAGAGAATGCATATACTGTACTATTCATTCCAAACTATGCGGTTCATAATAGCCCGTAACTGTTGAAAACAAAGTAAAGTGAATAAAGTTTTTTTTTTTAAGTTATGAAATATTATTTAAGTAATGGTATGTAACTCACAGAATATTGCTGTTGGATCTTCACTGTTGAATGCTGTGAGGCCAACTAAAATGTTTTTACACGGTCTGTAAGTATGAACTAGCAAAGAACATAAGGTGCTATGAAGGTCAGGCAGAACCAAGATCAGTAAACTATACAGGTTGCGTATTCCGGGATAGACCAATCGCAGCACTTGAGTGTGTGACGTCACAAGATTCCAGATCTCGCAATTTTCAGATTTTACTCAGTCTAGAAAATCTTACACCGCGTGATTAAACTCGTAACCTTTAATTAACCCGTGGTCGGATTCCTGTGAAATTTATACAGAAATAATCTACACACATCAGCCCTACTGATGGTTAAAACAGAGTCTTAAAAAAGCGGATACAAATGTTTTTATTTCATTTTATAAACATCACCCGTTACACAAAATTCATGGAGGGAGAAGCAAATTTCACTATGCGACAATTTTTTGTATTTTTGTGTCCCGAAAAAACTTCAAGCGAGAAAGTTTTAGTGAAATAATTGAATTTTAATACAAATGAAGTTCCAGCCCCATATCTCGAATGGTTTACGAGTAATTGAGTGATAATTATTCCGGGCGCTCCAAGGTGTCAGAATGATTTGGCGCTTGTCTTTCGCCCTCCCAAAATACTCAATAATATAAGCATTAATATGTATTTATAAGATATTAATTAGATAGTAAGAAATCCACTTTATGCCACCAAACAGCCTACTTCATAAACAGTTCGTGCAACATATTCTGCACCATTTATTTAACAAGTTACTTCATTCCTTTGAAACTAATTTATTTTGAAAGACTTCAATAGACGCCGGCCGTGAAAACCTAAATACTTATAATTAATTATTTTTAATAAATCATTAAATTATAAAAGGAGTGCCGACATGAATACCTATAACAATATAAGTGAATAATAGTAGCAAAAATTTAATAAAACATAATTTAGCCTGGTTAAATCCATGGACATTACTCCGTGATCTACCGAGAGCTGTTAATATTAATCTTCAATAATTTCGTTCTGAGGATACTCCAAATATTGCCTTGCTGCAGACTAATTTCCATTCCTCAATAAAAATAGGCTTTCCAGTGCAATTAAAACATATTAATGTTCAGCAATGATATTCCTCGGAGGTACCTTTTTATTTAGTCATCCCGATATAGCTGCGCATATAAACCCAAACAAAATTCTGTAGACCTAAAAGCCCATGTAAATATGATTAATAGCAATTACAACAATAATAATAATAAAATTAGTATAATATATTATTTACCTTTTTCTCTTAGTTTTTTCTTCCTTGGTAAATTCAGCAGTTCAGCTTGGAAATCCCTTTCGTAATCCTGCTCCTTGAAGTGCAAGGAACAAATTCTACTTGTATCAGGATTCCAAGAATCATTTCTTCGGCAAGCAACAATCCATTGCTTGCGAACATCTTTGAGTTTTGGAAAGACGTGGAACGAAATGTTACAGTCAAGCTTCTTGCAATCTACAAATTTACTGTTACACACTGCCACAGCACATATCTGGCCCGGCATAATGGTTCAGTTAATTGCACTTTCTAAAGCACCTTCCATTTGTATTATTAAAAACAGTATGTACTGGTAATATTATCCTAAAAGACTGCGGTCAAGTTTCCGAGATCAGTAGGTAGAAGCTTTGTCACCCGCACCATGCTCTCTACTGTCGTGCTTGAAGCGCCAAATCATTCTGACACCTTGGAGCGCCCGGAATAATTATCACTCAATTACTCGTAAACCATTCGAGATATGGGGCTGGAACTTCATTTGTATTAAAATTCAATTATTTCACTAAAACTTTCTCGCTTGAAGTTTTTTCGGGACACAAAAATACAAAAAATTGTCGCATAGTGAAATTTGCTTCTCCCTCCATGAATTTTGTGTAACGGGTGATGTTTATAAAATGAAATAAAAACATTTGTGTCCGCTTTTTTAAGACTCTGTTTTAACCATCAGTAGGGCTGATGTGTGTAGATTATTTCTGTATAAATTTCACAGGAATCCGACCACGGGTTAATTAAAGGTTACGAGTTTAATCACGCGGTGTAAGATTTTCTAGACTGAGTAAAAACTGAAAATTGCGAGATCTGGAATCTTGTGACGTCACACACTCGCCTGCTCGCCGCAACCCCCTGTCCTATAAACTCGCCGGAATACGCTACCTCTGTAGTTTACAAGCCTTGAGGCAGAACTAGATTACGTCAATCGTAGACTACTGCGCAGCCCGTTTGTTTGGCTCAGGCCTTACCGATCGAGTTATACCAGTCTATGACAGAAGGCAATGTATCAGGGAAAATTCATATTCGAGATATTCGCACATCCCTGCTTGGTGTGGGCGTCCTGAAATGAAAGACTAGCTGGATTACGGAACTGCGCAATAATTCTTTCCTACTTGCTAACACAGACGGACACCAGAAAAACTGCACGTCAAAGTATTACAGTTGTTACTGTGGCATAATTTTAATCAATCATGATCATTTAATTTATTTCGCTAATAACGTTGTACTTTCTTTCTTTACCGTAGTTTCACCTCTCCCTTGTAGGAATTAAGCGACCCAAGCCGCCCGGGCCTTACAGGGCCGCGACCTGTCGGGAGAGGGATTATCTTTGGATCACATACATACTTTTTTGACCAGACAAGGACATGGAGGGCCTCCCCGGATGAGTGATCAGCCCAATGCCGGACACGAACAACACGAACACATAGGACACTCGGCGAGGATGAAGATGATAGTGACGGCCAGATGATATCTGGGGACCACAAGGGCCTAAAGTTACCCGACATTTGTCTCAAAGGTGAGGAAAAACCCCAGAAAAAACCCCACCTAGGTAACTTGTCCCGACCAGGAATCGAACCCGGGCCCGCTGCGTGAGAGGACTGGACGCATCCCCTGAGCCACAGCGGTGGACTAATAACGTTGTACAAGAAACTATATTATTAAATCACATCCGGCAAGCCGCATAGTGACGTGCTATAGCCTACTATTCTTTGTCTGAGACGTAAGTCAATACAATTTTATTTATAAGATAGAGCATGACGCGCAGGTTTGTAAGGATAGATTTAAGGGAAGTAGGATATGCGAGGGATGATTGGATGGAGTTAACACAGAATAAGGTTGAATGGCGGGCTCAGGTAAGCGCGGCAATGAACCTTCCGGTTCCATAAAATAACTTAGATAATATTCCTTTAACTTGCTTAGGGATTGTCTATTGTCATTGAGTAAAAGTATGACCTCTCTAAAATTAGTCGGCATTTTAATGTTATCACGTATCACGATCCATGCACACATTGTCAGTTTCACTGCTCGACGAATGAGCACACTGTCATTTATCAGTACATAACACGGCTTTAGGGAT
Source organism: Ectobius pallidus (assembly GCA_964059195.1). NCBI lineage: Eukaryota > Metazoa > Arthropoda > Insecta > Blattodea > Ectobiidae > Ectobius > Ectobius pallidus. The sequence continues at coordinate 83,556,201 of CAXKWD010000003.1, forward strand.
AAACCTATTAGGCCTATTATATACTGTCAACAGAACACAACATGTAGATAGGCCTAGACTTTCATTGCCTCTATCTCTCAAAGTCCGAATAGAATGTAGTTTCTGTTTTGTTTGGTTTAAGGCAGGTATGGGCAACCTTTGGAAAGATGCGGGCTAAACTTTACGATATTTATGAAGTCGCGGGCCATAGATAATAGGTAGTTGTGAAAAAATAATCATGATACGGTTTTTTGTATTTATAAAGTATAATGCTAAAGTTAGATGAATGAGAACAATATCGAACTGATTAGGTATTTACTTACAATCAGCAGAAATTAATGAGAAGCTTGAGCTTGAACTTGAGAAACAAGATAACCAATGTTGGCATCAATCGCACTAATACATAAGCGAAGAGTGTCTTCCAAATTTTCATCTGTAAGTCTGGTTCGATACTTTGATTTAGGCCTATTGCAGCATTTTTCTAGCGCTGACCGGAAGGCTCACCCTCGTAGTTCAGGCTTTTGTTTCCCCCCTCTCACTCTCTTGTTGGCGTGATTTTAAAATGTTCCGCGGGCCGGATCAAAAGTCGGGGCGGGCCACATCCGGCCCGCGGGCAGGGCGTTGCCCATATATGGTTTAAGGAAATGTATTGTAAGAATGTTTAATATACAACTTTTGTGTGTGTTTATTCTATTCACTGTAACTTCTTTAGCGTTCAAATGGTATTGTTTCTTATATAGAATCTTCTTTGCTTCCGGGTATCTGCTACGTCATATTTAAGATGTCTACCGACGTTTCGACCATATTGTCGTGGTCTTTATGTCGGTAGATGTCGGAAAGATATCGGTAGACATCTTACAGTGGACGATCTTAAAGCCGGTTGTCGACCAAGAGCTAAGCTAAACTATATATACTGTGTTGGCACAACTACATATGAAATCCCGCACAGTATGTGAGCTAAGCTAAGCTAACTTGTTATCTTAGCTTAGCTCGACAACCGGCTTTAAGGATGGACATAAATAGATGGGATAAGACTGTTGTGGACATCAAATTACTTAGAACTGCAATCACAACTGGAAGAAAATTTACTATCGTCGTAAATATTTCGGACGAATGTCACAAGTGAATATTGGAGAGGAGAAAGCCGATGGATGAAAAAATGCTTGAAACTGATGCTGGGAACGGAGACAAGTAGTTATCATAACTGAGTTAACCCGAACGACTGGCTGCAGATTGGGCAGATGTCACATTTGTTTGAGCTCGACCCTGTAACATGGCCCCCTTGATCCCTCTTAATTGAACTGCAGCTTCTCACGATCCACATACAACACACAATCACTGGTCACTAAACACAGTACTACACAGAGCTTGCTATACTACAACAATTTTAAATTCCTAGAACATTGTAATACTACCAATAATGAATTCAACATTTAGGCATACACTACCCTATATGCAAAGGAAGATTTTAACCGCTATATTATAATAGACCTATTACAAATTAAAAATTGCGCATTTTTTATTTCACTCATGAGTTGTGATTGGTAAAAAAAAGTCTACAGTTTGGAGAAAGGGAGACCAAAATGTTGTGAGTGGTTTTCTTAACTACTTGTCCTAGAAAGTTGAAATTTGACACGCTTAATTAAAATATAAACCGAAGTGGAATTTTAAAATTTAATTTTAATACGTCAATTTTTTTTTAATACTAGTAAGTTTAATTTATTTTTTCAATCAAAATCTCCTCCGACAGTACTAAAATGTGAATCTGAATTTTTATGTGAGATTATTTGATGCTTATTTTACAAATTTATTGATGGATAGTTTATATCGCTTGTAGTTTTTGTTAAAAAATATAATTTATCCAAAAAATGAAAAGTTAAAATAGTTAATTATTTAAATGGTCTTAAAGAAAGAACTAAGGCCCAAACAAAAATCTGATTAGACATTTTATTATACGCTTTGCAAAGTAGATTATGAAAAGTTCACAGCTCTATCTCTAATTTCGAGAGAGAAGATAGATTTTGAACGTGGAAAAATAACATGCAAATTGGAACTGAGGAAACAGGGTATTAAAGTTTGCATGTTCTGGCAGGAGGGTGCGTACTGATGTTTAAAAATGGTGTCAACAGCACCTTTTCCATGCGTCCAAACGGTATCAAATTTTGCATAGCTATACTTTAGGGTATATTTAAACTATTTACACTAAAATAAAAAAATAGCAATTTTTTACTAAAATGGTTAAATCAACATTTCTGTCATCCCTTAAAGCATTAAAGTAAAAAATATATAAGGGTCTAGATGCAGTATTGAAAGAATAATCTAGCCCTATAATTAAACATAACTAACTAACTAACTCCGTGGCGCTGACATCCCAGAAGGGACAAGGCCTACCACCCGACTGCTGCGTCATCTACCATAGGCAGACGGCAAGATTGGGGGGCATGTGGTCAGCATATAATTAAACCTAATTAACGCATTTATTCGGAAGCAACTGATCAACAAGAGAAAAATGGTGATAAAGAATAGAATTCCTTTAGAGTTATCAAAAAGGTCAATGTTCATATCATTTACTCAGCCTAAGTTATATGGTGCTAAAAGACATACCATGTGTATGGGAGGAAAGGTGGAATCATCGTAAATAGAACAATCACTAAAAATATAATACCACAAGAAGACTTGCAAGATCATCCATTTTTATATCGATTAGGGATTACTGATGCAATTTGTTTCATGTTATTATGCAGGTGTAGGGTTTCACTGTCAAGACAGGAAGGCTTCTTCACAAAGAAGAAAGACAAACATTGCACTGTTTTGTCTTGAGTCAAGAGGAATCATTAATAATTCGTTGTGGAGTAAAGGACATATTTTCCCATCTACAATACTTCTACATTATTAATATCTTATCTTTTTTTCATCAAAGAAATTAAAACTAGAGGTCTAACTAGATAATGCACATACACTTAGGGTACAAAACTGGTCGCAAAAGGCAATAACCGGGTAACTTTTGCATGCAACCTGGAGGAAAAGTCTTACTTCATATTTGGTTAGGACTGGAGTCTATAAGGTAAAGTGTTCTATTTATTGCTTACGCATTTTCTAGTACGTTTTTATAGCCTATGTTCGTAATTTTTAGACCTTAATCGAGTCTCATTCTACCAGTTTAAATGTACTTTTCTTATGACTCCTACGTCAATGTCCTTTTATCAACTCTTCCAAAAATGATTATCTTGCATTCGATTATATTAGCACACAACATAGAGAGAAAGTTTTAGTAAGTCTAATTGAAACGGGGGAATTGATACCAGTCATCCTGTTTGCAGAGGAATATTTCACCTCTAGGAACTTTCTATTGTCCACTTGAAATCAATAAACTTACTTGACAGGCAAACTCAGCGAGACGGACTTATTTTCTTTGTGAAGCCCTAACGACGTACGCCATTTTGTGAATAACGCATCAATTCCTCTCTATAGTAAACAAGGGGAGGAGTCCAGTGTTAATATGGCCGAACACAACATTAAAATTACCCACTATTATAATATCTGTTTGATGGAAGTCTTACAGGACAGCAGTAGTAGGTAGCTATGCAGATTAAAGGGGCAGCAGATAACATTAAAAACTATTGTAATAGTTATTTACGATATAGAACTTAAACAGCTAAGCACGAAGTTAGCAAAACGAGCTCCAGAAAGTTTTGTTATTCGTTCTAGTAGAATGAGGATCACATTTTTCTCAAAGAACTAATATCCATCACCAGTGGTGTGACATGCCGGTAGTAAATTAAGATACCAAGAAGCATACTGACATTAGATGTTTAAAATCAGAACTTCATGTTTAATGGAGCTGATGCATAATGACAAGCAATGTATTCACTCATTTATCTATCATTCACTTTCTCTTTCTCCCAATACCTCTACCTCTCGAGTTTGTCCTCTCTTCCTCTAATCTTCTTCTGCTGGCAGCCGCTATTTCTTGTAATCATGTTTTTTTTTTAGTCTGTTAGCCTAATTCGTACCTGTGAAAGCATGCTTGCGTAATTTAATATTGAAGTAAGACAGGTAAACGTGCATGTTTGAAGTATAGAATAACAGTGATAGAAATACATATGCAGTGTTTTAAGTGTAAGAAAACGCAATGCTAAAGAACGGCGCATAAAACAAAATATCGCAAAATAGAAAGCATTGTGCTGATCAATAAACGTTCTTTTAAAAAGAAACTATAAGAAGAATACCATCTGCCTATGGTAGATGACGCAGCGGTCGGGTGGTAAGCCTTGTCCCTTCGGGGATGTTAGCGCCATGGAGTTAAGAGTTATAAGAAGAATAACCTTTCCCTCTCGATAAATTACCAGCTAGTAACGCTAGTGAGAATAAATAAGGTAAAAATAGTCTTAGAACTGTAGATAGGTCCACCATATAAATAAATATTTCAGAAGGAAATAGCAATATTGCTTTCTTCTAAAGTAACTCAATAGCCAAGTTATGTGAAAGGGTGCTGTAGGCCGATGAATAAGACGATACAATGAATGTAGATGTTCACACAGAACTCACGTATGTGCTGTAATTATTTGTACTTGTGATGATACAAATAGGAGTGGCGACCCGCAGCTTGACCCACGGGTTAAACGGACAAACAATCAAAGTTACGTAAGTCTCAACTAACAATAAGCAAAGACTTAAATATTGCCCTTCTCCATGGGAACGACCATACCAAACTATACATCCGTGCAGTATCGACATATGAAGCAATTCTAAGGTGGCACCTAAAATGATGGCGTCTGCTTCAAGCCTAAACTAATCGCTAGATCTGGGGGTATTTCAAGCTATTAAAGCTGAATATTATTATTATTATTATTATTATTATTATCATCGTCACCGATGATCAAGTGAAATCAGAAGTAGACATTTGGACACGGCAACAGGACACGCTCCATGGTGGTTTACAAAATCCAATGTCACGCTACTAATGCAAAGAAATGTTTATTACCTAAGTTATTTGGAAACGTGAGTAGAAGAGTAGGATGTGTAAAATAAGTCCCCCAACAAATAAATTGTGTTTAATATTTTTTTATCAGTAAGGAAACTTGTGTGACTTGAGGCTTTTCCGGTGTTGAGAATATATTATTGTTTGTCGGGCTTCCAACCGGGTGAGTTGGAGGACTGGTTCCAAGCTTTCGTCAGCTATCTTCGCTGCCATCTTCTGGGAGAAGTGAGCTGGAATGGGAAATATCTGCTTCATATATAGGAAAAGACAGGATATGCTAGAATGGGTGGGCGGCCAATAGGAAAATTAGAAAGTGGAATAAAAATTTATTTATTTATTATTAATTAATCATTAATAATTTATTATTTACGTGGAGTAATTATTTATTTATTATTAATTAATTATTAATATTTCATTATTTACGTGGAATAATAATTTATTTATTATTAATTAATTATTAATAATTCAATATTTATTAATTTAATTGTTCCATTTTCTACTTTTCCTATGAGCCACCCACCCGTTCTGGCATATCCTGTCTTTCCCTATAGACCTGTATGAAGCAGAAATTTCCCAATTCAGCTCACTTCTCCCAGCAGGGAAGCTTGTTTGTTTGTACAATCCTCATATTTAATACAAAACTTGTTTTTAAAATTATGTTAAATAACAATGGATCGATTACATCCTTAACTGTAATTGTTTCATTCTAATTTATACATTGTTTACAGAAGGTTGATCATCTTACAAGTTAATCATCTCTCAGACGAAAAACTTCTTTTCGTATTATAGTGGTGAACAGCCCCGGTACTATTTCATGCAATTACGTAGTAATTGGCATACACCCTATGTTCTTGCACGGCATTTTCGCTCACACGCAATCTAGAACGCCAATATTCTTATAAATATAGTCTATCAGGAAAAAAAGTGAAATATTCACCTGAACTAAGCTGTATCATACGAGTTGGTTGTGATAGTATGTTACTTGTGTCGTTATTACAGGCAGAGTTCTGCGACCTCGGGTCAGCACATGAACTGAATCAGATCCACTTGTGACCCTGTGGCCGTGTAAATATTGCCGGGGCACATTCCTACAACGCAATGACCCACACGCGAGCGCCCAACAGTCCGGGGATCGAATAACCTATGCAATTCAAGTAGTTCCTCCCATTAAGGTGATATCCGATACCTTAGTCCCTCTCATCTTTTTATTCTAGACATGGCGAGCTCAATTAAACGGAAACCTTCTTCGTTTAATTTATCTACTAACTGTATAATAAATTATGTAGATAGCTTCCCAAGAAAAAAACATAAGTTCGGTAATTTCATGATTCTAAACAATTTAGGTAAAGGTTGGCACTGTTTGCACAGATATAGATAATATTTAGAAAAATACACTATACTGCTATATTACATCCCAAGTAAGAATGATCCTGTTCAAGACAAAGAGGCGTGGCTGTTACAGTCCGCACGTGAGAACGCATGTCATCACCGTGATAATGGTAGTTTCTTTATTCTCAGTACAACTCACCCGCAAGGTCGTCGTGAACAATGAATCCTTTATGTTTTGTTTGCTAATTGATATACTATAATGATGACGATGCCATTGAGAGTTTGTTATTTCACGTGTAAATGTTGATATTATTGTTGCATGAACTTACGAACACTACTTCTCCACTAGCAAGCCACATTCTGGTAATGGTGCATGCTAATGACATTAACCAATCAATTTTTGTCACATGATGCGAATTTTCCGCGAACTCTCTGTGAGTTCTCCTCCCCTTTGTTTTGAACAGGATCAGACTTACTTGGGATATACTCTTGAATACCCACACATAAGTTATAGCTTTCACTAAAGGCCTAATTGACGGTAGTAACAATCATACTTACCTCTACACGAAATATTTCTTCTTCTTATCCCATGGCAGAATAGGCTACGAATACAGCATAATTGTATAATAAACGACTTAGTAGGTTGATATTAATCTACCAAGCAGTCTATAGACATTCTGATGCCCAATATTTTTGCAAGTTTTTACCCCAACAGAAGAACTCAATTAAAAACTAAAAAGCAAAATATTAAAGAACGTAATTTCATCACTAGTCAACTCATCATTATTGCTAATTTCATTATCATTGTACATTTGAATTTATGTTTTCCTGACAGTAATGTAAAGGGCAATGTTTAATTAAATGAATCACAGCTTGCATTAAGTGATAGGCCTATTTTAAATGTCACAGAAAGAATTGAAGTCTTCTCCAGAGAATAAAATGATGTAGGCCTACACTGCAAACAATGTCCCTGACATATGATTGTACAGTTTTCTTAGTTTGCCAACACCAGAGAGATTAATACAAATACCAATTAAAAAGCATGATATTCAAAATCATGATAAGATATACATTATCAATCTTACTAATAAATAATCCATGTGTATCAATTATACCAGCAATGTACACAGCCGAGGATAAAAATGATACTAATTTTCCCTGCTTAAACGACCGAATGAATGCAACTCAGTATTAGTAATTTTCACACACTTTACATGTTCTGGCACCCTTGTCTTTCAGAATAGCCTATAATAAAGATGGCTTATAGCCTAGCCGGATGCTTAGTAAAATGATTGTAATTTTACCTACGATTACAGCTCTCAATTAAAATCAAATAATAAAACTATAATTTTAACAGCACATTGCTGACTCATCTGTCTGTTCATAGGTGGCAGTGGGGAGGGCCGTCACATGCTTCGTATGAGAGACTGAAAACGTTCCGTCAGGTATCAATGAAGGGTACACGCAAAGCTTGTTTAGGCCTAAGTTTCGTCACCTACACGAGATTAGGCCTACTAGAGAAGAATTTGGACATAAGAACTTATGTGGAACTTACATGGTGATCAAACAACCGTCCAGCGCCCGTATAAGCAATTTTTATTTGTAAGATCGTATGACACAAAATTAGTACCGTAGACGTATAACTAACATAAACTGAAACACGCATGACAATTACTTGAACTACAATTATCTGGTTTTTGCACATTCATTCTACAATGAAATAGCGGGAGTATAATTTTTACCACTTGCTACAAGTTATTCTTTCTTTCTTTCTTTCTCGTAGTTTTACCTCTCCCTTTTAGGATTTAAGCGACCCAAGCCGCCCGGGCCTTACAGGGCCGCGACCTGTCGGGAGAGGGATTATCTTTGGATCACATACATACTTTTTTGACCAGACAAGGACATGGAGGGCCTCCCCGGATGAGTGATCAGCCCAATGCCGGGGCCACGAACACATAGGACGATACACACCATTCACACACACACTCACTCAGAACAAGGCGAGGATGGGGATGAAGATGATAATGACGGCCAGATGATATCCGGGGACCACAAGGGCCTAAAGTTACCCGACATTTGTCTCAAAGGTGAGGGAAAACCCCGGAAAAAACCTCACCTAGGTAACTTGTCCCGACCAGGAATCGAACCCGGGCCCGCTGCGTGAGAGGATTGCTACAAGTTATGCCAACCAAAAAACACTTTATAGATACAACTCGCTTCGCTCATTGGGAGCTCCACCCCCCAAACCCCCGCTGAGGTTCTCGGGAAAGGTTTTTTGGAATTTTTCTGTAGTTTACAGCCTAAAAGCTACATGTGTACCAAATTTCAAGTTTGTAGCTCATCTGAAAGTGGACAAACATTAATGTCAGTGAGTGAGTCCTTTTTCGGGGGTTTTTAGAGCTAAAAGTTTTTAAAAAATTACTTTTTGGAATTTTCCTGTGGTTTACAGCCTAAAAGCTATATGTGTACCAAATTTCAAGTTTGTAGCTCATCTGAAAGTGGGCAAACATTAATGTCAGTGAGTGAGTCCTTTTTCGGGGGTTTTTAGAGCTAAAAATTTAAAAAAAAATACTTTTTGGAATTTTCCTGTGGTTTACAGCCTAAAAGCTATATGTGTACCAAATTTCAAGTTTGTAATCTGGAGGTGGGCAAACATTAATGTCTGTGAGTGAGTGAGTCAGCTGTGTGGCTTTTTATTATAGGGATTTTATTACATGGGCCTATGTTGAAGGTAAACAACTTTTATCTACCAAATTACATTTTGGCTAGTTTAAAACTCTACATACGGTAATCCCTAACTCAAGCCTAATATATATTGATACTTTGTTGTTTGCAATTTACGTTATTTAGACTTACGAATATGCTAATACCATTAACATGTAACTACAATTTATAACCTTTAATTGGTAATTTAGGCGTGACCTAAAATATTAATTACATTATGCCTATTGATTCTTAGTTCATATTATTTGTTACTATATAGGTACAATATTTGTTATTAGACTTTTTACTACTAGGTTTACTGCTGTAGCTTCTACTGCCACTATCACAATAACAGGGCAAAAAACAAGTTGATTCCTATTAATATATATATATTTTTTTTTTTTTAATTACCGGCACATATGTGTCACAATATTATTTACGTATATCGTATATCAGTTTATCATTTGAAAAACTTATATTTTGGTTATGACAATATAACTTTATTACCTGCGTGAGTTAAAATGTTATTGAAAATACTGCTGCTTCTCTCACTTAATCCATATAGTAATTACATACCGTTATATTTTCCATTGCCTTTCTCAGTTATCTTAAGTTATATCTACATGTAGGCCTACTGAAAAAATTAATTAAAATTGTTTGTTTTGTTATTACACGATTCTTTCATATCTATCTTCATTTATATTTCAGTTTTCATAAACTGGTAAACATTAAAAAGGCAGCATTTCGTAAATTATGTAGGGTAACAAATAATTACAAGATAGTACTTGCCTGATGTCCATAGAAAATGCCCATAAATTATTGGTCCATTTCAGAAAATGTCAAAATACTTTGCACAGCATAACTTCCATCACAAAATGACCAATGGATAGCTGCCTTAATTCAAGGATTGCAACTGGATGCAGACCAAAACCATTAGCCTAACTCTTAATTTTTTTTCAAAATTGAGATCATCTTTGAACTTTATTTTTCTTTATGTTCATTTTTTATATTTTTGAGGCAGGTATTTCTAAAAGATTTTCTTTTTTTATGTATTTAAAATGTTAGGAAATGAATGGCTACATACAATTTGGACAGAGTTTATTTCTGATAATGAGCTTGAAGATATTAAACGGAGAAGCTGTTAAAAGCTAACGCAAAATTTCAAAATTATACCTCTTTCTCCATGATAGCAAACCAATCACCTCGGAAGTGTTGATCTTATATTTTTCTTTTAAGTATTGGCAGCATGGCTGATTTTTTCTCCTTATCAACCACCTTTGCATCTTCCCCGTCCTTCTCGAAACCTTCTATCTGGTCAGTGACTATCCATAGTTTTTTGTTCTATTGATCACAATATATGCACGTAAGGATGATGGAGTTTCTGTCGATTGGCATACCATCACATAAGATAATGCCATAGTTATTATCCTAATAATTAAATTTCCAGCCTGCCTTCACTGTCAGACTCTACGGTTATGAAGTAAAAAAAGCTAAGTAAAATGATAAGCATTCTGTGAGCTACACAATCTTAGAAAGACGTGTCCTAACTATTTAAAAAATATTCTCAACATAGTTACTTCAAAAGGTCTTGCGATTCTCAATGATGACTGCGCTAAAACAACAAAATTGTACTACAAAAATTAAATAATGTAATGTACGTACTAAGGCTGCCTATTAGGCAATTTTCATCAGGTTATTTGGACATTTGAAGATTTGTTGACGTCAATTTTATTTGTTTTCTAACAAAAGTCATGTAACTTTGTTGTATGAGCGAGCATTATTTCAAAACTTCATAGATAGTTGCCGTTGTGTTGTGCATATTTTTAATGCATGACTTTATTCTATTTTTATGTGCGTTGAAGTGTGATGCACTGAGAATTAATAACCCCCTCAAATGTCCAAAAGAAGTACTGGTTAATTGCTCCTGGGCATTTCTTAGGTTTATTCCCTGAGTATGGCAACGCTTTGTGGTTTGATTAATTTTCAAGTTGGTAGAGGCTGTCAAAGAAAAATCTGGCTATTTGGTATGCCTGTCTCAGTGGAGGAAGTCCGTAAAAAGATGCGGTTACACGATTGCAATCATCCTAATTCTAAGTAGTCTATAGGTCTTTAACATTTCATATCAGTCCAGCTCGTGCCAACAGACATATGTTCTAAATTATAATAAAAAGAGGAAAACATTTGCTAAAATAAGTAGACTAAAATATAGTAGTAGTCTGATACCGTGATGATGATAAAATAATAATAATAATAATACTGTAATAATAATAATAATAATAATAATAATAATAATAATAATAATAATTCAAATAGATCATTCTTAATGCTGGTGTAGGCCTATTAGTCGTCTTAATGGTATGATAACGTGAAGACAATAATACAAAATAATTTAGCTTGGGAAGAACACATACTGGCCTATATTGGCCGTAAAATAATACTTGATAGGCCTATCTAATGTGAACACGGTGTATCGAAAGAAAATATATGTTATTCAGTGAATAGTATCTTGAGATGAATAATATTCCCAGAAATATACTTCTTCATTGTGCGTTATTTTAAAACCGTTGTTTGAATCTCGCAAACACAGTAATATTGTATTTTACTCAGTGGTTTACTCGTATTAAATGACATTAAATTCCAAATTTTGTTGTAGTCTTATGTTTTTAACTATGCTTTAATATTTAAAAAAAAACCGTGTGACACAGTAGAGTATGATATGTTTTCACTTTTTGCAGTTTTTTTTTTTTTAATTTTCGGCCCACACGGACGAAAATAACATAATCTGAAGGTAATCTAAAGTAGTATAGCTTCTGGTGAATTATTTGCCATTAAGCCTCCTCTGGTACCCGAAGACTTTTTTTCAAATGGACTTAGACAAATTTATATTTCAATGCTCGTCTAGATTTTTCTTTAGTCTACCATAGATATAAGTGAAACACATATAAATAATCACTACATTCTCATGGAGAACTCAAATCGATCTGAATATGCTTAGGCCCAGACCGCATGAAAACGAGGATTCATATCAGTTTGAGCCTCAAAGTCAATATCCTAGAAAATGGGATCGGACTGAGTCGTATTCACTTTCATGAAAAACCTAGGCCTACAGTATTCAGGTCGATTTAATATAATAATAATAATAATAATAATAATAATAATAATAATAATTTTTATTATCTGTTTGCCGTACATGCAGTACAGATAGAATCGTCAATAAATAACATTAAAATAACAAACACAATACAATACAATTAAAAACTAAAAAATTCATTTAAATCATAAAACGAATTTTTACATAAAAATGTCTTTAGTCTTAACTTGTAAAGATGATGATTATTAACACTAGAAATGCTATGTGGAAGTTTGTTGACTATCCTACTAATACGCTAAGCGCAAGTTTCGTTGGGCTCAACATATGCGGCCATCGCATTTTACGGATTCTCTTGGAAACAGTATTCAGATTAATTTCAATCCTCATGAAAATTTAGCAGGCCTAAAAAAACTAAAGGATCTACACCAATTACGAATCATCAAATGCTACTCTGTAGAACTTGATTTACGAAAAGAGGGAGCTGCAGTTTCATACTGTATTTCCGTTTGTTTCCATTCCACAACTCCAGAGCTCTTTTTATCATCACGTTTATGGGAAAGTAAAGGATGATGAGATTATGGGAAGTGAAACCTTTCCCCTCAGAACAGACTGTTATTCAAGATCAATTGCGCGTTATCTGAGGTTTGTACAAGAGTTTCACCCTCTTTACATGAAGTGACCGAACTCTCCCCTCAGCTCTACAGTCACCCTCTGTTGTCAAATTAACTGCATCATCATCATCATTATCATCTCGCCGATAATCTCTTGCTATGAGCCACTTACAGCACAATTTGAATTAATGTACTGCCATGTCTGGGAGAAAGCCTCTCAATTTGTGAGGGCTATAGCACGTCATAAAAAGCAAGGAAACAATGCAAAATAAATTACTGTAATGTGAAGAACACATGCGGGTAAGTAGACCATTATGTAAGGGCAGGGGTTTTCAAAATGTGTGTCGCGATTCATATCTTGTTGTGGGGTGACGTGACCAGAAGAAAAACAAACTACTTCGCTCTTACGCTAAACTCATCTGGTCTCCAGATTTCATGAACTTTTATACAGCTTTAAGCATCGTTGGGGCTGGATCTATACCTGTTCAACTCCAATTTTGGAAAAATTTAATTTATATTCATAATATTTCATTTCAATTTCGGAAAAGTAAGTCTTGATTCAGAAAAAGTTAGCTCAATTTGGGAAAAAGGTTATTTAAATTAAGAAATAAGTCATTTCAATTACGAAAAGGCTGATTTAAATCAAGAAAATATAATTTTAGTTTAAGTAAAAGTGAATTAATACACGTTATTTTTAAAATATGTTTAAACAATATATATATACAGGCCTATATAACTTATGTGTCACGGGTAAAGCTAGAAAACCGGATAAACCCAGGCTTACCCGAGTAATGTGCTCTTTACCCGATCAATTTGAGCCAAGTGTGAATTGTAAGCAAAATTTCCGTAACTTGGGTTTTATCCGGGTAAAGCGCGATCTATCCTCATGCCTCTGGAAAAAAGCTGGCTTCTTGTTTTGTTACGGGTCTTTGCCTGCGCAATATGCTTTCGTTAGAATAGGTTAGGTTAACTTAGATTAGCTTAGGTTCGGTTAGGTTAATTCTCATTGAATCGCATCCGGTTCAAACAAGTAGCCTTACTAGATAACATTTAAAGTAATGGTAAATCCATTAATAGTAAATTGAAAATGTTGTAGCCTATGTTAGAAATTCCTCTTTACTCAGTAGAGGTTGAGTGAACCTAAGATTATCCGGATAATACAGGATGCGGCAAAATATCCTTCCTATTTTAAAGTTAAAATAGAAAACATATGGATCAAAATAAAGAAGCTGTATTAACATGAATGATTCTACACAGTGGAAGTTTAATGTTTTCTGGAGTTCGAACGCTGCGTGGCCTTCCCCCTCCATTTTTAATCATCTTACCACTTGCTCTAAAGTTTGACACCCATAAGCTAATGCTTTTCAGATCTGGAACTGCACCACGAGGAGGAATTTGGAAGCGAATCCGGAAAGCACGCTGGGCAGCGACAACGGAATACCCGTTTACCAGAAATTATTTACCAGTTATTCTCCCGTCCACGGCATGGTTGGACACCTTACTGAATGTCAATTACGCGATTTCAATATCCTATTCAATTTTTGTTTACTGTTTATCACTTGTTTTTTTCTGTAGTTATGGCAACACAAATTGACTGCTACTCCCATCTTGTGCGAATGTTGCGGCGTGGATATTGTGCCTAATGATATGGTGAACCTTGCTATAAGAGCATGGAGACAGGATTAAGGTCTATTTACACTTAGCAGTGAGGTGAACTAATGTAATATACTGAAAACACTAAATTCTCACTGTGTAGATATCATTAATATTAATACAGTTTCTTTATTTTGATCCATCTGTTTTTTATTTGAAATTTAAAATAGGGAGGATGTTTAGCCGCACTCTGTATATAAGCTAGAAACGAAACCTATATATTATCACAACTTTACCCAGTGATTTTGGATAATGCGCCCTTTACCCGGGTAAAGCTAGGTTTATCCAGTTTCGAGCTCTACCCGTAATGTTTTATTTGAGAAAACTTCCCCCATAAGGAAGCTGCCATTATGACAAAGTATAATGGGAACCAATAAAACATCATAATATGTAGCCAAACAACGAAATATTCAGATACACATAGAAATGGACACACACACACGCACACGCACTATATACAGGGTGTTTCAAAAATACTTTTACAAATCTCGGGCATGGGTTCCTTATACCAAAAGAAGGAAAAAAAGTTCATATGAACATATGTTTCATAATCCTTGTTTTCTCTTTAGGAACTGTTCAACGCATTGGTACACTCATAACACGTCAACACAATAACAAATGCTCGAAATGTCCTGCATGCATGTCTAGAAGCAAGAGGAGGACATTTCGAGCATTTGTTATGAGTTTTGTGTGTTGACGTGTAATGAGTGTAGCCTACCAATGTGTTGAACAGTTCCTAACGAGAAAACAAGGATTATGGAACATATGTTCACATGAATTTTTTTCCTTCTTTTGGTGTAAGGAACCCATGCCCGAAGTTTGTAAAAGTATTTTTGAAACATCCTGTATATATATTAAGTCAATTGTTGGTGTCTGGTGTGTTCTGCGGAAGCTGGCAAGAACTGTGTTTCTGACTAAACTAAATATTCAGACTAGCTTCATTTTGCAAATATTGGCTTCCAATGGAGGTAGTTTCTTCATCAGAACCCTTTTACATGGTGATTCAGATATACCCTTAGACACATAGGCGTAACCAGGCCGACCATATGGGGGGGTTATAACATCCGCGGGGTCTGGGGGGGTATGGAATACCCCCCAGGGAGAGGGGGGTCCGGGGGTCCTCCCCCGGAAAATTTTAAAAATTAAGATGCAAAATAACGAGTTTTAAGCTTCCGAGGGTCTTCCCCCGGAAAATTTTAAAAATTAAGACGCAAAATAACGAGTTTTAAGCTTCCCACGCTTTATACTTGTATTAAGTAATTTATGGGCAGACTTAAAAAAATTATACAATTTTCCTTTTTTTAATCAATGGGGGGGTTCAAACCCCCAAAACCCCCCCCCTCGGTACGCCTATGCTTAGACATGCCCTCAAACGCATGTCCAGTTGCACATCACAAACAGGATTCTCAACATCAAGTAATGCAATGGACACGTACAATATCTCATTTTCAGTAGCCTACAGCTTTATTGTGCTCTACAAAGCTAAGAAACTAAAGGACATGTGAGTTTTCTCTCTGTATGCTTATAGATGAGTCTAGGCGTATTTCATACATTGCTACCATAAAGCGATGTTGAACTAAAAAAGATTATCAATTTCGTGATTCTCTACTCTACTTATACGAGTAGTAGGCCTATGAGTAAAGAAAGTAAAATTATGTTACATAATACTGAGCATCAGTAGCGACTTACCTGATTGGCAGTTAACTCTTGAAGTCTGCGTTGTGTTCAGATGACGAAGTTCCTGTCTTGTTGATTCATTACATTATTACTTCACCCATCAAGTTAATTGTTCTTATTACTGCTATGGAACATCAAGTAATTGATGTCAATCGTTTTCATGTACCACCTTACCCAATAGCAAAGCCTACATTAATTGAATGTACTTACAAGAAACTTGACTTTAATTCATGTCCGGAATTGTTTTTAAAGTTTGCTGCCTTTCTTGAAATACGCGTAGAAGCCATAGGTTACATTTTACGGTCAATTCGCACAGGGAATTAGTACGACCCTAATTTATAAAAGATAAATCGTCCCAGAATCATTCTAAAGTTACAATGAATATTAAACCAACAATATAATTCCCGCACAATACTCACCCAACAAATACTTGCGTAACTATGACAGTCTTTTGGAGATAAGTTAAGTAGCTAATTGAAAATTTGTAGTGCGATTTTGATACGGAAAAGATGGTGAAATGATTTCAACAGAAAGAAAAAGCTTCATTTAAGCACATAAAGAGCACACGTATAACTTGCACACTAAACTGGCAAGAGTAGGTCTCTATTGGATTCATAAGAAGGATGAATGGACTTGGACACGTTGCGCATGGGGGAGGAAAGACATATCTCAAAAATATTGACTGGAAGACCCGAAGTGAAGCGACTACTTGGAAGACCTATACGTAAGTGGAAGAACAATATTAGAATAGATTTAAGGAAGTAGGATTTGCGAAGGATAGATGGATGAGTTAGCATTTAATAGGCCACGTAAGCGTGGCAATACACCTACGGGTTCCATAAAACATACAATATTCCCTTAGCTTGCTTAGGAATTGCCATTCAGTAAGTAGGTAAGTAACTAAATAAGTAAGTAACTAAGTAAATAAGGAACAAACTGAACTGCACGAAATGTGCTAACTTATAACAACAACTCAAGGCCCGAACTGAAGTAATGTGTAGACTCATATGATCATTTTCACTTAGGCCTACCGTTCCAAGAGAAAGTAGAGGCCCGAATCCATATACGTTAAACGTCTGACTGCGAGCTGAAGGCCGAGCTAGCGTTCCCCCACTACCTTACCATGCGCTTGCATTTACTGTCTATGTCTTTCCCCCACTATACCACCAGCTCGGCCTTCAGCTTACAGTCAGACAGTACATTCGCCCTTGCACTCGAAAGTGACGTCAGAAGTGCAGTTCCAAATGGCATCTACACCAAGTGCAAGGATAGATGCCATTTTTGAAATTGACACGTTCTTGCACATAGAGAACTAATTAATCATTCTTGCAATTTTTTGACCGAATGTAGAAATAAATTCTTTTTCAACACAAAAATTTGCCTACCGGTATATATCAGCGCGATAGCCTACATAGATCAGCTAATGAATCTATAATAAATATTGCTTTCATATGGGCTTTCTGTTTTCTAAACTTTGTATAACCTATGTTCTGCCGTTAGGACAAATGAGAGAAATAGTCATCAATTTGGATAAACAATTTTCAGATAGGTCTAAGCCAGCGTTTCTCAACCTATGGTCCGCGGACCACTGGTGGTTCGCCAAGATGGTGCAGATGGTCCGCAGACATAATTAAGATGACAGGTACTCTGCAAGAGGTGACAAGCTCAACCGTCTCATTAAAAGTAATGTTATTACTAATAACATAATTCATAATTATATTATCAAATTGGTAATAAATATTAAGCTGTCAACAGTTTACTTCCAATTCAATAACTGTGTTTCCATTCAATTAAAAAAAATGTATTTAGATTTATTTCGTTATAATGACCTATAATTAATACTCCAAATATTAAGAAGATAAGGCTACATATAGCCTACTTTTAAAAATGGGATGTAAAATTAGGGGTCCGTAACATTTTTTAGACATTTTTGAGGTCCTCGGGTTCAAAAAGGTTGAGAAACGCTGGTCTAAGCGAATCATTTATAACTTATATAACTAATTGACCAAGAGTCGAAGTTGATAATTGGGAATAGTATTGATGACATATTTAGATGGATCCCCCTTCATGTAAACTTTCAAAGTCACTTTCTTACACTTATGTTCAGGATATTTTAAAATGTTTTTTAATAGGTAAAGGCTTACAAAAACCAATAGCTCTTATGTAGATGACTGCCATAATAACAGTTTCATATGTGGTAGTATAAACGAGCCAATAACGACACATAGAGTACGGTTCCGTGAATCGTTGGTTGTCGAAAATAGCTATCCAAGCATCAGTTTTCATTAATACATTTCATTTATCAAGTCAGTTGCAGGTGGTTTTATCGTTTTTTGTCATAGTTTGGAAATAAAAGAATCGCTTCATTTTGTAAGCCCACCCTGGTCGATTCATTATTTTATAATGTCAAGGCACGCACATATATCAATTTTTAAACATAGATGGAAGAGGGATAATGAAAATAGGTCTAAATGGGCAAATATTGATCGATTTGAACGGAACTCTCCATGTAGGGGTTTTCTGGGGCCGGGAACTCGAATCTGAGGTAGTTTTTTTCCCAGGCGGCGCTTTCTAATCGTGGAATGCACTCCAAAGCCGGATTTTCAACCGTTTCATTACAATTATTAATTGTTTAGTTTATGAATAATTCGCGTGTAAGTGTTAATAAATATAATGCTTTAAAAATAATACTGTTAATTTTTAATTTTTTAATTAGTATTATAATAATGCACTATTAGCATTATTGAAGGCTATTTATTATTATCATCAGGGCCCGGATTCTGATGACCTAAAATTGTTTGAAAAATGACCTGTAAAATGACCCTAAATTTTAAGGAAAATGATTTAATGATTACAAAAAATGACCTAAAAACTGATATTTTACTTATACAAATTGATTATTCTACTCACAAAGTTATAGACTAGTTTGTACATAATTGTAAAAACTGTAAATAACTGTAATGTTGTGAATGTTCTTTTCTCACTGGCAATGGTCACGAATAGCAAGGGATAGGAGGGAGTGGAAAATCACAATTTTAGGTTTAGAATAAAATGTTGACATAATTTAGAAATTAAAAGTGAAGTGAAGTGAATTAGGGAAAAGTACAGGACACTCATTCTAGACTCAAAATGGAACACAAGCTACACACAGTAACTAACAGTTAAAGTAAAAGCTCAAATCCGAGCATGCACACAGGAAATAGCTCACCCCGTGTGTACAAACTGAGCTAGCCCTACCGAGAGTAGGAGGCCCTTGCCTGAAAAGGATTCAGTGGCTTTTTCTAATTCTAATTCTAATTCTAACTGAGGCACTGGCGAGTCAAAATTCGGCAAATCCTTTTGTGGTCTGCCTGATTATATTGTTGATTATTGAGGGTAAACAGTAGTGTGCACTCTCAAATCCAATCAGGTGGCAGACTCTGGTGCCAAATCAATTTAATAACCATAGTAATAGCCTATAATACAAAATTTTGGCGTTTCTTTTATTCTCATTTCCGACTGAGACATGTCAATACTTTAACGCCGAATTTTTCCTTCTTGCATTAAACAAACAACACTTCAAAGGCAGCACCTCTAGCGACGAAAAAAAAAAGTTAATACACTCAATGTAAATACATGAAAATGACTAAATAAGGAAGCAAATGACACAAAAATGACCAAATAATGACCTAAAATTGAAATAAATGCCCTAAAAATATAAAATGGCATAAAATGACCAAAAATGACCTAATAAAAATTAATTTCTATAAACTAGAGGCCATGATTAGGTTTTATCCACAAGTTGGCAATGTCTATGCAGCATCGATAAAAAGATGACATGTCATTAGAATGCGGGCCCTGATTATCATCATTCTTATTATAATTATTATTATTACCATTGCCATGATCATTGCCATCATCATCAATACTGGCATTGTCATAATTATCATAAGCATTACCATCAGCATTATCATCACTATTGTCATCTCCATTGTCATCGTCAATATTATCATTATCACCGTCACATTCACAATTATCGTCACCATTATCATTATCATCACAATAATCGTTATCATTGTCATCATCATTAACATCGTCATTACCATCACACCATTATTATCGTTTATCATTAGACTATCATTATTATTGTTGATATTATTGAAGCATGATCATCGAAAACGAAGATAAAATTACATCTTATCAGTTTTCGTAAGAAGTAACTAAGGCCAAGGTGGTCTTTGTAGTTATATGAGAATTGGCGACTTCAATGTTGAACGGGATCTTAATAGGCATTTCTAAGTTATTAATCATAATGATCTTTCCCGTTCCTTTGATTCTCCAAGCGTATTGTTCACTTGAACCAAGCACGTTTTTGTTACATTGCCTTTTGTGTGTTGGGCACTTGACTACTTCTAGTAATCTAGGTCTCGAGGTATAAAAACGATGCCTTTGTGCATAACAATAAGCCTCACAGATGTAATGGGGAAGATACAATACCCTTCTCTTGCTTCGACTCAAGTAGGAGCTGCTCTGAATTAAAGTAAAAAAAAACTAAGCGTGCCTTCTCCACTCATTACATTGATTATACATACCTATTTTTAAATTTTTCATAATAATTAATTGATCTTTTACTCCAGTGACAATGGCTGCACCTATAATAATAATAATAATAATAATAATAATAATAATAATAATAATAATAATAATAATAATAAAATAATTACCATATCCATATTTGTGTAGACCATCACCTAAGGCCTAGTAGTAGGGAAGCATGATGTCATGACAATGCAGACGCTTACTCTCCTTTTTGCATGGGTGTTATTAGATATTTATTGTTGCTATTATTATTATTATTGTTATTTTCTATTAGTAGGCACATTAGCATCATTTTTAACTTTATTATGGATACTAAGCCTACCGTTTTCTTTAAACGATTTATTGATTAAACCATTCTTAGGCCTATTATAGCAGAACATATGTTCATAATTTGACAGGACTATGTCGTAGGCCTATATAATAAAATCTAATATTTACAATATATAATTAAATCCTTTCAAATTTGATAGGATTTTTAAAATAAGGCTTACTTAAAGTGAAACAGACATGGGACTACTTCGTAATTATCTAAAGTTTTTACACTGTAATATATTAAGTTACTGTTCAAGAATATCATAAAATTAGTATGCTTGTGTTCGATAATTCAGGAATGTGAACATCCCCAGATTCTACCTATGACCAATTAATGTACCTTTGTAATTTTTATAATAGTCTAAATTATTCTATAAGATTAAAGCCTATAAGCATGAAATCATAAAGAAAATTTGCTCGGAAATTATAACTATTTAACATAATTAACATTAACATAATTAAGTAACATAATTGCTATTAACATAATTAAGTAAATTTAATTAGAAAATATAAAACCCAAAACACATAGGAATCTCAGGACCGGAAAATTGACATTTCAGGGGAAAACTAATTCAATTAGGCCTATTGATTTAAACGCAAAATTCTTTCTTAACAGGCTATAGGAAAACGAATTATGAACATTTCGATGTAATACGATATATTCGCCCAAGCATGGGGACTTCCATTTTCTAGCTTCACATTTCCACGTGAAGTAAGTTGACGATTTGCAGGAGAGAGTTTTCAGTTTTATCACAAACAAAAAACAACAAAAAACCAAAACAAAAAAAAACCTGACTCTTTGCAAGGCATGACTTAAAAGCCCGAGTTTGTGAAAGAGGTGATTCGCCTGTAGAGAAAATTGTTATGAAAATGTTGTATGACTTGGTATATGCAATCAGTGTAAAAATGTATACAAAATCGCTGTAGCAGTTTTCGATATAATCGCGAAAAACATAACGTTCTTCATGTAAAGCTGTAAAAAGAATAAGAGAAAATAGGCGATGTGTGTGTCACACATAAGTTTTATCACAATTTCAGTGATAATGTATGCTAAGATTTAATGCGATTTTATACTACACGCATTTTGTTTATATTAGTGAAAATACTTCAACAGCAGTTATATTCTTTACAAATTAAACATAGGCCTATTATTGGAATTTTATCCAACCTACCGTACCAATCTTTTAGCCAATAAGCCGTATTAATATACTCACATATCCATCCCGGTCAGTTGGAGGATTTAATATTGTACCGGCACTTTGCCATAGGCCTAGTTGCTCAATTGGTAGAGCCTTGGCACGGGGAGCAGAAAATTCTGGTTCAAAACACGCGGCTATGGAATTGACTTTTTCAGTCTGACTCCACCTTTCCACCTCAGCCTTCACACGGCCAGTGTGAAAGAATTAGGCCCATCATTCCAATAAGCTAACAAACCCAACTACAGTAGTCTAAAAACATTTTCTCGGTTATCTTGAAGCGATGCGCTTACAGGTATTATCCTGAAATATTATTTGCATGCATTAGAACTACTGTATAACGTATTATGCCGACTGCACAATCAGATCGGCTTTTCTTCTCCTTCACATGTCAGCCCATAACTTCAGAGTTAACATGTGAAATGAGATGTAAGAAGGCATGTTCGTCGTAACTGTCCCTGGGTAGTCTAGGGTGCATAATTTAATTGATATTTACTTTGCATAATGACATGAATCATGAAATCTTAAAGAGTCCAAATGAAAAGTCTAACAAGTAAGTGTATGACTTCTCATGAATTTGTTACTAACAGATCTAAATTTATGTAAATTTCGCGTTTTTAGAAGTACCCTCTGCTCCAAAGTCGAAAAATGTCGTTTATTGAAATTCATGAATTCTAACGCAAAACTGGGACAAGCAAAGTCAACACAATATAGGCCTAATTATGTTTTTCACTTTTAATATACCATACGCGTATATCCTGTACTAAAAAGACATTAAAGATATTAAAGAATTAAGATCTAATTTTGAAATCTCTTAGCAATGAAATGGTTTATTATGCAGTAATGTTTGTCTGTACTCTTCAATCTGTCTGTACTCTCAGACTAACTCCGAAAGAGTTAAACATAAAATCTGATCTTGAAATTCACTGACTTTCGAAACAGCTGATTAACAATTTTCTTAATCCAAAATGCTGTCTGTAGCTTGAAAAAGACTGCTTTTTTTAGGAATTGCTCCCTAAAACCCAGTTTGTACAAAATATAAATAAGGTCTATCAATAATTAAATAAGTTAATAAAATAAAACTGTAGGATTTTTAAAGTATTTACATTAAATGTAGGAAAATTTTGGTACTAACTCATTCAGAATTATCCATTGTAGGCTACTGAATTAAATGTAAAAATAGGCCTAGATTAATAATTTATTTAGAGGAAGTTACAGCGTAAAAGTATGTCCTAACACAATTTCAGGACAATACAAAATACTATTATCATAAAGATAGTTTTGAAAATCTTTAGGTAAATCATACTGTAGCCAACAGCTTAGCCATATAATGTAACGGTGGCCTATTTCTACTAGAAATCATTTCGCGGCCACACTAGCCTATAAGTAAATCACGTGCCTATCCATAAGACATTATTAACGTAGGCTAGATCTAAATATTAACTAAATGCCGGGTACTAGGCTATATAACTAACTCTTTTTTTCCTAGTTTGACTGTAGCTTTAGACCAACTTTTTATGTTAAACCTGCATTAAAATTTAAGGTTAATGTAATAATATTCTAAGTCCTACATTTTCACGGATCATTCTGAGCATAAGTTAATCAATTTAAAACAATAACGTTCACATCAAGTATGAAATCTCAATGAATTCGTTAATTTTATTCGTCGAATATTATTTGATTTATGTAACTGTCATTCATACGCAGACTAAAATAAATAATACAGAGATGGTTATTTTAAAACTTCTGTCCTGTACAGTCCACGTGCTTCATTCTGGGTATATTTGCTATAAGCCTACCTAGGCCTAACAGTGTTGTGGCTAAGGTAGGCTAATAGATTTTAGATCGGTATGATATAGCAGTATGATCCGCTAAAATTTAATATATATATATATATATATATATATATACATCGAAACGAATAATATTTACTAATACCATAAACTTTAAGCTTACAGTTTAATTGACCAAATCAGACGAGATACGACGCCACGTCTTCCTCCATCGCTTAGGCTACTACAAAGATAACATGTCTCCACTTTTAACACGAAATTTTACAGGTAGCATTTCTAAAAATCTTTTTTGAAGTCAATTATTATGTTTTCCTTTTCAATTAATGTGAAGTGACTTTACTGCGTATTCTTTCTTCGAGAACACAAAATGAGGGCAGTCTGAAATTTTGTCGCTTAGCAAGTAATTCTACATTGTGACCAATGTCCTGGGACCTGTAGCTATGCAACTACACGTTAAAAAAATTAAATACATGTACGTTTATCTTGAATGTATTTTTTAATGCAGCTGTATTCATATTTAAACTTCGAGGTCATGTCCGGAGTTCGGGTTCTGTGCCTATATAGTCGTCCATATTCGGCCCTGAAACTATTGTCATTTATTTTACATTCTTGATGTATTTTATGGAGTAAATTTCAACCGATATTAATTTAAATGGATATGATGTTTATGAACACTTTTATTTGCGAATAGGCTATTTCTCGTATTTGTCGTAGCTTTTTTCCTTCGATGGGCCTATTATGACATCCTGACCTAATGCCATGTTCATCTGAGTGGAATTTGTATATAGTATCCTTAAGGTCATTGTCCTATTATGATAATAATGGGCCTAAAGATTTTCAGAAACTAATGTACGATAAATCTATAAGGCAATATGCCTTCAAACCAATTCTGATAATTCTCCTGCCTACTACATTTCTTCAAAATTCATCGTACGTTTATACAGGCCTACAATAGATTAACAAATGCAAGAGAAACTGGTATTATCATTTACGCCTTATACAGGACAAAGAATACAAACCTGATCTCTTTATTTATTTAAAGACCTATTAAATCTAATACAAGAAATGGGTTTTCAGCATTTTCAGAACATCTCTAGTTACTCTGTCTGTAATCCGATACATATTTATGTTTTAAAAATCAATACTGCTATGTAACGAAGTCCGTCTGACTTTTTTTTTAAGATATTGCACTTTGCTATGCCTTGCTGATATATATTATGATCATCCAATTTTCTGTCCCATCAAAATAGGATGTATTGATCAGATAGTAATGATTATGTGGCTCATATAATCTTTTTACTGTAGGCCAACCATATATAAAAGAATCGATCAATAACGTTGTACATTTAGATTCATTAATTGAATTATAACTGCAACGACTTCATCATCGGTTCAACTTCGAGATCATATTTATGTTTGTGTCTTGCAGTGTATGGCTTACAAAACTTGTTAACCTTCTTACAGCAGCATCGACATATTTATATAGGTTCGTTATTCTTCCTATGATAATACGTGTAAAACGAAGGCCTAATAAATATTAGGTCATGCATGTAATAGACAAAGGTTATATAAATTTGATTTGTATACCCTACATCCTGAGCACGATTTTCGAGTTGAAATATTTATAATACAATAAAACATAAGTTACTGTCTAGTATAAACATTTGTCAATTAATTGTGTAATACTATTTCATAAGGTATTGTGACTTTCACTCGGTCTAGTTTCTCTTCTACAGTCTATTTAGATAAACTAAACAAAGAGTTCTATTTGCACACAGCTCGAGTTCTTTCATGTGCAACCATATTATGTTGTGATTTGTAACATGATTTTAAAAAACTCATGTACGATAAATCTAGCCTATAGGGCTATATATAAAAGGCTAAGTTAGTATGTGCGTCCTTTATAGATTAAAAAACTACTAGACCGATTTACATGCTTTTTTTTTAATGATCCGAGTTATCCGAAGAAGGTTTAAAGCTATTGAAATCCTTGATGTGACCAATAGGAAGAAAATTAGAGACCTAAATGTTTTATTTAAATCACCGCCGTCTCGAGAATTACACTCAATTTTAACATTGAGTTCAGAGTATTGTTAAATTGCCTAATTTCTCCAGTAGAGGCGACACAGTTCACACCCAGATAGCATGAAATTCCAGCATATTTCAGTTTCCGAGTTTATACTTCAGAGGGCAACACAGAGCATAGAAGCAATGTACGGTAATGTATAGTCTATTGCAGCAAGGTGTGGTAGGTGCTACCATCTGTAATGTCGCCGCGTACGCAAAATTAGTCGTATAGGACAGGCAGTGTATACACGAGTAATACAGTCTAGAAGGCAGTGATTTAAATATTACATTAAATATCAAATGCAATTCAGTTCTCATGACGACAATATTGTTTGCAGTGTTCACATAGGGCTTTGGAAGTTGCATTTTACTGGGCTTTGAAAACTAATATAATTAGGGAGGCTATCGATATAAATTCATTTTTGTAAATCAATAATGGAGTAAATAAATATCGGGTGTGATGTATCAAATATCTGGGCATGGACAATATAATTTTTCACATTTGGAATAAAAGGTAGGGGAGAATGTTTTCAACTATCTCAGCCTGAGTTTATGCCAACGGTGTTAGGCCTATATCAGAAGTCTGTAAAAAATTTGTCCACTGATACGTTATTCATCGCTGTAGGCTTTATATTAATTGAGAAGTAAAGTTTTTTAATCGGAAGCTTTTAAAAAGAGAAAAAAATGATGGAACATTTTTAGTCCTAAGCGCGCAGTAAATTATTATATCTCAGATTTTTGGGGAAGAATGCGTGAAAATTATATTGATTTTCTTTGGATAATAGCCCTGAAATGTTGGCAACATGAAAGTTGGAAATAAAATATCCCGTAAAGACAATAAAATATTATGTTACCGGAATTTCTGTTTCTTCTTATTTCAACTCATAAGAGGCATTATATGTAAAACCAATGAGTTGCAAAATTCGAAATCCTGTATGAGCGATAATCTATCGTTCTCTGAGGGAATAGTTTGAGTGTGATAAGTCGTCCTTTTTCTTCAAACTTTAGATACCTATTTAAAGACTTACAGTTTGAAAATCTAAAGTCCTCCGTATTTTAATTTTTAATTACACGGGTGACGCCGGGGCTTTTAAGGTAGTTGATCTAACTTATACAGTAGGAAGTATTACTTGCTTCATCGTAGAACATCTACTTTAATTTATATATTATTATTATTATTATTATTATTATTATTATTATTATTATTATTATTATAATTATTATTATTATTATCATCATCATCATCGCTGTTACGGGTAGACACGATAGTATCAGGTTTTTATAGTAAGTTATTTCAATGCGTACAGCGAATTGTAATTTCTTAAAGGCATCAAGTACGACTTTTGGGGAGACATTTATGTTAATAATTCGGTGATGGTTATTTTAATAGCTAGGTTTAACTGAATAATTGTCTACTATAAAATTAATTGAGACCTAAAAGAAACGAAATTTTAAATAATGAACTTCAATTTTTCTCTTAGCCAATGTAATGAATGGTGTTGGCCTTTTTTCTTCTTCTTCTTTTAAATTTTTGTCTATTTAGATCACGTTGTGTGGGCTGCAGTGGTATAGGGCGATGGGCAATATCTTAAATGGTCTGTGAATAAGCTATGAAGAGAATTGCTTCTTGGTTGTAACAAAAAAATAATAACTTAAAAGTGAAATGGACTAATTGTGGGCTTCCTCAGGGCTGCTAACCTGTTACATGACGATACGTTACATTCTGGAGATGCCAACTTGACGCTCTGTCAAAGGTTAGCTGCTAATTGAAGGAAACAAAACACAACCTACCCACGACTGTTGAAGATGAGCTGAGCCGACGTTTTTATGTCGTCATTAAAGAAGCCTGGGTTTTTTTGCCTTCCGGAGAGAACTAAGTCAAACTATACAACCCACAATTCGGACGTTTCCCTTCGCCAAAGCGAGCATTCCTTAAAGGGAATGAAATCAACAAACTGCTTAAACTGTAGTCATTTTAAACACTTGAGCTGATTTATAAACAGAGTATTCTTCTGGTAAAGCAAAGTGTGTTGAAGATCGGGAGACCCATCAAGTAGAAGAAATAGTTTATTTTTACTACTTTTAATACGTAACTGTGTAACTTCGAGACAGTATTTATGTTCGTGCCTAGCAGTGTATGGCTTACAAAACTTGCTAACCTTCTTATAGCAGCATCGACATATTTATATTGGTTTGTCATTCTTTCATTTACATACAAACAGACGAAATGCCGAACGGTCGAATTAAATAGGACCTCATTTCACTCCGTCAATTATTTTAGCCTTTGGGTGATTTTAGAAAACAGCCAACTGAAAAAAAAAATTGTTTCATCGCACTCTTATCTCTATGTAGGCTATCCCAAACCTTTAAGGCTTTTTCCTGGCACTGTAAGGCCTACTATAATTTTAATTTGCCTGAGAATTAGAAATTACAAGGCTGCACGTAACTGTGTTAACATAATATATATTATGATTATAGCATTATTTTACAATAATTATCTATTATATAATTCTATAAAGTTGTGTAGACCGACAATAGAATATTATTGTTTAAATATCTCAATTAGGACAGTTCTTTCCTATGGATATGTCATTCCTGAATGTTCAGTCTTTTCAGTGTTAAATTAAGGCGGATATAAAACTTGCAGGCACGATGTGACATTTAAATCGCTTTTGTCACTCCCGTAATTTTCAGATCTGTTTAACTTGTGTCCTTGCATTCGGAAACGTCCCCTCCCCGAGTAACCCAGTTAAAAGCCCTCTCGGTGTTTACCGAGCTGTGAGCACATTGGAAGACCTCTGTAGTCATAGGAAGGAGGATGAAATCCAAGGGGAGTCTGTCTGATTGAACAAATCCCATCAGGATCAAGATGCATAACGTTTTAATTCCCCATTATAACCACATAATAATAATAATAATAATAATAATAATAATAATAATAATAATAATAATGTAATTACCCTATTGTAATAATGAGAAGGAGAAGAATAGAAGAAAAGGAGGATGCGGAAGAGGAGGTGGAAGAGAGGGAGAAGAGGAAATATAGACTAATAGGCATATTTACTATTTAATGATTAGACTACAGATTAATTATTGTTAGAGTAGGAATGGATAAGAATTGAGCCATATAACAGCATCGAAACAGTGTAGGCAATGTAGACCTGAAACGATCTTTTTTTCTTTAAACCATTTCATGGGCAGAACCAAAAAAGTTTACTCTGAACAATATTAGGCTATGTTACGTTTAAATGTATTGGAGTTAAGGGTGTCACTACTAATACACGGAACCATTAAGCCTATTAAATGGACTACAGTAGGATGCAAGTGTAGTTCCAATAAAAACAAAAACACCGTGCAGTTTATTTAATTCATCTCTTCGACAAAAAGTGAAATGACAGTGTTATAGGGTGGAAAATGACGGCATATATGCCTTCGCTAAGAAAATAAAAATTACTATGTGATTTTGGCTCTGAATTGTAAATTAAATTCATACAAAATTATTCGCCACCATATTTCCAATTTTAAATCAGTTTTTTAATAACCCTATTTAGTGCAATCTCATTTTTAGGCATTCTCTTGACTTTTAATATGGACTAAATTTTTCAGTTTACTTAAACGCTAAGAATCTGAGCTCTGTTAAAAACCATGCAAATTGTTTTTATCGGAAAGAATTCAGATTAGTTGCCTGATCCTGGTACCTTATTTAGAATTCGCCTGTTTCATGGAGGTTAAGGCTACTGTTTAAAAAATTAAATGACTCAACTAAGATGGGCTCCCACTTAAAATAACAAAGGAGGTCCATCATAGATTAATTTAATGATTTACATCTGCATCAATAATTCAATTAATGAACTAACCTGTTAAATGGAGGTTAAGGCTACTGTTTAAAAAATTAAATGACTTAACTAAGATGGGCTCCCACTTAAAATAACAAAGGAGATCCATCATAGATTAATTTAATGATTTACATCTGCATCAATAATTCAATTAATGAACTAACCTGTTAAATGATTATGGGCCCAGGATTCAGAAGGAGCAGTTAAACAGTCTATAAGGAATGTAACTATATTGTAATATTTCGAGAAAAATATACATTTACGTCGAGATGTTAATG
This sequence comes from Ectobius pallidus, assembly GCA_964059195.1. NCBI lineage: Eukaryota > Metazoa > Arthropoda > Insecta > Blattodea > Ectobiidae > Ectobius > Ectobius pallidus. Next base: position 83,586,285 of record CAXKWD010000003.1, read on the forward strand.
ATGGGGCGTTACTGCTTCCACAAGTTTGCCAAGAGACAAAGATATGGCTGTTTGCGACGCTGCCAGCATTACCCTAATTACCCTAAGCACAAACTTCTTATCCTGAAATAATTTCAACATAGGCCTACATTAATAAAATAATCGTGCATCATGATTTTCTCATTCTGACGATTCTTTCCTTTACTACTTCTGATTTCCTGCACTTGCATAATAACAGTATTCACTCAATCTTTTCAAGTACCCTATAGCCTAGTCGTACTATTTTATTGTCCATTTTAGATAACTTTCCACTGGTGACAACAACGAAATATACCACATCTATTTATTTTGAATTCAGAAACTAATATTTTATTTTATTACAGGCCAATTTATTTATTTTTATAGAGATCTCATCAATTTTACTCAATTTATTTTAGAATTCATTAGAATTTATAATTTTGGCCTATATTAAAATTTACAAACTAAACATACAATCAAACTAATAAATAAGTTACAATTATATTTAATACTTACAAAATATATCAAGTGTACTTTAATTTTAAAATATGAAGATGAATTAGAACATACATTATTAATCGGAATATAAAAATTTAAGTAAGTTAATTAGGCCTAAACAGGCTAATTACCTTTCGATTGAGCAGAGCTTGCCTTCGGATATAGAATTCAGAGAGAAAATAATTCATAAAACTCCCAAATGATTTGAAAAAAATATGTCGTTTGGCATTAAATAAATCAGAAAATTGGGAAACCCCCAAAATGAAGCGTTAAAAGTTAGTTGATGATGTCTATTAAAAAGAGTTCGAAAAAGTAACCAGAATCTTTTTTCTATAAAGCATAGGCCTAATTCACAGAATAGCGGCAGTTATTTAGTATTCCTGTGTTAGATTCCGATAAGTACAACTATTTCAAAATAAGTAGTCAACTTAGGTCTACGCACTGAATAGCTTACACAGTTAACCCTAAAATAAATTTGTATCATAAGTTAGGCTATACCGTTGCTAATTGAAGTCAGGTAAAATTAGAACAGAAATTTTAATATTTCAATTACATTTAAGTTATCATATCTTATTTATCAAGAACCAAATAATAGCCTATTGTTAAAAAATTAATGGCAAAGAGCTTCTTACACTTAACAAATGAATAATTTAAGTATGAGGAGTAGTCCTGTTTCAGAGTAGGCCCTATCAGAAAGTTTCATTATAGTGTCTACCGTACAAAGTACCTTAAATTATATATAGGCCTATAAAAATCTATTACAATTCGAAATGCTAGGCTAATAATGCACAGTAACTTATATCAAATCTGAATGCCTAGGTTCAAGCCATAGGCATGAAAAATTCATAAGAAATCAAAATAAATTTAATAAACATCGAGGTAACTAAAGCCTACTTATATGTCCGCTATAATTTAGGTGGAGACATCTGAGCGATGGTGATTTATCTACTTTTGAACGATATCAATGATCTACTATCTTTAAAAAGACCACTATCCATTAAAGAAGTGCACGTCTAGTTACGTAAATATAGGCTACTAATGTAACATTAATGTAACACTAATGTTACATTATTTGATGATCGGTAAATAACGAATAAGCCCTACCTCAAAACAGACAAGGTATAAAATATTTTAGAATGCATACTGAGATTATTAGAAATACTTATCTTAATTAATTATCATAATTATTCTTAATCAATTTTATGATAAATAATAATTAAAGCTGAGTCTTAGATTAAGAATGTTGATATCAACAAAAGATCTCTTAACAAATAAATGATGCAAAATAAATTGCACAAACTTTCTCGCACATGCATGATAAGATTTGGAAATGAAGTTTTTATTAGTATGTACCATTAAAGTATTAATCTAGGCCTAATAACTTCAAGTATAAATCGAATTGCCAAAAATTATGCATAGGCCTATAATAGGCCCACTTTAATACTGCTATTTTTAAGTGAATACTTTTCTGAAGTGAATACTGCACAAACAGACATGCATTGGCCTACATCGTTCCAAAATTCATTTTTTTCCGGTTTCTAGGCATTTTGATAATAAGCATGTTAAACAGTGTTATTTCGATTTCAATTTTATCACGATCTCAGTATTTCATATAGACAACGTAGGCCTATATTCGAGAATGTAAGAGGTACATTTAGCCAGTAGGCCTATCCCTTTTAATGATATTTTTTCTTAGCGACTCTCATACAAAAATGAAATTCTGTATAGAGGCGAGGAAAAGTCATAGAAACAAAATTTATGAGGTACCATTTAATGGTCTTCTGCTACGTTGTCTACAGGTTATTCTTTTCTTAAATAACTTAATAGACTACCACATACTCTACTTGAACAAACAAGCTACATATCTAATTAAATGTAAAATTTTGTCAGGCCTATAACTTCACAGGTAAAAGGTATAGGCCTAATTTTTATAGCTAGTTTTACCTAGGAAAACCAGTCTGTTAGTAAAGGATGTAGGCTACAGTACAGTAATTGAAAGCAGTCAATTATTTAAAAATATATATTTTTCTAATTTTAATGCTCTTAAAATAGTTTTCTTTAACACTTCGGATCGTGTCTATTTCATTTGTAAATAACTTATCTAATGTCTACCCAAATATTACGGTATTGTAAGATAAAATAGCCTATTATCACCATCAGGATATTATGAAGGAATTTACCCATATGAATAATTAATTATGCTTCGTACCTCTCAGGGCCATGTGATAAGGATACGCCTTTCGCCGAGTGAGCCAATTGGTAATAGATTTTGGAGTACTATTACTTTTAACGACGTTATAAATTACGTAGGACTTCATAGAACCACTAAATGAAAAATCCCAAATGCACTAACTTATTCATTTCCATGGTAATAGAAGTGTCGAATAATTATAACTAACATCACTTCAGAGCAACAATCACACAGGGTACCACATGTAGAAGCACTTGAAGAAACTACAAATATTGGACAATGCATAAAAAGTTATCATGAAGGATAAGGGCTTACTTCTATACTCCCATTCTGTATTTGCTATTCGTCAAAATAATAGGCCTACTCCAATCATAATTCGTTAAATTTCGAAGTAATGTAGTAGCAATTATATGCAATCGCCTTCATACAATAAAATTAACTTTATTCACATAGCGTAACACTGATATAAAGAAATTAACTCCAATCCTGTACGCGCAAAAATATCAGAGGGATGGCTGTAAAAACAGACGGTAGTAGGACTATTATTGAACATACCTGATATATTTATGTTTGTAGCCTCTATCCTACAAATATGAAAAAAGCTGAAGAAGTAGTTCTCTTTCTTACGAAAAAACATTAGTAATTAATCCTTTTAAAAAAGGATGGCTTGCGCTGCAAATTTTAACACTGAAATTTGAACAAAAAGTCTTTATATTTTTTAAACACCAGCGAACAATGGTATGCAAATATTATTAAAAAGGCATATTATTAGGCCTATTATATATTTTTTGTTATAACTCAAATTAAATTACAAATTACGTAACAGGTTTTAAACCTATCCTGTAGTCTACTACAACTTTCTCGTGCAGACGTCAAACTACTAATCTTCAGTAATTTAAATTGTTTAGTATTTGGCCTACATATTTGTTAATACTTAGAGACGTCTTTACAGTGAGCGATAGGTCACTCAGGCCTATACCTATGTTTATTCTTTCTTTAATCAAAGGTAACAAACTTCCAATCCGGTATTTTCATATGCGAATGGGAATAGTCTACTGTGGGAACCCTCACTCAGATTCGACGGACACATAATCTGAAGCTACGACCTACCTAATGTGAATCAACGATCTACTCTTTGGTCAGCCTACTCATTAGGCTAATAGACTTCGGCTTAGGGCCTATCCTCCAGAACTTATGGCTAAGTAGGCCTACGAACAAAATTGCATAACAATGCAATTCTTAGAAAAACAAAAAAAATATCAATGTTAAAAAGTTTTTGAATGACTTTGATTAGCCTATAATATAGCCTATTTAAGGCTCGTCTAGTTGTTCCGCTTTATTTGGCCTACAGCATACTGTATTTACAATACTACATTCGTCCGATAAAGCGTTAACCTAGGTGGGATGAAAGTAACATTACCGGCGTAGGCCTATTTCTTCTAAATAGTTCAAAATGTAACAACCAGTTTCACATTATCCAAAGCCAACCATAAAGCATGTTTCGTTAATCCAATTAGAAGCATTGGGTTCGAATCCCGAACAGGCTAGCGTTTAATACATACAGTAGGCCTACTAACTATTTTGGCCTTTTGCACTTAACGTCTCCAGGGTTTGTTGTTTATTTTTATTGTGCAGATCAAATGCGAGCGGAAGTATCATTTTCGGCAGCACCTCACTGCTTCTTTTGATTGTTTAGACGTTCTTACTTAAATTATATATTAATGCCTTAAACCAGGTTTCAGCAAATTTAACTCAATTTTCTCAGTTAAATTTTATAGGTAATAATTATGTGTTGAATTTTATGTGGTACATTAAAAGTTCATTAAACCCCTTATTATAACCTAAAACAATGTTTTGGACAAAAAACCTAAAACACCTCTTTTATTTAATGAGAAACCTAAATACTGTTTTAAACCTAAGAATCCGGTCCCTGATAATGATAATAATACAATAAGTTAAACCTTAAGCACATACAAGTTACTCGTAAAGTAAGATTTTTCTTGCAAGGGTGAACTCTGCGGAGCGATATTAAAAAGCACAAGAGAGCAAAAAATACTACGGTGTATTACAAAAATATGTTTTCAAAATATAAAGTTAACCTTTGAAATTTACTGTTATCGAAGCTTACGATTACACCGATACACGCCGCCAGAAAAATATTCTTTATTTTAAGGGAATGAATTAGGATGGTGGTTTTTCACAATGGTCATTCTGTATACTATTAATTTAATTTATTTTACAGTCATTGAGTGTAGACTACACTATCGACATTGTCAATTAATAATACAATAATATTTACTCAATAATGGGACACTTAATTTCCATAAATTCACTTATATTATAAAATAGGTTCTTTAGGAGCCAGCAAGTAATACTTTTGTTAAAGTGTAGCTCATTTCTAAATAACTCGGGTGGCATCTTATTTGCTACCTTGATAGCCATACATTCAAAGCTTTCTGTTGATTTTGACAGCCTATTATACGGAATATTGTATTCTTTGTTGTTCCTAGTGTCGTATTGATGTCACTCCTAGATGTGAAATTACTAATATTCTCTTTAAAATATATTAGTAAACTCTTTATATACAAACAAGTCACTGTTAAAATTCTCTGATTAACGAAGAGTGGTTTGCAGTGTTCGGTATATCCAGAATTGGTCATGACTCTGATGATTTTCTTTTGTAACGTCAAGACTTTATTTACATGAGGACTGTTACCCCACAGTATTATACCATAGTTTAGAATACTTTGAAAATACGCAAAGTATGCCACATTTATATCCTTATATATTATTATTGTTTTAAGTCTTCTCATTAAGTACACTACACTAGATAGTTTATTGCATATATATTCAATGTGTTTCTCCCAAGTCAATTTTGTATCTAAATATACACCTAACATATTAAAACAACTTAGGCTACATCTGCATTTACTTTAAAATTTAGACCTTTCGTCTTGTCATCATTTAACATAAAGCCATTAGCAGCAAACCACTCTTTGGCTTCTTGTACTATATTTAGTTTCAGGTTTTCCAGTATATTTTGATCACTTACAGCTGTAAACAATGTGGTATCATCCGCATATAATATGGAGTCTACTTGTATGTTATTTACTAAATCATTTATAGCCACCAGGAACAAAATCGGGCCTAATACTGAGCCCTGTGGCATACCAGTTACAATATTTTTAACTTCTGATTTTAGGCCGTTTACGACAACACATTGTGATCGTTCAAGTAGGTATGATGCAATCAATTCTAATTCTATGTTTCTTATACCAATATAATCTAGTTTACTAAGCAAGATTTGATAATTAACGCAATCAAAAGCTTTGCTTAGGTCGCAGAAAACTGTTAACAAAGAGTTTGGCTTTTCATATGTCTCAATTATGTGTTTAACCAGATTACACATTGCACTTATAGTATTTCTACCAGACGTACCATGTTGATTATCACAGAATATCATATTTTCTTCTAGGTAGTCACATATTTGTTCTTTTATTATTTTCTGATATACTTTTGCAAATACCGGGATAATAGATATTGGCCTATAGTTTGCTGGATCTAAAGCATCACCTTTCTTAAATATTGGTAGAACCTTAGATAATTTAAAAATTTTTGGAAAATTACCTGTTCGGAAGCTTTCATTTATACATAATGTGAGCGGTAAGATTATTGCATCGATTATTTGTTTTAAAAAATCGTTTGACATCATATATGTATATATATATATCATTAGTTTTTGAAGGTTTCATATTTTTTACATATTTGTAAATATCAGTAGGCTATGTGTTGCTTCTTTCCATTTAAAGATACAATTTGGCCTTACAAAATTGTGCGTTAGGTCCTCAGCTCAGGCTTTGTTGTGGGCCAGTTGAAACATCTTTGCGTTAAGTTTTCGATCAAAATGTCAAGAAACACTAGCCAGCATGGTAAACATGCAAATGTCATAAATGGCAACATTTTAAAAAAAAAAAGTATTTAACCCATTCAGAACTGAATATTAGCTGTCACCAGGTGACTTCGTCGTGGGTTCCAAGCTTAGAATCGATGAGAACAATTTTAGTAGAAATAGCAAACGGGGAATAATTTTACATAAGACAATAGTCTATTAGTCTTATATTTCCATTTTTATACATTATTTTTAGATGACAAATTTATGCGTCAGTAGCAGTGAAACGGTTAAAGATAACCAGGATAAAGCGTCGTGGCCTCGCATTCCAGAGGTCTCGAGTTCAAAACAATCTTAATGAAATTTTCAGGGCTTTTCTCATTTTCAAGACGAATGCCGGATTCGAATTAATTTAGCCTTGAACCTTGAATTTAGGGGGGGGGGGGAAATGTACACCCAAATGAACTATTGACATCGAGAAACCCGTAAACATAAATACCCAAATGTGTAAAAGCATAAACAAACAAATGTGTAACAAAATAAATAAACAAGCATGACTTAAAACTTTAAATAATCCACATCCTGTAGCATAGTAATCCTGCGCCTAGGATGGAACTGTAATGTGAGATTCTCGACAGTATGTCTACACAACATCTGCACGAGACGCTGGAGATGTAACAATGTAACCACACATCACAAAGCAATCTGAGAGAATAATCTGACCACTCTATTTGTATCTCGTAGCAGTGCCATTATGTTTTAGGTATTTGTTCGCAACAAGAGTATCAAATTGTATAACCACAGCGCTACGACAATACAATAGCCTAGGGAGTAATCTGTCTTGTTTCTTAATCAATATTTATTGTCCAAGCCTAATAGCATAACATATTCATGAGTCATAATAGACTAGTCAGCCTACAGTGATCCAAATATAACAGTGGAACGGAGATTCCATTGGTTAAAAGTAGCAGCAATAAAATAAATGTACCATTGCTTAGATTGTGTAAGTCATAAAACAGTTATGATATGCTAGGCTTAAAAATCTTTAACAAATTACCAACAGAACTTACTGAATAAATGGCCATTAAATCTATTTAAAGACAATGTGAATACCAGCCTACTAACAATCCTTTCTATTCTGTCTCTGAATTCGAGTGAAGAATAATTCTGTAATAGAGAATAGAGACCGTAAAATTGTATATAGTAGGTTAAGTTTAGAACATAGTCCTGACTTTGTCTATTACCAAAATGATCTGATGACAATAATTTTTTTATTTATTCATTCATATATAAGTATATAAATACATTATTGATGACTAAAGAGCGGATTTCTATGACCTAAAAAATAGCATATATGCATGCATTTATGACCTAAAAAACATTTAAATATGACCAATAAAATTTAAAATATGACTTTACCACTTACGCAATGTGTATATTTTTTTAAGTTTCATTACAATTCATTTTATTAAAATATAATGTTAATTATTTAAAATATCTGTAAATTCTGAAAAAGTATCATTATAATGCAAAATTTACAAAATATATGAAACTTCAAAATTTCTTTAATATGCATACAAATATGCCAAAAAATATGACCTAAATATGCATATTCATACTAAATATGCTACAATGGTTGAAAATTGCCTAAATATGCAGTTATTTGCACAATAAAAGCCGTTCCATTTTCACCAGGATGCTTGGAATCGGGTTTAAATTAATTACTCGGAAACCTTAAATAATACAAAGGGAGAAAATATGACATGTCATAGAAATACGCCCCCTATTGATAACTTTATATTTTAACTATATTTCAATCATTTCTTCCACGCATTAATTTTTAATAGCCTAACTTTCTCGAAATTGGAGTTGCTTTCTTTGATAAACGATTAACGTAAATAAGCGAATTTATTTAAATATAGTTTTAAAATAAAGTAGAACATAAGAAAAAGTTGCCATGCAGTTCAGCCTACATTTTTTTCTCCAATAATTCTTAGTTCCTTACTCAATAGCAATATACAATTTTTTAGCAAGTTAAAGGAATGTTAACTCAGTGGCGGATCGTGGGTGTAGGAACAGGGTGTTGCACTATTGTACGGTAATTATAATTCCTTTATTGCAACCAATGGCCATAGTATGATGAATAGAGCTCTGATGGAATATGTGGCAGGGGAAACAGAAGTACCCCGAGAAAACCTGCCCCGACCCCATTTTGTCCACCACAAATTCCACATGGATCCACCAAGATTCGATCCCGGGTCCCAGCGGTGGAAGGCGAGCAATCTAACCACTCAGTCATGGGGGAGGGGGTGGTTTTACAGGAATTAAATACATAACCTGATAATATATAAATAGTCACTTTGCTCGTTCGGGGCTAAACCTTCAAACTCCCAATAGGGGCTCTGCCTCTCTGTGTGGTTCTAAGAAAAAGTTTTTTTTTTGTTTTTGTTTTTTTTTTAAACTGACACTTTATAGAAGAGATACATTAATTGCATTTAGACTGCCGTAGCCCATAATAACTACTTAGCCATACTAAACCTTAAAAAAATTCTATGGAACGACTTTAATATTTTTCTGGGGTAAACATTTAAAATTTAGAACATTCTGGAATTTTCTCGTCGGTTACACGCTAAAAGCTATAAGTCTGTCAAATTTCAGATTTCTAGCTCATGGGTAAGTGGTTAAACATTAGGTTGGGTTCGTTCCCCGGTACTTAATCGAATTTTTCTGAAGTAGGGAGGTCTGGAATGGGGTGTACTCAGCCTCCTGATACAAATTGAGGAGATACTTGGTTGAGAAGTAGGATGTCGGATAGTAGGCCTAGTCCCTCTAGGGATGTAGAGCCAAGGAGTTTAGTTTAGTGTCTAATAGATAGATGAAATTAGCAATATAGTGACTGCATTGGCAATTAGCATCTCTGTGAGGGACTTCATAGTTCATAGCTCGCGCCCTAACTTGCTTGCAGACAGCAGCCGACACGACGTACTCTAGCGGTTGTTCGCAGAGTGAAAGCGACAACCAAAACCTTTAAACCCCGGGCGGGTTACCACCAAGTCAAGCCTCTCGCACCCGTTACTAGCCGGCAAGAAGAGGCAGCAAGTCGTGGCTTTTCTAATGCAACAACCCCGCGCATTTAAATGTTTAAATGATTAAACTTGTTAAATATCGCGTGAAGCGTGTTTATAGATAATAAAAACCTACCACAAGGACGATTTCGAAGTAGTTTAATAGTAGGCATATGCAGTACTATAATAAAAAAAATCAAAATATTCTTTACATTAAAAACTGGTCGTTGTGCAACACTGCAACATGATCAGAGGCCGCCACTGTAGTTAACTGTTTTATGGAACCCGGAGGTTCATTACCGCGCCATTCAATCCTGTTCAGTGCTAACTCCATCCAACCATTCCTCGCAAATTCTATTTCTCTTAAATCTATTCTAATAGGCCTATTGTCCTCTCACCTAAGTCTAGGTCTTTCATAACATTACAAAAACTAAAAGTTACATGAACACAGAGCTAAGCAATTTGGAGTATTATAAAAATAGGCCTAGAGTTACAAGGAACAGGATTATTTCTGAAAAAGGTATCTGGGAAGGCACAGGAAGAACCAAAAGCTCTCTTAACAATTCTGGTTTAATTTACGGTGACAGCCTGTGAATTTTGCTAAATTACATTCTAATCCGAGGAATTTAGAATCATACATTTTTTAGTCTTAAGCCCACGTGACTAATATTGATTTTGCTAAATGACTCTGTAGCATAGAAGAAACTGCGTCAAAAATGTCGCATCCTATGTCTATGACGATTTAAATGTCTCTACAATGGGTGATATGAGCGAAAATTTTTTAGATTCACTAGTTTAGACTCACTCGAGCTCCCAGTCATAAACTCTTTTTCATGTGAATAGACGTCCCTGTTGAGTTGACAATTGCTTTAGATTATAAGTTAGTGTAATAGACACTTCTTTGTTCAATGTCGAACTCTGTACTTCTGACTCATAGATCAAGTCTTAAGCGCGAATCAAATTTTACTCCGCGAGAAAAGCTTAAAAGAAATTACTCTAGCCTACAATAACATAACACCTTCCGCATTAATGTAGTATAACAGATGTTGGTCTATAGGCTATACAAAAGGCGAATTATCGAGAAAAAAAAACTTACAAGTAGCCTATCCACTTGAAGTTACAGAATCTTCTTATAAATTAGACTAGTATAAAGGCCACTTACTCCTTTCGCCAATTAAATCTTGCATTTCAGTATAATTTTGTGATGTGACGTTTTTCTCTCTAGGCTACTCATTTACATCACGTATATCAATGTAGGCTATTTCTTTAATCAATAATATAAATAAGTCTGTACTGAAATAGAGTTAATAAACACATCGCCAGTTTACTTAGCCTATTCATTAAGGTTTCAGTCTTCCTTCAAAATTAATTAAAAGGCAAGATATTTATAAATTACGATGCATTTTAAATTAAAATAACTTAGGCCTATGCTTATGCTCGATGAAACACTATGCCAATCATTTCAACCATAGCCTAATAATTGGACCCGCAAGAAATAAGCGGAAGAATTTATACACATTCCTGGGGAATGGGCCTACTAAATTGGAATAGTGCAACTTTGCTACTTTAATTCCTTGTTTTTTTGATAATCCCTATTTTGTATTGATTAATAACCATACTTATAAGTTAATTCTTTTGAAGTGAAAAAAGGATGACACTTCGAAGAATGGCCTATAGCCTATTGTTGGCTTAACCTTCAGTTTTACACTATAGCCTACTAAAAATATTGATTTGCCAGGTTTACTCATTTCGTGATATTTTATTAGCTCAGCGTTATTGCATTAACCTTTTTCTTGCTACTGACGTATACATGCGTCAGTTCGAACAATTGTTTAAAGCAGAAATATAAGAATAGTAGAGTAATGTTTTAGGCCTATGTAAAGTATGAGGATTTTTATCCACGTATTATGTGTATTATCTATAAAAGCCAGCTATACTATTAGAATTATTTTTGCTAATTTCAGAATTAAAACCCACTGATTGTTTCACTTCTTCATAGCATAAAACCACGTTTTTTTCAACTCTGAAAAGTTAAAATTATAGATAGCGAATATCTGTGTCAATTGTTCACCTATTTAACATTTTAGCTATTGGTGGCAATTTGAAATAGAAGAATAATTGGAATTTAATATAATTGCATAATGAGAAGATCGATTTTCCGTAAAATGAACAAATCCTCTAAAATATTTGAATGAAGTTAAAATTGCCGAAATGTTCACAGCCTATCTAAATATTAGCGATAGACTATGCTTCTGAGAATGAGGTCTTACCTGTAGGCCTAATAGTTTCTTCTATTGTTAAAATTTTAAAAATGAAAAATAAGTGGAGTTGTGAATAAGGTAAGGTAGCATTCATCACTCGCTAATTTTGGATATGGATAATAAGAAAAAACATCCATATCAAAAATACTACCACAAACGTATGTTGTATGTAGGTCTAATAGGCCTATAGCCTAGTAGATGACTATTAAACTATAATCTGAGCCTGAAAACAAACATAGCGAGACTAAAACATAACTGGACAAATAGAATAATTATTTCACGTGTGTATGATGCTTCAATAGATTTTATTTAGTGCCTACTTCAATATCCTGAATATTAATTTCCGTTTTAGCAACAAAATATACTTTTAATTCGTAGTGCCTACCTTATCACTAGAGACCGGATTTTAAAGGGAATTCCTTTTTTTATATTTCATCACAAAACGTGATAAAATTGAACAGGACATTACTGAGTAAGTTTCAACTGCAAATTACCTGGTTTTAACGTCCCTTTTTTTCCTTTTTTAGGCCCATTTCCCCTTTTTTAGGAACTTTCCCTTTCCAGTACCTTTTTTGCTAATTTATTTTGAAAAATTCGTAAATTTCCCAGTATTTGGCAATATGAAAACATTAAAAATTGTTTTCACTGATTCACCATTGAAAAAATAATTCCTCCCTGCAGAATAGAGCGCTTCAGGGAAATCACAGGCTTGCCATTCCCTAAGTTTCCCATTATAACAAGGTGGGGAAAATGGATTTCGTGTGCTATTTTCCTCTGTGAGAATTTGAACAAAATAAAAAAATGTCTTCAGTCATTAGATGTTACAGAATCAGCAGCTGTAGACCAAAACATGTATTTCTCTGTTGAATTTTTACACTCTCTTACTTTTATATCCCTCTTTCCCCACCTTTTTTTGGCAATAATTTTCCTTTTTTCCCACCTTTTTTTACCAATAATTTTCCCTTTTTTCGTCCTTTTTTGGGTGAAAATTTTCCCTTTAAAATCCGGTCTCTACTTATCACATTCATAAGTCGATTACCATAAGCTCCAGGAACCGCAAAGCCCTCCAAGCGCATTACACTAATTTACATTAGGCCTACAAACAAGCGACCAGGATAATCAGTTCGATTTCGTGAAGTTTTGCAATTGAAAATCTGTCTTCAGAAGAATAGAATGGAGAACGTAGTGTTCAATAGTCTGTTCATTGAAATCTAGGGTTATGAATATTTTTACAGTTAAATTATGTCTCATTTGCTGCAGGTCCTTGCCACCACAAAAGGGTTATCAGGAAACGGTTTATAAAGGAATAATAATCTCCTTCGTTGGATAGCGTGTGTTCATGACAGGTTTCTTAGGACTCTCTCGTATAGGCTATCCACCACAGATAGCCTACTCCAGTTAGTTGTAACATAAATACCGGCAGCATACAGACGCGTAAGAAATCGTACGGTATCAATTAACCTTTAATAGCCTAAAGACCCATCCCAAGGATTTAATAAATAATCCAAAAACGCATCGAGAAAGAGTAATACTGAACCAAGGCCAATTTTAATGTTGTAATATATAAACTCGATTTTCAAAATTGTGTAATTAAAAAAAAAACTCGTGAATTCTAATTTTTATGGAAACAATAGACTAAGTATTATAAAGTGTACTAAAGAAGAATTTTATATTAATGACTATTTGCTAAGATATTCGGCAATTTTACTTATAATTAACAACTAGGAACAGACAAATTGTTTTGCAATTACTACAATTTACAATTGTTTTACAACTAAACTACAATTGAATAACCCCAGTGTATATAACACTAATTTTATATCAATGACTATTTGCTGAATAATTCGGCAAATTTACTTAAGCTTAATCTTCAGGACATAAACAATGGTTTGACAACACATTTAAAAAAAAAATTAAGTTTATGCAGCATATAAGACAATATAATTTTAATGGTTTTATATTTTTAAATTGAATGCATTCAGCAAGCTACTACTAAGGTACAAATATATACTATATGAATAGCATAATATATGCAACCATATATTTTAGGACAATAGGTAAACATTTATAAGTCAGTTTTATCAGCTCCTTAACATTATTGAAGAAAATGTAATAGTATGTATGAAAATGTACACATGAGTGCTATATATGTAAGTATTAAATTAATATTACACTACTGTAGAATGAAGGGCTAAGTAAACATTGCATACATTGAACTTTTGGTTAAAATTATTTGTGGCCAGGTGGACAATTCTCTTTATAATAAACATTCACCACAAACGGAAAAAGAATGAAATTTATCAATACTACAATAGACTAAGTAACTGATAAGCCAAAGCAAGTCAAGTGTTATCTCTAAATTGACACATATGGAAGTTATCGACGATCTAGATACAATCCCTATGAAGATAAGACATGATTAAAGTAAACGTAAATAATAATAATAATAAATAATGACTAAGAACATAAACAATTGCACTAAAATAATGGATAATTGCATCGTAATAATAATATTAATAACATGCCTTTGCGGATAACTGCATCAATTACATCCTTAGTGTCGGTTATTAAAACCCAATTTCCAAAATTATATTTATAACTTTCCTTGAACGCCTATATTAACAACTAGTCTGATTTTAAAATGTTCAGCTTGAAGAAGGGCGGTATTATGAGGCAAATTTTTAAGAAGTTATGAGACAGCCCTATTGCATTATCATTAAAATATTATTATCATCACTAGCATCATTATTAATAAGTTATTATTATATTTACTTATTAATTTATTTGAGTTATTATAAATTACTTTAAATGTTACTATTAATAGTCTACTGTGGTATAGTGTTGGTACTAGGCCGACTTTATCGTAGTTTCTTACATTTGAAGGCACTAAAAGTCACAAATATAAAGTAGTCTGACAAGTATCGAAAATAAAATTAGTTTATATTGTATTTTATTGTTTTTGTGTAAGAGTTTGTTTGCAAAAATTAATTGTATTTTTTTTTTTAATTTATGAAGTTAGATTAACGATATCAGCGTCTGCTGATAAGAAAAAGCTTAGGAATAAACCATAATACTTTTATAAAAATGTAATTCTCCATTTTCCTTAGCCCTATTAAGATGAAATAGTATCTGCATGATGTTTAATATTTCTTCAATCCAAAAGTGAAAATGTCATCATAGGCTACATTATTTGAGTCTTGAATTTTGAAATTTCAAAATTCGTATTTTGACATTCATACCGAATTCCTGATTACAACTTTCTTTACGAGGTTTTGTACTGAAATTATTGTTTCCTCATAAAGGAAATATTCATAGCCTATTAACAAACGGTAGATTGTTTAAAATGTCTGCATTATAAGAGGAAGAAAAATATATTTTTTAATTTAAAAAGAAAATTCCCCATTATCATTTTGAAACTGTATTTACTTCTCTTAAAGATAAGATAAAAAAATTAGCTAAAATTTGTCCATCACACAAAAAGAACTATGAAAAATACATGGAATTATATTCTGAATTGTGGAACTAATGTAAAAACGAGATAGACTTTGAGATCCTTGGAATTGTGATTGCATCCGTAAAGTACAGTAGGCCTACATTTTTTACATAGGCCTAACTTGGTCAGTTTTATAAACACATTTCAAATTATTCCATAGTTATAAAAAGGAAAAAATACTTGAAATTTTAGGAGGATTCTATAAATCCATGCATGTCACTTTTACATCTTATAAAGAAATATTTTCTTGATAACATTGATTCATGATTTAGGACTATTTTAAACCCCATTTGGGCTAGTGCAAACAATTTCATAAGCATGGGCCTATATACAGATCGCATTCCAAAGTATCTCAAATCTCAAATATTTTTGAGAGAAAAATAAAAGGCAGCCTATCATTATTTCAACTATATATTTGTTATGGTGACTTGACGAAATTTATAAGAATCACTACCCAGCTATTGCCTGCATGCCACGACAAATTTCGGTCCTCATTCACCAGATAAAAGCCTACTTTTTAGACTACTATTGTATTAATTTGTACACTTGTCTTTTTTTATGATGTCATTGATTTGCCTTAAATAAAGCCTAGGTCTTTTGCAACTTTTTAAAATATCAATTGCAGTTTACCTCAATATTAAATGCATAGCCTATGGGTGAAAGTAATAGCAGCATTCTTTTAAATGAAAATTATCCTATTAATGAGCATCGTATTGACAGAATTAAACCAAAGGTTGGATTCTATGAATATTTCGTGTTACAACGATCATGCAAAAGAAACCAACACTGTCGAAAAATTAATGATTGAGCAAATAAATAAAAACAAATAAGTATTCAAAATAAATTAATAAAAATTCAAACAAGCAGTAGATTTTAATTCACATCAGAAATATAATTTACTACGTAATTTCCATATTAGAGTAATAATGAAATTACATCTCACTAACAATAATAGTTAATTATTACACTGGGAATCTAGCTTAAGATCTGCTAGTTTATTATTATATATTATGCAATTATATTAATCTGGATTTATGAATAAGTCGAACCCGTATTTTTTCCAAATTAAATCTAACTTGATGGACAATAATCGTGTGACCTTTATTTTACTTCCGATCTTCAATAAATACCAATTAAAATATAACTATTTATTTCTTTATTTTTCTATTTTGGATTCCCCAGGATAACTAACTAAAATAACAACAAAATTTAAGTTCATATTAACACATATTTATATATATATATTATGTATATATCTTTACAATGAAATATTTTAAAACGAAATGTACAACAAATATACACAGAATACAATATACAATAAATACAGTAAGTGTGAATTATTTACCTTGTGTCATGGCGATCTATTTAGGCCTACTTTGATGACTCCACTTTAAAATATTGTACACAGAGATCGTAATCAGTTCAGTAATGTTCATTATCTGATATTCCTTCACACTTCAGAAACTAACAACGGTATAAAAGATGGAATTGCCAAATAAAAAAAACTCGTTGGAAGCAAGAGTTCGTTGAAACTATAGCATCTTTAAAAATAATAATGTTTAGGTCTACTGATCATATTATATTTAAAGAGAGGATTCATTAATTTTTAGATATGGTATTCATACAAAATTCATTTATACGAGGGAGATTTTCTTTATCTTAGTTTTATAACCTCGTCATGAGATCAAAATAGCCTACTATAGAAAATATACCGTAACTTATATGATCACATTTCGCAAGTCTAGTATTAGATACTGTAGAATATGTTGGATTAAGTCACAGTTCTGAACGGATCAAAACAGTTTGCAAGGGACGGAACCTAGTCGAGATCTGAGGTCACATATTAGAGGTAGGCTATAATGCTTCCAGAAAATTGTAAGTAGTTTCATTTACCGGTAAACAATATAAATAATGAACTAAAATCTGTCAAGAAATCTATCAAATCTATCAAGATTTTAGTCAGAATCGGTCGCAATCACAATACTTAAAGACTAAATAATGAAAAATAACGTTGCATATTGTACTTAAATTTTGAATATCTTTATGAGTATTAAATAGATATAGGCTAGTGTTCACCAGTTCTGACTTAGCAAATCAGGTATCTCGCTCATAATAATAATCTCTGTACTGCGTTCACTAATTATGCGCTGTTAATAATTTATAAGAGATCTAAGGGACCTTGGTGTCCATTTTAATGTCCACTGCATTCGTCCGTCTCTGCTATGTCTAACATAGGGAAGAGGAGAAAATATTATACTTGACCGATTAGCTGGGTCTCGATGCCAGTACCGTGATGGGCTTGAAGATCGGCTGCGTGGCTCTGCTCGGCTGTTGAGGTGAAGGCTCGGGACTGCTGCTGCAGCTCGAAGATGCTGTAGTAGCGGCCGTGGACGCTACCGCTGGAGGCTGGACTAGAGGTGCGGACGAGCTGGCAAGAGACCTGAGCGTCGTGTAGAAGTCATGGTACGGTGCAGGAGTCGTGTACAAACCAGGGTGCTGCAGTCGTAGTGGGCCGTATTGCCCTGCAGGAGTAGAATCTGACCCCAGCAAGCGCTCTACAGAGAACCCATGAGTAGCTATAGGCTTCGGGAGGGGCTGCAGCAGACCAGGATACGGGTACGGGTACCGGTGGTATGGATTGCAGTATAACGGTGATAACCCCCAAGGGCCAGGGTACGGTCCTCCTGGAGCACCAAGACCGCCGGGATACAGACCCGCTGCACCCAGCACGACAGTTCTCTTGAAGGCGGCCAATCTACTCCGACTAGCAGCTGTTGACCGCCGCCGTAGTTTGCCAGTTGTACCACCGATGAAGACGTCCTCGCTGCTAGGGTCTAGCATCCAGTAGTTGCCCTTCCCTGGGTCGTCGTAATGTCGGGGCACTTTTACAAAACATTTGTTGAGAGACAAATTATGCCTGATGGAGTTCTGCCAACCCTGCTTGTTTTCCCGATAGTAGGGAAAGTTTTTCATGATAAACTCATAGATACCATTAAGAGTTAGCCGCTTTTCGGGACTCTGCCTAATCGCCATCATGATAAGCGCGTTGTAACTGTATGGAGGTTTCTCGTTTTTCTTCTTTTCTCCTTCAGACTTGGAACTCTCTGCAGCGGTATCGTGTTTGTCTTTATTGGTACTACAGTCTAGAGGGGGCGGCGTAGCCCCACCGGTCACATCCAGATCACTGTCACTGTCCGAGCTACTCATGTCCGCTGCCGGGCTGACATCCGGACTACACCGGGGAATAGAACTCATGTCGGGGCTAGGGGCTCGTGATGCTGCGGCAGTCTCTGGTAAAATAGAACTAATACTGAAAGACGACTTAAGTGGCGTGCGGGCCATCACTAAAGGGTGTAGCGGGCCCTCGATCTTCACCATGATGACATACGAATAAGTAGAGAAACACACACAGTTCAGTAAACGCCGACGATACTGTAATATCAGCAGTAGCTGGGTTTCATTGTAAACACTACCAAAACAGACACTTGTCACCACACTCTCTCTTCACCAGTAGCAACAAAACTAACACGTGCACTTCTGCAGACTGGCTCCCAGCTTCTGTTGCTGCTTCTCTACTCACCGACTTGCGCGGATCCGCAACCCCGCCCAACCTTGCTCCGCCCTTACCAACCCCAGTCAGGCCAATGGCAGCCAGATCAGCCCCTCAGTGGGGCGGCGCCCCCCTACATGTCGCACAAATAAGCTTACAAACAAGAGGAAGTGTAACCAGTTTGTACACCATCATGGTTACTATGGATACACCAGTACACGTTACAATTCTCATGTTCTCTTGTTTAAACAATTATTTTTACATCACGCTGACGTCTATGATGGTGTAATTGAGTGAATCTGACAAGAATGAACGTCAGTGGCGGAGCGTAACAGTTGAAACAGTATCGGGCAAACATCTCCGCTCTTACGTTCTATTGTGGGGCAAAGAGATCTATCCCGCTTCCTTGTCAGCAAGCATTATGCATAAAATACGATAACATGTTAAAGTGAGACATCTATGTACATATTTCAATTGATTCTCGAGACAACATAAATATGATTGGTAGGCCTAAATGATTTTTTTATGAGTTTCGAAGGGGAATTTTCTACGAAGCGAAGATTGCGATTTCGTTATCTAGATAGAAGTTCATTTGTTTTCTGTTAATTTAAGATACAATAACGATAATCACGATTATAGTAATATTTAGGGCTGAAAATCGATTAAAATTTCTAATCGAGTTAACGCTTGACTTTAACCGATAATAGACAAACAGTTCGGTATTTTAAACGAAACCAAAGTGTACATTTAATATTGTTTTACACGTTTAATAACTACTACACTACAGATAATCAGAAGAAATCCTGAATTAATGAATGCCATTATTAGTTAACTAGTGAAAAAATATATACAAAACTTACATTTCCGGTTACTTTTTCAGCCATGACTTGAACCCACGAGTTTGTTGACATTTGAATGTTCAAGAGACGATCGTAGTTTGTTTACAATAATACCGGCAGCACTAAAAACTCTCTCACTCGGCACTGAGAAAGGAGTTTGGTCATTTGACCCATTTCTCGGAAAACGTTTTTCAGAATTCGACTAGACCGATTAATCGGAAAATGTAATTGATCGACGATTAAATGTATAATCGATTAATCGAGCATATTAATCGATTAATCGAGCATATTAATCGATTAATCGGTGCAGCTCTAGTAAAATTCCATTAAATTTAAGACAGTTGACAAGACTGCGGTGAAGAATGAATAGATGACAAAGTCTAGGCCTACCCAGTACAAAATAACCGACTTCCGAATTTGCTCATAATAGGCCTACCATGTAAATTATTAATAGTCTATTTTTATTTATGAAATACGAATTTGACCAAAGGTTCTCAAAGAACGATTTCTATTTCCCAGAGCAAGGCAAAACAGATAGTCTATCAGAATTCAAGAACCTCTCCCAACTGCAAACTTTAAAATAAGAACGATTTGATAGACTACTCCAAATGGAAGGCAGATGACAGCGTATAACAGCAATATAAGCTATATCATAAACTAAATTGAATTCTGGCATACTAATAACGTTATTTATTTTTCAAATAAATCAGTATTTATTTCTTAGAAAAGGGATAAAATAGCTATCAGGTACAATATAGGCCTACACAAAATATTCTGTAATAGGCCTAATAATGCAGTAGTTAAATTTTAACTTAAGTCATTCTATTAAGATTTATTAATTCATTAACGAGTTAAACACGACAACTTAGTTAATAGGCCTATTGTATTCCTGCCCACATGGAGAATATCTTTAAGTAGGCCTACGCAAATAAAACAAGTTATGTAATTTAATATTAAATTTAGCCTATACAACAGAGCTTATTACAAGACTAGGCCTATTCCTGGCTACAGTGCACTATACTTTGTCGAACCAACAAGATGCTTAGACTAGGAACCAATTTCATGAAAGAAAGCATCAATAGGCCTACATAAAACAGGCTACTCTGCTGAACGCTTGAACAAACAATTATTGACAAGCCTTCGATCACTTTCGAATGAAGACCATTGTTTCAAAGACTGCATAGTTCTTTATACCGAAAGACTCCTGCTCCTAAAATAGACAACTGATTACTGAACAGGCTAGCCGATATAGAACTAGGATGCGAGAGTGAAACGTATTTTTAAGTTAGCAGAGTTCCTTAGCACGAATGTACAGTACACATTTGATAATAATTTCAAAAGTTTTAATCAGTTAAAATAATGAAAAAAGAATGCAGGCCTGAAATGAATAGGATTGGCTAATCCCAATATTCTAAAGGGTTTGAATGACTAAAAACTTTAAACAAAGCCTTATTCACCATTTTGTGTCTTAACTTCATGAAGGCCTAGGCCTATAGAGGGATGGCTAGAAAATTTTATTAGAAGGTGGTGGTGTAGGGAAGAACTTCTGGATATTATTCAATTGATTAAATAAAATAAATAATCATAATACAATGAGAGGCATGTTTGTTCAACAATCTTATTCATAATTCAGCACGCCATAGCTCGATAACCACTAAAATGGGATGATAATCTTGTCCCGCAGTAGGCTACAACAGTATAAAATACAGAGAAAAGGGTTTATCTTTCTGGTTATAACATTTTAATTAGACCTAAAATGACAATTGTCTGAAAGTAATGAATATCTAGATCAACCAGGCCTAATATAGCCTAAGTTAAAAAGGCTTAGCCTATGTAAATCATAACAGTAATAAAAAAAGATAGAATCGGAAATCATGGCTTAGGCTATGTTAATAGACTTAGGTACGTAGGCTCCAGTAATTAGGCTATGCACAAATAATAGGTCTTTTCTTACATTTAAAATCTAGAGAGAACTTGCAGTACTTTAGATAACTTAGACTACAGGCCTAAAAGAAAGAAAAACAAAAACTTGAAAGACTCATATAACCCTTTCTACCATAGGCATGCATGCGTGAATAGACTATATGCCTATTTTATCGCTTCTTTTTAGGTCTAGAGCATTATCGTATGTTGCTATTTGTCTGATGCAAAACTGAGACAGATCCTCAACACGTCTAGACAATTTCAACGACCAAATGTTTCAGTTCCAAAGGTTTAGGCCTAGTTAGTAGAAGCAATTGGTGTGAAACTGTGGATAAGTTAAAGAGCAGTTTTCCAGAAGCAGAAGCTCGCGTTAACAAATTATCTTCATGTAAAGTGGAAGATGCTTAACTGGGTTGTAAAAATCAGGTTACGTTTTAATAAGCTACGATTTTTTTAATTTTTGACCTCTCCTGTTCATGAGCAGATAATCATTTTTCTGAAAACAGTATTTTTTAACTCGAGGAATCTCAAAACATGTCAATATTATGCTGGAATACCGATACTTTATAACTATCATTGTAGGCCTAATTTTGTTACTGATGCCATCAGGTAATTTTAGTTCTTAAGTTCTTGACATTGAATATTAATAAGTTACATAATTTTTCACTATTGACTATATACGAAAGCTAATGTATCTTATTGTATAATAAGTTTTATGTCATGTAAAGAATGAACGTAAATTATATTAATAAAACATATTTTTGTATGAGAGTATAAGGTTTATAACTTATGAAAACAATATAAGTACCGATCGAGTTACAGGCTTGGGTATAATACTTTTTCTACCTATGGTAAGGGTATACAAATTTATATAAAAAAAACACGCTCAAGATCTATTAGCGCTGTTTTAATAGAATGCATTATTCGGCCAGTTCCGCTGTATTATTTAAGGGTGATATGAGGGGGGGAATACGTGTAACTTCATCCTACCATCAGCTTAGTGAGATCGCACGTGTGTGTACACTTGATTATATTTTTTGCTCTCTAAAATATTTGTCGTGGTTGTCTACATTGAGTATCATTTATCCTTGGCTATGTCCTCTTTCCGGACTTAAAACATTACTAGTTGGAGACTAGTGATCTAGCCAAAATTTAATCAAACTATTCGTCCCCCTAAATTTTGGTCTCCTTGAAAGGCCTATAACGATAAGAAAAATTAAGTATAATGGCGATAACAACTTATGAATTTTTATTGACAAGAGAACACTTCAGTGGACAATATTAGTAGTCTAATTAATTAAGCTATGATGACAACGACGAAGAATAACAATAACGGAATATGCGCTATGATGACAACGACGAAGAACAACAATAACGGAATATGCGCTATGATGACAACGACGAAGAACAACAATAACGGAATATGCGCTATGATGACAACGACGAAGAATAACAATAACGGAATAGGCTATACGCTATGACGACAATGAACAATGTTGCTTTTCATGACGAATGATAGTGGCTAAGATGACGACGACAATAATAATGATGAATATGATGATGGTGATGAAAATATCATTAATGGTGATGATGGTGATAAAAATGATTAAGTTATATTAATGGTGATGATAATAATTTAATAACAACTTAATAACAATACTTTATACTTTATTCTACTTACTTTTATAACAGAATTGGCTATTTCTTCTTGGAAAAAATAGTTAAACAATATTTTACGTAATTTTGTTAAGTTTGAATTATCATCGATCTCCTTAGCCGCGGTAGCTAGGCATGCCTGCTTTAGAGCCGCCTTGAAGGAGGTTGTGGGTCCGAATCCCGCCTCGGGCACGGATGTTTGTGTATGATAAAGTAAAACGAGATAAACAAACGGTAAAACAAGAAAAACAATTAAGGAAAATTGTCCAATGGCCGACTAAATATATAGCCTAAACAAAAATCATAAACATATAAAGACATAAATAACTGTTTTTATTTGAAAAATTATATAGGCCTAGATACTTGTAGTTGCTGACATGTCTAGGGACTCTGTGGAAGGTTTCAGAGTGACTGATTAGAAACTGCTACGCAATTTGAATGTTACAACTTACTGTTTATGAGAGATTATGAAGCAGCTAGGTGAGGGTAGTAGTAGTAATAGTAGTAGTAGTAATAGTAGTAGTAGTAATAGTAGTAGTAGTAATAATACTGTAGAATGCACAGTACTGAGTTGCAAAATGATAACAGATTTACAAGAATCATACTGTAAATAAGTAACAGTTGCGAAGGTGAAGGTTGCTCTTTGAGCATTCCATTCTGAGTTAATTCACAATCATTTATTAATACAAAGTTCTTGCTCAACTACGACGAGAAGAGAGAAATTGACAGTAAACGGCGTGTGTTTGATTTGGACTATTTTATGGTAGAAACTGGAAATAAAGCATTATGCCTGATCCGTAACGAATCAGTTGCTAAGTTGTAAGAGTAAAGGCCTAATATTCTAGTTACAGGTTTATAATGGTTAATATATTGGTTATAGGTCTGTAGAGAAGATGAAGTTATTTTACTATTGGTTAGAATACTTTTTATAAGTTTAATATTGGTAACAGTATGATAATCTTCACGTCTGTAGTTACAGGTTTCTGATGGTAAATGGAATGAATTGTTATTGTTATTACAAAAAATAGTGTTTTTTAAATTCAACTGTATTTATACCCCCTTTAGCTACGAGGTCATATTAGGAGTTGTCTATAAGTTACTGTAGGGTAGGCCATGGAACTATTGATTGTCAATTGTTTCTGTTATTTATGTATTTTTATGGAGTGTACATTTCAACTGATACTAATTTAAATCATAGGCGTAACCAGGCCGACCATATGGGGGGGGGGTTATAACATCTGGAGAGGGGGGTTCCGGGGTCCTCCCCCGGAATATTTTAAAAATTAAGATGCACAATAACGAGTTTTAAGCTTCCCACGCTTTAAACTCATATTAAGTAATTTATAAGCAGATTTTTAAAAAAAGTTGACATATCACAATAATGAACTAAACAGTACAATTTTCTCTTTTTTTTAATCAATAGGGGGGGGGGTTCAAACCCCCAAAACCCCCCCTCGTTACGCCTCTGATTTAAATGGATATGATCGAAGATGAAATGGTGAGGATAATTCATGGTATGTAAATATCCAATTCGGCATTTGCCTTTACGACTGGGGAACCATGAAAAAAAACCCATGTCAAATTGGCCGGCCATGGAGTTTGAACCTGGGACCTCCAGTGTTTCGTTGTTGATTCGCTGTAAAGCGAAAATCAGGATATTGTTGACATGCATAGTTCGATCATATCTTGTTCCAGATCATTCACGACCGTTTGAAAGTGTTCCTCAATTCATTAGGCCTAAATTTTTACCACTTGCTCTGTCAATAGTCTCCACAGCCAAAGCTGAAAAAAAAATGTATGCCTTGAAAAGACTAGAAAACAGAAAGGACTAAAATCACATTTCTGTCCTAAATATAAATCAGGGGAGGGCGGAATTTGGATTTAGAATTTAGTTCAGGTTTGTGATTAAGGAAACTAACAGGAAGGCCATTTAATGGATAAGGCAAGGGCTTGTTATATCACACAAGAGCAGCAGCGTCGCCAGGAATTTTATTAAGGGGGGGCAAAATCAATTTCGGACCTCAATTTCAAATGATTAGGCTAAACACATTAATATTCACTTAGTTAACCGGATGTTATTTTGAACCCAAGCTGAATTCGACGAGGCTACAAAGTTTTTAAGTTAACAGAATACGCTCTTTTGAGCAATAGCCTTGGTGAGATATTATTATAAATACATATTATAGTTATAATTAGTTAATACTTGCTAAACTCATTATAAAGTAATTCTATTTTTTTTATTCTCCATGCTACAACTGTAGGTTGACCACAAATAAATGAATCCATAAGGCAATCCAGAGGGGGCAGTTGCCCCCCCCCCCGTTGCCCCCCCATGCCAACGCCCATGCACAAGAGTGGAGTACAAGACAGTGGTGGCCGGTTAAAAAGAAGAAAATCATTGCGGAACGAACATGTAGTAAGAACGAATTGAGAAAGATCGGTTAAATCAGCAAGGGACAATAAATCAGAGGAAGGAGTCCACGAAAAAGGTTTGATAGGGAGAACAGGTTGTTTGTCTAAGGAAAGAAGAAGAAAATGATGATCTTGTGACGAATTTATTGAGAGATCTCCAATAAGGAGAAACATATTTCGCAACACGCGATGGCACATAATTGTGAGCCCATGTGTGGTTTTATTAAGTGCCAGTATGGCACTTTATGAGAGTGTGTGGGGGACGAAAAATGTCTGTCCGTCTGTCCGTCCGTCCGTCCGTGTGTCTGTACGCGCTCTAACTCAAATACGCTTTATCGAATTTTAATGAAACTTGGTATACGCGTTTATAATGTCCATGGGAAGAACCCTATTGAAATTGGACCAAATCGGTTCACCGGTACCGGAGTAAAACCCAATTTAGTGTATATTTTAAAGGCTCCATAACTCACATAGGCCTACGCTTTATCGGATTTTCATGAAACTTGGAATACCTATTTATAATGTCCATGGGAAGCTGTCTATTGATATTGGACCAGATCGGTTGGGCGGTACCGGAATAATGCCCAATTTAGTGCCTTTTTATGGTAATATATCACAAAGGCGTGGATAACTCAAATACGCTTTATCGGATTTTCTTGAAACTTGGTATACGAATTTATGACGTTTTTGGGTACCGATATTTACATTAGGCTATATTTTACTGTGAGTATTTTTCTTATCGTTCCTGTGCAGCAATATACCTAATGTAATTCCTGACAGATAGATTTCATATGCTTATTATTCATTCATAACCTTTAAGGCTGCTTTAAATTGAAACAGAGATATCAGCGAATCGTAGGTCTATTGCATCATTATTATTATTGCCGGCACATTTTGTTTTTGGAGTTAACTCGGACATCTATTACAAAAATAACTTTTATGCATGGGGCTATCATAATTGCGTGTATCACTGATAAAAAAAAACATACTGGCACTTGGTTATATCAGTTTACCTGATTTTATTAAGTGCCAGTATGGTACTTTATGAGATTGTGCGGGGGACGAAAAATGTCTGTCCGTCCGTCCGTCCGTCCGTCCGTGTGTCTGTACGCGCTCTAACTCAAATACGCTTTATCGAATTTTAATGAAACTTGGTATACGCGTTTATAATGTCCATGGGAAGAACCCTATTGAAATTGGACCAAATCGGTTCACCGGTACCGGAGTAAAACCCAATTTAGTGTATATTTTAAAGGCGCCATAACTCACATACGCTTTATCAGATTTTCATGAAACTTGGAATACTTATTTATAATGTCCATGGGAATATGTCTGTTGATATTGGACCAAATCGGTTGGCCGGTACCGGAATAATACCCAATTTAGTGCCCTTTTATGGTATCATATAAGAAAAGGCGCGGTAACTCAAATACGCTTTATCGGATTTTCATGAAACTTCGTATACTTATTTATAACAATCATGGCAATAAGCCTATTGAATTTGGACCTAATCGGTTGTCCAGTACCGAAATAAAGAGTAATTATCAGTCAAATGTATTATAATATTTTGGTTCATTTCGAAGCATTTTGATTGGCTCGCGGCCAACCAATCAGCGGGCGAGTCCCGTAACTAAGGTAAATAAAGGGGAATTCTGGAACAAGCCTTCAATTCCTGTCGAAACCTTCTTTAGTAAAGGAGGGTAAAAAGAAGGAACCTTCTTCAAATGCAAAATCAAATTCTCGGTTCTTTCTTATAGCGTCATCAATTAATGACAGCTTATAAAGCTTCCTTCAGTTGCCATGGACAGTGGACATCTACATGAAAAACAAATGGTCCCATATGTACGATTATAGATGAAATGCTGTTGTATAATGACTAATTATTTTGCTAAAATTGATTACAATTAGATTAAAGCATTGAATTTTACTTCAGCCTATGTCAGATTTATAATCCCTGACCTCTTAATAAATAAAAACATTAACTTCTGAGAATTTTCATAAGTTGGTACGCTGCTTTAGTGAGGGCCAAATTCGCATTTATGACTCGAATATCGCGAATATTATGTTACCAATGAATGAAATTATTCTATATTGTAACATAAGAAAACTAGAAGGCTCGAAATATAGCCTAATTTCGAAATACGGTGATTTTTGTTTTCTGTGAGCTACGACGAGATAGTATTCTTTGGTATTGGACACTCAAAAGTCGCAGTGTGGTTTGGTCTTGGGGTAAGATGCTTGTCTAGTATTCAAGAGATATCACGTTCGAGTCCACCCTGAAGCAAATTTTTTTTATTATTATCAATTGTGTTAAATTGAGCCTATTCCATTCTTGTGTCCTATTTTGTCAATGTGCTTAAATAAGTATTACATTTTTCTTTAAAAAAAACTGGGAATTCATTGTCTTTCATTGACCTACATCATTCCTAAATAATAACATAAGCCTATAAATGTTATTTCACGAACAGAAACTAGCTTTAAAGTTATTGCGTTGCGTTAAAATTGCATAAGCCTATACTCAGAACAAAACTGCATACCGCTAGGTGGAACTATCCTCTTCTTATTGGCTTACTGTACTATTTCATTGTCAATGCATTTTGTAAAATGTTTACATATTTTAAGAATTAGTATATCAGTGTATACCAATATGAATTAAGGTTAAGAATCAAACTTTAGACCTTTGTTCTTCCGTAATCCCTGCTTAATGAATCGATCTGGAGTTTAACTCACTTATTTTCTGTATATCATAACTGCAATTATTACTGATTAAAAAAGCATACTGGCACTTCGTTATATCAGTTTACCTGATTTTATTTTATATTATTTTAGTTTCTGTTAGTAATTACCAGGGCCCGGATTTTGATGACATGTCATCATTAACTGGAACATCATGGACATTGCCCACTAGTACAGGCATCCTGATCATGGCTCATATATTATAAAATGGTCATTTTTAGGGGCATTATTTGGTTATTTTCCGCATATCTTTATTTTTGTAATTTCCGAAAATTCAATGTCATTATCTGGTATTTTTTGGTCATTTTATGGTATTTTTTTCTCTACGTTCCATATTTTAGGTAGTTTTTTTATATATAAAAGTAATTATTTTCTTATTTTGTGTTGTTACTCGCATTATAGGGTAGGCCTATAGAGTTTTTGTGCAATTATTAAGTGCCAGTATGGTACTTTATGAGATTGTGTGGGGGACGAAAAAATGTCTATCCGTATGTCTGTCTGTCCGTCCGTGCGTCTGTACGCACCATAACTCAAATACGCATTTTCGGATTTTCATGAAACTTGGAAAACACATTTATAATGTCCATGGGAAGAACCCTATTGATACTGAACCAAATCGGTTCACCGGAACCGGAGTAATGCCAAATTTAGTGCCTATTTTAATAGATTATATTAGAAAGGCGCCATAGCTCAAATACGCTGTATCGGATTTCCATGAAACTTGGTATACGCATTTATAATGTCCATGGGAAGACATCTGTTATATCGGTTGGCCAGTACCGGAATAATGCCCAATTTAGTGCCTTTTATGTTAATATATAAGAAGTCACGATAACTCAAATATGCTTTATTGGATTTTCCTGAAACTTTGTATACCCATTTACAGTGTACATGGGATGACCTCTACTGATATTTGACCAAATCGGTAGACCGGTACCGGAGTAAAACCCAATTTAGTGTCTATTTTAAAGACGCGGTAACTCAAATACACTTTTCCGGATTTTTATGAAACTTGGTGTACACATTTATAATGTCCATGGGAAGACGTCTATTGATTTTGAATGAAATCGGTTGACCTGTTTCGGAGTAATGCTCAATTTATTGCCTATTTTATGGTAATATACGTATTCGAAAGAATTTATGAAATCCAAATCAGTTATCAGTTGACAACATAGTCAATTATTTTACTGTGCTCTTATAAAGCTTTGGAAATTAAAATACAGGTAGCTATGACAAAAAACGCTATTGTTTTACATGCGCTTATCCAACTACACCGTTAAACTGACCCAGGTGGCCGAGATGATAACGTCTTGGCCTCACATTCTGGAGTTCATTGATTCAAATCCCGAAACCGACCAATTTGACTTTTTTTTTGTATTTTTATGTGAGTGTGCGATTGTCAAGATATCACAAATCTGTACAGTTCAGCTGATGCTGGAAGATTTTAATCTGGTTTTTAAAAAAACTAGACGTTTGTTCTTCCGTAAGCCCTGCTTAATGAATAAATCTGGAGCTTAACTTGGAAATCAATTTTTAAAAAAACATATTCTGCATATCATAATTGCAGTCATAACTGATTAAACAAAAACATACTGTCACTTTGTTACATCAGTTTACCTGATTTTATTTGTCACTGAATTTTGTGAATGTTGACACATATTAAGAATTTCAAGTTGCAATACATTTAGATTTGACAAATAACACTATTCTTTCACATATGCTTATCAAACTAAACAGTTAAGCTGACTAAGTTGGCCGAATGGTAACGTCTTGGACTTGTATTTTGGAGGTCCCTGGATCAAATCCCGGTGCCGGCCGATTTTACATTTTACATTTTTGTTTAATGTTATATTTTTATGTGAGTGCGCGATTGTCAAGATATCATTAGTCTGTAGTTCTGCTGACGCTAGTCGATTTTAATCTGATTAAAATTAAAAAAAACTTATTTTCTGCATATCATTATTGCAATTATAATTGATTTAACAAAAGGATTTATTAAATAATTCCTAATTAAATGTGCTTAAACTTTTGGATGTTGTTGCGAATAATTAACTCCTAATGAAATGGTAATTAAGTATGGGATATTTCTGTCAAACCACTTAGGTCATGAAGATACGTAGAGAAAACATTGGAAATTTATTTTTCGTTCATACATAGAATTTATTTTTCATTCTCATCCCAGGAATCTGAATATTGATATTCTGCCAGAGAATTGTTCAAAACATACCGAACCAACTGTTATTTCCAGATTCAAACCGGTCAATAGCACTTAGTAATTTTTTCCCACATAGAGAAATGCATTATTAAAAATAAGTTATGTAGGCCTACATGTTGCCAAGATATTACTAAATTCTTGTACGCCATCAAAGAATTTTGTTGCTAAGAGATCGTTCTTCATTTTCGGCGTGGATCAAAATTAGTAGTGATTTGAGAAACATTTCTGTTTCTCAAAAGCATATAAAATGGAATCTCCGAAGACTTCAACTTCCGAAACCACACTCGCTAGGCTTAGAATTCAGGTATTTATAGCCTAAGGATTTTGTCCTGGTTTCTTTTATAACTTCGGCATGATTACTGTATTCTTGTGTGGGTTTGCACCTGTGTTGATGTGGGTATTTAAATAATTTTATTTGTAATCTGGGAAGCTTATTTCTTGTGTGAAACACCCAAATTAGAAGATAAAGCATATAATTTTAATAAAAAATATTGCTTCATTTAATATTAAAGAGCCCATTATATCCATGTAGGAGATAATGGATTAAGAACTTCTGACTTTTATAGCCTATAACGTTATTTCAAACCGTATTTTGGAATGTTGCCTAATGGAATTAGTGCTTATGTAATTTTAGCACAACGTTTTTTATGAAGTTATAGGCCTAGCAGCGCGTCTCATGTTGTACTGTAGATACGTTTAAATTAACAAGTCATTTATTGATAGTCTGCAGCAGAGGTCCACAGAGTTCCTCGTATAACCCGACGACCGCGGAAGAGTTTGATCAGGTCCTTAGCGTAGAGAAAATGTTGATACGACCGAACAAAGATAACATCAACCTGCATACATAAATGTAGTAGACCTGGTTCGGGATCGAACTCTCAATCGTGGGCACACAAAGCCAGCACGACACTGACTGTACCAAAGCCGACTCACTTATTTGTAAACTAATGTAATCCAGAAGGATAAGTTCAACAAAGGAAGCCTTGTTCGGTTTATAACATCCTTCCAAAAAATCTATTCAAAATCAGAGTCTGAGCACAAAGATATCTGTGTTTGAGACTATTAGAATGTTTGGAGAATCCATGTTATTACATCTGTTTCTTGGAGTATTGTAAATATAAATAAAATCGCTAAGAAGATCACACAAAATTAACCTAAAATGGCGCAATGAAATAATGTGTGTTCACAGAATCGACTGCTCAGGGGGAGGGAATCGTTGGGTCACGTGGTGCAGGCAAGGGCTGAAACTTGATGGCGGTCTATATGGTGATCAGCAAATAATTAGCTTTAATGAAATTAGATTAGACCATGTACCGTATTTTTATTGAATATCCAAAATTGGATTAAACCCTATTTCACCGGAAGGTATATTAGGGTTAGAGATAATGAAAAAATGAGTTAACAATAGTTATTTATGAAACAAGTGGCGAAAACGAGATTTTCTATGCTCGCGAAACGAGCCCATAAGAGCGTGTGTAACAATCCTACGAGCAAACTAAAACCATTTTACCATTTGTAACATACAATATGTTTTAGACAGACGTTAATATTTGTGAAATACAAATTTTATTGCATGTCGTGCAGCGATATTGGGAATTTCCAGCCGTCCTGTCACCTAGTATGCACTATTGATTTTCTGGTGCATGGCTCCCAACATATTATGGGATGGAGTGGACAACGCTTTTCAGCGACCAAGGATTACCAAAATATGTTTTCTTATCGAGGCTAGTGTTCACGGAATGACAGTGATGAAATTCACTGCTTTACTAGAAATTCTTAGGGAAGATAGAAGAATAATTTCTTTAACATTAAATGTTGTTAATTGTTATTATTTATGTTATGTTATTTTTTATGCATAAGTAACTTAATCGTTTTAGAACTTATTTTTGAAGCACTCTATGCCATAACAAGGTAAGTAAAAACATTTGAAACTTTGTTCACGACTTATATTAATGATACTACAGAAACCTCTACATGCCTGCATAAATTTGTCTTGACGCAATTGGCTATACAATATAGGCCTATGAGTGTTCAAGGTAACTGTATAGGCATTGATTTTATTTAGGCGCGCAACATAACCAAGGTAAATTGACTTTCCTTCATATTGCAGAGATATCTTTATATCTTCATTTATCATTGATTTAAACTAAGGAAGTATATATTTCTGCGAGTCAATACCCTGGATAGATTTCTTAATACTTGATATGAGTACTTTAAGAAGAGTTCGTTTTAATACATTTCTGAACTGTTTATTCGGGTTAATCTCATCGACATATTCCACCATCAATGACACTCACAGGAAACTAAGTCACATATCACAGATTTATTGCTAGCACATTATTTGCTAATATTGACAAATATGATACCATATTACTCAATTATAAATATTATATAGGCCCTTTTACAGAGTTTCAAGAATTCTAAAAAGAGGTGAATAGCTATTTATGTATCGAGTATGCAAAGCATGGCTTTAGCCTAAAACATGGGATGTAGATTTTGACAGCTTATTCCTTCGGTAGAACAATACAAAATTTTCAACAAAAATAAATTCATCGTCCTAGTTTCTTCTGCTTAAGCTGTTTGTCTCTTTCCGATCTCCTGGAGCGGGTCTTTTGAATATATTAGGTAATTCTCCCCTCTGTGTCTAGATCCTCAATAACTTGCACGAAACTGTGCTCTTCGAACTACGAGTTCTGCCCATCCATGTCTACATGTCTACATGTTAGGCTTTATAGAAGTTTAATTTCATCACTAAATGTGTCCTTCATTCCGTTCTCATTCATCTCGTTATTGTCTGAAAATTTTTCTCTGTAGGTCTACCTTGTTCTCGAGTATTATGAGTGTTTTGTTCAGAATTGTCGAAAACAGAATCTAGTTTCGCGTCTACAGACATTACTCATAGTATGATTGTTTTACATAACCCAAATTTCAGATCCGTATAGAGCCAGAGAGGTTATATGAGCTTTGGATGGAGCTGCCTTGGATGGAACGACGAAGGATAGCGCGAGAAAGGAGAGATCGCCTCGGGGTCGAGAGGTGTAGAAGTCATCAGGAGGGGAGACAACAGTTTGTTACAGACCAGCAGAGGAGAGAGCAGTTTGGGATAGCGCTGCAGAGGTTCCAGGATATAAGGATAGCGCGGCAGAGAAGACAGCAGAGGAGACAGCAGAGTCGGGAGAGGAGGCAGCAGATTCGGGAGAGGAGACAGCAGAGGAGACGGCAGAGTCGGGAGAGAAGACGGCAGAGTCGGCAGAGGCGACGGCAGAGTCGGCAGAGGAGACGGCAGAGTCGGCAGAGGAGACGGCAGAGTCGGAGGAGGACCCGGTGTAGGGGACGGTTGAGGAATCGGCAGGGGAGTCGGCATAGGAGACGGTCTAGGAGAGACGGCAGAGGAGATAGGGGACAGTCAAGAATTCGGCAGGAGATTCGACATAGGGGACGGCCGAGTAGTCGGCTTAGGCGACGGCAGACGAGCGGCGGAGGTGATGGCAGAGGAGAAAGACGCAGATGAGAGGAGTCAGCAGATTAGGATAGTACGGAGGAGGTAGCAGCTCATGATAGAGCAGCGGAGGAGGTAGCAGCTCATGATAGAGCAGCGGAGGAGACAGCAGCTCATGATAGAACAGCGGAGGAGATAGCAGCTCATGATAGAGCAGCGGAGGAGATAGCAGCTCATGGAAGAGCAGTGAAGGAGGCAGGAGTTCATGATAGAGCAGCGGAGGAGATAGCAGCTCATGATACAGCAGCGGAGGAGATAGCAGCTCATAATAGAGCAGCGGAGGAGGTAGCAGCTCATGATAGAACAGCGGAGGAGATAGCAGCTCATGATAGAGCAGCGGAGGAGATAGCAGCTCATGGAAGAGCAGTGAAGGAGGCAGGAGTTCATGATAGAGCAGCGGAGGAGATAGCAGCTCATGATAGAGCAGCGGAGGAGATAGCAGCTCATGATACAGCAGCGGAGGAGATAGCAGCTCATGATAGAGCAGCGGAGGAAGTAGCAGCTCATGATAGAGCAGCGGAGGAGGTAGCAGTTCATGATAGAGCAGCGGAGGAAGTAGCAGCTCATGATAGAGCAGCGGAGGAGACAGCAGCTCATGATAGAACAGCGGAGGAGATAGCAGCTCATGATAGAGCAGCGGAGGAGATAGCAGCTCATGGAAGAGCAGTGAAGGAGGCAGTAGTTCATGATAGAGCAGCGGAGGAGATAGCAGCTCATGATACAGCAGCGGAGGAGATAGCAGCTCATGATAGAGCAGCGGAGGAGGTAGCAGTTCATGATAGAGCAGCGGAGGAAGTAGCAGCTCATGTTAGAGCAGCGGAGGAGGTAACATTTCATGATAGAGCAGCGGATGAAGTAGCAGCTCATGATAGAGCAGCGGAGGAGACAGCAGCTCATGATAGAACAGCGGAGGAGATAGCAGCTCATGATAGAGCAGCGGAGGAGATAGCAGCTCATGGAAGAGCAGTGAAGGAGGCAGGAGTTCATGATAGAGCAGCGGAGGAGATAGCAGCTCATGATAGAGCAGCGGAGGAGATAGCAGCTCATGGAAGAGCAGGGAAGGAGGCAGTAGTTCATGATAGAGCAGCGGAGGAGATAGCAGCTCATGATACAGCAGCGGAGGAGATAGCAGCTCATGATAGAGCAGCGGACGTGGTAGCAGTTCATGATAGAACAGCGGAGGAAGTAGCAGCTCATGTTAGAGCAGCGGAGGAGGTAGCAGTTCATGATAGAGCAGCGGAGGAAGTAGCAGCTCATGATAGAGCAGCGGAGGAGACAGCAGCTCATGATAGAACAGCGGAGGAGATAGCAGCTCATGATAGAGCAGCGGAGGAGATAGCAGCTCATGATACAGCAGCGGAGGAGATAGCAGCTCATGATAGAGCAGCGGAGGAGGTAGCGGCTCATGATAGAGCAGCGGTGGAGATAGCAGCTCATAATAGAGCAGCGGAAGAGATAGCAGCTCATGATAGAGCAGCGGAAGAGATAGCATCTCATGATAGAACAGCGGAGGAGATAGCAGCTCATGGAAGAGCAGTGAAGGAGGCAGGAGTTCATGATAGAGCAGCGGAGGAGATAGCAGCTCATGATACAGCAGCGGAGGAGATAGCAGCTCATGATAGAGTAGCGGAGGAGGTAGCAGCTCATGATAGAACAGCGGAGGAGATAGCAGCTCATGATAGAGCAGCGGAGGAGATAGCAGCTCATGGTAGAGCAGCGGAGGAGGTAGTAGTTCATGATAGAGCAGCGGAGGAGATAGCAGCTCATGATACAGCAGCGGAGGAGGTAGCAGCTCATGATAGAGCAGCGGAGGAGGTAGCGGCTCATGATAGAGCAGCGGTGGAGATAGCAGCTCATAATAGAGCAGCGGAAGAGATAGCAGCTCATGATAGAGCAGCGGAAGAGATAGCAGCTCATGATAGAACAGCGGAGGAGATAGCAGCTCATGGAAGAGCAGTGAAGGAGGCAGGAGTTCATGATAGAGCAGCAGAGGAGATCGCAGCTCATGATACAGCAGCGGAGGAGATAGCAGCTCATGATAGAGCAGCGGAGGAGGTAGCAGCTCATGATAGAACAGCGGAGGAGATAGCAGCTCATGATAGAACAGCGGAGGAGATAGCAGCTCATGATAGAGCAGCGGAGGAGATAGCAGCTCATGGTAGAGCAGCGGAGGAGGTAGGAGTTCATGATAGAGCAGCGGAGGAGATAGCAGCTCATGATACAGCAGCGGAGGAGGTAGCAGCTCATGATAGAGCAGCGGAGGAGGTAGCGGCTCATGATAGAGCAGCGGTGGAGATAGCAGCTCATAATAGAGCAGCGGAAGAGATAGCAGCTCATGATAGAGCAGCGGAGGAGATAGCAGCTCATGATAGAGCAGCGGAGGAGATAGCAGCTCATGGGAGAGCAGCGAAGGAGGTATCAGTTCATGGTAGAGCAGCGGAGGAGATAGCTCATTCTACAGCAGCGGTGCAGATAGCAGCTCATGATAGAGCACCGGAGGAGATAGCAGCTCATGATAGAGCAGCGGAGGAGATAATAGCTTATGACAGAGCAGCGGAGGAGATAGCAGCTCATGATAGAGCAGCGGAGGAGATAGCAGCTCATGACAGAGCAGCGGATAATATAGCAGCTTATGATAGAGCAGCGGAAGAGATAGCAGCTCATGATAGAACAGCGGAGGAGATAGCAGCTCATGACAGAGCAACGGATGATATAGCAGCTTATGATAGAGCAGCGGAGGTGATAGCAGCTCATGATACAGCAGCGGAGGAGGTAGCAGCTCATGATAGAGCAGTGAAGGAGATAGCAGCTCATGATAGAGCAGCGGAGGAGATAGCAGCTCATGATAGAGCAGCGGAGGAGATAGCAGCTCATGGGAGAGCAGCGAAGGAGGTATCAGTTCATGGTAGAGCAGCGGAGGAGATAGCTCATTCTACAGCAGCGGTGCAGATAGCAGCTCATGATAGAGCACCGGAGGAGATAGCAGCTCATGATAGAGCAGCGGAGGAGATAATAGCTTATGACAGAGCAGCGGAGGAGATAGCAGCTCATGATAGAGCAGCGGAGGAGATAGCAGCTCATGACAGAGCAGCGGATAATATAGCAGCTTATGATAGAGCAGCGGAAGAGATAGCAGCTCATGATAGAACAGCGGAGGAGATAGCAGCTCATGACAGAGCAACGGATGATATAGCAGCTTATGATAGAGCAGCGGAGGTGATAGCAGCTCATGATACAGCAGCGGAGGAGGTAGCAGCTCATGATAGAGCAGTGAAGGAGATAGCAGCTCATGATAGAGCAGCGGAGGAGATAGCAGCTCATGATAGAGCAGCGGAGGAGATAGCAGCTCATGGGAGAGCAGCGAAGAGGTATCAGTTCATGGTAGAGCAGCGGAGGAGATAGCAGCTCAGTCTACAGCTGCGGTGGAGATAGCAGCGCATGATAGAGCAGCGGAGGAGATAGCAACTCATGATAGAGCAGCGGAGGAGATAATAGCTTATGACAGAGCAGCGGAGGAGATAGCAGCTCATGATAGAGCAGCGGAGGAGATAGCTACTCATGGTAGAGCAGCGGAAGAGATAGCAGCTAATGGTAGAGCAGCGGAGAAGGTAGCAGCCTATGATAGAGCAGCAGGGAAAATAGCAGCGGAGGAGATAGCAGCTCATGATAGAGCAGCGGAGGAGATAGCAGCTCATGATAGAGCAGCGGAGGAGATAGCTGCTCATGGTAGAGCAGTGGAAGAGATAGCAGCTAATGGTAGATCAGCGGAGAAGGTAGCAGCCCATGATAGAGCAGCAGGGAATATAGCAGCGGAGGAGATAGCAGCTCATGATAGAGCAGCGAAGGAGATAGCAGCTCATGGCAGAGCAGCGGAGGAGATAATAGCTTATGATAGAGCAGCGGAGGAGATAGCAGCATATGATAGAGCAGCGGAGGAGATAGCAGCTCATGATACAGCAGCGGAGGAGGTAGCAGCACATGATAGAGCAGTGAAGGAGATAGCAGCTCGTGATAGAGCAGCGGAGGAGATAGCAGCTCATGATAGAGCAGCGAAGGCGAAACCAGCTCAGGATAGAGCAGGATGGAGTGGTTATAAGAATCTAAGAAAAATAATATTTTAGACAAGTCTTCAGTTTTCAAATACGGTTCCAACAACAAAGGCTCTTAACCAAACAGTTTGCAAATTTTTGTAGAGTTTCTATCAACATTGTAGGCCTACGCCTTAAAATAAAGAAGTAGGTTGATGAATGCGGAAGTTCTTTTATTTTAGTGTTATGAATTAGCTTCGTTGTTAAACCTGCTTTGTAGTTGACACCTAAATTACGGCAAGAGTCAACATTTTCGACCATAATATTACTCTACATAAGCTTATTATTTTATCGTGTGGAAGATGCTCTGCCTTTGAAATCCACTTCCAGAACAGAATCATTGATCAAAACGTCGGATAGAATAACTCTGTAAAAGTATATAATGCTGATCAGCAATCCTAGGAATGTTCGTAGGCTAAAAAAACAAATATGTATTTACATAGAAATCCTAGAACTGCTGATTAGCCTTTACAGCAATGTCGTATCAATATTAAATCATTCTGCCAGTTTTGATTCCTATCTATATCCTAGAATAGTAATATGCATGGAATAATTTCGTATTACTATATACGCAAACTTATTGGAGTAATTATAACAAGGTACAAAACAGTGCTATCAGAACATAAATTCATTAGCTCAGTCTTTAGGTAACCTCTGAGTATAACCTGGAATGTATAGTTATTTGACTTAGCATCTTTTCCATTTTAATATTCCCTCTCTACATTTCGAGTATTCAGACATTAAGTCACCCCTTTTTGATACTAATTTGTATACGGTTCGTGGCCTACTGTGCCCTATGGAACAATACGTAAGAGGAAGTTATAAATAAACTTACAAAGTATAAAATAGCGGTGTTAAACGGGCATGCACTACCATGTGTGATGAGAATGAAGTTATTAAGTAAGATGCATTTATAACGCTAGTTAGGTGATGTAATGTCCGCCGCCGTGGGTGAGTCGGTAGCGCTCCTGCCTTCCACTCCGGCGGCCCGGGTTCGATTCCCGGCCGGGTTGGGGATTTTTCAGTAGTGAAAAATTTCTTTCCCGGGTTCAGGACTGGGTGTGTGTATGTGTCCTTAGGTTTAAGTAGGTAGGGGACTGGCGCACCCCGGTAACAAATCCGCTGTGAATATCCCCTTACGGGATCACCAGGGGTCGCTCGCGACCCAGAGGAATAACTTCCTTTAGGTGATGTAATGCTTTGGATTGAAAATTAATAGACTCGGCACTGGATATCCCGGAAGTTCGGATTAATCGGCAACCAAGATGGGAAATATAAAATCAAGTAAACTGATGTAACCATGTGCCAGAATGATTTTCTTTAATCAGTGATGATTGCAATTAACTTATAATATGCATAAAATAAGTTATTTTTGTAAACGATTTCCGAATTAACCTCCACACCGATTCATTTAGCAGGGCTTACGGAAAAACAAAGGTCTAAAGATTGATAAGCATTTGTGAAGGAATGTATGGAGAGTGTTAGGCCTATTTGTCAAACTTACCTGCATTGCAACTTTCAAAGCCGTATATGAACACTGTAAAACAATATGCTGCCATGAGAACTGATTTGCATTTGATAAATTCTTTCTAATATATTACCATAAAACAGGCACTAAATTGGACACTACTCCGGTACACACGGAAGGACAGACAGACAAACAAACAGAGGGACAGACATTTTCCCGATCTGGAGCTTAACTCGAAAATCGATTAGGCTACAACAAT
Organism: Ectobius pallidus; assembly: GCA_964059195.1. NCBI lineage: Eukaryota > Metazoa > Arthropoda > Insecta > Blattodea > Ectobiidae > Ectobius > Ectobius pallidus. The sequence continues at coordinate 83,626,324 of CAXKWD010000003.1, forward strand.
TATCACTGAATAAACAAAAGCATTCTGGCACTTGATTACATCAGTTTGCCTGATTTTATTTACGTTGAATATAATCGGAACTCTAAATAAGCATAAATAAATAAATCTTGTTATAATTTTAATTAGAGTAAGTTACAGGAAGAAGGTGATTCCTACCAATTAACTAATTACAAGCCTATAATTGTATCAATAACATATAGATGTAGAATAGACACAAATCTGATGAATAAACTAGTATTTTCATAGAAACTTTTGGGTCAATATTTTGTAGTCATTTTATAGCTCATTTTAAAAGTATTTTAGGTCATCAAAACCCGGGCCCTGGTAATTGCCTAAAACTCAATAAGTTTTTGAGCCCACCTAATGTTTTTCAAAAGTTGGCGCCACTGTGTAGCGCGCATGGGGGAGGAAAAACATCTAAAAATATTTATTGGGAGACCCGAAGGGAAAAGACCATTTGGAAGACCTAGATCTAGGTTTGAGGGCTTGCGATTAGTATTTCTTTTTAAAATTTAGGAACGTTTACCAGACAAGTATTCATTTTCTTCTCGATTTCTACTTTCTCTTAGGATTGGCGAGGGATGGTTGGATGGAGTTAGCACAGAATAGGGTTGAATGGCGGGCTGAGGTAAGCGCGGCAATGAACCTCCGGGTTCCGTAAAACAGATATTTATTTAGTTTACTTAGAAATTGCCTATTGCCATTGAGTAAGCAAGTAAGTAAGTAAGTAAGCAAGTAAGTAAGTAAGTGTAAGTAAGTAATAATAGTAATAGTAATAATAATAATAATAATAATAATAATAATAATAATAATAATTATAATAATAATAATAATAATAATAATAATATCCTAATAATATAATTGATGCCACTTGGTGAAGCATGAAGTGAGTTGTTTGTTGATTGCTGTTAAGGTTAAGTTTGTTAGCTGGGAGGCAGACTAGCCCAGCTGTAATCACAATGCAGGCAGCAGATTATGTAGCAGTTAGTGACATTGTGAGGACCGATCCATCACCAGCAGTCACGATTTGTTAAGCATTGTGTCTCTCCCCCGCCTGCCAGCCTCTTGTTCCACAACAAATAACTCACTAATTCACTGACTCTCTTCACACGATGCTCGCTCTCAAGATACCCACAGTCTGTAATATTCACATCAGTACACCACTTTATTACTTACATTATCTGAATACGTCAAGAGAGTTTTGACCTTCAAGGCATGCGATTAGTTTTTCATTTTTAAAATTTAGGAAAGTGCACCAGACTTCTTGATTTCAACTTTCTCTTAGGCACGTGCACGTAAAGCCTATAAGGCAAATTCTAATACTTTAAACCTGTCGTAATGCTCTAGACCAGCAATTCTCAAACTCTTCTTAAAAAAAAAGTGCGTGAAACTTTGATTTTTTTTATTTTTCGATTTTTTCAATTTTGGATTATTGATTTTTTTAAATTTTGGATTGTTGGACTTTTTAATTTTTGTATTTATCAATTTTCTTTAAATTATGTATCTTTAAATTTTTTATTTTGGAATTTTAGAATTTTGTATTTTGTATTTTTAAAATTTTGGATCATTGAATTTTTCATTTTTTGGATATTTGAATTTTTTACTTTTTGGATTTTTTAATTTTTTATTTTGGAATTTTAGAATTTTGTATTTTGTATTTTTAAAATTTTGGATCATTGAATTTTTCATTTTTTGGATATTTGAATTTTTTACTTTTTGGATTTTTTAATTTTTTATTTTGGATTTTTTCCTTTATATTTTTAATTTTTGAAAATATTTAATTTTGGATTTTTTATTTTTTAAATTTTGAATTTTTATTTTTTAAATTTTGAATTTTTAAAATTTTTGATCTTTAAATTTTTAAATTTTGGAATTTTGTTTTTTTAATTTTGAACCTTTGAACTTTTCAGATTTTGATTTTTGAATTTTCGATTTTTTAATTTTGGATTTTTAGGTTTTTGGGTTTTTAAATTCTGGATTTCGGTTTTTAATTCTTGATTTTTTTCATTTTCGATTTTTGAATTCTGGATTTTTTTCTTTTTTTATTTCATTGAGTTGATTGTTTCCTGTGCAGTGCTACTTTCGTGACGATTTTCTTCGTAACGCAACTTTGGGTTAGCTCTCGATTTACTCCTAGCGCGTCAAAAGAAGTTTCACTTCAAAAATAAATCTTATCTTCCTCCGTTTAAGGGAGCCCAATGGTAAAATTTCATGCAAACAGTACAACAATTTATTGATAAGTTCTTCACGGGCTACCAGCTAAATCGAAGTTTTAGCCTATTAGGTTCCGAGCTTCCGGACTCCAGTTTTGAGTTCGAAAGCTCGGAACCTTATAAAACTTTGACTCGGTTGATAACAGTGAAGAACTTATCAACAATATTCGCCGAGAAATTTCAAGTTATTCATATAGTGTTCAAATCAGATTTTCTTTGTTATTTTATAACGTTTAAACATTCTAGAAGGCTTATCCTTCTTCAGCCGTATTAAAAATCGCTACATTACATCATCAGAGGTGCAAAACCCCTTACAAAACGAATGATACTTACCCGCCCAGCTTTCTTCATGAAACTAATATAAGCTTACTACATTTTAAAAGCGATTGTCGACCTTAAGGAGAAGAAACTTGCGGACTAGTAAGTCATCGTCAGAAATCCAAAGGGGTTCAACCCTTCAATTCTTAAATGGTCGAGCATACGATCTGTAATCTCTAAACCAAACTTTCCAACCTAGTTTTCTTGCAAATAATTTTGGTGCATTTCTCATTGATCAAAATGTTCATTGAATGCCACATACTTCAACAATTTGTTTACGGCCTTACGAATAAGATTTTATGAATTTGTTTTGAACGTTCTTTATTCCGAAAATCATTCAATTTACATAAAAGTACAGCATGGTCAACACAATCGCAACTAAGGTCGCAAGCAGTCGTTTTCATAAATTGCCAGTTTTCAAAGAGTTCAACTATCTGTGATATGATTGATTCGATAGCATCCGTAGTGATTTTCAATAAGAAAACTACATTGGGAAATAGAAAACAGACTATGGAATTCGAATTAGTTTGTCATTTGCTCTTAACAAAATACTGTATATTTTCTTTCCTAGCACGGAAACAGGTGATTTAGGTTCATAGTTGTTGACTAGATATTTATCTCCACTTTTGTAAATAGGATTTACCCTTGAAATCTTCAACACAACAACTAATAGAGCTGTTGAAATCTCAGTTACGACCATTAAACTTAGTTACAACTTTAGGAAAAATAGCAAACTCAAATAAGCTACAGTTAACATTAAAAAGATTTTTATTGGATTCTAGGAACGCTAGTCATTGTACGACTGGTATCACTCCAAGACAGCCACAATTAGGGAGGAAAATTCGTAGTGTCCTTTGTTTATTACAGCCTCCAGCTAATGTTAACAAGGTTCTCAATAAGCAGATGGAACAAGTAAGACTAAAGAAAAATTTTGCGTCAGAAAATAAAGGAAAATATAGGGGGAACATAAAACTTAAAAATATTGTAAAAAATAGGGTCTCGGTAGAGAGTAGAGAGGAAGGAGAAGCTTCTTAAATAGGGAATAATATATTGCGATACAAGTGCCGTAAGCGATCCAAACGGATCGAGGAAAGAGTTTGAATTTTCCAAGATCTGTTATGCGCTTACGGCACGAGTATTGCATGCTATTTTTTGCACGATGATTATTTATATCAATTTAATTATATTAATTGTGATATTACCTGAAAATATTATGTATATACATTCTTGAAGATAGATGTTTATTTCAGAAAGTGATTCGCATGTGTTTGTTGTTATGGGAACCGAATATTTGTCCTGGGGGGCCTTGTCCATTAAGGCTTGTATTATGATGTGCCGTAAGTAAATTCTTACCGCACGGAAACTCTTACCGCACATAGCAACAAGATTGCGTGTGGGAATGTCAACTTACGATCCACGGCAACAACATTCGTAAGTACCACTAATTAGTTAAGGGAATGCACCACTGAGATTTGTTAAAAATTGTGAAAAAAAGTAATTTTTCATTTTTGTACTGATAAAATTCTACAAACATTCTAGTTTCAGAATCTATTTTCGTTTATGACATCGTTTATGCAATTTCTCTCAAATTTTCAGCACGTGTTCTTAAGGTGTAGTTATAAAAATCTGTCATATGAATTTTTGAAATTATGAATATTTCATTAGTTATGAATTTTCAAAATAAATATATTTTTGAAATTTTGAAATATAAATATATATAACTTACACTTTTTTTTATCTCAGGAACCATAAACCTTAGAAAAAAATCATATGACAAATTTTTTCTTCATAGTTAGATAAATAAAGTGCATTTGTAAAAAAATTAATTTTTGAAAATTTTCATCGTGTGGAGTATTTTGAAAATCGCTCTACTTTTATGCTATGAAAATTAATAACTCACAAACTTTTCAAGATATTAGGATGAAATTTTAAACCATAAAATAAATGCATGAGACAAGTGTATGGTAAAATTTTGAGCTATATTGCTTGAAAACTTTCGATTTTAGTAATTTCAGTGGTGCATTCCCTTAAGTCGTGCAAAAAAAAAAATTAGTTTTCTTGTTGTTTAGGTGCAGGACTAGCGTTAACTAAGCAACAAAGTTATGTAATGAAACTTAGTACAAATAAACATGAATATGAACGACAGTACACGAGTAATACTGCTTGAGATGTCAATTCATAAATTTGCAGCGTAACCTGTATCCTCCCTATGTAATGTTCTGGTGACCAAATTGTCAGCCCCTCTATGTTACACCAACCAGCTTAATTCCAGGCGACCGCGTGTATGACAGTTATAGGGATTATCCATGGCAAACTAAATCACATATCTCAATTTAAGTTCATAAGTCTGGAGTTTTCAACTGGAACAACGACACATGCACACAATAGCGAATCTCGCCCTCACTTATAAAGCAGCGTAAATGCGTGAATGATTATTAAGAGTTGGTATCGATAAGCAGAAGGAGAGAGACCGAAGGATAAGCTTTGTGTTGGAAGCACCCTGTGGTCGCAGTATTTGACTTTCCGCCTGCTCCGCTGCCTGGGATGAATGGACCAGCACAATATTGTTATGTATTTATTAATAGTCCCATGCTGTAAAGCTTGATGCAATTAAAATAAATGGCTTTCGTTTCGTCAGTGTCACAAATGTTTTCAGCTTGACAATCCGTTCCCACTGCTGGCAATGCCTAGGCTCCACAAATGAATTCGGATGACACACTCTCAAGGTTTCTGGAAGGGTATAACTTCAGGGGTAGCAATCATGAAGGGAGATTTTTACTTATAGGCTATACGATATCAGAATAGGCAGGATAAGTTTATGATAATGTTATAGGAGAAAAATTCCTCTGACACTGGAATTTCAACCCAGGACCGTTGGCTATCCGTGCCAATGCTCTACCAACTGAGCTAAGCCAGTCATAGGAGAGAGGTTCCATCTGGCACTGTGAGGTGAACTCTGGCTTAACTCAGTTGGCATGGATAGCCAAAGGTCCTGGGTTCAAATTCCAGTGTCAGAGGAATTTTTCTCCTATAATATTTTCATGTAATGTCCAAGAGAGTCAATAATATGTTGTTCATGAATGCATATGCATATATCTAGGATAAGTTCAGTTATCCCGGGAAAATTTTGAATACTCTGAGAGTATACTTGAAACTTTATAGCCTAATAACAACAATAGCAAAGCTATATGGCGATAGTAATTGGCTTGAAGATTTGACATTCATGTTAGATACTGCAGGGCTTTTAAATTACTTAAATTTAAAATTACAGGGGGAATATCAATTTGTAAATTCGTTGAATGAAAATATTAAGGCTTTTAAATCAATGCTCAGGCCTTGGGAAGGGCAACTGATAAGCGGAAGCTTAATTAATTTTTCTACCTACATGGCTTTTCAAGACTCCCACATTGCTTCTGACTTCAGTCATTATGCTTCCAACGTAAAACAGTTAATTAATTATTTAATGAGCAATGAATGTAAACATAAACGTTGTAGGCCTAAGTAATATTGTGCTAAAGTCCTGTTCTTTTGGTTATTCACACATTTTCTATATACTGTAATTAAAATGTAGGCCCTATTGAGTGTAATACACGAAACTTAGGATCAATTGGCAAATATCATATGTAGTGTTTTATTCTATGGTGTTAAAGGTTAGGTGGTTGCTTTTTACAAAACATAAAAACACGCTTAGGCTAAACTCTATAATAACAAATTAGGTTACTCTATATTTTCAATTTGTCATGCGGCCCTTTGACTTCAATTTATGAAGCCGAGTTGGCCCTTATTAAAAGTTGAGTTGGACACGCATGGAATATAGAATGATCGACATGATTTTATGGACTCTTAATTGAAATTTGCCATTACTGTAAAACATTTTAATATGCGCTGTCTTTTGCTCATCCATATTGTAAGTTAACTATGCAGATTTTAACAGCTTATTATTTAGGTAGAACAAACAAAAAATTAAAATAGTCCTACCATTTTTGCCACAAATGAGTAATTTTCTAAGACGCCTATCCCTACCCCATTAACCGTACTTTAGCCGATAAGGATTATCTGTATTGGTACTGTTTTAATTTGTTTCAAATCAGCAGAATAAGGAATACATTTTCCTTTGGTGTTTCTTTTTTTAATAAAATCAGCAGGTTGAGTGTAAATAAAATAAAATTATTACGCGAACCTCTTAGTTCTGCGACACAAGGCAACGTTGAAGCGAATGTGTCTTAGCTGTTTTTATACGCATGACAGAGGTCATTGACACCCGGCACAAGTTATCGGACAATGCGCTGTTGCAATTTTGGGGAACCTACTAACTGAATTATCTCATAAACCATAAACGTAATTACAAAACACAAAATAGATTTTATATTTATTTTAATGTGTCTTACTGGCCCTTTAAATCCGAACATTTATCCACTCCCACTCTGCACATCGATTGAAGATTAATATTGGTTGTATTTTAGTTCGAAATCACACAGTCCCGGAAGTTAATGCTCTATTTGAAGACGAAATATGCATGCAAGTATGCTCTGAATTTGTGTAGGCCTAAAATATGCTCCAGAACCAATGAAGTAAGTTTAATACTATTCATTTTCTTGTTAGCTGAATTACATTATAAATTACAAAAAATAGTAGTTTTATAAATTACATTACCGGTACAAAACACAAGGTCAATGCAATTGAACCTAATGAAGTGAAATGTCACTTTAATATTTTAAAATCAGTTTCGAAAAACAAACAAACAAACATTATCTCAATTATTGTACAATCGTTTCTCAAAACATTCAGTTAGCCAAATATACTGTAAATGTTTGAATATGCAAAATATTTAAAAATATGTCAGAAATATGTTAAAATGTGACAAATTAATGCACAAATATTTCACCAAACAAACATGATGCATTATCGCAAAACTAGCAAAATATGCAACAATATTAAAAATGAGACCATTATTTTCTGTTATTTCTTTCATGTCTTGTACGCATTTTAATACTAGCATGTAATATAGGAAAAATAAGCATAACAAAATTCACATCGGTAAACAGAAACCTCCACTTGGAGGCCCCAACATGGGGGCATAGGATGAGAGAGAGAGAGGAGAGAAGAGAGAGAGAGACAAAGAGACAGAGAGATGTAATATAGGCCTAGTGCATTATTAAAAATATGATTTTTCATAAAGTTCGGGCCCTCCAAATGAGAATAGCCATGTCCCTATAATGATGTCTTGTATCAATTTCTAAAATATTTATGTTTTCAAGTTCTGAATCATGTGACTTTTTCCCCATGTTGGCACCCCTGCTAACTGCACAATAACAATTGATTACTACACAGCGGAACCCACATCTTCACTATAGGATGTCTCCAAACTTGTTCTTCCCACTTCATTTGTTTTCCCCTTGTTTGCGGGAGAAACAAAAGGCGACCACAAAGCGCATAGCATGTGCTACCTTCATGAGAACACACGAGTTATTCTAATCCTCAGGAACCCATGATTTATTACAACGCAGCTGTCGGATTTGGCGAATTAAACAAGCTGCAAACTCTGTTGAATGTCAGCAGGAATAAAGTTCGATTATCATAATTCATATTGTAATAGCCACCCCATTAAACTAGTTAAACAACATTTTCCATTATCGCTACCTTACCGTGAACAATTCCACACGTAGCCTATATTTTTTGAACGTTGATGGTCAATCGGTCGATTTACCAAAGTTACTGTCTATTAATAATGGGATAATGTGATATCAGTGATGACAACGATGATAACTCATTACTAGGGCAAGACATTTGATGATTTTGCATCTTTTTTATATGAAGGTTAAAAGATAGCTCGAAATTATATAAATGTGTATCATGAAATAATTTCTTAAATAAGAGCAATTTGTTATGGCACTTTTTTCCCTTTATTTTGCATTTTCTTCATTTTCAAGAGATAGGTTTTTTTTTGGCAAATTTTAGGTCATTTTCGGCATTTTAGGTCGTTTTAAGTATTTTAAGTCATGTTTCAGTGGAAGTAAAGAAGAGCTTTTTCATGTACAAATCGTTACTTTCAGACAACAGACAATCGTTTTTACTTATGAATCTCCCCCAAGTGTTCATGGTTAACTTTAATTCAGGTTTATTGTAAACATCATGGCAGTTTGTCTAGTAGCAATAAATAATTATTTTTTCTTTCTTCTTAAATGGCACATATTTGCTAGGGGCAATATGATGTGCATGCCCGTTCAGATACAATTTTTTTTTCGCTAAGAGTGTCCAAGTAGCATAAATTTACCTACTTCTTTAGTAATAAAATAAGTGTGTTTTATATTGTAAATTCATATATAACGCACTGTCACTCATTAAATTGCTTTTAGAAATTCATTACTTAAAAAAAACTAAATATAAGTAGGCTAATACAGGTATATTTCTTGGTTATTTTTCGAAAAAAATAGTGTCATTTTTTCACTATTTTAGGTTATAAATGCATTTTTTATTTTGCATGTTTTCACTATTTTATGGTCATTAAATTACATTACACTACTCATTACAATTTAAAGATTTTATAGAAAAGGTGTAGCACGTCTCATCCTAACGGCAAATTTAAATACAGCCGGAAGAGTTACCACACATGGGAGGGAAAATTAACAACAATCTATTAGGGCTACTCGGTACTTAAAAATCGAAGTGAAAATGAAAAGTTATTTTTAACACACATGTTCTTTTCAGTCGATGAATCCATTCAAATCACAAATAAGCTTGTACTAAAAATTAGCAATAGCCTATGTTTTGTAATTAGCTGTTTTTCGAGCTGTTAGGCCGTTGGCCAAGGTTTCCAAAGGATCACGGTTTTAATACTGTATGTTGTTAGGCTAATATTCAAAACGTAGTCTATTATTTTTAAATGAATATAAAATTAAAAACTGTTGGGAAACAGTAGCAACTTTCAAGCTTAGCCTACATCTTCGTCTTCTTCTTCTTCTTCTTCTTTTCTAACGCTTAACCCTGGGTGGGTTTTGGCGTCTTGGACAACACCTCTCCACTCTGATGTGTATTCTTATACTTGTTGCTATCAACATGTAGGCCTACCTACCTCATTTCACAAATTCTGACACACTCGATATCCAAGGCTACAAGGCAATTACACGGATTTACAGAACACGATCAATTGAACTAAATGAAATAAATTGAGGGATGAAGTCGTGAACATATAACAATTATCGAAATGTCGACCTCCTCCACTGTCCAAATGGTTAATATTAACTACGAACTTGAGGGTTTCTGGGTCGATCCCGGGTACTTCCTCGGGACCACTAATGTAAGGAGACCCGCCGCCGTGGGTGTATCAGTAGCGTGCCTGCCTTCCACCCCGACGGTTCGGGTTCGGTTTTTCAGTAATGAAATTCCCCTCCCCGGGTTCAGGACTGGGTGTTTGTCAATAGGTTAGGTTAAGATAATGCACGTTGTGCGCGATTCCTAATTATTAACGTAAGGAGACCTGGAAGGAGTTGTACCTAGCCTCGTTGGTCTTCTGAGGAGCTACATGAATAAAGAAACAGCGATTTCCGCCAGGCAAAGTCATTAAATGCAGTGGGAGTCGGCATGCTGACCATATTCCCCAAATTCTGCTGCTTACGTATCAAGCCAAAAGAAGAATATATTATGCAGAGAAAGAAGTCGTCCGACATACCTCTAGGCTATTCCACACGGGACAATGCTTTTATTTTGTTTAGGCCTACCTATGGCTGTCGCGATGTAGGAGGTAAATTTGCTATTATTCTTTAGTGTCCTCTCAAATTTCTTTATCTTGGGCCAAGTTTAGTAAAAAAAATGGATATCCGACTGTTTTAGCGCCTATGGCTGTCGCGATGTAGGAGGTAAATTTACTATTTTTCTTTAGTGTCCACTCAAATTTCTTTATCTTGGGCCAAGTTTAGTAAAAAAATGGATATCCGACTGTTTTAGCGCAAATAGCCTATACTCTATAGAAAATCTTATACTGGAATAGAAACTGCACAATAGGTACAAGTTTTAATATATTGGGTCAATTTGAAGGCTCTCAGAGAATAAATAAATATGGATAAAGCAACTTACCAACTCCTATGAGTCCGTTGTCCCTCCACTTCACGTCTGAAAAAAACAGAGAAAGGATAAATAGAACACATTCATTTGTTAAATTCTACAAATCTAATACAATGAAAGGATGTCGTTATGTTTCAACGGGTCGCGGGGTCGCTGTGAACTCCTACAAAATCTTAAGAGGAAACACATTTTGGGAAATGAGGATATGTGAATTACCACAACCTTTGAAAAATGACAGAATGCTAATACCTACAACTTCCCTTCATAGTACCAATACCTGCCACATAGAATGTAATGCTAATTTTTTAAATCACCTTCAATAACTTACATTTTTTTGAGGTGATGAAGAGAATACAAAATATATAAATAAATAAAACCACTGCATCTACCTGCTGAAACCCTAATCCTCTTCGATCTGTCAATCAGTGAATTGAAAGGTAATTAGGCGAATTCATACTTTTCTCTAGTCCTGTGCAATATTGCCAAATACGTATCAGAGCACGTTTACTTCACTTGAGAAGTGGTTAATTACAGCGGCAACACTGGGGAAACCCACGCGACTACAAGAGCACCTCTTCTTTGTCGGTGTCGGTGCAGATTTTCGGATTAGGAAACAATGCTATTAAGTTATATTCTTTTGTAAATGGACGATGGTTTGGGACGAGGTCTTTTTAAAATGACACGAATAGTACATAAAACCACACAGTAGGCCTACAGTAAATAATGTTTTATTAGAAAAAGAAAAGAAGACATCGAAGAAAGAAACAAGAAAGGCGATTAATGAATTTTTATGTGGGCGCTTCACAAGATTTGATTACGTGAATAAAATCTCTCAAGAAATAAGATAGACCCTATCAAGAATTTGACACATTTGTTTATTTACTTCAAACGATGTTTCGACAAAGGATTTAATGGCCACCTTCCACTGCAGTAGGCTATATTATAATTTTAATGTCTAACTTTGTTATAAGTTATAATTTTAAGCAATGAACAAAGATGAAAGATTTACCCACATCAGCCTGTATTAGGCCTATAGTTCCTCAGTCTCAAGTTCGTGTTAAGTGGGAGGGAATTTTTTTGTCTTTGTAGTAATTCGCGTAATTTGTCTTTCTATGAATTCACGTAACAAATTGTAGGCATTCTCATATCAAAATCCTACAAACTGCAACTTTGTAAGAATTTTTTCATATCTCTACATTTCCTGTCTCCTAAGTATGAAACCACCGCCCGTTCAATTTAAAAAAATATATATATTTAGGTATATATCTATATTTATGTCTTATACGCTAACGGCCGTAATTTTGATGATATTTGAACCAAATTTTATTAAACATGTTATTCCTAGGCCCAATAGTTCGGACAAGTTCGTTAATGAGCAAAATTAGTCCGAGGGGGTGGGTCGGGGAGGGGGTTGAAATTTTGAAAAATTTATATCTCGGCCCCTATGAAGTATAGAGGGCAACGTTGTTTGAATAAATATCATTAATTATATTCATAATCATTCGCATAATTTCTTTGCGTGTAATAATTAGAATAATTAGCCCAATTCGTTGCATGCTTGTAAAATTAATATCAAACTTAGGCCTAAATGTCCATATTAATAGAAGAAATGCACGGTTGCACAAGTGGTATACAAAAGGAAACCATTTCGGAAGTCGAAACATGAGGTCGGATTGGCGTATAGGAATAAAATAATAAAAGCTACAACTCTACTTAAAATACTTGGATCAATGCAAGTAAAGTGAAATTTTAAGTTTGATTTTCATAAACGTCCACGAAACTAGCTCACCTGCAAAAATTGTGTATAGGGAAACTTCCTCAAGATCATGAATAGAGTGCACATACTTGATTTACAATCCTGCTTTCTACGTGAGCGAAATAAATATTCGTACATCAGGTTTATTTTGATAGAATACCCTCCCCTTTGTACATTTTGTATCAACACTGTCCGTTACTTTTAGTTATGTTTATGAATTTTATTGAATCTTAAACTAACCGAAGAAAAGTCATTCTATATGGCAGATATGAAACCGGATTATAACAAGAAGATATTGCAAAATTGTTGCAGGAGTTTTCTGCAAAAATTAACGCTTTCTGTTCATTTGCAGACTCTGCTTTGCGGTCAGGCTGTGGGGAGAATGAGCAGCGATTCACATGTAAATGTGCAGGTGTGGACATCCACTCTACCTTTCCGATCACTCTTCACCATCCTCTGATCTTGTCTTTGCTTAGTACACCTTCTTCCACACTCTACAGTAACATAATTTATGTCCCCCCATTGCGAATTTTTGCATGGTTAATTCAGATTCCAAAGCGGACCTTTCAGAACTCTTTCCAGAGTGGTTTTAGGAAAATATTCTTCTGCTCAATTCAGATTGCACAAACCTGTAGAGTGTGCACATTTGAAAATTTTACCGTTGAGACTGATTTTAAGAATTGAAATTTATTGAAATTTCAGCATTTTAATGTTCAATATGGAACGTTTGTGGAATTAAACATGACAGAAGAAACAGGAGCACCTCGTGCAAACTTGCCTTGACTCCAAATTATGCACCGAAAATTACACATGTGTCGACCAATATTCGATTCCGAATCCGGATGGATACCAGTTGCGGCCGAACTAATAATTACCCGGCTGAGACAGGTTAGTTCCGGCCATACCTTTTAGACTACGTATTAGTTGGGCACTGGTTGATTATTAAGTGCCGGTATGGTACTTTATGAGATTATATAGTGGACGGGAAATGTCTGTCCTTCGTCAGTGTGTCTGTATGCGTGATAATACGCTTTATCGGATTTTCACGAAACTTGTATACGTATTTATAACGTTCATGGGAAGAAGCCTATTGATTTTGGACCGGTTGATCGGCACCGGAGTAACGACTAATTAAGAGTCACAAGCTTTTTGTATGGCAAATCATCAATAGGCCTATAGGCCTACCACAACAAACCCGCGTTGCTACTCATGACCATGGCCTCCCAACTCAGTTAAGACGTCATATAGGGTACACATCATTCATTACATTATGCTGGATTAATATTGTCTTTTTATACAGAAATAGAGAAGATTCCCAATAATTGTTGAGTTCCTGGCTGTATCATAGAAGTAATAATGCTAACGGAGAGTGTCCAAGTGTTTAAATTTCTCTATGAATTGCCGATATCCATTTAAGCAATTCATAGAGAAAATGTTATATCTTCAGATAACTCATGGTAAGTAAACACACGTTAATGATAAATATTTGTCAGTATTGTCATAATGAATAGAAGAGAAAGTGTGATGACTGAGGTAGTTCACTGGTTCCGCCGCTAGGTAGCAGTTACTCTGCTTGAGATTCGCGGGAGCAAGATTACTACGGGCGGTATAGGAAAAATTGCAAACATTCTTAAACAAAATAATATATTAATCAATTTCACAATGACTCACCTTATCTAAATTGAATTGTTAGATACTTTTGACAATTTTCGGGCTGCTTTACACGTCTTGGAAGATCTCATCTCCATAAATAAACATGGCCGTGTGTAACAGTAATTTCTCAGATTGCAAGAAGCTTGACCGTAACATTTCGTTCCACGTCTTTCCAAAAATCGAAGATGTTCACAAGCAATGAACAATTATATAATATAGGCATGAAACAGCTAAGGGATGATTTGATCTAATATTTTGTTGCCCAGAAAAAAGGGTAGAGGATATGTTAGTATAATTTGATGAGAATTTGTTAAAGAATGTACATTTGTATAGAAATAACAACGTATAATTAGGGTAGAAAACAGCTAAGGGATATTTTATAAATTAATATTAATATTACATTGTATAGAATATTACTGAGTATTAATTTGTATTAATATTGTATTAATAGTAATATTATTTATATTAATATTAATTTTCTCCTGGCTGTATGGGGTAAGTTATGTAGGTGAAACACGGTCAAAAGTGTAGATCTGTGTACAAATTATATGTGAACAGAGATAATATAAACTAAGGGATGGTTTGTGAATTGCAGGGCACGGAAAATTTCATAATCAGCACTACAAAAATAGGGCGCGTGATCTTTAAAATTGGCGTCTCAACATCCGATAAAGACGCACATACGCAAAAATTGTTTTGCAATGCATTCTACATATATCACACAAGATTTCAAAGCATTTTCCCTGATTTTTTCATAAAAAAAATTGAATCCTCTTGCCTTAACTACAGCCCGCTATTTGCTCAAACCCTCGACCATTCGCCGTTCGCTGTAACTGATTTACGTCATATGTTGTTAAATTATATTATTAAAAAAAGGAACAAGATATTAAACTAATAAGACATTTGCTATGATAATTATAAGTTACATAAAAATTTCTAAATAAGTGAACAGAAAAAATGATAAATAATCCAATAAATGCATAAATAAAAGTAGTGCAGATTTACTAAGTTAGAAAAAAACTTCATTCACTCCTTTTCCCCAACGGGTCAATCTTGCAGTATGGGTACAAGTAGTCATTTAATATAGTATTATTATTGAGTCCACGAATAAATTATGTAAAAATTTTTACGTTATTGCTGGTATTTTATGGAAAAGATGCCTGCTAATACCTCAATACCATTCTGATAGCTTTAGCTTTAGAGTAATTACTAGCCTATTACTCGTTAACCATCATAGATATATAGGAGGTACTCAATTTATAATAAGATCCAAATATTTCACTAAACCTTACACGCTTGATCTCTTTCTGGACACAAAAATAAAATAATAAATGTCGCATAGTCAAATTTGCTTCACCCTCAACATTTCACGATCGTCCCACATCATTCAGAGAGCTGTAGCTCCCGGAATAATTACCACTCAATTACTCGTAAACCATTCAAGATATAAAGGTGGTACTGAATTTAAAATAAAGTTGAAATATTTCACTAAAACTTTCTCGCTTGAAGTTTTTACGGGACACAAAAATGAAAAAAATTGTCGCATAGTCAAATTCCGTTTCACCCTCCATGAATTTTGTGTAATTGGTGATGTTTATATAATGAAATAAAAACATCAATGTCCGCATTTTTAAGTCTCTGTTTTGACCATCAGAAGGACTGTGTTGTTCAGATTATTTCTGCACAAATTTCACAAAAATAGGACCAAGGGTTAATTAAAGATTGCGAGTTTTATCATAAGATGCCAAACTATCATGATGCAGCATTGAGAAGTTGAAACGCAAACGAAGGTGCTGCCAGTGTTTCGGTGGACCGCCGCTCTCCCTATACCTACCATTGTATTAGCGGCAGAGTCATCAGACTCATCACACTTTCTCATTCTATTCATTATGGTATTGTGTTAAACCCATACAGTGGTAGTGTGATTTAAGTTATAGTTTGTGAAGGATAGGTATTGACATTGCTGTTAATGAATTACTAAACGTATTATTATAATATTTAAATAGGGTACTATAGGTCTAATAATAATAAACATTCATGTTTTAGATAGGCCTATATAACAATATTAATACTGTACTACAAAGTCTGGGGGTACGCCATAGCGTAGTGGTTGAGGCGCTGCGCTAAAAACCGGAAGGTCGCGGGTTCGATTCCCGGTGAGATCGTTGGAGTTTTTCAATTGGCCTAATCCTTCTGGTGGCACTATGGCCCTGGGGTCGACTCAGCCTCTAACAGAAATGAGTACCAGGAGCAATCCTGGGGTAAAGGCGGCCGGTGCGTAAGCCTGACAACCTTACCACCTTCACGTGCCGAATGTCCAAAATCTGGGAGCCTCAGCCTCCTGGAACCCTATGGGCCTTAATGGCCTGTGTAGGGTTCACTTTACTTTACTACATACATTACATACATCGAGGCCTGACACTTTGTTTTATCAGTTTACCTGATTTTATTACTCTTATTACTCAAGCAGCATAATGGTTATAATAGTTCAGATCTCTTCATGTGATAGCTTAAATTTTCAAATTATAGGTCCACTACGATCATTGTCAGTTTAATGGATTAAAGTAGGTGCAAAGAGTTTGGCTATGTCTGATGGGAATCAATGTACGAATTAGCGTACAAAGAATCCCACCGAAATTCGTAATTGCTAAATACTGTTAGTAGTTAAGTCTAATAAATAACCCACTAATTAATATAGAACCATAAATCTGAATGTATTAATGTCAAGTACATAATTAATAAACAAATAGGCAGTTTCAGATTCTAACAAGATAATAATGTCATACTCGATGCCATTACCATTTAGACTGGGTTCCGGGAGGTTGCTCCCAGATTTTTAGACATTCGGCACGAGAACATAGTATAGCTGTAAGCCTTAACGCAGCGGCCGCTTTATTCCCAGGATTGATCCTGGAACTCATATCCGTTAGAGACAGAGTTACCAGGACCATAGTGCCATCAGAACGATAGGGCCTCTGGTTTGGAGCGCTGTACCTCAACCAACTGAGCAGCGGCATAACCCTGGCAGATACTTCTGTTTTTAAATTACAGTGGCGTCACTTGTCCCGAATAACCTTGCGATTCGTCCCATTGGCCTATTTGAGATGAAGTTCACATTTATGTAATTCTGTGGACTATTATCCCTAAATATCCCGTCTATTCAACCATACTATAACACGCTTAGGCTATTTTTTTATTTATACTTATTCATTTATATTTTTATATTAGCCTATTATTATTATTATTATTATTATTACAAAATTTTCTAATTATTACAAATTACAAAAATACAAATTATTACAAATACAAATAGGCTATAAATAATATAAATACAATTATTACAAGTACAAAAGAGTATAATTTGCCCCGCATGAGCATAGCTCGTTTTCGGGGTCAGTTCAGTCATACTAAAATTGTATTATGTCGTAACGGCTTCATAATTCATTACGATACAGATTTTCATTATAGCCATTATAACACAATGTGGTATCGATTACACGGAACAATCTTGAGACTTTGAGAGCACCAAATGAAATTTTGTAATAAACAACCTGTATTTAAAATTAAATCAATTCTGCTCTTGTTATTTCAATATCACGCTCAATTGAATTAATTTAATGTTGTAAAAGTCACTTGGTTTCAAGAAAACGGCCAGGAAGAAGCTTCGACTTAGCCGGACGCCATCATATGCCATCTGTCGCAAAAGACAACAACTAAGATTGTTGATTGCGAAGGGCAGCCGTCTCCGTTTGTTTGCAATTATATGCTCCTTGCATAATGCAATATTAATCAGTAGAGAATAATGTATTATTTATAACAATACTGAACAACTAAGACAAATGCAAAAGTAGTAATAGTTTATTTGAAGTATTTCAGAAGTATCCTTATTTTTATGTATAGGCCTACACTATTTTTTGGTATGTGTCGCAAAATAGCAGAAGTGGAATTAGAATATTTAGTATCACCCGGTAGGGGGCGTGGCTGCTTCTTACCGACACCACAAAGTGGATTTGTTACATGGTGACAGCCGGCTGAGATGAATCGCTGTGGATTAGGAAGGAGCAAACAAAATACTAGCCTACTTCATGGACAAAAACACTGTGAAGGCATTTCTAACATCTCTTTTTGAAGGAACAAATGAAATTCTTCTCTCTTTGAATGCTTTCATTTGTGTTTCTTTTCTCGTAATTGTTACTTGAGTTTCAGATTTTACCTCCTTTTCTGTACCTGTTTCAAACTTTTACTTTTTCAGAAAATAGGCTATTTATCAGTTTTCTAACTAAGGTTTCTGTACAATTACATTTTGTTACATGCTCAATAGATTATGAGGTGACAGTTGCACGACATCGCGAAACATATAAATGAACTAAGCAATAAAATTAGTGTTGTTCAATATTCACCAAAATCTGCACACAAAAAAATTTAAACAGTGAGCATAGCAGTCTATTTCAACTCCAAAAGGTCCCAAAGTTTTTCAGATAATGATAATGAAATACTTTTAAGAAAAAAATTTGTCGGAGAGCTAGGATTTTTCATCTCCATCTTCAATTCCCGTCTCTCGTAGGCTATTCTCCTTTCAACTTTCTTACCATGTAGCCTGTTCCAAGTCTTCTTCGTCTTGTGAAAATATAACCTGGTCATCTGCATAGAATAGGAAGTGCAGCTTAAATGTATTTATTTTTATTCCCATTCCAGAACATTTTTGTACCATAGTTCAAGCACTTGTTCCATATTGAAAAGTAACGGTGACAGGCTACAGCCCTGTTTTGATCCCTAAGTTGTTTCTATACTAGATGTTAACTTGTTTCCTACTTTTATTGTGCTTCTGAATTATAATATACTTTCTTGACTAAATTTATCCATTTTCCCTCATACTCAGCGTCTCAATAACAATAAAATAACATATAACAATTACAAGAAACGATGAAACACGACAAAACACCACATATCACGACATAACACCACTTGACCATATAGGCTAGTTATAGCAGATTCACAAAACCCAAAAAATCAAACCTAACCTAGGCCTAATCTAACCTATGTTGAGCCTTTTTAGTCCTACTTGGGCCAACTTGGGTGGACTTAGGTCTACTTGTGCTACTGTTCCTAAGTCAAAAGTATTGACTGGGAGACCCGAAGGGAAAAGACCACGCGGAAGACCTAGACGTAGGTGGGAGAACAATCTTAAAATGGATTTAAGGGAAGTAGGATTTACTAGGGATGATTGGATGGAGTTAGCACAGAATAGGGTTGAATGGCGGACTCAGATAAGCGCGGCAATGAACCTTCGGGTTCCATAAAATAGATAATATTCCTTTAGCTTGCTGAGGAATTATCTATTCCCATTGAATAAGTAAGTAAGTATTTTAAAAATACGATACAGCCCCGAACAGCAGAATATTGTCAGCTTAATTCAAACTTCCCGCGTTTGTATTTTCGTTTAGTGTTGGAAATATTAATTTCAGATTGTCATAGCAGTAGGCCTAAATGTTCGCAATGGGTATTTACTTCTGCAGGAGTTTAAGAAATAAGCATTTCTTCAAATAGAGATAAATTTATTTCACCATACCGAACAAATTGTTTGGGAAGCCATAGAACGTAGAATTTATGGAGCAGACTTTGATAGTTCTTATTCTGTGCTGGAACGTGGATCGCATCACAGGTTGAACTTATGGTATGGATCTTCCTTCCTGGCTGCATGTTGTTCAGTGAGCAGTTTTGGAGCGAAAATTGAACAATATAGGACTATCCTTCTATGGCAACATGACCGATGGATTTCTTGTTCATAAATTTACTGGAAATATTCCTTAAGAATGAATTAGTTAGATTTTGTCCAAATAGAAATTTGTTGTAATTCGTTTAAAAACCGGAATATGTTCATTCTTAGCTTTATTACAGGAATTCGCGTTATTTTGCTATTCAAAAGTATGTTTTTGGGGGGATTATAGGAGGTTGTAAAAGAAAAGTTTGCAAATATTTGTTGAAATGAGAACTTAACTTATTTGTGTTACCAACTATAACGAATTTCACGGATCTCTAACTATAACGTTTCTAGGCCAGTCTAATTTTTATATATTTCCTTCTTTGTTTATTATTCATGAAATTCCGAAAATTAAAACCTTTTCGCTGTATTATAATCCGTGTCTTGAAATAAATGACTTTACTGGCCACTAACAACTAACATGACAATCTGTTGACACAGAGAAACATGATTCTATTTTTAGTATTCATTGCAGAAGTATCAGTTCATTTTCGCACGACAGGGGGTACTTGGCGGCGAATATGTGTACAAACAGACTCGAAACCGGACCTCTGTGTACAATGACCTTCAATATATCTTACTACATGTGACTGAGCGGCGGTACCCAAGGCGCCACGCCCCCTCGTGCCCCGCCTCCACATAAGTAAAAACATCCTGTTGACCACATTGTGAACTCATACAAATGGACGTTGATTTTGAAGCCAAATTTGCCTACCCCCGTCTACTGTAGAAAAAAATAACAATGCAGCTTCATAATCAGTACAGCATTCAAATGTATGCTTTATGAGAGGTGCGAATTATTACTTCCATTTTCTAAATTATGCTTGAAAGTTTTTTGTTTTGTTTTGTTTTGTTTTTTTTGGGGGGGGGCTGATTGCTTATAGGCCTACAATTATTTTTAATATGCATTATTTATGCAATAACCTAACTTATATAGTAAATGGTGCAAAACGTGTACAAACTATCTCACATAGCATGTGTTAAGATTTTGTATAATTATTTTTTTTAGGTAGAGTTTATTGGGTTTCCCGACTTATGAGATTTTCGAAAAACCGGTTTGCCAATGTGTGCGTTTTCCACTGGAAGCACTGGGGAAATATCATGAAAGGGGAAGATGGTTCATGGGTGAAAGCTGAAACATGAATAGAACCAGCTTGTAACACTATAGTTTAGGGTAACGGTGACGTAAGGCAAGTTATTCCTAGTAGGCTATGTGTGCATTATAAATGGTAGTTTTCTTGTACCACAACCTCATAAACGAAAGAACTGTGTTAGTTTCTTAAGGCTTTTTCTGATAGTTAACACTGAAATCATTTTCTCGATAACTGTTAATATAAGGTTTGTTCATAAAGCAATTCATATACTGTCATGTGCAACGAAGCATGCGCACATTGTCAGTTTCGCTGCGCGACGTATGCGCACAACGCTATTTTTCAGCGTACCCACAATGTACGCAGGCGTCGTAGTACCCGACAGTTTATGACGTAGCTCCAGGAATAGGCCTATTGTAAAGAAATATGTTTGACACAAAGACAACTTTACAACTTTACAGCACAAACTTTTCATGTATCTTGTACCAAGAAAACATCAATAGTGACCATAGAAAAACTATTCCCTGCCTAAGTAATTTTTGTATAAAAACAAATTGGCTATAGCTGTTTTATTATACAATTAAAAGTTTCGAAATTTAATCTTTATCAAAAGCGTTAGAGCCATTTAAAACAAATCAAAATTAATATTTTAGGAAGCATGCCGACATCAGAAGCAGAAGCAGAAGCAGTATGGGTGTCAGTGGTCAAACTAGGCTAAGCAGACTGGGCCTAGGCCTAGTTCATGTTAAGAAAAAATTATAATTCGTTTAATAATAGTCCGGGAAAGCATTACTACAAAATACGTTATTTCTCGAAATGCTAATATAACAATGTTAGCCTATCCCAATTAGAAGGTCCAAAATATGGAATATTTTTCGTACTAAAGAAATTATAATGACTTAAAACTTTAAGCCAAGCATGGTGGTCTCAATTTAGAAATTACTTTAGGCCTATTTGTTACCTGGAAAAAAATAAGACTTCAAGTAAATCTCTTGAATTTGGTCTGCTAAGCCCTCCTACACACAGACAGGCCACACATAGATCACATTCTTCTTAAATATGAGTTAGTATAGGCCTAAGCCTATTTGAGAATATTTTGACAGGAACAGTGCTATGTATTCACACTTCTTGTGACTTAATGATATAAAATTATTCCATATCCTTCAAAATCTCGCACTCGTTTCTCCAGGAAAAAGGACTTCTTTATGAACTTATTACGTGTGGAATACTTTCCCACCATGACAAAGAGATCAGTGGCTGTCTCCAAGATCCAGTGGACAATACATAGGCGTGGGATTGAGACGTCTTCAGAGGAGCCGACACGACACAAGTGTACCTGCCTGCAAAACTACAACCACCCGCTGCTATACAACTCACAATATCCATTATCACAAGGCGACTTTTAACATTATACCCAGAAGAAGCTTCATAATACAGTTTCCGGGCTCCTTTGTAGCGGTAGGCTACCTACACACACGTATATAGAAACAGGAAGAAAGGGAAAGGAAAAGAAGAAGCGAGAGGAAAGAGAGAGAGAGAAAGAGAGAAAGAGAGAGAGAAAGAGAGAAAGAGGTCGGAGAGAGACATTAAAGGGACATAAAAAAGGTAGGCTTCCAGAGCACACATAGGAAGCCATAATGATTAAGGAAGATAGGATAAAACTATAATAGCCTCTCTAAGTTACAGTATTTAATTTATTAAGTACCAGAATTATACTTTATAACATACCTGAGCAACTGAGGGGAAACGTTTTAGTACCCCACCCATGCTTTGACGTATGAAACCTGCTCTTCATGTTCAGAGTCACGATGAAAATGCTTTATTCTGACGTCAAGGGCGACTGTAGTGGGAGACATTACCCCACCGCACAGTGGTACAATGTGAACCAGTTGCGCACCCGTGCTTTATAACATTATATAGTATAGTGGACGGGGAAAATGTTTGTCTGTAGGCAACAGATTTTCATGAAACTTAATAACGCACTTATAACGTCCATAGGACGAACCCTATCGATTTTGGCCCAAATCGGTGGACCAGTACCAGAGTAATGCCTAAATAAAACTTTAAAAATGACAAATCATTACCATACTAAAAAACCGCGTGGATAACTCACTCATTGATATAACTGTTTGCCCACTTCCAGATTAGTCAGAAACTTGAAATTTGGCACACTTATAGCTTACAACCAACGGAAATATTCTAAAAGATCCTATTTTTTATTTTTTACCCCTCGAAAAAATTAAAAATGGCGGATGTTACTTTAAGATCTTACATTGACAACCAACTCGCAAGCACGCTTTGCTGGTAGGCCTACTGTGTTGCGTTTACCACTAACATATTAAGGGTAGGATAGTAGAGAAGGAGTAAATCATAATTATGTTACAATTGGTTTCATATTACTCTTGTGCATGATATTAATATTATTATAGACTAAACAACCCACAAATAGATTATAACTAGCCTATAGGTATATACAAGTTACAACTAACTGTCAGTACATTAATCAGGACCCGGATTCTGATTACCTAAATTTGTTTGAAAAATTACCTATAAAATGACCCTAGATTTTAAAGGAAATGACATAATAATTATAAAAAATGACCTAAAAACTGATATTTTATTTATAAAAAATTATTATTGTACACACAAAGTTATAGACTAGTTTGTACATAATTGTAAAAACTGTAAGAAACTGTAATGTTGTGAATGTTCTTTTCTCACGGAAATTTATACTGGCACTGAGGCACTGGTGAGTCAAAATTCGGCACATCCTTTTGTGGTCTGCCGGATTATATTGTCGTTTATTGAAAGTAAACAGTAGTTTGCACTCTCAATCCAAGCAGGTGGCAGACTCTGGTGCTAAGTCAATCTAATAACAATAGTAATAATAACAAAATTTTGGCGTTTCTTTTATTCTCATTTCCGACTAAGACATGTCAACACTTTAACGCCGAATTTTTGCTTCTTGCATTAAACAAACAACACTTCAAAGACAGAACCGCTAGCGACGAAAAAAGTTAATACACTCAATGTAAATACATGAAAATGACTAAATAAGGAAGCAAATGACACGAAAATGACAAAAAATAACCTAAAATTGAAATAAATGCCCTAAAAATATAAAATTGCATAAAATGACAAAAAATGACCTAATAAAAATGCATGTCTATAATCTAGAGGTCACGATTAAGATTTATCCACAAGTTTGCAATGTCTATGCAGCATCAGTAAAAAGAAGACATGTCATTAGAATCCGGGCCCTGGTTATAATGTTGTTCTCAAAACGGAACAATACTTTGTTGGCCAAAATTATCACAGTTATATGCTATTCGGTTAAACATTTCAATTCTTTTCGGTAAACACTCTTGCTTTCTAACATCTTCGGTTTTCAAGATATTAGCTAAATTTTGATAAAATTAAACGCAATTCTGAACCCTTAATGTACACTTTAAGTTATGGTCATTGAGGTTGGATTTTCGAGGGCCTTTATTAGGTTTAATAGCTGAAAATAAGGCTTCACATTCATAGTTCGAACTAATTGTAGATGCCGCACGCTTGTGTAAACGAGGGAATCTTGATTACGGAAACCCACTTTAGAAATAAAAATAAATAAATGATAGGCTATGTGACGGACGGGACATGTCCAACAACTGCATTTCATAACATTATTTTCAACACCTTTGAGACAGAAAATTCTAAGCAGAACTCAAGTAGAACAAAAATGACACGTCAGTGAAAGACCAGTGTATAAAAAATAGTCAACAGACTAAATTACACAACAGAAGCACAGTCTAATTTAAAGGTCATTCAGTGCCAACCTGACAACCTACAATGTACCTGTACCACTACCACCCAATGACTGCTATTTTCCTAAGTTGATGGTAATAAATAGGGGGCGTTTTTCTATGACAGGTCATATTTTCCCCCTTTGCATTATTTCAGGTTTACAATTAATTTAAACCCGATTCCAAGCATCCTGGTGAAAATGGAACGGCGTTTATTGTGCATATAACTGCTTATTTAGGAAAATTTCAACTATTGTAGCATATTTAGTATGATTATGCATATTTAGGTCATATTTTTGGCATATTTGTGTGCATATTAATTAAATTTTGAAGTTTCATATTTTGTAAATTTAGCATTATAATGATACTTTTTGAGAATGTACAGATATTTTAATAGGCCTAAAATGTAGGCTACTGTAATGAAACTTTAAAAAATTTACACAAGATGTAAGTAAGTCATATTTTTAAAAAAATTGGTCATATTTTAATGTTTTTTAGGTCATAAATGCATGCATATATCCTATTTTTTAGGTAATAGAAATCCGCCCCCTAGTAATAAACTAAAGAAAAAAAAAGAGTTGTAGAGTGTTTCCTTCCCCTTTAGCCTACATGCAATTTCAATACCTTAGGATTTCACTATAGCTGCTCACAGCAATGATTTTAAGGATTTTAAATTTCACTCATAGGTTCGCTCACTCACTCATGAAATGCATGTATTGTATTTTCCGTTAAAATAATCCTAGTTGTTGGGATATCAAGTTACTTTATCAATTTACAAGCTTACTTTCTCTTATAGAAACAATTCGTCACGGTTTCTCTTCTCTACAATCTCAAAAGAATTCTGTATAAATATCTAATATCGTTAATTTAAACATGACTTCAGCAAGGGCTATAAGAGAAGCATTAGGATTTACATCTTAAGCGAAACGAGCAAGTATGGGAAATAATAAACAGTAAGATGATGCGAGATTATGTTCGCGAACACAGGATCCCCGCATCGCTCAACACTCTGACCCCTGGAGACGGTCAGATTACCCAGCTAACAAGCTCACAAAATAAAAAAAATAAAAAATCAATTGATAGGGGCGCATCGATACAGTCTGCACATAAAACCGGTCGGACGAGACCTCTATAGGCTATTTTTTAAGTAGTCATATAATACAGTAAGTTAGATATTTATTACAGTCTATGCCATCTTCTGCCGGTTTTATTGTGAGTTCAGTACTTTAGTCAGTAAATATAAGGATTGTAATAATTCTAGAGTGATAGGGAAAACAGCGAATAAGTCAAAATACCAGAGTTTGAGGAAAGACAAAAAACAATTGATTTCCACAGCATTGTTACAATATTTAGGTCAGCCCACCCAGATATTTTTACATAGCATAAGATACTGTGTAAAAATATGTAGTGGACTGAACTAAATATTGTAACAGTGCTGTGGAAATAAATTGTATTTCGTCTCTCCTAAAACTTCGATATTTTGACTTATTCTCTTTTTTCCTATCTCTGTAGAATTTATAACCGATTCGGGTAAAACAAATGTGTTAAATATTCTTGTACTGTGTGACAGCCGTAATCTTGAAATACATTACCAATGTTGAACGTGAACTATTGATAACTTAGGCCTCTTCTCTTTTCGTAAATCTCATAACAATAGCCAACTATTGTGTTTTTGCCATTCATTTCCCATCCATGCCATCACCCAGATGCTATAAATTGAACTTCCAATATCCAGTGCCGGTAACCGAACTTACCGCACTATTTACCGCCATTAGCTAGATCAAATCCCGTAACCTTTAATACAAATCTAAGCTATTATTGCAAACATTGAACATAATCACGTTGGAAAGTTGAAGTTTACAGTTTCAATCTTACCTGTTTTCACTACCTTTCTATTTCTTAATATACCTATTGACTTATTCATAAGGCAGGTAAGTTTCTTGCAAGAACTTCTACGTACCATGCAGTGCAAGTCTTGGTATGCATTTATGACACTCGCATCGTTTTTTTTTTCTACGATGGAACTAAATTTACAGTTATAATTCACGATTTCATGGTTGTCTGAATTTGCGAACAAAAATTGCATTAATTTTTCGGTGTGTAAAATGAATAGGTCTAAGAGTGCGTAACAAGATATCTTGATTTCCTTACACTGTTGTGTTTAAAGGCTTACTGTAGGCACTAACAACAACTGGCAAAATTGCAACATTAGGCACTACCGTAAAAAATACATAGGCCTGTTGTCCTTCCAATTCCCCTATCGTTCTTGGCACAAAACATTGCAATGACATCAGTAATACTGTAGCTTATAAATGTTCTAGTGCAGCGTTTCTCAACCTTTTTGAACCCGAGGACCTCTAAAATGTCTAAAAAAAAAAAAATTACGGACCCCTAATTTTAAATTCCATTTTTAAAAGATGGACTTTATTCTTAATATTTGGGGTATTAATTATAGGTCATTATAACGAAATATGTGAAAAAAATGTTACTTCTTTACTTTCCACTTGCTTTATGATATTTTTAAATTATGTCTGCACCATCTTCGAGGACCACTGGTGGTCCGCGGACCATAGGTTGAGAAACGCTGTTCTAGCGTGTTAGTGAGAATACATTTATTGCAGAAACATTACACAACAGACTAGTGATATAGTAAATGAAGATGAGAAACAATTCATATAGAATAAATCCAAATTCGTGGCAATTAGTTCAGACCCCCAAAACTTTGTTGCGGGACGAGGGGTAGGCTACCTTGCTCAACTACAGCAATTTTCAGAGAATTCTGGACGCGTGGCAACCCTGGTGATCCGCATGGAATTGATTTTTGGACCGATTTAATAATGTTTTAACAGAAATATAGTCACGCTGGGTAACGTAATCTGTAATGGCGCTGGTTTTCTGTGCTCAAGGTCACAGGTTCGATCCCGGTCCAGGTCGATGGCATTTGTGTGTGCATAATTGTGATAGGCCCTTGTCTGTAGTCTATAGGCTTATTTATAGGTATGTAAAAGAACTCCTTTGGACAAAATACCGGCACACCGGCGACGTTGCAGTACACCCCTTACTCTTCACTAAATCACTATAAAACCAAGCAACAAAAATATCTACAAAAACATCTTAGCCTATCTTTATGCTTGTACATCTTATCTTGTTATCTTAAAATAACAAAAATATCAACAATATCTCTTATAACATCTAGAGCGGTAAATAACATCTGAATTTGTTACCTACACTTTCTTGCATTCCTACTGAACATAGAAATTCAATTTCTATCTATGTCGCAATGAATGTAATATATAATTATTTATTATTTTGATGTAGACTGCTGTATTTCGGTAAAATGGAGATTTTCGAGTAAAGAAATGAAGAGAATAGAAAATTTGATACCATGTTCAAGCTCTCAATTACAGTAGGTTTACAGGATAATCAAAGGATTCAAAGGCCTGCACTCTGAAACTAAGATATACACCGAAGTGCTACAGTAGACCCATAACATTGTGGCATTGTATTCTAAGAATATACTGACTGTTATATTTTGTTTGGAATGGTAAACATAGGAAACTTTTTACTGCTGTAAAATTATATATATACACACGAGGGAGAATCAAATGAAGAAAGCAATTAAATTTTCCCCACCATTTTTCTATAGGAAGAATGTTTGCTTGTACATTATTTTTCTACTTAGTCCCCTCCTAGTTCAACGCACTTAAGCCATCGGATAGGAAGTGTTTCGATACCGCGTGAGATTTCTTTTTTTACGCTATAGCCACTCGTGCACCGCCAATTGGACGTCTTCATCAGACTTGAACTTCTCTCTTCCAAGGTGATCCTTTAATGAACCAAAGAGTGGAAATCTGATGGTCCCAAATCTTTAGATGATGACGGATGTCGTCGACGGTTTTCATTGTTGCACGAGGAGCATGAGGACGGGCGTTATCATGTTGAAGCAAAACACCTGGACTCAGCAATCTCCTTCGCTTTGGCACTATCGGATTTCCACATCTTTGGTCCGTTTAAGGCCTTTATAGTAGTTCAGTATGGGTTTATTATTTGTACTGTATTATGACGTGCATTTAAAACTTGCAACAGACCGATCATATTTTGATCAGCAACCAGAGAATAAGCTTTTTTAAAACACTTGTAGGTTACATTTAGTCATTATTAAAATTTCTTCTTCCGAATAGTCAGCGTTGATAAAATAAAGCCATATTGAGATTCTGATTTATTAAATTAGGCATATGGAAAGTTCCCTTCATCAATATAAGTTATAGAATTTAAAATAGCTTGATGGGTATAACTTATTTAAATCAATTTGTCATTATCATTAACTTGAAATTTAAAATGAAGCTATATTTAGGCCTACATAAAAACCTAGAAAACAATCAAACATAATGACTATTAATAATATGTTAAACCTATATCACATAAAAATAATTTGTACACGCTAACTATAAAGTGCTTACTCAGACCTAAAAATTTTGGAATTGATTTTTATTTTTTCCTCTTTTCTAGGCCATATAGATGTAGTTAATTTTAAATTCCAAGTCTTTGGTGATGATTACAAGTTGATCTAAATAGTCTGTTTGATAACTTATTTTAAATATTGATGGGAGGGGTTTCCGTATTCTTCTTTCTTAGAAAAGCCAGTTACTTCATGAACGATATAATCTTAACTCAGAACTAAACTGAAAGCTTTATGGAACGTGACGATCCTTGACTCTCGTCAGCATGTCAATAGAGTCTTCAAATTAAGAATAAGTAGCGATCCTAAGGGACCTTCAACCGATACAGCACGACTACCCATAACAAACAGTTAGGGCTGCATCTTCATAATGAGGTTCAAATTGCATGCTTATTCACTTCATAAAAATATGATCACTTTTTCACTAAAACTAATCTGAACAGGAAATTCTCATTAAACGATATTTATTATAAGTTCACATACGATTTAGACATATAGTGTTGCAATCTGAAGGGAATAAGAAGTAATATAAGCCTATATCTACTCTTTTTTTTTTCAGGATATGGCGGAATCTGATTCTGATTTCGAGCAAGATCGTCTTTAGCCTTTAACTATTAATTACCTACAGATTAGTTACCTGTAACACAGGTTAAGCCACAGGCGTAACCAGGCCGACCATATGGGGGGTTATAACATCCGAGGGGTCTGGGGGGTATAGAAGAGAGGGCGGCTCGGGGGTCCTCCCCCGGAAAATTTTAAAAATTAAGATGCACAGTAACGAGTTTTAAGCTTCCCACGCTTTATACTCGTATTAAGTCATTTATAAGCCCACTTAAAAAAATTGTACAATTTTCCTTTTTTTAATCAATGGGGGAGGGGTTCAAACCCCAACCCCCCCCCCCCTCGTTACGCCTCTGGGTTAAGCTAGCGTGTTCAAGAATGGATTTAGATACAGTTCTAGAGCACTTTCACAGTAGCCTATAGGATAGATTGGTGTTGTAGATTAGTCTCTCTACACATACACAAAACATTTTCCTTTGAACTTTGCAGTTCTATCGACAGAGGTAAAACTTTAACGTTTGGTTATGTTTGATTAAACTAGCATGAAAATGGTAAGTCTAATCTAGCTGTTATCTTGAAATAGGCCTAATAGCAAGTCTATACGAATAGCAGCATAATAGCAACAGAGATGATGATGATGATAACAATAATAACAATAATTACAATAATAAACTAAAAGCCTAAAGAGGAACTAATGTGTCGATGGAGTAGAATTGTGGGTAAATTTGTACTGTATAACAGTTCTAAAAAATGCAAACAACCAAAACTGAACTTAACAAAATCACTTTGTACGAAATAACTTCTACTTTGTGTCACAAATTTTAGTGTAGGAAAACTCATATCTTTAAAATGTATTTAGACTTTTTGAAATAGGAGAATTAAATAGTCTGCTATATTTGCTATGCGAGACTCGTTATTATATTCTAATAAAATACGTTTTCGTAAAAAAAATATGAAATCAACATTCTATATTGAAATATGGTGTAATGAAAAAATTACAACTGTGGTTATGTAATAGGACTTATTTATATGAATAAGACAGGCTGTTGAGAAAATTAGGTTGCAAATTCATTGGTAAGTGAGTACTTACTGTAACAAGTACTTCAATCTCAGTTCTGCTTTCATTATTTGCCGGTAAGAATATCCTGTGCTTTATTTCGTAGTTTTGTTCTTTCAGTTTCAAATGCGTATTAATTAATAAAGGCTTCTCATCTTGTGCCCTTTTAACACTTTGCGTAAATGGTACTGGTCATTCTGTATAATGCCTAGGAATTGTATAGAATGACTAGGTAAAGTATATAACATTTTCACAAAAAAACTTATATTTCATAGTTTTCCTAAAACCATCAGGCATTCTATACATTACCTAGGCACTCTATAGAATACTGGGATTTCACACAATGCCGGTAACATATACATATTATATCAGAAGTTACAGGCTTTGATCTAACAACACACCTTGCTGTAAGGAGTGCGGAATGTAAGGTAGCCAGTACTGCGTAGGCTAGAGAAAATTCTAGTTTCCACCACCATGATAGTACGTACGGTAAAACACTATTGTAGAAAAATATTATTACCACACCTAAACGAAGTTACAGACCTTAGGACGTCAACCTATTGTATGGATGTGACAAGACAGCCTGGAACGACACACCGTATCAGATCAGATCATCCTGTAGGCGTGCAGGATATTCCACTTAGCGATCATTGCCTGGTGGAGCAACATTTCCATTGAGCAAACAACCCACAGCATAACTACCAGCTTTGTCTCTCATCTTCATTACTACACTGATATGCAACTCCTCGCCTGATATACCATTCATCAATCGCATTTCCATCGAACTGCCAGATCGAACCTTGAACTTATACAAGAAAAGTTATAGTCCTTCATCCCATACAGTTGAATTTGTATTTTCTTAAGAGGTCTCCTCAACTCAATAATTTTTTTTTTTTTTATAAAATGGTATGTGATACCTAATCATTGGCGGCTAGGCAATAAGGCCCTAGTAGGCCCCATGGTACGGGAGAGTATTTTTGCTTTCATGTTTTGGAAAATACTTATTATCAGTGCACGAATTCTAAAAGTAACACCGTCGATAGGCCTATGGTTTCAGGTAAGTACGCATCTTTTAAAGACAACTTCGAGGGTCAGTGTTCTCTTGCTTATCTTTATGTCAAAACCTCTTCTCTATTTCTTCTGTAAGAGATGCAAAGGTCTCACTTTTAAGAAGATCAAAGAAACTTCCATTTCTCACTGATCGAAAATTTAATGATTATATTATGAAAATAAAATAAATGCAATTAAAATAAATAATTTAAAATAAAAACATCTTAACAAAATTTAAAATAAAAGAATATCAGTTCAATTATTTCTCGTACGTGAGTAGATATATTTAAGTTAGATGCCAAATGTCGGCTAAATAAGAATACAATTAACGTAATAATAGGCATCGGATGTTAAGGCATTAAAAAGATAGCCTAATAGCTTACAGGTACTAAAATAGTATTTCAGGCGCCTAAAAAGGCATCAACAATTAAAAATAGGGCTATAAAAGACCTTGAAATTATAATGCGTAAAAAATATGTAGGCCTATACATACAAAATAGTTATAACAACACATTGCACTCGAATAATTTTATTACAGGTATTTTATTAATAAGTACTCATAATCACAACTAAATTAACCATTCTCTTTCACACACAGCATTTCTTTCATTTACAATCCTGAAATTAAAATAATAAACTCAGAATAATACCACGAAGCTAATTAAATGGAAAAAGGCCATTAGTTAAAAAAGTTTTGTGAAAAAGGGTTTTAAAAAATTCAAAACAATAATTTTACTGTAACAAAACACAACATTGTGTTGTAATTAACATTTTTAATATTTTGAGTGTTCGGCTGATTAATATGGAATAGGCCTAATGTTTATTTTGAAAAAAGGCCCCTCAGGTCCTGTTTTAAGAAAATAACATGAAAATACAATAAGAACTCAAATTCTTGGGTATTGAAAATGTGGTTGCACATTGTAATCAATTAATTTAGGGAATATTATTAAAGCTACTTAATGCCAATTCCTAGTTAAGAACTCAGAAATTTTTCAATAGGCTTACTGTTAATAAAGTACTAAAATAGTTTACAAATGCATAAAGAAAGTCCAAACAATTTTTTTTTTTTAAATAGGAAAGATAAAACTTCAAAAGTTGCCATAATTTGGACACATCTACTATCCGTCTTTAAATAATAGGTATTTTCCTAAACTTCCGATACTTAATAATAACTAATCAACTAGATCTAATAATGTGTATGCTAATTGTGTTAATCAGGTCTTCTTTGTATTTTTATTGCAACTAGATAACACGAAATTACACAGATTTCTATGCGGAAAGCATGTTTAATGAACTTCTGTCAACAAATGAGTTTACACATTTGGCGAAGAGAATCCCTTAGAAGCTAAATCGTTATTAAACATTGCAACTGCTTTTCTACCATCATTTATCACCACCTCTATCATCGACATGGCAAAGCAGCAGGAAGCGTATCAAACGAGTAGACATGCCGCCTCTAACGCCGCGGGTTATGTTTAATATACGCACAACGAAAATGTGACGAAAGTCAGAGCTCTGGTGTTTGATTCGGACGCGATTGTCCAATTAAAATATTGATTTCCGAAAGAGCCTTGCAGTTTTAAACAAATACACTTTCATCTTGGTTTATATAGGCTACCACACGTGCAGTCTGTCTCAAAGAAAAATCCACATCTGTCATTTGTGGTTCTTTTCAATAAATATTTTGCATTTAACTCTGAACAAAGTAAAGGTTAAATAAAGGCTACTAGGATAATCATTTCTAAGACTGGCATGTAAAAACGAATTCATAAATTTGTAGCATTTCCTTTATCCTTCTAGTGGGTTTTCTGCTTATTATTATTATTATTATTATTATTATTATTATTATTATTATTATTATTATTATTATTATTATTATTATTATTATTATTATTATTATTATTATTTCATTTGGACTGGTTCGACTTGAAGTATCAGAACATTTTAGTCAGTGGCATATGAATATCATATTTGTTCGAGGACATACATTAATATTTGGTAAAAACAATATAATAGTAGAAACCATTTCTTTGGTCGTAGACGCATCACTTGATCATGGAAGATCTAAGTCTGATGCTTAGAAGTTGAATGGAAAGCCTTGTCTTCTTTTATATTATTAAGATGAAGTTATAAATCCCTGTCTTAGTTTCTTCATAAATAAACAAAAATTGAGACACACTAAAGAGTGTGAAGTTTGTAACAATCTCACAGCTAGTTCAGAAAGTCTCATTGTTAGCTTACGTTCTGTTGAGTGTACTGATAATTCGAGTTTTTTGCTTAGTAGTTAATTAAACAAGTGTGAATAATGTATTTTTTAATTTTCTAATTTACATAATATAATGTCGGCCGCGGTGGTCTAGAGGTAGCGTGCCCGCCTCTGGATCCGCAGGGTGCGGGATCAAACCCGGCCGCGGTCAATGGATTTTTCAGGACGTAAAACTCCTGGGCACGGAGTCCTCCGGGAGGGACTTTAAGCTGGGGGTCCCGTGTCGTAGATTTACGGCACGTAAAAGAACTCCAAGCCTAAATTAGAGCCTCTGGACAAAATTTCTCGGCCCTTTCACGTCCAAGAAATACTTAGTTTCCAGAGGGGGGTTGCGAGGCGATGGGCTTACCACCTGTCCCTCTACCCTCTCTCGGAAAATAAGCATATCAAAATTAGTATAGGTAATGAAACCTCCGCTTGGAGGCCCCTTCGCCCCACCTGGGGATCATAGGGTACCAGATACAGATACAGATACAGATACATAATATAATAATATATCTTACTTAATTATAAGCTAATATAATTTATAGCATCATTACGTTACAAACAAATCGGATTCGAAACATATTGGGCCTACTTCCTTTGCCCAAATAAAAGTTCTGCCTCTTAGGGTAATATGACATTCTCTTCATGTAAATTGGTGATAAAAATGGAGCGAATGTCCTATTGTTGGGGACCAATTTTTAACTCAAACCAACGATTAGTATAGTCTTTAATACGTAAGTCATTGGCACAACATGTGTCATTCGTGAGTGGAATTTGCAACTTTGTAGTAATTTACAAAAAATAACATAATTGGATATTGATTTTTCACTGATCCATATTCTGGAGCCTCTGTTCAGATGTTTACAGCTAATATGAGAGGACCTGAATAAATGGTAGCGTTGACATTCCTAACAGATGATGTTTATCAACAGAGTTAATTAAGTTTAGCGTCAAGAAGTGACCTTGCAACAGCAGCAGGGGCAGGTTACGACCTTTGAGAAAAGCCGAAGTGTGGGCGGCAGGAACGTTTTCATTTCTGTGACATGGATACAGCCCCGCCCCCTGAAGGTAGCAAGTCTTTCCTGGAAGTGGACAGGCACCTCCTGCATCTTCATCACGCCGATATAATTCACAGCTGTCCTGAGACCCCCTGACACTGCTTATTTCTCTGCCTTTTCAACAACCTGACTCTGGAATACATTACTGCCATCAGGTGTATATGCAACAAACAAGCAACCTGCCTATCTACCAAGCCCTGAGAGGTGGTAAACAACTGTCTGGATCTTAAAATTTGAAAGGAACTTTTATATTATACATGTTTTATTTTGCTACCGTATTTGGAAACTCGGTCCCAAGAAAATTTGCAATTATCCACACCACGCCATAGGACATCTCTCACTCTGTATCCTGAGTCATTTCGGCTGCGGTCTTTGGTTCGCTTCTGGAATTTACTTACCACGTTTACATGCGGGATCGAAATCTATCTGAATCCGATCCCAACTCAATAGTTCCCTGTTTACATGGAAAGTTCTATTGTATTGAGATTTGTTCTACCATTGGCTAACTTTGTTATGTATGGCTATTTATGTGGCTAACCTGTGTAAACAATTGCCGTGTTTATTCCGTGATAAAAAATATTAAAAAGTGTGTGTTCTATTAATAATTTCTAGCCACCTTAACCAAATTATGGCATAAAAGAGTATCATAACAGTATTAATAATATAGTGTTAGTGAGTGTTTTTTAATAAATTGAAGATCAGCTGACAGAACAAATGACGAACGTCGTGCGAGGGTATGCGCGCGCACCAGGATTGAGTTCGCTAGCGTTTATATGGAATTGAATACGATTTGAACCCGATCCGTTCCTACATTTGCAAAGGATTGGATCGAAAATTCGTCCCGGACTGAGTCCGCGTTTACATGAAAATGATAGACACTTCAGAACAAGTAAAATTACAGAAAGATTCAGAGAAGGTATTTATGGTATACCGTACAAATTTTCGAGATTGATTGTTTAATCTTATGAAAGCCTATGGTTGCTTTTCAAATATGGCCTTCTGATTAAACAATTACCTAGGGCAAACGAAAATGAAATTACCAGATACCTCTGTTTCTTTATTTTTTCATAAATAGGTATTTAATCTAGAAGTTCGGAATTCTGTGACGGGCCCACTAAGGTAGTATATGATAAATCTAAAATATGGCTCAGGCACATATTGGAGGATTTAGTGATCACCTTGTGAAAAGTCTTGAAGATACAAAAGAATTAACGATTACGAGAAGTCAATTCCATCATTTTACAGAATGTGGGAGTTCTCGCCGTTATAGGCCTAGTAGTCAAAATCATTAAGACATGTAGCAGACAGGAAATTGCATTTGTACAAAGGATATTACAGGTTTCAACATCATCCGTTGAACGGTTCTTTTCTACTTTAAGGTGACTAGCATCTTATTCGACCGCCTGCGTCTTCTAGTGGATATCACTGATTACGACGGATCGTAATACTGTCCGTAATCGACCCGCGGGATTTTTTTGAGATAGGAAGTCTGGAACAGATGTACTCAGTTCCTCGTGAGGACAATAATATTAAGAATCTAAGTTACTTCATAAAAAAAATATCGACTACGGTCAATAAAAATATTTGTACTCATAAACCTAGCACTTTATAGGCCTATATCCTTCAATAACGGTACTTTTGTATAAACCAATTTGAAGTATACACTTCTGAACGGGTTTGCCACGGCTGATGGCAAAAATAATATACATTAGAGTCTCGATTATCCTACCAAAACTGAACCTGGAGTACAGTGAAAATGCCGGATAACGCAGAAAAACAAATAAATACGAAATAAAATTCCGAGAAATATGTCCATAGCTTTAGCCTCAACATAAATTATCGTCATCTCCAAGGCATTTAAACCTTCATTGCGTGTCATCTTGTTTGCTGTTTTAGTGCAGTTTTACAGCTCAACATCGCGGGATAGGACAGCGTACGGTTATCAATAGACTTCGGATTTTAGGTAAAAACCTATTTTAATCTTTAAGTGATATATAGAGGAAAACTTGTATATGCATGTTTCATATGTGACTATGCCTAAAACTGATACTTTTATAGGACCTAAAACAGCCTATTTTTACGTTAGAGCCTAATATTGCTTTTTGCTTGTTTTTCGTCTAAAGTTCAAAAGTTAAGTTACTTTTTGTTATAAATTCTAGCATTTATTTTCAGTTCGTACTCAATTTTTAGCTCGGAATGTGCAATACATGACATATTTGTGGCGTGGTTAAATAGTAAGTAGAAAAATTCCTTGCAATTCCCACGAAAATGTAGTGCTTTTCTCCCGACTCCCACATACATATAAAAAAAAATAATACAAATAACAAACAAACAAACAAACAAAACTTAGTTTTCTGAATCACTGAGGAATACAAGGGGTTGAATATGCTAGCGTGCGTAGCTACTGGGTGCAAGGATATTACGTTTTCA
Organism: Ectobius pallidus; assembly: GCA_964059195.1. Taxonomy (NCBI): domain Eukaryota; kingdom Metazoa; phylum Arthropoda; class Insecta; order Blattodea; family Ectobiidae; genus Ectobius; species Ectobius pallidus. The sequence continues at coordinate 83,663,828 of CAXKWD010000003.1, forward strand.
CTGTTATGTAGCAACACAGGCCCTGTGAACCATAAACCTATATCTATGTTTTATCATGATTATTGATTAATGGTGACTTCAATAAATATAATATTCTGCATTGCAATTGAGATATTTCGGAAAACTGGCAACTTAACGATTTTATAAGAGACTATTTTACGATTTTTAGAACCTATTTTCCAATTTTTAGAGCCTATTTTAGGTACCTAAAACAGCATTTTTAGCGACCTAAAAGTTCGAAGTCTAGTTATCAAGTCCACCAAAAATGCAGTAAAGAACAAATTTCGCCTACCACGAACAGTGATGGATAATACGGAATGCCGGATAAATGAATCTAGACTAAACTGTGACATAAAATGTAAAAATCCCTTTAGGCAGGCCTACAGGCGGAGGTAGATTTCGAAGTGCTTTTGGTTTAATTTATTGTCGCTGCATAGCACTCTTCTTCTTTAGCCTTGGCATGGCAAACCTGCAGTAATAAGAACTGAATTCGGTAAAGAGGAAGAGCCTACAATCATTTGTTTTGACAATAAGAATAGGACATAATATTCTGGGAGGCCGTGCACAAGATTAGCAATGAATAAAATTAGCAAAGCCGCTAAACAAGACAAAATTATGATATTATAATAATTCTTTTAAGTGTTATTATTTTCAAACATTAAAATCTCGCGTCATACGAGAGCTATCAAGAAACTATTTATTGATTTGTAGAGTACTCATCAAGAGCTTTTCAACGATACCCCACAAGATGTGGTTTCAAAAGTTTCGAATTTTCATCCCCCAAACCCACCCCCACCCCCACCCTCACTCGAACCCCCGAATCGTTGGTGTCACTGTGAACTCCATAGGGAGTACTCTAATTTATTCAAACAAAGTTTCCCTCTATACTTCATAGGGGCCGAGATATGAATGTTTTAAAATTTCAACCCCCTCCCCCGACCACCCCCTTGGGCCAATTTTGCCCATTAACGAACTTGTCCGAACTATTGGGCCTAGAAATAACATAATAAAATTTTGTTCAAATATCTTCAAAATTACGGCCGCTATCGTGTAAAGATATATATATATATATAAATATATATATAAATATATATATATATATATATATCACAATTTTTTTTGAACGGGCGGTGGTTTCGTACTTAGGGGAGCATGAAACGTAAAGATATGAAAGAATTTTTCGAAAATCATGACATGGTATCCATTGCAATAGGTAGATTTTTCTTCGAAATCTACCTAATACATAAGTAGTCTTCCTGGAACTACTTGACAGTAAACTTAGTTTAAAACCTAGCTTCTTCATGGATGAGATCTAAATGATGACAAGTAGACAAGTGACCAAACATATCATTTCCCATTTTCTGAACTCCCTAAATGAAGTCTTTCTTTCTTGCTAATATTGTGCTTCTAAACTCAATAGCAGCACAGGTGACAAGCTGTAAGAGACTTTTGCTTTGAAATAATCGATTCCTTTTATTTGACAAAAGCAGATTTAACACAAAGAAAAGGAAAATAATGAGACTGAAAGGGAAAGAACGTATATAAAGAAGGAGCGGCATGAAAAGTCAGAATGAAAGAAGGATAAAAGAATGTTTTTCTCTTTGGGTAGTGTAGAGTGATAGGTAGGACCAGTGTGGCATTTACATTGAACTAAACATAACGAACTCTATGAACAAGAGCGGCGTATGAGTATATCAGACATAGATCGTTGCTGCAGTGAATTGTGGCGGGTCTTTGAAGATGTTTTAAACAAGCTGTCCAGCAGAAAAGAAGCAGAAGTCATCAGTGGCGGCTTTTCTATCATTTCTGTCAGCTGCAATCTGTCAATTCGTACGAGAGAAATTTAATCTTCTCCATAATGCATTCAGCTCGATTTTTTTAAACATATTTTAATCTTTATTTGAATGTTTGTGTCAACAATTAAAAAAATAAAACGAAACTTAATACAGTACCAACTTCTTTTTTAGAAGGTATAGTATTTTCCAAAACATGAAAGCCTCAGTTCTTCGACCTACCCACATAACACTCCCAGTTTGAGCTCTTATTATAAGCACCTCATGTACGAAATTTAAACAAAAATCTTACAGCCGATTTCTAGAAAATAAAATGTTTTCTCCAGGTAAAGAGGCACTAAAAATCATAGAAATTCGTCAGCAATGTTCGTATTACATCCCCCAAAAATACCAAATCCAAATATAAAATTTTGTTTTCATAGCTTTCTCGTTCTTGAGCCCGGTATTCTGCGCTCACTTTCGCTTATTTCTGGTATTCTTCATTTAAGATCAGAAAAACATTGCAAAATATAATTTACAAAGACCAGATGTATTATAGCCTATCTGTTTTAACTCAGTACACATGACAGTTGTTTCATTTCCTGGCAACTAATTGGCTGTTGATAGTTTTGTTTGTTACAATGCTGGTTCACTTTTATTCTGTATCCTTGTTTCATAGAGATTTGTTTTACGAACTTTGGCAAAAAGATAAATTACTTGTGTTTATTTTAAAAATACTGTATCTTCAAACAAAATATTTCATTGTTCTCCACCACAAAAATGAACGGTGTAGCTACAGCTAAGGATTGTGGGAAGTAAACAGTGAGACGCTGCGTTCCCTTGTTTGTTACAGGAAATACACCTAACAATATCTCCTCCCACTATAGCCTACATTATTTGTGGCCAGCCTATAAAAGCCTAGAGCATTTAGGTCACGTCTGTGTGGAAACCACCGATCATGAAGAGCTCTAGGTTTACGTAATGCAATGCTTTTCCTGACCTTTCTGCTTCCTCTGCCCATACCAAAGGTAGGCCTATTATAAGTAGGTAGAGGAAGTATTGTGTTCGGCCCCGAAATTCGAAGTTGATTTTCTGACATAAATATAAGTTTTGAGTTCTTTGAATCCAAAAATGCATTTTTTTAAATCAAGGCAAGCGTAGGCCTATACTGAAACTTGGTATTCGACTTTATTTCTGTTTTGACATTTTTTCGGACAATTAAATAGGAAAAAGCAAGCAGAAACTCTTGTTTATTCATCGATAGAGTTCTATTCTCAGCTAATGACAACAATAAGAATAGTAATAATAATACTGTGATAATTTATTCTGCCTTTTGGCAATGACAAAGATAATATATATTAAAAAGTTAAAAAAACCAGATCCCATAATTATTAGTAGCCTATGTCGTACTTAACAACTTTTAACTCAGCCATGACGCAATTTTGCATCGATCTCAATAATATTTTGAAGATTAGCGTAGAAGATGCAAATAAACAGATCAACATGACCACTAACTCCGCCAGGTTAAATAAATAAATAAATAAATAAAAATAACTTGTCCCCTGTAAAGTATGAAGAATCATTCAAAATTATGTTGTATTTTAAACAGTAAACTAAAGAAAAATTTTCCAAAGATTAAGCCTATAAAAATTTATACCATGTTACAAATCATAAAATTAAAATCTTTATCACGTTACCGGCCATAAAATTAAAGTCTGTACGGACTACCCAACAAGTTTCTGTCAGAATCCAACCGGGGCGTCTTCTTTTGTCACCCAGGAACCAACTGGTGTATTTAGCTCCATTAAAGTTTCAACCGGTAGCCAAGAAGGGTGCATCCAGATTGGTCTGCCAGAAATATAAAATTTTACCACCGATCTTACGTAAGACAGAGAGTGGCAGTGTTGTAAAGTATGATAAAAAAAATTGTGAATTCACGCGAAAGTGAATGAAATTGAATAGCTGATAGACTTCTTCGTAGAGAAACATTTCAAGAGACAAAATATCCAACCGAAAATTCTGCTTCTCTCCAACCATAACTGCAGGAATAGATTGCTTAAATACGCTATTTTCCCAAACAAACACATTGCTACCCTACAATATTTCTTTATAGCCATCTATAATCCTAAAACGTTAATTTTCCTTTTTATGGAATTATAATAGCAGTAGCAAAGTGTAATATACATAGAGCTAATGCATCTAACAGCAATGAATCTAATAAAGTACAAGAGAGCAGAGTGCATTGTGACAAGCTTTCCGGTGCAGACCCGCATGTTCGACACCTCACTTCTGCAGTGATTAGTTTATTGTACGACACCCCCATGTCGACACGTGACCCTCATAATACTCATCTGTGTTCTCGTCTTGAATAACATCCTCCCGGCTCCATATCCTGACTGCTCAAATCCTCACTTTGTGGCATTCTGGGTAACTGTGATTCATATAACATCAGCAGGACAAATGATCTGCAATATTGAAGGTCTATGATTGTAAGGGGCTTGTATAGTAGCGGACTCACTTTTTACATAATCTTGAATATAATTTAACTTTGTCTGGAACGATTTTCATACATATTTGTACCCCTATTCTACAAGAGATTAGCTTTAATTTGATAAACAAATTTATTAACTGAATTTCAACGTTAAGATTATCATCAGATGTAACGGCCTCTTAAATCAATCAATAGTAAATTAGTACTTACTTCTGATGAGGAGAATTAGTTAAATTAAATAACTGGTATTTATTGTTATATTTGCATTCATTTCCTTTAAATTTATTAATTTTGAAGGGGGAACTTTACTCAATACAATCCGCTAAATATAAAAAGAAGTAAGGAAGTTATAGCCAAATTGATTTATTTATTTAAACCTGAGATCGTCTTCTGAAGAGTGGACTTAATGTGTATTCTACCTATCTTAATATTAACTCTAAACTCCGTGGCGCGACATCCCCGAAGGGACAAGTCCTATCACCTGACCGCTGCGTCAGGATTAGGGGGCATGTGGTCAGTATGCCGACACCCACGGCCGTTAATGGTGGTTTCCATGATCGGAGCCGCTACTTCTCTATCAATTAGCTCCTCAATTTGAATCACGAGGCTGAGTGCACTCCTACCAGACCTCCCTACCTCAGAAAAATCCGAGGAGGTACCGGGGACGCTAACCACAAGACCATGCCGGCGGTCTAATATTAACTCTATAATTGCATTATAATTTTTACTTCATTTTCAAACATATTTTCATTTTCCAGTTAATCATGTTTAATAAAATCTTAACCATTGAGGTTCATCCTTTGTAGATAAATACACTGTGCAAAACTTGAATGAAATCAGAAAAATTGTACGTTTTTTGTATCGAAAATTGAAACGATCGAATAAACGAATCTAAAGTACATGCAATTGTACATGCAAATGCACAGTTTTAGAAAGAGATTGAATAATACCACTGTTAAATGAAGTTTTTGTCCGAAAATTTACAGTTGTGTACAGAATAACATACTCTTTCACTTAAAATCATAAAATATATTTTTTTAAATATGTTGTAGTGAATGAGCCCTCTTGTTTCAGAACTATAGTCCTTATGGTTACATCATGTCCTCAGCCTAGTAAAATATCCCAATCTTCACTTCACTTCAAAAGTAAGAGAAAGTCGTAGTCAATCTTTGTATCACATTTCCAGAAGATATCTAACACAAATATACAATTTCGCTTTTATAAGATTTTTCTTTCTCGAGCTATTCTGACCACAGACGTTTATGAAAATAGCAGTTTCGGATGTAGGGGGCCTCAAAACAGGTATTTATGATGGAAACGCGACATCAAATTTCGGGTCGAAAATAATGATTCCTCTACTTAGAGTACCTATGGTAAGGTAGCGGATTTAATAGCATGCCAAAAGGGAGACTTGTGCGGCTTCCTGGCTACAGTGATTAAAAATCATACAAACCAATAACGGTCGTTTTCCAGAAGAAAAAATCAATAGTGCATTATGCAACGAGTCTATAATGACATTTATTAAGATACGAGTATTTTTATGAAACGAGCAAAGTGAGTATCATAATTTTCACACGAGTAATACTTTAGGAATTATTCGAGTGTTTGGAAACCGTAAGTCAAGGTTACGAAAATGTTGTGACCTGTTATCTGTATAACAGTTAAAAATAAGATAATGGATGTGTTAAAAATTTTGAAAAAAAAAAAAAGATGAATAAAAAATTAAAAGGCGGCTAGAACTATTGTACCGAATATGCTATAGGCCTATAAGCTATAGGCTAAATTATATTATATTGTTATGGTAATCTACCTAAGCAAGGACAGGATAAACATAAGTACGACTTAAACCTGTATAAATGCTTAATAATATTGTACATTTCCTTCTCGTTACGAAATAAAGCTCTCTCTCTTCCTCCCTCCCTCTTTATCTCTATTTCTCTCTGCCATTATTACTGCCCAGGAGATGATGCAGTAAGTCCTGGAAAGAAGAATCCCGCAATGCCCAGCTGTCAGAGAAGTTGCCGGCCGTCACTCGAGCAGGGGCTCATCATTATTACGGCGTAGTGACTACAGAGCGAAACACAAGCGAAGCCTTGTTAACAAACAATCGCTTTGCAGATTGGGGTTGTTAGGACGTGGAGTCGCATTTCTTGTAAACAGGCAACCTGACCACCTACCGACCGTTCGACAACAAAAACAACCCCATGTCTTCCTACCTTGTCTTCTCGTTCAACCCAAGGAAAATAGTCGCCTTCAGTTTGAGTACCATATTATTTCGGTTTCAAATGTCTATCACACGAAAAAGAAGTTCTGATGCTACTGTGATTTTATGTGAGTATAATATTCAAGTATTTCGTAAACGTAAGTCAAGTTTTATAACAGTTAAAAATAAACTAATGGGTTAAAAATTCCGAGAAAAAAATCTGAATAAAAAGTTAATAGGGCAAGTGAGCAATGTTACAATAGGAAGGAAAAATAATAAACTATGAAATGAAACAAAAATTGTGAACAGAACAAGAACACATTGAGTGAGTAAAGAAAGGTAACCGAGAAAAAAGAAAAACAGAGGAAAGGAAAGGAAAGAAAGAAGGAAGGGAAGACACAGAGAAGATTAGAAACAAAGGAAGAGAAGATAACGACATAAAAAAGGGAAATCAACAAGGAAAATAAATGTAGGAAAAAACTTGGTTGATAAATAAGACAGAAGAAATGCAAATAAAAGATGATAATGAGGCTAAAGACTGAATAAAAGGAAGAAATATAAATATAAAAAACGAAGACATAAGAAAGGAAAGACATGGTTGAATGAATAGAAGTACTACTTCATCAATGGCAATAGACAATTTCTAAGCAAGCTAGAGGAATATTATCTATTTTATGGAACCCGAAGGTTCATTGCCGAAGACCTACTTCTCTAAAATCTATCCTTATATTGTCCTCCCACCTACGTCTAGGTCTTCCTAGAGGTATTTTCCCTTCGGGTCTCCCAGTCAGTATAATATTTTAGATATGTCTTTCCTCCCCCATGCCCACAACATGTCCATTCCATTTCATCCTCCGTGATTTAATCACCCTTACTAAATCCGGTGACGAGTACAAGTTATAAAGCTCGTCGTTATGCAGTTTCCTCCAGTCCCCATTTTCATCTCTCTCATCTCTCTCTCTCTCTCTCTCTCTCTCTATCTCTCTCTATTTTCCTAAGCACCCTGTTTTCGAATACTCTCAGATTATGTTTTTCCCAGGCATGGTGTGTAGAAGCAACGGAATGCAACATTCGACATCCTCTATGAGCCATAAAAAGCTATAGTCTATCTAGCGTTTTCTGAGGGAATAGTTTGAGTGTGATAAGTCCTTCTTCCTCATTTCAAGTTCTACGTGCATATTATACAAGGCCCTAGAGTTTGAAAATCGAAAGTCCTTCATCGTGTTAATTTCAAATAGGCTACAAAATAAAATCCCGGGAGACGCCAGGCCTTTTAAGATAGTAGTCATATACATTTTTATTTTTAGATTTCTAAACGCAGAAAATAAATAACAAAGACAAAAATAATTTGGAAAAAATAAAGGAAGGAAGGAAATAAAGGATAGGAAGGCAGAAAACAGGAGGGTAATTTAAGGAAAGGTTCAAAAACAGCAAATGGGTGAAAGGAGATGAAGGAAGAATTGAAGGATGGTTGGGAAAAGAAGACGAGTGAAGGAAATAAAATAAGATGTAAGCAATAAGAAGAAGTGAGGGACAAGTAAACATGTGAGTCACGAGGGTGTTTGTAAAGCCTGACTGACTAATCCGGTAACGCGACACAAATCCCTCTCAACACACGCATCAACACACCTCAAAGAATCGCTCCAACACCTTCTTAACATCGCCTGTTTTACTTGCATAACTTGTGCTAACATGCTGGAAACTATTCCTTTTTTTTCCCATTGCATTATTTGTTCGGTAATGCGATTTAAAATACTGCGTTATATTCATAATAGTGTTTAATGCGATTCAATGTCGTATTTAAAATTATAATTCTCACAATTAGAATCAAATTTATTTATTACATTACTATCTTCATTAATAATACCTTCTTTGTTCTCCTGTTTTTTTCTTTTTCTATTATCATTCCTCGCCTCATTTTTAATTTAAAAATCTTATTTAATTTTTAATTTCCGTATTTATTTTACTTATTTTCTTGCATAATAAATGTTCACCTTTCAGTTGATGCTTATTCAGAACTTATAAACTTACACTCCTTCTTCATAAAATAAATGAATGTTACGTCGATTGTTCATAGTTTGTGATAGAGTTATCTAATCTGTTTGTGCTGGGCATATAAAGTACCGGATGCAAATCAAACTTCCTGTTTGCGTTATGAAACTAATAAATTCAGATGGTCGTGGGATTTAACGAACTGGTTGTTAATGAAGCACTTAGAAAATTCAATGAGTTCTAAACAATATCTTACTTACTTACTCAACTGATTTTATTTTATGTAAATGTACAGTCGCGATTAGACTTTCACTAGTCAAATCGACTAAAAATACAACATAAAAAATAGACAATTCCTAATATAAGCAAGCTGAAGGAATATGATATATTTTATGGAACCCGGAGGTTCACTGCCGCTCTTACATGAACCCGCCATTCAACCCTGTTAGTGCTAACTGGAACGATCCCTCGAAAATCCTACTTTCCTTAAATCTATCCTAATATTGCCCTCCCATCTACGTCTAGAATTTCCAAGTGGTCACTCCCCTTCGGGTCTCCCATTCAATATTTTTACATATGTCTTTCCTCTCCCATGAGCGCAACATGTCCAGTCCATTTCATCCTCCGTGATTTAATTACCCTTATTATATTCGATGAATTGTACAAGTTATGAAGCTCTTTATTATGCAGTTTTCTCCGGTCCATGTTTTCATCTCTCTTAGGCCCTAATATTTTCCTAAGCAACATGTTTTCGAACACACTCAGATTATGTTCTTCCCGAAGAATAAGGAACCATGTCTCACACCCATATAATTAAAAACGGCATGATAACTGTCTTATAAATTTTTACTTTTAGATTTTTGGACAGAAGACGAAAAATATCTAAATATCTAAAAATGCGTACATTGTAAAATAAAAGGCAGAATTGATAACTACTATTTTGTATTATAATTTTATATTAATTGATGTAAATATCAAATTTACAAAACTAGTTCAGGAAGAACAAACAAATAAAGTAAACAACGTAAAAGTCAATGCAAAAAAAAAAGAGCCCCTGACAGTATATGAACCTAAGATATGGGAAGAGTTGTTATTTACAGTACAAGGTATACCTGCACTTTGTAATGTTTAAATTTAATTGCCATTTTTATTAACAAACTTACAAAGTTAACTGCTAAAAAATTGCCATATTCTGTTACAGTCTGAACTGGGTGCGATCGGAAGATCCTCTTGTTTGTAACTACTTGTTTACATGTGAACATAGATGGTCATAAGATAATGATTTACCTGATTGCCACAGGTAATATAACAGACCTCGAATTACATTTATTGTGACTATTTACCGAATACTGACAAACAAGCCTGTAAAGAAGAATTAAAACCACAGGGATTAATAAAACACATCGCCACTGTAGTCGATTTATGGTATTATAAAGATGGTCACACTGCGGTATTTAACGATTTCCGTTATGGAACTCAGCTGTTTTATTTTCAGATTAAACTCTTTGCTTCTAGACTACTAGTCTAATAATAGAGGGAAATTGAAGGAACAATTATCGAAATTAAATTATGATGGAAATCTCTCTTCTTGAGGTATTTTGAATGTGTTGAAAATGCAAGATGTTAACCTTCAAGTTGCCATTATGTTCGATTAATTGTTTAGGTAAAACAATGTAATAAGATAGTTTAGTGCGCTGGCACGAATCCACATACAAAAACAATTTAACGTAGGTGCGATAAAAATAGATTATAAAATTAAGGGGATGGGCAGCAGTGATTGGTAGTAATTTTACATATCCTCACACCGGATTGGTCAGTGATTCATGAGCTAAGCTAAATAGTTATGGTAAAAATGTTTTTTGTTCATATAGATATGAACTTATTGCGAATAATCAAAATAATCGTCGAAACCCAACGTTAATTCGATTTTTATAAGTTCAGAGCTCGCTGTTATACTTCCAACATGACCTTTAGTGTTCTGCCCTACACAGTGAACAACACCCTTTTTCAAGACTGTGTTGGTATCCATTTCTGTAAAAGGCTGTCTATCATAGGGTCATAACGCCATCAGAAATATTAGGATAATTTAAACCCTCCAGTGTCCTCATAGGGGATCGAATATGCAACCTTCAGGTTTCTAGCACAATACCTCAACGAACTGCACCACGGCGTAAACCTTAGAATGATTTATGAGACTTTAACGTTTAATCTGAAATTCAAACAAATTCCAACATAGCCCTACTGTTTCTTTGTTTCTGGAATTAGACCCCTTTACAACCGACCAAACTGAGCAACCACTACGGTTGCTTGACTAACATTTTATGCCTTTACGGGGCGCAATGTGTTATGCTCTTAAAGCAGAATTTTGGAATAGCAAATTACATTAATCCGATGTCAAGAATTTCTCCCCCGAAAACTGTACATCAGAAACAGGGGTTTCCTTTGTGAGCAAATTGAAGAAACCTAATGCATCATTCTTTTTATCGAGTAACAGAATTCACAAGTTTTAATGGAGACTGTGAAATTATAAACGAGTTGTACTTAATAGTGCAGGATTCTTTCCTTGTGTACTAAAAGACAAGCAGCTGGTGCTCGGTGTGTGAAGCAGTGACTGTACCACGCCCGCATCACTGCTTCCTCTCTGGGATTTCACACCACGGAGATGATTCAATTGATACACACAATAGCGCCCTAAGAGCACAGGGTGCATGCAAACAAACCACTACATCAATTATATCAACTGCAACTGCAGGGCAACAAGGTCAATCCTTTAATACAGCTGCATTAGCGTAAAGATTAGGCTACATGGAAGAAGTAGAAAAAGTGGGGTGGAAAAATAGAACAGAGACTAAGAAAGCAAAGATGAAAATAGAAACAAACAATAAAAAAAGAAAAGGTAAAGAAATAAAATTAAGCGCTGGAGACCAGACATTAATGTAGGCCATTGTTAGGGCGATAATAAATAAATGAATAAATAAAATAAAGATTAAGACGTAACATGGCACAGTTGGTAGGTAGGCCTACCGGTACTCGACACTTGAATCCAATATCATCTGAAAAGATAATTATGCCGAATAATTGAAAACAAGTTCAGTAGAAACTTGTAATGGTAAATGGAAGGTAAATTACCTAGTTGTTTATCACTAGAAGGTGGGTGATACTGCTAGAAACTTGAAGAAATTACAATTTCACATTTATTTAAAGAGGATATACGGATCTGTAAATGAGAATGGAAGATGGAGGATAAGATATAATAATGAAATTTATTCACTATATAAAGATCTAGACCTTGTAACCTCCATCCGATTTAAAAGATTAGAATGGGCAGGTCATGTGGTCCGAATGCCCAAACATCGCATACCTAAGAGGGTAATGCAGGCCAAATACGAAGGGAGAAGGCCAGTGGGGAGACCCAGAGATCGCTGGAAAGAAGCGTTAGGGAATGATGCAGCAACCCTGCTACAGACCAAACGCTGGGAGACTGCAGCAGCTAACAGAGAGAAATGGAGGAAGGCGATAATGGAGGCTAAGGCCCGACTCAGGGCTGTTACTAGTGATGAGCAAATGCAAGACCAAGACCAAGACCAAGGCGGTCTTGGTCTTGGTCTTGGTATTGCACCCTCAGTCTTGGTCTTGGTCTTGCATAGGTAACCCTGGTCTTGGTCTTGGTCTCGGTCTTGCATCAGTGGTCTTGGTCTTGGTCTCGGTCTTGTATACTCGGTCTTGGTCTTGTTGCAAGAGTCTTGCAGTTTTCTTTTACGCATTTTACTGTGTTTTACGAAAGCTAATTGCTTTTAGTTCCTTTGACCATGTAAACAGTAATGTGATGTCACACTGTTTGCCGAAACGTCCATGGTGATATAAGCTAGACCAGTAAATTTGGAGTGTAAATTTAAATATTCTCTGTTATCCTATTGCAGAACTTTAAACCCAAAATCCACGAGAAGCTATACCCTATTTGAGAGTGTAAAATTATGAATATTATATTGTAAAGTTTCAAATTGAACGGCTGTGGAGACAAGAATTAATATTAACAGGATGTGTATGAAATGTTTAGAAGATTTCCGCATAGGAGAGAGGTTCTATCTGACCTGTTTAAAACTGTATAATATAGTAACAAAACAAAACAAAACGGCATTCAAGCAGATGCTATAGAAATTGTGCAATCTATAGAAAATCACACAGTGTCCATTCGAAACCCAAACCCATAGGCTGCAATAAATAATATTTCTCTTTCCATATACCCTAATTCTAATTTATACTTTCTAGTTGCTTTCAAGTTTTGGGCCTTCGGCTAATTGGGTCATAAATAATCATAACTATTCTTCATGCAAGTAGTTATTCGATATGCATTCTTAATATGAATCAGCAGCAAGAACTTAAACACCGTTATGTGTCAATAACAAAATTGTAGTAGTAAAAAAAGCTTTTAGTGGATGTCCTACCTATCATCAGCAAAATGTAGGCCTGTATAGCTACAGGTCAATCAGATACGTAACTGTAAAGTAATAACTAGCAAATACCCGTCAAATAAGTTCCTGTTTTAATTAATCTACGGTTTAATTGTGTTTTATTGAATAATTATTAAGAATACCGGGCGTATCACCTGATTTTTTAAAAGGAGAATGGAATGAGCTGAATAGCTATGTTATATTTGTTCAAGTAGACAGGAAAGGTTCTATACGAGACAAAGTGGGGTCGGGCAGGCTTTCTTGGGGTGCTCCTGCCTTATGTCATTCCATCGTTGCTCCATTCATCATAGTATGACCATTTGGTTGTAAATAAGAATTATTATAAATCCTCAGTCATAGCTTTCTTTTAACCCAGTGAGAGGTTAGAGAAACTAGTCATTAAAAAACTATATGGCAGAATTTTTAAGTTTTATTGATAAATTATGTGGTCAGTATTTATATTGTACGCAAAATGAAATTTCATATATGGCTTAGGGCCTTTGTTACATCTGTTTGTCTTTCGTACCATAATACTGGAGAACTATTAAACATTTTAAAAACGAATAGGGAGTGTTTATCGTGAAATTAACTCCCACGAATTGAAGAAACTAGGTGTACGGAATGCCATTCAGGGAAATCCGTCAGATTAATTGTAAGTTTTCATTGCAGTAATTTGTTTTAACGTAGTGGTGAGATAGGTTGTATACGGATTTCACATGTATTATTTGAAAGGTGCGATCGCTTTTGGATACGGACAGCGTCACGCACCGGGTCTGCTCTCATTGGTTAGCGCACGTTGAGGCAACCTCTACACTATAGGCCTACCAGCCTTGGGACTACCCCGGCTAGCGACTCTGCGGCGCCTTGGAGTAGCGTTCGCTGGCTCGCTGCATACACAACGAGGCTTCATAAAACTTTTTGAAATAGCAAGACTGCAAGAGTCTTGCAGTTAAGTCTTGTTCTTGCCAAAGTCTTGCATGGTTGGTCTTGGTCTTGGTCTCGGTCTTGCATGATCGGTCTTGGCCTTGGTCTTGCTAACGCTGATGCGGTCTTGGTCTTGGTCTCGGTCTTGCATTTTCTGCAAGACCAAGACCAAGACTGCAAGACCAAGACTGGTCTCGCTCATCACTAGCTGTTACGCCATAAAAAGAAGAAGAGATTTATTTAAAGGCAACTGGAAAGAATAAAGAAGCCCACAGATAAAAGTGGAAATTCTTTTAAATACTACAGGGGAAGATTTATTGAAATCTTTAACAATTTCAAGTTGACAGAAGATAAGAAACTTGGTGAGAAAATTGTTGCAGACTTTAAAAAGTATATTCCAGTATATGCCCATGAATATTCCAACTTCTATAGAAGACAACAACATGAAAATGAAAATCTGGGACACTACACACAGGAGATTAAGAAGTTAGCTAAGACTAACTTGTGCAGACCAAGAGGACAGCATGATCAGACGTAAAGTTATCCTGGGGGTATGTAAGGGAGACACTACAAGAAAGGCTACTAAGCAAAGAAGATTTTACGTTGGTTAATGCTGTGAATGTGGCTAGGAGCAAGTGAAGATCTTATAGTTGCATGAAAGAAGCAGAGAAGTAATAAGAAGGAAACCAAATATGAAAGTGGCTAGCAACTGTTCCTCTAATGGTAGCAATGCAGATATTTAATACGAAGTCTTTATGGAGGCCAAAGAGTGTACAGAAGTCTACGGAGAGGCGAGGAACTGTACCTCTTGCACCGACCATTAGACCAATAACTTGTACATTATTGTTTTAAAAGTGTATAAAATCACTTTTTCGGAAATTTAAATTACTTTTTCGGAGTTTGAATTAACTTTTTTTTTCCGAAATTGAGGTTACTTTTTCCGGAAATAAAATTACTATTTCTGAAATTGAAATTTATTTTTTCGAATATAAATTAACTTTCTTCCGAAATTGAAGTTGAAAAGTTATAGCACCCGTAATTTTATTTCCTTTTCACCCTGTACGGGCATAGAATGTCTTGTACAACATTATGGAGTCAATAGGAGACAACTCGCGAACAGAATTCTGCCCCTCCCTTGAGTATCTTTTGAGGTGAGCACCGGTTTTGTTGTAACAAGACTTATCCGTACGCTTTCATCCTTACTGACTGGCTTTATTGTAAGAAGTTTATTTGTTTTAAGAATCTCCTTGGCATGAAAAATATTGTGTGCACACAATGGGTTGCTGTGAAACAAAAGGCAGTCCCTGTTGGAGTGTCGCTCTTGACTTTGCATTATTTCCAGTTTTCAAAAACCACTGCATCTTCACAACAGCTGCAGATGCTTCAGCGAGTTGTACTGGTGCTACAGTATTCTCCTCGCCCAATATATTATGTGTTAATATAATACTACTAGAGAAAGCGCCTATTCTTCTCACTTATGCTAGTGGACTTTTTTTTAGATACAGGAGGGCGTTGTGTAAATTATCATAGAAATTATAGAATGTTTCGTAATGCCTTTCAGATAATCTTATAGGTAATTTACTAATTAATACTTACACATTTCAAAGGCAATTTGCATATCATTTATAATAAAAAAATCAGGTTTAAAAATGCAGCCTACAATATTTCGATGGGAAACGGAATATTAGACAAAACAATAACATTCTATGAAAGCAAGAAGTAGGCCCTATAATAACTGATGTGCCCAAGATAAAAGTATAGGTTATCTCGTTAAATCTACATTCTACTGAAGGTTTACAAAGAATAAAACATGTCATAAATATTGTCCTAATCATTTTTGTCATTCTACTATGTTCAATAAAATATACAAGTTTAGTGCAGCATTTCCATGTGTTATTATTTTTCCATTCCCCTATAAATCCTCTTATTAATATATTACAGGGATTCCATCTAACAACAATGCAGTGTATTATACTAGAACAAACCATTCAATTCCAAAAATATGAAGCATAAGCTTATGAGGAAAAAGGGAACTTCAGAATCTTACCGTACCCTAATGCCTGGACAATTTATCACTTAAAAAGAAAGTAGTTACAAGATGACTGTATGTACAAGTGGTACTACCCTAAACTAAACTAAACTAAACTAACTCCGTGGCACTACATCCGTGAAGGGCCTTGCCCTACCACCCGACCGCTGCGTCATCTCCCATAGGCAGATGGTAGGATTGGGGGCATGTGGTCAGCATGCCGACACCCACGGCCGTTAATGGTGGTTTTCTTGACCGTAGTCGCTATTTATCCATCAAATAGCTCATTTAATAGCCACCTGGAAGAAATTTTATACATAAAATGGCAGCAAGTTTAACTACATAGCCTACACATATGCGTGGGTCTAAACAGGAAACTTGGTGCCAGAGAAAACACTCGAACGTAAGTCATGCAGGTCACGTAAGTAATATAAAAGTAGGCAGTTTAACTGTCACTTCAAGGTTTCCGAACATTTTGTTAAATGTTTCGAAAATGTGTTCCTCCTCAAATAATACCCTAACCATAGGCTGAGAGCCGCTATCGCAATGTTCAATATCAATCTCCAGAATCTCAACGTGATTCTCCAGAAATGAGAGAAGTGTGATTATTCTCCGTACAAGCCAATAATTATTTTGAATTATTTTGAATTATTTTGAAATTTCCAGATTAGCTCTAGATTTCAAATTACATTCATGGCCCGAAATTACGAGTTTTCCCCAAGTATACTTTCGGCAGTGCAGTAAGATAACACCGTTATTCTCACAGCACGTTCTCATTAAGACTCCGGCTATTATCCTTGCACGCGCAAGTAAAATTTATCAACTGGCGCTTATGGAAAATTTTCTAAAGCCTGTATGCCTAAACGTGAAGTCTCTGCAGTATCCTATGTGAAAGGTTCCGATGGCTCAGTTTCGAAAAAGTAAAAGCAGGCATGTTCAATGGAATACAAATCAGGGAACAGTTTAAAAACCAGTAGTTTAAAGCAATTTTACATGACAAGGTATACGAATTATGAGAATTCTTTTATAATGCTTTGGACGGTTTTCCAGAAAATTTCCAATCTCAAGTTAACTAAATCCGTCAAGTGCCATATACATAACCCTTTTCTATTTACAACAAGGTGGAGTCAAAATCTCCACGGTGCCCTTACTAAATTAAACATGGAGAGTGCAGTCCGATGAGATTCCAATAATCAGTAACTTAGTCTCGGTAATAAATGAGAATATTATAGGAGAAAAATTCCTCTGACACTGGGATTTGAACCCAGGACCTATGGCTATCCGTGCCACTGCTCTACCAACTGAGCTAAGACAGATGGAACCTCTCTCCTATGACTGATTGCCCTTAATGGTCTATCTCACTGTGAAGTGAACTATGGATTAGCTCAGTTGGTAGAGCAGTGACACGGATAGCCAAAGGTCCTGAGTTCAAATCCCAGTGTCAGAGGAAGTTTTCTTCTATAATATTCTCATGTAATGTCCAACAGAGAAAATAATCTGTGGTTCATGAATGCAAATATGTATATCCATCTCCGTAATAAACGTTTTCGATGTTCTGTGGAACACGACAGTAGACCAGATGGGTAGTCCTGTTTGCGACGTATTTCCTTAGCTAGTGTATCTTCTATTATGAAACATATTGTGTCATAACTCAAAACTTCTAACCCTCAGTATTTGCTGGAACTTGCATGGTAACCAGAATTTTCTATTATGAATGTTCTGCAGTGGTTTGCAATAGTAATGAGGAGTGAGGCACGTGCGCAAAGCTATTTTCTTGTCACAAAATTACCTCTTTATGTGTGTGTGACTCCTTGTGATTCCGTGTTGGAAACCACCGCATAAATAAACCTAATATATTTATTTGATAGGCTTTAAAATCATAACGTGAACTATTCCTTGTTTAAAGACCCATTTAAGGTCAAGTTAAATAAACTGTTTTAAACTGTAATTATAATATGAGCTAGAAGTATAACGTTTACTTTAAAAGAACTCAAGACATCTTTACAAGAAAATAGTCTCGACAAACAGAATTGTCCACATGTCGGCTCTGAATTTCTCCCACAATTCTTCTTTCTCCTTCCACCTTTACATATTTTGAACTCAAACTATGTCATTTCTGACGCTTTGTTATCATAGTTTGACCAGTGAAGCACTAAAGTGATCTATCATACTCCAGCCTGGCAAGCCCATGCAGTTCATAACGAACGCCACAGAACTGATGTGTTGTCTATGTTATGAATTCATAGAGCACATTCCAACAAATAAGTCATGGGGAGATACTGACAATTCTATTGCACTGGTATGTAGCCAATCAATTCTATTCATAGCACATTTCAAAAAACGTGTGGACTTGGAAGATGGATTAGCCATGAAATCACAAAAAAATGTCGAACGATAAAGGTCTTAATTACAGCCTATTCAATTGATTAGAATTGTTGGTCTTCTAAAAAGGCCTATCAAATAGTTATAGTCCTATCTCATAACGTCATAAGTATTTCAAAACATGTAGCCTATTAACTTATGTCCTTTATGAACTCGAGATATGGTCTAAATACGACGCACTATTTTCTTATCTTCTCTTTTTTACATTTTTATAAACTTAGCCAGCCTATGATCTATTGCCCGGATGAGTTTTCTCTTGTCATTCTGTTAACCTTGTCTTGTTTTTAATCATACATGGACACCCCTGCCAGAGGCAGGACACAAACCCGTAGCCTCCCTCACCACGGCTCCAAGGTCTTACCTACCGCGGCTTAGCTGTGCTGCAACTTAGGTCTGTGATCACCGGCGGTGTACCGAAATTTTTGACCCGTAGGAGTTCTCTTACATGCCTGTAAATTCATAGACATGGATTGTCAATCTTGTTACATTTATGCATAAATGTCATCGACCTGAATCGGGTTCGAATCCGTGGCCTTATCACATAAAGCCAACCCCATACTCACTGCTCGACTCAGGCTGATCCAAATCAGTAGGCTTGTCATCAATGCCATCCATAATATTAAGAAGTATGCAAAAGAATGTGTTATATTGCATTTATAATAAAATAGAGGTTATTGGATCCCGTTCTTCTAATAATAATCTCAACTGCCGGTAGGACACAGTATTTTCTAGGAAAAATACAGTGGATTAAAGGCCTTTCTCGCTATGCACCCGCTTTTTTTTTCATTATGTAGCCATCGTCAAACCTTATAGACTGCGTAAAGGTTTATAATCTCTTTAGAAATCCTTCAGGATTCATTAGATGGTAAACCTCTGATTATAGCTGTTCGTTGCCATTCTAAAATGAAAAAGAATGTAATAATTAATTATTGATGTAATTGGTAGTTTAAGAACGTAGGATATTATGAAGTTTTGATCAGACAACTGTTGAATTGAAAAATCGTCAGTACTTAAAAAAAAAACTGTTTAGAATTCTTATTCAATAATGTCATGTTATTCGTTAAAATCGTTAGGTTATTCATTATTATTATTAATGCAATCGTTATTTCATTAGGCCTACTTTTTCACTTTTCAGTTCCTACCTTAAGTTACTGACACGTTTCCTTTTTAGAGCTTTAGAATTAGCCAGTAGGCCTATATCTGCAAGTGCAGTAATAAACTGTGACACACAAGACAGGAAATTGGACTATACATGCATGACGAAGAACAGTGACCACGATAAATCACTCACCCCTATTTCAATAACAATCGTTTGCTGGGTAAACCCCTAACATCTCAAGCTTACTAGAGTTATAACAGTATTACAACTGTCAGCTGTGCTTTTAGTAATGAAACTGTTCGCTGGACTGACTTTTATGTCTTTACTTATTGAACTATTCACAGTTTTGAAATGCATTGGTGTCGATACAAGTGGGCTTGTCATGTACATATAGACTGAAGAATACGATTCTGTCCAAATGCATATGGTCTTTCTCAAACAACATTTTGTCAGATTTAACGGCTGGGAATGCCGAGAGTTATGGAAACTTTTTTCCCTCAAGAGTCAAATTTCTATGTCCCTAGGATCCTAGCAGAACATTTGACGGTCCAGCACGAGTGGGGAAGAATTATAGCTCAGGTGATGTTGGAGTTTGCGTTTTTAGTACACACATAAAATAAGTATTAGTGATTTTGTTTCCTTTTCCCTTTGTTCGTTTTTATGGTCATCTTTACAGATGTTTTTCAGAATACAAGAATGTTCACAAAGAAATTACATTTTAAAAACGAATAGGAATTTAAAGAAAAGATGTATGGCCCACATTTTTATTAGCCTGTAAAAGTGATGAGATTTTATCCATGAAAGACAGCGCTTCAAAATCTCGTCTAGTTTACGTCAGCATGTAGAGTTCACGAAACGTATAATATGTTGTTCCTTTTGCTTTCATGGCGGCAATAAACATTTTACAATCCCTTTTTAAGTAAAATTCAGGAATCTCACAGTTTCTCTCTTCTATTTTGAAGATGCAGTGTTTACCTGAATCTGAATTCTTTTCTATATTGAGGTAACAATAAATTATAAAACTTGATATTTTATAACTGTTTTCATGACAGAGTTCTCAGAATAATCATTTTACTTCTTTCCAAACAATTGCCCATTCTGCCGACAAAAGATAAATTAATTTGTGTGAAGTTCTTTCACATTCTCCATTTAACTTTAAATACGGTCCTAAGAAATAGTTTCCAATTTTCAAGTTACTCAGAATTATCAAAACTGTTCAAAACGTCTTTATGTAGCCTATTTCTGTGTTGAGTTCTTTTTCATAAAAAAAATTATCTTCTTTTGTTTGCAAGATAGAAAGACGGAATCTTCTGGAGGAAAATTGCACGAATTCAAAAAGATCGTAGCAGTGAATATTGAAAATTTGGTTCATAAACTAGATACCTCTTTTCTCTCTAATCGCTAAACGCCTTCAACTCTTTATCATAGCGAAGAATTTTTCAGTTTTAGTTCGTTACTCGCCTTTTCAGTAACTTCAAGACAGATATCAATTTCTTTATAAATAAATTACGATCCATTCTTTTCCTTAACCTAAATGTTTCTGGTATTTTCAACTGTTTTCATATATAACAACTTAATGCATGACTCATTTTACATTATCCTAATGTTTTGCTTTTTTTTCGCTCTTCATATGTATCATTTATCTCAAAAATACATGTTTAATATGTTTAATGTAATCTTAGTTTATATTATGTACCATTCACCTTGTTGGCATGTATATTTGTATGTTCCATGTATGTATGTGTATGCATTGTATGTAGAGTAGCCTAACTTTACTTCAAATTATTTGTTAAAATTCCAGTAGTCATCTTCTGTTACTGTACTGAACGAGCTTTCGCTCATTCGCTCACTAGTAAAGATTGTATTATGTTTTTACGAAGATAAAATAAATATAAAAGAATTAAAAAACACTTAAAGAACTATTTTAGAAACTAAATATGGTAATACTGAACGTACCATGCACACAATACCTTCAAAATTACGTTTGCCTGTCTTTGATCTTAAGACATTCACAAATCATAAGGAAACTGTTGACCTGTGAAGCGAAAGAATGTGAATTGGGCTTAATAATAATAATAATAATAATAATAATAATAATAATAATAATAATAATAATAATAATAATAATAATAATGATAATAAAGAATGGTAGAGGTTATGTATTTGGAAGTTGAAATGTAACAAGACGAATGGTAAAAAGGAAGATGCCGAGCACAAAGAGAAATTTTTGTAGACATGAAGCTATTGAAATTGAACTGGCCTACTAACATAGCGTAGTAGCGTACCCAAGAAAATATGTAATTCAGTAATGTTACCCCGCTAAAGAAATTAGGCAAAATGCTACTTATAATCAGGAATAAAATATTAATTATTGCGTTGTTCTTTTAGGTTATATGTTATACTAAAAAAGTTTATATGTTATATTACGTTAAAAATTCTTTTTTTCTCTTCCTTTTGGATTACGCAATTGTAAATGACTCTGCGGAAAATCAGAGATGAAACCGGGGTCCATAATATTATGTAATAATAATTCAATTATTGCAACCAATGGTCATATTATGATGAATGGAGCACTAGTTGAATGATATACGGCAGGGGAGACAGGAGTATCCGAGAAAACCTACCCCAACTCCATTTAGTCCAGCACAAATTCCACATGGACCCACTGAAATTTGATCCCGGGTTCTAGCAGTGGAAGGTGAGCCATGGGGGCGGCCTTAGTATTATGTAATGTGAAAGAAAAATGAACCATACCATAGGCGTATCATCTGTAAAGCTTTCTTATCTTTATACAGAGTGTTAATGAATAACAACGAAATATTTTACATGTGTATAGAGGGGACATAGACAAGCAACTTTTATTAGGAGATTTTTGCCCTATGGATTCAATTTTTCCTGTTACAGCATAAAATCTTCCAGGGCATAGTCGCCACTGACTACTAACATTAGAAAAAATACAAAACAAAGGAGCTTCGTTGTTAACACTGTAGTCAGTAGTTATGAATAAAAAGAAGGCTAATGCAGTGGCGACCAATCATGAGATTAGTCTGTAAATTTTGCAGATTATGGATACACTAAATTAAGATATAGCTGTTGACAAATGATTAAGAGTCAGGTTTTTATCGATCACTAGGAAGGCATGAAGTCAGTTTAATTAACATTTTAACCCTATTTCGCGTAATTATTGACTTATGAGCACCAGATTGTAATTACTTTAATGCCCTGTAGCATACACATTTTACGTCATAGAGCAAAAATCTTCTAATAAAAGTTGCTTGTCTAAGTCCCCTCTATATATAGGTAAAATATTTCGGTGTTATTTATTAACACTCTGTATACGAAACTCAGAGCTCTGTTTTGGGCTTTCGACTTAAACAGGCAACTGACTTTTTGCAGGTCATCTTATTACAGCGTACTAGTTCTGTTATAATTATAAAAATCCCAAGGTATGTCTGGATGTGAAGGCCTTGACGCTTTCTTTTTGAGTTGAGAATAGAACTGAGTACCTAGTAACTGAAGTATAAAGACTCAAGGATGACCTACGTATTGCACAGTGGGCGCTGTAAGATCACAGAGCCCGAGTCAATCTGTCAGAGTATAAGTGTGTTTAATTGGCATGCTTTGTGGCAGTTTGAATAGGATGTTTACCAATCAAGCTCATGGACGGAAACAAAGAGGTCTTCTGCTGGAGACGTCATTAGTGTGCCGGAACTGGTAAATCCTCTGCTCTAATCCAGCTTACACGTCCCACCTGTGCAAGCTGCGCACACTCTGCCTCTCATTAACTCACACAACCCCCTGTCCCCGTCAGTGATAAAGATACGCTTAAATGACAAACCATAAATTGTTCCACTTTAGGAAACGGGACCCAATGACAGGAAAATGCATCACTTCAAAAATGTCTAAATTTTTAAAGAATTTGGACGAGGGAGAAAACATTACTCTATTCTAGGTTTTCTCAAATAATCTCTGTTTAAGAGTTCAAGAGAGCTTCTTATACAGGGTGTTGCAACCAAAATTCCATACTCAAACTGCTATGGATTGTAGAGGAGACCAAAACAAAGTTGTTTTGTTATATAACCATAAGCCGAAAACCAATATAAAACGAAAAGTCGTAACATATTCGAATAATCTGAACAAAAACATCTAAGTTAAACCTCACTAACCATCCGTACAAATTACGTAGAACAAGCAAAGGAATTGATAGTTAATCAATAATAAAATAATATATGTCATACAACCATATTGATAGTAATGCTATCAATAGTCTTATAACGAAAATAAATTTTGTAGAAGTTCCTGAATAATTTGATAAAATTTAAAAATACCGGTACGCTACATTCGGCCTAATTCATAAAGTCACAAATAAGAACCAATGAAAAAAATTATAACGTACATATTAGACGACAGACAGATTATATTATTATTATTATTACTATTATTACTATTATTATTACTATCACTGTTAATATTAGTATTATTAATATTGTATATATACTCGTTATAAAATATCGTTTCTCTGGCATCAAAAATTTCAAGGTGAATTTCGGTAGGCCTAAGATGGCTTAGAGACTTTCTTTTTTAATTAAATCATTGGCTACCAAACACAAAATCAATTTATTTCTGCAAATGGTGCTAATCATTTAAATAACGACAGGGAAGTTTAAAAAAATACATCACGTGGCTCTGTCATATTATCTTCTATGCAATACCAAGCTGTCATGCATGGAATCACTGAATAAGTAGGTTTACATCTTTGCCCTTCAGCGCTGCTAGGACAGAACGTAACTATATTGGTGCTCTATAATGTGCACACTTAGAACACAAATCTACGAAGCCTTGAATTTGTGTAAAAGCAAATATCCTGACAGTGACAAAATAATGACACATATTTTCCGAATTAGTTATGGAATTTCCATTCCACAATACATGAAATTAACTTGTGCACTGAAATTACTTACATTCATTACAGTGTCTCAGGCTTACAGATGCTATATTCATTTTTCAAAGGATAAAATAAAAAACCATATTTCAATTATTTGGAATCTTAATACTTTATTCTGACAATGAAAAGATTTTTTTTCAAGTCAAACGTTGGGATGTGAGTTGCGGCCGAACTAATTAATAATTCACCCGACTGAAAAGATAGTTGCGGCTACACCTGTTTTAGACTAAGTAGACTAGTTGCGACCCTGGTAGAGAAGCCGACCGAATCTAGAGAAGACTAGAGAAGACTACGACCTTCGGAAAGCCGAAGGTTCGATTCCTAATGTCAGTGGAATTTTTCTCCTATAATATTCTCATTTAATGTCCAACAGAGAAAATATTCTGTGGCTCATGAATACACATTTCCCCCTTAAATGTTACTGTACAATAACAGTGGAAACCTGGTCACAAAAGCAGTAATTAATGTGCATCACAATACTGTATATGAAGGGAATGTCTTTCAGTGAGAAAGACCATTAAGGGTATTCAGTCAGATAGGCCTAACATTACATGTAAGAAACTGTTACATCACTCTGTAGGGGATCACTTAATAAAACCGGATGTAACGTTACATATAACAAAAATGTTGTGTCTCTGTTTGTCTCAGAGTTCGGCATAAGGCTACAGACATACAGAGTCTAGAAATGGCGTGAAGAGGGTCGGGAAGCAAAACGGATGACCATGGTGGAATATGTCCACCTAGGGGGCACCTAGATTTAGGCACCACTCACAAAACATTACACATACAGCTCCTTCCCCGATACAATTTCTTTAACAATATGGTTTGAAATCTTAAATTCTTCATTGGAACTGTCAAAGAATTCAGGAATTAGTGTCCCTGGCACCTACCATAAGTCTTATCCCTTGGAGACTACATTGTATTTAGAATTAAAATAGTTTTCAGTTCATCATGCAATTAAAATCATGCTTAGTATACATATTCTTTACCAGTTTTCGATGAGAGAATTGCTGGTCTTCTGGTGTACAGTGGCCTCGGTTTGCACCAAGACCGCTCTTCACCTCTAAAAAGAGGCCCCTATCCATTAGTGATGAGCGAGACCAGTCTTGGTCTTGCAGTCTTGGTCTTGGTCTTGCAGAAAATGCAAGACCAAGACCAAGACCAAGACCGCATCTGCGTTAGCAAGACCAAGACCAAGACCGAGTGTGCAAGACCAAGACCAAGACCGAGACCAAGTCTTCAAGACTCGGGCAAGACCAAGACCGAACTGCAAGACTCTTGCAGTCTTGCTATATTGAAAATGTTTTAAATGCTCGATTGTGTACGCAGCAAGCCAGCAACCACTACTGAAAGGTGCCGTTACCGTTACCGGTAGAGGTGGGAAAATAAGCTGTTTCTAGATAAAGGTTGTAGCCGAAACTGTTACGCGCACATAACAGTTTTATGAAACGGTTGCAAAAGACCGGTTTCACTTGCATTTTTGTTGGAACTGTTTCGGCTAGGCTGGCAAGGACGAGAGGGGGAGCAGCCGAGACTAAAGACTTGGGGCCCCGGCCCGGCCGACCAGGTTTTATTTTTTACTTTCTAATTTACTCTAAAATTAAATGTTTTATAAGTCAACAAACAGCTTAAGCTATGTTTTATGTGTTTATTTTTTATCTGCATTGTCCTGTCGCATAACGGTGACACGGAATTAATCAGGTAATCTGAAACGGATTATTCTTGGAGAAAAATTATTTTTTTAAAAGTAGAAGCAGAAATCCTTTTGGACTCAACAGTAGGCCTCACTGACGTTCGGCATTTAAAATAATAATTTTCAAATGATTAATTTTGATACATAGAATACATATAAAATTGGTACATATCTCTGCAAAATTATCCCCGGGATTCCTAGGAAATTCATTACCTCTTATAGCATTGACGTTTTTGGAGATATCTTTGCTAGACAACTGAATTATAATAGTATTATTGATACTTTTGCAAAGTAAAAAGCTAGGAAAGCTATTTTTTAAGACGGTGGATTCTTAAGACATTCTTTTAATAATTACTTTGTAGTATAGCCTATTACATGTCTCAGTAACAATAACATTTTTCTTTTTGAATACTTTATTAGCTCAACCTTTGTCTGATATCGGCATAAGATAGACTGTGCCATAATATAATAAAAAATCAGGTAAACTGATACAAAAAAGTGCCAGATGTAGTTAATTGGTCTTTTTTTCAGAAACTATATAGTTTTAGACCGAACTCTTGAGAAAGTTCGTTAAACACATGTGAAGGAATAAGTGGGATAACAACAGAACGAATGCCTCACATCTAAAGCAAGATGTGATATAATAAATTTACAAACATCTGACTGTATTGTGGTGAAGGCCCTCAGTGATTAGCTAAGCGGCTTTGTAGTATAGTGATGATTTGCCATTTAATAAGCATGTGACCGTTAATTAGTCGTTACTCCGGTACCGGTCAAGCGATTTGGTACAAAATTAATAGGCTTCTTTCTATGGACGTTATAAATATGTATATCAAATTTCATGAAAATCCGATAAAGCGTATTTGAGTTAATGCGCATACAGGCACACGGACAGACTGACGGACAGACACGTACGGGCAGCCATTTTCCCGTCCCCCACATGATCTCAGAAAGTACCATTCTGGTACTTAATAAGAGTTCTTATGTCATTGTGTCAAGTTTTATTGTCAATCGTATATGTTTATCTTATCTTCAGTTTATGTTGTTCAAAACAAGCAAATTTTTCATAGTGATTAAACATAGTTGGGTACCGATATATAATTTAAATGTTGTTATTTATAGTTGAAAAGTAAGACGCTAGTTGTACAGTGATTAGTTTTTATGATTATTGATAGCATTTTGCCAAAACACGTATTATTACCTCTGTGTGCACAACTGAAAAGCTTTTAAACTTACATGGTTTTATTTTTTGTAAAATATGACTAACTTTTTAGTGATTAACAAAAATATCATATGTCTTCAAGTAATAGGATACTTACATACCATTACATACATTATATAATAATTATGTAATATTTTTATACAATCTTTTTGCTGCATACTTTGGGTTTCAGTGGTGAAATTAATATTTGATGGGGACGGGAAATTTTTTACTGAGGTCCTTTGCTTTCTCTCCACGGCCCTGCAGAGAACTTGTTTTAAACTACTTCTTGGGGTAGGAACAATACATTCCTCCCTCATAGTAAGAAATAGCAAAGAGGAAAATTGTCTCCAAGGACAATTGTAAATCACATACCTTCATTTGAAAGAAATGGTGTAATGCCGACACTAAAGTCTGTTTGTTGTAAAAAGGCACGGGTCAGAAAATTGAGACAGAAGATGTTTGGCAGAAGTCAGTAATTGAACAGAAAGAGATAGAAACATACTATTGTGAAAGGTTACTCACTCCACGAATTTGTATAATCAGGACTTAACATAAACACCATTTACAGTAAGAAGCCGCCACGTCTCTTTCCTAAACGACAATATGACTGCTTAAACACATCTGGCGATTACTTAAACCTCGAAATTCTGGTTTTCCCCATTTTTTCTATACACCCTACTCCACCCTGTGGGATAGTGGAGTGAGTAACTAACTTTTGGCTACCTGCTGAATAGTGGCAGGGTAGTTTTATGACTTCAGTGCCAACATAACCCACACAGCCCATATTCCATTGCGATCTTTCTAATTACCTTAACTTGGAAAAACTGTTAAAATGTTTTCTCACATTGATACAAGCATAATAATGAATCTTCTTGATTAGTACTTTAAATGAAATTACTTAATAAAAAAGTGAAATACATTGAAATTCTTAACCAATACCTAAATTAATGTTTACATGTAACAGAAAAAGAACAAGTCACTATAAGAAAATAAAATGCAAAGTAAAAATCCAACACGTTTTAAATGCATTCGGTACTGTTAATACCTTTTTAAGTTTTTAAGTTTTACCCAAAAAATATATATTACGTTTCAAATGACATTCTACTTAATTTTTTGGACATAACTTGTTATTGTTAATATTTATATATAAGAAATAAAGACACCGGTCGACGGATAGTTTTAATGCTTGTATAAAATCAACTGCTCCAACTATTCCCAATTAAACATTTTTTAAATTCTAAAATATGCATATCAATGGCAATAAAACAGCAAAATTTGATAGGTATAGACCAACAATTTTTTATGAATTTAAAATAGACAAGAGGCAAGGCAATAGACAGGAGGCAAGGACGTGGGTCCGGACCGCACCCCCCCCACCCAAATATGAGATTTTTAAAGTATTAGTTAAAAAAATATTTTTTGTATTACTTAGGAAGAGAAGATGTCAGTAATTTCTGGTTCATCAGTTTAGGACCCCCGGGAAACTGATTTCTAAATATGTACTTGACCGGGACATTAAATGGGCCTTGCTGTGTGGGTGGCTTAATCCTACTATACTGTAGCCTGAACTCTTCAAATTTTAAAATAAGAACGGGACACAAACCATTTTAATGGTATATCCATTTACAGTCATTTTATAAAATTGATCTCTTACATGTAAAGTAACGCCACTCAGACCTTGTTTTGTTACGGTTACTCGTTTTTGTTTCATGTTGAAACACTACGTTACAACAATCAACAACACAACGAAACGATAGCTGTTTCTACTTTCTAAGGAATGAAAACGTGTAACTCGTCTGTGCGACTGCTTGCAAGTTGAAAGGAAGGTATTTTGCTAATCACTTGCAGGGGTTGCAGCCAGTAGAAACGCAACAGCGAAAATAAATAGACTTCTTCCTATGGATGTTGTAAGTGCGTATACCAAGTTTCATGAAAATCCAATAAAGCGCATTTGAGTTATCGCGAGTACAGACACATGGACAGACAGACAGACGGACAGACATTTTCCCGTCCCCCACACAAATTTCATAAAGTACCATTCTGTCACTTAATAACTAATGGCTAAAGATGAAATAGCTTTCAGTTGTTTTGTTACTGTTTTCACGGTTCAAGCAACTAAAAGCAATTAGCTTTCGTTACTTTCGCAAGCAATAACACACATGTAATCGGTGTAACTGTAAATCACGTAAACGCCATCAATCACAGTAAGATGCGTAAAAGAAAAATGCAAGACTCTTGCAACAAGACCAAGACCGAGTATGCAAGACCGAGACCAAGACCAAGACCGAGTATGCAAGACCAAGACCAAGACCAAGACCAGGGTTACCGATGCGAGACCAAGACCAAGACTGAGTGTGCGAGACCAAGACCAAGACCAAGACCGCCTTAGTCTTGGTCTTGGTCTTGCATTTGCTCATCACTACTATCCATGCTCCTTTCCAAGTACTACTTTCGTTAATACCTTGAGGTGTCCAGCAGTATTAGGAATGGAGCATACACAGACTACACTTCTAAATTCCATGCCAAAGCACAGAATTACGAAGTGAAGGTCTGAATATTAGTTCTGTCTTCCTCAGCTTGTTCTTGATTTAGGAAAGTTTATTTCTTGATGTCACAAACACTAAGTAAAAACACAAACACTATCTTCTAGTCTTCTTGTTTCTTGATATAGGAAAGTTTGTACACACATCACTATTATACACCGATAAACACAAAAGCGTAATTCATGATACCAATGCTGGGTATTCTACGACGGCTTCGACAATATCTGCAATTAAAGAAATATTTTGTATATACCAACTGTTTATTCAAAACAAAAGAAATAAAATCGTAAATATTAGACAACCAGTAACCCATGTGAAAATCTCGCTCTTTTTATCCCATCCCAGGAATAATGATTTGGTATTTTATTGGGTTGTTGAAATTAAGTACCTAACGAAATGAGCACAGAAAATAGCAGAGTGTTTTTAATACAAACGTAGCCTACATCATTTCCATTGTAGACCCAACAGCGATGAATAATATGTCAGGAGATAGAATTATTTACCGACTTCTGACATAGCATACTCGCTACCAATCACTTAATTCCTACCTTTGGGTGAAACTGAGACAACTGAATATGCACTTCCTGCAATGGTGTCAAAGATAACAAGGATGATGCTTCAGTCCCATCAAGAAGTCGCTGCGCAGCACTGTCCCAAGAAACTGAATTCAGTTGGCAGGCTAGCGTATGGTTATAGAAGCCGTTCCTTCGTTCTTGGAACACGACTTTGGATGCGCAGTGGAGAAAAATGGTTCACTGTTGGGGGAGAGAATATTGATATTTCTAAACCATGTGCTTTCCATGTGCTTCTATTGGTGTAGAGGGCTATAGAGTGTTAAGGACAGCAGGTAGCAAAGTAAATCTTCCCTCCCTATCCTGTGCGAGATTTCTGGGTTATCTTTCAACTGAATTAGAACAGATTCTTCTGCCACAATTATTTATGAAGTAAGAATTAAACTTAACATAAAACTCAGCTATTTAAAGAAGATTTTGAAAAGTTTACCATTTTCTTGAAGATACAAATTCAGGGCTTTAATTTGTTTTCGAAAGCTTTAATTAATGATGTAATATAATTACTTATTCCAATATTCGACAACAACAGTTAACATGACCTAATATGGTATAGGCCTACCAGCTACTAGTGTGAAAGGTAGGGAAAGACACCGACCTTATGGCCAACATAACCAGACCTGCTGAGAGACTTACTGATGGCACTGTAGATATCGAAATAGAATAGGCCTACGCCTAGTATACTATTACTGACTGATTTTATATTAATTCTTATGCTAGGTCTATTGGTTCAAATAGAAAGAGTGCGGTATGAGTGAAACAGTGTCTTAGGAAGTTGTATTATATTTGTTAGTCTCATTATGGAGAAAACAGCAAAAGTTTGACGCTTGAAAACTAGTACTGGGACACAGAACTGGATAACGGTTAACTGTTAACCACACAGACAATTAATTGCAGAGAAGATGGAATAGTTAGCTGTTATTTGAACACGTAGTTAACTGGATATTATTTGCAATTATCTAGATTTTTATGCCGATTATCCAGAAAATTAATTCCACTACAGTTAATTCTTTTAACAATTATCTGGATAATCACAAATAACTGGATAAAGTGACGTCATTATCCAGTTATCTGGTTAACTGTCGTTTGTTTAACTGGACAAGAGATAATCATTATTTGGACAATTATTTGTTCAGTTAACAAGTTAACTTTTATCCGGATAATCCCAGCTCTATTGAAAACCATCAATGAACTAAGCAACATAGACACTTGTACGAGAGAGATTGTTTACACTGTATAGCGTTTGAAGGAAAATATATCGTTGAATGCATGCGCAAGTTCAGCAGCAATTAACACCGCTTTGCCATTGATATAACTAGTCATTCCCCAGCTGGTTTGAAGTCGGTATGTTTGCATGCATACAGGTCGGAATGCGTCTAATTTGCGAGTCTGCACGTGACCTTACTTAGTACACAGTAGCATGAAATTGCGTTGCCTTGACTTCGACCACACGCAATCGCACGCAACGTGCGTCTGTTTACTTACATACAGCACCTTTTTTATTATTATTTTCCTTTTTCTTTTTTCTTTTTTCTTTTTATTATTTTTTATTATTATTTTTATTATTTTTTAATTTTTTTAATTTATTTTTTTTACTTACTCAACGGCAATAGACAATTCCTATTTTATGGAAGCCGGAGGTTCATTGCCGCGCTTATATGAGACTGCCATTCAACCCTATTCTGTGCTGACTCCATCTAACCCTCCAACTTCCCTTAAATTGTCCTCCCATCTACGTGCAGGTCTTCCAAGTGATATTTTCCTTTCGGGTCTCCAAGTCAATATTTTTTTAGATAATATATCTTTCCTCCCCCATGCGCGAAACATGTCCAGCCCATTTCATCCTCCAAGAATTGATTGTCCCTATTATATTCGGTGAAGAGTACAGGTTATGAAGCTCATGATTATGCAGTTTTTCCAGTCCCCGTTTTCATCTCTCTTAGGCTCGAATATTTTCCTAAGCACCTTGTTTTCGAACACACTCATTTTATGTTCTTCCCGAAGAGTAAGCGACTATGTCTTACATCCATACATTACGGCAGAATAACTGTCTTATACATTTTTGTTTTTTTTTTTAATTTCTGGACAAAAGACGAGAAGAATTGCATAAAAACAAGAATTTCTTCATTTTAGTCGATACTTCTTCCTAAATACTATTTGTATTTGTAATTATTGCTCCCAGATATTTAAACTACCCCACTTGTTAAATGATTTATCGACTTTTCTAATATTTTGTACCGCATTATTTCATGTTAAAAATAATAACAGCACAAACCCAAACCTATATCCTCAAGGAACCAAAAGTTATACCTCGGCATGTGTGCTAAATCAAGCGCAGAAAGGCATAAAATCGGATTCTTCGCGGATATTTGAGTTAAGTTATTGTATCCTATCTAAGCTTATCTCTAATTCTCTACCTTAACACACTCGAAAATGATTTCACTATTCTTAAATCTGCCTAAAACACTACTGTTAAAATACTAAATAATAATAATAGGCTATGGACAACGAAGACCGTGGTTTAAACCTTCAACCGACAAGGCAACATTTGTGGCATAACAAACAGGCTACGTAAAAATTCGTTTTGGCAAGTAATAAAGGAAAACATCTCAGGACTTCGTCTTTTAAAATTTCATGAGTTTATGAGTGTTTACTTCCTCCAGGTAAGTAAAAGCAGAAAATCACAAATAACTTATAATTACATCTCTAAAAACGAAAGCAAACTAATACATGTTAAGTAGGTAAAATGCCCATGAAGAATATTCGTTTAAAAACATAATTTTAAACCGCACTGCCTGTTTACCATAAAGAATTGCTTTAAAAAATTTTAGAAATAAATAAATAACTAAACAATACCTACGAAGTATGACACTCGTAAAACTTTTTTATCCTGCGGTTTTCATGCTACAGAACCATGAAGAACGTATTCATAGCTCTACGTAGCTGAGTCCATAGCTCTACAACTGAGACGTCTTAGCGTGTAGAATCAGTTGGATTTGGTCCACTTTAACATACAGCTGAAGAGTAGAAAATGCAAAATGGGCAGAATATATTTATTTCTGGGAACTACATTTTTTGAAGTTGGATTGAAACCTATGGAGTAAACACGCTAAAGGATATTTAATTAATAACAATTATCTTCTACCATACCAATATTCATAAAAATATTCGAAAATTATTCCCATCCTAAGAGAAAGTTGCATAAGTGTTCACATTATTCACGTTAATAAAAAAAAGTGTGCGTGTTTGCCACGCGACAGAAGTGAAACTTGTTTTAATTTTTAGATTTTTTTCAATTTTGGATTGTTGCACTTTTAATATTGGGTTTTTGGACTTTTTTTACTTTTGGATTTTTAATTTTTGAACTTTTAATTTTTGAATTTTTGAATTTTGAATTTTTGAATTTTGTATTTTTAAAATTTTAGATCTTTGATTTTTATTTTTTGGATTTTTTAATTTAAAATTTTTGGATTTTTTAAATTTTGGATAAGCCTAATCATTGAGTTGATTGTTTTCTGTGCAGTTCGTTCCGTCACACCTCACTAATTTCGTGAAGATTTTGAGCGTTACACAAGCTCTCGAATTACCCCTACCGCGGCTAAAGAAGTTTCACTTCAAAAATGTATAAAGAAAAATTTTCACCATGTCAAATCATATTACAGTAATTCCATTCTGCAATCTCCTCCCACATGGGAAAATGCATGCATAATATCTCAGCGTTCATAATATTCTATAGTCTAGACTGTATTTGAGCACTGTTTGAAAGCAGTAATCAAGCAGTAATCGCATCGATGTGTAAATGCAGAATTTCCAAGCATACAATTCCCTCACGCAACCTCTATTTGGTTGCACGTGTTTCATGACAAGTAAACGAGGTACTACAATGCAATCGCGAATAGCGGATTCAGCCAGGTATATAGCTCAGGACATCAGACCGGAGCAATTCAAAGTATCAGCGAAGCGAAGCTGCTGTCCAACGTTGTGACTACTTGAAAATCTTAAGATCGTAAGTGCAAACATCTTAATATTTACACATTTAAAAACAGAATGTAAATTTGTAGATTTACTATGATTGCCTAACGTTCTCTTATCTTGATTTCTTTCATTCGTATTCTGAAAAATCTGATAAACACATAACTTCTTTTGCCCAAACAGAAGTTTTGCCCTTCAGTATAATATAATATTATGTATGGGATTCTCTTCGTGTAAATTTGTTCCAAAAGAGAAGAGAAGAGAACGTCGATACCATATCGCACACAACTCAAAATCTGATTAATGCACTCACATAACATTCTTTACTCTAGCATTCTGATATAGAATAGGCCTAAGGGACCGAATTGGAAAGAGCACTTATTCGGTTGTTTCAACCTGATGCAAAGATGTTCTGTTCACCAGGATATAATGAGTTTCTACAAACTGTGGGTGTCTTCTAATTACCCTTCAGAGAATTTTTGTGAAAAAATGTTTCAAATAAAAGTATTAGCTCTTAGTATAGCCACCTCGATAAAATCGCGAAAAACGAAATTTTCTTTAAGTAAAATGGTGGTAAAAGTAAGATACAGTCGTCGCCAATCTTCATATCACATCCCCAGATGATACAAACCCAAATATAAAATTTGTAAGAAGATAACATGAAACATTAACAGTAAAGAAGATTATCATACGCTAAGGAAGGCTTTGGGTTTATAATAATAGGCCTAATACCTAGGCCTATTAACCATCATTACAACCGGCATGATCGTTGAGGTACTCTGGAAATTATGAAAAATATTCGGCAGTGAATACATTTCGACCACCGTTTCGATTGAGTAGCTATTGATTTTCGCTATGGGTCATCCGTAGGGCCTATATTGAACCGAAAAGCACACTCGTGTGCACAGACAGAAATAATTGTGTAGAAATGCTACTTGATACAAATTTTTGAACGAAAAACTTGAATCGTGGGACATCGGCAGAATTTGATTCGTGTGATACTTATGGAAAATATACTTTCTGGTTGGAACATCTGTTACGGACTTGAATTTTGCCTATAATCCCTCTCTATGTACAGGTAGGGGTAAAAAAGTAGACCGACTCTTGTAGCTGATTTCAGAGCCTTGTGATACGTAAATAAATGTAAGAGATGTAACGGAAACGTTTGTTTTCACAAGCAATGCAAATTACGTGAAATTATTTCTCAATTGATTGTCTATATTGTCTATAAAAAAATTAAATACATTCTTTGCTATCCTGTGAATGCCGCTAGGCATGCGCAGTGGCTCATATCGGCAACTTAGATATTTTAGTCGGTCCGCTTTTTTCTCCCCTACCTGTACACTATACGTGATCCTAAATGTTCCGATTATCAGAATGTAATGTAAAGAATGTATTTGCAGCATGGCTCCAGTACCAGACGTATGCCCAGTCGTAGCGGCATCAGAAACCTGGCTAGACAGGCAGTTCGTGGAAACTGCTCTCAGGTTGGGCTGTAAAGCTCCCAAATTAGGTGTCAACAAGTACGAAGTCAAAGCAGCAGTGGGCAAGGGCGAAAATTACTGCAGTGATTTATACCGCATCAAGATATATTCTTCTGATGGGAAAATTCACAATTTGATCATTAAAAAGAAACTAGAGGAAGGTGATTTTGCTGATCTTGTCAATGTGTCGAGTGCATTCAGCAGAGAGATCCAAATGTATAGCGTCACGGCTGTACAGCTTTTGAATGTTCTGGATCGAGTAATGCCAGGTATGTAGTTTTCTTATTAAATATGGATAACCTTTATGAAATAAGTATTCAAGTCTCTGTGACCACTTGTGCAATTAATATGTAGCCTACAATTCGCAATTACAGATATCTGGAACTAGAGCCAAACACTTTATTTCCATATGAATAAATGTTTCCACTTAATTTAAGAACTGGAAATAAAGATCTTACTTGATAACGTCAGCAATGTCATATTCATGTAGCCTATATAAAAATTAATGAATACTATTATACCGATACAGAATTCCTATTGGATGTGTATGTAATGTATTATGTATGTGTGTATGTATGTATGCATCCGAATGCGAATATAAGGCTATATAAGACGATGAAACCAATATGTTATGCTATAAAACCCGATGAAAAACATAGGCTACCTAAAACCATCGGAAGAGCACAAAATAGTCCTGAAATGCGCATATGAAAGATAGGAAAAAGACACAAGTAGTGAAGGTTTGGACTGGATAATCATGCCGTGGAGCAAACACTCAACGCTATATTCTATACTAAACGTCGTCCAGCTAAACACCATTGATGCTATGTCATTTAGGATTTTCCTTCCAACTTCAAGGCTACAGTAAAAGTAGACAGAAGCTTTCTAGCACATTGTTTGTTATGACATATGGTCACCGTTGTCCAAAATCTCTACACAAATTTCGGAATCATGTTTTAACACTTT
Source organism: Ectobius pallidus (assembly GCA_964059195.1). NCBI lineage: Eukaryota > Metazoa > Arthropoda > Insecta > Blattodea > Ectobiidae > Ectobius > Ectobius pallidus. The sequence goes on from CAXKWD010000003.1 coordinate 83,700,547, forward strand.
CCTTCTGAGTGTTTCTTTCACTTGAAAGAAAGGATAAGCATCTGTTATCTTTTTCTGTCCTAGGTTTTTAAGGCCTTACCCCCAATAACGCATCGGTTCGGAGGATACTCCGACTACAAAGAGACTTGATTATGACCTCAATTAGTTGAAATTTCAGTCAAAACTCTAGAAGTAAGAAGACTAAAAATATAACACATCAAACTTCTTGAAAAACAGGAACTAGGCCTACTAAGAAATATATATCCAAATATAGCTCTGAGATACCATCACATAACCAAAATACCAGCAATATAACTTGGAGATTTTCGCCCTTAGTGAAAACAGCTTTGCGGTCTAGAACAGGGGCGTAACCAGGGGGTTATGGGGGTTACAACCCTCTCCCCACTATCTCAGAAAAATAATAACAATAATTCATTTAATGTTAAGGAGATAGGTGAATTTAAAAAAATTGTACATATGTCTATAGAGTCTGCACCCCCCCCCCCCACTTATCAATCCTCTAGCCTAGAAATATATCGCCATAAATTCAAGGGAGCTTAAACTGTTGCCTTAAGCAAAATCCTTCCTTTGCCTAGTTGGTCCATCCAGAAAAAGAAGAAGAATTGTAACATGACTCACGACATTCTCACTATATTGTCCTCATTGTCCCAGTGATTTCCATCTTTTCCTACACCTCACGAAATGACAAAGAAGGTCAGAGAGGCGAAGGTGTTGGTCACACGGTGGTTTAAATCCCAGATATACTAATTTCCTTTGCCTAGTTAGTCCATCCAGCAAAAGAAGAATTGTAACATGACTCACGACATTCTCACTATATTGTCCTCATTGTTACTTGCCTTCAGTGTTAATTGGCCAACAGATGGGCTACAAATAAGTACATAGCAGTTTAGACATCTTGCACTGTCCGATTACTAAACCTTACACTAAACGAAACATCGTACCATTAGATTAAAATTTTAATTAAATTAGATTATACTTAACATCAACATAAATACATAGGCCTACATATGATGCACAATACCCCGAAAGAGCAAAGCTTTTTCTCGAGGAGTTCAGTAAAAATTACGTAAAAAGTAATAATAATAATAATAATAATAATAATAATATAGCAAAACAATAGAAATTCGGAATGGCCCACCAAAAGCCTATGAAAGAGATATACATATGTTCATCAATTAATTAAATTAGAGATATAATGAATATATGAGAATAAAAACAGTATTAGACCTAAGTTGAAGCAAGCATACATATCGAGACTAAATAAACAAGAAGAAAATTATGTTGTAGGCTATTTAAACTAAAGCTATTATACAATATGTTAAACTTTTTTCTTGAATTTGTTGTTAACACAAGTTGCTAAATTTGATTTTTTTTTAAGAATTGAAAATGTAGTAATGTAGCAGTTTGGTTTAGGATGAGGATTGAAATTATTTCGTCTCTTGTGACAATAAGTGAGTCAGATCTAAAATATAGGGATATATTTTGGACAAAAAAATTAAATTCAAACTTTTCTTCACATTCCAGGCGAGTCTGAACCATTCGCGGCGGGCTATGTGTACTCCTGCCCAGGAACCATCATGGTACAGGATTTGTGCGCAGAGGGCTTCCAGATGGGAGGAAGACGCACGGGGCTGGATATGACCCACTGCTTACTTGTGATGCGCACTCTTGCACGCCTGCACGCTGCCTCAGTGGCTGTACAAGATCAAGATCCAGATTCCATGGCCCTCTTCGACCAAAACTTCTTCTCCGAACCTGCATCTCGGGAAGGGCTTAGCAAATTTTTAACAGGTAAATAACCAACAATTTCGCTCACAACTGAATCTGAATTTTCCAGGCTTTGTGTGTACGGCTAAATTTAAAAGTAATAATAATATAGCAAAACCATAGAAATTCGGAACAAATGGCCCACAGTATTAAGTATGAAATTTAAAAATGAGCAGACTGAGAGACATACTTATGTCCATCAATGAATCTTACACTACTAAAGCAAGATACTTAATGCACACGTTTTCATGAGCAGAATTCGTGCGTTGTTACTTCACATTAACTACATGTAAATTAAACGAGGGCCGATGAAGACTCACTGAACGATATCCCATGAGCAGCAGATTGTATTGCTGGTTATTTGACAAAAAAGAAATTTAGGTTTCCGGTGTAGACTTCCTCTAGTTTTCATTATAAATTCTGTGAAGGAAAGGAGCAATCGTAATAGCTTTTCGAATAGTTATTAATACTGGACCTTCTTTAAACTGTGTAATTAATTTTAAAATTCTACCCTCATATATAACTATAGAAACTGTTAATAAAAAAACAAGTGTAATGTTATTAACTTATTATTACACGTAACTAAGGTAATGGACATTTTATCAAATTATACAAACGAACATTTCGGAATGGGCTTTTTGAAGCGAGAGTCTTAATCGTGGAATTTGTAATAGGGGCGTTTCAGATAAAACTACATGTCATGGAGACTGCATTTCTAGACAGCTAATTCATGGACGTAATTTTTTATGAAACGTACCTAGGGTAGTCAGATGGGAAACTGTTTCAAAAACAAAACATATTGCAGAAGATGCAACTAGAGAAGTTATTTTAAAGTGAAAGTGGAGGTATGCTGACAAATGAAATTAGGATGCAGGTAAGTTTCCACAAATCACGATCAAGTAAAAAAGGATAAGTAAATTCCCACAATAGTTAGGTAAGTTACCATTTTACAATCCAGGACCAAATAATAATTTCTCGTCTTTACTCTTTAACCGGACTTTGGATTAATAATAATCAAATTATATTGGCAGAAAATGAACAAATATTACCTTTATTGTCAGAATAAACCTTTTGCGATGGGGCCAAAGACTTCCTGATCCCCCTGCCCAATTGTCCATAACGTTCATAAGAATCTCGGTGATAGAACATAAGTCCATAAGAAGAAGATTCCTGATCTATTCCCGAGACCTTCGTTGAGGAATAATTACATTTATCACTTCAGAAACATTCTTGTTCATCTCATTTTTGGCTTTCTTTCAAAGTAGTTTATCCCGAACAATAATGAAATCGATTCAATTTTATCACCAATTGGAATTTGTTACATGAGACTGAAAAATAGCAAAATAGATATATGCACCTGGATATTATCTTATACAATAAACAAACGCTTTCTTCCAGGATCAGTGAAAGCTGTGGCGAAAGCAGTGGAAACCTGGCCAGTGTACGGAGATCTGTATGCTCATAAGCTGCATAAACTAGCGGACAACATTCTGGACCGCATAATAGAATGCACTCTAAGGCACGATAACGGCTTGAACGTCCTTACTCATGGCGACCTATGGGTCAACAACATGCTCTTCCGCTATTCAGGTCCGGGTGGGGCTCTCGACGGTATTCGATTTGTCGACTATCAGTTCGTGCATTTCTCCTCACCAGCTATAGATCTGCAGTACTTCTTCAATACCAGCCTTTCCCCCGAAGTTCGAGCATCTCACATCGATGATTTGATGAAGGTAATATTCCAATATATTAAGATGGATATATAATATCTTTCTGTTTATAAGATAAGATACTTTTAAAAAGGAGCCTCATAATACTTAACGATGTGCATTACTTTTTTCAGTAAGCGAATGAGACAAAAAGAGAAAAACGCAATCCATTAATCTACCGTATAATTCGATAATAGGTGTTCTAGTTCTATTATTCGCCTTCTCAGTTATGAATTGTCCTTTCAATAACCTGTTTTCACTTTGCTTCATTCATACTTTCTTCTGTCCATTGTTCTTTTACTGTCTCTTTCTTACCTCTGCTTATTTTATTATAAGTTAATTCTACTAATAACGTTTTCTCCACATTCTTTATTCCTTTCTTCTTTCTTGCTTTATTTTCTTTTACACCTTCCTTTTGTCCTGTATTTTATACAGTCTCTTTTTTAATTGCATCTTAATCTGGTTTTAATTATTTTCTTTCTGGTCCTTTTTTGTCCCAGTTTCCTTTTTTAATTCCTTGGCTTCTTCTATCCATCTTCATTTTCCCTTTCACTTTCTTCTCTTTTTTATGCCAGTTTATTTATAGCTCGCTTTCTATTAGCTTCAACTGTCGATAACTCGTTTTCATAACCGTCCTCATTTGTCTCTTTTACTGCTTATTGTCTAATGAAAGTATGAATATTGATATTTTCACTTCTATTCTCGCTCCCTTTCCTCAGCCCAATCTTATTGTGATATAAATTATTTAACGATAATATTCTTAGAATAATTTTATTACCACCAGTCACCATTACTTGTTAGAGAATGAATTGTGCTTCTTAAAGAAAATGTTAACATAGTCTCTTATGAAAGTTCTCATGCGTGAGAGGAAATCTTAATGAAAACGCACCGTAAACGCTTTTTTTTCGGAAGGGGGGTTTAAGGATGGCGTTATTAACGCCAGAAACACATAAGAACAATAATCCTTTATCTTTTTTTTTTACAGGAATATCACAGCACCTTGTGCAAAACGTTGAAACGATTGGGGTATTTAAACAAGGCGATATCCATGGAAGAGCTGAAAGCTGATTACAACAAACATGTTATTTATGGCGTACATGCAGCATGCTGTGTGCTTCCTATCGTGCTGACAGACAAAGGCATGGATCTGAATGCTGTTATGAACTCCGGTGCCGATTCGGGGCAAGCTGCTGACGTATTCAACGGAGATTTCTACAAAACAGCTCTACAATCAATGCTGCCTATCTTTGAAAAGTACGGGGCCTTCAGAGAATGATTTGCAACCATTAAAAATCAGCCACACACGTGATTTTTCCAAGTTAATTCGAAGAATGCTGAGGCTCCCTGAAGAGATGAACGTTTTGTTGTCTTGAGTTTAATTCGTCAATTTAATTTGGAAATTATCTCGTAACCCAATAATATTTAATAATATCGGGTAGGAAAATATAAGAGCTAATGTAAAAATATGATGCGAAACAAGCTATTTTTCAGCTCAAAGCATGGACCACGCGATTTTCTCAAGCCAACACCGACTGAGGGTCCGTATTACGAGAGTGCGCATTCAGCTGTCTCAAAATCACGCAAAGCCGTGTATTTCTTGACGCAGGACATTCAATCAAAATATGTGGAAGAGATTTATAGCTTATAACTACCCTCAGTCAATTTATATGGAAAGAAATTTCAAACAAAACTTTAGGTCTTAGTATATGTATTTGCAGACAAACTTTAAACAATTTTGATGGGTCATTTCCTAGAAAATCACTAAAAACAATACTTTCTTCCTGCGTAGCAGTAGTATACGTAAGACACAATGAATCTTCTTTCTTTATTTTTATTTATTGGAGTTTATTATTGCAGAATATCGCATCTTATGGGCATTTTTCACTAAAGTTATTTTAAAGTTTTTACTTCCACAAGAGTGTGTACTAGACGGAAACCTAGTGAGGAAGGAAAAGATAGGACTAGAAATGGCCAGTAAGTTTGTTTAGGTATCCTCTCCGTTTGGGTGTGAAGTTCTTTCACATGTTGTGAAACTACGTGGTGGGACCCTTGACTTTATTTTCCTTCCGAAAGAAGGCACATTGCTGGTTTAGTCAATCGGAAAACTAATTCTCGGCCGCATTTGAACCCGACAACCTCTGCAACCACTCAACCAATGTGATAGCACCGATTTTATCATTTCAAGTTCGCGCATGAAACTTTCAGACAAAAGTAAAGTTATGAATAGGACTTGATTAGGGCATAATTGGGCATCTTAACAACTCCCAACTTCCATGCTTTCACATTCATTTTATTAAATACATCTAAAAGAGAAAATAGAATATAGCAACTTAAAATGATAGAATTCATAGGTTCTGCGACAAGTTCACCATTCGCAAGGGTAGCTTGCGAAGGTAGAAGGTTACTATTTCTCTAGTTCATTACTACAGTATGTGCTGCCTCTTTCAGATACTGGTTAATATTGCCACTGAGCAATAGATGTCTCATCGTTTTCAGAAAGTATGTAGTAGCTTTGATATTGCATCAGATCCTACTTCCCAACGTTTATATAAATGGACCGAAAACCTTTTGCTACCTGCCATCAAATCAGATTTATAGGTAAGTAAAAGAACTCCTGCAGGAAAAAATTCCGGTACACTAGCCATGGTTACAGGTGTGAGTAGCAATATCACTGAAGATTTTGAACAAAAACTTCAGAAAATTATTTCTACTCATATTCTTAGTAATTAGAGATTTATTTTTTGGTAATTCATGAACAGAGTAAAAAGAATGTGAAAACTTATTATTGAACTGGATGACCAGACACATACGGAATAATATTAAAAATATCAAGAGTACAAGACATAAGCATGTATGTAATCATACACAATGTAATGTATTATTGTAATTAATGTATTATGAAAATTTTCATATCATTATTGTAAAATGGGTGTAGCCATAGTTTTGTCTTAGGTAATCCCGCGAGAGATCTCGTAATCTCGAAAAAAAGTACCAGATTATATACATATTAATTATCTTCTTAATTGTGTTTAAAATCAAATCACCATTGTATCTGCTCTCAGATCTCGGCTTACTACAAGGACGAACTGTAATAACTAGGGGGCGGATTTCTATGACATGTCATATTTTTCCTCTTTGCATTCTTTCAAGTTTCCGACTAATTTAAACCCGATTCCAAGCATCCTGGTGAAAATGGAACGGCTTTTATTGTGCATATAACTGCATATTTAGGAAATTTTCAACTATTGTAGCATATTTAGTATGAATATGCATATTTAGGTCATATTTTTTTGCTTATTTGTGTGCATATTAAAGAAATTTTGAAGTTTCATATCATATTTTGTAAACTTTGCAATTATAATGATACTTTTTGAGAATTTACAGATATTTTAAATAATTAACATTATATTTTAATAAAATTAATTGCAATGACTTAAAAAATATATACACATTGTGTAAGTGGTAAAGTCATATTTTAAATTTTGTCATGTTTTATGTCAAATTTTAAAATTTTTAGGTCATAAATGCAAGCATATATCCTATTTTTTAGGTCATAGAAATCCGCCCCCTAATAATAACCAATGCTACCAACAAAGTTTATGAGAAATAGTTAAACTAATTAAGATAAGCTAAAATCAGAAGAGAATAAAAACACACGAACCGGCTTGCCCCGAAACGAAATTGTGTTTTTAACCAATCCACATTTAAATAATTGTTTCAATTTCAAAATAAATTATGTTAGGCCTAATATGCTTTTATTCTGTTCACTGGTAACAATACAGATATGTGACTTGTTAATCATTACATATTGATACCTTGTATCGAGTAATGAGCTGACTTTTATCAGATAAAATTTCTTCCTTGCAAGCATATTGTAAGATAAACAATCGTGACTGTCGATATCCAGGAGGTATTGCTAAACATTATTGGTCAGTATCAAATATGCATCATACGAATGAAACAGTCATTATAAAAATAATGTTCAGTTTGACTGGGTTATCTTCTGTCCAGAAATCTAAAAATAAAGATTTATAAGACTATTACCCTGCCGGTTGTATTATATGGATGTGAGACATGGCCGCTTACTGATCGGGAAGAACATAATCTGACAGTGTTAGAAAACAGGGTGCTTAGGAAAATATTTGGGCCCAAGAGAAATGAAAATTGGGACTGGAGAAAACTGCAAAACGACGAGCTTCAGGACCATTACTCTTCAGCGGATATAGTAAGGGCAATTAAATCACGAAGGATGAATTGGGCTGGATATGTTGAACGCATAGGGGAGGAAAGACATCTCAAAAGTATTGACTGGTAGACCCGAAGGGAAAAGACCACGTGGAAGACCTAGACGTAGGAGGGAGGAGAATATTAGAATGGATTTAAGGGAAGTAGGATTTGCGATGGATGATTGGATGGAGTTAGAACAGAATAGGGTTAAATGGCGAGCTCAGGTAAGCGCGGAAATGAATCTTCTGGTTCCATAAAATAGATAATATTCTTTTAGCTTGCTAAGGAATTGTCTATTGCCATTGAGTAGTACGTAAGTTGACTGGGTTATTTTGAGGTGGAGATTTCAATATTGACACGGATATTGGACAAGTGGAAAGAACATTTTGCAGGGGACATTAGTAGCAGCCAACCGTTATGATCTAACATTCTAACCCTTTCTATTAGTACGAAAATTGCAGATAGATGGTCTAAATTGTAAGCAGACTTCACAGAAATACAAATCGGAGAAGCATCGATCTTATAAATGTAACTGACACACTTCAAGTTTTACCTGAATTGCCAACTCATGCGATTTTCTCATAAGGCAAGAGCAGAACTAAAGCATACAGTAGTGAGAACGCATCTGAATTTCATATTATAAGAAAACATGGAGTATGCTCCCCATCAAATTGGTTCAATTTATTTCAGACGTGAATGGACCAGAGAAGAGTGGAATAAATTGATTGATGACAATGTCAGCACAATATTATGCTTTGAGCAGAGTTCCGGCCGGTATAACAATGCATTTCCAGGTAAAGTCGAACCATGTTTCTCTTTGAATGCACAGAGACACCATGGGGTGGTCGCGACAACTACAAACAATGTATAACCATAATCAAACCAAAACATTCGATTCGATTCAGTGTGACTGCTTTCACAAAGGCGTCGAGATTGAAACATTTCAAAACAGGGGCCTGTATGCTGCGACTCCCTTCATGAATAATTCACAACATATTGTCGTATCTGTTGCCCTCAAAAATAAATGCTGTATACTTATTTTTGCAACCCCATTATGCCAAGCCCGAAACATCTCAATGAGGCATGGCAGATTTCATTAAAGAATGAGACAAACAATGGATGTTATGCTCAGAATGTTTTTTTCTTCGTTCTTCTCAGTCAACAAATATCTTAATTTAGTAGGCTATTGGGCGTTCAAAAAATATCAAAGCAGCCATTTCATAATTATGGGTGGGACATTCTTACATATTGTGAAAATTATTTTTGTTTATTACGTATCATAAGTAATGAACTAGAACTGGTTCTGCACATGCTGTAAAATTTACTATGCCTTCTCCTACAAACTACATGGAAAGCATTATTTAAAATTGATTTTAAATATTTAAAATATGTTTTTCAAAATCTATTACGGGCGGGACATAATTTGGACAAAGATTTTTAATGGTGCACAAACACAATTCACTTGCCGTTCTTATATTACTGTTATAGTCTTAATTTTGTTATTAATGACGATACGAGGGATTAAATAAAGATTATAAACTGTTTCCAGATTGTCAGAACATTTATTTAACTCGTCAATAATTTAATAAAACTATCACCATGGAAATTACTATCACTATCACTATCACTATCACTATCACAGTGACAAAAAGTCACTGTTTGTTAGTTTACACAGTAACTGACTACACATACTTTTTGAAGTTAATCTTATACGAAATTGTACCTTGAGATGTATATTTTCTAAAATCAAAATGGACATAGCTGATTACTCTTCACTACTTTGTATTAAAGGGTGTTAAAATCATACTATAAATGTCCAAAAATTAACTGCAATGCAATAAATAAGTAAATCAACAGCTTTTAAGCATGAAACAACTTCAAATGCACTTAATTCCTTAATTTTCAGTGAATTTGAGGATTTAAACTTTTATTTGACCACCCAATTACACTAGTTTTATAACATCTCTCTTTAAGGAAACAAATTTCCATATTTTATGGAATGACTGAAAAGTGAGCATTTTAAAACTTGCTTTTCTACAGTTACATCCTTTCACAGAACTTCCTATTCCATTTTCTGCTTCGAAAAATAATATTTTCTTCAATGTTTGTCAAATAGGTACTAAGGTTACTTTCTTCTTAAAAAAATATTCAGTCTAATGCAAAACAGACTACAACGGAGGACATTTCGGATAGGCCTGAAGCTTTTTTATTTTTTCATTTTAATGTATGAGCATTATAGACATTCATACTAAATACAATGCTCACTTGTAATACCGGTACACTTAAAATATAAATATAAAATATATAACCTATGTAAGTTATGAAGTAAAGTGAACGCTTAGAACAAAACTGAGTTAGATAACTGAAAATTAGAATATGGTACATAAAATGAAATCTCATTAACTGATTACAGGTATTTTATATATTTAGTGATATTCCCATTAGAAAGAATTTTTTACTTGTAAATAAACTGGTTTTCTCTCATGGGCCTACCAAAAACAACAATGGATAGGATAGAGTATACAATTTATTATTTAATACAACGCTTTATAAAAGGAGAGTTTTCGTGTGACTTGGTGTTAACACGTGAAACAAACAATATATTTCTAAATCTGTTAGAGCCCTTGTGCGTATATTAATAATTTCAATAATTTTGGAGTTTGACGTAAACTTAGGATAGTAACAAAACTTCATTTAAAAAAAAATTAAAGCATGCATACTGTATTCTTTCTGAACTATCAATATGTTTTTTTTTCATTGGATTTTCATTGGATAACTCAGGCATATTCTTAAGTTTTTTTTTTCATTGAATTGGCATATTCTTAAGTTTGATCTTATAGATGAATTAAATAAAAGCTGTTTACTTTATCATTAAATGTAAAAGAGTTTCTTATTACAAAACAAAGATTCTTATAGGGTTTATTAATTACCGTGTGCTATTAATATGTTATTAATATGTAGACTTCGGACTTTTAGGTCGCTAAAATGCTGTTTTAGGTACCTAAAATAGGCTCTAAAAATTGGAAAATAGGTTCTAAAAATCGTAAAATAGTATCTGATAAAATCGTTAAATTGCCAATTTTATGAAATATCTCAATTGCAATGCAGAATATTATATTTATTGAAGTCACCATTAATAAAAAATCATGATAAAGCAGATAGGCCTATAGGCCTATGGTACACAGAATTATATAGACCTATTACTAGGGCCTGTATTACTACCATAACAGTGAAAACCTAATCCCAGCCCCCAGAAGCTACGCATGCTAGCATATTCAACCCCTTGTATCCCTCAGTGATTCAGAGAACTACTTTGTTGTTGTTGTTGTTGTTTGTTATTGGATGTGGGAGTCGGGAGAAATACACTACATTTTCTTGGGAATTCCAAGGAATTTTTCTACTGAAGACGAAAAATTCCTTACTATTTAACCAAGTCACAAATGTATGCACATTCCGAGCTAAAAATTTAGTACGAACTGAAAATAAATGCTAGAATTTATAACAAAAAAGTAACCTATTTTGAACTTTAGAGGAAAACAAGCAAAAGGGCAATATTAGGCACTAACGTAAAAATAGGCTGTTTTAGGTCCTATAAAAGTATCAGTTTTAGGCATGGTCACGCATATACAAGTTTCCGTCCATATATCACTTAAGGATTAGGTTTTTACCTAAAATCCGAAGTCTATTAATATGTTTTGTGAACAATACACCTAGATTACGATTTCATATATATCCGTATATAAGACTCTTAAAACCCTACATAAAAATCATACATTAGAATCATTACCGAGTTCATATTATAGATTATTTCTTAAGCATATTCTAAAATTCTAAGTTGAAAAGTAGCTTATTTACTACTGTATTATTATTTAGTAGCAGCGAGTTCATACTGCATGACTAATTTTCTTTTCAATTGTGTCTTTTATTCATTTATACAAACCGGCGGCGACTCTTAGAATGTATACTAAACCTCAGAATGGCAGGAAATAAATCAAAATGAGATTCGCATTTGCAATAACCATGATAGCGATTGTTCCTGCCGGTTCAGCGTGCTCGCCCGCATTCTTCTGTCTGTAGTCAACAATGGACGTGTTACAACCCTCCTGTTATACCAGGAGGGGAGTCCAACCCTTGAAACTAACAAACACACAGCTTGGATTAAGCGATCACGGACCCCCACCTCTTCGGCACAATTTTGCTTTTAAAAAAACATTCCCTTCTTTGATGTCCACCAGCAATGTACAATGAAATAAACACATCTCTTCGGCAGCACTGCAGAACACATCACTATGCAGAAAGTAATTACTAGGGCAAGGCCAAAAATAGCGAAAATTGCAAAATAAAAAGTGCATTTATGACCTAAAATTACTACACAAATGACACACAAAAAAACAATAAATTATCCATTATTTCTTATAATTAGCTATTTAGAAGTGTCGAGTTGATTTTAGAGAGCAATTTAATGGATGACAGTGCATAATATTTAAATTTACAATTAGGTCTAACACACTTGTTTTGTTACTAACGAAGAAAGTAAATTAATACTACTTGGACACCCTTTATGAAAACTGGCATACCCTTCAAACTACCCCTAAAAATTATGGACAATTTAAATTGAAAGAAAATAAATTTAATTCCTTATTGCTACAACACAATCTGCAGTGGCTGTTTACAATAAATTTAAATTGAACTGAAGGATCAAAACTTGACAGAGATTTTCAAATGAAAATGATTGTTTGTTGTCTGAAAGTATTGATTTGTACCTCCGCTGGATGTTTTCTTGGAGACATAGCAGAGTTCAAAATGCGCAGCAGGAATAGCAGTTATATGCCGCAAGTCTGCATTGTTTCTTGTGGGCGTTATTTGCTTATACAGTTGTAATAGACAAGCATTAGAAAGAGAAATAATAATGAAAAATTCTAAATATAACGTAATGTAGCCTAATACTTTATTTTACAAAACTACAAAAATGCTGAAAAATGCCAAAAAAGACCTTTCTCTTGATAATGACAAAAATTCAAAATAATTACAAAAAAAATGCCCTTATTTAATCAATTAATTCATGTTATAAATTGGTATACAGTAGTCTATACAATATCCGAGATATCTTTTAACCTTCATATTAAAAAGATGCAAAATCATCAATGCCTTAGTAGACTAATATTATAGTAGGTTTACATTTAACGAGACAGCAACACTACTTCGTGATCGACAAGTATATGCGGCTATAGCTTCTTCATTTGCCTGTCACTCCACTACAATGTTTTAGTCTTCAAATTTTCAGTACGACTGCAGCAAGATGCAATTAGGTCTAGGCTGAATTAACAATTTTACTCAATGTGAACAATGTATTTACGGAAAATCTGTACAGACGGCATAGGCTACACAGTTAACCTGCTAACATCATTTTTGGGAGAAACGAGTATCGTTATATTTTAATTTAAAAACTGGTATTTCAGAATTATGTTGTAGCCTATAGAACAAACAAAAATAGCCTACATGAAGTTAAGGATAAGTCCCAATCGGTCTATCCTATAGGCAAATAATATTATTTCTATTAAAAATAAAATCAGGTAAAGTGATGTAACAAAGTGCCAGAATGTTTTTGTTTAATCAGTGATAATTGCAATTACGATATGCACAAAATAAGTTATATTTAATCCATTTCCGAGTTAAGCTCCATATCGATTCATTACGCAGGGCTTACGGAAGAACAAAGATAAGCATAATTATGTGAAGGAAAATGTGCGTAGTGTTATTTGTCATAGTTAACTGTATTGCAACTTCCAAAGCCGTAGGCCTATATGAACACTGTAAAACAAAATGTTGTCATGAGAACTGTTTACAGTTGTTAAATTCTTTATAATACATTACCATATAATAGGCACTAAATTTGGTACCGGTCAACCGATTTGGTTCAATATCAATAGGCTTCTTCCCATGGACGTTATTAATGTGTATATCAAGTTTCATGAAAATCCGTTAAAGCGTATTTGAGTTATCGCGCGTACAGACGGACAGACATTTTCCCGTCCCCCAACAATCTCATAAAGTACAATTCTGCCACTCAATAATTCCATACTTTTTTACTTCCTGTTTAACAAAATGCACCCTTTTTTATATATAATTTCATATTTCGATAAATTTAATAAACGTTCTTTTTCACCAACACAAGAGAATGTAATATTGTTAAAAATTATTTTTATTTCCCTAAAGCTAATGTTACTCTTGCAAACATTATTACGAAGGACACCTCAACAGAACCCCCACATCAGTCTGTCAAGCAACAACAGTAAGTCACACATCTCACGTATTGCAACACGGAATCTTCTTTCCTTTCAACAAATGCAGGTTGTGAATTATAGCTTTATATAGAGTCCTCGCCAACGACGTCTAGTCTACTCTTATACAATTCAACGGCCCTAAATAGCGTGCTTGCTCGCCCGCTTCGTGAGACATCGGGTATACTCGGCGATGTTCGTCTCTCGCAGTCTAAACTTTCATGACGACTACAAAATTAGGAAGGAAAACCGTTTCTTTATTATATAAGGCCTAAGTGAAATGAACACAATGAACAAATATTCTAATTTTATTTTTACTTACAATTTTCATAGCTCTGAACCACAAACATTTTTAATAATCTACCAGTGTAATTTTCTTAAAAATCCTAGAGTCAATGAATAATGGCGGGCGAAGCCGGGGGCAACAGCTGTAAAATATTGATGGTTTTATCTCTTGAAATATCGCTGATAATAATAATCCAAACAAACCATTCCTTCCCTTGAAACATTATATAATTTCTGAAAATTACACTGAATTGATCAAATAAAATTCTCATCATATTCAAGTCAATAAACAGCTGAGAAACAATACGTATTATGTGTTCACAGGTTCTTTGGAACTGCATAATCGATTCTGATATAGTTTTCCCAGGGGGCGCTTTCATATCGTGGAATGTACTCTAAAGCAGGAATTTTAGCTGTTTCATTAATTATTAATGGCTTAGTTTATGAATGATTCGCGTGCAAGTGTTAATAAATATAATGCTTTAATAATTATTATACTCTTAATTTTTAATTTTTAAAAGAATTATTGTGGCGAAGCCACGGGCACCTCCTAGTATTATACATTTTCTTCCTTTGAAAAGGTCTTTTTTAAAATCTTCGACTCATTCATAGACATTTTGGAGCTTCTATTGTTTGTGAGCAAATAAAAATATGTGGCTACACAAAATGCCTCAAATGTAGCATTAAAATTGTAGGAAATATTATCGGAGGGAGTGCAAGAAGGAACGGTTCTGCAAGTGGAAAACGGGAAATTTAAAAGCGCAATTCGGGTGTTTTGTAACGACCTACATAATAATTCAGTCTAATTGAATAAGGTAAACTCGGATCATACGAGCACAAAGGCTACACATGAACGCAATTAGATCTTCGAGCGAAGTGAACTCCACAGCTTGTCAGATTCGCATGGCTATTTTAGGCATCACTGAATTATTATGAAGAAAAATGCACGGTGACTAGCGTTCAACCCTGGATACAACGAATGTATTGCATTTCATGTCAAAAGCCATGTCGTTCAGCAATTCCGACTTCCAAGACTAGCCAACAGTTCATGAGTGACGATTTTCTCACTTGGCAGTTTTTGGCATGATATCGGACACAGTATCTAGCCACAGTTCATATATGCAATCGTCGTTGGACTCGTGATATCTCTTGGTTGAACAGACCTTGTGGTGAAAGCAGTGAACAGCGTAGCGGGTCATTTTATATGTCAGGATGTCTTTTTTTTCTTCTTTCTTTTGTTTTCTTCTGTTTATTAAATTAATTTTGTTTTGCCTTCTGTAAGTTCATCCGTTACTGTTTCCTCTGCCCATTTCTCGAGTTCTTCAATGTTGGATGTTTAACGTTTTGACGACTTGCTAAGGTATCCAGTCATTGAGGTAAACCTTCACAGTAAAGATTAATTGGGGAAAAAATCCCCATAATCTGCAAAACCGATGATCCCAAGAATTGCTCTCAAAATGTTACCCCGAGACTCTTTCTTCATCAAGACTTGCATCAGTAGGATCCCTGCAAACATCGTTACTACATTATCATAAGCGAGCATGGCTAAACAGAGCTTGAAAGTTGCTCCCGTAGCGCAATCAGAGCTGCTGGTGTGTCGCCCTCTCTGCAGGTGGTCCATGCAACTACCCCCTAGCACGCGAGCATGCGCAATGCACATTTCCATGAAACAGCGGGGCGCTTCAGTGTAATGAATAAAAAACAGGGATTATGGTGCGGGCGGGAAGCAAACAAACATCACATTGTGTACACTTACATATCATCATCTCGTGCACATGCCACATGTCCACTTGTGTACTGTTTGTGTGAGAACAAGCATCATTTCACACAACTACAAACCAACAGGCCTTAAAAAAAAATAACAGACAGACGTTGGCACTAAGGATCTAACAAACTCTCACGAGGACAGTGCCCAAGTTTGATGACGGAAGTAAAGATCTCGCACGAAATCTGTGCCGATGAGACCGTTATTCTTTAGAGAGAGACGTGCTATTGTGCGAGAGAGAGAGGTAGCTTGGCCATTACAAATAGAAAGGGAGGTACTGTTGTGCGAGAGAGATAGTTAGCAGGCCAATCGACGCTACAGTCCCCACGAAAACGTAATGCAATGACTTAGGCAATCGGCACAGATATCGTGCGGGAACTATACTCTGCTGTTAAAGACTAAATATAATAAGTCTGCTGCCTATTTTCACCAAGATGCATCAAAAGAGAACCCAAGTTCTTCTTCATTCAAGGTTCAGTCATTTGAGTATTCCAGTCTCATATCTGTTTCATCCACCTTTTCTTGGTCTTTCAGTCGATCCCCGTCCTGTTGGTCTATACTTTAACGATTGTCTAGGTATTCTGTCCTCTGGCATACGATTTAGATGTTTACCCTATTCTTCACTATAGTTTTATATCTGTTTTATAAGTGTTTGCACTTTCAGTTCCCTGATTTTCTCATTTGTTTATGTTCTTCTCTAGTATATCCCTTGACTGAATGTAGAAAGCTGTTTGTATTTTACTTTTATCTTTTTGTCTAACGGTCTATGCTTCACTTCCATATTACTGGTACTGCTATATCTGAGTAAATTTTAATTGTGCTTCTTGTTTTACTCTGTTTTTAAAGGTCCATTTGATTGTCCTATATACTGCCTGTTTTTTTTAAGTTTTTTTGTTTGTATCTTGATCTTGTTCTTAGTTACAATGAACTGTGGAAGTGTGACACTTGTTCTGAGATGTTATCATCTAGTACAATAATATTTGACTTCTTATTGGACATTTTCCCTGGATTGCCATTAGGCTACTTTTGTTTTGTTCTTTAGAGATTTTTATATCTCTTATAAGTCAAATATTGCTTTCTATAGCCTATCTTCCTTGTAAAAGATTTAAACTAAGTCATCTGCAAACAGAAGAGCAGTTAATATTTTGTTTTGTCCTGATTTAATTCCGTCATAATTTTTTTTCTTTCTTGTAGAATTTCATCTAAATAGATATTAAATAAACCCTGTGAGCATAAAGGTTATAAGATAAGCATATAAATTATAAGAAAAGGATTTCCCCCAACTGCCTTGAACCACCACATGAAATATATATTCTTTTTTATTTTTTTATTTTTTATTCTGAGGGTGAACCTATTAGGTATCCCCGAACTGGTAAAACCACGAACCTCACACTGCAAATAGCTACTAGTTTGACTGAAAAGTTTTGCTACAATGATGTTTTTCCATCCATTTCCCGTTCACGGTTTCATGATGGAAACTCAAATTTTCTGTTACGTACAACCTGTCTACGTCTTTTTGCCTATTTAGTATTCATAGCTATATGTGCATCAGGAAATCAAAACCTGTAACTTCTGAAATATTTATTAATGCAGACCTGGAATATAATAATTGTTCGTTTGATTTTACGATTACAATTTTATTTGCCTTTTTATTTCTTAATATTGACTTAAGATTGTTTAACAGGCAGCTAAGTATGACGCAATGTATGGAATGTAGGAGGTCTCAGTATCTGTGCTATTATTGAGGACATATGGCCAACACCGCCGAATTAAGCGACACAGCTTTCATTTGCCTGAATGAGTAATTAAAAACTGTTAGGTAGTTCCAAGAAAATGAAGTCGTGATCACGAATTATAAACTGTTTATTAAAACAGACTGTATTATTATCTTCTTATTTAATTTTAAAACAAGATCAGTTTGTTAAATGCATATTATATAACTTAATTTTAAAATCCTGTATTAAGTAAGATTAATTCATTGTAAATAGAATGACGTAAGCTGTTACTTCTAACAAGTTGTTAGAATAATAAGGTGCTGTAAATAAATTGGTTAGAACTTGTGTGTACGTAGCCTATATATAGTACTATCCCCTGAAATATGATCAAAAGGCAAGTTAGTACTTTAAGACTCACCCTGCTCCCCTTTCCACTCGCCACTCGGCTGGCAGCTTCCACCCCTCTCAGCTGTTTCCCGAGTGCGGCCTGCTCCGCTTCCCCGCAACGCATACTTTCATGCCTGTAGCCGTTGCTCAACGCCGGTAATGCATAATTGCAATTGATATGTCACCTAATATTTCACAATAAAGAAAGCCCCTTGCACCTCCACATAATATTCCACAATTATAAAAACCACCCTTCCAACAGTAGAGTAGGAGTGGGGGACACGGGTGAGTCGCAATATACCAATTTCCCGATCAAAATGTCTTACTTTCAAATATTTCGCTGAAAAATAAGCAATATACTCGTACTGAATATTTCCACTTACATAAAAATATTTTCTATAGCTTAACTTCCGAGTAAGTCAAGCAGTTCCTTTTGTTTTTAGTGCATTTGTTACAATTCTTGAAGAATTGTAGAAATGTGCCGCCACTGCATCAAGAGTCGAGAGCACTCCACGTTGTTACAGACAACAAACAAGGAACGAGCAAAAGGCACGGCGTAATTTGTGGCATTTGCACACCCAAACGGAGTACGGAGACGTGAACAAGGAAAACTGTTATAAGAGCGAGCATAAGCCACGGGCCATATACACTCCGTGAATGCTTAACATGATTTCTGGATTTCGTAAATAATTCATCAGTTATTTCGAAAATCTATTAGAATAGCGTACTATAATTCTAACCAGCACATCGCACCGTACACGATGAAGACCTTCCAGAATTACCACTTCTCGAAAAAGTATCATGTCTCCGTCGCAATCACTCAAATCTCATCGGGAAAGAAAGAAAGAAAGAAAGAAAGAAAGAAAGAAAGAAAGAAAGAAAGAAAGAAAGAAAGAAAAAACCGAACTCCCCCAGCTGATGGTTGTATTAAGAACTTCAATTTAGATTCTGAGAAATTTGTTACAGGCCAAGTAAAACATGAATTTGTGACGAGATTATACTTTTAAAGAAATAAGCCGTTTTCTCTACATGTATTAACACCGTGGGTGAGTCGGTAGCGCGCCTGCCTTCCACTGCGGCGGCCCGGGTTCGATTCCCGGCCGGGTCGGCGATTTTTCAGTAGTGAAAAATCCCTTTCCCGGGTTCAGGACTGGGTGTTTGTCAGTAGGTTAAGTCTTTGGTTAATATAATGCACATTGTGCGCGATTCCTTAATTATTAACATATATAATGTAATTTCCTCCTCCTCCAGGCTGAGTGGTAGAGAAGGCTTTATGACCTTAATTCCGCAAGGTCAAATGAATAAAATAAAACATATATTATTTATGTTGTCAATATCCCTTTTCTATCCGAAAACTACGTTAATTACATCTAACAGTCATCAGTCGAAAGATTTTTCATTCTGGTTTGAAATACTTACATACCGTAGCTAGGCCTAGGTCTGTCTATTCACCTCAGGGCGAACCTCAAATGTGTCAAGGCAACAGGGTAGGCATTGAATATTCACACATGATACTCAACATGAATTATCGAAACTAATGTAATTGTAACTAATGTAATTGTAAAATGAAATTTTTCAGGAGAGTTTGTAAATGGAAACTGATAGAACAATAGTTCAATAATATAAACGTAAGAGGTAAATTGAAAATAATTATTTTTATAATAAAAACTTACTCGCGATAAAGGATCCTATAGATTTATAAAACCAGTACACAAAGCGTATTTTTATAAATACGAGAAAGAAATGTGAAATATATTTTTAAGAATATATGACAGTTTGTCACTAAAAACAATGAAGACATTTTTATTATACCCAATTCTCGAACATTACCAATCACTTTCATAATATCATTTGCATCCTATTGCATCAGATATAGTGTCTGCCAAGACAAGTAGATGGCATAGGCTACTACGGTACGGTTCCACCCACCTTATAACTCACAAATAAAGGAAGTACCGGTAGATTAAGTCGGGTAAGTTTATTTCACATTAAATCATATTTTTCCCTGCACAGTCAACTGCTGCAAATCCAAACAATGTAACAAATCATGTAATCGAATCTATTCTTATTTCCTCCGCCCAAGGAATTACTATTTCAACTTGTAATTATTATAGGCTAGAATCAACATTTACCAAACAATAGAACAAATCACTGATGCTAAGAAGGAACAAATGACCATCAGAGCCGCGCTGAGCATCACAGAGCAACCTTAGTAACATAGAAATATAAAAATGTAACAATTATATAATATTCAAAAAGCAGCTGTGTAAAATGTTTTATTAGGTGTTCAACCAACCAATATCCGTTTAATAATGAACACTAAAGGGACAATTTATTGCTTCCAAACAAATTACGTGATTACTTTTCATTCATTGCTTTGGAATGAGTTTCCAACAACTAGAAATTACGAGTATATATATAAAATATATATTATATTATGTCAGTTATTCTACATGACGTTTTGTGCAATATTGTATACTGGTGAACTTCAACCCGCAGCCCGTTGCTTAATATTTGGCGGCCCGCAAACAAAAACTAATTTTAACTGTAATGCCAATATTGACAATTTAGTGACATAGAAACAGTGTCAGGTCTCACATTAAATTAAAAAATGATACTGTGCTTTGTGTTATTCATTAACATTGTAGAGTGGAAGACAAAATATAAAACATGCACATAATAATAATAATAATAATAATAATAATAATAATAATAATAATAATAATAATGTTTTATTTTACCTTAGGCTATAAAATGTTAATTAGGCTAATCCCTACAGATATCGTGTGTATATATAAGTTATATATATTGTTACGTATCATGTTATTAATAATTCAGTGCAGCCCGCTAGTCATTCACCAAAAAGAAAATGGCTTTTAGTTAATTGCTGTATAGACTTTAATCTTTACATTATTACTAAAGTATAAATTTGTCACTTCAAAAAATCGTATAAAAACGTAAATATAGGATTAGTTGATTAATGCCATCATTAAAATATGACTATTTTTACCCTTTCGTTGCGATTGATATTCAAGGAAACCAGGTTCCACTGAAATTTTTCTCGTTGATTTCAATCTTAGTGCTCCCTGATGATTTCAGTTGATGATTGCTTATATCGTTATGTAAATTCAGCCACGTAAAAGTTAATGTGTTTAGATTGTTTAGTTCTGAAATTCGCATTGCACCAATATTTTTAATTTGTTTCTATTGAAGCATATAAACTTAAGGTCTGGGATGACGATTGGTACGGATTCTTCACATACTGATTTGTCATTCGTGACAAGGTATGCCATATGATGAGGGTCGGATGTGTACTTCCAGTCAACAGCTGACTTTCGTACAAGCATTGTGATTATTTACGAATGAAGATACTGACTCCTTGATTACTGATTAAAGTAATTCACAGTTAAGTTTCAGCCCTAATATTATTTTTTTCATTTACTATAATAATATAGGCCTACTTATGAGATTGTGTGTGGGGAAGGGAAAATGTCTGTGTCTGTCTGTCCGTGTGTCTGTACGTGCGATAACTCAAATAAGCTTTATCAGATTTTCATGAAACTTGGTATACGCATTTATAATGTCCATGGGAAGAAGCCTAATGATACTGGACCAAACCGGTTGAGCGGTACCGGAGTAATGCCCAATTTAGGTCCTATTTTATGGTAATATATTAGAAAGGCGCGATATCTCAAAGACGCTTTATCGGATTTTCATGAAACTTGGTATAGCCTACGCATTTATGACGTCCATGGGAAGAAGTCTATTGGACCAAATCGATTGACCGGTACCGAAATAACGAATAATTAATAGGCACATATATTATTCGTAATATAATCTTCGTTCTCCAACAATCCGAAGCATTTCCAATTTGATATAAAAATTAATTTTATTATGGATATAAGAAGTTACAATATCATTGCATGGCACACAATGTATGAAACAAAACGTAACAAATTGCCAATCGTTTATTGGTATTTTTAGCCCACCTTGATTGATTCATTTCTTCGTAACGATGTCAGTGTAGTATATAAATAAATGTAAATAAAAGATTTAAAACACAACTAGCCGTTGAATATTGATATAATATTGTGCATTCTATAGATATGTACGACTACCGATATCTACATTATATTTTAATGTGAGTATTTTTCTTATTCGCTCCTGTGCAGCAATGTACCTAATGTAATTCCTTACGGGTAGATTTTAGATTGATTTTAATTCATTCATAACCTATACGGCTGCTTTAAACTTGAAACAAACATGTCAACGAATCGTAGGCCTATTACAGGATTAATATCATTGCCAGTGCATTTTGTGAAATGGCATATTTTAAGAATTTATTATATCAGTGTATACGAATATGAATTGAGGTTACGAATCAAACTTTAGAGCTTTGTTCTTCCGTGAGCCCTGCGTAATGAATCGATCTGGTGTTTAACTTTGTGGTCTATTACAAAAAAATAAATTCTATTCTGCATGAGCCACTCGTAATTGCAATCATCGCTGGTTGAAAAAAAAAACATTTTGGCACTTGGTATATCAGTTAACCTGATTTTATTATTATTTTAATATTAGGATTTAGCAATATTCGGTATGAACTTCATAACTTGGGCCCAGATTCTTAGTTTTGAACTATCTTGATCCTTGCTGACATTTGTGATAGGCCTATTTTAACATATTTATCCGTAACATTGTCATGACAGTCAAATATTTCAATCTTATAATACCTAAAAATGCCTAATTTTTTTTTAATTGAAGTAGCATTGCCATACTTAACATACTTAACAAACTAATAATATGCAATTAATCTAATTATTTTTATTCTTCTAAAATTACTTTTTTAAATATGTACCTACATTTTGCATCTTGCTCGATGCTATCAGTACATTTGTGGGAGAAAATATAGCATTGCATTTTGTAAGTTTGTAATTCTATAGCCCCATTTTCCCCTTAAAGGAAATCGTTAGTGAACCATAATCCCCGGTTTCTTTAGAAGCAAATTAAAGGTATTGTTAAGAAGCTTACACTTGCAATGCATTCACAGCAAGACGCCGAAAGTGAAATATCCTGAAAGTTGGTTGATTAATTGAAAAACATTTTGTTGAGTTTAGTGGTGGAGTTGTAAATGACACTGGTAACTCTAAAATTAATTTTGTACTATATTATAGGTCCTACTACAACCTGTTTAAAATGAAGTATAAAGTGTTCCAATAGTTTTGTGGTTCAGAGCCACAGAAATCATAATTAAAATGACAATTAATGGATATGCTTGTTTCGCTGTGTTTATTCCATTCATTAAAGTGAAACTTAAAAGTTATATAAATCGGAATATTTATTCACTCGCCAACGAAATTTTTTTGAAAGAAAGGAAGTTCGAGAATTGCAGTTTGAAGACCTTGGAGAGTTAAGGTAAATTAACCTTCTAAAGTTAAGGCTTACACTAACCCTCCATAGTCCATAAGAGCATCATAAAATAAAAGTAAAGAAAAATTAAAATGACAATGTAGAATAAAAAATAAAAAAATAAACACTGGGGGTATTATGACTTACGAAGCACATAAAAATAATTATAAGAATATATATCAATTTAAAATATCAGTTATAACAATAGCAAGATTTTTTATCCTAACACTCGGCCTCTTGATGAATATTATCATCAGGTTCAAATTAATCATTCCCTTCCACAAAGCATTCAAATCTGATTTTTATTGGGTATTTGTGTGATAGGGGATCACGGCTAAAAATTGTAATGATATTAATGATTAATCCATTATTAAAAAAAAACGATTCCACACAAGGGACTAGACTATTCAGCTACTAAACTATGGAACTACTTGCTCAAGTTTATAACAGAAAAATGTCAATAGGGTTTGAAATGGATCCTGATCGACCTACAGAGGGCTGATATCCTTTGAAAGTTAAAAATCTCTCAAAATTCACTATTCAATGAATGTAAATGTCATTATATCCCCTAAATTAAGGGAAATTATGACTAGGCCTATAGTAAATTAAACCATTTTTATGTCAAAATTTTACATGATACTTAAAACTATAATTTTCGGTGGGTAGCAAAGTTGACTGTTACTAGAGTATAGCGTGAAACATAACACAAACATTCGATCGTGTCACTGGAAACACAGTAGGACTGTGGTGTTCTTTAATTGATTCAATCAAAGCAAAAACACGTTTTCTTGTATTGCAGCGGGGCCGGCCGTCCGTTTTAACAAGCGAACAGACAAACAAGTAGACTCACACCACTGGAAGCGCTCGCGTCGCGTCGGCAAGGCAGCCACCTGTTACAACTCTTTCCTCCCAGGCTAGTGCTTTCAAAATAAACTTTCTGTGTATTCTATCTGATAAAAATACCAACTCATGTACATTTGTAATCTGTTCTTCCCAACACTCCATGTGTTCTGTCGAACGAATGAATGTTCTTTTTTCTAACAAAAGAGACAAAGCACAGGCATACAGAAAAATAAATTCAAAGGGGAAATGTTCACAGAATAATATACTCAGTATACTTGTTTTCATAAATGTATGTTTTGTTATTATTCTAACTACGAGGGTCATTTCAAAAGTTCTGCAAACTGTAAGATAGAATGGAAGAAAATAATTTATTTTGCAAAATACCTTTACAAGCCTTCAATATAATCTTCATTCTTGCTTATGACAGCTTCCCAATGTTTTGGCAATTTTTTTATTATGGATAGGACACCTTCATTGTTGAGCTGTCTGATTACTCAGGTCACTTCACTGAAGCTTCATCAAATGTAACAAAACGTTTTCCAAGTCTATGGATGGGAAAGACTTCCCCACCCATCATACAGTCCTGATTTGAGCCCACCAGACTTGATTTGTTTCCCAAATTGAAGGAACCACTCCGTGGAAAACGTTGAAGCTTCCAGTGAGGTGACCTGAGTAATCAGACAGCTCAACAATGAAGGTGCCCTATCCGGAATACAGAATTTCCCAAAACGTTGGGAAGCTGTCATAAGCAAGAATGAAGATTATATTGAAGGCCTGTAAAGGTATTTTGTAAAATAATCGATTTTCTTCAATTTTATCTTACAGTGTGCAGAACTTTTGAAATGACCCTCGTACTATTCTCTGCGGCATAAAACGCAATAGGTCCATTCTCTCGTGTTTGGCCCAGGTGGTTTGGGAAACCTTGTCCTCACACGTTAAACTCGCAATAAAAAATCTGTTCTCGGGCGATAGAGCACTTAACATTTTTTAACTGTATCATGTCATATAAAAAAAAACAAGTTTCGATTTTTTCCTGATTCAATTATAGGACGCAGTTCGAAAATTACCAAACTAAATAACTTTAAAAATAATTGTGAGCTGCAGTTCACAAGTTCATGAAGGGTGGCCGTTCCTGCAAGATTTATATTCAAAGTGGCGATAGTATACAGCAGGCAATCTGAATTTCAGCATTTTTTTTCTTTCGGGCAACAGTTATCTTCATTCATATTTAAGTGCATTGTACAATAATTTATTGTACTGGCATAATTTGCATCGTATGAACGATGGTCATAATATGTTGACAGTCATTGATGTTATGGCGTTATCGAATTTACCCGCACTACGAAAGAATTATTGTTACACCCAGTGGGGTTAGCCCTATTGGATTCGAGATTTGTCTGGCCGCCGTCTCAGCCAGGCCGCACCGATTGGGACCAAGTGTACAATGTACAAGTGTTCTTGAAATCTGGTTTTAAACTTTCTTCCTGTTTGACCCGTTTGATACGTAGGTCAACCTCTAACGACAGAAGGCAGACCATCCAGCCCAAAACTCATGCAGAATTGTAAATAACGATACAGAAATTCCATAGAATATTCCCAATATAATACGATATTAATGCATTATATTTTCATTATTTTAGACCTGAAGATGATATACTGACGTCGAAACGCGTAGGAAGAAGACAGCGTCTGCTTTTTGATATAAGACTTTTATTTTATGGACTGAAACACATTTTTAACAGTTTTAAGAATGTTTAGTAATATAGTGAATAATTTACTGTTTGTACACAGGTTTTATAATTCTTGACTAATAGTATAGCTTATGCTACTTATATGTATCGACTATAGTGAGATAAGTTAGGTTTTTAAAGTAGGGTAGGTTTCTACTGTTTTAAAATATACTGAGCATAGGTGAATAATTCAATTACAGGTTTCTGTCTTTTCTGGAGATTGTTCAGTGTCGTATACCGCGCTTCATTATACGTCATTCTACGCAGTCGGTAGGAAACAACAGCTATTCTTTCTTCTATTGTGTGCATTGCTTTAGATCAGCGTTTCTCAACCTATGGTCCGCGGACCACTGGTGGTCCGCGAAGATGGTGCAGATAGTCCGGAGACATAATTTTAAAATATAAAGCAAGTGGAAAATAAAGAAGTAAAATTTTTCACATATTTCGTTATAATGATCTGTAATTAATAACCCAAATATTAAGAATATACGCCTTCTTTTAAAAATGGGATGTAAAATTAGGGGTCCGTAAAATGTTTTAGGCATTTTAGAGGTCCTTGGGTTCAAAAATGTTGAGAAACGCTGCTTTAGATTATCTGCAAAAAATACAAAATTTATAGTGTTAAAACAGAAGCTGTAAGTGACTTTATAAACACCCTGTATAATAATGTCTTTTTTCCGACCCAGGTGTAAAAATGGTTACCGGCGCCACATTAGAAGTATGTGTAGTATGTAGCCTACTATGTACACAATCTGTAAGGACTTTCGAAGAGTAAACAGCATTTGCGGAGTGGGACTTTATTCTAGTCAGACATCTTAATTTCTCTCTCCGTTGTTTTGGTAGCCGTACAGGTGAATGTGGGGTATAACGACACGAGCAAATGATTTTGACTACGCCTTGCGCTTGTTATCGGGTATCGGTGTGTCAAATTATGGGAGAAACGAGGGAGTGAGTGAGAGGGGAAATGTGATGCCTGCAGCCAAAATAGATGCAATAAAGGACAAACTGTGGAGTTTCAGCAGCGTCACAAAAAGTATCAGAAAACTGGCTGCCTCATAATGATGCGTGTTTCAACACGTAGTACAAACTTTGTAACAAAAAATATACCCGTTTTCCACTAAATCTGTACATGCTCCTGGTGCTGGTAAAACAAAATTAATTTACACAGTTAAAGTATATCCTTCGCTTATTAAACACAAATGGGGAAAAAGCTGTTAAATGTTGTTTTGAAAATGTTTCCACAGAAGTTGTATGTACAAAGCATCAAAAGGGAATTTTCATGCCCTGGAAGATATTTTAATTTGTATCTATGTTATGCCTACGTAGAGGCCCTCTCAACAGTCCAGCGGTTGTTAAATCTTTATGCCGGTTGTCGACCAAGAGCTAAGCTAAGTTAGTTTAGCTTAGCTCACATACAGTGCGGGATTTCATATGTAGTTGTGGCGACAAAACTACATAAGAAATCCCGCACAACTATATATGAAATCCCTCACTGTATGTGAGCTAAGCTAAGCTAAGTTAGCTTAGCTCTTGGTCGACAACCGGCATTAAAGTTTTTAGGGTTCAAACACTGCGTAACTTTTTTTGGGAGTCATAATCAGCAAGTTGCCTTCCTCTTTGCTATAGACCTACATTACTGTACTAGTAAAAAACTCACCCCTTCCGCTCCTCTTTCAAATATTGCTTTATAGTGTTTTGGGTTGCATATCCTTTTACATAGACTAATCGGCGGATGCCCACCACTGCTCTACAAGCTTGACATGGCGGAAAGTAAAAATACTTCGTCCTTCCATACTAAACTAGACATTTCCAATATCGCTACAAGTTGAAAACCTATGTGAGTCAAGTATAGCAGACAGCTTACACAATAAATCAACCCATTTTTACGTGGGTACAGGAAAATTGATTAAGACGTAATAAAGACTCTCTTGAGTAATTTTCTTCTCATAGTCTGCATTGAATATTGCTGGTGGCATGACAAAAACAGTATCGAAGTTCAAGTAGCACTTCCATTGAAAACAGTTTTTCCCAGGTATGGTATACGCTACTATAATAACAGTTAATCGTCCAGAACAGCGTTTCTCAACGCTACCTGTGACCACTGTCAACAATACACTGCTGTCATGTAAACTTTACATGGAATGTAATTTGGATTTGATAATTCTGTGTAAAAAGGTATTAAGTATCCTCGATAACATTTGATTTTTGGCATTTAAAATCAAAATTTTTCAAAATCCTACCTAAGTGTGCACTTACATTACGAAACGAAGGTACTGTCAAAATTCCAAGTCTCTACCTATTATAGTTTAGGCTCTACGTTGATTCTCTGTCAGTCATTAAGTCAGTCAGTTAGGCCCTATTCATTCAGTCAGTCAGGACAAAGCCTCTTATATATATATATATATATATATATATATATATATATATGTATATATATACATATGCATATATACATATATATATATATGCATATATACATATATATACATATGCATAAATATACATATGCATATATACACATATATATATGCATATATACATATACATATATACATATCTATATTAATAAAAGGAAGTGTCTGTCCTCCGTCTGTCTGTCTTCCGTCTGTCTGTCTGTCCGCGATGCCCAGCGAAATCTACTCAACGCAGAGATCTGAAATTTTATAAGTAGGCGGGCTAAAGGGTCGGAATGTGCACCTCGAAGCCGGAATTTTAATTTTCGCCTCCGTTCGTGAGTTATGAGTGAAAAACTGGCAGAAAACGTGCATTTTTTTGCGTTTTAGAAGCAACAGTTTCAGTAATAAATTTCAATATCAAATAACTTACAGATGGCTTTGGCTATTTTTGTCAACATACCTCATAGCCTACCTTGAAAATAAAAGCAACGCGATCGCTTGATTTTGTAAGTCCATCCTAGACGATTCATTTGTTTAGAGTGTCAAGGCCCACAGACATATGACATTTTCAACCTACACGGAAGAAGGATAATCAACCCTAAATATGGTCAAACATTGTTCGATTTGAACGAAACTCACTATACAGGGGTTTTCTGGGCCAAGGAACTCGAATCTGAGGTCGCTTTTACCAGGGGACGCTACCTAATCGTGGAATGCACTCCACGTGATTTAGGTGTTAATAATTATAATTTGAAATAATTATCGCGGGGGAAGCCGCGGGCACATGCTGTTTGTCTGTCTGTCCACGATGCCCATCGAAATCTACTGAACGCAAAGATCTGAAAATTTAAAGATAGATGGACTGAAAGGTGGGCGAATGCACCTCGAAGCCGAATTTTTAATTTTAGCTTTCGTTCGCGAGTTATGAGTAAAAAACTGGCAGAAAACGTGATTTTAGCGCTGTCGAAGCATCAGATTTCAGTAATACATTTCAATGTGAAATCAATTGCAGTTGGCTTTGGCTATTTTTGTCATACCGTGGAAATAAAAGCATCGCGATCGCTTGAATGTTGTAAGCCCACGCTGGTCGATTCATTTGTTTAGAATGTCAAGGCCCGTAGACATATGAAATTTTCAACCTACACGGAAGAGGGATAATCACCATAGACCTAAATATGGTTAAACATCGTTCGATTTGGATGAAACTCACTATACAGGGATTTTCTGGGCCAAGGAACTCGAATCTGAGATAGCTTTTAGCAGGCAACGATATCTAATCGTGGTATGTAATTCACGTGATTTAGGTGTTAATAAAATAATGATTTAACTATTATGCTCTTAATTTTTAATTCTTGAAATAATTATCGCGGGCGATCGCTTGATTTTGTAAGTCCATCCTGGACGATTCATTTGTTTAGAATATCAAGGCCCGAAGACATATGAAATTTTCAACCTACACGGAAGAGGGATAATCAATATAGGCCTAAATATGGTCAAACATTGTTCGATTTGGACGAAACTCACTGTACAGGGGTTTTCTGGGCCAAGGAACTCGAATCTGAGGTCGCTTTTACCAGGCGACGCTATCTAATCGTGGTATGTAGTCCACGTGATTTAGGTGTTAATAAATATAATGATTTAACTATTATGCTCTTAATTTTTATTTTTGAAATAATTATCGCGGGCGAAGCCGCGGGCACATGCTAGTATATATATACATATACATATACATATATATATATATATATATATATATATACAGAGAGAGAGAAATAGAGAAAGAGAGAAAGAGAAAGAGAAAGAGAAAGAGAGAGAGAGAGAGAGAGAGAGAGAGAGAGAGAGAGTTGTCTCCCAAGACACTCATTGCCTACGATCTTTCGTCTCATCAGTAGTCGTACACAATCCCGCCAACAATTTTACACACAGAGAATTAAGTACTAGGTTTGTGACTGTTGGGTTCTAGGTTAATTGCAATTGGGTTCTAGAATAATGACAGTTAGATCAAGGTCAGCAGCAGTTGGCTTCTAAGTCAGCGACAGTTAATGTCAGATTAGGTTAGGTTAACTGTCATACTGGCTTAGCTAGAGATACCCTATAATAATAATAATAATCCCCTACGTAAGAGGCAATGTACGTTTGGACCATACTGAAGCGCGCAGGTTTCTCCTGATTCTGGTCACTCTGTCCAAGATCATACCAAGTCAGCTGTGTCGTCCAATCATTTGTTTCTTGTCGATTCCTAGTGTAGGCTACAATATACTCTATTTTAGATTATAAAAGTGTCCATTTCTTCAAGATTTTTCTTATATGATGAATATTTTTAGGGACCAAATGAGGTTATTATGAATACTGGAGGTTCTAAAAAATATTACAACCTCAAATAGGATTGCTTTTGATGTTTCAAAAAAGATAATAATAATAACAATATTAATAATCCTGAGGCTTTCACGGCCGGGGTCTTAACAACTGTTCATCTTTCGGGCTGTAGGCCGTGGTCAATAATAATAATAAAAATAATAATAACAACAACAACACAGCGTGAGATCAGCTGTAATTATAATAAATCCTCTAAAATCATATTATCCAGCGGCCTTATCTTAAGAGAAAAAAACAGAATTCGAAATAAATTAGAAGGTACTGGTAATAAAACAGTAGTTTCTACTGAACCACTAACTAAAGTAACCAAGCTCAATAAACTATCAGACAGAAAGATAGAAATTATAACCAGTTTATACCCGAGTACAAATGACCGACTACACTCATTACTGTACAGCCTACATGTCAGATTTTAATAACCACAGTGTCGGTATCAAGCGAGACAAGGCTTTACAGTTTTAGGTTAGAAACAGTTTCTTACAATAGGCTACTAATGCGTTCACTTCAGTCGAGTACAATCACTAATATTACTCATTCTCTTCCACTATGCGTCTAAAGCTAATGCAAATCACGATTCACTAACCTTGCTTGTGGCCAGTAGTTCAGATCCTCAGAAAACTGCCAATTCCCAGGAACCTACAACTTCATTCACCACATCACTGTTCAATGCTTACTTGTATGATCTGGATTACAAAACTTCTAACACGTCGATGAACTGCACACGCAAATAATATAAATCACTACATAGAATACACATTCTCAACATCAGGTTATAACACAAACTGGCAGTACATTTACGGATTCACCACAGCGACAGCTTCATAGCGAAGACCTTTCATTCGCGTCCACTATTTGGTTCGATAATATCATATGTTTTCTTATCGAGATGCTTTGAAAATCGAATAGGTCATGCAACGACATTAGGCTACTACACTAGCGCTCTCACTCCAGAAACACGTATGTAGCACACAATCGTGTACGCTTATTATAAACAGGTATACGTGGTAACTAATGCAGGTTGTGGCCTACTGCAGATAAGTTTAACTTGCATAATAAAGGGCATACATATGCACCTCAGTAGGCCTACTTCTTTAAATATGTCGACAAAATCTGACACAGTAAAATGATATGCTACTTTGTAGTTCCATGTTTGTTTCGTATATTTTTGTCAAAGAAGAACTGCATTGCCTTGCTTAGACGAACTAACTTGCATTAGTGATAAAGCCTACGCTAGATCCAGCGGGGTGGTCGAGGCGGTAGCATCGCGGACTAATGCTCCGGAAGTCTTAGGCCTAAGTTAAAACGCGAGTCAAAACACTGTGGCCGCTCAATTGGAGTGCTGTTTTCGGGGGGTCTCCTCAATCGGATAGGCGAATGCCGGACTAGAAATTGTTCAATATATTGAAAAAGTAGGCTAACATTAAGGGAAAAACCAAATATAAGCTGCATCGTCGCATGAGACATATCCCCCCTTACCCACCCTCAGTGAAGCACTTTCTTTTATACCACGATCTAGCGAATTCTTCGAGGATAAACAGGCTGACAAACCATTGGGTACAAGGCAAACCTGTGGGTACAAGGCACTCACTCTCGCATTTTTAATATTTGGTACAAGGGGCACTCTCGAATTTTTAATATTTGGTACAAGGGGCACTCTCGCAGTTTTAATAATTGGTACAAGGGGCACTCTCGCATTTGTAATATTTGGTACGGTCGGGAGTGTCGGCGGCAATATACAAGGATAGTTTGTCACCATGCTTCGCTGAGAAACAAAATGTGAATATCGAGTGGGCGGAGCTTAAAGTTGTCTTTCGCCAACATGGAATTGAAAAATGGGGCCGCACCACCTTAGTGAAGCCCTCTAAAATACAATAGAATCGATGTACAGGTAGGGGAAAAAAAGCGGACCGACTCTTGTAGCTGATTTCAGAGCCTTGTGATACGTAAATAAATGTAAGAGATGTAACGGAAATGTTTGTTTTCACAAGCAATGTAAATTACGTGAAATTATTTCTCAATTCAAGCAATTTATCGCCTGTAGAACAAATTTCAATACATTCCCTGCTATCCTGTGAATGCCGCTAGGCATGCGCAGTGGCTCATATCGGCAACTTAGATATTTTAGTCGGTCCGCTTTTTCCCCCCTACCTGTACAGTCGGACAGGTAGAATATCAATTCCGGGATTAAGATCAAATTATCTGCACTGTTAATTTTCTGTGCAGTTTAAACAAAAAACTAATGGTACTAATATCTGTTGTTGGAACCTTTTTGAAAAATTATTAAATAATTATCTACTTCAGAAAGAAAATAGTTTTATCTGTGGGGTATAGGCTACATATTTCGTTTCTGTCTATAAATAAGTTTGAAATTCTGGAGAAAAATATTGTATAGGCCTAATGGATGATAAAGATTACGCTGCACTCTGGTTATGAAATGACGTCACCAGCTGTGATACTCATGTACAGTCCAGTACACGGAATCTTTTCGATATAATGCGCAGTGGTTTATATTTGTTGAGAATACTTAAACCGACTCGGCCAAACCACCCCATCCTTGCGTTTATCCCTTTTTCTCGTTGGCAGATACGCAGCTAAGGGTAACCCTCAATTTAATTTATTTCCCTCACTCCTTCGTTCCTGAACCTGAAACAGGCCTGTGTTCATAGGTTAATATTTTAGTGCCTGACTTTTGACATCAGACCAATAAAAGTCGGACTCATCCAGGGGCTGGTCCGGGCACTCGTGACGCACAACTTACAGCCACTCAAATGAATTTTTTCCATAATGCACCCCTTTCACATCCACTTAGGCCTGAGCGTTGCTAATAGGCTAATGATTCAAGGTTGTCAGATTTAGATTACATTCCTGTATAGATCTTCAATTGATTAGATTGAAGTAAAAAAATTGATTTTCCAATGATTTATTTATTAACTTATTAATTCAGTGAATTAACTGGCGTAAAGTGTAATTGTTAGTGTAATGGTATTATTAATTTTCTTATCTTACTAATTCATGTTTTGTGATACCATACTGTTTTCAACTTCTTATATTTGCCTTTCATAACAGAAGGAGCATAATACAGATGCATGCTTTTGCTAAATTTTCTACATAGAAAGCTCAAATGACGCCCAAGAGTAGCTGTCCTTATTGAAATCCTTATAATGTGACACCGTTTTCTAAACGAACTGGAAAAGCTGAGTGCCCTAGAAGCTTTTAAATTGGATCTGTTACACCCTCCACCCAGGGGGTAACTTTATCTGTGTCTATCAATTTCTTTTTTATTATTATTACACAACGTCAGGAATCTCGGAGATTTGCTGGCGTAACGTTGGAAGGCGGTCGTATTTTTACATCCAATTTGTATAATGGCCTGGACTGCCACTCTGAAATAAAGTGTCAATATGAACGAAGTAACGGGTGGCGCTGCGGTGGCGAACTTGTCAATTAGGCGCCTGACGTCATTATAAGTGATGACGTTGATGGTGCTGAGTGCTGACACAGCGGCGGGCGACTCTCAACTGTTTTTTGTGTCATGTCAAAAGACCAATGTTTGTCGACTAATGGCTCGAACACAGATCTGACAAAGAGATTTACCAATACTGAAACAAGGGGAGAAACTTCATTGTTTGTCATCTGATCAACTCACAGTTTTAGGGAAATTTTTACTAACGTTGCACAATTTTATCCCCGGTACTAATAAATTGAATGATAAATGGGAATCGTTTGTGAAAGATGTAATAAAGGAAGAAAAATTCAAACAGTTCGGCAACCCGTTGTATAGCTCAACGATAGGCCTACATGATTTTATAAGAAAAATATATACAGAATAGGATATAATGTTACTTTAATGCTATTTGAAGGAAAGAGTAAATTAATTCCTATTAATAAGTAAAAAATAAAAAATAAAAACTTTATTTATTTATTTTTTAAAAATAAATTATGCTATAGAGACTTATAAATGCATTATTATAGGCCTACCGGTATAACCAGTTAACAACAGCAACCAGCAATTATTAGATCAATGAAAGTAATTACAATAAGGAGGTACAGTGGTATTAATGAGACGTGGCAGTCCAAGCATGGATGCTCAGTAGATGCAGACGAGTCCAATAAACATTCGTACTGCATGGAGGGGTGTATGGGTTAGTTGTGTCGTTGCTTTCAGAGCGGTAAGATCGTTTAATGCAGTGAAGAAACAAGAGACCTTGTTACAATCGCTTCTCCTCTCCCGCAAGAGCAGTTCAACATTCTTACCCCTCCCCATGATTCCTCCTACATGCGTCACCTCTCTCACGCGCATCTGACTGCCACCTCTCATTAATGCCACTGTAGGCTACTGTTACTAAACAATTCTTAAATTTAAAATTCACCCCATATTTATTTTCTAATGTACAGTCAACACTCGATATAATGCCCCTCTTTACAGTGCCACCCTCGCACTGTGCCAATAAATGAAAGTGAACGGATCTTCCCCATATAAAATACATTAGTAACCTCGTTACTGTGCCAATTCATTTAGTGCCAATGAATATAGGCCTAAGACAAGATTTTTACACATATAGCTTGCAGTGATTTTTTCAGTGGCAGAATTCTTTTAAAACTGGGATGAATGTTACGAAGATTATTTAAGAAACATACTGAACTGTATTTCACCTGCCATTAACTGCAAATGTAGTGCGGTAGAATGTTAAGAAGTCGGGCAGACAGCCTGCGTGAGGGTGGAGCAGGTACAATGAGACATTCCAAACTTTTACTTCTTTTAGTCCAGTGTCCATTCAGCTGTTAAACACCACACTACAGTTACTCGTAAGATTGTTAAAATGAAGAGAGATGTTGTACACTTCAAACGAAACGAGATTTTTTTTAATACAGTGAAATACTTCAAAAGTCTAGTCAGCAGGCTATTGCATTACATTTTTCATTCTTGTGGGGGAAAACTGTTATTGGAAAATCCCTAGGCAATATTGTGCGAGAGAGAAATATGGTTATCTGCCTTTTATTTGTTCTTTCATAATACAATACAGTAAATTAATACAGCACTGTATTATGCCATTTTTATTTTAAAAATGAAATTTCGTTTTAGTGCCACCCTAGCTTTGTGCCACTAAATGTTACAGAACGGATGGTGGCATTATGTCGAGGGTTGACTGTATATGCATGTATATCAAACAGAGTAATTAATAAATTTAAATACTTTTATTAAAAAAAAAAACGGAATTAAAGCAGTTCTTACACGAGACACCACCAGCCTGAAGGAATTTTCAGGTTAAATTTTCAAATGCATGCTATTATTTTATAGGACTAACGTTTAGTGTGAGTAGAATTTATTGTAATGTAAGCTTGTAACTAAGACATGAAAATTAATTATCATCATTAAGAACCAGAAGGGTACTTTACGAGATTGTGTGGGGGACCGGAAAATGTCTGTCCGTCTGAACGTGCCTGTAAGCGCGATAACTCAAATACGCTTTATCGGATTTTCATGAAACTTCGTATACGCCTTTATAACCTTCATGGGAAGAAGCCTATTGATATTGGACCAAATCGGTTGACCAGTACCGGAGTAATACGTAATTTAGTGCCTATTTTATGGTAATATATTAGAAAGAATTTATCAAATGCAAATCAGTTCTCATGACGACATATTGTTTTACTCCCGGGTCTGGACCTGCCTTCGGGCAGAACACTCATCATCATCAGTATTCATATACGACTTTGGAAGTTGCAATACAGGTAGCGTTGACAAATAACACTACCCACATATTCGTTCACGTATGCTTATCAAACTAGATCTTTGTCCTTCCGTAAGCCCTGCTCAATGAATCGATCTGGAACTTAACTCCGAAATCGATTTAAAAAAACTCTTATTTTCTGCATTTCATAATTGCAATTATCACAAATTAAACAAGAGCATTCTGTCACTTTATTATATCAGTTTACCTGATTTTATTATTGTTATTATTCGTATTGTCATTTTTTTTATTATCATTATATACATACGCACACATATTTCTTTCGTCACGGATGTCCAAACTCAGCACATTTACTTCACACGCCTGCATACAGAGGGTGTGCTTTCTGTCAAAATGCCAGTGGAGATTCTTCAAGTGTTTCCAGTAACGAGCATCGTCAGCTGAGACGCTGGACGTCGTTAAGCAACCGGACACGGTAACAAGCATCATTGTGTACACTGAACAGACAGCCTTCCTGGAGCATCACAACAGTCGTAACACAGCGCGTGTTCTGTTTCATCCCGTGATACAGAGTGTCCTTATTCAAGTTTAACCTTTTTCTCTACATTTTAATCATGTAGGCCTATATCTTTACGTAAATAACTACTCTCTCATGTACCGATCCCAACATCTGTTAAGATGAACCGAAATTCTTGGTTACTGCTCTTTTCGAAAATACGAATTAGCCTATTTCTGACGATTATGTAGGCTTATGTTTTAAATTAGATAAATTTTAATGTTATGCGATCCTAAAGGAAAGACGTAGTTAGTTCTTTACAAAAAAAGTCTTAATCACGGTTGGGTTTCATGTATCTAGAGATTTTAAATATCTTAAATTTTAATACAGAAATTACTTAATAAGATTCTTGTTAATACTAATAATTAATTAAATATTATTATTATATATATCATATAAATATAAATTAACCATACACTACAATTTACAGATTATTACATTACAGTGACATACATGTCACCAATCAAACAAACAAAACAATTAAAACACACAAATTTAAACTAGATTTTAAATCAGATATATGAAGATTATTTTTTAAATTTAAACACTTTAACATATATATTTTTTTTATAATATTTGGCCTACATTACGTTTGCAATGGATTTATGCATTTACAAGTAGACACAAAAGTATGCAGTTTAAATTAAAACAATTAATGAAACTTACAGATTATTGGTGGACGTATAAATGAAAAATAAACTAAGTAGCTGACTCATTACACAAACGATTCTTTAAAATCGCTACCGAATATTTAATAATAGTAATTACGACCTCATCCTGCACTGACTTGGGAAGTTTGTATTTGTTTCGCCAATCTAAAAAATCTTTGCTTGTCGTTCCTTTTGAACCAAGAAAGCTTAGCTTAGCTCGCATACAGTGAGGGATTTCATATATAGTTATGCCGGATTTCATATGTAGTTCTGTCGCCACAACTACATAGCCTATGAAATCCCGCACTGTATGTGCGCTAAACTAACTTAGCTTAGCTCTTGGTCGACAACCGGCATTACTGTGCAATCCCATTGGAAGAGACACTCTCACTGTTTCCCAAAAACTGTTTCCTGGACGAGTATTTTGGTTCCAATGTCAGCAACTTTTCCTATGACTTCCCTGGTTATAGAAAGAATAAATCTCTTTCTTGCCAGGAGTGGGCAATCAAACAGGATGTGCGAGGCTGTTTCCTTATCCTGTTTGCACATTCTGGAAATGGGTTCATCTTTATAGAATCCCACTTTGCGTAAATGTCTCCAGAAGTGATCATGTTCAGTAATTAGTGCATCAACTTGCCTTATTCCTCTTCGGTTCAATTTTAAAGAGGATAGAGTGTAGCTTGGATCTAAGACTAGTTTCCTACCTTGAAATAGCCTTAGTAATAATAATAATAATAATAATAACATCCTACTAATAATAATTTTCCATATTTTCCTAATGCATGTATTGCGTAAATGACATCATAAAAAAATTAATAAGTAAACATGTTCGAAATTGCTTTCCTATTCCGTTATTTTGAGCACTTACTCGAACATAAAATCATTTCATCGTTATGAAGTAGATCCACATCTCAAAAATCAGCACTCCTGTTATAATAGGCTATAAGATCAAGAAGAAAATACTCATAAAAATTCTGAATTAGAAGGAATATCACTCACTGCAACAACATAATACAAACAACGTTCGTATTAACAAAGATGGCATACTCTTAGTAAAGTGTAAAGTGTTCCCTATTACAGACCATGGAGGCCCAGAGGGTTCCAGGAGGTTGAGGCTCCCAGATTTTTAGACATCGGCACATGAAGGTGGTAAGGTTGTCAGCCTTACGCACTGGCCGCCTTTACCTACCCCCAGGATTTCTCCTGGTACTCATTTCTGTTAGAGGCTGAGTCGACCCCAGGGCCATAGTGCCACCAGAAGGATTAGGCCAATTGAAAAACTCCAACGACCTCATCGGGGATCGAACCCACGACCTTCTGGTTTGTAGCGCAGCGCCTCAACCACTACGTTACGGCGTACCCCTGGCATACTCTTAACATCTTAATAAATTGTGGATCAGGATATCTTGGGAAAGTTAATTTCATATGCTCACTGGTTACCGCATTCTCTTTAGCTTTGAAAGACTTTGAAGTGCGCGAAAAGAGCCGCCAAATGAGCGAAAGTCATAAACAATAGATCTATAGCAGAGTCACAAGAGTTGTAATATACTTGACATCACCAGCCCCAGGGCCAAGTGGAGTGTTAAGAATTTGAAATTGAAGAGGAGGGTTGTTTCCCAGCAACAGAAATAGAAAACTGCGTTTCAAACAAAACAAATTCATTGAAGCTGCAAAATGCCCCTTATTGGTGCACCGGCTAAATTAATTCAAGTTGAAAATTCAGTGATTCAGTGCAGATATAAGGATCATATAAGCATTTTAAAATAGTTTATTTATTTTAAACATTTTCCTTGCTCAAACTCTTTAAATTTCTACTTCATAGGCACTACAAATCGACCGATACCTTTCAACTCTATAGCTATCAACAGGATACTGTCAAAAATGTTTATATCAGGCTACCCAAATCTAAAACCTTCCAAATTACACTCCAGTTCATGTCAAACGTCTTCATTAGTCATAACATAAAAATCTAATAGGCCTACTTATGATAAAAAATCTGCGACATGAAGCAGAATAAAAGTTTTTATATTAATAACATTGGATGATTTTTTTGTGTCCTGGTGGTGATTTAACAAAAAAACTTCTGACACTATATTTATACACTTAAAGCGGAAATTCAAAGAGGTTGGTGGATTATTTTAAATAAATTGGGGAAAATGATAGTTACCCTACAATAGCAACACACCGATAGAGAATAAATCTGCTATCATTTCTGGCTAGATATAACATTGTTTTCCACACGCACCTGAGAATGGTTTTAAGCAATATAATCAATTTTTAAAACCATCCGTATTAAGACCCTAATGAGATTTTTAAATCTGTATTTAAAAAAATAACATTTTAATGCATAATTTTAAGGATTTTTACATTCTTAAAAATTATTTTATTTTATGTTACGTAACTGTTTTTTTTATTGTTATTATTTATTTATTAAAGAGTTAAGGATGATCGGATGAAGATGGGAGGATTTCATTTTATCCAGATATCGGACTATATAAGAGCTCTTTAGTGGCCCTAAAAATGTTGGGTGCCATTTATAAGAGTCCTTTCTATGGAGGATATTTAGGCCACAAGTTGGGTCACTATTTAGAAGAGTTCTGGTCGTCGGGTCCGGTATTTATAGCTGTACTTAGATTCTGATGAAGTTACTGGGGGGAGCGATGATTGAAATCCTGTTATATTATTTATTGTCACGTAGAAAATGGGAATGCCGGTTAATTAGCTCAGATGGTAGTTGATAGCACGAGGATTCTTATCAGGGTCGTGGTTACAGAATATCGGGGCTATACTAATTGGGTGGTCGATGTTCAGGATTTAGGGTAATTAAACAGTACAATTGATTTCCAGATCTAAATATATTCTTTCAAAATGATTTTCGTTGAGTTATCGAATTAACGTTGTCTTTGAGGTTAGATGATGTAAGTTCGTCGATTAATGTCTGTCTTTCACTTGGTAACTATATTCAATATTATATTAGTAATTACTGTGTTAATTCATACGCGCTATTCGTTGATTATTTCTCTTTCCACTTGTATTAAATCTTTGTATCTATTTCTACCGCGCGGAAAATTTACTCAAACAATATTTTAATTAACCTTCACTAATTATACTTTCACTTGATTACTTTTTATCAATGTCTCTATAAATACAATATGCTTAACTTACGCGCTTCGCTGAGTTCCTTTTAATCCATTTCTAACGCGCGGATATATTTCACTTTTATCTCTATACTTATGCTGTCTCTCGAAATTACTTTATATATTATAGTTAAGTTACGTGGTGTAATTTTTAGTCTTAAGTAACGTGGAGTCTGTCTTCTGTCTAATGATCGAAAGATCGTGATTTTGGGTTTCTCGGTGCTAATATGTTCTTCGGCTGTAGTGGGGGAAAATAAATGTCATTGGTTGTGTTAATGTATAAGTTGCTTCTAATTGGTTGCAGGGATTTCGTTCTGATATACTGTTTAAAATTATGTCGGTTTTGTAGAGCGTCTGACGCTGCTTTTGGCTTGGGTCATTAATTACAAAATGTGTCAAACTCCCTTATAGTCATGAAGTCTACCAAACAGGAAGTGGGCCGGATGTAGGAGGGGTCGTTTTTAGTATTTGTATCAATAACTATGATAACTGAAGGTTATCATAGTCCAAGTTGTTTTATCTGTATCGGTTAATTTATTCCACATTTATCAGTATAAGTCTATATTCTGAGTGATGTAAATCAAAAGAGTTATTGATGTTTTTATATTAAAATGATAAAAGGGTTAATAAAACATTTAGTGTTTTATATGAAACTGTTGTAGATGTTGTCCGCTATTAATTGGTGTAATTAGTTTTGTTGTGTCTATTTCCCTTATGGAGCAATTAATGTTTAAAGTTAGGTGTTATGTGGGAAGAATAAACTGTAGGGTGCAGTATTGTCAGTCGGGAGGGGGCTATGTGTGGTGTTCTCGGTTGAATTGAGTACGAAGAACGATTACAACTATAAGCACGGGGGGGGGGCTGGTTTAGGATGTACATGAGGCTTAGGACCTCACTTTATGTAGTGAGAATGTATGAAGGGTTTGATTGGAGGATTTTGTTTTTCCATTTTATAATAAATTTCCCTACTTCCCTGAAGTATTTCTCGATCGAAGATCTGACTGGGATATAGCCTACATTTATCTTCGTGTTAACATAATTCAAGTAATGAAGATCTATCCTGTCCCTCATCACAGTTCGCGATTGTTGAAAGCGTATCTGTTCTTCGTTTAGAAATATAGGCCCACCAACAGCCCCGGGCAGGGAAGTGTAATACCTCCGGGAAAGGAAAGGGAAGGGAAAACATTTTAGCGTGTTAGAAATAGCCAAAAATTGTTGGGGGGGGGGGAGGGAGGAAATATTGTTGGGCCTTATATGATAAAAGTAGGGGGGAGGGCAGAAAGTACTTTGCCCCCCAAAGTCGGCGCCTATGGAAATAAGCTCACCTAACAAGTCTCAGTAAATGTGGGGTCGCAGAGGTTAGAGATAATTGTAAAATGTTATGTCACAAGAAATATATGTTTTAGATTCCACACAAACCTAAAAATACTTCCAAAAAATAAGCGAATGAATGTTTATGTCACCAGAAATATAGGCTATGTTTTGACCCCACAAGCCTAAAAATACTTTCAGAAAAATAAGGTTGTCCATTGTCCAAGCATGCTTATGCACATACGTAGGCCTATGTATAATTTTTTTAACCCTACCAATTAAAATCACGATCCAGTAATTTGGAGAACTCAGGTCTAGAATACGACTCGAAGGATCCTGTTTTAATTTCGAATACTTTTGAAAATATAAATCCATACAACTTAATTTGAACCATTATTTAGATCCTCTGACATTGTATCATCACAAAATTAGGCGAACCTTTCTTAATACATTAGGTCCCCTCTAAAAGTAAATGTGATGTCTGATGAGTGATGACACAATACAAGAAATACAACTCTATGGAGATACAAAGAAATATAGTTAAGCAATATACCAAAACAAATCAATGAGGGTCAAGTATAAATGAATTAATTGATAACATTATCCCACGTTAACTACAAATCAAGGTTCCACTGAAATAATTCTTATTTCAACGTTGGCTACTTACTTGTTTGTTTATTTTTAGATTGTGGGAACTTTACCGAACTGCCCCCTTGCGCAAACAATAACTGCCGATTCCAAATTGACCATAATCACTGAAGTAAGAGATTTCCGAGATATTTCTGGATTGTTTGAACTTGGTCGCAGATGGCCATGTGAGTCCGGTGAAGTGAAGTGGATGGGCATGAATGGGAGGGAGTTGGTGAGAGATTAGGGTGGTTTGGTTGGAACAATATACCTCCTCCTGTCCACCCCTTGCCATTAGCAAGAAACCGTACGGAAAACGAATGCTTTAGCGCAATCCCATTAAACTGGCTATGTTTGCAGATGCATGCTGTGGTTAACCTCACAGTTTAGGCTATACATCCGTACATATTCCTTGTAGAGAAATTGTCATTTCCTATTCATGCGTGTTTCTTCACGGCGAGAACATGTGAGACAGACAGACAGAGAGAAACCGCAGACAAATAGTCAGAGAAGAGAGAGGTTAGAGAAATCAAGAAGGAAGAATATACAGTAAAACTAAAGTAGTCCAGCAGATTTTCATGGTTCAATAGCCTTAAACGAAAGGTCTAATACCATATGTTGAAAAATTCATAGTGTTCACATTGCCTAGTATTTGAAAACCCGTTTAAAAATGTACCTACCAGTGTAATCCATTATAAGGGCTTTATATTACGGTATGTGTACAAAATAAATAATTTTGCTTAATTTTATTAAGGTCATTTTCGTAAACTTCTCATTTCTTTTTATTCCTATAATGTTGTAGGCTTACATCAGCCAATTGCTAATACAATAATTATAACAAAACAAACGAATCGACAAAATCGCTGACTCACATCATATCAATCTCTATTTTTATTTATATCCAGCCTTCAGGCATACTCCATACTTAAGCTGCTTTAACACAAATCTAGTAACAGACGAAAATAGTATTCAAGGAACAAACAAAAGCAGGAACAGTTGAAATGCACTCTAATATAGGATATTTATCACTTATCGGCATATTCGTGAGGCAAGTTTGAGTATGAAGCGAGTAGCGTATAACTACTTTTCAGAGAATTTTTACGAAAAAAAATTTGTAATAAAAGTTTTGGCTCTTAGAATAAGCAGATCATATACAAAATTTAAGTAAAATCGTTAGAGCAGTTTTCGAGAAAATTGCGAAAAACGAAATTTTCTTCGTGTAAAGTGGCATTAAGAGTAAGAGAAAATCTTCTTGTCACATCCTCAGATGGTAACTATCCCAAATATAAAATTTTGTTTCTATACGATTTTTCGTTCTCGCGCTAGGCTGTTCACAGACACACACAGACATGTTTCTGGAAATAGTATTTTTTTTTATTCAGGGCAGTGACGTAACGGAATAAGGTTGGAACCCCCTGCAAAGTTTAATATGGGCCCCATAATTAAACAAGCATAAGGATTCAGTAGCATGATTTCGACCGCGGTAAATATCAAATTTGCCTGTATTATTACTATCGGTAGGCGGTAATGTTATTAACTACTAAGCCTAGTAGTAGTAGTAGTTGTAGGCCTAGTGTATGTAATTGGGAAATAACGTAGTTTTATTATTTCCTAGACGCTTACCTCCAAAATCTGGCACAGGCACACTGTAATATAGAATCCTTAAGTGTCACTGGAAGCGGCGAAGTCTTATTTTATATGTATAATCTAGCTTTAGCTCTATGTAATTGACTTAATGGCGTGTTCAAAGCGGGTTTTTGTTTAGTATCACACCTAGGTATCATAGGCTTACTCCATATCAACAAAATCTAATTCTTTTCAAAACAGTACAGGCTTTCTGCCCGGTTCTTTTTATACAATGGTGAAAATTATAGCTTGACTTTTGACTGACATTACTTGTATTATCCACAGGAGAAACCAGCTTTCTATTAAGTTAACTCTTTTTCTTTTATTGCTTTGCATGTCCCCCCCCCCATTATGACATTATCACGGAGTCTTCAGTTTACCTTTGAATCAGGGAACCTCAAAACGTGTGTTTATGAAAAAACTCAACTTCGAATTTCGGGGTCGAACACTATACTTCCTCTACCTATAGTATCTATGGTACGGGC
Source organism: Ectobius pallidus (assembly GCA_964059195.1). Classification (NCBI taxonomy): domain Eukaryota; kingdom Metazoa; phylum Arthropoda; class Insecta; order Blattodea; family Ectobiidae; genus Ectobius; species Ectobius pallidus. The sequence goes on from CAXKWD010000003.1 coordinate 83,745,519, forward strand.
AGAGGAAGTAAAAAAAGAGCAACGGCAAAGCCATATTTATAGGCCTCTACACCTAAAAGCAACTTACTAAATGCAAAGGGAAAAAAATAAAATTACCATGATAAACGTGGATTTTTAGAAAATGTAACGAGTTTAGAATATAACCCCTCTTATTTTGTCAGTCAGAAGACATCTCGTTTGTAAATCGCTGAATAGAGAAAGCAATCAGGATCCCTGAGGGCAAGTGCATAAGAGTCCTTACAGGAGCTGAACTGCCCGAATTGGTTCAATTGATATGTATATTATTCTCAGGCTTTATTATTCAAATCCCGACGTGTACTATCTCCTGTGACGAGCTCAGGGCAGGAGTGATTCATGCTACAAGCTGCTGGTTTATACTACTGAACATCAGAAGACAAGGTAGGCAAATTCTGGTTACTAGAGCCCGGAAGTTCAAGCAATTATTTTGGTTAAAATAGGCAGGGAATAGGCACTTTAAATATCGAGAGTAATCCCACTCTTCGATAGTGAAAATGCCTACCTAACATAGGGTGAAGTAAGGTAATTTGGTGATGAATTTACTTAAAAAGCATTTGTTTCAGCGAAAATACAGAATTATTTTTTCAGGCTGTACTCATGATTTGAAAGCATTCTTCCCGGCAATGTTTATCGCTGTGTTACTAAATTCGTACACACCCACTCTGATTTACAAATATTTAAAGACAACACTGAAAGGGAAGGTAATTTGACGATATATAGGTTATTTGGTGACAATAGGTAGGTAATAGAACGAGGCTACTGTTCACCTGTTGGAAGTTTTAAAATTTAAATAAGTTGCAAAATAAGAAAAACGCTAAAAATTAACGGGAATACTATAAGCTATTATATGTACTGAAAAACGAATCACACTTTAAAAAATAATATTGATTATAAAGAACAGATCGGACGTGGTAATAATGACATCTGATGAACATTTGCTGTTGTTCAACGAAATGAAAACACACGTGCAAAGAAGTGCCAACTTGCTGCTATATTTTTCTGATATTTACTGATATTTGTTACAGGAACAAGATATTTAGTGATATTGTAAGTTTTATTAACAGAGAGGTATGCGAATGACGGAGGTAAAATGTGTAATTCTTTTATCTTATGTATTTCCCCATGGCTGAGTGATAGAGAAGGCCTTACAACTTTTACTGAACCAGTTGAATAAAATAGCCTACTTAATTTATTTATCACGTACAGTACTTACTCTTACTTTTCTTAATTACAAGAAACAACAATATGATTTTTTTCAACGTATCAACTGCTGTCATAGTCAGCCGCCTGTCAGAGAGAACTTTTTCATCATTTATAGGGAGCAAGATCCTCAATAAATATTTTTGTGGTGTGAAGGTGTTATTTCATTACGTGTGTACAATTTTTTTTCACCTTTATACATTGAAATTCTTTATATGATTTTTAAAATGAGTAAATAATCACATAAAAGAGCCATAATGATCCAAAATAGGTTTTAAAAAAGCTTTAAATCTTAAAACCGGCAACAGAAGCCAAAATAAGCAAAATAAAAACTGGTCCTACCATCCCTAAATGCGCTCAAGTTGGGAATTTTTTTCTAGGGGAAACCCATAACTTATATGCAGTATTTCATCTACTTTGTACTTTCCTTTATTTATATATCGGTACTTATTTTTTTAATCCTATAGCTCTTTCAATCTTGCCTTACTATTCTTTCCAGCATTATAGGCCTATAATCAGTTCTGTTAGCTACCTTGAGATTAAGAAAACCTTGACTTTCCTTGAAGGAAAATAAAAAGTGTCAAAAATTTGAATTCATTTTCTTGCGTATTTTAGGGCTTACAAAAAATAATGCACAAGTGAAAGGAAAGGAATGAATGAATGAGGAATACAAAAATAAGAAAAAAACTTGACTGAAAAATATTTTTAAAAATCCACAATGAAAATCTATTAATGAGGGGTATGGGGACATGATTGTGTAGTGTCACACTGAACTGGAGTATAGCTTTTAAACTCGTCTGTAACCGCCATACGCACTTGAAGTTCTGCTTCGCTTCGTATTGGTTTTGCAAACAGTGCAGAAAAGTCTAGGCTACTTGTACACGATCTCGCTCGAGTTTGTAACAAAACAGTAACAATGTGTAGGAACACAGCTCTCCTATTACAAGATAAAGAAAAAAGTTCCGCTAACTGGAGAGCTGGCTGCACCACGTCCGAATATATCGAGTTTAAGTTTAACCAAACCTTGAGTCAACAGATGCGAAATTAAAAAGTCGTTCATGTAAGCTAATATTCAGAACTATTTTTGACAAATCCTTCTACAACTCTTTCTCAAGAAATTTGATATAAAGATGTAATTTAATATAAAAGATCCCTTTAGGCAGGCTTACAGGCTGAGGTAGATTTCAAAGTGCTTTTGGTTTAATTTATTGTCGCTGCGCAGCACTCTTCTTCTTTGGCCTTGGCATAACAAACCCGCAATAATAACTGCAAAAAATGCCTGTCAGAGGCTAAATCTAGACCTTTTTCAAACATTCAAATCTCGCCTTATGTGAGAGCTATCGAGAAACTAGTTATTGATTTGTAGAGTAGGCCTACTCATCAAGAGCTTTTCAACGATACCCCACAAGACGTGGTTCCAAAATTTTCGAATTTCCACCCCCACCCCCACTCGTACCCCCAAAACCCCCGAATCGTTGGTGTCACTGTGAACTCCATAGGGAGTACTCTAATTTATTCAAACAAAGTTTCCCTCTATACTTCATAGGGGCCGAGATTTAAAGTTTTCAAAATTTCAACCCCCTCCCCCGACCCCCCCTTTCGGCCAATTTTGTTCATTAACGAACTTGTCCGAACTATTTTGCCTAGAAATAACAGAATAAAATTTTGTTCAAATATCTTCAAAATTACGGCCGCTAGCGTGTAAAGATATACAGTATAAATATATATATATAACTTATATATATATAAATATCACAATTTTTTTTTCTTCTTTCTTCTTTTGAACGGGCGGTGGTTTCGTACTTCGGGAAGCATGAAACGTAAAGATTTGAAAGAATTTTTCGAAAATCATGACATGGTATCGATTGCAATAGGTAGATTTTTCTTCGAAATCTACATAAAAAACACATGTGCCCGTGTCTGATTTAGTATCAAACGTCATTGCACATTAAATTTCACGAAAGTGGTAAATTAACATAATGCTCATTTTAATTCAAATCCCATAGACCTTGTAACATTAACAATTACCATCTATTACATGAGCTTAGAACCTTTAAGAAATCAGACAGCTTCTATGCATGTAGCACATCTTCTCAGATTCGTCATATTCATGTAAAAACACCTAAACTGTCAGTGGCGCCAACTTATATGGGCCCGTGGGGCTCAAGCCCACCGAATAATTTTCCGTGTACTTTATCATAATTATTTTATTACTATTACCAAAAATTCTGTTCTTTTGTTGAATCGCTGTACAACGAAAATCAGGCTATAGTTGATATACATAGTACGATCTTCTATTGTTTCAAGTCACTCACGATCGTTTGAAATTGTTCCTCAGTTCATTAAATATTTACGACTCTCGACCAGTTTTCACAGCCACCGCCGAAATATCTTTTTATGCTTTGAAAATATTAAAGGCATTTTTCCATTCAGAAAAATCACATTGCTTTTCTAAGTAGGTATATTAATCTCAATAAGTAGGTATATAGGCTACATAAGGAGAGCGCGGGAAAGTTATATGATAGAAATTAGATGTTTGTGATAAAGTCAAGTGTGTGAAGTACAATACACAGCTGACTGGTTAAAAATTAAATTTAAAAAAAAAGTTAGAGTGGAACGAATATGTTGAAGGAACTGCAAGGAACAATAAACCAGAGGGAAATGTATACAACTTATAGGGGGCTTTGGTATATCGAAATGGGAAAACCTTACATAACATTACATAAATTACATAACATAAATATCAGTAGAAAAAAATTATTTAAGTATGCAAATTAATAAGTGCAGATTTTCATAAATGATGATAAAAAAACGCTGTTGTAAACAATTATCGGAATTAATAAAATCTTTGTCTGCCTAGTTCCATAGTCTCGGTTTTGTGGCAGCGTGGCAAAATATAACACAAAATAATTCTGTAACGATAGCATCAAATTGTGCAATAGACTTCCACAAATTAAAAATATTTTAGTACAGTGCTTTCATTTAAAAGGACCGTCATATTAGCATTGATATCCAAATTTTCTTTATGATCTGATTTCTCTTTAACGACAGATTACTTTAATCTCACTAATGTTGATATAAACATCCTTTTAACATTTATAGATTTTGCTCAGACATTATAATGACATGCTGCCAAATGGAGATCATTTCGAGTCGTACATATGTGTAAGTCGTAAAGTGTACCATAGCCTTCTGTAGGCTAATACTGAATGTTAACCTATGTCCTCGAGAGCCAATTAAAATACTTCGGGACACCAAACATCGGATAATATAATATAGACTCGCTTCGCTTCCTGCTGAGGTTCTCGGGAAATGTTTTTTTAAAAGATCTATGGAAGATAGAGTGCGTGTATTTAGTCTGCTGTATTGGCTATCACCTTTCAGAGCCGTATGTGATCACTGTTTGATAATACCGATGCCATGGAAACGGAGCCCTTTTTCGGGGGTTTTTAGTGCTAAAAACTTAAAAAAAATTTTTTTTGAATTTTCCTGTAGTTTACAGCCTAAAAGCTATAAGTGTACCAAATTTCAAGTTTCTAGCTCATCTGGAAGTGGGCAAACATTAATGTCAGTGAGTGAGTGAGTGAGTGAGTGAGTGAGTGAGTGAGTGAGTGAGTGAGGGAGTCAGTCAGTCAGCCGTGTGGCTTTATATTATAGGGATGTTACTGAATAAAGAGGCTCTAGGCCAGGTGTATCACACGGGCAGCATGCTTTCCCTTCAACTATGAAATGCGCCCCCCTAAAGTTTTAGGTAAAATGTATAAATATGTTCCCCAAAAATATAATGTAAAATAAAATTTTCTAAAACCTGATTTTCTATCAGTATAGAAGATAAGAGTCTCATGAAATACTGGTAGGCCTATAGCCTATAGCGCATTAACACTATGCTCAAAATAAAAATGAACCAAGAAAACAGTGAATTTTATTTGTTCCAAGGGACTGAATCAACTTGAGTTTCCACTTTGATTAGTGATACAGGTAGTGAATTTGAGGGCTTGTCTTGTCATTAAGAAGTTCGCTGGATTTCTTGCCATCAAGTTTTAAAACGCTTTTGGCCCCTTTGAGAAGAAATTAAAAGTTTTCTTAGAAATGAAAGGCGAATTACCTGACATTCTATGTGACGATATTAATTGGCTTGAAAATTTGACATTCATGGCAGATATTGCAGTGCATTTCAAATGCTTAAATTTATAATTGCAAGTGGAAAGATCAGTTTGCAACTTTATTGTATTGTAATATTAAAGTTTTAAAACTAAAACTCAGGCCTTAAGAAGGGCAACTGGTAAACAGTTTCATTCATTTTCCAACCTACCAGGATTTTCAAGATTCCCGCATTGCTTCTGACTCCAGTTAGTATGCTTCCAACATAAAACAATTATTAATGAATGAGTGTAGGCCTAAAATTGTAAGCGATTTTACATTAAAGTATGTGGTTATCCACACATTTTCAATGAGCTATATTTAAAATGTATTGATTGCAAAACACATCAACGGCAAGAATGATAGTGTTTTATTATATGGTGTGTTAAAATTTAAAGTCGGGTGGTTGCTTTTTACAAAAAGTTATATTTTCATTTCGGCATGCGGCCCTTGGACTTCAAATTACCAAGTCTCAGTAAAAGTTGAGTATGACATGCCTGGTCTAGGCTATACTTTAATGCAGTAGCATAGGCGTAGCGAGGGGGGGGGGTTTGGGGGTTTGAACCCCCCCCCCATTGATTAAAAAAAGGAAAATTGTATAATTTTTTTAAGATTGCCCATAAATTGCTTAATACAAGTATAAAGCGTGGGAAGCTTAAAACTCGTTATTTTGCGTCTTAATTTTTAAAATTTTCCGGGGAAGGACCCCCGGAAGCTTAAAACTTGTTATTTTGCATCTTAATTTTTAAAATTTTCAGTGGGGGAACCCCGGGAAGCTTAAAACTCGTTATTTTGCATCTTAATTTTTAAAATTTTCCGGGGGAGGGCCCCCGGACCCCCCTCTCCTTCCATACTCGCCAGACCCCGCGGATGTTATAACCCCCCCCCCATATGGTCGGCCTGGTTACGCCTATGTGCAGTAGTATGTTTTACTTTTATTTAAATCGTAATTGAAAACATCTGTTCGCATGCATAAGTTGTCTCGAACACTGGCATAAATTTTAAGCAAGTGCGTGAAGTTTGGGAAATTTCTGTGGATGAATACCTTTGTAAAATTAAAGCAAATCGCCGGTGTAGTGGTAGTATCTGTACTTTTATCACCTCTGTTTGGAAATATCATGGTGATTTTCAGGACATAAATATTCAAGTTGGGGTGCCATATCATTAATTTCTTTGAATGGGCATTGCATTCATCGTGCAATTTCTGTAACGACGTCTGATACTCTCCGAAGTTTTCGTAAATAGACAAATTTAATGAGTTTAATGAAGAAAAATTGTCAAAATTTCCGGCGTTAAGTTGATCTTTAAATAATAAATTCTGCATTTTGAAAGCCTTAATTCTGTCACACATGGTGCTAATTAACTAATTTCTCCCTTTCAACTAAATATTTAAATAAGACGTTACATCCACCAAGAAAGCGAGGTCAGCCACCCGTTGTGCTGTTCGACGCACACACATACAGTAGCACCGGCTGCTATATGGGGAAGGAGCACTAGGCTGCCGGTGGTCGCTGGGATGGTGCGTACCAGAGCAGAGTGCTCGAGTTGGAAAGGCCTGACCTAACCAAACTATAAACATATCTTCAAAACCTGTAGTGTTTTTCCACCACCCGAACATTTATTCCTAATTTCAATAAAGAGTGACGTTGTGAGTAACAACATCAATACACTAAGCTATAGAACACAGAACTAAATGAGAATGTGTTTATTACTCACGATAACGAAGTAGGCTGGTGTTGCCAAGACGTATCACATAATGATCACAAGAGAAGTCAGTCAGGCGAATCCCATCACATCGAGTGAAATATGAAGACACAATAACAACAAAACGCAAGTTTTATCTGTCACTACTGAATATATCACATAAAATATACATAAAACTCAGCTCTACACACTAGAACACTCAGAATCCACCATTCCCATGGGCTAATCGAAACAAGATTATTTAAATCGATCGATAGAGACTCGATAGACAGTAGCCTAACTATTCCCTTTAGTAGTAAATGAACCGAACACTGTAACAAGAATGGCGCTGATCCCTCGTGGTATCCAATTTCAATAATTTTGTCTCACACTTAAGTTATAGACTTCATTGTAATCTTGCACGATTTTGTTGTAACCAAAGTTGAACTCGGAGACGAATAGTCCAATACTACAATCTTGTGTTTTAGAATAATATAAAAAATAATCCAAGCAAAAGAGCCCGTTCTTCTCATGGTGACTTCAGTTGTCTCCATTTTCATGTTAAATTACATACTCTCATGAAGTAATTTGAGAGGACACGAAGACATTTTATTGTATAACTAGCTCGTCAATGGAAGGAATGCAGCAGTGGTAGTCTTCCCTGTAAACCATAATGTGGAGCAACATCAGTCGTACATTAATGATTAAGAAATTAAAAGGACACAAACTGCATTGCTTTATTTTTTATTGCTTCAGAATTATGATTTTATTTTTTTATTATTATCTTAACTAGGTGTCGATAATAGTAATGAATAAAACGCACTTTTGAGGACTGCCAAAATAAATATTTTTACAAAAATGTGCCAGATCCTTAGAGTGTTGATGGGGTAGATACAATAACAACATTATTACAGCATTTTAAATAGGCTAAACCTTCCAAGATGGTGAGATGAAGGCAAACTAATATCGTTGCAACTTACAAAAACGGAATGCAGTCTGTAGAACCCACTAATACTCCTAACTACAACTAATACTCATTCTTTACGGGCACTTCTATTTACTGTGAATCTTTCTCCGAAGGACATGACAGGGTGTCCGAAACGTTAGTCGCTAAAAACACGACGCGACCCAGCCCGGATAGCTAATACAATCAGTTTATAATACTCCTATATGGGCGTCGGCATGGGGGGGCAACTGCCCCCCTCTGGATTGCCTTATGGATTCATTTATTTGTGGTACTCTTTGCCAACCTACAGTTGTAGCATGGAGAAAAAAAAAAGAATTACTTCATAATGAGTTTAGCAAGTATTAACTAATTATAACTAACTTATAATATGTATTTATAATAATATCTCACCAAGGCCATTGCTCAAAAGAGCGTATTCTATTAACTTAAAAAACTTTGTAGCCTCGTCGAATTCAGCTTGGGTTCAAAATAACGATCCAGTTTCCTACTATAAGTGAATATTAATGTGTTTAGCCTAATCATTTGAAATTGAGGTCCGAAATTGATTTTGCCCCCCCCCCCTTAATAAAATTCCTGGAGACGCTGCTGCTCCTAATGATCGAAACTCTGAAACTTCCATTAATTTTGTTTTAATCAGCGGATTTGAGAGTCAGCAGATGGCGTTTGGGAGATTTCACCAACGCTGACAATTTATTCACAACGAAATTAATCAGAGGAATTGAAGTTAACAGACGATATAGCAGGGATGTTAGCATCCTCGGTAATGTATTCTTGACGCGAACATTTTGTGTTGAATGACGCTACTTATCACATTGCCGCCCTCTTCAGCGCCTCAGCTACGTGACTCGGACAAAAACACCGACTCACATCATATCGATCTCCATTTTTATTTATATTTAGCCTCAGGCATACTCCATACTTAAGCCGCTTTAACACAAATCTAATAACACAAAAAAAGTTATTCAAGGAACAAACAAAAGCAGGGACAGCTGAAATGCACTTTAATATAGGATGTTTATCATTTATCGGCATATAGCATTCGTAGGCCTATGCCTATTTTTACTTCCCCAAATGCGAGGTTTAGTTTTTTAAACATAAATGCATAATTTGAGGTTCCCAAATAAAAAATCCCTTTAGGCAGGCCTACAGGCGGAGGTAGATTTCGAAGTGCTTTTGGTTTAATTTATTGTCGCTGCATAGCACTCTTCTTCTTTAGCCTTGGCATGGCAAACCTGCAGTAAAGAGGAAGAGCCTACAATCAATTGTTTTGACAACAATAATAGGATATAATATTCTAGGATATAAAATTAGCAAAGCCGCTAAACAAGACAAAATTATGATATTATAATAATTCTTTCAAGTGTTATTATTTTCAAACATTAAAATCTCGCGTCATATGAGAGCTATCAAGAAACTATTTATTGATTTGTAGAGTACTCATCAAGAGCTTTTCAACGATACCCCACAAGACGTGGTTTCAAAAGTTTCGAATTTTCATCCCCCACCCCAACCCCCACCCCCACCCTCACTCGAACCCCCGAATCGTTGGTGTCACTGTGAACTCCATAGGGAGTACTCTAATTTATTCAAACAAAGTTTCCCTCTATACTTCATAGGGGCCGAGATATACATTTTTAAAAATTTCAACCCCCTCCCCCGACCACCCCCTTGGGCCAATTTTGCTCATTAACGAACGTGTCCGAACTATTGGGCCTAGAAATAACATATTAAAATTTGGTTCAAATATCTTCAAAATTACGGCCGCTATCGTGTAAAGATATATATATATATATATATATATATATATATATATATATATATATAAATATCACAAAATTTCTTTTTGAACGGGCGGTGGTTTCGTACTTAGGGGAGCATGAAACGTAAAGATATGAAAGAATTTTTCGAAAATCATTAAGTGGTATCCATTGCAATAGGTAGATTTTTCTTCGAAATCTACCTAAAATTACTATTTTCATAGATATTTTTACTTCTAATAATTAAAAACATTTATTTTATGGATGCCCTCAGATTTTTTATTCCTATAACTGAACCTCGAGTTTTATAGTTTATGATTATTTTAGTGAATGATAACAGACTTTGGTTCCTAATGGATGAATCTAGTTATTTGTAATGAACATACAATTTTTAGAACTGTGAAAGTCATCAAATATTTTACTTTTTGGGAATGACCCAACATTTCTTCCTTACTATTGTTGCATACTGATACACGTTTTCATTGTATAAAGTATTTTACATAAAAAGTGATCATGTACTTCGTATTGAAAAGGCATTCATCAGTGACAATTGTAGGAATTATTATGAACTTCTTCTATGCATTCTTTTCCAAAAGAATGTTGCTACAAACATACAGTACAGCTTCTGTGTTGTAATACAAAGACTGCTACTAATACTACCTACATACAAATCAGGGTCACTAGCATTATGGATATTACCACATTTCTGCTGATTATATCGAGGTATTTTGACAAAAAATAAACACATTTTATGATTTTTATGAGACTTCCTAGATGGGTTTTTATTTCAATTGACCTTTTCGCACTAGTAATTTCATCGTATTTTTTATTGATTTTGTTGATCAGCTGGGTGTCTGGAGAAATAGTATATTATAATTAGGGCCAGGATTTTTAGGTTTTCATTAATCCTATTCTAGTTTTTTAAAACATATCACAATAGTTTTAATTTTTCTATTTTCAGAATATATTTTTTAAGTTTTGCTTTAATAAGAACACACACACACTGAAAAAATATATTAATTAATTTCATTTTTACTTAAATTTCCATGGCTCTGAACCAAAAAACTATAGGAATACTTTTTTGCTTAATCTTAGAATTACCCCCGTCATTTCCAACTCGCCACATAAACTCAACAAGAACTTTTTCAATTAATCAATCAACTTTTACAATACTTTACTTTCAGTCTCTTGCTGGAGCAAACACTGTGAATACACTGCAAGTGTAAGCTTCTTAACAATGCTTTTAATTTGCTTCTAAAGAAACCGGGAATCTCGGTTCATTAACAATTTCCTATACCAGGACAATGAGGTTAAAAAGTGACAGAATGAAAAATGAAATGCTATATTTTATCTAACAAAATAATATACTGGGAACAATGAGTAGCCTAAGATGTAACATGTAGGCAGATACTTGATTAGTAATTTTTAGTAGAATAATAATAATTAGATGTCTTAGACTCCCATTTGGGAGGTCCCAGGTTCAAATCCCTTGGCCGGCCAATTTTACATGGGTTTTTTCATGGTTTCCCTAGTCGTAAAGGCAAATGCCAAACTGGATAGTCACATATCATGAATCACCCTCATTATTTCATCCTGTATCATATTCATTTAAATTAACATTAGTTGAAATTTACTCCATAATAACACTAACAATAGGACCAATTGACAATCAATAGCTCCATGGTCTATACCAGCGGTTCCCATACGTTTTTGTCCTGGGACCCACCACTACATAACGATAACCAATATAGGCTATATAATTTTTTTTCGCGATCCACTTCTACATAACGATATCCAATATAGGTTATATAAAATGCAGCACATGTTTTTCATATGCCTTCCAATAGTTTTATTGTGTTCAAATGCCGTGCTAAGAAAACACAGTTGATATAAAAATGGTGAAGGTTATTTCAATAAAGAACATTGTCCAACTAGTACATTTTATTTTTTAAAAAATTATGAGATTTGTGAAACTGTTGTTTTTTATTTACAAATTAAATTAAATTAAATTAAATTCTCTTTCCTTATATTGAACACACGTTTAATTTTTCTCGCCCTTTTCGCGACCCACCGAAATTGCTCCCGCGACCCACAGTTTGGGAACCACTGGTCTATACTATTATATAGACATCGATCCCGAACTCCTGATATGACCTCGTAGCTAAAAGTATAAATACAGCTGAATTAAAAAATAATGATAATTAGATTATATTGTTAGTTTAACTATTTTTATCGTGTTTTAATTAAAAGGCAGTTTTAGCCATTTTTAGTTTTTAACTTCTTATTTAGCAATTTTTAGGTTCTATAAGGTTGGACTATGTGACTGCCATGAAAATGAAACGTATACAGTAATTATGTTAAAATATCACAGCTAACAAGAAACAAAATAGTTTAAAACCTAAGAACAATGGTCCTGATTATAATATGGGGTCATCCCATGCTAGGAGCATTTTTATTATATAGAAGAAGGCAATTAGAATTATCTGTAAAGGGCCTGTTCGCACACATTGTAGGCCTCTTTTTACTAGCTTAGGTTTGTTAACATTACCCTCATTGTATGTTTTGTTTACTCTTGTCATGTTCACAGCAACTTAGAAAATTTTAATAATAATAGTGATTTTCATGATTACAATACAAGGAACAAAAATAAACTCCGAGTATAACAGTATAACTATAGCCAATCACAGAAAAATTGGTACTATTTTTCAGTCAAACTATACAACTATATCCCTGAACAATTAAAAACATTACCATTGGTGCAATTTAAGAAAAGTATTAAACGTGTATTAATCTCAGAGTGCCTTTATTGCACTGATGACTTTTATTCTATTAATTGGAAATTGCATCGTTGATCAGGGAATTTATTATAGGCTTAGTTTTGATTTATTTTGAATTAGGTCTTGTTCTATAATGTAGATATAATTTATTTTATATTATACTTACTGTACATTATCTTGTATATTTTATTTGACGAAGTCCAGTCCATGTATTTTTGTAAATACTTAATGACGAATAAATTCTATTGTCTATTGTAAATACACATTATACTATACTATTAATACTTAGATGTATTAGCAGCTTAACTTTACCTGAACAATCTCCAACAAAGTTTGCATGCAGTAATAGCAAATGATTTCTTCTACTTGTGTGATCATCTCAAAAACTTACCAGCAGTAACCTATGTAAATGAAAAAGAACTAAATCAGCAATTTTTCAAATGAGACATAATGTTATGTAAATGACCTGAATTTTTCTTGGTTAATTGTACCCAATCCTAACTTGACACTGCTCTTCTACATAGCAATTCCAGAGGTAACAGACTCTGAAGACATACTTTATTTATTGTTACGGTTTTATAAGCATAAAAATTAGGTTTGTATCTTATAAATGTTCTTAAAAGTAAAAGACATACCTGTATATATATATATATATATATATAATTATCTAAATGCTTATACTCTGTTACTATTTTAATAACGAGCATGTGGTAACAGACTGACACACTCTAAAATGCATACCTCCTTACACAATATTACTCACTCTGACAATGTTAAACCAATCATTTACATTAAAAATACAAGTCGTCAACTAATGCCACACTGGCAAATGTGTAGCTTTCTTTTTAAAACATTTAAATTTTCTTATTATCAGTACTGCTTATCATATGAGTGAATGATACAGCATTAATACTGCACTATTGTTCATCTATAGGCACATCTCACACTTGAATTTTAATGTTATAAGAAAAACAAATCTGGGTTATACCAGCAAGAACTGATTATCGTGCAATTCTCTTTATTTCTCCGTCAGATTGCATCAAATGCACCATTCCCATGTTGTGACGAGCAAAAGACAAAATTAAAAATATGCCATATCACATCTGTAATACCTACGGTATGTCAGTGAGGAATGTAAGGTAAACTTGTTTGAATTCCAAGGCAGCCCATCAGAAAATATGCGAAGAAGATTGATGGCTGTGTGTTCCTTTAACTTTTCAATAACAAGAGACAAAATACACATGCAGAGCATGTTAAGTCATGTTCAAGGCAGTCAGATAACAGAGCAAAAGATAATCTAGAATTTTCCTCAGATTCGATACACTATATATTAACAGTGGAAACCCGGTCACAAAATTAGTGAGAGATTCCATTCCATTGTGAGGCAAACTCTGGCTAGATGAATTGGGAGAGCATCGGCTTGGAAAGCCCAAGGTCATGAGTTCGAATTCCGGTGTCAGGAATTTTTATCCTAAAATATTCTCATTCCATAAGACTCCATAAAACATGCCACTGTTACATCCACTGAGAGATACTAATGGTAATTATTCTAAAAGAGGATTAGAAATGTCAGTCTGTTACCATGATTTTTAAAAGAACAGGAAAAGTTCTGAAATTTTTACTTCAAGCCTCAGAGTGCCATATTTCTGGAATTGCTGTATATAAACAGGTTATTTAATTATTATTATGTATATTTATTATGATAATGAGGCTATGAAATTTTAAATTTAAGCTCATTTTGGACTTAGCATTTCTAAGGATGGGCACAGAGCTATAAATCAAAAGCTTGGAGACCCATGTGACTAATCAATCATGTTAATTTAAAACTTAAAATTACAAGACCTACTAGGTTAATGTTCTATTTAAACTTGAAAGAACTTGGCAGTTACTATGATTACATGGTGTACTCAGATTTATATGAATAAGCCAATAAAATAAAACTAATAAAATAAAATGGATAATTGACACCATCATCTCAATTTTATTTTATGCCCAGGCCTTTCTATACTCTTGTACATCTTCAGGGCATCTTGCTATGCAGGTGTAGACTTATTAATATTCAACAGATGCACAAACATGAATGCACAAGTAGAAGAAGGAGCAGGGAGCTGGGAGAAGTGTCACCATTAGCGTTTTAATAAAACGTTTTAAAACTTTTGTTTAATCACAATGACACAACTACAGTGAGTCCCACGCAAGAGTTGGCCAATGACGTGAGTTCCAACGTCCCCCAACTCCCGAGCGATTGGGTGAAATATCCACGCAAATAAAGCCGCAATCGGTGTAATAATTCAGTTTCTCACATTTACAGTTAAAATTACAATGAAAATAACCACGAACCTCATCACAAGAGATGTTGGAAATGTTCTCCTCTTGCATCCACACAATACTAGCACCTTTTTAGGAAATTTTCTTTCACATGCGTAAGTTCAGCTTTGAGATAAAGTTCATTTCTCTTGTGATATTGTCTTTAAGTTCTTCTAATGTATGGGAAATTGACCTATACACTTTATTTTTCAAGTTTCCCCATAAATAATATTCACATACTGTTAGAAGAACTTAAAGACAATATCACATATGCCTATCACAAGAGATATGAACTCTGTCTCTGAAGACGAACTTATGCACGTGAAAGAAAATTTCCTAAAAAGATGCCAGTATTGTGTGGATGCAAGAGGAGAACATTTCCAACATCTCTTGTGATGAGGTACGTGGTTATTTTCATTATAATTTTAACAGTAAATGTGAGAACCTGAATCATTACACCAATCGCGGCTTTATTTGCATAGATATTTCACCCGTTCGCTCAGGAGTTGAAGCTGTGCCCGCCGCATCGCAGGAACCTGCGTCATTGGCCAACTCTTGCATGTGACCACTGCAGAAGATGATGCCATTTCAATTTTTAATTAATAATACATCTAACACCTGCATAACAAGATGTCCTTAAGATTGATCAAGCTGAAAGGTACATTATCATTTATTTTAACAATAAATTACCCATGTAAACATTACAAATGTTCCATGCAAGCAAATTAATTCATATCAATTTAGATTCCTATATCCTAATTATAATTTTTTTACATTCCCTAAGGATCCTGGTTGTTTGTTAGGGTATAGAAACGGTAACGGAAGGGAATCAAATCATGATGAAAAATAATTACATTTAATATACAATATAGACTTCATAAAATACATAGATTTACAAGTGTTTCTGACATCTACACAAAAAAAATACAATTTACTGCATTTCACATAACTACAGACTACGAAAAGATATAGAGTGGAAATGAAATAGACTTTGATTGCTGAAGATAACAGAAATTAACTCTAAAGGCCTATTCACTATGAGATTTAACCATAAACCTAATAACATAAAACTTCCGCAAATTATCATTATACTGAAACATTCACAATGAAAATGTAAATGTTGGTAATAACCAATAAAAAATGAGAACATGAACAGCTAGAGGTGAAGAAACGAAAAGAAAGAACAAGCAGGCAGAGAGAAGAAAAATGCAGCCAAATGGCCGCTCTGTAATTCTGATTGGCTCTGTCGTTACATTTCACATAAACATTAATAGAGAAGCTTGATGTTCGCAAGTTAATGTTTAATTTATGATTTATGTATAGCGTAGAGCTTTATCACTGGTACTCACTACTAAATTGCGGTATTTTGTTACCTGTTGGAGCGCTTTCAACCGCATGGAGCGGCCATCTTCAGCAACAGGTAACAAAATACCGCAATTTAGTAGTGAGTACCAGTGATAAAGCTCTACGCTATACATAAATCATTAAGATTATCGCTACAGAATGGACAAAACTCAAGAGTTTAATTTATATTATGTTGCTTGATGTTCGCAAGTTAATGTTTAATTTATATTATGTTTAAAGTTTGCATCAATGATTCCACTAAGAAACATGGTCACAAACTTTTTAAGTTTTTGTTACATTTATGGCTAATTTTCTGAGTGGCCCTTAAAGCAGTAAAATGATTTTAAGTTTACAATATTTACCAAGTACAAAAGCTCAAGTTAATTGCTGCTAAAAATTTGATAACAACAAATCTTGGCAATGTGTCTTTCACAGTTCAATCTATTTGTAAATAAGCATTTAATATCATATACTTATATAAAAATCTAATGGCGCAATCTCTATCTGTTCCAATTTGTCGCAAAAACTACTAACCCGAGAGAACCAAAATTCTGTCTGAACATATATTTTATAGCCAGAAAAATTATAGGACTGTAGTGGTTGACTCAATCTCTATATTTTACTTAATATCACACTCATTAAAATTCCTTATCAGTTAACACGAACGCTAGCCACGATACAATAACTAGGCCTATATAAACAGATGAACATTATTATTTAATGGCCTACTGGCACGCTAAAACCAATAAAGAGATAAGCCTACTCGGTTACAGCATTTTACACGACTTTTGTATCAACATAATTATCAAGAAAATTCATGAAGAGTAAAGTGGTATTTTGTCAAATAATTTTCAGCTCAAATATTGAAATACTACTACACGAATAATCAAATAAAACAGTTCACATGGAATTAGATGCATAAGGGCGTCATTCTTGAACACTGGAAGAACATCAAGTTCACTAAAAACTAAGTGATATTTCTCAGGTAAGGCTAAAAAACTATGCAAAATACTTTTCCACCCATATGAAGAGTAGGAAACCAGGTAGTACATTATCAAATAATATCTTATTGTATTGTGATCTAGCATTTCTGGCCAATGATATTCAGGAAGCTAAACGACAAATTAAATCTCTGCAAGAAATAGCCCAAAATATTGGTTTAAAAATTTCATTTGAAAAAACAGAAATAATGCTAACTCAAATGCCACTAGCAAACGAAATTGAGGTGGGAGGCCAAGAAATAAAAATTGTAGAAAAATTTAAATATTTATGTGAAATAATCACTTACAACATGTATGAGAAACCAGTATGGCAAAATAGAATAGATAAACTGGTTAGAGCACAGCATGTTACCAAGAATACATACAATAAAAAGTGCCTCTCAATAGCAACCAAATTGACACATTATAAAACAGTGACTCAACAACAAATCACGTATGCATGTGAAACACTATTCAAAACAACTAACACAGTTGCAATAGATAGAGTACTCAAGGTAGAAAGGAGAATAGTAAGAACATGTTTAAACAAAAATTACCAAGTAAATGGAGTCTGGAGACTAGCTTCTAATGAAACAGTATATAAAGAAATAGAATCAGTGACAAGTACAATGAAAAAAAAAACTAATATCATTTTTGG
Organism: Ectobius pallidus; assembly: GCA_964059195.1. Classification (NCBI taxonomy): domain Eukaryota; kingdom Metazoa; phylum Arthropoda; class Insecta; order Blattodea; family Ectobiidae; genus Ectobius; species Ectobius pallidus. Next base: position 83,763,350 of record CAXKWD010000003.1, read on the forward strand.
GACTATTTTACGGACACCAGAAAATAGAATTAGCAGAAAAATAATAGAAAAATTATAGAAGAGTAAGAGTAAGAAAAATATAAGATGGATTACAGAACTTAAGGAAGATATGGCAGAGCTACGTATTACAGTAGAGGATTTAATATACAAGACAGACACACTCAAGATATTGAAAGACAAACACACTACACAACAGATGAAAATCAACAAACAGAGAATAGGAAGAGTAGTTCCAGAAGCAGAAAGAAAATTGTGGTCAGAAAGGATGAAGAAGTACTGGGCTGACAAAAAGAAGAAAAACCTCAACCAGAAACCTGACTAAAGTGGTCCTATGAAGGCCAAAAAATTAAAATTAAATTAAATTGTGGGCTATTCATAAAATCGGAATTTAATTTTTTATTTCATTTCACTCTATTCTTGAGGATGCCAGGTAATTGGAAAACTCTGAAAAGATGAAAGGTGCTACTGTACCGTAACAGTATGATCAGGGAAATGAAGTTTCAGAATTGGGGTGCGCATTGGATTTGATAGTGCATTATATATGAGTAAATATGGTAACTTCATCATAACTATTTTAATAATCATTCAAAGTAAACTTTTTTAATTGCAACTAATATTGAAACATGTGCAATGCTGCGCTTTCGGGAAGTGGATGCTTATCAAATGGAACTTCATAATTTAAAATACCAATGAACGTAATATCAGAACCAAGTTTAAAAATGTAACATTCTCTATCACATGAAATGAGAAATATACCAATTATTTACAGTATTGCAATTAAGTTAATAATTTTTTGTTGATCTTATCACGCTTTTCCAAAAATGCAATGAACCTTTCATATTAATTACGGTCCGAATTTATCATACTGCATGTAAGTAAGATTCATATCAGTTTCAAAATAATTATATTTTCCACAGTTTTCATCAACTTTGTTAAGAGTATGAAACAATATTTATTGAGAGTAATATTAAAAAGCATAAATGATAAATTCAACCTTCATAAATACCTGTCCCTGATCATGGAATATTTACAGTATTTTGAACATTTACTAAAGTCATATTCCTGAAGTAATCGGAAGACAGTTCTACCTAAGCTGAAGACACTGTTGCTATGTAAGAAAACACTGAAGATGAAAAGAGTGCTAAGACAAAGACCTAAAGAGACATTAAAAAGAAAAAAAATGATAATTGGTGATAGAAGACATCTCAGTTTACATGATTTCACAAACTTGTACAAACAGTGTGTTCAATAACCAGTATTGGAATGCAATTACTAGACAATTATTTGTTTATTTATTTATGTATTGAGAAAAGCACAGAAAGGCACTCTGCTCCATTAATTTTTTCCCTTGAAGCTTGATGATTTAAATTGAAAACCAACTATCTTGCCCTTTCTTGTGAGGCCTACTGTGATAATTTTTATATTAGAAAAATACCATATTTATCCGATATAAGCCGCTCCTGAATTTAAGCTGCACCTGCCTTTTAACGGTAAAGTAAAGGGGAAAATAATTAAATTAATCCCAAAGTGAAAAAATAAACTGCCTCAGTTTCATAATAATAATAAAGTAACAAATTTCTTAGCTGAAATAAGACTGAGATAAGGAAAAGAAAGTTTCAGCTGACCTAAATTATGAAATTCTCATTTTATTTAATATAATTAAATAAAACTGACACAAAAGGAAAAAAGAAATCACTATTTTACACTTCATATCACTTTCAGTGTTGAAGTTTGAGAGAGTTATTAGCAGTGGACTTTAGGAAATCACAGATTATAATAAGTAATTAGATTAAGTAAGTAGACGTGTTAAAATTAACTATATTTTGTTTCGTATCCAACTGAGGAGTAAAAGAGTCATGGTGTATGTACATTAACTCTCAAGTGGAACCACTTAAGGAAGCTGTGAAAGTTCACCACTTAAAAGGCTAGCCCATCGGATTGAGAGAAATAAACTATATGAATACAATCTTTGAAATCATAGCTACTCTAGATTAAAGAATAATATATACAGATCATATTAATTGCTAAGTACTATACCATAAAATAGAAACCTTTTAATGGAGTATTCCTTAAGCATAAGATTGCAGAATAATTAAAGCAACCAATCAGAATCCAGATATAATAGAATATTATTCCTATTGGATATTGTGCCGTGGGGAGGAGGCTTATGTACTTTTCAGGATTTATCTTAAATTTGATTTTTGTAGAGAGTAGTGATACAGCACTCGATATGATCAGAAGTTGGTGCTCAGTGCTCGATGTGTAGATCTTATATTATTCAGAAATTAACACAATGGTGAAAGTAGATCATAGATTTATATTTGTCTTTTATAATAGCGTGTGCAACAAGTCAAAATTATTCTCTCTTAAAAATAAAACTCCATTATCTCTGATCAGTGAAAGTCATTAATCATATTAGAACAGTTCATCCCTCTGATTCCCGAGTCTGTGCAACTACCGACATGAGAAGCCTGGAGCAGCACCCACAAGAAAACATCAAGAAGTCACAGGTATGTAAATACCAAAAATAAAGTGAAACAAGAAACGGTTTCATATTTGGCGTCCCAAGTGGTGGCTCGAGAAAATCTCTGAATATTTGACATTGAAGGGAGACACTGATGAATTTATACCCACATGGACTACGAATCACAGACTTTGAGGACTGGCAGAGACGACTAACGGGATTGAGGACTGGCACGAGAGACGATATGGAACAACGCAGAGGAAAGCTGGGATGGATGGAACCAATGAAGGCAACGGGAAACCACTGATGGAACTGGACATCGCCGTGATCATCTTGCCATCGAGGGAAACAACGTTGGACAGTCAAGACATCATTGGATCACTCCAGTACAAGCTAAGTCAAGTGTGATTAAGAATTAATTAAAAGGACATTAATTTATGAACATTAGGTTAAAATTAAAACTCGTTAATATCAAAGAAAATCAATAATAGAATAACTATAAAATTAAAAGTGCCTAAATAGTAATATAATTAATAAAACTAAATTATTGACACGTTAACATATGTTTTTAAGAAGTGGGAAAAAGGTTACCACAATGGATAGTGAAGAACATGCACAACAATTCTTTTCACAACCCATAGAAATTCTTAATGATAGGGAGAGTAATATAAATGAACCAGAGAATAATTGTAATGAGGATAGCATAATGGAAAGTACTACTATTGAGGATAGAAGTGAGGAAAATAATCCCACTGTAAAAGTGCATGTAAGTGAGGAGTCAAATACAGTCATGGAACCTACACAAGTAGTTCATAGTAAACAGTCTAATCAGATTGATATGATGTTAGCCACTTTGCTAAATGAAATCAGTAAAAGTAGGGAAGAAACAAAAAGTGAAATAAATAAGAGCAGGGAGGAAACTTGTAATCAAATAGAAAACCTTAGTAGAGAAATTAAAACAATCAGACAAGAAATTACGCAGGAATTTGATGATAAACTAAAACAAAGTGAAAATAAATCCTTTATAAAGATCAATGAAAATGAAAAAGAATGTAGTTTAAGGAGAGCAGACATAAACAAAAACATTGATGTTCAGGTGCATTGTCTTGAGAAGCAAATTGTAAAAGCACAAGAACAAGTATTCAAACATTTAAACAAAGAAATTACTGAAGTTAGGAATGAAACTAAAATAGTTTTGAGCCAGGTACATAGCAATATGCAGATTTTAGAAACAAAAACAAAAGCAATAGAAGAAAATTCTAAAGAAATTATTCAAAATAACAAAGAACAAGGTATGAAGACTTTAAAAGAAGTTGATACAAAAATAGGACATGTTAATAAAGAATTATTGTGCATTTCTAAAAAGGTAGAAGAAATACAAAATAAGGTTTCAGGTTGTGGAGGGAACTATGTTGCTACTGAACCTAATGGTGCATTGTCAGATAATTTGATTGATTTATCTAATAACACAGTTAATGTTGTGCCTAATGAATATAATGGTTCAATAAATAGTGAACAAACTGGTTCACGCAGCAACATACTTCCTAATACAATGGAGTCACCAGTGGAAAACAACAGTATCGCAGTAAGTACAAATTTACAAAATATTACTGGTATGATCGGGAGTGAAGTGATTTTACCCATGTACAATGAAAACTCTTACGAAGGTCCACAGAACTTCATAAAAGAATTGACGGAATACTTTGCCATCAAAAAGATTCCTCCGCAATATCAAGTTTTAATTGCTGGCAGATGCCTAAGAAACAACGCGAAACAATGGTTTCAAGTGACGATTGATAACGAATGCAGTTATGAAAAATTTTGTAAGTTATTCATTGATAGGTACTGGTCAGCTGGACAGCAGTTAAAAACCCGAATGCAGCTTTATACAGGTCAATACAAACCGGGAAGTGGCTTATCAATGTCGGATTATCTAATAAGAATGGTAAAAACAGCCAGGCTATTACAACCCATAATCCCAGATTCAGAAATTCTTGCGCTGATAACAAAACACTTTTCACCTGGAGTTCGAAGTGCATTGTTAGTTGCAAAATTAACTACTGTAAGCGACACTATTGAACTCCTCACTAACCTAGAAATGTACTCGACACCTGAAGGTAATACAGAAAATGGAGGGAACAATAGGAATAATGAAAGAGAAATCCAACCTAGACATAACCAAAATCATTCACAGGGGTATAGGAATAATAACAACCATAGCAGGTCAGGACATAACCCGAATTATAACAACAATCAAAATGGGAGGTATAATAACAGGAATAACACAGAATATATGTCACGAGACCCGCAGAATCAAAGTAACAGAAATACTCAAGTGAATTCGTTAACAATCCAGAGTGATGATCAAGGTAACCGCAGGCGTAATACACAAGGCCAGTTCAGTAGGAATTCCAGTGGACGGGTGAATGATCAAAACAGGAGGGATGATTCTATAGGGACAAATTCTGAGAACCAGGACCACCAGGATTTGAACCCCGAAGCGAGGGAATTTCATAACAGAAATTATGCTTGTGAAGCCTCGCGACAGGAACAAGATTTTAACTAATTCATAACAGTAAAGAGAATCCGTTTGCTGTTACATGTCTTACACAACAATGTACTGAAGGATTCATGAATGATAGTTTGCCGGAGAAGGTAGGACAGCGTAATAATGAAAATAGCATACAATCCATTAATGTTCAAAAACCCATTGAAAATGAAAATCAGAATGATATAAAAACACCCGTTATAACTGTGAGAATAGGAGAAAAGATTAATGTTTGTGCCATTGTGGATTCTGGGTGCACGCACTCAGTGTGTTCTCAAAAATTCTTAGATAAAATGATAAAGAACAAAATTAATATTCAAATACTAAACACAACAGGTTTATTTTGCAAGACAGCTGTAACCTCAAAACAATTCAGAATTGGATATCAGTGTATGGTTAATGCTGAAATCGATAATTATAAATGTGAGTTATTTATGCTAACGGTGAATGGGCTTGCTCATGACGTGATTCTTGGATGTAACTTTCTATACGAACATGGTTCGAAAATTAATTTTATGGATAATAAATTAGAATTGTCTAATAATAATAATGATGTAATTCATATACCATTCCATAAAGAAAAGACCCTTAATAAAAATGACAAACTTAGTGATATTGAGAGAAGTATCTTAGAGGAAGACTTTGTAGTGGAAGAAATAACATTAAGTGACCGAAACGAGGCACATATTTTACCGGGGGATGACCCGAATTATTTGAATATTGAGGACAACAGTAATTTGCCCAATGATTCATGGAGCGTAGTGGAAGAGGAGAATATAGTGGAGGAGAAATATAATTTATATGGGGAAAATAATGAATACCCAGATAATAATAATATGTCATTAAGGGAGAATCCGAATGGAATCGGCTACTATGAATTCGATGAAGGAAGTAATGAGAATAGAAACTTAGAAGCTCAGGAAATTATCGAAATTTTACGAAAGAAAGTTCAAGAAATCGAAGCCATAAGCCATGACCAAAAAGCAGAATTATTAGCAGTATTAATGAGGAACAAGGAATCATTTTCTCGAAGGCCAGGGCTTTGTAAAGTGTACCAGCACTCATTTGACATGCAGCCTATGCCGGAATTTAAATATAAATCGAGAATTTTACCATTAGCCATACGTGATCTTGCAGAACAAACAATTAAACAAATGATAGAAGATGACATAATAGAAGTGTCAAATTCAAAATTCATAAATCCTGTTTGTTGGGTGGTTCAGAAGCCAAATAAATTGAGAATGGCCCTCGATGCTAGGTTCCCAAATAAATATATGGCTCCTGATAATTTTAGAACACAACCAATAAACCAGTTATTAGCGAAGATGGGTGAGGCTGAGTACTTCACTGGGATTGATTTAACGTCCAGTTTTTGGCAAATAGGCCTAAGAGAAGAGGATAGAATGTACACAGGTTTCAATTTCAATGAAGTTACGTACCAATTCCGAAGAACCCAATTTGATATAAAGACGTCGAATAGCGCGCTTCTCCGAGCGTTACATATAATGTTTCCTAACAGTACGAACGATTGTGTAACAGCATACGTTGATGAACTTCTTTTACAAACAAAAACATTTTATGAACACCTTAAACAGCTTGACAGAGTGCTAAATAAATTTAAAGAATGTATCATGAAAGTGAACTCATATAAAATTTCACTGTTAAAACCCGAGGTAAAGTTCGTGGGATACATAATTAACCGTGAAGGGATTCAAACAGTAATGATACCAGTAAAATTTTGTAAAGGTACAATAAAAATGTATTACTGATATGCTGAGATGAACACTAGGTGAGATAATTGGAAAGGTAAATATAAAACTCTGTAAGAAAATTGTAAAGAATGAGTATGGGATGAAAAGATGATTGCATGTGAATAGCATAATGCAATGAAATCGATAAGCACTGTGGTGTAGACTGAAGTGAAAAAAAAAAAATACTAATAAAATGTGTAAAAATAAATGAATGACAGTGAGAGATGAACTCAGGACAAGAAAGATAAAGATAAAGACAATTTGGTACTTTAAATGTTGATAGGATATGTATGTTTGCATGAAATAATGAGTGGATGGAAGTATGGGTAACATTATGATAACTGCTTGTAGAGAAAATAATTTTCAGATAAAAAAATGTTCTTTAGAAGGAATGTACTATAACATTAGAAATTCTCAAAACAAAATGAGTAGACTTGAGCACTAAGCTTACATTGAGGACATAAACTTACATGTGTGAAATTGTCTTAAATTCATTCAAGAAATTTCAATATGGAAGTTTGGCATATGAGAGAGTTATTAGCAGTGGACTTTAGGAAATCACAGATTATAATAAGTAATTAGATTAAGTAAGTAGACGTGTTAAAATTAACTATATTTTGTTTCGTATCCAACTGAGGAGTAAAAGAGTCATGGTGTATGTACATTAACTCTCAAGTGGAACCACTTAAGGAAGCTGTGAAAGTTCACCACTTAAAAGGCTAGCCCATCGGATTGAGAGAAATAAACTATATGAATACAATCTTTGAAATCATAGCTACTCTAGATTAAAGAATAATATATACAGATCATATTAATTGCTAAGTACTATACCATAAAATAGAAACCTTTTAATGGAGTATTCCTTAAGCATAAGATTGCAGAATAATTAAAGCAACCAATCAGAATCCAGATATAATAGAATATTATTCCTATTGGATATTGTGCCGTGGGGAGGAGGCTTATGTACTTTTCAGGATTTATCTTAAATTTGATTTTTGTAGAGAGTAGTGATACAGCACTCGATATGATCAGAAGTTGGTGCTCAGTGCTCGATGTGTAGATCTTATATTATTCAGAAATTAACACAATGGTGAAAGTAGATCATAGATTTATATTTGTCTTTTATAATAGCGTGTGCAACAAGTCAAAATTATTCTCTCTTAAAAATAAAACTCCATTATCTCTGATCAGTGAAAGTCATTAATCATATTAGAACAGTTCATCCCTCTGATTCCCGAGTCTGTGCAACTACCGACATGAGAAGCCTGGAGCAGCACCCACAAGAAAACATCAAGAAGTCACAGGTATGTAAATACCAAAAATAAAGTGAAACAAGAAACGGTTTCAAGTTTGCATGATTTTTCAATTTTTCATAACTGCACTTTTAGTTACCGTCAGTTTAAAATTACCATTATTGCACCCCCATACGTTATGGATTTTTTTTTTTTTTTTAACTTCTGAGTAACTCATAGTACACGTATATGCTGCAATGCCGCTATCAAAAATGACAAAATATGCAAAACAAATATATAATAAAATGAACATCACTTGCTTATGCAGTTTTAAACATTTTCTCTGATGCTTGAATTAAAATCGATGTATTTTCAATTTTCAATTGATTAATATATCGATATTCCTGGGGATTCAAGATAATTAATCGATAAGTGGCCATATTTGGAGGAGGGGAACCAGCCACGGTAGATCAACTGTGCTCATTTTTACCATTATTGCCTAAAAATACTTGTACGCGATTTTAAGACACAGGCATATTTTGCTGGGCTTAATCTAGACAAAAAAAAGTGCGGCTTATATCCAGATAAATATGGTAAATACTGTACAGTGAGGTCACAAAGTGGGCATACCCCCATTTTATTTCAACACTGCTAAGGTTATGATTGACTGACTGATATAACCATTGTAGTGTCGAAACAAAGCGGGATACGTCCACTTTGTGCCCTCACTGAACATACAATGAAAATCACATATTATTTATCAAAAGAACTGATCTGTTCAGTAAAAACTGTGTTAAAAGTCAACAGATTTCAATAGCTGCTTAGAACAACATTAGTAATCCCTTTTGACCAACGTAATTTTTCAGCTTAACAAACAAACATAAAAAATTATATATCATATGATTTCTATCAAATTGTATTACCTTCAACAGGAGTATTAATATGGTTAGTTACATTGTTAGTTACAAATACATAGATGAATAAATACATTGTTAGAAATACAGATCGAGGTAAGGAAAAACAAAGAGGTAATTATAATTTGAGTTGGGAAGATACACAGTGAAGTGATTTCAAACTTAAAGATTGTTGAGATCGGGATTTGCACACGAACTTCACTTAAGTGAAGTTTGTGTACAAATCCCGATCTAAACAATCTTTAAGTTTAAAAGAGGTAATGTAAATAATTCAACCATTAAGTAGTCTGCAGTTAATGAGATCCTACATATTATTATACTAAATTGAATAATTTATGTTAGTTTATAAATCACATATCTACTGTCACGTCGACTTTCGAAAATGGTTACTGTTACCCCACAACAAAATAATGGACTGTGTCTTTGTACTAAATATATAATAACTACTGCATTCTAGTACATGGCACTTAAGGAAATGTTGACAGAAAAACTTTGTATCTCTATGTGCCATATTACTTCAAGAAAAAATATGCCATCATATATAAATCATTCTGATTAAAATATTACTACTACAGTTTAGATATGAAGACCCTGGGGAATAAAGAAACAAGTCCAATTTTTATTTTTATTTTTACATTATTAAAGAAGTTAAGGCGTTTCTTTATGTGTGTGTTCATAACTGGTGAAAATGCCAGGAGTTCAATATAAATTACACATACAAATACCACAGAAATGGAATTCTGGTGCAAGTCCTAGGATGCTATTTGATGGAATAATGATGGAGAATAATTGGTTTATTAATTATGGTAGTTTTGGGAGGTTCAATTTTAAGATGAAGTAGAAATCGATCAATATAATTATTGTTGAAAAGTAAAATTATTAATTATTAATTATTAAAATATGAACAGTAAATTGTTTTATTGGTTACTGAACTATTAAAATGTTCTCAAGAATATTGTTGCTTCACTGTATTAAATTCCATTATCTCTTGATTCTTCATAAAGATACATTTAATTTTTTAATATAAAGCTGCTAAACAGGATTGTTCTGCATTTTACAGTCCTGTTTAAAGATTGCTCAGGAAATGCATTATCTTATGTTCAGTGCCATATTTACTTACAGCGAATATGTGCACCACACAAGGCGGCAAAATTTTGAGGGCAGTCAAATGTTTGGAGCGATGTGGAAGAGATAATTACCGAACAACAAGCAATGAAACTTGCCACTTAAATTAACAACACAACTTGAAGCTAGAGGGCTGCCGAAGAAATTATCACTGCTCGAAACAGATATCTCAGTTACAGTAAGGGGTGTGATCCTAGAGTGACTTAATGCAGTAATAAAGTATTGCAGAGAGTAGACATAGATATCAGTGACCAAGTCCAACAGTAAGACACTTTAGCAATGTTTGTAGCAGAATGTAAAACAGCACTTGAAGTTTACGAAGACGAAGTGAAAGCAAAGTCAGGTCTTCAGTATTATGATGTGAGCAAACGTAAAATTAAGAAGGCTTCTTTCAATGATGATGATGATTGTCAAAATAAGGAATCTTTCGAGAAGAGTTCAGAAACTCTTGAAGAATCATTTGTTGATTGTGTTTATTTGACAATGTTATTGAAATTGGAATATGAAAGGAAGAGGAAGGTCACAAGAATACAGTGTCTTACATAACTAAACTGTGGGTTTTTGTCTCACTTAGGACATACACCATCTTCAGAAGTTGAAAGTGAAGCTAACGAGTTGAAGGAAATATACAAGGACGACTTCAAAGAAGAATTTGTGAACAAGTGTCTTCATCTTCTAGGATATTTCATAAAAGAAAGAAAAGTTGAAAAGTCCGACTCAGACTAAGCTAGATTGTCCACAAAGACTATCTACAGGGAGTATTCCCTTATGTTGACATTGCACAAAGAATATTTTTTATGTACTACTGCATCAAATCGTTCAGGCAAGCATGTTGAATAGAATTAAGATTTCCAATTTTCCATGCTGCAAGAGCACTTAAATGCTTTGGCGATTCTCAATATACTCGCAGAATCAGATGCAGTGTACAGGAATTTGACCACCTTGAGGGTCCCTAAATCCAAAAGTATTATTTTCAGAAACATGTCTGTGTGTGTGTGTGTCATTACCATAGTGAATTGCATCCCCGAAGGATTATTATTACCCCAGTCTTCATATCTTTTGGAACTCGGCTACCACGGAACTAATATTACACCTTACACATACAACAAACTAGGTGTGTCCAGAAAGTAAGATCCGATCGCTGATAAAGAAAACAAAAACATTAATAAGTAAGAAATATTTATTGCAATATTTACAGAGATTCATTGGCTACTTCTCTACATAGTCAGCACCGTTATCGAGGCATTTATCTTAGCGGTGTACCAACAAATGTATGCACGTGTCATAGGACTCTGCCACCAGCAATACACAGAGAAAGGTGATGAGTTTCTTGACAATGTTGTCACTGGGGATAAACACAGGTGTCACAAGCCACACCAGAAATCAAATTCAAGCAGACAATCTCCGTCAGAAAAATCTGGGATTGACACGGTGTGCTCCTGTGCGAGTTTTTACCGCGAGGGGAGACTGTAAATGCTGATCGGTATTGTCAAACATTGAAAATCTGAGGAATGGGAACCAAAACAAGAGACATGGAATGCTGAATGTAGTTATTTCATGGCTCCAGACGTTGGAGGCAGAGTCCTATGACATGGGCATACAAATGTTGGTGCAGCGGTATGATAAATGCCTCAATAACGGTGGTGACTATGTAGAGAAGTAGCCAGTGAATCTGTAAATATTACGATAAATATTTTCTGCTTATTGATGATTTTGTTTTCTTTATCAGTGATCGGAACTTACTTTCCGGACACGCCTCGTAAATCACAAAAAATTCCATAAAAATACCTTTAAATAAATAATGTTGCATAATGTGCCACCAAAAGTACTCTGCTAAAGAGAAGGCATTAAAAGCTCTCTACAAAAGAAATAAAAAAGACTTATTCACAAGAAATGAAGACAGGTACAATCCCAATAGTGTTTTTAAATATAAGCTTGAATTTTCCCTCTTCCATTGCTTTCCCATGGACATCACTGTTATGCAGTCAATGCATAATAGGAAATCGGCCATGCAGCAAGTTTTCCAAATTAGAAGTGTGGTTCGAAAAAAATGTTAGAAGGACTTGCACAGACCTCTGGCTAGACCTCATCTTTCTAACCCAAAAGTTAGACTGAGCAAGTAAAAAAAAAAGGTTTAGCTCGACTGTCATTGCCATGTTCAACACGAGTTGCACTTTAATCGATTTAAAACAGTCTTGCAACATTGGCTAGCAGAAAATGTATCCTATGATCTCTTCTGTTATATCCATCCACAGTTCAAAATTTTCATATCTTAACAATTCATATTAATTTGTATTTCACTCTTTGTATTGTATTTGTATTCATTATTTTGTATTTTCATTTTTAGGTATACGTTTACAATTGTTCTGTTGTATTTGTATTGATTGTATTTACTGGTAATTAATCATATTTTATATGGTCTATAACATCTTCTTCAATGCTCACGGCAAATTAATTATTGACCGATACAATATACTAGCATACAGTATAAGTGGAGGAACGCAATTCAGGCAGGATGTGAGGAAACAAACAATACACCTTAGAATGTTTCACATTCTCCAAATCTTAAGGTTACCACACACAGAAAGCTACGTTATGCTTTCCTATGCCATGCCATGCTAACGAATGCCAAATCAAGCAGTACTGTGACACAAAATGGATAAGTTATGCCCGGTCTACCACTGTGTGAGTATGACAATATATACCATTAATGGTTTAAAATTATGTGTAAACACATTACTGCATAAATTAATATTTAAATACAAGTTACCACTTTCGAAAGTCCAGTATATTATAATATTATTTTCAATGTAGCAGCCTGTCCTGTCTGATAGATGCCGAGCAAAACAACTTATACAAATGTGCAAAGCAAGCTTTGCAGAGCTATCGCTATGAAAAGCACCTGCTTGGTGATCCGTGAAATGTAGCTTAGCATAGCATAGCAGTCTATACGTGCCATCCTATACAAACTGCACTGGACTTACTTTTTAACATATGTTAGCAAAGCATAGCTTTCTGTGTGTGTTAGCCTTTTAGTCTCTCTCACTCTCTAGTTATGGAATCACTAAGTTGCATTTTTACACAATTACCAATACTATTCATGAAGACTACTACCAACTCAAGACAAACAACACATCTGAGACTGCTGACAGTGTTATGAAACTACCACTCCAATAGAAAATGATTGTCTATGCCTTTCTTGTACTGATCTCTACCGTTGCCTCTACTGTTAAATTTCCAACCCCAATTATGTTTAATTATTATTGTTTTCTGTCAACGAAATATAAGCATATATGCACAACAAATCTTGTTAAAGATTAGTTCTGCAGCAGCAGACATACATGTTTGTTGTGTATATTAATGACCAGGGCCCGGATTCTAATGACATGTCATCTTTTTATTGATGCTGCGTAGACATTACCAACTTGAGGATAAATAATAATCATGGCTTCTAGATTAAAGAAATGAATTTTTATTAGGTCATTTTTTGTCATTTTATACGATTTTATATTTTTAGGGCATTTATTTCAATTTTAGGTCATTATTTTGACATTTTCGTGTCATTTGCTTCCTTATTAAGTCATTTTCATGTATTTACATTGAGTGTATTAACTTTTTTACGTCGTTAGCGGTGCTGTCTTTGAAGTGTTGTTATTTTAATGCAAGAAGGAAAAATTCAGCGTTAAAGTGTTGACATGTCTCAGTATAAATTTCCGTGAGAAAAGAATATTCACAACATTACAGTTATTTACAGTTTTTACAATTATTCATAAACTAGTCTATAACTTTGTGTGTACAATAATAATTTTTTATAAATAAAATATCAGTTTTTAGGTCATTTTTTATAATTATTAAGTCATTTTCTTTAAAATTTAGGGTCATTCTATAGGTCATTTTTCAAACAATTTTAGGTCATCAGAATCCGGGCCCTGTTAATGACACTAAGTAATTATCTATAATTACCAACACTATGACGTATCATTTTTATGAAGATTTAAATAAATACTTCAATACCAAAGATGGTAAGAATTTTCTTTTTCACTTCGTTAGAATTCTGAGGACATAATCTTGTATTGTAGCTGTCCGATATTCTGGAACCGTGTACATATTTCTGATTGCGGCATAATGATTATTACTGCTTTTCTTCTATGTAGGCTTTCAATGATATAAAAATTATTTCAAGCTATAATTATTATTTTTTGTAAATCAACCATTTTAAGTGTACTTCAAATTTCTGTAGCAGGATATCTTAACACATTTCATTTCAAGTATACCGACAAAACTGTGATTTTCATTAGTAAGGAAAATTTTAGTACTAAATTCTTCTAAATTAGTCTCGCCTTAGATTTGTCATGTAAAGGGTAATGCAGCAAACTCCTGGTTTTTCGTGGGTGGATTAACCGGTTTGTGGATTATCCGTGCAAAGTTCTTCCTTCCACTTAAAATTATTTATTGTACAATGACACGAGCCGAGGGGAAGTGTGTGTGGTGGCTGTTGGCACGCAGATCTCCATTACCATTAGGTCAACTTGATCAGTCACATGAGTCGGTGCATGTTGCTGGTCGAGGGAAGAGTGTCTGGCACCTGTCTGCATGCAGGTCTTGGTTACTGCTAAGCAGACTTCATTGGTGCACCTTGCCGAATGGTGACACCAAAGCATTCAGCACATTGGTCGCCGACATGACTACAATTCCATATTAAGAGAAGTAGGTCTTTGCCTAAGTCAATACAGAAGCACCTGATTTATTTTAATATATACTGTATTATTGTTAATGAAAACTCCGGGTATAACGAATGTGTCGCATTTACAGCTTACTAAAATCATATTAGACTATACATGTAGCTCATGATAGCAATGCCTGAAGCTAGAACAGTAATAATTCTAACATTCGGATTGTCCATGTTTTTCAATTAACACGGATAATCGAGAGTTTGCTGTATAGAAATGAAAGTTTTTCCGAATGATATAAAATCAAATTATAATAAAACCTATTACTTCTACTTCATTATTATGTAATACAATCAAATAAAATTTCATTTTAAAAATGCTATAGTTTATCTTTTCAAAGACTGAAAACTTAATATGATAAAACCAGTTGACTATCTACTGTATCATTAAATGATATGTTTCAAGAAACATTAACAATTAATCTTGTAGGTTCTTTGGTCACAATTTGATTACACAAATGCAATCCCTATTACAGACACTGTACACAACTCATTTTCATAAAAATGAGGTATGACTAAATTTTAAGTACCAGCAGTAGGTACTACATTCTATCGCTTACACTGTAATAAGTATAAATATTGTCATCCCACTCAAGTACATACACTGGAAGATGAGGAAAATCAGTTCTTCAGTCAAAGATTCTTGACTCGAGAAGCAGAGAAGGAAGGTCATATGGAGTTATGTGCTATATTCGGACTGCCATATGAAGCTCCAAAACCTCCCCTACTGTCTCTGCATGGCACTAACATCTCACGCTTAGGACGCATTAAGCCCCTTACATCCATCATAGAAACATCCATGTCCCTAAACGCATTTAATAATACTATGGCCATTATAACTGTCAGAAAGCCACAAATATTCCCTAACATGTCCTCTCCACTAAGGTGTTGCCATTCTCTAAATAATATAGTTGAAGCAACTATCACAAGTGTTGTGAAGAGAACATAATACACCGGTGTCACTATACCAGTGTTAAATAGATCAAGAGCCTTGTTTAAGTAGTTCATCTGAACTGTAATACATAAAACTACAGTAATAAGGAAAATCCACGTGAGCCAATTGCCCATTTCATTGTGATCACCTGCAAGAGTTTCCTTGAGTGCGAGGCCGAGTCCTTTGCATCCCATCACTGTCAGAGATCCTATGGCTGAACACAAGGCTATGTACACAACCACATTGCGATGTCCATAGCGTGGACCCAGGCACACTGCGATGAACACAGACAATGACAATATTGCTACCACGTAAGTGATGAACCCTACAACATAACGCACAGGGAGTCGATTAGAAGATATTTATTGATTCGATCAGTACAATACATTAAAAAGATTTCAAAATAGGCTCCTCCTGTGTCGATACATTGCTTCCAGCGAGATTTCCAGGCATCTAAGGTATCACGGGTAGGCCTTTTCCGGAATGTCCTTTACAGCCTTGGTGCAAGCCTCTTTGACTTTGTCAACTGTCCTGAAATGATGTCCTTTCATGGGAGTTTTCAAGCGTGAGAAGAAGAAGTCAGGGAGCCATGTTAGGACTTTGGAGAACTGTTGGCACCTTCGAATCGAGCTGGAAGAAGGCTGAAGAAGGCAGTGTGGGCTGGTGCGTTGTCATAGCGAAGTTTCCAATTGTCTGCAATGTCGGTTCGGAAGCGTTCGTTTGAGTCTCTTGAGCACTTCCACATAGAATTTGGCATTGATGGTTACACCATGAAAAGATATTATTTCGGGACAGATGACAAAGTCAAAGAGGCTTGTACCAAGGCTCCAAAGGACATTCCGGAAAAGACCTACCGTGATGAGTGGAATAGTCACCATAAAACTGTGTCCTACTATTATTTTAGAACTAAATATTTTACTTCCTCTTATGTGAGGCAATTTTAGTCACTTACAATGAACTTACATTTGAATGCAGTAACGAATATCTCTGGATCAAGTGTATAATGAATTTGAACCTGATGATGACATTAGTGAAGAGGACAGTGTCGGTGACAATGAAGGAACAGCTAAAACTAAACTTTGTGGTGATACATCCCTTGGGGGACAGAACCATGAGCATATGGCAGGATTGGGGAGCATTTGGTAAGCAATGATTTTTTTTTTTATATAGGTGGATGAATGCAGACCTAAAGGGGAAAATATTGAATGATTTGGACAAAACTCACTATGCTGGCTTTTTATGGGACAGGGAAATCTAATATGAGTTCATTTTTTCCCAGGCGATGCACTCTAATTGTGAAATGTACATCAAAGTCGAATTTGTAGCTTTTTAAATCGTTGTTTTAATTGCTTATGAATGATTTGCGTGTAAGTGTTCATAAATATGTTTTAATTAAATTCATGTTAAATAAACGACTTAGAAAAAATCTTGCGTTTGAATTAATAAATGTGGGCACAGCCACAAGCATGCTAGTAAATAAATAAAACAACTTTTCAACATAAAGGTTTGCTTGGTTTCTTTATGTGATTTCATATAGGAACACTCTTTAAGGTCTCAAATCCACCCAGGACTTATAAAATTTGACACTGTTTTGGGATCACTTCAATCATCATAATTATCAGTGCCAAGTCCCTTCTTCACAGAACAGCCATTAGAAATTCTGCTTAATCATTACTAGCATTATCAGTAGTTAATAAAGTAATTAGTTGACAAGTAGTTGAGGATGCATGCAAAGGCATGCGAAACATCTTCTACCAAAAATTTGGTAAGTGGAGTAACAAGTGTGTTAGTTAATTCACATTATGTTTATAAATAAGTAACCTTATGTTATCTAGATCAAAATATTTAAACTTATTAACATGGAAGAATAATTTACTGAGGAACAATTGATGCAGTTTTATTTTCATCCTAAGTAATCCTATTTACAGAGTGTCCACCAAGCAATGCTGAAAAAAATCCCGACTTATTCCCTGATTTTCATTGATCATTTCAGAAATTCCCGACCAAAATATGATTATGAAGCACTATCTAATAACTGTGTAAGAAAAATTATAGGATTATAAATACTTTAAATAAGAAAAACATTTAGTAACAAAAGTAATTGCAAACAATAATTACTTAGGCTATAACAGATACAAAAGTAAGGAACAGTAAAATAAAATAAATTTACCTTCATATAGGCCTATTATTGTCTAGAAGTCTTCTAGATCCCACTTATTTTTTCTTCAGCAATTTAATTTGTTCATCTAGAGTAGCTTTTTCAGACTCTTAAAGAGTAGTTTTCTTTTCTTCTCTTCTAGTTCTTATCTTCAGCTTTGTAATTTTTGGAATTTTCCCGAATATTTTTAAAAATTCATTGACTTTTCCCGGATTTTCCAGACCATACAAAATTCCCGGTCTTTTCCCGGATTTTCCAGACCAGTGGACACCCTGTATTTATTACTTTACATTTAGTGACACTTGTTCAAATCATTATACATATGAAAATACAGTGTTAAGTTTCTTTTTGACCCATATAAAGCTGAATTTATATATTCATAAAAGCAATAATCCAATGAAATCATCAGTGGGCTCGTAAGTTTGAAATCGATGAAGAAAAATTTAGTGGAATGCTTACTATCTTTGAACGATAATAAGTCATTTACACAATTTACATAAAGCATTGCTCTACTAAGCTTATATCTGCTTTTATACAATTTTTGAGGTGACAAATTTATATGTCAGTAGCAGTGAAAAAGTTAAGAATATCTTGTAATAAGCTAATGAAATGTCAGGTGTCTAGTTCTTGCTGAAGTTTGCTGCTATGTTTTTGTTCTATCCCATTTCTTCAGCAAAAAAGAAAAGAAAGAAGAAAGAAAAAAAACACATAACTGAAATAAATGTAGTTCCAGGAATAATATAGAAAATGCAACAACGGGAGACACATCAAGGGGATTCTGTCCAGTAATAGCATTTAGCCTCTAACTACTTTTATATCCCCTACTATGACACTATTACTTCAGATAAATGTTTATCCATCCATCTGTGAATGGACAATTTGTCTAGGCATTTATCCTTTGGATATCTTGCATTTGTAGACACACTTATGAACGATTTCCATAGGTATCTACAGAATAAAATTTATCTAGCATAACAGAAACTGGACATTAGTAAACCAGATCTTAGGAACATAGGTTTTAAGGTATTGGTTATTTTTGGTTGTATTAATGCCCCACAAATCACTAATTTTGTCATTTTATGTAAAAAATGTAAGTCTGTAAAAAATTATCATCTCCACTTTGTACTTTACCTGGATCCTGTAACTTGACAAGTAACTCAGCTAGGTTTTCTACTTCTTCTTCTTTGGGTGAATGAATAACAATCACAGTGGAGCCCAAGACACATAACACACACCCCATCTGTAAGCACAAAACATAATACTCTTCTTAACAACGTGTTACTGCAATAGATAGATACTTGACAGATACAGTCAACTCCCAATTATCTGAGGGTGGCTTATCGGATTTGCAGATTATCAATGCGTGAAAATTGGAATTTCCCACACTTTATTTCAAATTTCCCAAACTATATTTTGAATTTAGTCATATGTACAACATGACAACAAAGTGCGGGAAATTCAAAATCTCGCACCTGGTTAATTTTAACATTTGGATTATCCATGTTTTTCAATTACTCATGCATGTCACAGTGCCAATTAACAGGGATAATTGGGAGTTTACTTTATTTATGAAGGGGATCTATGAAAATAGTAAAAACAGTAGCAGAAATGGAATGTTGGTTACCACACTTAACAAAAAAATATGTAGATTTAACTGTTAAAAACAACATCCTACAACAATGAACAACTAATATTAATATTATTAGGGAAATAGCACAGTGAGGTGTTAAATTTTCACGAAGAGTACAGAAATATATACTTTAACTTCACTATTAAGTATTCCAAATCAGATGATGATTATGAGGATACTCATTGAAACAGGAGTGTAGTAGAGAAGGAATGGGGGAACGAATTCCCCCACTGGTTTTTTTGGTAAATTTAAATAAACATTCAAATCATTTATAATTTTCATCTTTTAAAAAGTTTTTGAATAAAAATATATTTACAAAAAATTAAATATACTAGTAAATTTTCTGAAAAGTGTGTTCTTTTTTCATTACAAATATGAGCTGTGCTCAATCAAATGAACAAGGTAATGAGGTGCGGAAGAGGACGGAATAGTTCTTTTCAGCAGCCATATGAGTGGAATGTGATGACACAAGGACAAGATAGGCCAAGCCTCCTGCAAACATTGATGTGGTTGAAGACATTTTTGCTGAATTCTTGTAAATATTGTTGTAAACAAGTTTTCAGAAACTTGTAACTAAAACAGATTTTTCTTTTAAAAAATGCATAGCATAAAAAAATTTTATGTAACAAAATTAAATAAAAAACAGCCCTATATCAAAAGTGTTTATAATTATTAAAGAATTTTATTCCAAATGCCATATAGTTTGAAACATTTTCATAGCACTTTAATAGGTTAATTTTAAATAAAGTAGTATATATGCGAGAATTTTTAGCGTTCCCACACTGAAAATTTGCCACTTCACCACTGTGCTTAAACAAGTGTTCTAGGTAATCATTGATATTAGTAAAGTTGGTGCATATATTTCTGTATTCAAACTTGCTACTATCAGTAGTAAATTTTAAAAAGGCTCCAGCTTGTAAATTTTTAGGTATGGGATTTTTGCACGTACCCCACACAACTGGCATCAACCTGGCTAGTTCCATTCCTTTTTACTTGCCTGTAATTTTTACAGAAAAACTAATACAGCCATTTTATTAGCCATGCTTTTTCCGACCTTATCTCAATTTCAATTTCTGTCATGATCACTGTACTTTCTCTATACTACATATACTTAAGAAGTAGATTAAGAGCGAAATAATTAGGAAAGGTGGGGTAAGTTAACCAGAAACCCCGATCATACATAGAATCTAGGGATTAAAGTATGAGTGGATTCTTAAGGGATATTGTTAGACTTATAGGTAAGATAATACGTAAAGTGGATGTAGATAATTATGTATGTAAATGTGTGTAAATAAAAGCATTAGTAACACATACAACTAAGAGAGCAGAAGATGGATCTTATTTTGGAATGCTTTTTAGTTTGTACTTACAACAACAAAAAATTAAGTATTTCAAAAATATTATCATGAGATCATTAACAGATAGGTATCATAAAAGTCTGCTTAGAAAGACATTCTTATTAAAGTTTTGATTAAACACTTTATCACTCCAATCATGCTATCACATATCCATAAATAGGGAAAAATTAGATACATTAAAATTAGCAAGCATCAAAGTTCCTAGTTTCATATAAAATGCCATAATGATAAAGTACAGATTTTCACAAGTAGACAGCCTGGGTTTATAGCTGTTAATGAACAGAGAATATATTTTTTAGACAGTCATAGGTAAAAGAAGCACTTTTAATGGCAGACGATATTAATTAAAAGGTGAAAATTATGCCACGCGGTGAGTGTTATCAAATATTACACTCCGCAGGGTGACCAACTTTGATTGCTTTGCATGGAAAATACTCATTTAGTTAAGAATAATTGCATATGATTATTAAATAGACTCAACCTGATATATAATGAAAATGATAAAATTCATTACGCCTTTTTAAATGCTAAATTTATCACAGTGGTCGCAAATATGCCATACTTGTTGGCTGAATAGCGTTGTACAGGTATTGGAACAAAAAAAAGCGGACCAACTAAAATATTCAAGTTGCTGATATGAGCCACTGCGCATGCCTAGCGGCATTCACAGGAAAGCAGGGAATGTTTTGAAATTTGTTCTAGTGTCGACTGTTGACTTAGCCCATTTCGAAACCCATTAGAAAATAAGCTAGTAAAATTCATTTTCTGGAAATAATCCGTTAATTAAGTAGTTAAATATTGCAGTGTGTGTGACAATTAATATTTCTAAGATATACTTAAACAAAAACTGACAGTCACAAGAATCGAACCTGCGACCATTCGCATGAAGGTCATGCGCACCAAGCGCCTGAGCTATTCAACTAAGACGACAGCAGTAACCAGCTGCGTGGCTGTTGTTTAACTACACAGGTCTAAGGAATATGCATACACACTGGTGTGAACAAGGCTCTGAAATCAGCTACAAGAATCGGTCCGCTTTTTTTTCCCCTACCTGTACATTCCATCTCTTACATTGTCAGCCATGTACAAGAAATCAACAACCTCTGTCTGCACAAGTCCATACTAGGTGGCAGGAGAGTTCGCGAACAGCTGTAAAGCTCCCAAAATGGCTGCAGCGTACATATTAAAAATTATCATTTCACAAATATTGCCTGCCTAAAAGACAGTGTATGATAAACATGGTAAAATTATTTTATTTTGTTTGTAGGATTACCACTCACAAAATAAAATCCTTCTTTTAGCCCTTGTATCATAAATAACTATTATACAGTCAGTACTAAAGTTCACATAAGAATAGTTCCCCTTCCCTGCGGCTTCACAATGGACAATGACAGAAAAATCAACACACACATGGGACAAGGACAAAAAGCAAAAACTTTGTAAAGGTTATCCCTTATACATACCCATGTAAAATACTTCATTTCAATCCACTCATCAGTAATAGCACTCTCTTGTGTACTGATATTATTTCTCTAGATCAAAAGGGGCAAAGAAATTATATTACACAGAATTACATTAAAAATATAGTAATTAATGTCATTCTCCTTGAAAAGGGAGATAAAGAAAAGAAGAAAGAATAAAACAAATTTTCAATAATGAGTAAATTGAATGTAAAAGCATAAAAACATTGGCAGCATTGTATTTCAAATATAAGAGTGTCTTGCTAGCTGCTGGCGATGTGATGAAATAATCTACTCAAATGAATTAAATTAAAATTTTTAATTTTTCCTGAAGAGCAAATTGCAGAAAATTGCTAGTGTTTTTAGTTTGAAAATGGTGGATTTTATGAGTTTAATGTTAAGAAAAATGTACTGATGTGTAAGTTCTATGATATACAAATCAAATGGAAAAGGTGTGACACATGCCTAAATATTCTATGGAAAATACTAAACTTATTAAAAACAAAAATGATGGCTAATGGTGGTTATGTCAGTAATGGTGCCAACTACTTTACTGACAGCTTTAATAAACTCTTTTCTAAGCCGGGAGTCACTTTTGAACCATCAGAAAGCGAAAAGAGAGAGAAAAAACCTGCTGGATTAAAATCTGGTAAATTTATTATCACGTATTGAACCTCAAAAAGAGTTACATTATGATAAATTCACAAACAAAAAACTGAAAGCACGGAAATTTCACAGAAACAATTTTGTTCATGTAATTTCGCTGAGTTTCTCGAATCTAAAACAAATTATTATTTTATCTGCAATACCAAATACTTGATGAGTTTTGTTTCTATTTATTTGAAAATACTGTGCAAAAATCTATTCATGAAATTCCAGATATGCCTACTTACAACCAGGGCCAAATTTTGAAGAAAGATTAAAGTGCTTACTTTCCCAAGCAGATTCAAATTTTCGTTGAGGAACCTGGAAGACAACACTGCAGAAACAAGCACACTTAGAGCTCCCAATGGTGTCACTAAAGATGCAGGTGCAAACGCATATGCCGCGAAGTTAGCAGCCTCACCAATACCCACTGCAACAAACAGGGGAAACATCTAAAGTGAGACACATGGCTCTTGCAATTTTCTTGCTTCACATTCAGCCGATCAGATTTCACGTTTATATTTGTCATCTGACATAGTTGTGTTACTTACTTTTTCAAACCTTAGGACGGTATTCATAGTCGCAATAAGTCATACTTAAATCCAAGTCAAACTTTAATCTCATCTTAAGTTGAGTTTTGGACACAAACAAGTCAGACTTATGACGCATTCACAGTCACTAAAGTACGACTTATTTGTCGAAATAAGTCCAACTTTATCAAGTCAAGAGTCCCCCTCACTTATTTCAGTTTAAGCCAGTACCATAGATAGTACCGTAATTTTGAGGATCTTGGCGAGTATTAGAAGAAACTCATGCACCAAAGCGTTATTTGCAAAACATGATGAATCCATTCAAATTCTACAGTGACAATGAATTTAAAAAGAGATTTCATATCAAGCAGACACAATTTAGGAAATATCAATCGCTTATCTTTCATCGGCATTTCTCTCTGTTGGCATTTCATATCGGCTCAAAGCTTTCTAAGCTGTTTTGAATCTCTCTAAAACAATAATTAATATCGAAATAAATACATAAGTGTCCCGGTATTAATTCTGAACAACCTCTAAGATAATATATACGCACAATTTTCTCAAGAAACTATTAATCAGTTTACTTACATGCTGCATAATATGACTGGATGAATTGCATTCTTTGTTTACAATGCACAGCGCCGTCTGCATTTTTATATCACGATAGCGAAATACGTACTCAGCTGGCTTTGCTTTACATAAAATCTGAAAATATCTTAAACACGATTGGCTAATTCAATTGTTACGGCAGTGAACGCATGATTTTTCATATTATTGAGTTTGACTTTAATATGTAGAATAAGTAGAGCTTTATGAAGTCAGACTTAATAAAGTACGACTTTAAAGAAGACTATGAATACTAAAAACATATAAGTCGACTTGTCAAATAAGTTCAACTTTATAAAGTCGGTTCTTAAGTCGTCGACTATGAATACCGGCCTTAGAAATATCTTTATTTGAAATTTAAGAAAACAAGTTTTTTTAGATTTCTCTAATAACTTTCTTCAAAATCTCTATTGCCTTAATTTTATATCCGGCATCACTACGATGATCAGGTAGGTAGAGATGAACCTCTTTCATCCCTACTAATAAGAAATATTGCACTCTGGGCAGGCATATGTGTGACATGATTCGTGTCTTTTGAAGGTTACCGCATGATAAGTACGGTAGCTGCTAAGCTATCTCAGAGTCAGGGTTTCAGTCATTTTATTTGTTTAGTTCTCCATATCACTGAACGGTACTGACATGACTGGAGAAAAATGCTTCATAGAAGTTAAGTTTTTCAACTAATACTGCATGCTTCAATATGTTATACTTTCAGACCCAAAATGCATCAGGGCAATGGGGTTGGCTTTAATCTCCCGCTGGCCTTAGAAGGGAACCCGATGTAAACAAATATCACATGTACTGCTGGCTGGTAGAGCTGTGCATAACACATAGTTCCTTGTTCAATTACAGAGATTAATTTTGTTTTATATTACACTAGTCTACAGTGATTTTGCTACTGAAACAAAACAAGTGAACCTACCCTAATTTGAATGTGCTGATTACAGATCTGAAGTCATTTTTGCTCTACCACGTCACAATTTTTAAATAATTACGATTTACAGTTATACTCTTCAGTAAATTGTGATAATGTCATTGCATATTCAAATTAATATAATTTTATGCACTTAAATACCAAGATTCAATATACCTTATATTTACATTTGCTTCACATAACCTATATGAGCTTCACCCATGAACGTTAATGTTTACTTTTATTGACGATAGTGTTCATTTCATTTCAGAAGTTCAGAAATTAATATAATGAATAGAAGAAGCTGTGTTAACCATCACACAGACTAGGTTTCTAGGAAATTATCAAGCTGAAAATTATGCTGAGCTAGTACATAAAATGCTTAGAGCTTATCAAAATCTAGGTTGCCGTATGTCATTAAAGTTACATTTCCTGCATTCTCACCTAGACTTTTTCCCACCAAATCTCGGGGCTGTAAGTGATGAACATGGTGAGAGGTTCCACCAAGAAATATCAACCATGGAATCAAGGTACCAGGGTCAAAATGGACCGCGCATATTGGTATATTGGCATATTGGTACAGCGATCATCCACAAACCAATATAAAAGGAAAAGTCAAGGTCTCAAGCCCTTTTAAATGGGATTTTTGGTGCTCACTTCACGTTGTAAGTCTGCATTTACGTATTAAAGTATTTAAAATAACTTAACTTAATAAATATAAATTTATTTCACTTGCATAATGGGACAGGATATTTATATGAAATGTCATATTAGACTTAATAGTTACATTATCATAACTCAAAAACCTGACGTGCTAGGAGAAATCTGACTTCAGATCTGGAATCAGCACATTACTATATAAAGCACATAAAGTTTCCTCAGTAGCAGACAAAAAATATTTTTTTGTAGACTAGTGTTATTTAAGAGTTTCTTTATTTAAAAAAAAAATTAGTTCCAACTACATTTAAAAACATATAGCATATAATAATAACATAATGAGTAGAGATCTGCACATGCACCATGCTCTATTATTAAGATATAGTTGGTCAGTCTTGACCTGTTGCATTTAAAGGCCACCCGCTTGTTTTCAAATTGTCTATTACAGTATGGTTGAAGATAATAATTATGAATGTTAAATATAATTGGTCTTTCAAATTAAAATATGTCAAGGTCTTGGTAGAAAGGGCAATAACTGAGGTAACAGCTGATAAGTGGCGACTGTGTATTGAACAAAACATAAGGGAGAAGAAGAAATTATTCTGGGAATCACATGGTGTATTGTGCTATGACTGTTGACCACTACATTATCAATCATGCTAGCACAAGTAGCACGGGATTGAACCACTTCACATTCTAATAATATGGTATATTTTAATGTTCATTAAATTCTATATTTCCACACTATTTTCATTGGTACTTTAGTATTTTATTTATTTTTCAAATATCATACTCTGTCAGCAGGAAATATGTTAATTAAAATACAGTGCTCCTCTGTTTCAATGCACTGAATTATTGTTTTAAAAATTATATTAAATCATTAAGCCATTCAGGTCACAAGCACTCCACTATGTCGTCAAATAGTGTACTCACTCCAAACACAGCACAGGAATATAAGTTCAGTCCAGTACTACTCGTGCTTTTATTTGTTTTTATAAGAGATACATTGACGACCATCCTGTAACCCCTATAGTAGGGCATAGGGCCTCCAATTCGAGGTTTCAGTACACTAATTCTGTTATGCTCATTTTCCAAGATAGAGAAAATTGTTTGGGAAACTGACCTACCGGTATACACTTTATTTTTCAAGTTTCCCCATAAATAAGTCACATAATGTTAGAAGAACTTAAAGACTATTTCACAAGAGAAATTAAATCTGTCTCGGAAGCTGAACTTATGCGTACTGTGTGGAGACAAGAGGAGAACATTTCCAACATATCTTGTGATGAGGTATGTGGTTATTTTCATTGTAATTTTAACTGTAAATGTGAGAACCTGAATCATTACATCGATCGCGGCTTTATTTGCGTAAATATATCATCCGATTGCTTGGGAGTTGGAGCTGTGCCCGCCGCAAAGCAGAAACCCATGCCATTGGCCAACTTTTGCATGGGACTCACTGTAGATCTACAAGCTTGGTATTGAGTGTCAAATGCCTAGTTTCAGTAAGCCAAAATTATACTGGTTTAAAGAAAAGTAAATTGGGGAACTTACTTGAAAGCAGACCAGCCCACCATATCCATTCTTTAAGATAACCAAAACCACCAGCACTAGCTCGCACTGCACCTGTACGATTCAGTCGTATAAGAGCCTTCTTTTTAATAATAAAACTAGAACCTGCAAAAAAAAAAATATTTATAATAAAACCTTACCGCAGTTATTACAGTTTTTTTCAAAGAAAAATTAAATGTGCAAACTAGCAATTCCTGTTCGAAACTGAAAAAAAGAGAACGTTTCAAATGATCAATCATTAGACAACAGAATTTAACATGTGTGCAATTTGCTTTTTATGTTCTCATACATTAATAT
The DNA here is from genome assembly GCA_964059195.1 of Ectobius pallidus. NCBI lineage: Eukaryota > Metazoa > Arthropoda > Insecta > Blattodea > Ectobiidae > Ectobius > Ectobius pallidus. Next base: position 83,790,873 of record CAXKWD010000003.1, read on the forward strand.
AGAGAAAGTACAGTGATCAAAGAGAAAGCCTGAAATCATGCTAACAATAGAAACATATTTCATGGTGTTTGGAAATCCCTTCCAAAAAAAAAGTATATGAAGCAGCAAATTAATCATATAATTTCTTGGAATAAACTTTTATGAAAATATAACTAGTTATTCGTTTATGATTTCAAAAATAAGAAGAAAACTAGGACTTCTAAATTGTTGTTAGTGTATGGAGCACCCATTTGCTAGGAGACTTTAACAAAAGAACGGAACATTAAAAATTATCCTAAGATTAAGAAAAATCAAAACAGATCAAGAAAATTGTACTCTGTCGCACATTGCTGTATATATCATGGCCAGGGTTAGCAATAAAAATTACACTAGTAAAAAAATAATACATATACAGTATATAAAGCAATACATGGAATATTACTTGCATCTGGAGAATAATAGTGCAGTGGTAGATGTGATGGTTGCACCCTGCTTAAAGAATTCACATACAAGAAGCTCTTAACGATGGTATGGAATAGATGTAAGACAAATGAAGATAATATGAACAGAAAAGATAGTGAAACAGCAGCCACAATCAATAAACAAACAGTATTTCAATAAAAAACTAAAGCTCAATGATATGTTCTCCAATTAAGTGACCAAGTAGAACAGAGGGTGATTCTCCAAACCTAACAGAAATATCTGAAATGAATGACAAGTTAACAATGGAACAGAAATATTACAACATGGGCATATTCAGGCCATGGGAAAATGAACTCATACTATTTCCGATTTAATTTAAAAAAACAGCCCTACATGTGGAAACGAAGAACAAATAGTCGATCACCTACTATTTAAATGTATCAAACTTGAAAGGGAAAGACAAATTTTTAAGAACAATATGATAAGTAAACATGGAAAATGGACATTTGACAAAATCAAATTAATGAAACATCCATATCGGTCCCAAATCCACTGACTTGAAATACATATTTAAACACTTCTTTTTATTGAAAATCAAATTAATGCGCTATTATACACAAGAACTAATCTCATTCATTAATTCAATAGATTTAGATAAGCTGTAGAAGAATGTGGTAGAAATACAAGTGGTTAACTAATATACTAGAAATAGAAGTGGTTAACTAATATACTAGAAATACAAATTGTTAATTAATAAATTAATAGAGTATACCTACATGTTAAGTTATATTGTAAAGGATAGTATGAAAATTTAGTTTTAATAAGGAAATGAATAAGTTCCACAATAACCAGCCATAGAATAAGGAATTTAAAAGACAGTATATTATATGCATAAAAAAATGTAATATTAGTAATTAGTGCATGTAGTATTACTCTCATTGTAATGGGACATGCAGTTCATAAATAAATTTAAATAAAAACAAAAATGGGCATATTCAACACCATCTGGGAACATTTTCCAACCAATTTTGAAACCCAGCCATTTCATAAAATAATGGAATTTTTCCCTCAAAGAGAGAAGTTATAAAATTATTGCAATTGGGTGGTCAAAAATAAGTTTAAAACCTCAAATTCTCTGAATATTAAGGACTTAAGTGTATCTGAAGTGGTTTCATGTGTAAAATCTGTCGATTTACTTATTTATTGCATTGAGTTACTTTTTTTTGCCATTTTTAGCATGATTTTAACACTCTTTAATACCAAGTAGTCAAGAGTAATAAGCTATGTCCATTTTCATTTGAGAAAATATACACCTTAAGGTACAATTTGGTATAAGATTAACTTCAAAAAATATGTGTGGTTAATTACTATGTAAAATAACAAACAAGGGAATTTTTGTCCCACCCGTAACGTCCCACCCGTAACAGTGATAGTTTTGTTAAATTATTATTAATGAGTTAAATAAATGTTTTGACAACATGGAAACAGTTTATAATTTGTATTTAATCCCTCATACCTTCATTAATAACAAAATTTAGACCCTAACAGTAATAGCAGAATAGAAAATGAGCTTTTGTTTTGCATCATTAAAATCAGTGCCCAAATTATGTCCCACCCGTAAAAGATTTTGAAAAACAAATTTAAAATATTCAGAATAAATTTTATATAATGCTTTGCATGTAGTGTGAAGGAGAAGGCATTGTAAATTTCACAGAATGTGAAGAACCAATTCTAGTTTATTATTTATGATATGTAATAAACAAAAATAGCTTTTATAATTTGTCAGAATGTCCCACCCGTATTTATGAAATGGCTGAACCGTAACTTTCTCGTCATTACAAGTTCTTAAACAAAAGAACAGGATTATTTACATTTTCATAAGATACTGTCTTCTGAAAAATTATGCTTTGAAGACTAACTGTACGCTTATTTCATTTCTAGGCTATATTGGTAATAATAAATTGTGAGAGTATTAAAGAAATGTGTATTATATAACTGTGCATTTTAATTGTCGTACAATCCTTTTAGATCCATGTTAAATTTTAACATAGTCTCTATACCACACTTGAGATTTGCAAGAAAACTTGAAAATGGATACTAGAAAATAAAGAAAAACAAATATAGCTGTTTACTCATGACTAAAGCTTTATTCTTCCAGAATTTAAACTAAAAATGTTAGAGCCATTTTTTTCAAGATTAATGTTCTTAAAAGTTTTTATGAAAGTTTCCTTACAGTAACAAGAAACAATTCTACTACGATGGGGAGAAGTATAGCTAAAAAATATTTCAAAATCCAAAATTATAGTTAGGCCTATATTGTTTAACCACAACAGACTTCACAGACAGATAAACAGCTAGTTAGATAGATTGGTAAAGAGGCTGATAGTGTCTCCAACAATATTTTGTTAAGATTTTAGGTATTACGAAACATCTTTTCTTTTCAGTGTTACCTAATTTTTTATTTTATTTTTTTCACATCACTATGACTCCTATATATTAGAAAGAAAAAATGCCAACTTTACATTTTATAAAAATATTATATACAATGAAATGTATTCTTTCATTCTTTTAAATTAAGTTTAGGACATTACAATATGCCTAGTTAAAATCCAACTGAAAAGAAATAGGCATAAACTTGCTAAAACTGTACGTTACACATTTACATGCAGATTTCCATATACATAGGCCTGTTATTTAAGACATTTACACATTTAACCTGCTAATGGACTGCACGCATAGTAATTATTTCTCAATTTGTAAAAATGAAGGCTACTATGTTTCCAGTGAAGAAAGGAACCTTGTCAGAAGACCTGCATTTAAGAAACATACCTATGTTACATTCCACTATTACGATACTGATAATTATCAACTGCTTCAGTCATGTGAGGGTACGCCGTAGCGTAGTGGTCGAGGTGCTGCTCTACAAACCGGAAGGTCATGGGTTTGATTCCCGATGAGGTCGGTGGAGTTTTTCAATTGGCCTAATCATTCTGGTGGCACTATGGCCCTGGGGTCGACTCAGCCTCCAACAGAAATGAGTACCAGGAGCAATCCTGGGGATAAAGGCGGCCGGTGCGTAAGGCTGACAACCTTACCACCTTCAAATGCCGAATGTCTAAAATCTGGGACCTCAACCTCCTGGAACCCTCTGGGCCTCCATGGCCTGTATAGGGATCACTTTACCTTATCAGTCATGTGACAGCCAAAAACAACAGAGTTCCTTTCACCGAGATGAAGCAAACCAACCTGAATGTTCAGATATATTTTGTAACACTAGTTTTAACAAAAAATTATCCTTTCAGTAGTTTAGGTAGTGGCTTAAGCCTTACCACTTTGATTAGAAATCAGACATATTAAACTTACTTAAATAATAACATTATTACTGTAAAGCGAAACTTTATTAAGACATTTCTATTTAATTCATTTTCCTGCGTAACAGGTCCCTGTTCTCCAGTTTATTGAATATCCCCTTTCTTTTTAAGGAGCTTTTAGGGAACAGAACCAAATGAAGGTAGCTCAAAAACTCAAGTCAGCTTGTAAGGAAACATTTCGACATCTTACGTATGTACATGATACTCTACTGTTGGTGATGTCAGTTACTTAAATTTGGGTAGTGCCGCGTTTGAACACTGTGTTTCAGGAACAATCTAGAATAAAACGGAAAGATCCGTTGCTAGGGCGCTGAATGGAGGCTTGACGGCGCATGTCCGAGAGAGGGATCTTGGTCACGGAGAAGGGAGAAATTTCATCTCTTGGAAGAGAGAGGGAAGGTTGGACAGAGGGTTCCTGGTCTGAAACGTCTTCAGCAGGATGGCTCGAGAAAAACTACGTGTGATTACGTGATGCAGCTATTGAAAGGTCTAGAGCAGGGTGGCTCGAGAAAAACTACGTGGGATTACGTGGTGCAACTATTGGACAGTCTTAAGCAGGGTGGCTCGAGAAAAACTAGGTTGGATTACGTGGTACAGCCATCAAGGTCTTGGGCAGGATGGCCCGAGAAAAACTATGTGGATTACGTGGTACAATTATTGGACGATCTTGAGCAGGGCAGCTTGAGAAAAACTACCTTGGGTTACGAGGTATGAATCTGAAGTTGTCATGTGTGAAGGAACTAACCTCAGTTGAGTATTCAATTGTGAACATATTAACTAAGACTAAGAATAGTTAATGAGACTTAATTTTCCATTCTTTTGATCAGTTACAATCGGATAGAGAAGTTTTTTTTCTTCTTTCATTTAATAACTTATGAAACAATTAGATAATAACAAAACTCATGGGTAGGATCTATTTTTGTTCAAACATCCATTTTACCCATGGTCTGGAAATAAGCCCAGAAGGCGAAAGTTTGGAATTGCAAAGTCTACACATTAAATATTACAAGGATATTTAATTTCATTATATATATATATCACTTTTTTTTTCCATATATACTTCAATGCTATTTCATATTGTACTAAAAGTGGAAAAGATTAAAGAATTATCAACCACTGTAAACACATGTTTCGTCTTTGTAGAAGAGTGTACTTAACTAGTTCATCAGCCCAAACACGTAGTAGAATCCCCCCCCCCCTCTAACCAGTTGAAGAGCCCATCAGGGCATATTTATGTTTTGAGTGGTCGATGAGGAATAAAAGAAAGAAACTGATCAGAGTATGGCTATAAATAAAATTTACTTGCATAACCGTTCGCAGGAAGTTGTATTCAGGGACAGTAATCTAGCTGGTGCCAAATAAATATGCTAGAATTATTATTACGGATCTTAGTAAGTTTCTTTCGGGCGATTGAAAATCTGTCTATTGTTCTTCACGGCCAGTAAATTCCTCACAAGCTACTGATATATATGACTGGCTCAATAATAAATTTAGAGATGTTATGCAGCCTGGTATTAAAAAACTCACCAATGAAGACACTGGAACTAACAGCCAAAATCAGTCCTATATAGAATTCAGTAGTGTCATATCGTTGACTAAAAACATCGTCGTGTCTGGTTACAGCTTCAGTAGCTGCTATTTTAGGAATTGGTGGTAGCATCTTGCTAATCTGAAAACTAAACAAAGATCAAATTAGTAAATTTATTACAAAATAAGAATGGTCCATAAAGACAGAAATTCAACGATAACATTCTACACAATGGAAACTAGTCTGCCTACTCATCTATATAAAAAGCAAACTTCATAGGTATATGTGATGAACGCACAGTCAATGCCACCTACTAACAAGGTAGTATTTAATTGTGACATTAATTGCCATAGCAACTGAGGGAAAAAAAAGAGCATCAAATGACTTGGTCGAAACTCACTATGCAGGGTTTTTTGGGGCTAGGGAACTCAAATCTGAGGTCTTTTTTCCCCGGGCATCACACTTTAATCATGAAATGTACATAAAAACCAGGATTTTTAGTTTTTTAATTATCAATTGTTTTTGCATAACTTTGATAAGATTCATGAGTCTATGGTGTATTTTAATTACTTCATTTTGAATCTTTATGCCCATACAGAAGCACAAGATTCATTTCGCTAGTTTAATTATTTATATATGTTAATAAAATTATGCAATTCATGCAATTTATGTAAAAATGATGTGTTAATAAATATAAATGTTATAATTATTTTTCTGTTAAATAAGTTAAATGTTTTAAATAAAACATCTAGCAGTTAAGTAAATCATGGGTGAAGCCGCGGGCACATGCTTGTACATCTATATACATTAAATTGTGCTTTAAGTAGGCCTAAATATTTTGGAGGAACTAATCTTCATTAGTGTGATTTTTAGTTATCAAATAAGCACAATTGCAGTCTCAAACATGCCAAAATAACTGTATTTAAGTTATTGTGAATTCATATTATGAGTTTGTACACTCCTGAGAAAGTTTTATGCTACAGTCAGACCTCTGTATAATGAAGATCTGTATAATCTAACGATAAACCCGCATTTAGCGGTACTTTTCTTTGGTCCCGGCAAATTTCCTGTCTTAATAAAATTAAATTTCACTTACTACAATAATGAAACTGTTTTAAAAACGCTCTTTTATAACAATATTTTCAAGTTAAATTGTTTTTGCAAACCAGTGCTTAGCCCTGTAGATGGGAGCTGGTATCAGATTAGTGCCCATCCCAGCCATCAATATTAGTTTTCTGGGGGCCCGATAACTGTTAGGCCTATATTTCTTAGAAATTCTAGGTGAAATGTTGTTTAGGGGGATGAAAATAGGGTCACTACAGGTAAAATCATCCCTTACATGTGCAGAATCACATAGTGACTTTGGCTGCCACTTCAAAATGCGCATCACGTGTAGTTAAAACGCCCTATGGAGCAAAATTTTTAGTTTTGCTTTAGCTATATGGTTTATTTGCTGTCTTTTTTTTTTCCCCCTCAATGAGTTCAGAATTTCTGATATAGGCCCATGCCTAAGCTCAAAGCTTGCTGGGATCTGTGATGATAAACCAGTCTGAATTATTCATTTTTCAATGTGTGGGTGTAAAGTAGCTATGGTTACCACTCAACGGAAGTCAGGAGGCTTGAATTATGCTGTAGTTTAGAAAGTATTCTGCATTTCATTTTCCATTATGTGGTATGTAACAGCTCCATATATATATAACAACCCATCTATAATGATACAATATGCTAGGACCCACAAATATCGTTATATGAAGGTTTGGCTGTGTAATTAATTTATTGGGGAAAAAATTTTTACAAGTCTATCAGCAGAGGATAGAGAGCGGAAAAAACTGCCTCCCATTGGAGGTAGCCCAATGGACTCAGTACATCTGCAAAATAATAAACGAAAAGATAAGAGAAAAAGCACAAAAGTACACAGGGTGTCCACCAAGTAATGCTGAAGAAATTCCCACCTTATTCCCTGATTTTCATTGATCATTTCAGAAATTCCCGACCAAAATATGAAGCACTTTCTAATAACTGTGTAAGAAAAATTATAGGATTATACATATTTTAAATAAGAAAAACTTTTAGTAACAAAAGTAATTGCAAACAATAATTACTTAGGCTATAACGGAAACAAAAATTAGGAACAATAAAATAAATTAAAGATAATTTCATATAGCCCTATTGTTGTCTAGATCCCACTTTGCAATTTTTCGAATTTTCCCGCATATTTTAACAAATTCATTGACTTTTCCCGGATTTTCCCGACCATACGAAATTCCCGGTCTTTTCCCGGATTCCCCGACCAGTGGACACCCTGGTACAGTGTGCGGCAGAAAGAACGCCCCGATTTGGGAGATAGATATCTACGTGGTGAGTGGGGGTAGAGGGGCGGGGTGAATATTGCCGAACAGCAACTTAGGTGTCATTTTAGTTTAGACCATGGCTTGGTCAGGAGTGCATCGCGCTTATGCCATAGTGCAGTTTATTCAAAATGGCGAATAGCGGACAGCAACACAGCGCAAGAACGCAGCTTGCCTTTTGCGTACATTTCGGGCTTCAAAGACAATACATCTGAAAGCCAAGGTGTACCAACATCGTCCCCAAACTTTGGAAGCTCTTAAGGAGGCAATCCAACAGGAATTTGCTATTCCGCCCGAAATGACAATGAGAGTCATGGACAACTACCGAGAGAGGCTCAATCAGTGTATAAACAATGGAGGCCACCACTTGAATGATGCTCTCTTCAAAACACGTTGATGTAAATGGCATCATGTGTACTTTCAAAGAATTACATAAGTTTTTTCACATTTTATTGGGTTTGGATATATTTGCCTTCGGTAATCGGGGCGTTCTTTCTGCCTCACCCTGTACAAAAAAAATAGCCTATATAAAAGAAGAATATCAACAGACTTATGTTCAAAAACTGTGCTCTGAAGGATGGTTTCTGGGACAATGACCTTGGTCAGAACTAGTACTGTCAATCACCTATATAACATTGCATAATATATTGTATCAATTAACTGAGTACTCAACTAAATTACTATTACAATTTGCTACAGCTGCTCCCATATAAATTGCAGATAATGTGTATGTTTTTTCCCTTTTTAATGCTACTTCTTACAAGTACTTCCTGCTACTTATAAACGTAATACAAATCACCAGGTAATATTTGCATTAAAACCAGATATCACAATGCAAAGCTGAACTATCTTATCTCACCTTTATCATACGAGATCACTCACAGACATGTGCTACAACGCTGATAATGTGTATGTTTTTTCCCTTTTTAATGCTACTTCTTACAAGTACTTCCTGCTACTTATAAACGTAATTTCCTCAGCTCTTAACCTTTTAACTGCTACAGCCATCGCAATGACGATGGGATGTACAAGGGCGTATTCAGAAGGGGGCTGAGGGGGCTACAGCCCCCCCCCAAAACGTTAAGTTATGCTAATACGTTGCACATAAGGACATTTTAATCCTGAAATGTGTAAGAAGAATCGTAAAGTAGAAATGTCGTTACTGCTTTGTCTAAGTAGGCTATATACAAAATTCAGCCTAATACCCATATAATTTTTATCAAAAAAAATTGTAAAATATGCTTTGGAAAAATGAGGTATGCTCTATCATTTAAGTAATTTTAAAACTTGATGTTCTGTTAGTAAATTGATGAATGAATGTAACGTTGCTTTAATATTATACAATCGGTTCCAAAAAATAAGCTAGGCCTATGTACTATCAACAAATTGTATAGTTGGTTCTCAAAACATTCACTTAGCCAAATAGCTGAAAGTGCTTGAACTAACAAAGATGTGCGCAATATTTAAAATCTGACATAATGTGCAGTTAGAAATGTTAAAAAATAGTTAAATATGCACATAGCCTATACAGTATTTTAATGTCGAGCAAATAAGATGCATTATTGCAAAACTAACAAAATATGCTAAATTAAGCCATCTATTTCCTGTTATTTTTTGATACCTTGTACATTTCAAAACTAGCATATAATAGATTGCATTATTAAAAATATGGTCTTCATAAACTTCCGGGCCCTAGTGATAATAGTGTTACACTTATAGCCCCTCCCAAAAAAATATCTTGGATACGCCCCTGGGGAAGTAATTTTTAAACCACTGAGGAAAATTTCAGTATAAAAGCTGTGTTTCAAGAGTAATATTTGAAACAGTAGGATAAAGCTATGCATGTTTTAACATAAAGCACTACTACATACAAGATCTTTTAAAACTGTCGACTATTTATGGGCAGATCTTCCTCACAGTCATGGCCAAAGCAGTTAAAAGGTCAAAATTACAACTTCTGCATATTGATATGTAAGTTTCCCTAAAAGCTATAGGTAAATTTTTTCTTTGCAAAAGTTTTATTGACATAAAACCAAAATGTTAAATTAATTGTCTGTACAAACAACAAGTTGTTGAATAAAATGAACTATAAAATGTAAAAAATTTCTGCCATCGTGGAAGAAGGTAAGAATGTTCCCATGACAGACGCTGCATTTCCACGCTGAATTGCAAGACTTAGCCTTTGTTTTAGGAATAACTTTGATCTTTGTTCTCCTGTCACTGTTTGTAGGTGGTTTCCCAATGAATCAATAAAATTGACAGCTTCAGTGCACCAAGGACCCCAAGTTTCAACTGCAAAAGGAATAAATTTGTAGTTCTGTTCTATTAGATTCCTGTATTTTGCAGATTTGTTGTTTGCTGCTCGTGACGCCACTGCTTCAGCGTGACGAGATGTATACACCAAGTAAGAGGAGGCAAGGGTATCTGCGCAGGTAGCATCCCACCCTAGATGTTGTCCCCTGTACCAAGGAATGAGGATCATCCAATCAACACATGTTCCGTCGTCCTTCCTCAAACCAACCCACTCCAAAACTGTGAAGGAATCTTGGCTGATTGTAATGTCCAACATATAGCGGCCTGTCACACAGAGCTTTGATCGATTAAGACCAATCGAGCGACATCAAGCACTCTCGACTACATTTCTGTTCCCTGTCGCACACCATCGAGAGTCATCGATGAATGGAAATATTATAGGTTATGTACCTGTATGATTTTACTAGGTCTACTCATCACTGCATATTAGAAGTAGGCTAAAGTATATTACCTTATTAGGCCTAGCCTGCGTCTGCTTATCGTACATCATACTACATGTGTTGGGATGTAGGGTTTAATATTAGGCTACATCTGTTTACTTCAAGCTTCATCCCCTGGCCGTCTTTGTTGTAGTTCGATCGGCTACCACTAGGTGTGACAACTCGATCGTAATGTATATTTGTATTCGTGCAATTAAATTACATAATAACATATCGTTTTAAGTGCCCTAATCGATTTGTGCAATTCTATTTCGTTCAAATATGAGTCTAAAACGGCATTATTGTGTAAGTTAAATCTTCCAGCATCCATTCTGAAATCCAGGTGGGTATGAAACTTTGGAATGTTACCATCTTTTTCACCTGCCATTTGCCATTGACGGTCGCTTGAAAAACAGACAGGTTTGATTTCACAGACCAGCTGATCCCTCTCGCTCATTGTTGATCGCTGGAGATCGATGCTACCGTATGTAACTGGTACCACTGCTGTCTATTGGCTCGTTATACCAGTCAGTTGGTTGCTGTCGCTCGATCGGTTTAGTGTGACAGCCAGTCCTGGATTTGTCAATAGGCCGTGGCCTAGGAGCAGCAGATTTCAGAGAGCGCTCGCTTTGGTAAGCTGTTAAGTTTGTGCGCGATTGTAAACGTTAATCAGGTCATGTGTAGATACATAGTTTTCTATCTATTAAAATATTTAAATCTCATTTTGTAAGACCAAATACTCATTACTATCCTATGTTAGTTAGGTATGTTTATGTTACTGCGCGGCCAGTGAGGGTGGCGGTGAGTCGCAGGCGGGAAATGTAACAACCACCCCCATTATAAGCCCGTATGAGCGCACGCACCAAGCCACACGCGCAGTAACACAAACAAACCTAACTAACATATGATAGGAATGAATAGTGGGCCTTACAAAATGAGATTTTGCATATTTTAATAGACAGAAGATAGGAGAAACCTATCACGCAAAATGAAACAAAACAAATTTGCCTCAAATTGGAAAAACTTGAAACTGCATTTATGGTCGTGTTTTGGAATCCTATTTTGGAAATGCCAAATAAAGTGAATGCTCAGATCCAAAGCTCATCTATATATGTCTATATATGTCTCTTCTCGAGTTTATAATAGCAGAGCGAGAAAACTTTGATTATTTTGAAGAAAAGGCAATTCAAATGAGTGCACTTAAGCAATATCAGGGTGACCTTAAGAGATACCCTAAGGGAAAAAGATTTACAATTGAAACAACCTCTACAGATTCTTTCAGAGTACCATAAACACCATTTTGGTCATCCTGGATAAACTGAAAGCTGAATTAGAGAGAAGGCATAATGCATATGTAAACTTCAAAGAAAAATTTTCAGTTTTGACAACAATGGGTGAACTTTCAACATCAACTCAAAGAATCACAGAAAAAGATCAGCCTCTTGTGCAATATTATTCCAGTGATTTAGAGGACAATTCGGTTCAAGAATGTATACATTTTCGCAGTCACGTTTCCTCTAGTAGGCTAATAAAACTGCAAAGAAACCTGAATCAACATCATTATTCAATCTCTCTATGTTTTTGAGGAACCAATCTCTGTGCAACGTTTACCCGAACTTGGATATAGCTCTCCGCATTGCGCTTTGCACTCCAGCAACAAATTGTTCTGGAGAAAGGAGTTTTTCTTGTTTAAAACATGTAAAGAATTATCAAAGGTCTTCATTGTCTCAAGAAAAATAAACTCTTTGCCTCTTCTATGTACATAGAGGCAGAGATAATGAATTCCATCAACTATGACAATATTATAGATGATTTTGCAATAAAAAATCCTGTAAGAAATTGTAATTCTTCAATTTTGCTATTGCAAAATCCTGTATCAACTCCCCACACTTTAAAGCTTGACTGGAACAGCTGCACAACACCACAGCAAGTAAAAGCAAGGTATTCTCTGCCAGTCTGAGCCACAGAAAAGAAAAGAGGAACGATTGTCACAGTTAAATTCTTCAATGGGTTATGTTAGGATGAAAACACTTATAGGCCTACTGAATAGCATGCAATTCATTAGGTGATGTACTGAATATCTTCCTGCCCAGGGAAACTTTATCACAGCGACAATCGTTCCTCTTTTCTTTTCTGTGGATCAGACTGGCAGAGCATACCTTGCTATTACTGGCTGTGGTGTTGTGCAGCTGTTCCAATCTCGAATTAAAGTGTGGGGAGTTGATACAGGATATTGCCCACATATTTTATAAACTGACCTGATATAGGCCTAACGGTTTCTACAGATTCACTTAAAATTGGAAGTTTTCCAACATTTTACCCTGAGAAAACAATCATATGCCAAACTATCCCTTTTTTTTCTGCAGCAAAACTACTGTTCAAAGCCATACAGAATTTGGCAAAAGATAAAGTTATGCCATGCACCAGCCAAGATTCGCTCGCCGGCTGCTTCCCCTCGCTTCCGAGGCTGCGCGTGCACCTCCTCGACCACCATGGCTTCCTTGACAGTTGTAACGATGTTTTATGAAAGGTGTGGAAGGGTAAAAAGCTTCTGTATTTACCAGTAGTTAAATAATGATAGGTAAATTCTAGATCAGTTACAGGTTTTGTTAGGTTAGGAATGTTATGTTAGTTTAGGAGCAATATACTGAATAGCGCGAGGTTTATTATAACTCACATTGAATCTCTCTAAACCCTGCCTTCCGAGGCATTTCACCAAAGCCGTAAACCAAAATCGAACCTGTTAAATAAAATTATATGGAAAACATGTTTCTTTTAAAAGTCACCATGCTCGGACCCCGTCAGCCAAGTAGCCTACAGGATTGCCCAGATTTAAATCAGTACGAAATGTTGCAAACACTGTGTGTGAATATTTGTTCTCTGGGTCTTGGGCCCTTTTGATTCACTTCATAAATAAAAATACCGAGGGGATAAGTATTATTATGTTAAAATAAAACCCGAAGTCACAATATTGACACTTCTGACATGTTTACTTATGCCCAAAAAACTGCTCCAGAACTGAGGCCACTGGGACTTAGAAGATAGTTTTGATATCAGTGAAACACAATATATTTAACGAAAACCCTACTTACCACTAACTGCGAGATGAAAACTGCTGCATTCTCCTAATACTTTCACAATCACACGAAACGGATTAAAACATGCTCACAAGATTCAGTTGTTCACCCAACTACAGTGCTGCCAGTCGGTTAAAATAATCTACCTACAAAGTACACAAATTTCTCCGCATTTCTCTTAGAACGAAAAATCCCTTAAACAAAAATAAGATACTATAGTTGCAGTCTGATTAATTCTTTCTAATATACACTGATTTATTACGAAACACTTCTCCAGTAGTAACTGGAATGACATTAGCATTGCGTTGCCCAATTCCCACATGTTTTTTTTTTCTGTAAGGCTTGACACCGACTTTGGGCACGACCATTGAGCTGGTATAAATGGAGCTCAATGGGGCTGACTGTACCTTGCCCACCCCCCCTCTAAAGTCGGAGACAAGCTGTAGAGAAAAGCAGCATCATACTATTCGCAGGGTTCAGGATTACCTATTACACTTTTAATAAACCAATTTTCTTTGCCTCCCCCACATTTTCAAATCAGTAATAATTTATTTTGGCAAAAGATAGATTTATGCTGCACCCCAGCCAAGCTCCGCTGTCTTGTTAGGTTTGGAACGTTTATGTTAGTTTAGGAGCAATATACTGAATAGCACGAGGTTTATTATGTCTCACATTGAATTTCTTGTGACGAAACACTAAACCCCCACCTTCCCAGGCGGGCCTCATTAGAGAGGAGCCTAGGGTGCAGCATAAAACTATTTTTTTTACTCATCCACTACCGGTATCATATGTACAAGTAGGCGGAAAAAAAGCGTACCGACTCTTGTAGCTGATTTTAGAGCCTTGTGATACGTAAATAAGGTAAGAGATGTAACAGAAACGTTTTTCACAAGCAATGCAAATTACGTGAAATAAGTCAACACTAGAACAAATTTTAATACATTCCCTGCTATCCTGTGAATGCCGCTAGGCATACGCAGTGGCTCATATCAGCAACTTAGATATTTTAGTCGGTCTGCTTTTTTTTCCCTACTTCCCTCCTTTTGTAGAATATATATTTTCTTGGCATAGGAATGACATCCCCACAACAAAATGCCATAACTTACGGATATGATCATAGTATAGCATCAATAGTTTTGATGTACAGTATGCTAGAACAGAGTACTCTCAACATAAATATACCTTTTTCTTATTTTATTAGCAATATGATCCATATGTGATTATCATTCCAAGTTAGATTCAAGGTAAATGCCCAAAAACTGTAACGCAGTTACTTTTTAAGTATTTTTTTGACCGAGACTGTAGTTCATGTTGGACGCCAGATCTTAAAACAATGCTAAGTATTACTTATTCAGGGGGGGGGGGGGGAACACTCATGCTTACATTTTCTTAACCTGGAATTTAATTAACATGAAACCCCAACTACAAAAACCACATGGGGAAACTTCTGACAATATTCGTTAACTACACCCAAGCTTTAGACCATATATGGGCAATGCCCCGCCCGTGGAACATTTTAAAATTGCACTCGAAAAAGTAAATATTTTCGGTTCACAGATTGATGCCAACATTAATTATCTTGTTACTCAAATTCAAGCTCAAGCTTCTCATTCATTTCTATTGATTATAAGTAAATACCTAATCAGTTCGATATTGTTCTCATTCATGTAACTTCATTCTACTTTATGGATATAAAAAACCGCATCATGATTATTTTTTCACAATTACCTATTATCTCCGGCCCACGACTTCATAAAGGTCGTCAAGTTTAGCCCGTATCTTTCCAAAGGTTGCCCATACCTGCTTTAGACAGAGCCAATAAAAGGATTGTCCTAGGAAAAAAGTAATACTAGGCTGCAGTTGGATCACACACATATTATCTGATAACTACATCTAAGTCCAGATGATTAGTTTGAAGTGTTTTACTAGGGGATCCCATAAGTCAAACTAATAAGAAAAACCTCTCCTATATTTACTTTTACTTATCCTTGTGATAATACATGGGCAAAATATTTTTTTCAAGGTCCGATCAGTCAAGAAATGAAAGCCAGTGAAAATCAAGTGTTTTAATTTGGAACATCTAGATACACCTTCCAACTACTCTATCTAGTCGCCACTCTGATCGAGACATTTGTCGTAGTGTGGTACGAATGTACCATGAACAATGGTGTCCAACCAAGTAAGAAGTGCGTGCCATCATTCAATTTCTGCATGCTGAGGGATGGAATCCAGCCAACATTCATCAACGAATGAGTAATGTGTATGGTCAAACTTTCATGAATGACAGCATAGGTGCAGGATGTACAGTAGGGGAGGGGGAAGGGCAGACAAGTAACAGTGCAGTCACTGGAGAGTTGTTGAGTCTTAGACTGCGCGTATAAAACTAGTATAGTTTTTTTAAGCACATTTTCAGGGAAAAAACATTGTCTCATATTCGGGCCAATACGGTACAGCTCTATACATAAAAATATTTTAACAGAATAAATATATGGTTATTTACATTTATATTACTGGCCATAGCCCGCTATGATGCTCTTCCCCATAGTAGACAACCACAATTCTTATATTAAAAGTACCCTATATTTTAGGAGATCCAGGTACAACCATCCACCACCAGAGAAACACCCAGCAGTCGATTAGCTGACAATGAGCCAAAGGATCTAAAACATGTGTTTTGAAGTAAAATACCTTCCTAGTGAAATATGTGTGTTCAAAAGAATATTTATTACGTCACTATGGGATTCATACTTACAAGATAATGAGTGTGTTATAATACTCTTATTAACTTAATATCTTATGCAGTTTTTTGTAGTTAAAAATGTATACCTAAGTTGCAGTGAAAAGGTTAAAAGGATGGAAATAAGACTGCATTTAGAAAAGATCTCAACACATGAAATAAGGGAGAAATTACACCCCCGTCTAACACTTTTCAAGGGACTTTTGCAAAAAAGTGTAAAAGCTGTAATGCTATACTGCAAACTTCAATACATCATAAAAAATAATGCAACACAAAAACACTGGCGTTGCTTGAAATCACAAGGATGAGTTATGCAATATGAATAACTACAATATAATAAAATGCAGTAAATCTCATCCACATAAAAGAAACCAATTTCACTGGGACCAACACAAATAACAACTGACACCACATCTAAAAGAGTTGGCAACACAGTGGAAAATTTTTTTTTAAGTGAAAGCAGTTCATTGAAAACCAAAGCTGCTGAGGAAAATATGTCAATGGCAGGAAATAGAACTGTTTGAAAGTTGTTAATGGCAGGAATGCTATGCAGTGTCAGTATAGGATAAAAGATGGGAGCAATGGAAATTGATGTAAATGGCAGGAATGTAAAAAGGGGGGGGGCTTTACTGTATCCAAGAAACAGTAAAACAAATTCTGCTTTAGAAGATATTTTATTGAACAAATCAACAATTCTTTCTATCACCATAACACTAATACGTATTTGACAATCTGCCAGCATCAACGGCTGGTCTATCAACAATTCAACTCAAAGGTGAATATAATGAGCAGAAAAAAATTACCTTTTCCTTCTTTTATTCCTTCGAACCATCTTTATCACCAAGTGACATGTTCACAATATTTGCGGGTACAAGACACTTTACTTTCAGGTTTCTCTCTGGCCTCCTGGTAACTGGTTATATTAAGCCAGTGTTTCATGTTTCAGGGCTGGAACAATGAACAGAATCTCTTAAAACAGACATGTACAGACGAACACTGTTAACCATTCAGTATGTAAAAAGATCAGAAAATCCTTTAACCCATCACCAAAGGAATCAGCAGACAGTTTCATCATACAATACCCAACATAAGTTAGAAAGGAACTACACCAGTTATTTCTAAAACATCCATGCTTACCACAATTCCCAAACTAGCATCCCATGTAGTAATCTGTAAGGGTGTAATGGTTTTTTTGTAATAAACTAAAACATTATTCTTATATTTGAATTTTATCTACGAATAGCTGAATCATATTTTTTACCCCCATCATAAACAGAGATCTAGTTGTAGAACCTTTGAAATATATATTCCAATCAGGGGCGGATCCAGAGAGACATTGGGGGGGGGGGAACCAAAGTAGAGAGGGAAGTGTTAACTCATAAAAATTATTCCCAATACACAATTGAAATCAAAATGAACATTTCGGCATTTTATTACAAATATATTTCAAAATAATGAATGTCGTTGCTTTAATTTAAGTATTTGGGTTATGTTGTCTTTACAAAATTTATTAGAAGGCTGACCGTTTGAATAAGTTGTGCTTAATGTTATAAATTTCTTCTTCTTTTTTTTTTTTTTTGGGGGGGGGGGGGGAATTTTCCCCGTCCCCCCCATGGACCCACCCCTGATTCCAATCAGTAAGTGCTTAATTACAGCAAAAATCATTGTTATTAAGCACATAATTATGTAAAATTTAATGCTTTTAAGTTCAATGTTAATGAACACTGCAATAATTTCCTTGCACATAGAGGGGACCTATACAAGCAACTTTTATTAGGAGATCTATGCTCTATGGATTCAATTTTTCCAATTATAGCATGAAACATCCCAGGGCACAGTTGCCACTGGTTTCTAACACCTGAAATGATGCAAAACAAGGTAACTTTGTTGTTAACACTGGACTTGTGTATAATTCAAACTAATGCAGTGGCTGCCATGTCATGTGATTAATCTGTAAATTTTGAAGGTTATGAAAAATTTAAAATATGATGTAGCCGATTAATGATTAAAAATCAGGGTTTTATTGATCACTATAAGAAGGCATGAAGACAATTTAATGAAAATGTTAACCCTATTTTAGTTTATTATCGACTTACGAGTTTAATGACCTGTAGCATATACATTTTAATAGTGTAAGCACTGATTTCCTAATAAAAGTTGCTCGTCTTTGTTCCCTCTATACACAGGTAAAATATTACGGCATTGCTCATTAACACCCTGTATAATACAGGAACTTCACAATGTTTTCCCCGTTAATTTAGTCAAGAGATTGTATGCTTGTTTCATAAACAAAAAAAAAAGCTCAAAACCTATTACACTTTTTTTGGGGGGGGGGGGGGGGGGGAGTAAAACTATATGAAAAAAATGTATCCCACTGTTGTCGTGCAGCATGCAAACTTAGCCCCACCACCAGGGCTGAGATTTATGGAGATCCTGATAAAGTAAAGCGAAGTGATCCCAACACAGGCCATGGAGGCTCCTAGATTTTGGACATTCGGCACGTGAAGGCGGTAAGGCCGCCTTTATCACAATAATTCTTGTGGATATATATATGTAATATTTAATGCACAGATGTTTATGACAGAACACACACTCTAAAATAAATATTCAAATTTAAAATGATGTTTAATGACACTAAATTATTACATCACCATGAATTCAATCAGATAATCACTTTTTCCAAGAATGCAACGAACCTTTCATCTAAATTATGGTCTGGATTCAAGGTACTGAAAGTACTGTAATTTTCATATTGTGTTAATAATCCAATTAAAAAACAACTATACTTTCCACAATCTCCATTAACCTCTGCCAAGAGAGTCCACAAATATTTTACAGGCAACACATCTAGCAGGTCATCAAAGTACAGGCTGACATTTAAAAAAATCTGGTTCCTTCAGATTTTCGGCATGGAATCAGAGCACATTTTCGAATTTATAGTGTTGGCAGACCATTGGTTTCTGGAGGCACAGTTTACATTTTGATGGCACTGTACCACAGAATCAATTCTTGGGTGTTGGTCTCACCAGCTAACAGGCATTTCTTATTTTATCCTTAAATTGCTGGTATTTAGCCTCACTAAGTATTCAGCCAAGAAAGATGATGAAAAAGGAAACACTGTGCATGCATTCTCAATCACAAAGAAACCTGGTGAACATTAAAATTTAATTTGCTTTTCATATAAAGTTTAATTTTCTTTCACTCAAAGGCTGCACAGGTAGTAAGTACAGAGATCGCCTGGTATCTGAAAGCTTTGCGACTGTTAAAATTTGAACATGCCGTTGGCAGTGCGCATGCAAAGAGTGCTAAAGTCCGCAGTGAAAATCTAGTCCATGGCTTTAGTTAACGTGGATACGATCGTGATACTGTCAAGGGTTTCATCTCAGCACGTTTCGCTAGCCTTCGAATTCCTGCTGCCTCTGTCTATGACATCGTCCACGCTCTTAGAATACAGCATACCATAAAGAATATGGCACTCCTCAGAACCAGAGATTGCCGAAAATTTTTAAATGTCAACCTGCATAACCCATTACCCTCATCCATTTATAAGAAACTACATAATTCTTGGTAACAATTCAGCCTCAGAATTAGCAATCTTCACTGCTTTTCAGATTGACTGGGTGCGAATATTTTAATCATTGGCTAGTTCTCAAGGATATATATTTTCAATTTGTTTTTATAGATATTCAACCCTAACAGGGTCAATAAGATTACTGTAAGAAGTTACTTACAAGGAATGAAAGATTGCCTGCAAACACTGCCTCATATTCACCTAAAAAAGAGAAATACATTAAGATTTCATTGGACGGATTCAGACGTGCACTTGACAAAATAGTCCCACCTTTTAACGGCATATTTGAAAATGTCAAGCTCGTGTATAGAAATATATTTTTAAAACACTATAAACAATTGAAGATATTACTGAATCACCCTTTCATGGCTTCTAATGAAATAAAAAATAAAATATTAGTTTGAAGCTCAGTTTTTGTGTCGGTATTACTGAGCTTGTGTTGTGGGGTGGGCACGAAGCCAGCCATCCAACCCAATCTGTGCTAACTACATCCAACCATCCCTCACACCACAGACTTCCCTTAAATCTATCCTAATATTGTCCTCCCACCTGCGTCGAGGTCTTTCAAGTGGTCTTTTCCCTTCAGGTCTCCCTGTCAATATTCTTGAGATGTCTTTCCTCCCCCATACGCACATGTCCAGCCCATTACTATATCCGGTGACACATAAGTTCAGCTTCTGAGAGAGAGTTCATTTCTCTTGTGATATTGTCTTTAAGTTCTTCTAATGAATGGGAAAAAGACCTAAACATTTTATTTTTAAAGTTCCCACATAAATAATAATCACACACTGTTAGAACTTTAAGTGACCCTGTCTTACATTGATATAATATAACCGGCAAGATAATTAATTGTCTTACCCAAATTCATAATACAATGCAAAATTATATCTTTGTAAAAGCAGAATCAAATCCTAGATCCCCTGAAATCAATGTTGTGTAGGTGAAATTAGTGACATGCTGTATAATAAATTTAAGATTTGAAAACAAGCCCACATATATGTTTATACAATATAGCAGTAAAATGCAGCACACTATGTAATATGAATGCTATACGTGTGAGGAGTGTGAATTCTTTGCGACTAGAGAAAATATCCAGGCCTATACACCTGAGATAGAGAACAAAACCTTAACAACCATACTCACGTAAACGTTTGGTTGCAGACTTGCAAAATGATAAATAAAATGAAAATAGAAAATAAGCAAACAGAAAACAATAAAGCAAGAAACAGTTAAAACATGGCTCAAAATACAATAAAACTATTGTGAGTACATAGGGAAAAGCTACTGAAACCAAAGAAAATTAATAAAACAGCAACCTAAAATATACCAGAATAGTCATTACAACATGAAAAGAAAACCTTCAAACACCTGCTTTAAAACATACTTTAAGACCACATTCTTAGATAGAGAGAAACTCGCTAGTTACACTAACTCGCATGCCGGCCAACAGTAGAGATGAAAAAATGATAACGTAGCAAGATAGTAAATTTAAATAGAGCAAAGCTGTACTCTTGCAAGATGACAATCAGATGTAAAATAAACAAACCAATAGTAACCAGTACAAAAGAACACAATAGAACACACTCGGGAAATAAACACAGTAACCAGTACCAGTGAACATACTAGAACGAAAACACCGAAGAAATAGGAATATATACAGAAAAATAAGGTTTCTAATTATTTTCTTAGAAGGGAGCAACGCTATGTCTACAGTGTTTGCACAATTCTATTATTTTTTGCATGTATAACAATTAGAATCTAAGTCAACAACCATAGACACAAAACTCAGGTTTTATAAAGTAATGGCAGTTCCAGTATTATATGGTAGTGAATCAAGGGGCGGAGAGACTACAGTGCAATCCAAGCAACAGAAATGAGGTTTTTAAGATCAATAAAAGGATGTACAAGGGCTGATAGGATCAGAAATGAGGACATAGGGAAGGAACTAAACATATTTGCTATTCATGACAAAATAGATCAATATGGTACAAATTGGAGGTGTCATTTGCAAAGAATGGAAGAAGACAGGATACCTAAGAAAATACAGCGGTATGTACCAACAGGCCGGAGAGATCCAGGAAGACCAAGGTTAAGATGGAGGGAGGCCGGAACAGGTCATATGGCCTAATCCATGAGAGGCAGAAGAAGAAGAAGACAATTAGAATAGCATGCAATTTGCTAAGCATTCCAAATATCTATTCAAGAATGATTAACACACTGCTGCACAATGGGATTGACTACAGATTTTAAATACTGTTGAAGTTAGTAAAAAATGTATTTTTGTCGATACATATGATTGAAAATAGTATAATCAGCTCTTTTTATGACCAGCATGCCTACTAAATCTGAGATGACAGTCACATAAAAACTAACATAATACATGCATACTCTACAACAGGGAACTATTGCTAATCTTGGATAAGATAACATTTCACTGGTAGGTATTAAATAGTGACAATTCAAACAGCCTCAGAAAATTATTCTTCATTTTGCCTCAGATTGACTAGGGCATAAGTATAATCACTGGCTTGTTTCTGCTAAGGTATACAATACAAATAAAATGAAAATTTCCAGCCTAATGAAATCTGTATAATGGGGCTCCTATGAAAATTAGCAATTAGGTATATACAGTGCACGCTGCTTATTGTGACCACTTCAGGGTGCAGCTAATCTGATTATATTAACTGTTTGATAACAGTAGCCGATAATACACTACAAAAGCAGAATTAAAAGCTATTTATTCATACAAACAAGATAATATGTAACTGTGAATCATTCAACCACTCATAATAGCCTGGTAACAACTATTCTCGCAAATAACAAAAAAGCTTTAATTGTTTCTGTTTTCCCTTTGGAGTCCATTAACCATACTCCCATAGTTGGTAATTTCTTTTTGGAGGTTGACTGATCTGTGGTGAACCCCGCTTAGCAAGACATTTAACGCCTGTCTGTTCAAGTCTCTTCATTTAACACTAGCCATCACTGTATGTCAACACAGTTATCTTCATAAATCAAAAGCAGCAGTTAAAATGAGGGATGAAACATGTTTTACTGATTTAAAGAGAAAGTCAGGGAATGCCATTCCATTGAACAGGTTGTCCAATGAGCTGAGAACACAATCCTTAGTTCTAATAAAATACAAAACAGTTAAGTTACAAACAATATCCTTAAAACCAAATTTTGAATGACGTAAAATATTTGGAAATAAAGCCGCAAAATAGAAAATGTGGTAACATAAATCTTTCATCAGAATAAACAGCATTCGTTCAATTAAAGAGTATTAATCCGCACGGGACTTCATAAAAGTGATAACATTAAGCAGTGTTCACTGTAGTGAGAAAAACGTTTATATGAAGTTTTATATAAAATATGATCTACTTGAAGCATATACCACTCTTATTACCACATCCTGCTCTTTATTCCCACTACAAATTTAAGTCTGAAACAATATTAAAATTTCACTTACCAAAAATATGTGAGTACTTCCTATAAACAGCAATGAACCATTTTGCATCAGATTCCTTTAATTGAGAGTCATGGAACATACTGGGTTGACATCCTATTGCATCCCACCTTCCTAAAAACAATGAGCACATGAAATTGTTAGAATGGCTGAATATGTTTAGTTATAACTTAATTTCTTACTCCAAGAGATTTAGTTGAAATTATTTTTCTTGGGGGGGGGGGGGGGGCAGATTTTCCATAAAGCAGAGAATGAAAATTTTGGAGACATTCTGACAGAAATATGCAGTTTCATTTTATATCCTCTTCAGTTCTAAGTAACATCATAGCTTCAGACATATGCTTGCCAATTTGTACAATTCATCACTGAGGATATTTTGTGCTGCATCATACGAAATAAATCAGACAATATTCTAATAACTCGTTCCTAGGATGTACTAAGACATTTTTTAATAGGGACAAGAGATGTTTCTTAATTATCAGACTTGTCAATCTGACATACCCTTTATTGACTACTTCTACAATTATTTGAGGTGTTTGTTTTTCTTGATCAGCGATAAAACAAAATTATGTATTCTGACAATATTATTTTATGTTGATATATTAAGATGTTAGGTACCATTTGAGGGCAAATGTAAGCCGCGAAATAATGTGAATTTCGCAAATAAAACCACAAATGCCATAACCCGTGAAATAAAACCCATTTTTGGTATTATTTTCAGTTTCCCCTATAAACCGGTACGGGTATCACGCACAAAGCGCAGTACAAAAATAACAGAATAGTTATGTAATTAACGAAGTTGTTGACTATTAAACACTTTAGGCCTCACTTTTCCTTACCTTTTTGCAGGACGTACGTTTCATGGGCTTTGCCCACATTTTCAACTGCTTAGCCCATGAAACGTACGTCCTGCAAAAATGTAAGGAAAAGTGAGGCCTAAAGTGTTTAATAGTCAACAACTTTGTTAACTACATAACTTTGTTGCTTCACTGCATTAAGTTCCATTATCTCTTGAGTCCTCATAACAGAATAGTTATTTTAAAACTGTTTCGCAAAATAACTGCTTCATGCCAACCAACTTCCTGCACATTGTCTGGGTCCTCATAGAGTATTTCTTGTAGCTTTGTAACTATTTCATGCAGCAATCAGTTTTTCTTACGTAGCTGCTTCTTCTGGCCTTGTCTTAGCAGAGATAGAAAAATAACACCATGGTGGCAAAACAGTTTCTTCCGCCGCAACAGAATAACAGGTAGCAGGTTATTTTGAAACTGTTTCGTTAGAGAAGCAGTAACAGTTGAAACAGTTTTTATTTCCACCACTATATGTGTGTTTTTCTGTTCCATTGTGGTAACCAACAGTCCTTTTAACTACGGTAATTATAGTAATTTTTCCAGTTTACCTTTTTGAATAAGTAGCAGACATTTTCTTGTTCTCTTGAACACACATGGCATATCTTATATAGTTAGTATTATATTTATAATAATAATAATAATAGTCCTAGCAATAATAAAAAAAATCATATATGCATGATGCCCTAAGTCTTTAAAAACAAGAACACAAAACACCACCATTTGAATATAACACAACAGATCTTACAAAAAATAAAAACATTTTCAAACACGTCTAACAATTACCGTATTTACTCACCTATAACACCCCCCTTTTTTCACAATTTTCAACTTCTAAAATAGGGGAGGGTATAATAGGTGAAAATTTTCACATGACATAGGTTGGGTTGTCATGCTTTAAAAACAGAAAAAGACACATTTAGCGTCTTTAAATCAATACGCAAAATAGTTTAAATCCATTTTTTTTTATTTACAAAAAGTTAAATTATCACGTCAATTTAACTTTAGAGTTTTAAACAGTTTGGTATAGCTCCCTCCTGCATTACCGCAGCTGACTGGGTCACGTGACTAAACGCTGCGCGTGCCCACGTGGTGTTCAAGGTTAACTCAGCATTGCAATGTTGTCATCCAACTGGGCAGCAACTGCCTAAATTTCGTATCTCCCTTTCTTCACACCACAGAATGATTTCAACATTTTCTTTGCTCCTGATAATTTGTCTTTCTGTTTACACCAATAAGATATCATACATGGCTGCATATTCTAACACACTCAACTTGAAGGATGCCGTGAAACTTGCTCTCCAACTCAGTTTTCACGTGCTTACTAACTCTCAGGCAGGCAACAACACAATACACGCCTATGGTGGAAGTTGAACTCAGAAACCTGAAGGGCATTGAGAAATCTATGGGGGAGGTGAGAGTAACTAAGGCCAACACACAGGTGGCAGGGAAGCGTGGGTTTTACCGTTAACAGGAATGTTGCAGTTGCCGATCCTTTTTTTTTTTTTTTTTTTTTTTTTTTGCGTTGTCGAAAATTGGGGGGGTATTATAGGTGAGGGGGTGCTATAGACGAGTAAATACGGTATATACTATTTTCAAAATTAATCAAACTGTTACAGTTACGGGTAATTATTTCAAAATGGCAGCCATATTTCATGCACTGACAAGCAGTTTCCTTGATAACTTCCACATTTTATCAATATTTCTGAGTCATTACATTTGTGTGTATTTGTTAATATCATATGAACAACCCTATCTACAATCACTCATTTAGCCATTAATATAGTTTAATTTTTAAAAATACATATATTTTAATGAAAAAGAAAATAAGGAATTGATTTTTTAAAAATACATATACTATAAATACTTCAAAGATTGTAGATGATGTTCATAATGTTTGCAAATAGATAGAAAAAATAGCCACTAAAGAACAGCGGCTGCCATTTTGTAACGATAATTACCCATAACTGTAACAGTGTAATTAATTTTGAAAACAGCATTCAAGTGGAGAAGTAGTCAACCAAGAGTATGTCAGACTGCAAGATTGTAGAGCAAAAAACGAAATTTACCAATTTCTCACCCATGAATTTTACCGAAAGGTGTATGTACCCCTCAAGTAGTATCCATATTAGCAATCATCATAGCACCAAGGTATATATAGTTTTTTAAGTTAGCTTTTGCTGATCTTCACAAACCCATCGCAAATAATTCATATGAAAATATTTTTTGTGCCATCATGTACATGAAGTGAAGAATGTTAACACGCCCAGATTTTATAATAATTATAAAACAGAAATTACACTGGAATAATAGCAACAATATACCATCAATGTGCGAGTATTAATCTTTATGGGACTTCATAAAAGTGATAAACATGTCATATGAATTTTTGTATAAAATGTTATTTACCTGAAGGACATACTATTTTTGTCATCACATCCTGCTCTTTCTTCCCACTACAAATTTAAGTGTGAAACAATCTTAAAATTTCACTTACCAAAAATATGTGGGTACTTGAAGGCAATGAACGATTTTGAATCAGATTCCTTTAATTGTGAGTCGTAGAACATACTGGGTTGACATCCCATTGCATCCCACCTTCCTAAAAACAATGAGCACATGCAAATTTGTTAAAATGGCTGTATATGTTTAACTAACTTCTTACTAAATTTCTTACTCTAAGCGCTTTAGTTGAAATACTGTATATACCCGAATACTACCCGCACTCAAATTTTTCAAAAAGAAGTTTGAAAAAAAAAAATATAAAGGCCCACATATAGTTATTCTTAATTGAACAGTCATAATTAACGTTTCATATCATAAAATAATTAAATATGATAGGCTAAAAGGCACTTAGAAAAATAACATGCATGGTAACAGCCCGCTGAAACATCGCCGTCTTATACACGCAGCGTAATACCTCAACAACAACAAAACTCTACATTCTACGGGAATCACCCGCAATGACTTGCATCAGACTCGTTCCGACCGAAGTTCAAAATAGTCCGAAAATACGCCAAAATCCACCGAACTTTTTCTCGAATTATTCTACTACATGTGCGCCGTGACTGCACTGTTTGTTTGGCGTCTCTATGCAGACCATGTGCATAAGAAAGCATCTTCTTTGTTTCATTTTCCTTTCAATACAGCTCCGTTACTGTTATACTATAAGCCTACTGTGATGCTACTACAAAGCATCGTGTTATATTGAGCCAATATAGTACAAAATGTCGAAATTCAGTATTCAAATAATACCTGCACCCCAGTTTTTCCGTCTGTGATTTTTGAAAAAAATATACGGGTAGTATTAGAGTATATACGGTAAAAAACAATTGTGGAGGGGTATTTTCCATAAAGGGTACTGCACAGAATGAAAATTTTGCAGACATTTTGATAGAAATATGCAGTCCATAGAACTATCCCAGCAAAATAGTCTCCATATATTATACGGAAACTTCCCCCACCCCAACTAAAGGCCATCCTGTGTGGTAAACGATAAATCGAAGAATTTTATATCCTCTTCAGTTCTAAGTAACATCATAGCTTCAGACATATGCTTGTCAATTTGTACAAATCATCATTGAGGATATTTTGTGCTGCATGATATGAAATAAATCAAGACTGAATTCTAATAACTTGTTCCTAGGATGTACCAAGAAATTTTTTAGAGATAATTTTTAATTATCAGACTTGTCAATCTGACATATTCTTTACAGACTACTTCTACAATTGAGGAGCGTTTTTTCAAAAGCCGATATCTACATGGATTTCTCAGTGCAAGAGGTGACTAAGTGCCATCAAGAAAAGTGCTAATATTTGTGTGTATTGACCGCAAAGATCGTATTTTATCTACGCCAAACATGACTAGCAGCCATTACTGTGTCTGTAACTGATACAGCAATGCCCTGTTTGTCATGTCTGGCTTAGATAGAATACAATCTTTGCTGGTCAATACACACAAATATTAGCACTTTCCTTAATGGCACTTAGTCACCTCTTGCAGAGAAATCCACGTAGATATCGGCTTTTGAAAAAACGCTCCTCAATTGTATACTGTTTTCAATATTAATCAAACTGTTACAGTTACTGGTAATTATCGTTTCAAAATGGCAGCCACATGTCATGCACTGAAAAACGGCTTCCTTGATAATTTTAACAAATATCAATATTTCTGAGCGATTACTTTTGTGTGTATAAGTTAATATCATATGAACAACACACTCTACATTCATTCAACATAATACAGTTTGATTTTTAAAAACAGATATATTTTAATGAAAAAGAAAGTGATAAGGAATCGACTTCTTAAAAATACTTCCACCATAGATATTTCAAAGATTGTAGATAATGCTCACAATGATGTTCGCAAAAAGACTATAAAAAATATTGCCATTTGTGGAAACAACATTTTAGTGCAAGATAACTGTAACAGTTTGATTAATTATTCAAAAGTAGTCGAACGTTTGAAACACTTTTAGCTCACTTACGTACCTTTATTAGGTACGTACCTAATAAAGGTACGTAAGTGAGCTAAAAATGTTTCAAACGTTCGACTACTTTTGAATAAGTATAGTTTCACTGTCAAAAAAACTTCATTCCTAAACTTTGTAGTTTGATTAATCTTGAAAACAGTATGCAATTGGAGAAATAGCCAATAAGAGTATGTCACATTACAAGATTGCAGAGCAAAAGAATGAAATTCACCTAGTTCTCACCTATGAAGTTTACCAAAAACTGTATGTCGCCCCTCAAGTAGTATCCATATTAGCAATCATCACAGCACAAAGGTATGTAGTTTTT
The DNA here is from genome assembly GCA_964059195.1 of Ectobius pallidus. Lineage (NCBI taxonomy): Eukaryota > Metazoa > Arthropoda > Insecta > Blattodea > Ectobiidae > Ectobius > Ectobius pallidus. The sequence goes on from CAXKWD010000003.1 coordinate 83,819,750, forward strand.
TAGGTAGATTTTCGAAGAAAAATCTACCTATTGCAATGGATACCACTTTATGATTTTCGAAAAATTCTTTCATATCTTTACGTTTCATGCTCCCCTAAGTACGAAACCACCGCCAGTTCAAAAAAAAATTTTGTGATATTTATATATATATATCTTTACACGATAGCGGCCGTAATTTTGAAGATATTTGAACCAAATTTTATTATGTTATTTCTAGGCCCAATAGTTCGGACAAGTTCGTTAATGGGCAAAATTGGCCCAAGGGGGTGGTCGGGGGAGGGGGTTGAATTTTTTTAAAATGTATATCTCGGCCCCTATGAAGGATAGAGAGAAACTTTGTTTGAATAAATTAGAGTACTCCCTATGGAGTTCACAGCGACACCAACGATTCGGGGGTTCGAGTGAGGGTGGGGGATGAAAATTAGAAACTTTTGAAACCACGTCTTGTGGGGTATCGTTGAAAAGCTCTTGATGAGTACTCTACAAATCAATAAATAGTTTCTTGATAGCTCTCATATTACGCGAGATTTTAATGTTTGAAAATAATAACACATAAAAGAATTATTATAATATAATTTTGTCTTGTCTAGCGGCTTTGCTAATTTTATTCATTGCTGATCTTGCGCACGGCCTCCCAGAATTTTATATCCTATTCTTGTTGTCAAAACAAATGATTGTAGGCTCTTCCTCTTTACCGAATTCAGTTCTTATTTCTGCAGGTTTACCATGCCAAGGCTAAAGAAGAAGAGTGCTATGCAGCGACAATAAATTAAACCAAAAGCACTTCGAAATCTACCTCCGCCTGTAGGCCTGCCTAAAGGGATTTTTATTTACTTCTGGTAATCTACAAAAACCCATCACAAATAATTAATATGAAAATATCTTTTGTGCAATCATGTATGTGAAGAACAGTAAGTGAAGAATGTCAACAAGCCCAGATTTTATAATACAGCAATTTTAATACACAAATTACATTGGAATTATAGCAACAATATAACACCAATGTACGAGTATTAATCCGTATGGGACTTCATACAAGTGACAACAATACCAGACTGATGATAATAAGTGGTGTTAACTGTAGTAAGAAAAACATGTCATATGAAGTTTTATACAAAATGTGAATTATTGAAGCAGATACTACTATTGTCATCACATCATGTTATATCTTAGCAACACAAATTTAAGTGTGAAACAATCTTAAAATCTCACTTACCAAAAATATGTGAGTACTTGCTATACACAGCAATGAACCATTTTGCATCAAATTCCTATAACTTGAGTCATGGAACATACTGGGTTGACATCCTATTGTATCCCAACCTTCCTAAAAACAATGAGCACATGAAATTTGTTAGAATGGCTGTATAAGTTTACTTATAAGTTCCTAATTAATTTCTTACTATAAACACTTTAGTTGAAATAAAAACAATTGGGGAGGGGAATCTTCCATGAAGAAGGATACTGCTAAGAATGAAAATTTTAGACACATTCTGACAGAAATATTAAGTTCATAAAACTATTCCTGCGAAATAGTTTCCGTGAATTATATGGAAACTTTTTTTTAACTTAAAAATTCATATTTTGGGTGATGATGTATCCCCGCCCCAACTAAAGGTCATCCTGTGTTGTAACGATGATAAATTAAAGCATGTTTATATAATTTTATATCCTCTTCAGTTCCTAGTAACATCATAGCTTCAGACATATGCTTGTATTAATCATCACTGAGGATATTTTGTGCTGCATCATATGAAATAAATCAAGATTGAATTCTAATAACTTGTTCCCAGGATGTACCAAGAAATTTTTTAGAGATGATTTTTAATTATCAGACTTGTCAATCTGACAATTCTTTATTAACTACTTCTACAATTGTATACTGGTTTTCAATATTAATCAAACTGTTACAGTTACAGGTAATTATCGTTTCAAAATAGCAGCCACATTTCATGCACTGAAAAGCAGTTTGCTTGATAATTTCCACAAATATCAATACTTCTGAGAGATTACTTTTGTGTGTATTTGTTAATATCATATGAACAACACACTCTTCATTCATTCATTCATTTAACATAATATAGTTTGATTTTTAAAAACAGATATACTTTACAGTATTTTTAATTTACTTCTGGCAATCTACAAAAACCCATCACAAATAATTACCGTATTTACTCGTCTATAGCACCCCCTCACCTATAATACCCCCCCAATTTTAGACAACGCGCAAAAAAAAAAAAAAAATCTTTTAAAGTGATCGGCAACTGCAACATTCCTGTTAACGGTAAAACGCACGGGTCATTCCATGTCAAGTGAACCAATTTTTTGTCAATTTTGAACATGACCATCTCCGATTTTAGTCATACTTGGTTGTCATGAAGTACCACCTGAGATATGTTAAAGTGCAAAATATCAGATTTTTATGTGTTGTAGTTTTCCAGTTATACCCTTCTGAAATATGGAAAAAAACCAAATTTTCTGCATAAGTGCAATCACAAAATGACGCATAAATCAAGCTGGAATTGACATAGATGAGTGGGAAAAGTATCAAAATGTAGCTTATATTATGAGCTTTAATTTGATACGTCACACGAGTACTTTCGAAAAAAAATATTTTCAAGGTTACCCAAAAAAAATTTGAAAACTGAATTTTTCAAAAACCTATATTTTGAAAATTTTGAAACAATTCTCATAGAAACATACATATTTCAGCATCATGTCCTACAAGTTTTGATAAGGGATCGCAATGGGATCATATTTTTTTACATTTATAACAAATACTATGCACGCTGGGTAAGAATATATGACACAGGAATATTGCACTTAATTCTAAAATTTCATTACAATCAAAAAGAAAAACTTACAGAAAACATGTTACCTTCCCTTCTTCAATGACAAAAACGTGAATTTATTGTCTACAGTAATTTTCTAGAGCCATGGTTGCCGCATCCATCTCTTCCTTCGAGAGGTAATAACTACGGCCAGTGGGACATGTAGGTTGCACAAGGGTGAGGATCTGAGAGAGAGGCACAGTCAGTTTATTTGGACAGTCACTTTTGAAAGTAAATGATGGAGAAGGACCTGCAGGGTGCAGAAACATCAGTTCCACTATCTGTGCTGTCTCATTTTTGTCCACAACTACACCAAGCCACCAATGATTGTTGTTCTCACATGTAACATATCCTTTTACTTCTGCTAGCTTCAGCCTCTGTTGCACACGTGGTCCTAACACTGAAAAAGTGGATGACTGTTCACTTCTTGAAAATACCTTTGTCAACAACACTTTATCTGACAATGGGATGAAACTGTGGAACTTCTGTGTGCCTGGTATTGCTTTTGTAGACAGAAATCTGTCTGCAAGTATTTTTTCCTCTTTGTTGTATTGTGCTTCATTGAAGAAGAAGAACTGCATGGAGTCGATGTTTTCCTCACTCCATGTAAACAGCTGTGCTGGTGTCATGATTTGATGCTCGTATGGCCGCTGTAGGCTTGCCTTTCCTGCAAGTCTTTTCACAGTACCACCCAGACCGTCACATACTCCTTTCCCATGGGCTGTTGCATAGAAATGCCACTCTGCCTCAATTCCAAAATCATGAACATGGTGGCATAAGTTTGAAAAGTTTTTTCTGTTTTTAAATTGCGCAGCTGCACCATCTGAGAAGTAGTAAATTTTTTTCAAATCTCTAATTACTTCCAACTTCAAATGAGAGATAAGCCTTTTCTGGAATAAATGAACAGCAGTGGTGTCATGCTGTAGACATTCAGAGATACATACAATACTTTTGTAGTGTATGTTATGATCATTGTAGTAGACTGCTATAGGAAAAATAGTTGCTTGATCATTGTTCCAATGAAAAGACTGGGCTTCATCCTGTAGTACAAACGAATAATTTTCTGCAAAGTCCATACATACCACAGCTTCATTTACTCCAATATTCTGCTTCAAGTGATTATAATATTCTGCCTGTCTTCTTGCAATAAAAGAATGTCTCTTCAAAATCAACAACTGTTCACACAAAGTTTCCATAAACTCATCTGCAGTTTTGATGAAGGTTACTAAATTACATCTGTCAACAGAAACCCACTGCTTGTATGTAATGTTGTCCACCAGTTCATTATCTAGCAGCAACTGTAACTCATCTTTCAAATTATCTACACCTGGACATGAAGGACATTCATTAAGGTGGCATGCTGTGCCTGGCTCTTCACACATTAACTTCGCTAAACAGGAATTATAATTACTTATATCTGTGCCATCATTCAGTGTAATTTGTTTGGATTTCAACACTTGTAGCATTAATTTAACATTCTGATGCACTGTACAAACGCATACTGTGTGGGTACCACTTCCTCCAGCCAAGACGCAATGTTTAGGTCGTAAATCAGCAAATTTCGAAAATCCAATCTTATCAGTAGGATTTTTGTTTTTGAACAGCTCGTACACTTCCTTCAAGTTGCCCATCACTAGCCTCTTCTGTACATGAATTCTACTACTGTCACCCGTTTTCACAGAAACAAAATCTTTTTTTCCAGGCATAAGACGGCTGACATCATCACTGTTGTAGAACCCTATTACCTTCTCAATCACAGATTCATTTAAAACCTTTCCTGGTTTAGGATTTGGTGTTGCCAGAATACCCTTCGCTTTCACCAATGCTTTAGCTTTTCTTGCCATTCTGTTGCTAACCTGAAATTCATTTTGTATTTCACTGCATGACCAGCTTTTAGGTAGTACTGTTAAAATTTGCAATTTTTCACTAACACTTATATTTTCTTCTTGAAACTTTTCTTTTAGCTGACAAATGACTTCACATGATTCTGATTTATGGTCAACAGTTTTCTCTGTATTTGTACTTGCTGCTGTTAGTACCTTTTCTGTCAAACATTTTTTTATTTTACTGTATTTTTTATCACAGTATGATTTCATTTGCAACTTCCTCTTAGCAACAGGTGACTCCTCTAGAGAGCTTAGAGACTTATTAAGGTACTCTAAGGTAACATCTAAAGCTACAAATGATTCATCAACATTAGTAGGCCTAGTGGTATTGGCTACTGGTACTAAACAGTCATCTGTTGTATCTGTAACCTGTTTCTGCTTTGATAGTTCTTTCCTACAACTGTCACAAATTTTCATACCTACCACAATGGTGTCAAACATGTCACACATCCAGTCAGTAACAGGCCTCACACTTCTTTTCACACCCTGATGTCTGTCTTTCTTGAAAGGGTTGCAGCAGAAAATCTTTGCTGTTTCACTTACTTTTTCAGCCATACTGGGGAAATACACAATGCCTATTTTAATCACTGAACCCACTACTTTACATGCAGCAATACAGTCTTTGTACAGCCTTTGAAGAAAGGAAGCACACTGCATGAGAGTCAAGGCACAACTGAAGCCAGGTCCAACAGGTTACAACTTGCATTCCCTGGCTGACTCACATGCTTGCAGACTGTGTTTACTCATACCCATTTGACCACTTGCACAAGTTGGTATATGCATGTTGGTAAACAACTCCCTGGACAAAGGAATGGATTTTAGAATTAAGTGCAATATTCCTGTGTCATATATTCTTACCCAGCGTGCATAGTATTTGTTATAAATGTAAAAAAATATGATCCCATTGCGATCCCTTATCAAAACTTGTAGGACATGATGCTGAAATATGTATGTTTCTATGAGAATTGTTTCAAAATTTTCAAAATATAGGTTTTTGAAAAATTCAGTTTTCAAATTTTTTTTGGGTAACCTTGAAAATATTTTTTTTCGAAAGTAGTCGTGTGACGTATCAAATTAAAGCTCATAATATAAGCTACATTTTGATACTTTTCCCACTCATCTATGTCAATTCCAGCTTGATTTATGCGTCATTTTGTGATTGCACTTATGCAGAAAATTTGGTTTTTTTCCATATTTCAGAAGGGTATAACTGGAAAACTACAACACATAAAAATCTGATATTTTGTACTTCAACATATCTCAGGTGGTACTTCATGACAACCAAGTATGACTAAAATCGGAGGTGGTCACGTTTTTCCATTGGTTCACTTGACATGGAATGACCCGCACGCTTCCCTGCCACCTGTGTGTTGGCCTTAGTTACTCTCACCTCCCCCATAGATTTCTCAATGCCCTTCAGTTTTCTGAGTTCAACTTCCGCCATACGCGTGCATTGTGTTGTTGCCTGCCTGAGAGTTAGTAAGCACGTGAAAAATGAGTTGGAGAGCAAGTTTTACGGCATCCTTCAAGTTGAGTGTGTTAGAATATGCAGCCATGTATGATATCTTATTGGCGTAAACAGAAAGACAAATTATCAGGAGCAAAGAAAATGTTGAAATCATTCCGTGGTGTGAAGAAAGGGAGATACGAAATTTAGGCAGTTGCTGCCCAGTTGGATGACAACACTGCAATGCTGAGTTAACCTTGAACACCACGTGGGCACGCGCAGCGTTTGGTCACGTGACCCAGTCAGCTGCGGTAATGCAGGAGGGAGTTATACCAAACTGTTTAAAATTCTAAAGTTAAATTGACGTCATAATTTAACTTTTAGTAAATAAAAAAATGGATTCAAACTATTTTGCATGTTGATTTAAACCCGCTAAATGTGTCTTTTTCTGTTTTTAAAGCATGACAACCCAACCTATGTCATGTGAAAATTTTCACCTATTATACCCTCCCCTATTTTAGAAGTTGAAAATTGTGAAAAAAGGGGGGTGTTATAGGTGAGTAAATACGGTAATATGAAATATATTTTGTGCCATCATGTATGTGAAGTACGGTAAGTAAATAATGTTAACAAGCCCATATTTTACAGGGTGATCCGTTAGAGATGTGAGGAAAGTAAAGCATTGTGTCCAAGAAACTTTTTAAATTTATTAATTGTTAATGGTACAAACAGGTGTAGGAAACCTGTAAGTTTTGTATTCCAGGACATTAGCACTCAACATGACCGCCATTGCGAATGCGGCGCAGATCATATCTCGCGGACAGGTTCCGCCACGTGGCGTGGAGCATTTATGGAGTGATTTGCTGAAGGGCCGCAGTAATCATCTGTCGTAGGTCAGCTACATTTCATGGTCTTTGTGTGTACACAGTTGACTTGATATACCCCCACACAAAAAAAAATCTGGAGGAGTCAAGTCCTGTCTCTCACACATCACTGTAGCAAAATTCATACGAGCTTCGTAATGATGTTGCATCAGTGCTTGCACTCGCTGAATACGGTATGGGAACGTCTTAGCGTCCTTTGACATGTTGTGTATGACATATTCTGCTCTGATGATAAGCGGCGGAGTGATTTTTTTTACTCTGAATCATGGCTTGTCGAATATCCTCTTCCTTGTTTCTATCATGTAACCTTCCGCCTGTACGAGGCATTTTGAGACCATCTTCCAAGAACATGTGGTACCAGTTAACAATGTCTCCATGCGAAGGGACATACCTACAGCTGTACCGGCGTCGAAAAGCCCTCTGTGATTGTATTACACTAGAAAACAGAAAAATTCGCATACCATACCACACACTCAGCGCACTGTTGTGGCATGACCACCATATTGTCTTCTATGCACGATAGCACCGCCAAGCCATGTGTCCGAAGTCTGAAACATCAGTCATCGTTAACTCCCATCCTTTCGACTTACATTACAGCAAATTGCACAGAGCTATGTACATTAACCTCTTAAATATAACGTTTTACTTTTCTGACATCTCAAACGGATCACACTGTATAATACAGTAATTTTATTACACAAATTACATTGGAATAATAGCAACAATATAACACCAATGTACGAGTATTAATCCATAAGGGACTTCAAAAAAGCGATAACATTACCCGGCTGATAACTTTAAGCGGTGTTCACTGTAGTGAGAAAAACATGTCATATGAAGTTTTATATAAAATGTGGTTTACTTGAAGCAGATACTACTACCCGCGCACGATTTCTTGAGCGCTCGGCTCCCTAGTCCTCATTCGGTAGGTTTCGTTCAACTTCGTAGGTTAAGCTGACAACATTGAAACACGAAGTACGCTATACACCCTGACATCTAGTGGCTTCAATACTAAGCTTTCATTCTGTCTCAGGATTCCTATTTATTTATTGACATTATCTTTTCTGACGCATCGAGTTATGGAGAAAAATACAATCTTTCGAACTGCTGATTTCACAAACACTTCATTGTACATCCAACACTTTCCTCACCTCTTTAAGAATTCCGTATGTGCTAATTTCTGACGATCCCGTGAACTCTGATGTCAATTTCATGGATTGAAAGTTGAGCGAACTTTTCACAATTTGTATTAAATACGTTTAAAATTAGGCCTATAGCTTTCTCCACTTTTAGATGCCTTACCTCTCTTACGTTTTAAAACACGAAATGGTGAAGCATGTTCTGCTAAGACTCTTCTTTATGCTTAAAATAGTCATCCAGTGTAAAAATATTGAGCCTATATTATGCATAATATTCTTATTTGATAACCAAGGCTTATGACGTGTAATTAATTGTTACGCAATACCGTCACCACGTTATATTATTGGACTGCATTAAAATCGTTGTATATTAAAGTCACTACATAAAATACCATACGCGCGATTCTGCTGAAACGTTATTTCTTTAGTTGAAAACACTGCAGAAAGACTGGCGGAATAGCTATGTTTTGTTCCCCCCGACCCTCACTTCCCCGTAAATCGAGCGCTCAAGATATGGCGCGCGACTCTTGTCATCACATCCTGCTCTTTCTTCCCACTACAAATTTAAGTGTGAAACAATCTTAAAATTTCACTCACCAAAAATATGTGGGCACTTGAATGCAATGAACCATTTTGCATCAGATTCCTTTAATTGTGAGTCATAGAACATTCTGGGTTGACATTGTATTGCATCCCACCTTCCTAAAAACAATGAGCATATGAAATTTGTTAGAATGGCTGTATATGTTAACATATAAGTTCTTAAATTCTTACTCTAATCGCTTTAGTTGAAATAAAAAAATTGGGGAGGGGTATCTTCCCTAAGGATACTGCAGAGAATGAAAATTTTGGAGACATTCTGACAGAAATATTCAGTTCATAAAACTATTCCAGCAAAATAGTTTCCGTAAATTATATGAAAGTTATTTTAACTTAAAACTTTATATATTGTGGGGGATGATGTATCAGCCCGCCCCAACTAAAGGTCATCCTGTGTGGTAAACAATGATAAATCAAAGCATGTTTATATCATTTTATATCCTCTTCAGTTCCAAGTAACATCATAGCTTCAGACATATGCTTGTACTAATCATCATTGAGGATATTTTGTGCTGCATGATATGAAATAAATCAAGACTGAATTCTAATAACTTGTTCCTAAGATGTAAAAGGAAATGTAAGTGACAAAAGATGTTTCTAAATTATCATCAATCTTGTTGATCTGACATACAGTTATTTTCAAAATTAATCAAATTGTTACAGTTACGGGTAATTACCGTTTCAAAATGGCAGCCACATTTCATGCATTGAGAGGCAGTTTCCTTGATAATGTCCACTAATATCATTAATTCCGAGTGATTACTCTTGTGTGTATTTGTTAATATCATATGAACAATACTATCTTTCATTCATTCAACATTAATATAGTTTCATTTAAAAATATATATATTTTTATGAAAATGAAAGTGATAAGGAATCGATTTTTAAAATACCTATACCATTGATACCGTATATAGTTGAATAATACCTAGATATTTTTTTTTGAAATCGCAAGTAAAAAACTGGGGTGAGGGTATTATTCGAACACTGGTCTTTTCTCATTTGAATTTTGACATATTGTACCTTATCGGCTCAATATAGCATGATGCTTTGTAGTAGTATCACAATATAGTGTAACAGCAGTGAAGCTGTAACGGAAGGAAAATGCTTTCTTATGCACATGTTTCGCCATGACTTCCAGCAAAACAAAGCTTGTACTTGTAGAGACGCCAAGCAAGTAACAGTACAGTACAAGCAGAAGCACTAATGCGGGTAAATTTTGCTGGATTTCCACAAGACCTTAGGTCGAACATACATCATCGCGTGTGATTCCCGCTGTTGTTGTTTAAAGACGCACAGCGCTTATAAGACTGCGAGATTTCCAGCCGACTGTTACCATATTATTTTTATAATTACATTTTAGCCTACCATATTTAATTCTTTCATGATATGTAAAGTTTTAAGTACAATTGTTTAAATAAGAATAAACCTGACATAAAAAAAATTAAGGTCTATATATGTCTTTTTCAAATTACCTTTTGAAAAATTTGGGTACGGGTATTATTCAGATATATATGGTATCACAGAGATTGTAGACGATGTTTGCAAATACCATATATACTTTAATACTACCAGCATATTTAAAAAAAAAAAATCGAACGAAAAACTGGCATGCTGATATTATTTGAATATTGGACTCCTCTTATTTGAATTTAGACAATTGTGTACCATATCGGCTCAATGTAGCACAATGCTTTGTAGTATCATCACAGTAGGACTGTAGTATAACAGTAAAGAAGCTGTAATGAAAGGAAAATGAAACAAAGAAGATGCTCTCTTAAGCACACGGCCAAGCAAACGGCAGTACAATTTGGGAAAAGTTTGGTAAAGTTCGGCAAATTTCCAGACTACTTTGAGTCTTTGGTTTGGTTAGGATGCAAGTCATCGCGTGTGATTCTACTATGCATGTTATTTTTATAAGTACCTTTTAGCCTACCATATTTCTTTTATAATATTAATTATAACCGTTTAATGAAGAATAAAACTGACAAAATAATCTTATATGTGAGCCTGTATTTTTTTTTCAAACTTCCTTTTGTAAAATTTGGGTGCAGGTAGTATTCGGGCATATACGGTAGGTAGAAAATAGTCACTAAAAATATTGCCACTTGGGTCATTCCATGTCAAGTGAACCAATTTTTTGTCAATTTTGAACATGACCATCTCCGATTTTAGTCATACTTGGTTGTCATGAAGTACCACCTGAGATATGTTAAAGTGCAAAATATCAGATTTTTATGTGTTGTAGTTTTCCAGTTATACCCTTCTGAAATATGGAAAAAAACCAAATTTTCTGCATAAGTGCAATCACAAAATGACGCATAAATCAAGCTGGAATTGACATAGATGAGTGGGAAAAGTATCAAAATGTAGCTTATATTATGAGCTTTAATTTGATACGTCACACGAGTACTTTCGAAAAAAAATATTTTCAAGGTTACCCAAAAAAAATTTGAAAACTGAATTTTTCAAAAACCTATATTTTGAAAATTTTGAAACAATTCTCATAGAAACATACATATTTCAGCATCATGTCCTACAAGTTTTGATAAGGGATCGCAATGGGATCATATTTTTTTACATTTATAACAAATACTATGCACGCTGGGTAAGAATATATGGCACCGTAATCTTGCACTTAATTCTAAAATTTCATTACAATCAAAAAGAAAAACTTACAGAAAACATGTTACCTTCCCTTCTTCAATGACAAAAACGTGAATTTATTGTCTACAGTAATTTTCTAGAGCCATGGTTGCCGCATCCATCTCTTCCTTCGAGAGGTAATAACTACGGCCAGTGGGACATGTAGGTTGCACAAGGGTGAGGATCTGAGAGAGAGGCACAGTCAGTTTATTTGGACAGTCACTTTTGAAAGTAAATGATGGAGAAGGACCTGCAGGGTGCAGAAACATCAGTTCCACTATCTGTGCTGTCTCATTTTTGTCCACAACTACACCAAGCCACCAATGATTGTTGTTCTCACATGTAACATATCCTTTTACTTCTGCTAGCTTCAGCCTCTGTTGCACACGTGGTCCTAACACTGAAAAAGTGGATGACTGTTCACTTCTTGAAAATACCTTTGTCAACAACACTTTATCTGACAATGGGATGAAACTGTGGAACTTCTGTGTGCCTGGTATTGCTTTTGTAGACAGAAATCTGTCTGCAAGTATTTTTTCCTCTTTGTTGTATTGTGCTTCATTGAAGAAGAAGAACTGCATGGAGTCGATGTTTTCCTCACTCCATGTAAACAGCTGTGCTGGTGTCATGATTTGATGCTCGTATGGCCGCTGTAGGCTTGCCTTTCCTGCAAGTCTTTTCACAGTACCACCCAGACCGTCACATACTCCTTTCCCATGGGCTGTTGCATAGAAATGCCACTCTGCCTCAATTCCAAAATCATGAACATGGTGGCATAAGTTTGAAAAGTTTTTTCTGTTTTTAAATTGCGCAGCTGCACCATCTGAGAAGTAGTAAATTTTTTTCAAATCTCTAATTACTTCCAACTTCAAATGAGAGATAAGCCTTTTCTGGAATAAATGAACAGCAGTGGTGTCATGCTGTAGACATTCAGAGATACATACAATACTTTTGTAGTGTATATTATGATCATTGTAGTAGACTGCTATAGGAAAAATAGTTGCTTGATCATTGTTCCAATGAAAAGACTGGGCTTCATCCTGTAGTACAAACGAATAATTTTCTGCAAAGTCCATACATACCACAGCTTCATTTACTCCAATATTCTGCTTCAAGTGATTATAATATTCTGCCTGTCTTCTTGCAATAAAAGAATGTCTCTTCAAAATCAACAACTGTTCACACAAAGTTTCTATAAACTCATCTGCAGTTTTGATGAAGGTTACTAAATTACATCTGTCAACAGAAACCCACTGCTTGTATGTAATGTTGTCCACCAGTTCATTATCTAGCAGCAACTGTAACTCATCTTTCAAATTATCTACACCTGGACATGAAGGACATTCATTAAGGTGGCATGCTGTGCCTGGCTCTTCACACATTAACTTCGCTAAACAGGAATTATAATTACTTATATCTGTGCCATCATTCAGTGTAATTTGTTTGGATTTCAACACTTGTAGCATTAATTTAACATTCTGATGCACTGTACAAACGCATACTGTGTGGGTACCACTTCCTCCAGCCAAGACGCAATGTTTAGGTCGTAAATCAGCAAATTTCGAAAATCCAATCTTATCAGTAGGATTTTTGTTTTTGAACAGCTCGTACACTTCCTTCAAGTTGCCCATCACTAGCCTCTTCTGTACATGAATTCTACTACTGTCACCAGTTTTCACAGAAACAAAATCTTTTTTTCCAGGCATAAGACGGCTGACATCATCACTGTTGTAGAACCCTATTACCTTCTCAATCACAGATTCATTTAAAACCTTTCCTGGTTTAGGATTTGGTGTTGCCAGAATACCCTTCGCTTTCACCAATGCTTTAGCTTTTCTTGCCATTCTGTTGCTAACCTGAAATTCATTTTGTATTTCACTGCATGACCAGCTTTTAGGTAGTACTGTTAAAATTTGCAATTTTTCACTAACACTTATATTTTCTTCTTGAAACTTTTCTTTTAGCTGACAAATGACTTCACATGATTCTGATTTATGGTCAACAGTTTTCTCTGTATTTGTACTTGCTGCTGTTAGTACCTTTTCTGTCAAACATTTTTTTATTTTACTGTATTTTTTATCACAGTATGATTTCATTTGCAACTTCCTCTTAGCAACAGGTGACTCCTCTAGAGAGCTTAGAGACTTATTAAGGTACTCTAAGGTAACATCTAAAGCTACAAATGATTCATCAACATTAGTAGGCCTAGTGGTATTGGCTACTGGTACTAAACAGTCATCTGTTGTATCTGTAACCTGTTTCTGCTTTGATAGTTCTTTCCTACAACTGTCACAAATTTTCATACCTACCACAATGGTGTCAAACATGTCACACATCCAGTCAGTAACAGGCCTCACACTTCTTTTCACACCCTGATGTCTGTCTTTCTTGAAAGGGTTGCAGCAGAAAATCTTTGCTGTTTCACTTACTTTTTCAGCCATACTGGGGAAATACACAATGCCTATTTTAATCACTGAACCCACTACTTTACATGCAGCAATACAGTCTTTGTACAGCCTTTGAAGAAAGGAAGCACACTGCATGAGAGTCAAGGCACAACTGAAGCCAGGTCCAACAGGTTACAACTTGCATTCCCTGGCTGACTCACATGCTTGCAGACTGTGTTTACTCATACCCATTTGACCACTTGCACAAGTTGGTATATGCATGTTGGTAAACAACTCCCTGGACAAAGGAATGGATTTTAGAATTAAGTGCAATATTCCTGTGTCATATATTCTTACCCAGCGTGCATAGTATTTGTTATAAATGTAAAAAAAATATGATCCCATTGCGATCCCTTATCAAAACTTGTAGGACATGATGCTGAAATATGTATGTTTCTATGAGAATTGTTTCAAAATTTTCAAAATATAGGTTTTTGAAAAATTCAGTTTTCAAATTTTTTTTGGGTAACCTTGAAAATATTTTTTTTCGAAAGTACTCGTGTGACGTATCAAATTAAAGCTCATAATATAAGCTACATTTTGATACTTTTCCCACTCATCTATGTCAATTCCAGCTTGATTTATGCGTCATTTTGTGATTGCACTTATGCAGAAAATTTGGTTTTTTTCCATATTTCAGAAGGGTATAACTGGAAAACTACAACACATAAAAATCTGATATTTTGTACTTCAACATATCTCAGGTGGTACTTCATGACAACCAAGTATGACTAAAATCGGAGGTGGTCACGTTTTTCCATTGGTTCACTTGACATGGAATGACCCACTTGTGGAAATCATCAGGGAAACGACATTTTAGTGAAAGAACAGCGGCTGCCATTTTGTAATGATAATTACCCATAACTGCAACAGTTCGTAAGATTGTATAGCAATTCATTGCTGAGGGGGGGAAAAAAATAATGAAATTCACCTATTCCTCACCTATGAATTTCACCGAAAGCTGTATGTCCCCCCTCAAATAGTATCCATATTAGCAATCATCATAGCACAGTTTTTTAATTTACTTTTGATCATCTACATAAACAATTCATATGAAAATATTTTTTGTGCTATCATGTATGTGAAGTAAGAATGTCCATAAGCCCAGATTTTATAATAATTTTAATACAGAAATTACACTGGAATAATAGCAACAATATATCAATGATGTTTTAACAAATTCACCAATACAGTATAGAATATTAATACTTACATAATAACAACAAGAGATCAAGAAGATTAATTACGAAGTACCTGAAACAAAAACTTCTGTAAGAATTTTCGTACTATACCTCCCTAACCTCAATTTCGTAAAACAAAATTGCTCAGTGAGGGCAAGTTATTATCATCAGGATCAAATTAATGAGTATCCATATTAGCAATCATCATAGCAAAAAGGAATAGGTCACATGAATACTGTCGAGATATTACAATTATTTTGGGGAACCACACAAAAACCACAAATAATGAACAATTTAAATGTGCACCACTCAATCATGACTTTCAACCTTATGACAAAGCAAGAAATCATAGCTTAATTATGGGTTTAAATTGTGTCCTTTATTTCCTTAATATCTTTTTGGATAAGTAGCAGACATTTTCTTGTTCAGCTGAACTCATGTCATCTTATTATTTTGTAATTATATAGGCTATTAATATTAATCATTAATACAAAAATAAATAATATCAATAATAATAATCCTGTGCATGATGTCTTATAAAACAACAAATCTCTAAAGAAATAAAAACATTTTCTATGTATTAGTAGTGAAGCGACTGGAATCGTAAAAAAAAAATAATTTTGAAGTCATTCAAATAATTAATCGGACATTGACAGTCCCTCTACTGCTAATTCATGAAATAAGTAAGCATGTGCGACTTACCTTGAATGCCTTTTCTGCCTGTGTTAACACGACTGTCACAGATTAACCTGAAATTTTAAAAAAAAAATTCATTATAGAGTCTGCATTACAAACCTACATCTGGGAGTGATTGCTCCCATGAGGCAAAACCCACACTCAAGTTTCCCCAGATTTCTTTAAACTGGGGGCTTACTGTTTATCAAGGTCTGTTTACAGCTCCATTTAAAACCAAATTGGGAATTTCCCCATGAGCTCAATTTATTCTTCTCCACTACACTAAAACTAAATTAGAGAATTTCCCCAGGAGTTCAATTTATTCTCCTCCACTATAAACTTCCTTTCTAGAAGAGTATAACGTTCACATACGTCTATTACAGGGAATGAATGAAACTCGAACAAAAATTTAATTGTTGCTACACTTGCGTATTAAACTCACACATGTGAGCTAATATAGCGATCGGCAGCAATTCATATTCCACAGTTAAGAACGCCACATTTGTTACATACCACAATGTGGAGCTGGGCTGTGGTAAAAAAGAATCCCCAATGGCGGCATATTGAAGATTCAGATTGTTGAACATATTTCTTGATTAGTGATAATAACCAGAACAGCTGATTGTACTACTACGGCTTAATTACACGATTTTAAAAGAAAGCACCATCAAAACCAGTGCAAGGAGAATTACCGTATTGGCCCGAATATAAGACGATGTTTTTTCCCTGAAAATGTGCTTTTAAAAACTATACTCGTCTTATACGCGCAGCCTAAGACTCAACAACTCTCCAATCATGGATGCAGCTGTGCACATGTGTAGCGGCCGGGGATCCCCACGCAAATGGCGTGCGTCCGATCCAAGGTCAAAGTCGCGCGGAAATTACCGAATTTTACCGAACTTTATTGTTCCCGAATTCGTGCTTCTCCTTGTACTGCACTGCTTGGCATGTCTATTCTCTATGCATAATGCTTTGTTTGACCACCAACATGGCAGACCATGTGGAAAAGAAAGCATCTTCATTATCTCAATGCGTAAATAAAGACTAGAGAAGAAGTTACGACATGAACTTCAAACTTCTGTTTTATGTGAAGCAAAATGTACTAATAAGCTATTTTATTTATTTTTTCATAACTACCCTTCAAAAATTCAGGGTCATCTTATATTCGAGGTCGTCTTATTTTCGGGCCAATACGGTATTTGGATAAATCTCAAGAGCAGAAAACACTGCAATTATCCAAACAAAATATTATGCATACCCTAGCAATGAATGCTCTTATCTTGTTACTCCTTTCTTCAATACTGCACACCTAACAGATCTGGAATGGATTGTGATTACTAGGGCAAGGCATTTAATGACCATAAAAGTGAAAAAAAGACCCATAATTAAAAAAAAAAAAGACCAATAGACCTAACATTACTTATAATTGGTCCTTTTAAGTAATGAATTGCCAAAAGTAATTTAATGATGACAGTGCGTTATAGGTTATATGAATTTACAATGTAATTTTGTTACTAAAGAAGTCAATTTATACTACTTGGACGCCCTTAGCAAAAAAGAAATTCTTTCTGAACTAGTATGCCCATCAAATTGCTCCCAGCAAATAGGTGCCATTTAAAAAGAAAAAAATCTTTATTGCTACAGAACACACTGCTATGGTGTTTACAATAAATTTGAATTAAAATAAACTACGAACACTTGACAGGGATAGATATATGCATTTATGAACCACATTAGTCTCTATTGGACATTACATGAGAATATTATAGGAGAAAAATTCCTCAGACACTGGGACTTGAACCCAGGACCTTTGGCTATTTGCGCCAATGCTTTACTTGACAGAGGTTATTAAATAAAAATGATTGCCTGTTGTCTCAAAGTAACAATTTGTGCATGGGAAAACTCCTCTCTACCTGCACTGAAATATGACCTAAAATGCCAAAAATGACGTAAAAAGTGCCAAAAAATGACCTGTCTTGAAAATTATGAAAAATGCAAAAAGAAATTGCCCCTATTTAATCTATTTCATGATACACAATTATATATATTCGAGCTATCTTTTAACCTTCATATAAAAAAGATGCAATATCATCAAATGCCTTGTTCTAGTGATTACTTTTACTAGGGACGAAAAGAGGAGTCTTAAACTAAAAACATATTACCTTAAATTTAAAAAATCAAAGGGAATATGTACATATGTTGCCCAATACCAACCAAAAGCACATCCAAATGTCTCAGAATTACACACAGCAGCTTATTTAATCAATTATTTCATGATAAACATTTATATATATATTCGAGCTATCTTTTAACCTTCATATAAAAAAGATGCAATATCACCAAATGCCTTGTCCTAGTAATTACAGTATATACTCGAATACTACCCGCATTTTTTTTGCAGAAATCGCGAAGAAAAACTGGGGTGCGGGTAATACTTGAATATTGGACTCCTCTTATCTGAATTTTGACAATTGTGTACCATATCGGCTCATTATAGCATGATGCTTTGTAGTAGCATCACAGTAGGCTTATAGTATAACAGTAACGAAGCTGTAATGAAAGGAAAATGAAACAAAGAAGATGCTTTCTTATGCACGTGGCCCGCATCGAGACGCCAAACAAACAGTGCAGTCACGGCGCACGTGCAGTAGACAAAAGTTCGGCGAATTTCCAGGCTATAACCTTGGGTCGGACCGAGTCGGATGCACGTCATCGCAGGTGATTCCCGCAGAATGAAGTGTGTTGTTGTTGAGGTATTACGCTGTGCGTATAAGACTGCGAGATTTCAACGGGCTGTTACCATGCACGTTATTTTTATAAGTGCATTTTAGCTATGATATTTAATTATTTTATGATATGAAACGCCAATTATAACTGTTTAATTAAAGGCCCTGTTAACTTAAAAAATGCATTTTTAGGTGAAAGCTGGTTTAAAAAGAGGATATTTAGAGATTAGTTTGTGCAAAAACCCGAGCTTTCTATGTTTAACCGTTCGCCTGCAATCCAAGTACAGAAGTTCCGCCAATAGTGCAGTATGACGTCACGGCGCTCTCACTACTGCACTGTGAGCAAGCATTGGAATGCCAGCCATATGTAGCCGACACATCAGTCTGTGTTTGTTAGCTCATTGCTGGTGTGATCTCAAGTGTTAAAATTATTATAAATTTACCAGTTTCTCGTGTCATGTCTGGAATCAGGCCATATCAATTCGAGCCGAAAAAAAGTGTAATTTTAAGGCCAGACGAAGAAAATGCTGACCGTGTAAATAGTACTGATTGGTGCAACTGTGGTGAATGTGTTTTGTCAGCGATTCATAATGAATGTTTCTGCTGTTCGGAAAGTGTTATGATAAGGGATGTGAAGGGAAGTGCTGACTGCATTACATTACACAATTCCTTTCATTCTGTTGTATTAAACAGGGACACATTGAACACTGCTAGGCACCTTATGATGGTGAGAGCCGAATCCAATTTTGAAAGGGAAGAGTTACGAGTAGCAAACAATAGAAACATGCGCTATGTAGCTTATAGACAATTCGTCTACTGGATTAATTCTTGGAAGCCATTCGGAAAAGGCAATAGAAAAGTCATACCTTCATGCGTAGTTAAAGAGATTCGGAACAAATACCCTGAGCCTAACAAAGAGTACAGACAATTTCAACCTGCTGACAGAAGAGATATTTCGTATTTTGATTAATTGAAATTTTAATCCTGAATCCACAACTACAGTGAGGTTCAAAAAATGTTATACAGGGTTTTTAAAGTCAACTCAGTCTTCTTTTTACAGTACTAGGCTTATGTCTGTAAAATATTTAGTTTGGTCATTTATTTTCATGCAAGTGAAAGAACAATTAAAAACTAGAAAAACTATTACAATTTAAAATGTTGCTGTAAATAAAATCAAAGTTGTAAGTAATATACTAAATTTAAACTATTAATTAAATACCGGTACTGTAAATACATATAAAGTTATTGCTGGACAAAATTGTTACTGCGGTACCTTTAAAGTTCTTGGAATCTCGAGAAAGATAATCTCTTCACAGCTTCCAGCAATTCAGGACGGGCCACTGGAGCGATACATCGTGGAACATCTTTAGCCAAGTAAGGATCTTCCTCAAATTCAATGTTTGAAGTATTTATGTGATGTAATGCCCTGTTCACTATGTCATTACGCCACTCGTTACTTTTACTTTCATAAACGGAAACCACTACCCACTTTTTTGTCGGTTTTGAGTATTTCAGTTTTTCACTTTTAACGTTTCTGTTTACATTATAGTTATAATCCATAATTGCCAACATTGATCGAAGAACCATTCCATCGTAACTAAAGTGAATCCTTTTCGGCTTGTATTTTAGTGCTACATTATGATACGACTCTAAATGTCCTGTATGACAATAGTTCTTCGCGTGCTTCAAATCTTCAATGAAATTCCTGCTTTTTATAACAGAAGACAGTAACACGTAATCATTTGACTCCGGTCTGATCCATTCACTTGCTTCATCTTCAATAATGTCTTCATGTTCGCACTGATTAATTACGTTATTTCCACTCCAGCTATGTACGTTGGAAATATGAAATAACACAGATTGAAATTTTTCAACAAACACGGTTTCGTCCCCTCCACAAGTCTGACATGACCACCACAGGTGGTTAACAATGCTGTCTTTCCAACTTTGTAATAATGGTGAATTCTTGCCGATCTCTTTGAGCTTTTTAGCAAGAGACTTAGACAGGTGCCACACATCAAACTCATGTGCTATTTTCGGAAATTTTGTTTTCAGTAATTTACGAACTCCTCGATGTCGATCGGAAAGAAAAAGTTCGATATCTACACCATTTTCAAGCAATCTCGATATTATTATGTCACATGCTGGCTTTTCAAAATCCCCAGTAATCTGCCCCTTTTGGAGTACAACAAAATCAATAATTTTGTCAGTGCTAACGTCCATTATGGTATACGTTATGTACTTCACTGAAAATCCTGGGCTGACAAATTGACCGTCCCTGGCTAACCAAGACTTTTCATTTTGTCTGGCAGCGATTTTACTGTTACGTTGCTCTAACCACACACTCTTTATTGCAGGTGAAACATAAGAATGTATAATTCTATAAAATGAAGGGGCAGACATGAAGTACAAATTAAAAGTCTCGGCGAAGGAATTGAAAACACTAAAACTTAAACCATTAACACAGAGAGATGTTGCTAATTTAACAGAAAGCAATGACTGGTTCTTTATGTTATTTTGCGAACGCCATATAAATTTATGACCATTAATGCAATCAGTTTTCACATAGTGAAGGCCCTCTAATATTCGGATGTACATTAGTGACAGTTTTGCCGCATTGACAACAAAAGGTAAATAAAGACAGCAAACATTCCCACACAACAAAAAATACGGCACCCTGGCCTATTTTTGAATGTTGTTTCTGTGAAACTTCTTGTTGTATGGGATCAGTAGAATCATTACTGCTGTTACTGTTTCACAAAAAGATGTATCCATATCATTTTCAGGAGTTTCAGAATTTAAAATATCCCTAAGAACATCCCTACGTAGCTCACACTGCACTTCTATTTCGAGTGGTGCAATTACGTTTTCATTGCCGGTATTAGTTTGCTCTTCGATATCGTTGATTCCTGCTTCTTCATACACTTGTCTCACAGAATTCAGCACACGCACTCATTGACGAATCTGCTACTGCTTCTTTGACAATTTTCTTCCTTACATAGGCACTACACGCTCTCTGCGACTTGTGCTCACCTGGTTTCAATTTTATAAACGGAATTGCTGTTCTCTTTAAAATCGGGTGACTTGTTTTGATTCCCAGAAGTTCATTTTTAAGCCGGTTAAATCGATCTCGATTTGGAAACTTATGAACACTTATTCCTAAATCGATATTTGTGGCGTTTGAGCACCCAAAAACACAACATTTAGGCATTTCCGACTAACTAGCACGCAACTCGCGCATACAATATTAAGATACAAGTTGCTGCCTCATAGGCAACTTGATTACTAGAGAGACGGCGCGCGGGCTTTGGGCAGGTAGAGCGCTCTGACGTCACTCCGCTGGAAGTCACATAATTATTCTTCGAATTCGCGAGAACGAAACATCGTAGAAACATGGGGTTTTCACTGCTGTATTTTAACAAACTCTTTATTCTGAGAGTCACTTGATTTTAAGTTAACAGGGTCTTTAAGAATAAAACTGGCAAAATAACTTTATATACGGGCCTGTAATTTTTTTTTGAAAAATTTGGGTGCGGGTAGTATTTGGGTATATACAGTACTTTTACTAGGGGCAAAAAGAGAAGTCTTAAACTAAAAACATATTTTAAATTTAAAAAAATCAAAGGGAACATGTACATATGTTGCCCAATACCAACCAAAAGCACATCCAAATGTCTCAGATTTACACACAGGAGCTTATTTAATCAATTATTTCATGATACACATTTATATATATTCGAGCTATCTTTAACCTTCATATAAAAAAGATGCAATATCATCAAATGCCTTGTCCTAGTGATTACTCTTACTAGGGACAAAAAGACAGAAGTAAATCCATAACCGAAAGCTGAAATATATACAGAATATTGTGAAAGGAAACAACCATGAACCTAAATTACTTTTTAAAAATGACTTACAGTATAAAGAATTTTTTTAACATATTTACGACTATGGTTATAAATCTAAAGAAGATGGGAGGTTTTCTTTGTGAAGTACTGTACAACAAGTTTTAAATGTTTCATAAAATTTGAAATATTTCTTCACCATTTAACGAATACAAATGTCATCGTGATATACAGGAATAATTTTAATATGTTGAATTATTTGTCACTAAGCTACACATGTCTCTGCCACTGCAAAATAATTATTGTTCCTGTTTTTGCTGACACACTTCTTGTTAAGTGTTATTCTTTGTAAAAATGATTAAGATAGTGAGTCAATTCTGAGGATTTGAGAGTGTTGATCGAGGAGATTTGAAGGAAATCATAGACTATTAACTATTAACATCCGTTTAATCTTCCTTATATTTTATAACCATATATTTCGTAAAGCATATGTGTACACCTCTGTTTTACACAGAGGATCGCCACAACATGTTTTCTGGCATTCTGATTGATGTTTAAATAGTCTGTTCCATTATGTTCAATGGACAGCAGACGACATGCTTGGACCTCTTTTGACCCTGCTGCCACCTATCGGGAGTCGCTGACAGAAAGGTTCCCATTAACCTATTTCATCAATGAAAGCTTACTCAGAAAATCGAATCGTCACAAAACTCAGATAGGGGCGATATCCTTCATCACTGTATGGTTACACACAAAATCGGCAAGTCTAAAAATAAAATTAAACAAAAGCAGACCTCACCTTTAAAAGTTGAGACGAGTAGTTTAAGCAATATCTTGGTTAAACAGTTTGGCCCCTGAGATTTAATACTGTATGCGGCTGGAATCCACCATCAGTTAGTGGAAGTGCAGTGTATTTCTGTAGCATTCCACTGGGCTTCCATGGTTAAACCACACCTTAACATCAGTTTTACAAGCAATCCCCTACTTCTAGTCACCCAGACATCAGGAAGAGGAATACAGGTAGAACTGTAGATATTCACCGGAAGGACATAATTCTGAAAGATAATATAGCAATTAACTTTTTTATCGATGAAAGCAGTTTACTCATAGAACTGAAGTCATAATAGACAGGGATTGTCAGCATCTCTGAATGGTTAAACAGTGAAACTTCAAATAAAATGAAATAAAAGATCTTGCCATTAAAAATTGAATTTAGTTGAACTGATCTCTTCACTGTACAATTCCTGTAGCATTCAGTTGGGCTTCCATAGCTGCATTACGGTTAAACCACAACCCACACCAATCCTACACGTAATCCCAAATTTCTAGTTACCCAGACCTCCGGAAGAGGAACGCAAATCAGGAGATCCTCACTTGAAGAATGTTATTCTGAAGATAAAATTTAGTATGCTTATCAGTTGGATCTTTTAGTTAATATAGTAATTAACTCTATCAATGAAAATAGTTTACTCAGAAAATCGTATAAGTCTCTTTACTCAGACCGGGGCAACTGACTATCACTTTATAGTACAACACCAAAACAGGGAACCTTAAAATAAAATGAAATAAAAGCAGATCTTACCATTTAAAAATAAGATGAGTAGAGGCAACGGGATACCAGGGAAACCCAGTTTTCATTCCATCCTTCAAGGTTCACCACTCACCCCGACCACTCTAATGGAATCAATACCGTGGAGTTTCATTTAACATGGAATGGCTACTGTAGCTGCCATATGGTGAAAATACACCATACATAAACATTACAAGCAACGGGTTTCCCACACCTCAGGTAGATATTGCAGAAAGTTTTGCAGATTTTACATGGATTATTCTGAAAAATAAAATATTTAAAATTATATTAAACCCTAGAGACAGCCAGAAATAAAACATTACTGCACATATTATGTTGCTACACTTGCGTATTAAACCTGCACAACAAAAGCAAGCCAATATAGCGATCGGCAGCAAAATTTGATCTCCACAGTAAAAAACGCCACATTGTTATGTACCACAACATGGAGCTGGACTGTGGTTGAAGAGATATTTGGCTGGTACAAAGAAAATGGGAAATCATCAGAATTATAGACCATCAACAAGATTAATATCATACTCTGTCAGTATAAAGTTCTTGAAATGGCAACTGGGAAGTTGCAAGTGCAGGAAGAATTTGTACACGATGTTTCAACAGACTAGGTGTAATTTGTGAGTGGATGGGTTATAGTCATTCCCAAACAAAAAGTACAAATACAACTAAATAAAATGATCAATATTTATCTTACTGAAGACTGTTTGGGTAGAGTAAAAAGTGAATGAAAATAGGAATTTACCAACCTCCATACGGGTAGGCTTGTTGAAAACAATCTAAGGCTGTCTGATTTCTCACTAAGTTTACTCAATATCACTCACCAAACCGTAAATCTTTGTTATCACATTCCAGTATAGAATGAATCTCCTCTTTACTAAACACTCCTGCTCACCATCTTGGAAAATGAGGGGGACAAACAAGCTTCAACACATGCAAATCATATTCATTGTAAACGTCATAGTCATATCTATAGCTTACTTAAACAAGCAGGGTTGTTCACTGGTTGCTCCTTGGTAAACTATATTGAAAGAAAATTGCACTAAATACAAAATTATGGAATATGACTTGAAGGTGGCCAATCCTGGATGTAACAGGATATCCACTCTGAAGAGTTCATAGTTAAGGTAGCAATGTTTCTTAACACACTTAAGACTGGACACTTAGCCTCAAAATTCAATCTTAATTACCTGCCAAGCTATCGACATCCCCGGTTAGGTATATTCCTAGTGTAAAATGTTATGGGTTTAGTAAACTGTGAAATATCAATGGTAGCGTATAGCCATTAGTTTCAAATAGCAAACGTTCAGTCAAAATAGAAGCTTTTTAGGTAGATTTCGAAAAATCTACCTATTGCAATGGATACCATGTAATGATTTTCGAAAAATTCTTTCATATCTTTATGTTTCATCCCTCCCTAAGTACGAAACCACCGCCTGTTAAAAAAAAAAAAAGATATTTATATATATATCTTTACACGCTAGTGGCCGTAATTTTGAAGATATTTGAACCAAATTTTATTATTTTATTTCTTGGCCCAATAGCTCGGACAAGTTCAATGAGCAAAATTGACCCAAGGGGGTGGTCGGGGGAGGGGGGTTAAATTTTAAAACATTTATATTTCGGCCCCTATGAAGTATAGAGGGAAACTTTGTTTGAATAAATTACAGTACTCTCTATGGAGTTCACAGTGACAACAACAATTCGGTGGTTTTGGGGGTACGAGTGGGGGTGAGGGGATGGAAATTCGAAAGTTTTGAAACCAAGTCTTGTGGGGTATCGTTGAAAAGCTCTTGATGAGTACTCTAAAAATCAATAATTAGTTTCTTGATAGTTCTCATATAAGGCGAGATTGGAATGTTTGAAAAAGTGCTCTTTCCTCTTTTTTGCAGTTATTATTGCGGGTTTGTCATGCCAAGGCTAAAGAAGATGAGTGATACACAGCGACAATAAATTAAACTAAAAGCACTTCGAAATCTACCTCAGCCTGTAGGCTTGCCTAAAGGGATTTTTTTTACTAAGGGTTTGGAATTATAAGCTTGGCTTTAAACAGGAG
Source organism: Ectobius pallidus (assembly GCA_964059195.1). Classification (NCBI taxonomy): domain Eukaryota; kingdom Metazoa; phylum Arthropoda; class Insecta; order Blattodea; family Ectobiidae; genus Ectobius; species Ectobius pallidus. The sequence continues at coordinate 83,845,695 of CAXKWD010000003.1, forward strand.
AAGATAATGTTGAATATTCACGAGATTAAATTAAGACATTTCGGGATGCAAGCTGTGCTGAATGGCAAATAAAACCAAACATTTTCACTCCAAGCTGCAAGGAACTTCTTAAGTGGTACTTTTTTGTCTAATTTTCGATTTTCTTATGCATAATGCAGCTAGGTTCCATTGTATACTGCTGAAAAAACTTGAAATTAAAATTCAATGATGGGACATAAGACAATATATTATTACAACAGAAAGATTTAAAAGGAAGATGATTAACTAGAAAGCATTCATACCTTTCTGTTGTTGAAACTGATGAGGATGGAAACTGATGCCGTATCACATTTTCAACTTTAAGATGCCATATCACATTTTCAACTTTATAAGTGTTTTATGATGACATTGCAGCATTTGGACGTCTCCAACATCATGGCTAAATGAAGACTTACATAGCAACTGGTTCAACAAACTTGTACTAGTGGAGAACAAGCATTTCCTTCATATCCCTTGGAGCAGAAGTGTATGAACAAATTCTCTTTGAAGTATCTATATGGCTCTTGATGTACTAGAAACAAAGGAAAATTAGCATGTATAATATATGTCATGGATTGATTTAAAGAATGTTTTTCTTTCACTCATGGGTGAAAAGCAGGTTAAAAATAACTTCACAAATTTTTAGGATTTGTTTTATCTTTTGATTAACTATGGTATACTGTTCCTTAGGCCTGTAACCTGTACGACCATGCTAGTATTTTGCACTCCAATTCTTTTACATGCTTATTTGCAGATTTATAATTATTGCAATTTCCCAGTTTAAGTCATGTAAATCAAATATAATTCAACCATGATTTTTAATTAAGCTTCTGGGAGTGGGAATTCAAAATCTTACATCTAGTTATATTCGTAGTGTGCTCTTGAAAACATTAAGGCAATGCTTCATCGAATGCTCCACACAGAAATTAAAGGTTTCATGATACTTACTGACTCAATGGCAATAGACAATTCCTAAGTAAGCTAAAGGAACACTATGTATTTTATGGCCAACCCGAAGGCTCATTGCTGCCATTCAACGGTATTCAGTGCTAACTCCAGCCAACCAGCCCTCGCAAATCCTACTTCCCTTAAATCTATCCTAATATTGTCCTCCCACATACGACTAGTCTTCCAAGTGGTCTTTTCCCTTCAGGTCTCCCGTCAAGATTTTTTTAGATATCTATATACGCCCCCTGCCTTTTTTTTGCAGTCTTCTCAGAATACTCAGAATACCGTATCAGTCACAATAATGTTCAGACTGGGGCGGTAATATCTTCATCATTGTTAACTGCTTATTTTAGTAGGTTGTCAAATTCTTAAAGAAAGAAAAAATTACGTCTAGTTAAGAGAAGATAATGTTGAATATTCACGAGATTAAATTAGACATTTCGGGATGCAAGCTGTGCTGAATGGCTAATAAAACCAAACATTTTCACTCCAAGCTGCAAGGAACTTCTTAAGTGGTACTTTTTTGTCTAATTTTCGATTTTCTTATGCATAATGCAGCTAGGTTCCATTGTATACTGCTGAAAAAATTTGAAATTAAAATTCAATGATGGGACATAAGACAATATATTATTACAACAGAAAGATTTAAAAGGAAGATGATTAACTAGAAAGCATTCATACCTTTCTGTTGTTGAAACTGATGAGGATGGAAACTGATGCCGTATCACATTTTCAACTTTAAGATGCCATATCACATTTTCAACTTTATAAGTGTTTTATGATGATATTGCAGCATTTGGACGTCTCCAACATCATGGCTAAATGAAGACTTACATAGCAACTGGTTCAACAAACTTGTACTAGTGGAGAACAAGCATTTCCTTCATATCCTTTGGAGCAGAAGTGTATGAACAAATTCTCTTTGAAGTATCTATATGGCTCTTGATGTACTAGAAACAAAGAAAAATTAACATGTATAATATGGGTCATTCCATGTCAAGTGAACCAATTTTTTGTCAATTTTGAACATGACCATCTCCGATTTTAGTCATACTTGGTTGTCATGAAGTACCACCTGAGATATGTTAAAGTGCAAAATATCAGATTTTTATGTGTTGTAGTTTTCCAGTTATACCCTTCTGAAATATGGAAAAAAACCAAATTTTCTGCATAAGTGCAATCACAAAATGACGCATAAATCAAGCTGGAATTGACATAGATGAGTGGGAAAAGTACCAAAATGTAGCTTATATTATGAGCTTTAATTTGATATGTCACACGAGTACTTTCGAAAAAAAAATATTTTCAAGGTTACCCCCAAAAAATTTGAAAACTGAATTTTTCAAAAACCTATATTTTGAAAATTTTGAAAAAAATCTCACAGAAACATACATATTTCAGCATCATGTCCTACAAGTTTTGTTATGGGATCGAAATGGGATCATATTTTTTTACATTTATAACAAATACTATGCACGCTGGGTAAGAATATATGGCACCGTAATCTTGCACTTAATTCTAAAATTTCATTACAATCAAAAAGAAAAACTTACAGAAAACATGTTACCTTCCCTTCTTCAATGACAAAAACGTGAATTTATTGTCTACAGTAATTTTCTAGAGCCATGGTTGCCGCATCCATCTCTTCCTTCGAGAGGTAATAACTACGGCCAGTGGGACATGTAGGTTGCACAAGGGTGAGGATCTGAGAGAGAGGCACAGTCAGTTTATTTGGACAGTCACTTTTGAAAGTAAATGATGGAGAAGGACCTGCAGGGTGCAGAAACATCAGTTCCACTATCTGTGCTGTCTCATTTTTGTCCACAACTACACCAAGCCACCAATGATTGTTGTTCTCACATGTAACATATCCTTTTACTTCTGCTAGCTTCAGCCTCTGTTGCACACGTGGTCCTAACACTGAAAAAGTGGATGACTGTTCACTTCTTGAAAATACCTTTGTCAACAACACTTTATCTGACAATGGGATGAAACTGTGGAACTTCTGTGTGCCTGGTATTGCTTTTGTAGACAGAAATCTGTCTGCAAGTATTTTTTCCTCTTTGTTGTATTGTGCTTCATTGAAGAAGAAGAACTGCATGGAGTCGATGTTTTCCTCACTCCATGTAAACAGCTGTGCTGGTGTCATGATTTGATGCTCGTATGGCCGCTGTAGGCTTGCCTTTCCTGCAAGTCTTTTCACAGTACCACCCAGACCGTCACATACTCCTTTCCCATGGGCTGTTGCATAGAAATGCCACTCTGCCTCAATTCCAAAATCATGAACATGGTGGCATAAGTTTGAAAAGTTTTTTCTGTTTTTAAATTGCGCAGCTGCACCATCTGAGAAGTAGTAAATTTTTTTCAAATCTCTAATTACTTCCAACTTCAAATGAGAGATAAGCCTTTTCTGGAATAAATGAACAGCAGTGGTGTCATGCTGTAGACATTCAGAGATACATACAATACTTTTGTAGTGTATATTATGATCATTGTAGTAGACTGCTATAGGAAAAATAGTTGCTTGATCATTGTTCCAATGAAAAGACTGGGCTTCATCCTGTAGTACAAACGAATAATTTTCTGCAAAGTCCATACATACCACAGCTTCATTTACTCCAATATTCTGCTTCAAGTGATTATAATATTCTGCCTGTCTTCTTGCAATAAAAGAATGTTTCTTCAAAATCAACAACTGTTCACACAAAGTTTCTATAAACTCATCTGCAGTTTTGATGAAGGTTACTAAATTACATCTGTCAACAGAAACCCACTGCTTGTATGTAATGTTGTCCACCAGTTCATTATCTAGCAGCAACTGTAACTCATCTTTCAAATTATCTACACCTGGACATGAAGGACATTCATTAAGGTGGCATGCTGTGCCTGGCTCTTCACACATTAACTTCGCTAAACAGGAATTATAATTACTTATATCTGTGCCATCATTCAGTGTAATTTGTTTGGATTTCAACACTTGTAGCATTAATTTAACATTCTGATGCACTGTACAAACGCATACTGTGTGGGTACCACTTCCTCCAGCCAAGACGCAATGTTTAGGTCGTAAATCAGCAAATTTCGAAAATCCAATCTTATCAGTAGGATTTTTGTTTTTGAACAGCTCGTACACTTCCTTCAAGTTGCCCATCACTAGCCTCTTCTGTACATGAATTCTACTACTGTCACCCGTTTTCACAGAAACAAAGTCTTTTTTTCCAGGCATAAGACGGCTGACATCATCACTGTTGTAGAACCCTATTACCTTCTCAATCACAGATTCATTTAAAACCTTTCCTGGTTTAGGATTTGGTGTTGCCAGAATACCCTTCGCTTTCACCAATGCTTTAGCTTTTCTTGCCATTCTGTTGCTAACCTGAAATTCATTTTGTATTTCACTGCATGACCAGCTTTTAGGTAGTACTGTTAAAATTTGCAATTTTTCACTAACACTTATATTTTCTTCTTGAAACTTTTCTTTTAGCTGACAAATGACTTCACATGATTCTGATTTATGGTCAACAGTTTTCTCTGTATTTGTACTTGCTGCTGTTAGTACCTTTTCTGTCAAACATTTTTTTATTTTACTGTATTTTTTATCACAGTATGATTTCATTTGCAACTTCCTCTTAGCAACAGGTGACTCCTCTAGAGAGCTTAGAGACTTATTAAGGTACTCTAAGGTAACATCTAAAGCTACAAATGATTCATCAACATTAGTAGGCCTAGTGGTATTGGCTACTGGTACTAAACAGTCATCTGTTGTATCTGTAACCTGTTTCTGCTTTGATAGTTCTTTCCTACAACTGTCACAAATTTTCATACCTACCACAATGGTGTCAAACATGTCACACATCCAGTCAGTAACAGGCCTCACACTTCTTTTCACACCCTGATGTCTGTCTTTCTTGAAAGGGTTGCAGCAGAAAATCTTTGCTGTTTCACTTACTTTTTCAGCCATACTGGGGAAATACACAATGCCTATTTTAATCACTGAACCCACTACTTTACATGCAGCAATACAGTCTTTGTACAGCCTTTGAAGAAAGGAAGCACACTGCATGAGAGTCAAGGCACAACTGAAGCCAGGTCCAACAGGTTACAACTTGCATTCCCTGGCTGACTCACATGCTTGCAGACTGTGTTTACTCATACCCATTTGACCACTTGCACAAGTTGGTATATGCATGTTGGTAAACAACTCCCTGGACAAAGGAATGGATTTTAGAATTAAGTGCAATATTCCTGTGTCATATATTCTTACCCAGCGTGCATAGTATTTGTTATAAATGTAAAAAAATATGATCCCATTGCGATCCCTTATCAAAACTTGTAGGACATGATGCTGAAATATGTATGTTTCTATGAGAATTGTTTCAAAATTTTCAAAATATAGGTTTTTGAAAAATTCAGTTTTCAAATTTTTTTTGGGTAACCTTGAAAATATTTTTTTTCGAAAGTAGTCGTGTGACGTATCAAATTAAAGCTCATAATATAAGCTACATTTTGATACTTTTCCCACTCATCTATGTCAATTCCAGCTTGATTTATGCGTCATTTTGTGATTGCACTTATGCAGAAAATTTGGTTTTTTTCCATATTTCAGAAGGGTATAACTGGAAAACTACAACACATAAAAATCTGATATTTTGTACTTCAACATATCTCAGGTGGTACTTCATGACAACCAAGTATGACTAAAATCGGAGGTGGTCACGTTTTTCCATTGGTTCACTTGACATGGAATGACCCATATATGTCATTGATCGATTTAAAGAATGTTTTTCTTTCACTCATGGGTGAAAAGCAGGTTAAAAATAACTTCACAAATTTTTAGGATTTGTTTTATCTTTTGATTAACTATGGTATACTGTTCCTTAGGCCTGTAACCTGTACGACCATGCTAGTATTTTGCACTCCAATTCTTTTACATGCTTATTTGCAGATTTATAATTATTGCAATTTCCCAGTTTAAGTCATGTAAATCAAATATAATTCAACCATGATTTTTAATTAAGCTTCTGGGAATGGGAATTCAAAATCTTACATCTAGTTATATTCGTAGTGTGCTCTTGAAAACATTAAGGCAATGCTTCATCGAATGCTCCACACAGAAATTAAAGGTTTCATGATACTTACTGACTCAATGGCAATAGACAATTCCAAAGTAAGCTAAAGGAACACTATGTATTTTACGGCCAACCCGAAGGCTCATTGCTGCCATTCAACCCTATTCAGTGCTAACTCCAGCCAACCAGCCCTCGCAAATCCTACTTCCCTTAAATCTATCCTAATATTGTCCTCCCACATACGACTAGTCTTCCAAGTGGTCTTTTCCCTTCAGGTCTCCCGTCAAGATTTTTTTAGATATCTATATACGCCCCCTGCCTTTTTTTTTGCAGTCTTCTCAGAATACTCAGAATACCGTATCAGTCACAATAATGTTCAGACTGGGGCGGTAATATCTTCATCATTGTTAACTGCTTATTTTAGTAGGTTGTCAAATTCTTAAAGAAAGAAAAAATTACGTCTAGTTCACAATCCTGCTTTCACTTAAGGGCAAAGGACCTATCTGGAATACATGCAGAACCAACATGATTGTAATAGGTCCATATTTTTTGGTTTACAGAAGCAGGTGCAGATTGTTCAATACTAGTTTCCTTACTTATACTTAGGGCGGAATTCTGGAATCCTTTCAAGCTCCTTTGCTTAACCCTTTATCTGGCAGACAAAATGAAAATTTATGCCCACTGGATAGGCAATGTTGCTCTCAGGCAACATGGTATATAACAAGTCTAATGGTTATTACCCAGCAATTATAGGCTACCTCCTATTCGGCAATGGTACGTACAGGCAACAGCTACAATATCCCAGGTACCATCTACCAATAATTTAGTTCATATTCTAACAGTTAGATGGCCGTAGGAAGTGTTTTTGTGGTCCGAATGCAAAAGAGGCTTGCCAGGTTCAGGGAGGTGTTCGTAGGTGTTGCCTGAGAGCAACACTGCCAGATAAAGGGTTAAAACGGGCCTTCAATCCTCCTTAGATAGCCATTCGTACTATGGAACCTTCCTTGTTTCATTTCTCGAACCTCCCTTTTGCATTTAAAAAAGGTTAAAAGGAAAGAAAATGTTTTCCTCCCCCCTTTACATTCTCTGTAATTATGAGAAGGGTAAGTTAAAAGAATATACTGGTACCTGAAATTTGTAGTTACTAAAAAGTGCATGTAGCCCTTTCTAGGAATATTTTTCACCCACTGTTTGTGTAATTCCTGTTCTTTTGGAAAACTGAAAATGTTATATAATAACTCCTGTAATGTGTAATTACTCCTGCACCCCAGAACACATTTTTTAGGCAATTTAACTAACATGATTTAAACACAACGCTAGAACTCACAGCAGTTTAAAGTGCAAGGAATAAGAAGGGAAAGCCCAGTGACGTCACACCCCCTTCTATCAACCTACCTTCCAAGTAGGGTGTGCTGTGGCTCTGCCCTCAATATTTTTAACTAACCTCATTACAAGAATTAAACTCTTACCGGTAGGGCCCTTAGTACTAAGGCTGCTGTCACGTGTATCTTCAATCTGAAATAAAAGGCATTTAAATAGCTTATTCAGGACTACTCAGTGAGCTATAAAACTATATAATTTAGTCAGAAATAAAGTCTAATCACTGTAGAATCATACGAACGAGACTAATGTATCATCATTAAATCATGAATGAAGTTTGTGTATTAGAAGTTTTAACAAAAATACAAATGTAAGCTCTCAGTAATTTATGTATCACACTTCGCTGCACCATTAGAATGACAATTTTGTACTGACAGTGTCCATTGATCCTCCAGACAGTGGTGTAATCCCAAAATTTTTAACAGGGTATACTCTTATTTTCAAGAAACTATTTTGAGATTTTTTTAAATTTCCAGACTCTCAGAAGTAATTAATGAGACATTTATTAATAGCCTATAATTACTTAAATTCTGCCATGAATTTAGGAAAAACTTCCGCCAATTTCAAAGTGAGGCAATAAATTTATACCCATATAATTTTAAGAGGATAAAGAATTACAGGTAAATAGACAAATACCAGTAGTCTAGAGTAATACAACACTATCGAAATAGAAGGTAGGTATACAAGGATAGGGATACAAAAACAAATGAGCTCAAGCAGGATATACCTCAATTACACCACGCCCTCCACATATACATGCACGAGGGTACTACACACTGAAATCAATGCTCACCAAAGGATATCTACAGCTTGCTTTTTGCTTGTCCTCTTGAAGACTTCACCCACTGGAATACTATCCATATTATGGATATGGGAATTGCTTGAAGTTACCCTGTAGCACTAATTATATCCAACTGTAGCTTTGTCCAGGCATGTGAGCGCAGTTCAATGAAATCCACTGTTTTGGTATCAAGTGTATGCCCTCCATCAAATGGTATTTCTTTTCTACCCATGCTTACATGTTTCTGACCCACAGCTAATAGGCCAGCATTAGTAGATTCAATGTGATAGCTCATTCTGAAGTCAGCGGCAGTCACTCCAATCTGCACACAAAGATACCAAAAAATAAGCTATATGATCATGTGAGTTACATATCTTAATTTCAGGATGACAGTATGGAAACAGAAGTTCAAATTATATTTTGTTAAAACTTCACTCCAATCCACTTATGCATTCCATTCATAACTGAAATGCAAGCCCCACACACAAGTTCTTTACCACACTCCTGGGAGCGTACAGGCAATATCGGGGGGAAAGAGCATGCAGGCAATCACGCACGGTGAAAAAATGCAGCCCAAAATGTATTCATGTTCTTCCTTGCATGATAGTGCCAACAAAAGAGTATGCGCGAAAGATTGTGCGTGTAATTGCCAAACACGCGCGAATTCTCTCTCAAAAGACCGGCGCATGGAGAGTGTAAATTTTGTACACGCCAGCTAAGAATGTGAAATATTATGTTGGCTCTAAAAAGAGTGGGGGAGTTTTGGTGCAAGGGTAATTATTTTTTAATTTGAAATATTATGTTGGCTCTTAAAAGAGCCATTTTGGTGCAAAGGTATTTTAACTGTGAAATATTATGTTGGCCCTGAAAAGAGCCGTTGGGGGGGGGGGGGGGGAGACGTTCATTTTCGCAGCATTAATTCATGCGGGATTCTTCTTCTGTATGGCACACCATTCGAGTCTAACACTCATCTCTCTGCAATATCATAGTACCGTCTCTTCTTACCCAGCTTTCGTCCCAATACATGTAAATAATACAGTGAGTCTCAGTCAGATTGGTTCCGCCGCACAGAGTGTTGGGTTCCCCCCAGATGACGCTCCTATCCCCGGTATGCGGCAAAGGAACAGCCCGGCAGTTGACTGACTTGTCCGTGCGTGACAATGAAAATAAATGAAATAAGTTTGAAAATAACGAAAATAGGCACCTACCTTATTACAGGAGATGCTGGAAGAGTCCTCCTCCTACATCCACACATTTTTGGCATCGTGATAGGAAATTCCGATTAATACGCATTAATTGTTCTTCCGTTATTATTGAGTTTATCTCTATCCTAATGTTTTCTTTTAGTTGAGACAACTACCGAATAACACTTTCACGTCTGTACAACACGAGAACAATGCTCAACTGCAGGCTATGCAGGAATTGTTTACTTATCTGCGGGGACACAGCAGGCTGCGACACGGGCAGTGTTGAGTCATCACAAGAGAAACACGGGGCGCGCGACAAGCGGCACCAATCTGTCTGAGACTCACTGTATCTCATAATACAATCCATATGTGGCCTCGTTATGAAATATTGATTAATGCTATGGAGGCATTCTATGAGTGTCTCAACTGATAGGCCGTTACCATATGCAAATGCAGCAATAATCATCCTATCAGTAATCCCCAATTCACTCGTCCACCACTTCTGTAACATGCATCGGGGCCATTCCCTCTTATTACCAATTACATCTTGCACCACAAGCCAGGGTACAGACAATTTTCTACCTAAGCCGGCCTTCTTGCTTGGGGTAGCCATTCCAAGTTATAGCTGCAATGAGAACAGGATTTCGATCAGCCGAGCTTCCTGAAATGTGGGAGGGTTAAGTACCACGTCAGGAAGGAAACTCCCAGCTTTCTCCCTAAACGTCACAATTATTTCACGTGCTCTTCTTTACTTGCTTGTGTTCAGTGATGGTGTTGAGACACACTTAATCTTTGTGCATTGAAGTGCCTTGTTTGAAAATGGAAATGGGGAACGCAGGTGGGCCAAGGAGTAACTCAGGTAACGAGATGCAGCACAGATTGAAATGGTTCTTTTTCGTGAATTTGATCAGATCAAATTTAGTGAAAGAAGCCACTGAATTCTGTAGGTTGCACGGGTTAATTAGCTCTAGTTACCTATGCCCGACCTGTGTTATAATGAAAGAGGTTCAAATGTCTGAAGTCTGGCACAATACCAGAGGACTGGAGGAAGTAAAAAATCAAAATACAGTATAAAGGAAAAGGAGAAGTAAACGACCCCAACTCATATAGGGGAGTTGCCCTGAAAGACAACATTTTTAAGATCATGAAGATCATAACAACAGGTTAGAAGCAGTAACAGACATACCCGAATATCAATTCAGATTCACACGAGGAAAGAGCACTCTAGATGTGGTAAGATAATTAATAGAAGTAGAAGAATCTCTAATAAAACCCGGAGGTTTCGTGGATTTCAAAAAAGCGTTTGACCCCATAAATAGAAAAACTTTAATAAATAAACTCAAAGACATGATCAGCGAAACCCATACCCTAACCAATATTATAGGCAACATTCTAAGGTACAACTTAGTTGAAATTGAAGACCTTACCAATTATAGGCCTATAAAACAAACTGTGTGCTGCAAGGCGATCCGTCAAGCCCAGATTGTTTAATATAAGTACAGCAGATGTCACTGAAATACTAAAGAATACGTCAGAAGTTATCCTTGCAATGTATGCAGACGATATGGTATTGGGGTCATCAAGCAAAGAAGAACTGCAAAAAGCTCTACCACAATTGGAAAAATGGGTGGAGGAAAACCAACTAAAAATTGAGGAAAAAACAAACCAGTTGACATTCCGAAAAGGAGGGAAGGCATCTGTCAAAAACACTCTCATCCTAAACAATAAACCTTTACAAAACGTGAACAGATTTAAGTATTTTGGAATAACCTTGCAAACCACAGCGACATCATTCAGATACCATGTTCAGGAAAGAACGGCCATAGCAACAAATGCAATATTCAATATGAAGGACCTAACAGCACTATCTCTGACTACAGCAATGGCCCTCTTCCATACTTGTAGCTCACCCATAGTGACATATGGATTGGAAATAATATGTAGATGTAGATATCTCGTCCTGTAGATCCTGTGTTGAGCGGGGCTCAAGGATATAGAACACGTCAGATAAAAAATACATGCATGTTATAACAATAATATACACTAACTGCAAGCTGCCAAATTTATCCAAGCTGGAAATATTCCTCCAACAGCCTGACCATAAGCGATCTTGAAAAAATTGAGAGTAAAGTCCAGATTCCTAAAACATGCACTGAGAGTTGGGAAGACAGCTAAATCAAGACTTGTCTACGAGCTGGCCAAAGAAAGCTTCTTCATCGAAGACATCAGATTCAACCTGTCACTGCCATCTACCAGACCTTACAATGAACTGCTGGAAAGATGAATCAGGAAGACAGCAGAAATCAAACCCGAATTTTATGCAACAGGAGCAATGATGGAAAGAAACTGGGCAAAGGAATTTCAGGAAGACATATGGTAATACGGATAGCCATCCACGGCTTTCACTACAAAATTTGCAAAAATAAATCGTTTCACAACCCAAAAGACAAATGCGCATGCGAGCTCTGTGAACAGAGATGTGATAAATACCATATTACGTCGTGCCGAAACAGAACAAAATCTCTGACCAAATATAGCAAAGAGTGAAACAGTCAGTCAATGCCCACTCAGGCGAACCTTACTCATTTCATTCAATGAAAGAGGTTCCTAGGAGGCATCATTCTGATGGCGTGAACTAGCTCTGTAGAACCACAAAAAGTACTACAAGTGCCCCGCTGCATTATATGTCTCATTCTATCAGGAAGGGTTCTTGGTTCTAGGATGCCAGATTGACTATTCCCCAAGTTCTTGAGGTTATGTACGCTTGGTTTAAGAATCTTAAACCTGAGTTCGGAACTGAAGAATGAGGGGTTGGCGGCAAGAGTGTGAGGCAATGGTATTATTTTTGCAGGGAAAATGTAATGTGTTTTCTGGAACGACAGAAAAGCGAAATGGGCCATGTTGGAAATATAGTCGAAATAGAAGAATCCAAGTTTGCGAAAAGGAAGTATCATAAGGGTAAATGTGTCGAAGGTCAATGGGTATGTGGCCTTGTAGAACATGGTACCAATGCATGCTTCCTTTGCCCTGTGGCAGAACGTTCCAAGGAAATGCTTCTTGCGATTAACAAGGAACGTCTACTGCAGGAATGACTATTTATTCCGACTGTTGGAAGGCACATAATTGCCTTAGGGTCAATCCATATGAAATCATCCAATGGGTGTTGCTGACATATTTTATTATACTTTTAAGTATATATTTTCTGTTTCTATGTCTATCTGGGAGTACAAAACCGTTTTTTTCACATTTTTATCACTAACGCTTTGGCAACTAGTGGCCATTTTGCTTAGAAGGATCTGTCGTTTTTGGCATTTTCAAAGGTTAGCGGTAAGTTAAATAACTATTTTATTTATGAAGATATCAACTTGAAGTAAAAACCATCTTAATCTACAAGAAACATTCTACAATTCATGTTATGACCAAAAATTAGTTAGGTCTTAAGGAAATAATCTAAAACTTTATTAGAAAATGCAGTTCCGATTAGAAAAAATTAACTTTATAAAAAAAATTTTCATAGAAGGGATGAAAACACATGTTTCTTATTTTCCCCCCACAAAGATAAAGTAGATCACTAGATGCTAGTAAAATTTGAGATCATTTATGTAAATCCTTTAGGTTTTATGAGTCTTCAAGTATCGAGATTTTGCAAAATTGTTTATTTTCAAATTAAAATATCTCAAATGGGACTGAACAGAAAAATCTGAAATTTTCTCAAAATATTCTTCTAGTGCCTAGTAATCAACATATAAAATTTCATCACTGTGTTCTGACCAGAAATATTTTATTTTTAATAAAGAAAATGCTAAAAAATAACACTGTCAAATGAGCAAATAACGGTGTTAAAATACAATAAAAATTGTCAAAAACAATATAATTTTTTGTTGTTGCTAGTAAAATGGTTTTGTACTCCCAGATACACATAGAAACAGAAAATATATACTTAAAAATAAAATAAAATAGGTCAGCAACAAATTATTTTATTATTGGATGATTTCATATGGATTGACCCCTTACACCAATCTGAAAAAAGGCGTACATTTTGAAGGCTACCTAGCTACTTTTATGTACTGTAAATGGAAGGAACTTACATTCGAAGGCTTCCTGTCGGATATAGTGTCTGTGTACGAACCTAAGAATTACGATTAGGAATTCTCCGCATTTCTTTATTGCAAGTTGGAGAGCTAGGCCACCGTAAAACGGCTCTTTTGAGAGCCAACGGAAGTGATGTGTCAAATATAATCTCTTCATCCCAAATCAACCTCTGCAGTCACGTGGCGGGTCCCGAGTAATGCTAAAGAAGCTCTGATGACATGTTAATTGCAATTATTACAGCTGCCAGCATAACACAGCAAGCTGCATTATTGGTGTTGAGCAGTGGCCGGCAAGCACTGCAGGGATAGCGGGGAAGATGTGCAGGGTAGTGGCCAGGTGGTTGAAGGCGGGAGGAGTAGCGACCAGGCAGGGAAAGCGGCTGCGCCGATGGTAAGGGGAGCAGCTTGGGGTGCAAGTACAGTCTTGCCTTTTCCCGGCCCATTTTTTAAAACCAAGATTCCCTTTATAAAACACCTAATATCACACATATTTTGTTATACATAGTTACGTGGAGAGATGTCTTGGCAAATGATTTGCCCCCCCCCCCCCCACCCTGAACGTTACACTTTCTTTTATACCATGATCTAGCAAAAAGTAGTGAAATATCTGCCATATTACCCTCCTAAAATGATACAAATTATCGTAATTGGATGCCAGAGCTCTGCCGTCACACCAGTGGAGCAGGTAGAATTCTGGGGGGGGGAGAAAAACAGGCCACGCACACATGGACCAACTTCCACTTAATACCCGCCAGCCACTCCTAGCATGTCTCCTAGCTACCCTTGCACCAAACGCATTAAAAAACTCTGTATATATGCCAACAGAACATTTTACAATTATAAAAAACAAAATAAATATTTCATAATAAAAAAGACCCTTGCATCATAGCCTACAAAATATTACGCAATTATAAAAAAACGCCGTATTATAACTTAAAATAGGCCTACGGCTTAATTGATACAGGAAAATTCCCTTGCACCAACACTGCTATTTTCATAACTAACAAAATTTCGTGAAAATCGAACAGTATGTCTTACCCGAGTCCCCCACTCCTACCCCTACTTGTGCAGGGTCTTTTATATTATATAGGCCTACATGGTTTTTTTTTAATTTTATAATTTTGAAATATATTTTGTGCAAGGCTCCTTTTTTATTGTGAAATATTATTACCAACGTGGAGCAGGTGAGCAGACAAGAGTGAGACGTAAAGTTCCATTATGCCAAAATAAAATAGGCCTACTTTTATTTCTCTTTGATCCTCTTTTTCTCTACCTGTTCCATCCTCTTCCTTTCTCTCACCTCCTCGCCCTACCTACCTATTTACGACTTACTCCTAACCATAAATTTTGGATCGACCGGGATTGGTCGGAACTCATGACCACTAGCACAGTAACCAGTAGCCTTAACCACTAAACCACGAACGGTGAAGAGAAAATTCATCTATTTAACCCATTGGCACACTACTTTTCTTATGCACAGCGCACCCATAAACACTAATATTTTCAGGCAAAAATTGATTTCTTTACATTTATTATTACTTCATGCAAATTCAATTTTATGGACTAAACTGCATACCCCTTTTTATGCTGTGATGTTTTGTTGAACCCTGGAATGTTTGTTTACAGGTATTTTGTGGTGTGATACACCCTAAAACAGTCTGGAACGCCACACACAATTTCTTCCTCGAAGCCATTTTTCAAACTGAGTGCCTCGGAATCCCATGATCACGTGATCATTATACGATTTATAACTTAAACTTGACTTATTGTGTTGAATACAATAACGTAGATAACTTGTGTGGGTATAATACGCTAATAAGGCATGTCATGCCATCTACTTACGGAAAGCGGGAATAACCTTATATTCACGATCGATTTATACCTTGAAGATCGATATGAAGCATATCGTGTTGCATACCATTGCATAGAGAATTTATTCAGCTTTAAAATGGTATATGGAATGTTATGCCATCTACTCAGAGAAAGCTATAACTAAAAGAAAAAGTGTCGGTTGCTCAGCCCGTCTGGCAGCCGCCACAGTGCATATCGACCACATATTCACAATCGATTTATACATTGAAGATCGATATAAAGCATATCGTGTTGCATACCATTGCATAGAGAATTTATTCAGCTTTAAAATGGTATATGGAATGTTATGCCATCTACTCAGAGAAAGCTAGAACTACAAGAAAAGGTGTCGGTTGCACAACCCGTCTGGCAGCCGGCAAAGTGCGTTTCGACTTTAATTTCTTGTCCGTCCCGCAGACGGGGAAGTGCGCTAATGGGTTAAGTTTAGAGTACATAAGAAACATTGGCATAATCCACACATGCTTGAATCAATCGTGCGATATGTATGTAATGTATTCGTATGTATGTACAAGCAATGATGTTTTTTTTTGTTTCTGAGTGAAGCAGGGTGACGAACAGGGACAGACCCACCTCTGCATTAAGGTAAGTAGTGACTGGTAGATTCTACTTTAGTGACAGTTATGTTAGGTTATATGAACAATAGTGCAGTGTTTTGGTCAACCTGTTACCCAGAATTGGTGGAAAGTAAAACAGGCGGTTGACGAGTCTCCCACTCCAACCCGCCTGAAAAGTAGGGGTTAACGCAAGAATCTGTTTTTATAATTTTGAGATATTTTGGCATAATGGAACTTTACGTCTCACTCTTGTCCACTCACCTGCTCAACGCTGGTAATAATATTTCATGATAAAAAAAGAGCCGTGCACAAAATATATTTCACAATTATAAAATAAAAAAACCATATAGAGGCCTATAATATGAAAGACCCTGCACCAGGAGTGGGGGACTTGGGTGAGATGTAATGTTCCATTTTCCCTTAATTTTTTCCCCAGTAGCTCAAATACACACACACCTAGTAGTTACCGTTTTAGTTGGTGGGAGGAGCATAGTGCATAACTTAATATCTCTGCACGCAGAAAATATGTTAGGAATGTGCCTGCCATCTCGATCTCCCTCCTTTGACATTGCCACTTCCTATTCACTGAGTTAAGTCATTTTGCTGCAAGAGGGATGCTGAGAATTACTGTGTTTTTAAATGACCTGACACCGTCGGCAGTCCTCAAAATGAATAATCTGGCAACTATGTCCCTACTGGGGAAAATGCTTTCACCCCCTGCCGCCACTTCCTGTCCACTGTGTTGGGTTATTTGGCTGGAAGAGGGGCGCTGAGAATTAATGTTTTTAAAAGACCTGACACCTTCGACAGTCCAAATGAATAATCTGGCAATCATGTTATGATCTTTTGCCACCTGCTTCCCCTAAATCCCTTCCGTATAGTGGCAGCTGGATGACACTAGCACTAAAACCCTTCCCCTATCGCCGTGCAGACTTAACTTGGTGGCGTAGTATTATTGTTGCTCGTAGTGAGACATGTCGTAGGCGACACTTTAAACCCTAAACCCTTCCTTCCCAGGCGGGTCCCGATAGAGTTCATGGGAGGAGCCTAGTGCAGTATTTGGTAAAATCCCATTGGCGCGGACCATTTTTTAGAACCAAGATTCTCTTCATAAAACACTTATATCACACGAATTTTGTTATAGATAGATGTGTGGAGAGGAGATGTCTTGGCGAATGATTTGGTCCAACCCGCCCACCCTAATTGATACACTTTCTTTTATATCACAATCTAGCGAAAACTTCCTTTTACTCCACCATTTTTCTGTCCTCGTGATTGGACGGAGGTGTGACGTCATATCGCTAAATGAGATATGATTGTGGCTAAACAGTCTGACAAACCTACAAAGGTATTATCGCCTCGCTCAATTCATTGACAGTTAACATCAAAGAAGTCGCCGCCGCTTGGAGTAGTTGCCACACTGCACAGTGTTAGTAAACAGAGCGGGAAGATGTAGATGCAGCAAAACACTTACGTGGCAATGACATTGAGCAATGAGAGAATTGGCAACACGAATTCAGTCAGCGGTTTCTTTTGAGAAAAGGATATAGTTTCCGACTCACCCTGCTCCCCTTTCCATCGGCCGCTTCCCCTCACCGCCTACCGCGCATCTTCCCGCGCGCAGCTATGGCGCATGCCGGCCGCTACTGCCGCTTGCTGTGTTAAGCCCGCAGCTTGCTCTAATAATTGCAACTACCATTATAAAAAACAAAATAAAATTTCACGAATTATAGAAAATGTCGAACAATTAAAAAAATACCCTTGTACCAAACATCATATTTCACGATCTTTAAACACCGAATTGATAATATAAAAAATCGAAATGTACATATTTCCCAATTTTTAAAAACACCGTGTTATGATATAAAACATGGCTTAATTGATGCAGAAAAATTCCCTTGCACCAACAGTACTCTTTTCGTAACAAACAAAACATTTCAAAATTTGAAAAAGCTATTCTTGCGTTGACACTCGCGAATGCATGAAGTCACTCTTAGTAACTATATATGAAATCTTTCTTTCTTCACTGCTCAACTGTCATTTGTGGCATAGTGGGTTAAGACTCCTAGCTATAACGCTAGGGGTTCCGATAGATAGGTAGGGTGACGAGGAGGTGAGAGGAAGAGAGGAAAGAGACGGGAAAGAAAGAGAAGAAGAGAAGAAAGGAAAAGTAAATTATTTTTCTCCCCACCCAAAACCCCTACTTTCCACGCGGTAGTGGTGGGGGACTCGGGTGAGTCGCAATATATATTTTTCCCAAATTTGAAAAAGCTATTCTTGCGTTGACACTCGCGAATGCATGAAGTCACTCTTAGTAACTATATATGAAATCTTTCTTTCTTCACTGCTCAACTGTCATTTGTGGCATAGTGGGTTAAGACTCCTAGCTATAACGCTAGGGGTTCCGATAGATAGGTAGGGTGACGAGGAGGTGAGAGGAAGAGAGGAAAGAGACGGGAAAGAAAGAGAAGAGAAGAAAGGAAAAGTAAATTATTTTTCTCCCCACCCAAAACCCCTACTTTCCACGCGGTAGTGGTGGGGGACTCGGGTGAGTCGCAATATATATTTTTCGCCAACCTTTCTTCTCTTTCTTTCCTCTCTTCCTCTCACCTCCTCGTCACCCTACCTATCTATCGGAACCCCTAGCGTTATGGCTAGGAGTCTTAACCCACTATGCCACAAATGACAGTTGAGCAGTGAAGAAAGAAAGATTTCATACATAGTTACTAAGAGTGACTTCATGCATTCGCGAGTGTCAACGCAAGAATAGCTTTTTCAAATTTTGAAATGTTTTGTTTGTTACGAAAAGAGTACTGTTGGTGCAAGGGAATTTTTCTGCATCAATTAAGCCATGTTTTATATCATAACACGGCGTTTTTAAAAATTGGGAAATATTATGTACATTTCGATTTTTTATATTATCAATTCGGTGTTTAAAGATCGTGAAATATGATGTTTGGTACAAGGGTATTTTTTTAATTGTACGACATTTTCTATAATTCGTGAAATTTTATTTTGTTTTTTAGGCAAGGATATAGTTTCCGACTCACCCTGCTCCCCTTTCCATCGGCCGCTTCCCCTCACCGCCTACCGCGCATCTTTCCGCGCGCATATATGGCGCATGCCGGCCGCTACTGCCGCTTGCTGTGTTAAGCCCGCAGCTTGCTCTAATAATTGCAATTACCAGAATATAAAAAACAAAATAAAATTTCACGAATTATAGAAAATGTCGAACAATTAAAAAAATACCCTTGTACCAAACATCATATTTCACGATCTTTAAACACCGAATTGATAATATAAAAAATCGAAATGTACATAATATTTCCCAATTTTTAAAAACGCAGTGTTATGATATAAAACATGGCTTAATTGATGCAGAAAAATTCCCTTGCACCAACAGTACTCTTTTCGTAACAAACAAAACATTTCAAAATTTGAAAAAGCTATTCTTGCGTTGACACTCGCGAATGCATGAAGTCACTCTTAGTAACTATATATGAAATCTTTCTTTCTTCACTGCTCAACTGTCATTCGTGGCATAGTGGGTTAAGACTCCTAGCTGTAACGCTAGGGGTTCCGATAGATAGGTAGGGTGACGAGGAGGTGAGAGGAAGAGAGGAAAGAGACGGGAAAGAAAAAGAGAAGAGAAGAAAGGAAAAGTAAATTATTTTTCTCCCCACCCAAAACACCTACTTTCCACGCGGTAGTGGTGGGGGACTCGGGTGAGTCGCAATGTATATTTTTCCCCGTTTTTTACAATGGTAATTGCAATTATTAGAGCAAGCTGCGGTAGCGGCCGGCTGCGCGCGGGAAGATGCGCGGTAGGCGGTGAGGGGAAGCGGCCGATGGAAAGGGGAGCAGGGTGAGTTGTAATATGAGAACAAAGCGAGCCGCCCGTCAACGTTATGAGTGAGGCGATAACACAAGCCTCTAGGTGCTCATAAGAAATGGTGGTTGCAATTCAGTATATTGCTCCTTAACATAAACGTTCCTAACCTAACAAAACAGCGTAGCTTGCCTCGTGCTATTCAGTATATTGCTCCTTAACTAACAAATGTTCCTAACCTAACAAAACAGTGGAGCTTGGCTGGTGCACGGCATAAAATCGTCTGCTGTCACTATATACAAGAACAGTTGGTAACATTGCCTCGCT
This sequence comes from Ectobius pallidus, assembly GCA_964059195.1. Classification (NCBI taxonomy): domain Eukaryota; kingdom Metazoa; phylum Arthropoda; class Insecta; order Blattodea; family Ectobiidae; genus Ectobius; species Ectobius pallidus. The sequence continues at coordinate 83,865,751 of CAXKWD010000003.1, forward strand.
CATAAACAAAAAAACATCACACAGTCCGTGGAAATGTGAACATCGTGTGAATGTGTCTGCACCATTGGGATTATGCCCAGTATTTTCTCCCAAACAGTCCCCCCCCCCAAGACTATCCCTCCCTTCTCCCATTGGCCTACATAGCTTCAGACGAAAATTGCTTATCTGATACCTACTGGCAAAAATCGTATAATCACGCTTCAGGGCATGGGGGGAAACAAGTGCGGGAAGGCAAAGGTGTGGCCGAGACCAAATGATTTGCATTCCTTCCTTGTGAAATCACAAATTGTAAATTATTCATCCCCCACCGCATGTAAAATCTACTCCTATTCTAACAAAGCAGGCTTAAAAGCACATGGCAAATTAGCCACGTATAATTTGAGTGGTGTAGGTACCGCATCACCTGAAGTTGTTAAACATAATTTTAATACGTCGCTAATTAACTAAACTTACGAAGAAACCCAGTATTCAGCATATTATATTACCGTGCTCACGAAGTGCAGTGGCTCCTTACCTCGTAAGCTTAGCTGAATCGGCGTTGCGAGTGGGCTATAGTTCTAGAATCTAGATCATCAAAGTTCGAAAATTATTCAACTGTGGTTTCGAAATTGTAAGGGATGAAAGCAATCCTACAACAATACCTTACGAACGAGAAACTCAAGCTCGTGGGATATGAGCAAGACTGATTAATAAAATTTCTGCACGTGGCATTCAAATTTCAAGCTCGTGGGATATGAGCAAGCCCGATGAATAAAATTTCTGCACGTGGCATTCAAATTTCAATGAGCAAATAAAAACACTTTCTCAGCAAATAGTTATCATTCATGAAATATAAGACAGGGATAACTTGAAACATCATTGAAAGTGTTCTCAAAGTTGGCTTGCTGCTCCAGGGTAACTTGGAAAGTTTGCCACTTTTATTTTATACTACAATGCAATTATTGGTTGAAAATATTGGAATTGCAATAACAAATAGTTCGAAACATAACCGAACAAACAACTACATCAATATATCTGTTCATTCTGTAATTAAAACCGGCTTACCATTCTAACAGCACGAACACCACATCCAAGACCAACCACGAACGCTTTCCAAATGGACGAGGAAGAAGACGCAGAGACTCCAGGAGAGCCGCTACGACTGTTCGGCAGCACTGGGCTATGACGTCATTTCCTGCATCACGCCACCAAGTTCGAATGTTAAATTCACAAAAACACATTCCACAACCACAGGCATGTGTTCTACCACTTTTGAAACACTCACGCGACTTTCTCTCCCTTAATAAAATGTTTGCTGTTTTCTCTCGTCTGATTCCAGCTCTTAGAAAACACACACAACACATTAAAATTACAATTTTTTCGCTCCATCTCTGGGAACTCTCACGTGATTTTTTCTAACCTAAATTTTCTCTCTCGTCTTATTCTACCTCTTGAAAAACTCACTCGTTTTATACCATAAGCATTGAGATAACTATTTTCTCGCGTCAAATTCTATCTCAGTGAGCTCTCACATGACTTACACTATAATTTTTCCCCACATTTTCTCTCTTCTTTTTCCAGCTCTTTAAAAACTCACACAACTTTCTCTACCATAAGCATTGAAATTACTATTTTCTCGGGTCATACTCCCACAATGAATAAATCTGAACGGAAAGCATGTTTTATCACTTTTCTTTAAATTACATCAATATACAAGTGAACACTGCCACTAAAATGGTTTATAACCAAGAAATCAGTGCCTCTAGTGGGGGGAAATGTTCCCTATCGCTTATTCGCTGGATACAGGGGATCTCGTGCGAATGGGAAGGCGGATACAGCATAGCAGACGGGGATGGCTGGAGAATGCTTCCACCCAAGATTGTCGGATGCCGATGCATAGAGAATTCATAACATCCGTAGAGGTCATACCTACTGACACCCCAACCCACCACTGACTGTGTGCTCCAATCCCAGGGATATTCTTTTGAAGGCGCTTTATTTAATTTGTTCCATTTACAGTTGACTTGTTTTCGATAATAGGCTACAGGGATCTATAATTTTCACAATTATTATTTAAATTAATCATAGAGTTTTCTCCTTTAAATTTTTAAAATGATCTACCTTGTACATCATACCTATCACCTGTAATTAAGAATTACACATCGTTATTGTGCAGAATTTGAACATATCTAAATTGGTGTAATCCTTCAGATGGTGAGTGGAGGTTGACTCAATCTTTATAAAAAAAAATGAGTAATGTACTGCTGCAATTCTCAGGGTAAGGTTCAGAATCTTACCATCTTCAAGAGCCAACTGTCTAAAAATCCTTAAGCCTCAAAAGCCAGGACCCTAATTATCTCCATATTAGGTGACGTGTATGTTGGAGTGATGATAAATGAACAAAGAAGTAATGCTGTTCCACCAAGAGAACGGTAGAATTAAGCAACTGCATATGTGGTGGTACTCGACAATAGGAACAAACCTATTTTATTTTGTTGTTCCTCCAACATGTATGCAGTCTTATATGTAAGGTGAAATAAAAAAGAAAGTGGCAGTAAGAATAAGAAGGTAGTTGTAACATCACCAGCAAATGCCAATTCTAGTATAAATGTACGCTTTGATACAATTTTTCATTTTCAGCTCTGGTCCCCATGCTCATACATATAAAGAAACTATTCCAAAATTGAATTGTTAGTACCCAGACCTCAAGACCTCAGAAAATGTATGTTACAATTGTATAAATAATTCAAAAAGCGTCTAGACTACATTCCATTTAATACACTAAAACTGTTTACTGAGCAGCCAGTTGGAGATGTTTGATTTTAATCAGAATTGATAAATCTTCTTTCTTATAGAGACAAAATCCACAAGAGAGAGCTGCTCCAATTAGTAGGGAAACCCTAGGGTTCAGCCCACCGATAATCTAGGAGTTCATGGAAAAAAAAACAAACATAAAACATACATAATGTCAGTAAGGCCCAAGAACTGAACCAAGTATCTTCTTAAGGGCATCCAGAATCACCTATATCATGTTAAATTTGTTAAGTTTAAGTATATTTTTCTCAAAAATTGTTAGCAGCTGTTTGACACACTATACACATATACACATACGATCAGAAAAAAAGGTTACAATTCGAATAAAGAAATATTTATTAACAATAGACAGAAAATACAAAAGGGAATTAAGAGGAATACATGCCAATCACTTTTCGACATAATCACCAAGTCTAGTTAGGCATTTATCAGAACGCACAAGCAACTTGTTTAACCTGTCTTGGTAGAAATCAGGTCCCTGTCCATTGAGCCAGGTCTCGGCGGATGTTTTCACAGCCCTGTCAGAAGAGAACTGACAGCCGGATAAGTACTCCTTCAACTTCGGAAACAGGAAATAGTCACTGGGTGCCAAATCTGGGCTGTATGGAGGGTGACTCCAGATTTCCCACCCGAACCGTCACAACAATTCCTGCATTGCTTGAGCAGTATGGGGCCTGGCATTGTCATGCAGGAGGATGACACCTTCACTCAACATGCCTGGCCGTTTGCATCGGATGGCTTCGCGTAACCTTATCAAAGTGGCACAATAACAAGACCAATTTTCTAAGCGTCTTGCCATTTCAATCGTCCTGAACCATCTGGGAACTTTCACTACCTACCCGCACACCAGCTGTATGACAAGTAGCGCCATCTGTCTCCACTCTGGGGAAACAAAAGTTCTCCATAATATGTAGTTTGGCTTGTAACCTTTTTTTCTGATCAACCCTCATATATACAGCAATTTAAGTTTTAACTCTTTCACATTCATGGGACATAACTGAGGTTAAACTGTAATTATAAAACATAAATCAATCAAGGATTGAATTGTAGCCTTCCCAATTCCTGCCCTGCTACACTCTCTACTATGAGAGACAACAGTATAAGAAGTTAATCACTTGGAGATTAGATATATTTTGTTACATTCTTATATTCCAGGGATAATCTTACACAGTATGATTTTTGTTAGGTTAGTGATCAGGCTAGGATTCAGTGTGATAAGAAACCAAGCTGTAGGATTTGACTGTAAATCTTTAATAACACAAAAATCCATTACTTCTACAACTTTGGTACAAATAGCTCATTTCACACTTAATATGGTAGTCCCCAAAAATCCCTTGGGAACTGAAGACCCAACTTTATTCAAAAGGTATGTAAACAAAGTAAACATTTCAAGGACTCCTTCCATATAAATATTTTGGCTTTTGTTTCTTATTCGTCAGATCTCTTGCATCACAGAGTGATGTAACCTACATTCCCAAAATCATAAACAAACAATATCAACATCTATTCATTTAGAACTAAAATTAATTATGCTAAATGGGATGTTATCTAAAAAACTATTAAAATACTAATGATATAAAATACAGTACTCGTGTAATGCAAGAAACTTCTGAAAAGTCAGTCAGTAAAAGTTTACAACCCACATAAATACAAACACACAGAAAAAAAAGAACACTATTTGAATATTGTTGTCTTGAAGAGTATGTAAAACACATTATTACCTAAAACGTTTAAACACACTTTCAAAAGCGCTTACTATATTTTGTAATGTAGTCACGTGACTTCTGCTAGAAGCATATTCTTGTTAATATATATTATATACTGATTCTGCTATGAATGTTGCATGCATAATAATGACTGTTTTGTTTTCTGCTTTAACTTTTACGACATGTGATTAGCTTATGGCGCTCCCCATTCATAAAACTTATAATAGACTACTGCGTACAAGAACAACCCGAGCTCGACACGTTACTATTATACATTACAGCTAATGAAACAAAATTCTACTGGCGAAGCTATATGTTAAAATAAATCTCACATTCCTACTAAGAACTTTGTCTTGCAGGTCTCATTCAAAACATTGGAAAAAAGGTTTCGATGACTATCGTGCATAAATAATTGTGGTCACAATGATCGATTAAATCATTTGTATCGACCAAGATGAAAACATTACATGCTAAACGCTAACAATAGTAGTATAGTATACGATCTTATAAGAATGACATTAAGAATATGATGTCCAATGAGTGTAAATAAATCAAAGCATCATACCATCATCAAGAGTACATAAAGCTAGTTCAGATAAAATTCGAAAATTTTGAAAATTGATTACACTTCATTACATCCAAGCAATTTCTTTCTTTTATTAGTAATATTATTTACTTATTTATTTATTTAATATTATTATTTTTTGGTGGACACATAAAACATACATACATGACAAAATATCACATGTCACAAAGTTTGAGCTTTCATTTAAATCAAACTCAAAAGCAAATATCATGGAGATCTGCTAGAGTATCATATGAATCACCTTCCCCTGACTATATGGGAAACATGGACACATTATGTTACTTTTTAAAAAGTTACATCAATTAAAAAAAAAAAAGGATATTAAAATAAGATAAAATAATAGTTCGAAGATGATGCAGTATGGAACCATGAATATCACCCTTATGGAAAACAGAATCTGACATCAGATGAAAGAATGAGGAATAAAGAGTTTCAATGTAAATTCATGGTTCCATTTGCAGCAGACAATGGCACAGATGTTTCTCCTGCGTCTGGAACTAAAGGTTACACTGCCACAGTATCGTAGGGTGTGACTGTGAGTCCGTTTTGGTGCCCTGCTTCGTTTCTGATCAACAGAAGAGAAAAAAATAATTAGTTTCAATTCAAAAATGCTTCCCATTAAATAACAATAAGATAACAGTAACGCATAAAGAAGTGAATAAATGTATTTTAGTATCAAAATTCTATATAGAATGAATAGGAATTGCAAATCATGATGAGTGTTGAGTACAATTTTTCTTTACACTTATATCGTACATAACTTATTAGAAATTTGATACATATCTGTAAATATAGTAGAGTCGCGATAATCCGAGCCTCCATAATCTGAGATTCGTGCAATCCGAGATGCAAAAAAACAGGAAATTTAAAAAAAATTCATATATGACATGTGAGAAGAATTAAAAAAAAATAAAGTACCTTTATCGTTGACAACATACAAAGGAGGTGATCCCCAAGCGCTACCCTTCTACTTAGACGATGGCGTGACATCGCTGCTACAAGGTGTTGCTCTACTTTGAAGCAGAAGACCTTGGACAGTTGTTTTTAAAGTTGTAATGTTTATAAAGAGTCTCTCTTCTAACATTGGTAACGTATGGTATGTATGTATCTGTAACTTTAATATCTACACATTAAATTTGACTTCGTTTTATGTACATATGTATGTAGTTGAAAATTCCGTTATTTTCCTTTTTTCCGTGTAATATGAGTTTTTTGTAATCCGAGGTACCATCAGCCCCAATTAACTCAGATTATTGCGACTCTACTGTAGAGGCTTTCAGTTAAATGCACTTGTAAAGGCCTCAAATGAGAACTCTTTTAATAGACTGATATATAGGCATTGTATTCTCTCAAGCCAGTTAGTGATGAAAGATTGAGATTGCTTGCGGAAGGATAAATCACCACAGGCAATTACCAAATTGCAATTTTACAACATTAATGTTCCATCCCCAGAAAATTGTTGTTTGTTTAAATGTGAAAGATCTTGAAAAATCATACAGGGAATTTATTCCAGAAACTATACAAGATGTTAAGCTCATCAAAGTTTCGGATTAAATTTTAATGCTGTCAAAGAGTTACTCATTTATAAGGAAGTTGAAAAGAATAAAATAAAAGAACTGGCTGTACAAACCAAATGCTTATAAAACATGTCTACATTTATTCACTTCTATTTCCAAATAATTGAATTAGTAATATATTCATCCAGATTCAAAACTTGCTAAAAGAAAATTGAAGAACACATTCTGTAATCTGACAAACCCATTCAAGTCATGTTAAGTTTCACCAAACATACATTATTTTCATAGCAAAATAGAATACTGTTATAATCAACCATGACCACAATGAAAAAAAGTAATCTTAACGGAAGGAAGGTAAAAATATAAAGGAGAAACAATAAAGTGTCAGTAGAAAAAACAAGTGAAATAGTTCTTTTAGCAAGATGAGGAAAGAAAATATAGTTAAAAATAAATCTTGAAATTTTCCTCATGTTGACGTTGACTATTCTCTATCACAATTAAGAATGATCCTGTTCAAAACAAAGAGGTGTGGCTGCCATAGCTCGCACGTGAGAACGCACATGTTCACAGTGTTTCTGTTAGTTTGTTTATTCTCAGTACAACTCTCCCGCAGGGTCGTCATGAACAATGAATCCTTTGTTTTGTTTGCTAATTGATATACTATAATGATGATGATGCCAGTGAGAGTTTGTTATTTCACGTGTAAATGTTGGTATTATTGTTGCATGAACTTACGAGCACTCGTTAGCCACACCCTGCTAATGGCGCATGCTATTGACATTAACCAATCACATTTTGTCACATGATGCGAATTTTCCACGAACTCTCTGTGAGTTCTCCTCCCCTTTGTTTTGACTAGGATCAAACTAGAATGGGATCAATAATAGGTTTCTGGAATTCCAGCCAGATTGAAAGGTTACTTTTTTCTGACCTGAACTTGGTTGAATTTTTAAGGAGTTTTCATGGCTGAAAACAGATTTATATAGGAAAGCTTGAAAATAAGAGTCTCCAATTAGTGAAGACATTTATTGGAAGCCAGTATCCATATGAACCAAATGGAAGAAATCTGAATCGAGAGGACTTTGAACATATGCCAGGTTCTATCCTGGCTTTATGGAAGTATCTGACTGGAGATAATTTTTAATGGAAGCCAGCATCCATACAGACTAGAGATGGAAGAGATCTGATTGGAGAAGATTGTTTATGCATTAGAATGTACAAATAGTCTGTACCCCTAAAAACACTTTTCAACTCAACTGAATACCACAATTTTTTTAGCATAATTGAAACTACATAATTATTTTTTATTTTTATGCTTGACCTCCCTACTGTGGGGGTTGCAAGACTAAGCACTTAGGTTAGGGAACAAAGCTAAGGATTACTTATAATGAGACAGGACATAATGTGTGATCAGCAAGACTTCCTCCTAAGACAGGAAAAACAGTCTGGATAGTGTTAAGTAAATTCCACTTAGATTGGCCGCCCGTAGGACTTGAAATCTCCTGAACAGGGGTTCGCAACTTTAATGGCTCGGCCACCTCTCTCAGCTGTACGTACGAGCCGTATCCATAAAGCAAGTTTCCCTGGGGCTGTTTACAGAAACAAAACACAATTTCAAGGAAATATTTATTGCAACAGACATAGCCAGTGTTCAGCTATTTTTCAACATATTCACCACTGGAACTGAAACATTTGTCTAATCGTGGCACCTCCTAGCAAGTCTCTTGCCGAAATTCAGCTGGCAGGTGTTTAAACATTCACCCTAAAGCTCGGACCTTACTCCCAGTGATTTCCATCTTTTCCTACACCTCACAAAATGACAAAGAATGACAGAGAGATGAAAGTGATTGTCATACGGAGGTCCTAATCCCAGGCAGCACACTTCTACAACACAGGTATTAAAAAATTGGTGCCATGGTAAGATAAATGTTTCAATTCCAGTGGTGAATGTTGAAAAACAGCTGAACACAAGCTGTGTCTGTTGCAATAAATATTTCCTTGAAATTGTGTTTTGTTTCTGTAAACAGCCCCAGGGAAACTTACTTTATGGACGTGCCTCGTATAAGATTAAATCCAAAATATTGCAATTATTGTTAGTGTTTGAAACAAACAAGCAAGTCAAATGTCACTTTTGAAATGCAGTATTATGAGCGAGTACAGATGCAAAATTGTATTTATGAATAGTGTAAGACAGGAAACACTAAAAACTGGAAAGGGAAAAGTGAGCTCTGAAAATAAATATTTTCTGTGGTTCTGAACAGTCATGAAATAATATGCCTAAATATTTTAAACATTTTATGTACCCTAAAATATCCTGGCATACCCCTGGACGAAAACCACTGAAATAGAGTAATATAGCCTACTGGCTGATTTTGAACGAAACCTTAAAGTTTGATGTTCCAAATGAAAACAATGTTTTTAGGAATAAAATACTAGAGCAGTACAATAAACTAAGAAACTAAACTAAACTCTGTGGCGCTAAATCCCTAAAGGGACTAGGCCAACCACCTGACTGCTGCATTATCTACCATAAGCAGATAGTAGGATTGGGGAGTATGTAGTCAGCATGCTGACACCCATATCCTTAATGGTGGTTTTCGTGATCGGAGCTCCTACTTTTCTATCAAGTAGCTCCTCAGTTTGTAACACGAGGATGAATGCATCCTGTTCCAGACCTCCCTATGCAAGAAAAACCTCAGGAGGTACCGAGGATCAAACCCAGGCATGCGAATCTGTAGCCAGCTACACTAACCACGAAACCACGCAGGCAATTCAACAAACAGTGATGTGATTTTATGACAAAATATGTTCTATCGAAGGTGTGTGTAACAGTAAAATTGTGCCTCTGCACTTTGTGAAATTTAAATATCAAACTCATACTCAGTAAAGCATCTTAACATAGTGCAAGTTTTGAATCCAGATAAAATTAAATAACATATAAGAGAGTTAAGCTATTTTAGATAGTTTTATTACTACACTTTTTTCTGTAAAATTATTAATTTTGTTCTTTTACTTTAATTCACTTTAAAGTGAGTGTCTAGCATGCAAAATTTCCTTCTTTTTTTTTTTTTTTCTTCTTCAAAATTTTGTGAGAGACACAAAAATTGTTCTGCATTTACAAGTGAAAAAATTAAGACATTTACATTGAAATCTAATGTGCAGAATACTTTACAATCCAAATAAGTGTGCTTTGTGGAAATGTTAGTTTTGTTAAAAATTTGTTCACTTTAAATCTATTTTTCTCTGTGTAGGTTCAGGGGAATCTATTTGAAACATCTACTTTTTTTTTAAATTGATAGCACTTGCTAATTGAATGATTGGTTAATAATCCAATTTCACTATTTTGAATACTTAACAGTAACTTATGTAAAAAAAGGCATGATCACCAGAAGCCAGTTCCTGGTCATATTAGTTTTTCAATTTCCCCTGCACCTCTTTACTTATTGTTTATAAACAATTTTACATAAATCATAAGCAAAATAAGGATGTACACTGCTAGGGTGGCCAGGCAACTGAACACATCAAAGTTGTCACTATTTGAAGCGAGCTCAACAACTGATCACTGAGCAGCTTGTACAAAACAGAAATTGTAAGGCCAATTATATGGGGATCAGTTACTAAGTCAGGGCAACAGATTTTTTCTTCAGGCAAATGTATTGCTATACAGAAATTTCAAAGTATGTTAAAAACACAATGTATTCTACTAATAATATCTGTTAGATGGATTACTTGTAAAGGATGTTTGGACAAGGTCAGAGAACTAACACATAGGACTTGAACTAGTTGTCTCAATAATAATCTGGACATACCAGTACAAGTACTTCACCATGTTAATAACTTTTACGTTAACCTCTGAGGCAATTAATTGTTTGCTGCCAATGATAAGGAAAATAACATTAATACTATCTGTTTAAACACAAAAGAAGGCAATGAATACCAAGTTTCAGCAAGGAAAGCAATGAATAGGGTACTATATTCTGTTTCACTAGGGAAAGCAATGAATACTATCTGTTTCACCAAATAAAGCAATGAATACTATCTCCTTCACTAGGGAAAGCAATGAATACTATGTTTCACTAGGAAAAGCAATGAATTCTATCTGTTTCACCAAGAAAAGCAATGAATACTATCTGTTTCACTAGGAAAAGCAATGAATTCTATCTGTTTCACCAAGAAAAGCAATGAATACTATCTGTTTCACTAGGAAAAGCAATGAATTCTATCTGTTTCACCAAGGAAAGCAATGAACACTATCTGTTTCACCAAGGTGGCAATGAATGATTGATAACCCCAGAGGTTATTTCGAAGGGTGTCAATGTGCTATTGTGTGTGCAGAATGCAATATTCAACTGTAGTTTTGAAGTGTATTCAACATAAGATGGAGGAATAAGTGAAAATATTTCTTCAAGTCCTAAGTTTTCGATCTTCTTACTTGTCTAAAACCTTTCACATATGATATACCTAACAGAAATTATTGGTAGAATACACCGTACGTTTGATATTTCTTTATATAAATGCATTTACCTGAAAAAATTGGTTACCAGAACTTAGGATATGGCTCTTGTATAACATTTCTTCAAGCAGTGGAAGAAATTAGTCTGAGAAAATTATTTCATAACCCTTAATTTTTCCTATAATCAAATACTGCTTTCCTTTATGTGGTAATATACATTATACTTTTACTTGTTCATGATTTCCATATAATTGGTGTAGCTGAATTGATTAAGTGATTTTGGAGTGGCTTGGATTTGATTTTGGATAGCAGTGGGGTATTTTTCTCACCTCTTGTTCAGAATTTGCTAGGACTGACTCTAAACATTTTATCCAAATAAGTACCCTGGGGAGAGGGGGTAGGGGTGGTAAAGAATGGCAGAAGCTGGCCTAACTGCCTCCATCATAATGATAAATGGCTAAGTACCTGGGACCCTCACTTACTGAGATCGCCAACTGCTCAATAATGGAAGAGGAGTATATTATATATTACATCTAACCATAATACATTTACATAATCAAAATGAAAATACCATCCGTTTTCAAAATTATTATTTTTAAACCTGTGAATAGTCTATTTTGGTTGCAGTATTCAAAATTTGAAATATGTTAGAAGAGGTAAGTTACAGTTAAAATATTTTCCTCGGCATAAAAATGTTTAAAAGTTATGATTCATTGTTTATTAGTTTAATGTAACTCACAACCAGTGTTTTTATTGTAACGGTATGTGACAGTGTGCAGTACTGGCACCTTTAAAAAAATGAAAAATGGAATTATTCGGAATATTCCTTTCACAATTTCTATGAAGCCTATTTCTTAAAATCAAGCTTGTTTGTTTGCTTTTGTTAGTTTTCTATACACAAAACATATAGGAGCACATGACAGTTTCTGTAAATTGCCTTGGCTACTGGACTGCAAGAAGTTGGTTTTTCCAGCCCTAGGAAACTACTCCTGTGTTCAAGGACATTCTAACAGTATCCTTATTGCACCACGTGTGGTTAATGATAACATAGTAACAAATAGTAAGTAGCTAATCATCATAGTTAATCACGGGTTTAGTGTTTAAATTTAATTGTAATAGTTGCTTACACATAATATGAAAAGCAAAATCTCTTGGATTGTGCAGCACAAGCAAGCAAGACTATGTAGAGAAGTAGCCAGTGAATCTCTGTAAATATTGCAATAAATATTTTTTGCTTGTTGATGTTTTTGTTTTCTTTATCAGTGATCGGAACTTACTTTCCAGACACACCTCGTAATAAGTACTTTGGCTAAAAATTAAAATTAAAATTAAAGCTGAACAGAGCATTTAGTTTTGATAACTTGATCCAAAGCACCATGGGTAACTCATTCAATGAACAGTTATAGCAATGAAACAAAAAGTAAACGCTAACGATTATGGTAAAGTTTAAAGTTAAAATTTTTTATAAAGTCTACACTAAACTATAATGTGAGTAACCTTTATTTTACTTTAAAAGCTCCTTACTTATTTATGTGCCAGTATTAATGAATTCACTGATAGCTAGTTTACAGCTTGACAGTGGTTTTGCTGTGCTGTCTTATTATAACTTATATGGCCATGCTAAATGTACGGTAAAATTTACATTTTCAGTAATTCATATACAAACATCATTAAATAGCCATTCTGTGAAATTAACATATATTTTTAAGCCTCTGTTATGTGATTATAAATGACTATATAATGGCGAAACTAATTGCTTAGCTAAATTCAGGGTTTTCTAGCTTTTCTCAAAATGGAGGAAAGTGCTAAAGTTTGCACAGAATTACTCTAGTAAGTCACATAAATTGACATTTATTCTATTAAAATATAATTGGCAGTCCATTTAATTAAAATAACTGTGTTATAATAAATCTTCATGTTAATGTAAAAAAAATTATGAACACAAGCATCATGAAATCATGCATTCTGAACTAAGGCAAACTATATTTTATAGTTTACCAGTATATAATAGACAAAATTATCCTTCATGAGTCTTTGGTATCTCAGAAGCGAGCCTATACTAAATGTTTTATCTGCACTCTATGTATTCCCAGACATTCATATAAAATCTGGAAGTTTTTGGAAAAGTACTGTACCAGAGATCAAAGAGCAGAAGTATGAAGGATATAACTCAACCAGAAAGGAAAGCATGTGAACTGAACTATTGTTGCTTAGATCTTAGTTTTACCTTACCAGTATCAATTTTTAAAGTCTAGAATCATAGCACATAATTTAGTCCTTATCTCGCAGTCATTCTTTAAAATGTTATTTATAGCTAGAAGCAATGCAAACAAGCAGATATATTAAAAGGTTAGCTATAATATAACATTTAATAAATGAAGGACTGCATTATTCTCATGCTTAAATTGATTTCTGTTTTGTTCTTGATGTGAGGTGATTAATTTTTATTTGAACATCACATAGGAAAAGAGTGTTTGTTTCTTAAAAAAAGGAAGTAATATTGACCGAGCTGCAGACACTCTAACAAGGGAACCTTCCACACAGACAGGCCAAAACACTGCTTCTAAATTTGAATACTGGTGAACACAATAACTGCTTCTCAAAACCTTCTGCCAAAATAAGTACAAATGACAGTAAAATATCTTGTGTCTACAATAGCCAAGCAGATGATTGTTGGGCTATGAATGAATGTCTTTCAGAGAGCAATAATGAGTAGCAGTGAGTAATATTTTACGTGAGATTTTTTACAGTGAAGTGGTACTATAAATAAGGTAGTATATGGTCGGTTGTTTAAACTCAAACTTCACTTACATGTTTCTTTTCAAGAAACAAGAAAAGAACTCAAACTTCACTTACTTGTTTCTTTTCAAGAAACAAGAAAAGAAACAAGTAAGTGAAGTTTGAGTTTAAACAACTGACCATATACTACCTTATTTTTAGTAGCAGTGAGGCTGGAACCTTGGGGCTTAGACATCTTGAGCCCCCCCCCATGACAATTTGTAAATGGGCTGACTCCACATATACTGAAGTTCTCTGTAAGTTTTTACTCATGCAATTCATATTGTTTCAAAATATTATATTTATTTGCAATTCAGCAAATCATTATTATTAGTATTGCCTGTTTGAAACAGCTTATTATCTCTATCGTTAATTCCGTTACCTTTTTAAAGATTGTATTTTTGGTTGCTGAAGATAAAAAATGTTAAAAAATATTTCCACTCAAAATATTTCCACTATCATACAGATACTGGGTAGCTCTAATATGATTAATAATTTAACTTTCTAGTTACTGAGCCCCATTCCCAACATTTTCTTTGTGTAGGTGCACCTGGTAGGAAACCCTATCGTCCTACGGCACACCTGATTACTTAAGTGTGGTTACTTAAGTGTGGATTTTTAACAACTCTCTTTATTGTACCTAGCAGTTTGTTTTCAAAGTTGAGAACTGAATTTAATCTTTATTTCATTGTACCTTTCAAAAAACAAATTATCAGATGGGGTTTTATCAAGAGAGTTTTGGAAGGTTACCTTGTCATCTACATAATAGGCCTACAGTTTCTCAATCATCCTCCTCACAAAATTAAATCTTACCTTTAACCCTTGTATCCCAAATAAATAATAATTTAGATATGATTACAACACTCTTTACCTATCTACAGAACCAAGAATAAACACAGCTATTAGAAAAAAGATGTAAGAAAAGATGCTCCGTTAAAGCACTTATGAAAAAGGGTTGTTAATTAATAAAATTAATAAGAGGTTGGTTTGCAATATGGTTTCTTTTAGCTATGTTCTGTAAGAGAGCTCGTTTCATACCAGGATTTAAATATGGGTTCATTCAGCATTTCTTGTGCATTACAATGCAAATGAATAAAAAGGGAAAGGAAGAAATCAATATATAAAAGGCATTAACTACACACTACTTCTGTTAGTAAACTTACACCATCTTACACTGAGTTTTCATCTGTAACTTACGGTTTCCTGCGTTTTCATGAAATGAGAAATTCCCCAACAGATTAAACATCAATTTCTACATAAGCACAACCATAGCTGCTTTGTCCACTGGAATAGTATTATTGAAGAGTGACATATGAGCATATAAATTTACTATGAGAATACTCATCAATAAAGCAAAGTGCTTATAAATATAAAACCTTACTACTGTGAATGGACACATTGAACATGTTTTTATGTCTAACTAGCAGGTGCCTGAAGCTTCACCCATGATAATTAATTAAAAAATTATAATTTAAGAGCAAAATAATTACAACATTATATTTATTAACATTTACATGCAAATCATTCATAAAATAAATGATTAATAATTATAATGAAACAGCTAAAAATCCGGCTTTGGAGTACATTCCACAAATAGAAAGCGCCGCTTAGGAAAAACAACCTTAGATTACAGTTCCTGGTACAGAAAACTCCTGCATAGTGAGTTCCGTCCAAATCGATCAATGTTTGTCAATTTGGGCCTACATTTGTTAACCCTTCTTTTGTCTATGTTAAAATTTTCAGATGTCTGAGTGCCTTGGTATTATAAACAAATGAATCGACTAGGGTGACCTCACAAAATCAAAGCGGTCAATAATACCATGCGATATACTGAAAAAATTGTAATGCTTTTATTTCCAAGATATGACAAAAAAAGAAAATCCACCCCCAAATGATTTAACAATTGAAATGTATTACCGAAAAATGATGCTTCGAAAAATTCACCTTTTCTGCTAGTTTTTCATTCATAACTTGCGAACAAAAGTGAAAATTAAAAATCCGGCTTTCTAGGTGCATTAGACCATCCCTTCAGTCCACATGTGTTTAAAATATCAGATCTCTGCATGCAGTAGATTTTGCTGGGCATCGCGCAGACAGACAGACAGACAGACAGACAGACAGACAGACTAACAAACAAATACTTCCTCTTGTTATTATAGATGTCATCCAAACTGAACTTATCTGAAAGTTATGATTGGCATAAAAACTTGTTCAATGAGACAAGGTAATCATCCAACATATTTACCAGTCATACATATTTTATGAGTGCATTAATGTGCAGTGAGATGTAGACTGATTCCATTTTATGGAATGGAACAGAATATTATCCTGTGCTGAATTACTATGCTTTTACCATTTCAACGAATATTCCAGTGATACAAAACAGCCCATGCATGTTAATACAACTTTCCACAGATATACTAGACATATCATACACTGGTATCTGTTAGAAAAAATAAAATAAAAAGAATAATGCTAGTGTTAATGGAGTACAGTTTGTTTCTCATGGCCAATAGGCTAAACTAGTGCTTGTTAGGTTTATTTACAACATAGTGGTCACTGCATTTCCTTGTGGTGTGTGCAACACTTTAACAACACAGATTCTCAGACTTCAGTTCACATCTAAACAACTGCAAATACAAAATTATTTGTACACAGTCAGTGAATATTACTGTGATATATATATTGTGCAACAGATAATGCATTTAATAAGTTATCAGAGAATCATTTAATGAGGATTAAAGAATTTACAAGTGGTCAATAGTATTCTTATGCTGCTGTATAGGTTAGCATTTATTTCACTGTATTTAAATAAAATGATTTGCGCGAAAGTTTGACCTATTAAATTTTCTGGTGTAACAGCAAAAAATGAATAAATATTTGTATGTACAAATAAATTAATACCATCAATATAAGATCTTTAAATGATTTTCATAACAAAAACTTGTAGCCGGAAACAGAAGAAAGATTAAATGTCAATATCAAGACTGATCTTAGGCAGGCTTGATGCAAGAAAAATGCAAATAATAAAAAAAAATTTTAAAAATAGTACAATTTTAGAAAATGTCCAACTGACTCTCTTGACTACCAGTAAGTAGCAGATTTCTGAAAATTTGTACAAAAATGTGGATAAAATAAGTAGAACACAGATCAGTATTAATTACGGTACAGATTAAGGTTGCAATATGAGGCCTGTCGAAAAAGTATCCGACCTTTAATTTTCGCACGCGTAATATTCATGCTAGGGTGGCGCCACTGTGAACAATGGAAGAAGAGAGCTTAATGCGCATGCTTGAATTTTTTCTCTGCCTTCGAAAGTGCCAGTCACTGTTTACTAGCCTCAGAGTGAGGTCCCGTGATAAGCGCTCGGCGCATTTTGATTTCTCTCAAGATGATTGAACGAGTTGAGCAGAGATACTGCATCAAATTTTGTCAAAAGCTTGGTGATTCTCAAAGCGAAACAATTCGGAAGATTCAGCAGGTGTTTGGAGACGATGCCATGGGGGTAACACAAATGAAGGAGTGGTTCAACCGATTCAAAAAAGGCCACACATCGGCAGAGAGTGACCAGCGTTCCGGGAGGCCACAAACCACTCGGAATGCAGCTGTCATTGGGAGGATTGAACATCTGGTAATGGGAGATTGTCGTTTGACCGTACGAGAGATTGCCGAAGAGGCTGATATCGGTAAAGATTCCGCACATGCAATTTTGCGTGATGATTTGAACATGCGCAGAGTGGCTGCAAAATTTGTGCCAAAGCTGCTTTCAGCGGAACAGAAAGAACTCCGCCTTCAGATTGCACAGGATCTGCTGGACACTTCTCACACTGATCCCGAGTTCCTGAACACTGTGATAACTGGGGATGAATCTTGGGTGTACGGATACGACCCAGAAACAAAAACTCAGTCGTCGCAGTGGAAGCATCCCGAGTCCCCAAGGCTGAAAAAAGCGCGACAGGTGCGAAGAAAAACCAAGGTAATGCTGACTGTGTTTTTTGATATCCGTGGACTTGTGTACCACGAATACGCACCGGAAGGACAAACAGTGACAAAAGAGTACTATCAGCTAGTTCTTCGCCGACTCCGTGCAGCAGTTCGACGCAAAAGACAGGACCTCTGGGCGGCGAAAAACTGGCAGTTGCATCATGACAATGCTCCAGCTCATTCATCTCATCTGATCCAGACTTTCTTAGTGAAGCATGGAATTCCAGTGCTTCAACAACCTCCCTACTCTCCAGACATGGCTCCTTGCGACTTCTGGTTGTTTCCGAAGTTGAAAACGCCGTTGAAAGGATCCCGTTTTGAGCCTAGAGAAGAGATAATGCAGAACGCGACGGCAGAGATGCACTCCATTCCAAGAGAAGCCTTCCAGAAGTGTTTTCGGCAGTGGAAGGAACGGTGGGCTAAGTGTGTGGAGGCGAATGGGGCCTACTTTGAAGGGGATTAGGGTCCCAATCTCACCAGGTTATAAATTTATTTTCTACAGCCAAAGGTCGGATACTTTTTAGACAGGCCTCGTATGCTTTCCTTTTTCCTGCCAGAACATGTGCTCTCTTTTTGAGTCATGAAAACAATTTTTTTCACTCTAAATAAAAAAAAATGAAATTTGAAACATAGCTGTACTGCGATCATAACATAAAATACTTTAATGCTATTGGTCGGAAATACTGGTAATATCAGGTCGATGATAATGTCAATCAACCTTTGTTTTACCAAGTTTTTTAAAGTTGAATTTTATTTCTGTACCATCTAAATGATTAAGATTTAACTTCTAAAACAGTTACTAGCATGGAGAAAGGCGTTCATGAACCACAGAATATCATGTCGAACGTTACATGAGAATATTATAGGAGAAAAATTCCTCTGACACTGGGCTTTGAACCCATGACCTTCGGCTTTCCATGCCACTGCTCTACCAACTGAGCTAGCCAGTTTGCTTCACAGCGCCAGATGGAACCACTCTCCTATGATTGATTACCCTTAATGGTCTACCTCACTGAAAGGATTACCCTCAATGGTCTACCTCACTGAAAGACAATTTATGTCATATGCAGTACTGTGAGGCACACTAATTAGTGATTTTTGTGACCGGGCACCCACTGTATTGTACAGTAACATTTAAGATGGAGATATGCATTCATGAACCACAGAATATTTTCTCTGTTGAAAATTACATGAGAATATTATGGGAGGAAAATTCCTCTGGCACTCTGGTTTGAACCTTTAGTTTTCCAAGCCGCTGCTCTGGTTAGCTCAGTTGGTAGAGCAGCAGCATGGAAAGCTGAAGATCATGGGTTTGAATCCCATGTTAGAGGAATTTTTCTCCTACAATATTCTCAGTTAATATGTAGCATATCAATTGATAAATATGGGAATTACTATGTCATATTGCTTTAGGATATGAAATCTTCTAACATGCAACATTTTGTATTGTGAATACGAAGGAAATGCAGTGTTGTGGCAGGGCAGAGGGTGAGTAAGTCAATTTACTGACCTCTCTATGAGTTTTCTCATTTCCTCTGTAGTCAAGTCCTTGCTGTTGGCCCTGACATTTACTGAAATCAAAATAAAAATACAGGCCTTTCTGCTCAACTGACTCCCACACAAATGAAATCACACTTCACAGACATCTGCAGCTGTGTGTTAAAACAAAACAGAAAAATGTTAAAGCCTACAGAACTGTTATAACACAAACAGGAATTATTACTGGTATACAATCTAAAACATAAAACCCTCAAACAAATTATAAAAAACAAATATGTCAGCATGAAAATGAAAGAAACATAGCTATGAACATAATTGTAACTAGAGGTGGAATAATGAATTTCCAGAATGCACTGTGTTTACTCGAACCTTTTTTGTCCATTTGTAACATTCTATGTATATTGGGGGTGCATTAGATTTGAGTGCAAATCGGTTTCCTAGTTCAGCAGTAACTCTACATAACAATGCATTGCCATAATTCTAGACTTCTTTACCGGTACGCACAAAGCAGGTTAAAGTGTATGTATTATTTTGACCCTCAAGCTTAACACCAAGCTTGTTCGAAGGCAGTGGGGTTCAATGTCCCACATCCTCTCTACTTTCCCCTAAACCTATTAACCTTTATTCATTGGCATTCACTTAATTCATTACATTTGTATTTGTACTGTATTCATTTATTCACCATATAAATTTTACAAATTTTTGGTTTCAATAAATATGTGTAATATAAAATAAAATAATAAGATAAAATATGATTACATTTGCCAAAAACTCTTTTTCTTATTTAAAGTTTCAAATTTGGGGTGCACATTAGATTTGATGGTACATTAGATTCGAGTAAATACGGTAAATAAGAAAGAATACAGCAGGCAAATGAAATCTATTATGTTAACCTTAAAGCCAAACTCAGGTTGGCAAGCGAGGGTATTTGAACCCACAACCTCCTGAATGTCTCAGTCACACTATACTAAGTAATGTATTGTGAATTTAGACCATTACAAGTAATATTCTGAAACCAAGCTTCAGAAATTAATTGAAGTTAATCCATAATCCATTCTCGAAAGTAGTGCGTAAGCATATAAAAAACCACACGCACATGTATTATATATATATATGAAAATCTGCTGTTTGAGTAATACATTGAAAAAGATTAAGAAAATCCTTATTTATAGTAAAGAGAAAATGGAAAGCTAAGTTAAAGGATCAAAAGATAAAAAAAGTAATGTGTAACAGAGCGACATCTCTGATATATTGATTCATTGATGATGAAATAAATAAACAAAAATATTTATGTTACAAAGTTCTAATTAAATTATTCTACAAGTCCTGACTTCATCTCTTTCTGACACATAATTATACCATATTAATTGGCATAATTCATACCATTCACTCACCGGAAATTATAATTACAATATTTTATTTCTATATATTCTGGAATATTTCGTACATTTACTTTTTGTGAAACCTCTTCCACAAACTATTAAGTACCATTATGTTGTCAGTCAAAAGCCTTGCTTTCATTGTGAATTGTGACAATACGAGTAGCTTTAGAATTTCTCCCAAATACCACAGCAACTGTATAACATTAGATTTCTACCTGCTGGGAGTGGGATAAGTTTGTATTGTCCTACTGCCCTGCTTATAGGTAGTTCATGTGCAATCTCTGGGATTAAGAAGTCCAATTTCAATGGTGCAGTAAAGTTACCGTAATTTCCAAAAAATATTCAAGTCATACTGCAAATTACAAATTGAAAGTGACTGAACATGCGGAGTGAATACGAGCAAGTCTAAAGTTCTATGGAAGATCAATAATGAAGCATGTTGTTTTTGTTCAAATAAATTTAAAGAAATGTTGTAAAGGTTTAATACTTTCTTTGCATAAATCATGCACCTATTTTACATCACAAAATTAGCATAAAAAGTGTGTGAAGAATGCAAGTAAATATGGTAGTTAAGCTTATATACCAGACAAGGTCCAGAAATATGATCAAACTTCCACTCTGTAGATTATCTAAAACACAAGTTAGTCACTTATATTTTGGACCAAAGTTGTATAACAAGTTACCAGATAGTTTTAAGTGTCTCAATCTACAAGGTTTTAAAAGCAAGGTACATAAATGGTGAGTTTGAAACCCATTTTATTCATTGGACGAATTTCTTACGTTAAATGATGTAATTTTACAATAATTTGGATTTACTGTACAAAGTATGCTATGTATCCTATATCTTAATGACGCTGTCGATGCCTGTATTTGTGCTCATGATATTAAAATATATCTATCTATCTATCTATCTATCTATCTACATGCTTGTGTTTATATGGAAAGTTTCATTTAGTATTTTTATACCCTATGTAAGTTCACAAGCTAAAGCTGGATGCAATGGAATTTGGGACCATTTTCGGAATGACTCAATGGAAATAGTGTGACAAACTCAATTGTTTGTGTTTGTTCTAACGCTAAGTGTTATACTTTTTGCTTCTGGAATGATGTTCAGGCATAAGAAATTTGACAAAATGCTTACAGCAACATCCAAATTTGGAGATTCACAATTGAATTTTCACTTACGTGTAAATAATTCATTTTAAGCAGGAAATTCATATTCCACCTCTCATAAAACACAAATTTTTAATAAATAAAAAAAGGGGAAAATTAAATTTAAGTTAATGTAAATATATACTGGACAAAACAAAAGCTTCATGCATGCTATGGAAAATCATGCATTTCTTCTACACGCTAGCAACAGGCAAAGGTTTCTACAACCACAGAACTTTCAGAAGCCGAGTTTAATTCATATAAGGCACAAAGATATCCTCATCTTGTAAATAATAATTTTTTAAACTATGGATATTTTTTTCCAATTTGCCTTGATTCTTCTCCCCCCCCCCCCCCCCAAAAAAAAAGGTAAATATCTAACCCAGACCTTTGACTGTGTCCAGAAAACATTAACCATTAGACCATACAGTCAGGTTATGGTAATCCGAAGAATGCAAAAGTGAGGAACTTCTTCGGAAATAACTCTTCTTAAAAAAAATTATGTAGATGCAAGAAAAAATATACTGTATAAAAAATGACGAGACCTAAGTACCATATACAAGGGTAGAATTTTTATTAGTGGCAAGAGGCGACACATCCATAGAATCTAGCTGAAACAGATGAAGCTCAATTGATTTTGGTTGGATATCCAGCATATCATTGGGCAAAATGGAACTTCTTTATCACCCACACGCCCTAATAGTAATAAGAATTAATAGATCAGCTTGTATAGAACATTTTCCCAGGCTTCTAACTAGGTGGTAACTTGGATAAATTCTGATGTTTTGGGCTTGATCTGAGGCTCCATTGTCAATGATAATGAAATGCTGGGACTGGATGGTGTTCTTTTCATAGAGGTGATGCAGCTTGGGGCATCCGGATTGGATAAAAGGCTTGTTGGGAACAGACTAGTCAGGAACCATACTGTGGACTAATGAAGTGAAGGCCAGATGATATGTGGATACAGTGTAGAAAAACGGTCCAGGATCCCCTTTAGTAAGGTTAATTAGTAGGAAATGTGAGGTTGACTCGGTTGGTCTTGAGCAATTCAATAGCCAACCACACACTTCCAACTAACTAACCCCCCTAAACGGGGAAGAAAGAAAGAAAAAAGAAAAATGCGCTAATTATTTCTATCATAACACAATTCCATTTTATGATATATTAAATGGCAACTGCAGTTCTGTGCTTGTAGTTTTCTTCAGTACAGCTTACCAGAATATTGATGCAAACTTAATACTCAATAGAGCCAAATCCCTTGGTTATATACCGTTTACAATTAGAACAGATTTGTTGTTAGGATGTACTGGAAGTAAATTATCAGTTAGTTTTTTACAAGATAATTTAATGTCTTCTTTGCATGCCTTGTTTTTATTACTGTAGGCAGTCACTACAAGTTATTGGACTGTACAAACACATGATTTTCTGAACCCTGAACATGGATCTTAATTTTTTTCTTAATTTTAATTTTTTCCTTTACATTCTGGCATTGAGGAAGCAGTTGCATAACCAACTGCATAACCAACCATGCAGTACTGAATTGCAATGAAATGAAGCTTTGTGTGTGTTCAGTTTTATGGCGACGTAGTAATAAAATTTCTATGAAAAAGAAGGGAAAAAAGTTAAATGTGAACAAAAGAATTAGACCATTTTCGAGAAAATCATGAAAAATTAAATTTGCTTTGTTTTTGGAAGAGTTAAAAGAAACTCAAGGCAACTACTAATTTGAACATAATATATGTTACAAGTAAGAATCAGCTTGAATTTTTTTTTTGTTTTTTTTTTTTGTCATAACCGGGATTTGAACACGGATCTTCGGCTTAACGCGCCGATGCTCTACCATTGAGCTACCATGACAACATGCCAGTACGACATCAAATTCCTCAACTGATTCAGATTGTTTTCATATTGTTTTTTGTTTGAAGCTAAGCTGTTTGCACTAATATATTTTTTTAATTATATTTTTGGATTCATCATACCTATGGCATGAATAAATAAAGTAAAAATTGGAATTATACAAAATTTTGCCACTCAGAGAGTTTTCCACATTTGATCAACTGTTAATGTATGACTAATAATGAACTAAATCTTTTCAAGAATTAATTTGACCATATGACAATTCAGTATCCCTGAGGATGGAGGCAGCATTGGCCTCTGAAAAGTCGGAAACAATAGATTTTCAAATCCGGTGTTGACCCCAGAAGCTTTTATTCACTGGATGTGATGTTCAAAAGGAACAATTTGCAAGTATTTTAAGTTAACAGGTCACTATCAGGAGCATCACCCATTGAAAAGCCAGGTTTAGGTATCTTCTCAAATATCTTATTCATTTTCTTTCCAAAATATGAGGGTATAAAGTAGGAGTGCATGTCTTATTTAGACTTAACCTAATAAATGGTGTTCACAGTAATAAGTTCTGTGGAAGTGCTCTGAAAAAGCTGATATGGTACCTTAAGATTTTTATTACTGTACAAGATATATTTAGGTTGTTTGGTAGCTGTTACTGTTTGTGTGTACTGATAGGAATTAATTTTCTTAAATAAACATTAACTTATCATGCTATTTAGGAAGTTTATACAGTGAAGTAATTATTATATAAAAATGACTCTAACCTGAACTTTATCAGTTGGAGTCTAGCTGAAGATGAATGGGGATATCCTCCAAAACTGCAGGCCAGGTTAGAGCCAATTTTAGTAAAGTTAGTGTGTCACATTCCACCTCATTATTATTATTTTTATAAAACATTAACTTCTTACTTTCTTTTAACCTAAAAAACTGGGGGTGCGTATTTTACTTTGATAGAGTACTCAGAAAATACAAATATTTTAATGTTTTTCTTGATAACAAGAAAACTAAAACAATCAGTCAAACACTTTCTCAGATACAAACCCACAAAAAACCAAAATGAAAGCACTTTTCGTAGTTAGTAGAATCCACTGTTAATGGAGATAATCTTCTTGTGAAGCAAATAAAAAAACTTTTTTGTATAGAAACAGTAGCAGAATAATGCTACACATATGTTACATATATGAAGGAAACTTGCAACGAATGCAATTAAAATCATGTGCAATTCAACTGCCAGAATATTCAATTAAAAAGTAATGGAATAGAAATTAGAAGTAATCTTGATTTTAGGCTCTACATGCAAAGAAGACAGGCTGTACCCACTTATGTGTTATTGTTGAAACCCTTGCTAAGTATTAATGTTTTAGAAAAAACAGAGAATTGTTGTATCATGAAGAATAGAGCAATTACTTAATTACTCACCTCCGTAATTCCTATTTACGAGCTGGTCACGATCGCACTCAGCTTCTGAGATCTCGTTGCTCTCTTTGGAATCGTTAAAGGACGAGTTATTAGGATCGTGATTTCTAGGAGGAGGTGGAGGAGGTTCAGGACTCCCCGACAAAGGCAGATTTCGGGCGGAACCTGTCAAAATAAGAATAATATTAATATTTTAATTTTTACTGCATCAATTATGTATCAAAAATAAATTTATCTGTAAAAAAGTATTATTTATATATAGTAACTGTTCATTACATAATACTGTTTTTTCCTTCATACTGCAAGTCATACTCTTAAAATATTACTGTACCTGTTTGATGAACCTGTTTAGAGTGAAGTTTAGAAGGTAAAATAAAGCAGAAGCAAATCCACACTTCAAAGCACAAATAACCCAATACATCTAAATATTTTGGTGAGGGTAATTAATTCACTGAATCTATAGGACTGATTTAATAAGTGGTCCTATAAAATTATTGCTTAATTGATAAATTAACCAATAGAGATTGTACATCTTTTCAATTAACAACTTCAACTGTAATGTAAAAGTGGAGCAGGAACTGTTGACAATTTCACAATGAACTAATTCGCGGGTGCACGGGCAAAGAGAGTTAAGTCCACCATCCTAAAAAATTGTGATATGTCCATAGAGTTATAGATAAAAATGTCTCTACATTTGTGTTAAGTCCAGTAAGTCATATTCAAAACTGTACGGTAGTTATGGATGTGTGCCTCATGGGTTTATCCATCTCTAAAGCGATGTTGGGAGGGTAAAGCATGTTAAGCCACTTTAATTCTCAGTAACTAGAAAGTGGACTTAACCGTCTTTGCCTGCGCACCCGCGAATTTTATTGCAGGCAAGTGTTGTACATGAAAAAATAAATACTGAACGTAATAAAGGTGAAGTAGTAGATCTTTTGATTGCCATTTAAAATTTAATGAAACTATGTGATCAGGACACATGTCGTGAAAATAAATATATTCATAAACATTTTGTGTATTTGTTCCTTGATCCTTTAAAAAACAAAACAAACAAAAATAAAAATAATTAAGTTACCTATTTTAGAGAAGATTAATATTTAGTTTTGAGTCTGTATATCTGCAATGTTCTCAGTTATGTTCCAAAGGCTGTGCATAATAATGAGAGTTCATACTCCAAATTTGTTCTTTTCAGGGTATAATATGCTTGAATAAAAATAAATTATTGATTATCTTGCTTATTACAGATCTTATTAAAAACTATATAAGACAAAATATTGCTCAGACTGATAATATTAATTCTGAGTCATTCTCTGCAAGATTTTGACAGCACAGAAATAATAACAGTAATATTAATAGTAATAATAATAGTATAATAATAATAATTATTATTGTTATTATTATTATTTTTTATTATTATTATTATTATTATTATTTTTATTTTTGTTTGACCATACTATAATCCGCTTATTATGTGTGTGTAACAGTATCATAAATACACTTATTTCAACACTGTTTCTCATTTCGACATCGGTATGGTATCGATTATTATCGAACGCAGAACGATTCTGAGACCACTGGGGGTAGTGGCTGAAATCTCCATAGTAGATAGCCTGTATTTAAAATAAAATCAATTCTGTTTGTGTTAATTTAAATATCATACTCAAATGATATAATTTCGTGTTGTCAAAGTCTGTTGGTTTCATGAAAATAATGAAAAGGAAGCTTTGATTTGACCGACAACATGAGCTGCCATCAATATTAGAAGACAAGAACTACAACCAGCAGGTGCATTGGTCATGGAACTTTGAAGCATGACTGTCTGCATGACTGTTTGAGGGAATATAAAATCTCAAAATTTAAACATTTCGACTAATTATGGTCGAACAAAAACAGTCATATGCATATAATGGTAATTAAGATGCTCGTATGATAATTATGAAAACTGCATTGCTAGTTTCATAAACATACTCGTATTTAATAAATGCCATTATAAGCTTGTTGTATATTGTAGTATAATCTTGTATAATAAATTTAAACATCCCTGGTTAATATTTAATTATACCACTGGATGCCAATAAATATGCTTTATAAACTCTAATTTGTGTAGCCTATATTTAAATTTTTTTGTAGCATATAAACATTGCAATCAGATTACTGTTTGCGTAATTGAAAGAAGGTAAAGAAACATAAGACAAAGAGTGGAGAAAATTCTGTATGTAGTCAACCACACAATGCTGCATTTAACTCATTTTCGAGAAATAAACTCTTATAAAAATTGAAACAATCTGTGTTCATGCACCTGATTTTGTGGTGTTGTATGTGAAGGCAAAACCAGTTCATCCAGGTCATTTTTAACTTGTAGTAACCTGAATTTATATAAAATTAATGTACGGATTTGTTAAGCAAAATCACTAGAAAGTTCTGAAATTGATGAATTTAATGAATGACATATCACACGGAAAAAATTCTCACATTTAATATAAAGTATTGCTCTATTAATCTTTAACGTCTGGTACTTATACCTATGCCTTTATGCAATTTTTTTGCAGTGATGCACATTTGTGCCAGTAGTAATGTGTAGTTTTTAAGTGCAAATGTTTTGTGTGCCTGTAGTGATTGCTGTGGTTAGTTTTATGAACTATAAATGTTATTCTTTCTCGAGTAACAATCTGAAAGCAAGCAGATCAGATCACACTATTAGCTCTTCGACTGAGAGAGGAATTGGGTAAACATTACAGTGGTGGGCACTTTAATACACCATATTATTCTTATAAATTAAAAAAAAAAAAAAACACACACACACACACAACAACAACCAAGAAACATTTATTCCAATATTGAATTTGATTTTTTTAGTAGGAAGACTGAAAACAGCCTTTCAGATATCACATAAATAAAATTAAAACAGCCAATCATAGGTGTTAAATAATTAAATAAAGTTAGAACAAGTTTAAGAAGAAATACTGCTAAGAAAAGAACACTAAAACCTCATAAACTGAATGTTCTTTCACTATGAAAATAAGAAGAACGAAGGAACAAAAGATAGCCAATGCACCTGGCAAACAAGAAACTTAAGTTACTGATGTTCACGTGATTGATGCATACTGAATCATCAAGAGTAATAAATAACAATGCTGCCATTCCCAAGAAACCAAAAGCAACCTTATAGTAAAAGAAATTAACTTTTAATATGCCTATTTCAGATACACAGACTGTGATGGGCCTAAGGTACTTACCAACGCTTCGTCGGCTAACTGAACCTCGACTACCATAATGATCGTATGGAGCACCATATTGGCCATACTGGCTACCATACTGATCCTCTTCTGGATTACAGTTGGCAGGATCGTCATATTCTGGTCCAGGTGTGAAGTTGGGACCATTATTGGCTACACGTGAGTATCGTCCATTTGTTCGAGGCTGGTAAGAAGAAATAACAATTAAGTTATTGTCATTACAGAATAATGTGACTAAGGAAACTATAAAGGCGCAGTATCATTAAATTAAAATTAAGAAGAAGTGCAAGATTTAAATATAACTAAAGCATGCGAAATATAATGAAAAGTACACTCCTTTCTGTGTGGTGAGCCAGGTAAAATCCCCCACAATACCTGATCATAATTTTCTATGAAGGTCCCTTTGAAACTGCAGGCTGCAGTATTGATCTGATCAAGAGTACAACAGATAATATGTGTGTTTTTTTCCTTCTTTATTTTTTTTAAATTAAACATTGCTTATTTCCTTTCACAAAACCAAACAGTACAAGTACAATCTTCATTTTTTATTAGGATACTAAAAACTATGGGGTCATTCCATATTAAATCAACAAATGGGCGTTGCCTCATCATTTTTGATTTTGATGAAATTTGGTAGGTGATGTGTACCAGTCTTCTGAGCCCCAAAACAAATCTTGTTATACCTCTAAAAAATTTTACTCCTGAGATATAGGCATTTGTTTGGGACATGAACAAGCAAAAAATGTAATTTCAGACCCATTTTCTGAAAGCCGTAGAATTTCTATTTGAATCAGTAGGATGATCAAATAGGGCTCATTGGAAAGCTTAAAGAATGGACTTTCATTTGTGCATACTAAATTAGATTTAAGTTAAGTCTAAACAGACGTTTCTAGGGCTCTAATCTTCGTTCGTGAACTGTCGTTTTGCGTAACTTTAGACATTAAAAAAACAACGAAGGACTTGGAGTAACAGGCCAATTTTTTTTCCTGTTACACTTATGTATGAGGAGTATGTGTAGGAAAAAAACTGAGCTGTTACTGGTGGTCCTACACCCTGAAAAATTTGCTTAAACTTCGAAAAAAATGTAAATCGGGCTTTTTCTCGGTCCCAAAAAGTAATGTGGGACAGGTGATAAAAATCTGAAAATGCCAAGATGAGAAGCCCTTATAGTGTACTTTAAAATAAAAACAAAAACATTTTGTGACCCGAAGGGATAGAGGAGCTACAAGCCTTTGAAATATCAAGAAAACAACACTTGACCGCTACTGAAAATAGGCCAAGCAGATAGGATAATTACCACAAAATTTAATTCAAATTTACATAAAATATAAAACATTTATTTACAAATGAGAATTTTCCTGTCATACAAATTTAGGATTTTTTGTAATTTTTCTAACAATTTTTCACATTTGACTTCTTTTTAAGCTACATTGATGACAATTTCAATTACTGTATTTAGAAATCATTCTTATCCTGGTTTATTAGGTGTAGGTACTGCATTAAACTCTACTCTTCTATACAGTATATTGAATTATATGTTAACTGTTATGATAGGATAAGTTCTGGACACGCACTGTTCATTGGAGTCTGGTTGCTGACCAAGTCATGTTTGAATACGCATAGCTTCATATGATCCAGCCCCTCTGTTCAATGCTGTCCACTATCCAATTACTGAGCTGACTCACAGCAAGTAGGTTGTGTTTGTGCTTCATTATCTTTTGATTAGTTTATTTATTTTTTAAATTATTACTATTGTTATTTTGTGCTGAATACATGCTATTGAAATTGTTACCAGTATATTACTATGATTGAGTGTTCTTGTACTGTTGGCATCTTCAGAGGAGAGGTATCTAATAAATTATCTTACTCTAGGTCTTCAGTACTCAATACTATTTCCGAGTTCACTGAAGAACAAAAAAACATTATATTCAATTAGAACTGGTTGCGATGATATAAAATGTTTCACAAGGCTGAAATTTTGGACAGATACTTCCAAATCTTGTGTATGGTCTTGCTCTGACCCCTACAGTGTTCACTCAAAACCTATTAAAAATATCTCTCAGATAAATATCAATGACACTTTCCATGTGCAGTCCTGAGCTGAAATTAATCACAGGGAAGGTATTGTGCACAAAATGTTTAAAAAATTAAAAATCCAAAACAAGGCACAGAGACCTGTACTGACAGTGAAGATTAATGCCCAGACATTTATGAACCTGAAGCCATTCTTGTTGAAACAGTTAATGATGCTTGTTCAGTCCTTGGTATTTCTCCTGTTAAGGTGCAGAAGCTGTCAGTTGAAGCTAGACCCTCAGTGTTAACAAATGAGGTTAGTATATCAGGAAAGTTAAGTAAGTCTTTTGATTTGAACATTTCAACTGATAATGAGGAATTTTCAATGAACATGCAGCCTGCCAGTTTAGCAAATGAGTACAAGCAACTAATTCACAAGCTTAAAGAAAAAAAATGAAAGTTGCTTCAACTACTAAAGAACATTGTAAGTTTAGCTCCTGGAGTAGTTGGGAGTATTAGTGTAGTTCAGAGTGAGTTTAATGTCAGCCAATACTTAGCCCGCCAGTCAAGAAATTTATGAAAAAGAACGGGATTTTGCAACAGAATAAGGAAACAGGACTAGGAATAAACTTGATGAAGTTTCAGTCAAAACTGTACAAGACTTCTACGAAAAAGATGAGTACAGCAGAATGATGCCAAGGAAAAGGGACTGTGTATCTGTTTGTTTGTTTATTGTTTATTGTTAGCCAGTTGTACCAGGTGTACACGGCTGAGAAATAATACAAGAGATTAAATACACAGAATGAAATATACAAAAACATACACTTAAGAAAATACAATAAAACTTTTAAGATAATACACTAATACACTTAAGAAAATACACTAATACACTTAAGAAAAAACCCTAATACACTTAAGAAGAGACACTAATTAACAAAATTTTGAGAATTTTAAACACTCAACAATTTATGCACACTTTCTTATTATAAATATATATATATATGACTAATTCTTTTCATTTATAAATTCTTCTAATGAATAGTAGGCTTTTTCTAAGAGGAAAGATTTTATTTTTCTTAATTTGAGATTATTGCTTGAAATGGTTTTTAATGAGGTCGGTAAGTGATTGTAAAGGTCTTTTGCTCTAATTTCTATACTTTTATTGCCTAAAGAACCTCTTAATGATTTCTTAAAATAATTACTATTGTTTCTTGTGTAGTGATAGTGCATGTTTTGGTTTTTGTCCTGAATGTAGTTTATTATTACAAATTTGATGTTTTCAAAGATATATAGGGAAGGAATTGTAAGTATTTTTAGTTTTTTAAATATATTTTTACAAGATTGAATTTGAGGTATTTTTTCTATGACTCTAATGGCTTTTTTTTGTAATCTGAATATACTTAATAATTTATTTTTTGATGAAGACCCCCAAAGAATTATGCCATAGTTTAAGTGAGAGTGAATGAAAGCGAAATATAGTTGTTTTAGGGTAGCTTTATCCATAACTTGCCTCGTCTGTTTTAAAATGTAGATACCTTTATTTATTTTTTTCCTGATTTTCTCAATATGAAAATACCATCGTAAATTTTGATCTATAACCAAGCCTAAAAAGTTTGAGTGATTGACTTCTGGAAGTTCCTCATTTTTTATTTTAATTTTGATGTTAGAAGTTTTTTCTTTCTTCAAAGTGATTTTCATCCAAACTGTTTTCTTGAGATTCATTATCATATCTAGATTTTTGAAGTATTCATCCACCATGTTAATTATTGAGTTTGCTTTATTTTCTAGACCCTTTAATGTATCGTCTGTGATTATAATTGTAGTGTCATCTGTTAGAGGACCTAATGGAGAAAAAGGTTAACATACAGAAAAGGTTAATTTGATGTGACCTTAAAGAGCTTTAGGCAGCTTTTAGTGTTTAATGCACATCCAAAAAACCAGGATAAGAATGGTTTCTAAATACAATAGTTGAAAATACAGTAGGCCTACTTGAAATTGCCATCAATGTAGCTTAAAAAGAAGTCAAATGTGAAAAATTGGTAGAAAAATTACAAAAAATTGGAAATTTGTATGACTGAGGAAACTTCTCATTTGTAAATAAATGTTTTATATTTTATGTAAATTTAAATTAAATTTTGTGGTAATTATCCTATCTGCTTAGCCTATTTTCAGTAGCGGTCAAGTGTTGTTTTCTTGATATTTCAAAGGCTTGTAGCTCCTCTATCCCTTCGGGTCACAAAATGATTTTGTTTTTATTTTAAAGTACACTATAAGGGCTTCTCATCTTGGCATTTTCAGATTTTTATCACCTGTCCCACATTACTTTTTGGGACCGAGAAAAAGCCCGATTTACATTTTTTTCGAAGTTTAAGCAAATTTTTCAGGGTGAAGGACCACCAGTAACAGCTCAGTTTTTTTCCTACACATACTCCTCATACATAAGTGTAAAAGGGAAAAAATTGGCCTGTTACTCTAAGTCCTTCATTGTTTTTTAAATGCCTAAAGTTACGCAAAACGACAGTTCACGAACGAAGATTTGAGCCCTAGAAACGTCTGTTTAGACTTAACTTAAATCTAATTTAGTATGCACAAATGAAAGTCCATTCTTTAAGCTTTCCAATGTGCCCTATTTAATCATCCTACTGATTCAAATAGAAATTCTACGGCTTTCAGAAAATAGGTCTGAAATTACATTTTTTGCTTGTTCGTGTTCCAAACAAATGTCTATATCTCAGGAGTAAAATTTTTTAGAGGTATAACAAGATTTGCTTTGGGGTTCAGAAGACTGGTACACATCACCTACCAAATTTCATCAAAACCAAAAATGGTGCGGCAAGAAATTTTCTTAAAATTTGTTGATTTAATATGGAATGACCCTATGATAACATAATTATGCTCTCAAACAAGACAAAATAAGGTTAGGCTCTGTATGCACAGGTTAAAATTGGAGTGGGGGAAGGAGCAGTACATAGGAAAAGGATCCAAAGTCAGTAAACTGGGGCTCGCTTGGATAAGACCTGCTGCGTGGTGAATGATTAAGATCACAGATGAAAATGGAATAAGAGTTTGTATCCCTATATAAGGGGGAAGAATCATTGTTCCATATTTTGGCAAAGTGTGAAGGTTTGGAAAATTGGAGGGGAAAAATATCTACCAATATCTTTTATGGAGTCAAATAGGGAGCAACAAAAATGTTTGGAGTTACTGATGGACAAAAAGTTGAGGAAAGCATTGGGAAGTTTTTAATGGAGGCGAGATAGCTCAGGTTTGAAAAAGCAGCAAATTTGAGAGCGGGTGTGGAGGGTGAGGAATAGCTTTAGTTTGTTAGTGTTATTTTGTATTTTATATTATTTGTTCTATTTCTTTTTGTTATGTTTTGCATAAGAATGTACGGTCCATGCAGACTCATGCGACTGTTTGCATTGGAATTTGTAAAAAGCTAATTACTGTAATAAACACACTCACTCACTTCTTATGTTTAAGGGGAGAAAAAACATAAACAATTCAAAATTCCCAACCTATTAATAACATTAAAAAAATATTTACCATGGACTGAGATCCGCTACGCTGATGAATGTGACCATTACCAGCCATGCCGCTTGGGCCCATTGGACCTATTGTGCCGCTGTGAGTACGCTCGTGGCCATTTTGATGTGGGAATGTTTGGAACTGCATAGCCTTGTTAGGATCCATCTCTTCCCGGAATCCCAGTAGGTGGAAAGTTGCATAAGGGCATATTTCGTCTTCCATACCTGCAAGGCAAGTTAAGAGGCCAAGGGGTAGACAAGATAATGCTAGAATTGTGTTACTAAATATTGGTGGAACCTACAGTATGTCTGTTAACCAGAAAGCGTTGTATGGAAAAATACAAGACTAAAAAATTAACCAAATTCTGTACACTTAAACGTACTAAGCACCTTATGGGTTAATATGACTTGATCTCCAAAATATACCCACATTGCTGATCATTATTTGAAGAAATGATAAATATTCCTTTTGCAAAAGAAGATTTATTCAGAATGGAGTTAAATCAAATTTATTTAAAGAAGAAATAGTTTCATTTCTTTTGTTGAATTTATATTATTTCATTTATTTTTAACATGAAATATATGGTACAAATCAAGACTTGAAATATCCCTTTTTGTAAATGAAATTATTTTCCAGTAGCCGAATCTCACTGTTCTCACAAAATACCACACTACAGAGGTTGTAATGCATAATTAACAAGTAACAGAAAAATACAATTTCTGGAGAAAAAAAACTGGCTGTCATCACGGATTTTTGTTTATAACTTCCCATATTATTACCCTATGCTACAATTGTATTGTTATTTATTATAGAGATTGAAATGGTAGAAATATTTTCTGTATAAATATCACTAACAATAAAAGTATCAATTACAGCTGAATATGATGGAAGGAGAAATATAGGATATATAGGCTAGTTAATTGTATTGATTGCATGTCTTATAATTGTTATTTATTAGCAATGAGTTACAGGTCTAGGCCTTTTGGTTACATGAAACCATCATTAGGGCATCTTGCTTTGTAGATTCACATTTAAAAAGAATAAAAGGCCTAAACAAAATAAAAGAGAAGTTGAGATTACGGTATTACATAATTTTTATTGATCAAGCTTAACAATACTATACAACTTGATTTTAACACATAATTATTATTAAAACATACTATCTTGGAAAACACTCACTACTGCATTAATATTCAATACTTATTAGTAACTCGGTAGTCTAGAGGTAGTGTGCCCGCCTCTAGAACCGAAGGTCGCAGGATCAAACCCGGCCGCAGTCGATGGGTTTTCAGGACATCAAAATCCTGGGCAAGGAGTCCTCCGGGAGGGACTTTAAGCTGGGGAGCCCATAACGGCACGTAAAAGAACTCCAAGCCTAAATTAGAGCCTCTGGACAAAATTTCTCAGCCCTTTCACGTCCAAGTAATACCTTAGTTTCCTGAGGGAGGTTGAGAGGCGATGGGCTTACCACCTGTCCCTCTGCCCTCTCTCGGAAAATAAGCATAACAAAATTCATATAGGTAACAGAAACCTCCACTTGGAGGCCCCTTCGCCCCAGACAGACTAGTAACTGGTTTTCGAAAGGACCTCCCTATCATCGTCAGCTACACCAACGATGTATTCAGTTGGAATTGATACTTTTATTACTAGAGGTATGTAGGTTGGAAAATATTTCCACCAATTCACTCTCTATAAAACTATACCACTTGAAAATGAAATCCATTAATGGTTGTTTATATCTAATTGTAGAGATTGAGCTAAAAATTATATCCTTATTTAATGCTGAAATCCATGCAGACTTAATATCTTAATATTGCAAGTTGATTCAAGAACAATAGTAAAAGCATAGAATACACAATAGATGAAATGAAATAAGCAAGCAAGCAGAAGAAAATACTCAGCGAGCCACACCTGTCCCTCATTCTACCTTACCTTCAAACTAACTCTAAAATTACTGTTAAGTAGTGGAAAAATGAACAAAAATTTAAGTAGCTTGTAAATGCTGAAAAAGCATTCCACAACTCTTACTGTTTGATTCTCATACTAATTTAAAATGTGTATTTCATATTCTCTAGAACTCATTTAGAGATCTATAAATATGGCTAAGTAGGGTTGGTTTCGTAAGTTGTATCTTTCAGGAAATAATAGTGTTTTGTGTCCAATATCAGTACAATGAAAATTTGTTTTACATTTATAATTAATCTTTAAAGTTCTACCTTTCTATTTTATTAAAAATCCATAATATATTTACATTGGTAATCAAAAACTCATTATGTGAAGCATCTAAAATCTAAAGAATCTCTTCAAGCTCGGCCTATAGGCACAGGTAGATTTCAAAGTTCATATTTCTGTACATTGAAATAAACAGGGCCAAAATTCAGATTTTGGTAAAGTTTAGAAAATTACAAGAATTTTGGAAGGTCTTGATATTGTGACTACTAAGGAAGTAATGAATTATTTTATTCTGCAACCTCACATTGGTCACCTCTTGATTTTAAATCTTAATATACGAGGGCTGTTAGGTGACGCGCAACGAGCAATATGCGGCTTTAAAATTCTGCTTTAGACTAAAAAAATCTTCAGATGAGGCCTATGGAGACTTTGTTCTTCCCTACAGCACAGCTAGAAGATGGTATAAAATTTTTAAAGAGGGAAGACAATCAATATCAAAAGAAGGTGGACCCGGCGCTCCAGTTACTGCTCTGTTCAGGAGTCAGCAGCTTTGGGACTCACCACGCACAAACACGTGTCATGTGCAATTTTTCTGTCACCAACATGTGAGTGGCACCCAGTGAAATTTTCAAGATTTCAGAAAAAGTGATCTTAAACTTATTCGTCGATCCTTTCTCACTACGACAGCAGCGGTGTTGACGTTTTCTTCTGTCAGAGCAGTAACTGGAGCAGTGGGTCCACTTTCCTTTGATATTGATTGTCTTCCCTCTTTAAACATTTTATACCATCTTCTAGCTGTGCTGTAGGGAAGAACAAAGTCTCCATAGGCCTCATCTGAAGATTTTTTTAGTCTAAAGTAGAATTTTAAGGCCACATATTGCTCGTTGCGCGTCACCTCCATTGAAGCCGTAGGCGATATTGAACATGTCTGCACTTGCAGGTGTCTCACAGACAGGAATCTTGAGACATGACGTTGAAACTTACACCACGCGTGCATGACGCATCAAGCTAACACATATCATAAGGAAAACGTTTAGCGTGATAAACTATGAACGTAAAAAAATTATGATCATTCTTTATTGAACAGCCCTCGTATGTATTCTCTTACTGACAATGTACATGTATTCCATGCTGAAGCAATGAATAAATATTAAAATAATTAAATATTAAGGGTTGTATCAAAAATTGTTTCAGACAAAGTTTTAAGTAATAATTAAAAGGTTTCCAATAACTTTGGATTATATACTATCCATTATGATTTTTTTTCCCCTTCAATCTCTATTTGCCATCCCTTGAGCTAACGGTTGGTGTTATCAAAAAATTTGAAACAAACGTTTTGGTAAGTTACTACTCTTAGGAGGTATAATAATTTTAAACAAATGCAATATTTTCCACATTAAGTTTCTTAATAATCTTCCCATTTCTATCCCCTCAGTTTTATTATCCTCATTAACAAACTCAACCAAGATTTCAGTTTCTACATATTATGTATCACTCTGGAATTAATCTGTGCAAAATTACAGCTGTTATCAAACATGTTTGTTTGAAACCCTACCTAAAATCCTCTAAATAGTTCATAGAGTTGGTAGACTATTTACAAGCTATCATTCCCAACCAAGTATAAGTTCCTATCTGAAAGGAACTTACATAATTATGACATATAATTTTACATCCAACCATTTCACTATTGTTTTCTTAATGTAGGTAAAAAAAAAGGTGGTCCTAAAACTGGAATTAGTTTGCTTATATGCTGCATCTTGCCTGTCAGTCAATGGATTTACCTTCCATCTGCAAGTTATTAAGGCAGGAAAATAGAAAATACATGTCTTTCACTAATATTTTTATCTTTTATTAAACGGTTTATTTTCAAAACAATGGAAGTTTTAAATAATGCTTCATTTTGTCTTAGTGCAGGAATGAGAGGCCTTAAGATTTTAATACTACCATGCAGAAATCATAATATACTGAAAAATATTTCATAACATGATTTCTGTATAATTTTAATAGCTTAAGGCTTTTCATTCCTACACTTCCCAACCCCTACACTAAAACAGAAAGAAATGTTATGTAAAAATCCCAAATGGAGACTGCCACTTTGGAATAAAACCATTCAATTGCAAACGAACAATATAATAAATGTGTGACTTGATGCTTTCCTAATGTTGAGGATGAATAATGGTTTCATTGGCTTCTAATCGGGTTAGTGGGATAACTGTATCCGAGTTTGCAGCAACTAGATCTACTCTCACTTTTGGGGGGTTCTCTCTTATTCAATACACTTATGTACAATAATTAATTTTCTCTATTTGAAAAATACACAAGACTTTGTAAAATATAAATATAAATGACACAAAATCGTGACTCAAAGCAATGACAACCTTCCTACACTGGCTTTAGATTTTCTGCTTTACAAGCTACTTGTAATTCACACTAATTAAAATCTTTTTAAGATATCAGTACAGTAATCAAATATTCAAACGCGACAGAGCAAAGCAAGAGAGTTAAGATAAAGCGCCATGCTTTACACATACAGCATGCTAAAGGCAGAATTCACTTACCCTGTTCCTATGAACATGCTTTCACAATCACAGCAGTTAGAAGTATCTCAGATTCATAAGTCATAGAATTATGAAATAAAATCCACCCTTCTATCCTGACAATTGTCCATAATTAAATGAACTGTTGTAATTTTAAATAAATAAAATCAGGAAGGTAGGAAAGGAGAAAGATTTTAAAAATTAGGTTACTGGTCTTACATTTCATAACAGTGATACCAACTATTTAAATTATGTTTTATTCATGTAATTTAACAAGGTTTGTAATAAGAATTTCAGTTCTATCATCATGAAATCAGTAATTTCAACATAAAATTACTGATTCTCAGAATTTATTGACAGTTTTGTTTGTTTTGGTTATTTAACGATGGTTGTGTATTGCTACTTAGGCCTTAACCAATGCTGGTCTACTGAAATTTTGTCTGACAGGAGTTCTTTTACATTTTGTTTTGAAGTTTGGCTAATTGTATATGGGATTTTACCATGGCATGTTAATGAAGCAACAACTTACTGTACTTCTATCCAATGGGGATTAATCAAAATGCAAACAATGACTTTTCTAATTCAGACAATTTATATTCTTCTACAGCGAAGGAATAATTAGAACAGTGATTTATTTTTTAAATTACAGACTAATCACTGGCAAAACTAGAAATCTGAGCAAATTTGTTTATCGTAAACTCTTCAAAGGGAAATGAACAACTTTATATGTTCTATACTCATGTAATACTGATAAAATTTATTGCATAGAATAAAACTGTTCAAAACCAAGACTTCTATCCCTACACCGAGATTTTCAGGTTTCATCAATAAGGTTGTTGCCATCAAATTGAAAATGAAACTTCTGTGTTTGGTGAGTCTATTTTCATCTCTAAACATTATCAGGCTCTGAAGAGTCTAGTTTTTTGTATTTAAATTATTACTTAGGTTACGATATTATGAGTTACAGTTTGATAACTTCATGTGTAGACCCATGAAATATGTAAATTAGAGACCTCCCCATGCCAGTCAGGCCATCGTGTTACAAGATCTATTGCTATTTTATCCTGCCATGGGTATGACTTCCCCACTCTGTGCACCAATAGGAGTTGGTTTCATGCAGCGCTGTCAGATACTGCATTATTCGCATTCTACTACAAGCTTTCATAGAGTAAAGATCCATAGGATATGTACTCTGGCTCATCTGTGTTAGACGTTGTAATTTGTACATTATACCGTACTGGTCTCAGTGCTAACAGCGCCAGTGGCCCGTGTTTTATTTTATGTGTACTTCCTGGATGTATTACTATCAAATGATGATTTTTGTTCTTTTCTGCAGGGGGTGAGGGGTTCATGTTATGATATTAAATAGATGTATAGAAATGTTATATTCACCACTGATTGTTACTGTACTAAAAACCTTTTGATACCTAAAATGACGTAAGACTGCAGAAAAACACAACACAATAACATTTCTATGATACACATTATGCTGTGGAACTTTTTGGTGTAGCTATTCTCTAAGATTCAAATGCTATATTAGCATAGAGTTTTATATTATTATTAAAAACTTAGAAAGTTGATTAAATTTATTCTTGTTAAAACTATAATTTTTCCAGATTGGTGAGTTAAATTAATAATAAAGCTACTTAATCTTTTTATAGAGTTGTTTGTAAGTTCTTCATGACCAGTTTCAAGATGTTAGCAAGTTAATATATTTTAAAAAATCATAACTTTATTAAGGAAAAAGCAAAATGAATGTAATAAAATTAATAAACAGAGAGGGTACGGGAAAATTAATATTATTGGGTGAAAATAAGAGGTCTGAATTTAATAACTCACCTGTTCTATGATACATAGTCTCATCTGAGCCCGGATGGGCAGGAATGCGGCGGATGCCAGGCGGGTGAAGGCTCAATTCTTCGTACATGTTGCGAGGATGACGGGGATCCCAGGTCGCATGACTGCGGAACGAGCCTGAATGACCTAACATTGACAAAATGGCCAAATGGATAAACAAGCAAAAACAAAACACAAACTAAAAAGAAACCTGCCCCAAGGAGAGGCAAATTAAATATAAACATAGTAGCAAGCAGCAGGTGTCAAAATCAATAAGGGACAGCGTGAAACTCGCCAAGCAAGGGTTCTCTGTACATGCATTTGCTTTCCAAAACATTTACAGGATGAAACTTTTGAGTACTTTCTGATGCTTTTAGTGTTTTGATATTTAAAATCAACTTACAGTTTGGTAGCATGAAGTTTTGAAATTTGGTATTAAATTGAAGTGAAGTAATGAAAGTTAAAACAAAAATTGAAATTTTATTCGGTTACACATAAATTGCTTCCTAAATACACCGTGAGTCAAAAAGGACTTTACAACTTTGAAATCTTATAGAAATTTATTGATTAGACTTACAGAATCAGTAACGGTGTCATTTTGTAGCAAAACACTTCAAGTTTGATTCACGTAGTCTTGCAGTACCAAACTGCGCCACTGCTAGCGCCAGCAGCATTGTTGTTAAAATGGCTACTTTCACTGGTGCGGAACGTACTCGCTGTGTGTTATTGTTTCATGAAACAAACTCTGCAACTAGTGTGCAGCGTAGATTTCGCAATGAATTCGGAAAAGACCCTCCAAGCAGGCCTACTATTTACAGTTGGTACAATAATTTTGTTGAGACTGGTTGTTCTGTTCGTCATGCAAAATCACCAGGTCGCCCGAGCGTGTGTGATGCTGTTGTCGAACAGGTTAGGGAAAGCTTTGCCCGTAGCCCGAAAAAATCTACGCGGCGTGCTTCTCGAGAGATTGGAATTCCACAAAAGACTGTTTGGCAAGTGCTACGAAAACGCTTACACTTAAAACCATACAGATTTACAATGGTACAACACATTACTGACCAAGATAAAGTTGCTCGTTTAGAGTTCTGTGCTGAAATGCTGAATAGGATAGAGGAAGATGAAACATTCTTAAACTCAATAATTTTCAGCGATGAGTCGACATTTCACATTAGTGGCAAGGTAAACACCCATAATTGCAGAATCTGGGGATCTGAAAACCCAAGAGAAACCCTTGAACATGTTCGTGATAGTCCGAAAGTGAATGTGTTTTGTGCAATTAGTAAATTTAAAGTTTACGGGCCATTTTTCTTCATGGAGAGAAATGTTAATGGTGTTATTTATCTTGATACGTTGGAGAACTTTTTGATTCCTCAATTAGATGAAGATGAACAACAAGCTGTGCCTTTCTACTACCAACAAGACGGAGCACCACCTCATTTCCTCACAGAAGTTCGGGATTTCCTAGATGGTCGCTTCCCTGGTCGGTGGATTGGACGTGCAGGGCCAATTGCATGGCCACCTCGCTCCCCCGACTTGACACCTATGGACTTTTTCCTCTGGGGTTTCATTAAAGATAAAGTGTACATTCCACCCCTACCACAGTGTCTTCACGATCTTAGAAACAGAATCTCTGCTGCAGTTCATGAAGTTACGCCCAATTTGTTAGAACGAGTGTGGCAAGAAATTGATTTTCGGTGGGATGTTTGTCGAATCACAAATGGCAGTCACATCAAACGAAAATGAGAACTTTACAATAAACGTGAATCAAACTTGAAGTGTTTTGCTACAAAATGACACCGTTACTGATCCTGTAAGTCTAATCAATAAATTTCTATAAGGTTTCAAAGTTGTAAAGTCCTTTTTGACTCACCCTGTATTTTCAGGTACTGGGTATATGGAAAAGACATTTGCAAAACATAAAAACATGCATAGATATTCACAGAATAGATCATAATTATCAAGTAATTTAAATTGCTTTGCAAATTAAATTTTATGTTAATTCATAACAATAGATATTTAAATTTAATAGGTTATGGTGAAAATTAAAAAAGAAAATTAGTGTAACTGTTTTAAAAATATTGAGAGGATAGGCTTTTTCACATGACAATTTCACATCAAATGCAGTACTTTGACTAGGATACAAAACATAAAAGACATACGTTGAAACAGTAGCAACTGAAATATTAATAACCTGTAGACTTCGATTGTGTCAGAAATGGTAGTTAGTTGTTCTAAGTGATAATTAAATAACAAATGTGGGGTTTTGCTATTAATGTTGGACATGCAACCTGAAGGGATTTTTACACATTTTCATTATCCTGGTGAGAAAAATATGCTACTTGCAAAGACAAAACACAAAAAGACATCAGATATGTTTGCTCAAATCACATTTCAGTAAGTTAGGATTGTAATATCGGTTTTGTAAAATTCTGTGATAAAAATTTCTTGCTTGCTTTTATGTAAAGCCTATGAAAATGATTACTATAATAAAATATTAAGTAGCTCTCCTATGCTCCCACAAACAAAGTTAGAAGAACAATGGCTGCTACACATTACTACCTAACTTAGTTGAAGTTCGAAATAGAAGTTAAACTACAAAAATATCTTATGGTAAAAGCTAGATATTAATGAAAGGCAAAATTACTTTTAAAAAAATGTAAATTATAGGTTACTTTAAAAAGACAAAAACCATCTTGAGAGAATTAATTCTAAGCAGTAGCACATCAAAAGATTTCTTAAAAATTACAAAAATTTAGGAATAACTATTGAGGAAAAATATTTAAAGATTTCACTTAAAAAAATATGACTCTCTAAAGGATGTTATTTCA
Source organism: Ectobius pallidus (assembly GCA_964059195.1). Taxonomy (NCBI): domain Eukaryota; kingdom Metazoa; phylum Arthropoda; class Insecta; order Blattodea; family Ectobiidae; genus Ectobius; species Ectobius pallidus. The sequence continues at coordinate 83,909,016 of CAXKWD010000003.1, forward strand.
TATTTTTAGAATATCACAGAATAACTGTAATATTTGCATCTGTAGAGACAAAGATGCATAACACTGGCTGGGTACACTTTGAACAGTGGGACCACACATTTCTATGAAAAGTAAGGGTGTGCAACAGAAGACACGTCTTACATGCTGAGTAGGTCCCATGCACACTGATTAGTATGTTTGAGACTTCCTTACTTATTACTGTACCTCTCTTGATCCTATCGCAAGTGTTGTAGTTTGAACCAGGAACTGGTGGAAGTTTTCGGTTAGGAGGTGCAATGTATCCAAGTTCATCTCTTAAGTCAGGTCTTCGCTTATCCATTGTTGAATTTCCTCCTGCTGATTGGTTATATACTACATCATCTGAAAATAAAGTTGCAGAGATGAGAAAATTAAACTACAGCAGACTTTTTGACTACAGTAGAGTCTCAATAAATTGAGCTGAACAGGACCGAGATTACCTCAAACTTTAAAAAAAAAAAATCAGATTTACAAAATTATACAATAAAATATAGTTACGTTAATCATCACAGCATATTAGTGTATTCAACAAAAACACAAAGACTGCCTCAAATTAAAAGTGGAATAAAAACTATTTAAGTTAAAAATTTTAGGCCTATATTAGTACTGAAGAAAGAAAGAAAGAAGAAGAAGAAGAAAATTGTCTAGTGTCTTCTGTTTTAACGAACTGCACAGTTCCCATTGCAGCAATGTCATGCCACCATGTAAACAGAAGGTTGTCCATCTTCATTGCCTTGGATTGTTGTTCCACATAATTCATAGCTGCCTCTAGTCTTACCCTTGACAAGTCTTTTTAATGCCTCCAACTTCACTTTCAAGGAAACAATTTTCTTCCTTCATTTTTCACTCTTGTCAGCACTCATAGTGAATAAAAGAGAGCATGCTCATATCATATGGTCACTGACCAAACTGATTTGTTTTTGAGATGTGGCACTATGTGGGTGCAAAGGAGGGAATAATAGAGAGGGGTAAAATTGGGGAATTCCCAAACTGCAATCCAGTTCAGTATATAACCTCATATAAAACACCCGCATACTGAAAACTTAAGATTTCTTATTCAACATTTTCAGCTCAGAATTACGGGAATATCAAACTATCAAGATTTGATTTACCGAGACTCTACTGTAAATATACTTTAACCTTTTAATAACAATAAACTAACCCTAATTTCAGTACATACTCTATCGGGTTCATTTACACTGATTCACAAGGTTTCCCAGTCATTTCTGTTTTTGTTCTTCTTGACCGCAAGTTCCCCGGAACATACTTAACTCATCCTCCTATTGTGATTTCTGTCTCCCAACACTTCTTTTCCCACCTCGGTGCTCCCACATTGTCACTACATGTGTCCACCTTACAACACGTTCTGACCAAATACATTTCAATCTGAAAGCGGCCACTATCACATCCTTTAGAGTAGTTGCCTTCTTGATGTCTTCATGTCTCATTTGATCCAACAACATAGCATTTCTCTAAACTCTAAACTCCGTGGCGCTACATCCCTGGAGGGACTTGGCTTACCACCAGATCGCTGCGTCATCTCCTGTAGGCAGATGGCAGGATTGGGGGGGGGCATGTGGTCAGCATGCTGACACCCACGGTCCAACATAACATTTACCAGTTTCAAATCAAACTTCCTCTTTTTTCTCTTTTAGTTAATGCCCAGGTTTGGAATCCATAATTCATGACTGGTAAAATGCATGTGTCCATCACTTCTTTATCTTCATGCTCAAGGAATTATCTATGGTAGTAGAATGAATTTCAAGTTCCAAAATTTATTCCATGTCAAAGAAATTCTTCTCAACATTTCTTTTTTAAATCTACTGTTGAACAATCCAATTTGGCCAAAGTATATACAATATATTCTTTTAATTAATATTAATATGAATAAACAATTAGATATTCTTACTACCTTTGGTAGGAGTACTAGAATGTGAATAACAATGTGAACACTCAATTTATTTCTTAATATTACTTGCAAATGTGATGTACAACTAGCTTCCTGCTGAGTGAGAAGTGCATGCCTTCATGGCTGCATGGTGGAATTGACATCACTGCTTCAAACTGTCTGGACTATAAACCAATATTTCATGAGAACTATTGCAGATATCGATATTGGGTTTGCTAAGATTTTTTGTCATAAGATCTAAACAAAGGCAACTTATTTTTATGTGAGAGGGACTTTAAAGATGATTTACAGTATTATTTTAAATTCTGATAAACCTGACCACCACTGCATATTTATAGGTTTATTACTGATGTAAGATGATGAGAAAGTAAAACACTGTAAATTGCTCAGTGTGACCCCCCAGAAATAAGGAATTATGTTTAAAAATGAACTTAAGGTAATGACATAATAGTATGATACCAACATTTATTGAAGTTTCTGTACCTGGCAAATGAATTTTAAGAACTGAAACATGCGTGAAACATATTCTGTCAAAAATAATACTATTTTATGTTGTTTATAAACCACATTCCATGTTAGAGATTTTCTGTACACAGCAAACTCCTGATTATTTGTGTTAATTGGGTCCATGACATGGATGAATAATCGAAAAAATGGATAAATCCAATTGTCAGAATTAAGCGGGTGTGAGTATTTTGAATGTCCTGCATTTAGTTATGAATTTTCCAAAATAAAGTGCAAGAAATTTGAAATATAGTGTGGGAAATTCAAGTTTTTGCACCTGGTTACATCTGAATTTTGCTCACAAAGAGTTGAAAAAGGGAGAAAGAAGCTTGTATGGAAAATCCACAAACCAGATAATTGGGAGTTTGCTGTATAAAATATTATAGATACCTTCAGAAAAATTTCTGGTTTCATCGATATCAGCATAGATACATTATTAATGATACCAAAATATTTTTTTTTTAAAATACACCATGCTTGTATTTATACTGTAGCTTATACAGCATCTTGCCTCTACACACTATACCTTTAGGTAATACTAATCTCCCCAGGCAGGTCAGTAAACTTTTTGTGGTTTTGTGTTACAGCGGAACCTCGGGAATCTGAACTAATTTTGATTCCGGAAAATTCTGATTATCCAGGGAATTCGGTAAAATACTCTTGACAGGCCTATACCAAACGCAGTAGAGTATTGACTTTAGATCCTCTGTAAAAGAGTATGGTAAGAGCTAGCGGTGATTCACATATTATGGTAAAGCCGTAAATAGCAATTCAAATGTTTCTTGTAAGTTGATGTGTAATTGTAAGTTAGGAATAAACATTAGTTTTACTGCTGATTTGTAATTGTTATTTTTCCATCGTCGTGTTTTAATAATTCTTTTTGGTTTGGATTACCAAGGTTCCACTGTACTCGATTTCTATTATACATTATCAGATATCTGACACAATTTTTTTAATTAGAAGGCTTACCTCTCAATCGAGTTTGTTCGGGACCACGAGATCGTCGAGACAGTGCCACACAAACAACAATAACACCTACAATGATGACCACAATGGTTGCCCCAATAGGAACAACAATGTTGAGATCCAACCACTCGGGCACCCAAGGGAAGTACTCGTTCACAGACGAGAGTTCACGATCTGGAGCAATGGTGCCTAGAACAGGTACAATAATGTTTCTTACCTTTCTGATGTGAGCTCTTGCCACGCAGCACACAAATCACCACTACTGCTATGATTATCACCAATACAGCAGCAGCTACAGGAACCACTAAGTTCAGGTTCGAGAGAATCACGCGAATTGGGGAGTCAGGCCTTTGTTCGGGAATCTCACGTGCTGGAGCAATAGTACCTGCAATGCCCAATCAGAAGAAGAATAAACAACAGCAATTTTATAGAATCCTGGCGTGCTGCGGTACTACTGCTCAGCATTTAGAGAAATCATAACAAAAATGAAACTAAAGCCATATAGCCCCGCATTACATTATTTTAAAAGCAATTTCAAATTTAGATAATGTCATAAAATTTGAACTTCTACATTAATAATAAAATTAGGGAAAGATGAATATCAAAATGTCAAATAAAAAAACATTCTCTCTTTAGTGTTAGACTGAAAGCATATGAAATTTTGAAATGTGTGACTTGAGAGGCCTTCCCAGCATTGAGAATTTAAAATGGTTTTTTGGGCTTTCAACTGGGTGAGTAGAAGGATTAATTTCGAGCTTTGGCAGCTTGATCCGCTGCCATCTTCTGGGAGAAGTGAGCTGGTCATGGGAAAATATCTATGTTATATAGGAGAGGAGAGGGTGAGAAGCCAATAAAAAAGTCGGAAAGTGAAACAATTAGGCGGATAGCTCTGACATGTTAATTGTTAATACAATGTTCACAGATTTGAATGACCTCAGCCAACACAGATGAACAAACTGCAACCATGTGACATGACACATTGAACAAAGCTGCCAATGTACAAGGGCTGGTCAATTCGTAAGGTCTCCAACAATCTAGCCCAAGCTCACAACGTCGAACGAGAGAGTTGGCACCACTGCCATGTCTCATTATCTCCCCTCTTTCAAACGAGCCATTGCTGCAGCCGCTGAACCTTTTAGTGTCCGAGATAAAAGCTGTTTGAAATGGATCTCCCAATTTCCGTCCCTGCCAAGTCATACGGTTTCTTACTGCAAAAAAAGTTCCGCCATTTGAAATTCACAGACAGCTTTGCGAAGTTTATTGAGAGGGATGTATGGACATAAAAAATGTTGCGGAAATGGGTTCGTGAGTTTAAACAGGGCCGTCAAATATTCATGATGATGAGCGAAGTGGGAGACCAACAACAGCCGTCACAGATGAGATGGTGGCAAAAGTCTATGAATTGGTGCGACAAGATCAACGCGTCACTACTTGTGAACTTTGTTTATTGCTTCCTGACATTTCTAAAGGTTCCATACAGACCATTCTGAGTGACAAATTGATGTTCCATAAGGTTTGTGCGAGGTGGGTTTGCAGAGGCCACACTTGGCGGGGACGGAAATCGGGAGATCCATTTCAAACAGCTCTATCTCCGACACTAAAAGGTTCAGCGGCTGCAGCAATGGCTGAAAGAGGAGAGATAACGGGACATGGCAGTGGTGCCAACTCTCTCGTCCGACGTTGTGAGCTTGGGCTAGAGTGTTGGAGACCTTACTTATTGACCAACCCTCGTACTTAGTGATTACTGGTAGTGATGGGTAGAAACATATGATTTTAAGAAATGAGTAATCTGTTCTCAAGTAATATAAAGAATCAAATGAACATTCGAATGAAAGCACAATCAGAGAACTCACAATGTGAGATATGAGAACTCGTGTTGATTACCAAGAAGTGAGAGCTTCTAAAAACTGACCCGATTGATAACTGAAATCATTGTTCAAACGTTCAGTTCGGCAATTTTGTGTTACAAGATCTACTGCTATTGGTTTCCACAATGGGTGTGGCTCATCCATTCAATAAACCACAATGCAACAGAAATTTGTTTTGCTCACTGCATCAGATATTGCATTAACCTCATTGTACTACAAGCGTTCATAGAGTAAAGATCCATAAGATAAATATGCTGTCTTGTCTGCCCTGGGATGGTCAGTTAAGAATCAGCAATATGGCAACACTGTACTATCTGTGCGCATGCAGCTGTGCGATCATATATATGCCTTTCATGCCTGCATAACTTACACTTCATTAATGAAGTTAACCAAAGTGATACAAGATACGACTGCATGAGAACCTAAAGAACTAGTACTCAGTTCAAGTTTCTCTTAGGATTAAATCATTCAATAGTTTTTATACAATTCTTGATATTTAAAAAACCTTCAAGAATCTAATAATTCTGATTTTTTTCATTTGAGAACTCTCTAATTTCTGGAGTATACATATAGTGATTGAGCAATGGTCTACTGACAGCTGAAAGCAAGTGATTCTTATGATTCCATGTCAAGAGGACAGCACTAACATTGAACAATCTGATAATCATATCTAATATACAGGGTGTTAATGAATAACACCGAAATATTTTACCTGTGTATAGAGGGGACACAGACAAGCAACTTTTATTAGGAGATTTTTGCTCTATGGATTCAATTCTTCCTGTTATAACATAAAATCTCCCAAGGATATGCACGCCACTGACTTCTAATACTTGAAATGATGGGAAACAAAGGAACTGTGAATATTGTGTAGTGGTCGGGAAAATTGTAAAAAATGACGATCTATATCTTACAACTCTGAGGGAAAAAAAGACAAACGAAACATTTTTGTTAGGTCTGGAATTAGGAATAAAATCATCATGCAGTGGCGGGAAATCATGTGATTAGTCAGTAAATTTTGCAGATTATGAAAATTCTAAATTATGGTATAGCTGTTGATGAATTATTAAGAATCAGGTTTTTATCGATCGCTAAGAAGGCATGAAGTCAATTTAATGAAAATGTTAACCCTATTTCGCTCAATTATTGAGTTATGAGCACCAAATTTTAAGGACTTTAATGCCCTGTAGCATACACATTTTACGTCATAGAGCAATAATGTCCTAATAAAAGTTGCTTGTCTATGTCCCCTCTATACACAGGTAAAATATTTCGGTGTTATTCATGAACACCCTGTATAAAATCGAATGTGAGTTTGTGGGTATGTGGATATGTGGATATGTATGTATGTATGTCCCTATACAATCTACATTTCTTGACCAATTTGTACGAAATTTTACACACATACCCAGTTAAGCCCAGGAAGTAACTCGGTCAACATTAAAATTGAAACAAACCAGTCCTTTCCTTGAAAATTATAAAATTTCTGAGAATATTATACTGAAAAAAATGAAATGCAGTTCAGTTCACATTACAACAATGTATTGTTTACTGTGATCACATAGGGCTTTGACAACTACATAATACTGGACTTTAAAACAAATTATGATACCATCGACGTAATATATTGGTGAAAATAATTACTGAAAAATGAAATCCACGAAAATAAAGCACAATATGATGCAGTCACAATTCTTTCTCTACCCTCGACAAGGAAAATATAATTTGATTTTGATAATATACACTCCGCCTATGCTCAGTATGTATTAAAATTTTAAGACATCTAACCTATTTTAAAAAAACATAATTTATCCCTTATGCATTTTAATACAAGACTTGAAAAATTTTAAGGACTTTAAACTTTTTTAAATGAGTTAAGAATTTTAAGAAGGTTTTGACTATTGTATTATATATACATAAGTATTTTATTTATTTATAGACCAGTAGCTTATAATACTTTTTAACAAAAGGGATAAATTATGTTTCTTTAAAATAGGTTAGATGTCTTAAAATTTTAATACATACTGAGCATAGGTGGAGTGTATATTAACAAAATCAAATTATATAGCTCAGCAGGAAAATGAAAATAATTGAAAAAGGAAAATATAATTTTCTCACTTCACATGTTAATGTAGAATAAGAAGCCGTATTGCAGAGACAGTTTAAGTGTTTGCCAATGAGTATACTCTATCAGATGTCTGTAAAAAAAATCCTATCAACTGTTACATTACTCATAGCTGTAGGCTTCAGTGGCGCCAACTTATATGGGCCCATGGGGCTCGAGCCCACCCAATAATTTCCCGAGTATTATTTTCATAATTTTCTATTAATATTATTATTATTATCAATACTACTACTACTACCAGAAATAGGTGGTTTCGTTGTTGAATAAGTGAAAAACGAAAATCGAGCTATTCTTTCAAGCGTAACATGATCTCATCTTGTCTCAAAGCAGAAGCTTCTAGTTCTGGTCAGTTTCTAGTTAATGAGACAGAGGGTCCAGAGGGCTGTCTTTAAGTAAATGGGAGAATGAGGGGAGAGTTGTATCTGTGTTGTTTTAAGTTGACAGTTTAGGTTGCAGACAGGGACAATTTTATTATTAGTCCATGTTACAGAATCTGGTGCCACCCAAGTAGTGGTTAAGTGCTTTAAAATGTTCTCTTTCCTTTTGAAAACGAAAACATATTATACTCTTATGTAGTTGTTAGTTTTCTCATGTTTCAGTCCATAAATTAACTCACAGCCGTCTGTTTTCTGAAGCAAAATTTCCTCCTTTCGATTACTGCATCTTAAGGGTGGAAATTGTCTATTATAACATGGCAAAATCATCTTTAACGACACTTCGACTTATATACAAAATCCCCAAAAATTCAGACAGTCAGATCTTAGTGGCAACACTGTTCACAGCCCCGGGAGTAATCAGTTGAAACTAATTTCAGAAGACATGAACATTGTTCTAGTGTCTGTTGTTCTTTTTACGTGTTATCGATCATGGATAAATTTCTGATCAAACGACCGCGGATAGAAAATACCCACGATCAGTACCCGGATATTGTTTATAAAAATTTGGTTCGGAAATCTATCACTGATAAACCAAGCTTGTCGAATAATTCGGGAGTTTGTGATAATATACGAACAAGTGAAAGTGAAACAAAAAGTGCTGCTACAGGTAGAACTTTTCAAAATTCATGGCAAAGTAAGCATCCATGGATTTTGTATGAAGAAAACAAAAAGGTAGTATTGTGTAAAGTATGCAAGGAAGCACATGATAACTGTTAAGTTTTTCCAGCAAAGAGGACCCTTGTTTTATTTCTTCTGGCTTTTCCAACTGGAAGCATGCTTTAAGAAAATTTAGTTCCCACGAAACCTCACAGTGTCACAAAGAATCGTGTACCAAAGTTATGGCAGTGCAGAGTGGAGTGAATGTTGCATCTAGTCTGAATCTTTCAAAGTTGCAAGATCTTAAAAATTCCCGAATAGCTTTATATAAATTATTTTCATCATTGTTATACTTAGCAAAGCAGGGAGTGGCAATCAGGGGGCATACGGACAAAACAAGTAATTTTTACCAGCTTCTGAAACTGAGATGTGAAGATTCGCCGGAACTTAGGTGGTATATTGAGAGAGAATCATTTAAGTGGGTGTCACACGAAGCAGTAAACGAAATGCTTGAAATCATGGCAATGGAACTTCTTCGTACAATGGCGAGTGAAATTCAAGATGCGGGTTATTATGGCCTGCTTATGGCCGAAACTACTGATGCGGCAAAGAAAGAACAGGTGTCAATATGTTTGCGCGTTGTTTCTAAGGCACTTGAGACACAAGAGCATTTCATTGGGTTCTACGAAACGTCAGCAACAGATGCAGCCAGTCTCTTCAATATTGACAGTGACGTTTTAATAAGATTAGGGTTAAATATCCAGAATTGCCGCGGACAGTGCTATGATGGTGCTGCGGATGTAAGCGGAAAATACAAGGGGTGCAGGCAAGGATTTCACAAGTTAATGAAAAAGCAAGATATTTACACTGTTCCATGCACTCATTAAATTTAGTAGCACAAGACAGTGTGCGGCACATTACAACTTGCAGAAATGTGTTAAATATTACTAAAGATTTTATCAGTATGATAAGGGAGTCTCCGAAAAGGGTGAACTGGTTTAATGCTATAAGAGATACCAACACATTAGATTCAGAACATAATTTAAGGCCCTTTTGCCCAACGCGATTCATTGTAAGGGTCCTCAGTTTAAAATCTCTGATTGACAACTACCAGCATGTTCTTTCATTCCTTTCGGATTTCTCTGAAAACGATAAAGGTGACGCTGGTACTAAAGCCTCTGGTTACTTATCACTGCTCGAGTCATTTGAACATTTTGCTTATTTAAATATGTTGACACTCATTTTTACCCCCATGGATGCAACGAATGTAAAACTACAAAGTGTAAACCTTAACTTTCATAAAGCAAACGGTCTCATTCAGGATTTGATACAAATATTCCAGGGAATTCGTAATAACTTTGACGTGTTCTGGGAAAAAACGACGAAAAAAGCATGTGAGCTGGACCTGTCAGAACCAAGGGCCCCCAAACAGAGGAAGGTGTCTCGTCGCCTAGATGATCGTCATCATACACAATACGAATTTACTGATGTAAGAAAGTATTTTGAGTGTAAATTTTACGAACTTGTAGATTGTGTGAATGTATCACTTAAAGAGCGCTCTGAAGTCCAATGTTGTCAGCGAAATTGTTCCGGAATTTATTAAATTTATACGTCTTACTCTGACAATGCCAGTTTCCACAGCCACCGCCGAAAGATCTTTTTCCGCATTGAAGAGACTAAAGACATTTTTGCGTTCAACAATGTCCCAGAAAAGGTTGAACCACCACATTGCTCTTCTAAGCATACATAAGGATAGCACAGAAAAGTTGGACCTTGATGACGCTTGTGACGAATTTATAGGCAGAAGTGCAGTCAGGAGAAACACGTTTGCAACACGCCGTGGTACATAATGGTGAGTCTATGTTTTACTTTATTTTAATAGTTATCTAAGATCAAAATATATATATATATATATATATATATATATATATATATATACGACTATAAACTTTAAAGGATTTCCGTTAATTAGGCTACACGATCTATTTTTTTACAGTTGAATTACTAAGTATAAATGATTGTTATTAATTAACACTGAAATCGTTTCTAATACAATTCTATAATAATTTTTTTTTAAGTTTTTGAGCCCACCCAATGTTTTTCAAAAGTTGGCGCCTCTGGAAGGCTTTGTGTTATTTGAGAAATAGGGATGTTTATCATAGGCTCTAAGCATCTAAAAGAAGACAAAATGGGATGGTACATTTTCAGTCCTATGCCCGCAGTATACTATGTCCCAGGTTTTAGGGGAGGGAAAGTATGAAAGTGATATTGATTTTTTTATTTCAGCCCCGAAACAGCCGTATGATAACATGAGAGCAAGAAATAACATTTTCCGTCAAGACAATACAATCTTATGTAACCGGTATTTCTGTTTCTTCTTATTTCAACCCCTATCAGGAATGGTATGTAGAAGCAATGGAATGCAAGATTCGACATCCTCCATGAGCCATAAAAAAGCTATATCTAGCGTTTTCTGAGGGAATAGTTTGACTGTGATAAGTCGTTCTTCCTCATTTCAAATTTTACATACATATTACATAAGGACCTAGAGTTTCAAAATCGAAAGTCCTCCATAAGTTAATTTCAAGTTACAAAATACAAAGCCTTTTCAGCTAGTTACTCATAAAATAAAATGCACATGCACATAAGAAGGAATATGACTTACAGAAAGCACAAATACTTCCAGGTGGGAGATTTTATAAAATATCATGAAAAATGTGAGATTGTCCAGCAAGATTTGGGATGTTCATCACTCTAGATCATTTTTAATAAATGTAAAAACAAGTTGATGCCGTTAAGATGTTTATAAGCAAAAGAATACTATGCCTGTCAATTAGCCTAGTTCATAATTAAAATATGACATAATTTAAGTCTTACCTCCAGTTACAGTGAGAGTAGCAAATTCATATTCAGCAACAGCAAAGCCAGCATTATTATGTGCAGTAACTCGGAGGTGGTACCAGTTTGCAGGGTCCAAATCCAAAACCACAAAATTGCCACCAGGCTTCACATTGTTCGATACTTGATTCCATTCAGTCTGTGCTCTGAAAAAATAATTTAACATTTATAACTGAAAGAATATATTTTATATCGAGTTTTAAGTGGAATATAAGCAATAACTTATAATTAATAAATTAATGAGAATATTATAGGAGAAAAATTCCTCCGACACTGGGACTCGAACCCAGGACCTTTGGCTATTCGCGCTAATGCTCGAGTCCCAGTGTGGGAGGAATTTTTCTCCTATAATATTCTCATGTAATGTCCAACAGAGACAATAATCTTTGGTTCATGAAAGCATATATCTATAATAAATTAATGACAGACATTCATATGACTTTCTCTACTGAAAGTATAGATTTTTTTATAATTTTATAACTTTTAATTCTGGCAGAGTAAATGGCAGCCTTGCAGGAGTGTGCATTCAGTTATCAAAGCATAATGTAAAGCTACACTGTTTTCAAGGCAGACTTCATAAATAAGTTCAGAAGATGGCTCAGATAGCTCTTTAGATAATTTAAAATAATAATAATAATAATAAAAATTAATACTAAAAATAAAAATAATAATAGTTAATAATAAATAAATAAATAAATAAATGAAAACAACAGGTTTTTGTAACAGCTCTTAGGGAAAATTTTGAAGACATCTGTTAAAGCTGTTTCTGAGAAATCACAAAATATTAAATTTTTTTCTTGTAAAATGCCAGGAACAGAAAAGCCATTTACAGATTTTGTAAAAATGTCCAATGGCAAGGAAGACTCATCATCTTACAAAAATCATTTATATGCAACCTAAACAAACTGTTTTTCTCTACACTGTACTGTAGCCTTCTTTGATGTTGATTGAATGTTGTTCATATAAGCAACTGAGCCATAAATAATTAAATTACTATTGCTTTATGCAGGCAGAAGTGGGAGATTGAAATGCTTATTTGAATTTTTTGTACCTGCAACACATTCATTATTCAAAATGTTATCTCCTCATCCACTCTACAAGCCCTAGAAGTTTGTAATGGGAATTTCTGAACACACTGTAGGCTATAAAGAGAAAACGTGAAATATAATATGAAATGTAACATATCACTAGAGATCCATGAAATTCATGAGACACGATAACACTAATTGATCTGATTTCGACAAATGTTTGCAAATTTTATCTTTTTTTTTTATATGCTCCCTTCATTGTGTAATTGTCATATTGTTTGTGTGTGTGTGTTTTTTAGTTGTATTAGTTTAATTATTTTTAGTATTACTTTAAATATCTAATATTAGCATTGTAAATCTGGTATATTAATATAAGAGAATATTGTTCTATTCTCAGCACAATAAATAATATCGTAAATAATGAATAAATGTCTTATCATCAATCTGATTGTTACATCATATTGAGCAGTTTTGATCAGAGTGTTCCCCCCCCCCCACCCCCCCGGAACTCTATCTGTTTAGCTAATTTATTCACCTTCATCATGCTGGTGTGAATTTTTATCATGGGGTACTAACTTTTTCTTATGTTCCACAACAAAATAAAGCATAGGACAGCCTCCATCCGACCATGCACTCAGATGCAAAGTGATGCTGTTTGTTGATACTTCGATGAATCGGCTGGCCTCTGGAATCACAGGTTTGGATCCCTTGGTGCGAGTATTCAAGATGTCTGATGGGTCACCAGTGCCAATTCTGTAAAGTACAATCACACTTCATGTAATAGATATTATGAGATGGGTGAAAGAGTCCAGGTGCTTGTGATGTTACACAACAGAAAGGTCTACTAGTTGTGACAATTTATTAAACCCTTAACCAACTATCAGGGCTCTGAGCCGAGAACAAAATGAGGTAAGAAAGGAAGATTTCAATCGATGTTACAGCATAGTATTTGCAAAGATATGTACCATCGTTCATTCTTCAAATATATCCCACCTGTCTCTCGTTATTCATTATATTCAATTAGCTTTTGGCCTAGATATGGAAAATATGATGCATTACGCTGATCTCCATCTTGGAAAGAAAACTGCCGTTTTCAACAGCTCCTTCACGACCGGTAAATATTAAACAGGGGTAAAGGTCGAAACCGAGCATAGTGCAACAAAAGTATAACTTTACCAGGGTAAACTAAGCAACTTTACCGCTGTATTCCAAATAATGAGTATTTCCACTGATATGCAGTGCTCTTTTTCTTAAAAAATCTCGCAATTGTTAGAATACAACGACAATTACTGAAGTTTTCAATATAGCTGATTAATTATTAAGTGCCAACATGGTACTTTATGAGATTGTGTGCGGGATGGGAAAATGTCTGTCTGTCCATACGTGTGTCTATATGCACGATAACTCAAGTACGCTTTACCAGATTTCATGAAACTTGCCAGGTGGACCTCATCTGATGATGCAAGCAAGTCACTTATGAAACGCGTTATGTGTAAGTAAACACTTAAAAGTGGAGTTGAGTGATAAACTAAAGTTTTTATAATCAAGTATCGAACTTTAGACCTTTGTTATTCTGCAAGCCTTGCTTAATGAATTGATCTGGAGCTTAATTCGGAGATAGATTACAAAAATAACTTATTTTCTACATATGATAATGGCAATGATCACTGATTAAACAAAAGCATTCTGGCACTTTGTTTTAAATGGTCGTGGAATTAATAACTATAAAACTACATTGTAATTAATATTACCTAGCATTATAACAGTTCCCAAATTGACAAAGTTCATGGCTGCTGTAGTCGTCACACCCTCTTACTTTACTTTTGGTACCAGTAGGAAGATGTGCGACTTCCATAAACCAAGAGCATTCAGAGCCCATAGGTTGCAGTGGAGGACCAACCAATTTAACAAACATCAAGATTATAAAATAAGGTTTTCTTATAATTTGACCTCTTCACTGTGAGGCCCGCAAACATTATGTATGATTAAACATCAGACTGCTGACGGTAAAAAGATGGAATGAAGCTCTTGTAGGTCTGTAATGAGATTCCTTTGCAGAAACCCACATTCTCATTCACTAATGGATATGGGAACACATTTCACTACATCATTGAGAAGAGAGAGAAGGGATGTTTTCATTTTCTTCTCCATGAAATAATCCAAAAATCCTTTAAGTATCCCTCTCTCTGGAAGGCCAAAACGACAGCATAAGATTTTTCATGATTGTTTCACCATATGTTATTCCAGGAATGGCAAACTTTTAAGCTCCAACATTGTAAAAAAGTTACTTTGGGGACAGCAAGGTTTAGGGGTACAACTCTCATTCATTTTAAGCTAGAAATTGAAATTATAAAAGAAGAAATTATTTTCACAAGTAGCATTTTGTAGCATTTTTTGTTTGTTTTGGTTATATTTATGAAACTAGAGGTACTGTGTAAAATGCACTGTGGCACATTTACCTGATTTTTAAAATTAAAACGTAAATTAACTTACTACACAAACATTTTCACCTGGTTTGAATCCTGAGAGACCATCATAAATAAATTAACTTACCTATATTACTAAAAAATTATACACTATCACTATATATTATCAGCATCACTAAAAACAATATTTTGACAAGTTCTGTTCTTCGCAAATATCTATAAAATTAGTATTATGAAGAATAAACACAGTTCGTGTGGTAAGTCCTTTTTTGTAGCATGCTATTGTTTCTATTAATCTTTCCACTGTCATGGAAATTTTAATCATCCGCATATTTTTTCATCTAAGGCAAAGCTTTTTATCCATTTCACTGTGTATTCAAAATCACCATGTGCCTATGGCAGCGTTTTTCAACCCATGATCCGCGGACCACTGGTGGTCCACGAAGATGGTGCAGATGGTCCTCAGACATAATTTTAAAAAATGTCATAAAGCAAGTGGAAAGTAAAGAAGTAAAATTTTTTCACATATTTCATTATAATGACCTATAATTAATACCCAAAATATAATGTTTGCATGTCAAGTAGAAATTTCAAAATTGTGTACCCTATATTTGGATATATACTGCAATAATAGTATGATGAAAAATAGATAACACTTTTCCTCATACAGTAAAATCTGTCCTATACGCACCCTTTATTCAATGGAAACTTGTCCTAAAAGGAAACGCCTTCTGGTCTTGTAAATTTAAGGCATAAACAAAAAGCAAAATAACTTTCTAACAGAAAATTTCCAAACTTCCACAGTGCAACATTTGGAGATATCTTAGGCACTCAATTGCCCGAATGTACTACTTAATAAAATAGATACCTTAAACATGCTAGACTAAAAAAGATATCTAGTCAAGCAGCATGGACATTTTATATTAAATATTTTAAAGGAACGAAGAGAAGATTGCCTTACCCATTGTATCCTGTTACATAAATCTGATATCGCGAGCCACACCACAGGTTTTCAAGAGTGTACTTCTGTACTTGGCTTGATACTTGAACAGTGTCCCAGTCACCGAATTCAGGCTTGTAGTGGACTGTGTAGCCATGGAGAGGAGCAGTGTCCGTTGGGTGTGGCCGTAACTTCATGGTGATAGAGTTGGTTGTCATGGATGTCAAGGAAACCTGTGGTGAGTGTGGTGGAGCTGCAAGGAAAAAAAGAATGTTAAGTTCACAGCAGCTGTTCCATAACAAACAGTTACCGGTACCAAAAATGCATTCACAGTTTTAGTTTAAATGCACATGAATTTCATCTACAACATCTTTGTCCTTAATACCTTAAAAAAATTGAATATAAGTGTAGCTGACATTCTTAACTTGGTTACATAACTTTTAAAAGGAGGGAAACTTTTTATTCTAAATTATTCAATCAACTAACAAATTGCAAAATTTAGAAATGTCTTAGAAGATCCAAATTCACAGAGGAAAAAAAAATATACATGTATATATAAACAGTCCTTTTTTACTTAAAAAAATTATGTCTTTTTTATTTTATTTTTTTATTTATTATTATTTTTTAATAATAATTATTATACAACCATTTACTTACAAACTATTAAGAAATTTAGGCCTCCATCTCTACAAAATTTAAAAAAGCTGCTCAGAAAATTATTGAAGATTCAATTCACATACAAAATTGACATGTTTTGTGTATTTTTTGTTTTGTTATTTTTACTATTCATTAACAAAGAAAAAACAAGAATGGAGATTGATTGGTATGCACTGTTGTCCACTTTTGAATATGTACAGTAAAACAAAGAAAAAATGCAAACTCTTTGTGAGCTTGTTTCAGTCTAAATTCAGATTGAAATCACTGGAAGAAGTCCACAAAGAGGCATGTTTACAAGAATGCAATCATGCTAATTCAACGTATGTCGATTTTCCTAGCAAGGAAGCCTATTCCTCCTAAAATAATAGCGAAAACTGATGAATACAAAATATAAAGAGAAATGACGATGTTCAATATCGGAACCATGAATTAAACTACATTTTTAGGAAATAGGTTGCCATATTACGCATTTTTGCAGACCGTTTTACGAGTAGCAAACATTGCAAGATGTTTTTAGGTGTTTTTTTAGCTCAATAATTCACAAGATAAAAATAATACTTTTGAAAAACTGATAGATGTTTAAATATTATAAAGTACTATAAAATTAATTTCTTTTAATACTTTGTGCAGTAATTGTATTATTACTTAAGGCTTGCAAGGATGAAAAAACTATAATCTGGGTCTAAATTAATTTAAAGAAACAACATTACTCTTACACATTCTCTAAACGAACATATACAAAATCTTACTTCAAAACCTTTTCAGATTTTTGTTTGATCAACTGGGCACTTTTTATTTTTATTCAGAAAGTAACATGCGAGGTACACATGCAAAATATTACCATGTACAATGAGCTGATGAGTAACCATGTCATCTCCATAAGAATTCCCCACAGCACATGAGTACTCTCCAGCATCCTGACGTGTTACAGACTTGATGAACAAAGATCCCTCTGGTAGCTGGCGAATTCGGTCATCAGGCTGGAAAGCCACTCCCTTAACCTTCCATTTGATTTCTGGAGCAGGTATGCCAACAGCAAGGCAAGGGAGTTTCACATCTTCCTTGTAAGTGGCTGTGAATGTGTCATCAAATGACGCTATCTTTGCAGGAACTGAAAATCAGAAATTTAAAGTTATTTAACGTTCAGACAACGATATTAACAGATTAAATTAAAATTAAAAATACTGCAATAAAAGTAAATGGCAAGTAACTGAAATTACCTCTAGTGCTTGGAGATAAAGTCACCGATTTTGATGGTTGCCCTTCACCGATGATAGTAGATGCTGTGACCCAAAATTCATATCTTGCTTTCTTTTTTAATTCCGATGCTTCAAAACTCATTTGGAAAGCTGGAACTTTGGTACCTTTTGGTTCTTCCTGTAAATAAGAAGAAACTCAAATGCAGATAACACTTTCATTTTGCAGTATGAACCCTGGTGCTTCAAAAGTCTTCTAATAAATGCAACACTGCAAGTTTGTTTCTTGTCTGATTACATTCTTGCTAACTGCTACAGGTAACTTTCACAATATAAGGCACATTTTAGGAACTTTGGGATTGAACAGGTTTTCAATTTGTGTGCATCTATTTTCACATTCATCAATGTACAAATTTTTATTTGACGCTTACCTTAAAATGAGACAATATAAAAATGTACCTGTGAAATTGAAAACAATTTTGCTGCCATCATCTGTAGAGCTCTATATAATTTATTTTTAAAAGAAAGCTAAATATTGCTAAATCAATAAAAAATTGTATATTTTAATATGTTTTTTAGCTGTTTTCCCAAGCTGAATACAAGTCTTAGAATTTACAAGGTTTATGGGGGGAAAAAAAGTAATTACACAGCTAATCTATACTCACATCTTTAGCTTCTTCACTGTCTTCACGCACATATACGGTGTACTGTGATACAATTCCATTGGGCTGCTCTGGGGGCTTCCAGCTGACAAGAATGGAATCCGCTGACATGACTAAGGCCTTTACTGCACTTGGTGCTTCGGGAACTGTAACACAGAGAAAGACAAAATAATAACACTTCATCTTAAAACATCAATTTTCAAAATTGTGTATACTCAAATGTAATACAGTAAAACCTGCCAAGCTGGGATAAAAATAAACCAGAAACTTGTCTTAAGTGGATCTTTCTTCTCTTCTTCTGAAACTATATGGCACTGTATACAGTCTAAATCAAAACCTGTGTACCTCAAAAATGGGGCAATATTTCCAGTTCATGTAGAGAAAAAATCTTTGACAGAAACAGTAAGTGAAATTGAAGCTTTGTAGTAACACAACACTCAACAACCTAATTCACAATGATAAGAACTGCCAAGGGATGGTGAATTAGTGTTGAAACATAAATAACTAAAATGTGGTAACTCTGCCTTGTTGGTTGAAACATATTTGATTTCAAAATTTTAGACTTTTTTATTGACAAGGTGGAGTTACCGCATTTTTGTAATTTAAAATACTTTAATATGGCTTTGTTTTATGAACAGTGTTAAAACACAAAGCAAAAGAAGAATGTATTATTTTATAAACCTTAACCCTAAAGCAGGTACACTGGTGTATTTTATAGACCAGATTTACAATTTGCCCTCTACCAGAAAAATGTCAAATCTTATAGCCACCAATTATAGATACCTTACAGGTCATTGTTTAGCTTCCGTTTCGTTGTGTTAAGAGTGATCGTAACATCAACAGGTCAAGAGTTACAATTTGTTTTTCTTGAAACTGCAGCAGCGGTGAATCGTGTACATTGCATGTCCAGTTCATGTAAGTACTATTTCAAATGTAAGCTTATTTCTTGTACTTGCACTCAAAGCAGTATAGTACATATATATAGGACTGTTATTGAAAGAACCATTATAGTACTCACCATCTTGCTCAGTCTGGCAATGGATAGGGGCACTTCTGACACCATCACCTCCTGAAGTGAAAGCGAGAACTTGCATGCTGTAGTTTGTATACTTTTTCAAGCCATGTAGAATGGTTTCACTGGATGAGGTGATCTTGGTATCCTTAGTGTTTTCATCTGCAATTAATAGAGAAATCTTCAGTCTGATTTGGTCAGGACAGTTTTATTTTTCAAACAGCTGTCCCAGAATTCTATGTACCTCAGGTTTTTATTTTTAAAGTACCGTTTTGGTACAGATTAATGAAAATGGCCTACATTATGGTGATAAAACTGTAGTTCTTCAGTTAAATAAAATGCTGTGATTATATGATGATTACATTGTAAGAAGTGTTTCCTATGAGAAAAAAGTGGATGTAACTATGGGATGTAAGACAATGTATTACACCCCAGCGCACAATGTGCACTTTTCTATTTTATTGTTATAAGACAATGAATTCTAAGAAATTAAGATTGTGTTTCAGTCAGTTGGTCAAGCCAGTCCCAATTTTTATTCATAAAAATATGGTCGTCTTAGACAAATGTACCCAAGGAATCAAGATCTCTTAAGGGGAACTGTAACAGCCTATCTCACCAATGTTAAAATGATGCTTTTTCCAGTAGTCTTAACTCAAGAACCACTGTACACAACAATTTGAAATTTTTACTTCTTGTTCTACAACACTTTTACAATCCATTAAATATAAGAGCTATTTTGGAGTTATCAACAAGCATATAATTTTTTTTTTAGTATATGTCTTCAATTTACTTTAAAAAATATTCAATAGTCCTTTTTAAAAATTCAAATTTTCATATAAGTTACTCCAAGTAAAATTAATTCCATGCCAATTAAAACTCCTAATTTCTATAGCTATAAACACTTATGAATGGAAATACAGTACATTACTTAGGACAGTCTGATAATAGATACATTTTTAAAAAATCAGATATTTTAGGTTGAATTGAGTTTAATTAACAGCACCAGATGGAATCTCTCTCCTATCACTGATTAGGTGATTACCTTTAATGGTCTACCTCACTGAAAGATAATATTGTGAGGCACACAAAAGTAGTGATTTGTGACCGGGTTCCACTCATATTGGATAGTAACATTTAAGTTGTAAATATGTATTTATGGAACTTAAAATATTGTTTCTGTTGAACATTACTCTAGCTAACTCAGTTGGTAGAGCATTGGCACATAAAGTTGAAGGTCATATATTTTCTTTTATTGTTCATTATTACAGCAATAGTAATACTTCATTTACTCTTCCACTTTAATGGTTAAAATCCATTTATATTTCTCTCTAAGCTTCGAGCCCCAGTGTCAGAGGAGATTTTATCTTAAAATACTCTCATGTAACGTTCAACAATATTCTGTGGTTCCATGAATACATATCTACATTTTAAAAACTATATACTTTGTATAATAGAATATGTGCTTTGTGCTGAACACATAAATACTCACCATACCATGTATCGCTGGGGCCGTAGACAACCTTGTAACCTTTAATAATGCCATTAGCCGCAGTGAGAGGAGGTGAAACCCATGATACTCTGATGGTTTGGGATGTGAGCGTGGTACATGTGGTGTCTTGAGGTGGCTGCTCAGGAATTCCTTCAGCTGTGTACTGTCGGGTCTCCTCTGACATAGGACCAGGTCCTACCTTGTTGAATGCCTGAACCACTACAGAGTATTGTGTGTAAGTCCTGCAATATAAGAATGCATTTTCAAATTCCTGCAGAGAAAGATGTCAACAGCTTAAGAAGTTCATGCAGGGACAAATATCACATCCACATGTTGAAGTTAATGAGGCAAAATGAAAGAGAGGTTTCCTGAGAAAAATCAATGACTTCTTTATGTAAAACTTGTTGCTCTTTTCCTATGTCTTATCACAGGTCACAGCAGATCGCTCAACATTGCGGGTTATGGGAGGGTAGAACTATCACACACAGACATGTGCACAATTTATAAGGCAATTCATTTTGGGCTTAGATGTTTAATCATAATCTGATTCAAAAACTAGTTGATCGCTATCATTTCCCTCTGTCAAAAGTGAAATCAAACTATCTGAGTAAATTTTCACAGCAACCAACCAATCTGATATTCAATACAATTCAATACAGTAGAAGTGCTCTTACTATAGCTGACTTTCAAGTTACAACTAGAATTTGAAGTTGGTATACAGTCCTGAAAATAGGTTGGTTGATGACAGTGTGTGGCTGCCTGCATGGCCTCATGGTTAGTGTTGCTGAGTATGGATCCACAGGTCTGGGTTCAATTCCTGGTACCTCTTTGGATTTTTCTGAGGTATGGATGTCTGGGATGGGGTGCATTCAGCCTCGTGAGAACAACTGAGGTGCTATTTGAAAAGAAATAATAGCACTGGTCTCTAAAGCTATCACTAACAGCTGTGACATGATGACCACATGCCCCCAATCCTATCTACAGTAGATGATGCAATTGGTGCCCTGTCCCACAAGGGACGTAGCAAGGGACAAGGGAATTTTTTGGTTATAACTCTTGTAACTTGATTAGATCATAGCGTCAAATACTTTTTCCATTGAATCATCACATTGCGAAAAGGTTGAATGAATTCTGCTTGAAATATGGTATTTTTGTAGGTTGGATAACAGACAATAAATAAAAATGTAGTTCTTAATTAATTTTCATGACACCATCACACCTATCTTCCTCAAGAATACTTTTAGAAATTATTGTAAAATAAAATAATGAATTTCTTATTCTTCAGGCTTTAACTATGACAAGGCAAAGTCATGCCTTTTGTGTTATATGCCACTCGAGTTTAAACTCCAAATTGCTCATACAGAAAAAAATATTAAAAATTATTAAGTGCCAATAATATCTCATAGTAAGGATATATTTGCAGAACTAAATATTTTGCCTATCCCTTGTACATACATTCTTGAAACAGTGGCCTTCATTCATAAAAGCAGAGACCAGTTCATGCTGCAGTAGTCATATTCATCTCTCATCTCACAGAATTACCAGAAGTCTTAACAGTATCCTACACAGAGGTGTAAATATCCATAATAAATTTCCAGACCACATAAAACAGTTAAATTACAATAACTTATAGGAACTGTTAAAAACATGCTTTTAAAACATTTGTTCTACACAATACTAGAGTTCATGAATTTTTAATTTTGATGATTATATCACATATTTAAGTTCTTCAACATATTAGTGTTATTTGTAATTTATATAATTTATAACACTATCTATAGCATTTATAGACAGGGTAATATGTTGGACACGTGAAGTCTGAATGAAAAATTCAATGCCATAGCCGGGATTTGAACCAGGATCTTCGGCTCTCCGTGCCGATGCTCTAACCAACTGAGCTACCATGGCAACGTGCCGGTACAACATTAAACAACATTCATTCCAGGGTAATATGTTGTTTGTATAATAAGTTAGCATTAATAGGTCCACATATCTGAACCTAAGGTTAACTATATGTATGTGTATTAATGAGAACTGCAAATAGTTGTATAAAAACTTGACGTGTCCATTATGAGTATGTATGACCAATGGATTAATAAAAAATAAAAAATATACAAACTCAATTGAAATATTATCTGCATACACTGGGCCATATAAAAATCTTGAAGGTCTAGGCCCTAGTTGATCCTAAAATGGAAGTTGTAGTATGGTTCTGAATAAATTACCAGTAGGCAAGAAAAATTACAATACCGGCATTTAAGTTAGATAATGTGATGTAATTTAATGCATTTCTTACTTGAGATTGGTGATTTGCAAATGGTGTTCTTTGCCTTCTTCCTTGCTGAATTCCACAGTCTCAAACAAGAAAGGTTTGTCAGAAGATGCCAGTTTATAACCTACATAGTAACCAAGAATCTCGCCATTCCACTCATCCCTCTCTGGGGGTTTCCATGAGATCTTGAGGGTGTGCTGGTCCTCTGCTTCTACCTTCACTGCTGTTGGTGGACCGCTGGGTGCTTAGAAGTACAAGAAAATCGATATAAGAATGGATGGATGTTAAGATGAATGCATGAATGAAGCATTGCTCCACTTAATATTTTAAATGTCAATATTAATTATTTCTTTTCCCTTCTATCTCCTCTTATGTTATAGATTTAAATATGCTTTACCCGAAGAACGAGAACCTACAATTACTGATTTACCTTCTTCAGCTGTGATGATGGTAACAGTATCTGAGGGCTCAGAAGCGCCAATCTCGTTCTCTGCGACAATCCTCAAGTGATATGTGGTGGCAGGTCTGAGGTTGAACACACCGGCTACTGTCTGTTGTCCAGGAACCAAGACCCTGTCAATATCCACTTCCCATGTTCCTGAAAATGTTATGTAGTTTATGCATTACACACAAATAGCGCACCCAAGCAAGAATTCTTGCATTTGGAAACCTACCACCTCCCCTTCCCCCCCCCCCCATCTGTATGAAGGATAAAATATGTTATAGAAAGTGAAACATCCATGAATTGAGGTACTGTAATACTCGGCTAATCTGCAGCAAAAGGTGGAGCTAAGTTTAGTAAAAGTGATAAGTTTACATGCAAAACATTCATGGACACTTTCTGGAATATAAATGTTATATTGGGGCAATTTAGGGACATTTACTTTCAGAGGACAACCCTTGCAAACTGAGGACATCTGGTCGCCCTAATCTAATTTTCTTTGGTCACAAAAGGATCTGTAGTGGAAATGTAACTGTGATGATTTTGACCATATGCTGAGCATCTAAGATTCATCTACATCCTGAATGCTTTAAAAGTAGAGCTGTCGTGTTTTGAAACTGAAAATAAGGGATGAAAGAGAACAGTAGAAATGGAATGTCAAACAGTTAGTGTAGTGTTAAATAGAAAACTGTAAATTATCATTAATTCCTGAAAACAGATTACATTACAAACATTTTGGATTATACACCAATACAAAATCACTTGTACCAGTAGAGAAGCAATAAAAATCAGAGTTTAACACTTAAGAGATGACTTTCAAATTGTTTTCTTTCTAATTATTACCAGTACTAGCTTGATTATACTTAAGAACAGATCGAGAATATTTTCGGAAACAATGAGTAACTTTTTGTTAATATTAACTCTAATTTGGAAAATAGTTGCAAAAACAGTAGTGATGATGATATAGCAAGCGAGAATGATACTAATACTAACGACTACTAAATTGTAACAATTACAATTTTATTTCCAGGAGTAAATTACATTTAAAAAAAAGTATTGTTACAAGTAAATGGGACCAAAAAAGGAATTGTTACTGTAATCCGATTACTTTTACTCAATTACTTCCCATCACTGAAAATTATGTAGTAGGGTTGAATGAAAAGATATATGGAGTTGACCTTGTAAAATATGACACTCATGAATTTGGTTCAAATGAAGTCAACATACAGCAATTCCTGGTAAATACAGGGTAGTTGGCAAGCTCAGACAATTAAATTTAACGTACTAGATACTACCTGATTAAAAATTATTATAGCAGAGATTTTAAAAAAATCTGTCCAGACCTATATATTTTCTTCCTTATGCTTTGCACACCGCACATCCGTTTTTTGTTACAGTACAGATGTGTTAATCTTATGCTTCTAGGTTTAGTGTTATTGGTGGGCTGAAAGGTGCTGAACAATGAAAGAATATCAATACAGAACATAAACAAAAGAAAAAGCTATTATCTTACCTCTTGAAATTTTATATTCAATGATGTAGCGCTTGATTGGAGAGTTTCCATCATAAGGAGCTGCCCATGACAACTGCACAGACCTTCCAGATTTGTCCAAAACTTTCAGCCCATATGGTACTTCAGGTACCTCTGAAAAATGCAAATCAAACTTGATTTATTATTTTTTACCAAATTTTCATAAGCTTTAGGTTTAGTAGGCCTACTCACTCACTGAAGTTTTTAAATACACAATGTTTATATACCTTGAACAATCATATTGATGCTGGTGTCATCACTTCCAAATGCATTCGTAGCCACACATGTAAAAAGTGCTGAATCACCACGTTCTGTTCTCTTGATGCTAAGGTCTGACAGAACTCCATTAGGCAAGATTTCTTCACGGATTGTGTACCTGGCAAAAATAATTAAAATCATTATAACTATCCTAAAAAAGAAATTAATAATTTTAATTGATTAATTGAAAATGAAGCCCTGTTGTATTTGTTGATACTAAATTATTTGCAAATTTATTAATATAAAATTGTTATCTTTATTTCCTGTTGAAAAATTTCACTACTCTGAAGCAGAATAAACATAATAGGGTTTCAATATGGATTAAAAAGAGGCATAACTAATGGTCCTCCAGGGGTACAACAACGTTTTAAGATTGCAGAAAAAGTATGTCTAAAATAAATGTATTTGTTCTATTCTCTTGTAATATTGTATAAATTATAATACATTCTTAATTTGTGACTAGGTAATGAAAAACTTAGGTGTTGTATATTAGAATAATCAGTTTTTGTGTAACAAACAGCTCGGCATCAGCTGGAACTTAGTTTTTTTGCACAATTGCAGTATGATATTTACCCCTTTTTTCCCAACAGTCACAAGGAACATGGTCATCTTTTAGTTAGTTTTTAAAATGAGTTCTTAATTCCCCAGAACACTTCATAGGTTCACAAAATCAAAAGTTCCAATACGAGAATGAAGAATCAGTTAACCTTTTCACTACTATTTGCAAATATGTGCATCACCACAAAAAAAATGTGTGTTATGATTTTCATTGATGAAAACCAGCTATTAGATCAAATACTTCCTTGTTGAGTTCAAACTTATAACTAAATGGTGATTTTAGTTGAAGAAATCTTATGTTATTATATATATTCAGCTCTAAAAGAGTTAAAAAAGTGAAAAAATTGTATTTTTTACATGGAAATTAATGTGGAGTATTATCAAGTACAGCTGCATTGTTTATGAGGCTCCCCTTGAAAAAATAACCAAGGAATAAAAATGTATTTTTGGTAATGATAATTCAATGAAGAATGATTTCATCTATCCAGAAATGTGGTGCGAGGGGCCCCACAGTTAATGCCAATTTATTAAAAAACATACATTAAGTAAATTATGCTCTTTAAAAATTTAAAAAGCAATTCTCCCAGCTAAAACACAACATATATTCCATATTCACACTTTTAAACTTTCAAGAAGAGAAGATCAGGGCTTACCAATGTAATAAAACACAGTTTCATTATCCGTAATTAATAATAACTCAAAATTCCTGCTCTAGTTTTTTCTTACCTATTATCACTCTTTGGGTCCAGACGTTTATTATTCATGTTCCATAAGATTCCAATAGGTTTTTCTCCTCGTGCTTCACATTGCAACACTGTAGGCTCACCACGACGAGATGTCTGATTTCTCAACTTGATCTCAAAATGTGGTGGTGCTGTAAAAGTGTTAAAGTTTTAAACTTAATATTTTAAAAAGCATGTTTGTATGTGTGAACATTCTGCAGTTTTAAGTTACTGTACTCACCAAACTATAAACCTTTATAAGAAGTTTGACTAATTCCTTTTTACCTGTAACTTGTAAACTAAATAAATGTTCACAACTCACGATGATTAATAAAGATAAAACGTATAATGTTAAAACTATTAAGACACTGTTAAGAATTATAGAGAATGACAATAATGAAATTTAGAACTCTATTAGTTCTTCAATTATGTTATTTGTGGAGTGTGTAGATAAATCTGATTTATTGATGTGAATACTCTCACAAATATATATATATCTGTGGTGCTAACATACCAGAAGGGACAAGGCCTACCACCCGACCGCTGCGTCATCTACCCTAGGCAGATGGCAGGATTGGGGGGCATGTGGTCAGTTATATACTTATTTACATACATACATACATACATACATACATACATACATACATACATACATATATATACGTATAGTTCATTTTTTAAGTCCATCACATCTTAAGGTATAATGCTGATACTAGTTTATAATTTATTACAGTGCCATCAAGAGGTTTCTCAACAGCACTTATGCAGGTGATAATCCCTTAAGAAATGGAATTCAGTTGGCAGCACTAGTGTATGGTTATAACGTTCTGGTAATTTATGAAGTAGGAAAAAAAAAGTAACATAAGCTCACTAATCTATAGAAGATAATGAAAATGTTTACCATTTTCTTGACGACACAATTCCACACTCTTTAATTAAATTAAAATCAGTTGAAATTAACAAACCAGTATGCCAGAAACCTTCGTGGGAACGTACTCAACAACTCCCCAAAGTTTCGTGGTGATCGGATGAATGGTGTAGTAATGCATAAAGGACAGACACACATACATTCATTTTTATATATATAGAAGATTATGTAATTGAATATGGCCCTCTGCAGTTTTCTTTGGTAATATGCATGTATGCTCATATTTATCAACATTACCTAAATACGAGTATTTTGAATCTAACAAAAATGGTTTATTAAATCCAGTCAAATTACCACAAACTTCAGTTAACTTAAATTTAACCTTCAGTTAACCTAAATTTAACCGTAATTATCATGGGCGCCCATACCCGGGGGCAGGGGGGGGCCGCGGCCCCCCCCTAGCTCTCAGGGAAAGGAAAAAATTCTATATTAATAATTATAGTCTGTTTTTTTTCTTTTAAGACAATTATTTGAAAGTCAGTAGAGACATAAGTTTGCAGAAGTTTTACCATATCGACACCATGGAAGCAGAATCCACACTGGATTAGAAAAGGGGATCCTGGGGTTTTGGACCCCCAAAAATCAAAACCTAAAATTCTATTTTTGTATTTAAAAAAAATTAATAAATTAAACAATTTTTGTGGGTGTGTCAAATATGATATAGCAGTTATTTTGTTTCCATAACATAATGAGTAGGCCTGTTATTTCCATTGTTCCTTGTGTTATTTAACTTTTCTTATAAATAGTAATGACAATGAGTATTATAACTTAGGTTTGTTTAAGTTCGCATGTCTTAGAGTATGGTAAACAAATTTCCTAACTAGTTTTTCAGAGCTAAAATAGCGTAAAATGTTATTTTAATTAGTTCAATATTTAAAAATTTTCCGGGGGTGGACCCCCGACTTAGGTAATAATTTCTTGTTTATGTTGGTATGTCTTAGAGTATGGTAAATAAATTTCCTAACTAGCTTTCAGGGCTAAAATAGCATAAAATGTGATTTTCATTAGTTCAGTATTTAAAAATCTTCCGGGGGTGAACCCCTGACTTAGGTAACAATTCCTCGTTTAAGTTGGTATATCTTAGAGTATGGTAAACAAATTTCCTACCTAGTTTTTCAGAGCTAAAATAGAGTGAAATGTGATTTTCATTAGTTCAGTATTTACAAATTTTCCGGGGGTAACCCCCGACTTAGGTAACAATTTCTTGTTTAAGTTGGCATATCTTAGAATATGGTAAACAAATTTCCTACCTAGTTTTTCAGAGCTAAAATAGAGTGAAATGTGATTTTCATTAGTTCAGTATTTAAAAATTTTCCAGGGGTAACCCCCGACTTAGGTAACAATTTCTTGTTTAAGTTGGCATATCTTAAAGTATGGTAAACAAATTTAATAACTTGTTTTTCAGAGCTAAAATAGCGTAAAATGTGATTTCAACTAGTTCATTATTTAAAAATTTTCCAGGGGTGGACCCCCGACTTAGGTAACGATTTCTTGTTTACATTGGCACATAAACAAATTCCCTAACTAGTTTTCCAGTGCTAAAATAGCGTAAAAAGTGATTTTAATTAGTTGAATATTTTAAAATTTTCTGGGGATGGACCCACGACCCCCTTGCTTGGGGGGTATTCCAAATCCCCTGCCACTTCCAATCCTCCCCGAAATTATTTTCTGGCTACTTCATTGTTGCACTTACATTATTATATTATTAATGTAATGTTACAAACTAACCCAAGAAGTTAAAGGGACAAAAAATAAATTAACTAAAAATTTGGCCCCCCCCCTAGAAAATATCATATGGGCGCCCTTGGTAATTATCTATGCTGTGGTTTGAAAAAATAATTACCTTGAGACAAATTATTGTAGATTTTGTCTTACCTTGTACGCTGATAAGTATGACAGCTGACAGTCCAGAACCAATTCCATTTACAGCTTCACACAAGTAATAACCCTCATTTGTCTTTTGAATGTTGTTAATTGTTAGAGTTCCATCCTCAACTTTGATATTAGGGTTATTAGGCTTCAGATCCTTATAATCACCCGGGGTTTCCCCTGCAACAGATAACTGTTATTAGTACTCTGTGATCTATTTTACAATATTTTAAAATTAGATTAGATTCTTTATTCATCATACACAATTTGTATACATTTTCAACTGAGCATTGGAATCTATTAACTCTACCTTTAGCAAAAAATATTAAATAGTGTATATTTTGAACTCTTAACTATACCGAAAGTTCAAAACATATTATGTTAAATCACTCTTCACAAAAAGTGGAGTAGGGATTACACTCCAATACTCAGTTGACGGTAAATAAAAAATTATAATTTTTTGTGCCAAGAACAATAAATAAACCATAAAAATTTACCTGACAACTAAAACACTGAGCAGCCAACTATATACTATTATAATATATACTTGTTTGGATAAACAAGGCATTTTTACATGGTACTTTTGCTAACTCAACTGCAAACATTACAACGAAGTTCTATTGTTATTATTCCTATATCCTCTTCATTTAAATTAAAAAAGAAAGTCAATATACTGGTCATGTCAATCCAGATTAAAAATTACTATGTTAGTAAGCAGATACAAGAGGTGAATTTCAGAAAGAAATCAGTAAATACCTTTAACTGTCCCTATTTGTGAGCCACTTGGCTCATTGGGACCTTTAAGTGAATAAATAAATAAATAAATATCTTAAATTCATTGTAACTCTTGATTATTTATTTTTAATATTTTAGAGACGCAAAGTGTATATTTTTTGTGTTTTTTTCCCAGTAATTTAGAGATTACATTCTTAAAATGTAATGTTTTAGTAGTACCTTTTCTTAGTAGGCCTAATAAAACCTATGTTCATATTAGCAATGTGATAAAAACTTTACATAGATCTAGTAGTAATTTGAATTTTTGTTATTTATGTGTTATGTAATTGTAATATTGCTTTGACTGGTGGAAGGCCTGGTGGTGGTGACCTTAGCATTGCCAAAATAAATAAATAGAATATGAAAAGAAAAGAAAAAACCAGGAAAATCTGTTAGTAATAACTAAATCTACATTATACAATGAATTAAAAATGTTCTCTTTGTAAAACAAATCTTCAGCATTATGCTCACTAGAAATATTCTGCCTTAATATATTTTTAAAAAATTTGATTATTTAAGATTAGAATGGCTTAGCAGTACACTGACTCTTCTGGGATCACTATACGGAAGGGTTTAACAAAAAATATAGAACAAAGTAATTGAAGATAAAGAATAAAATCAGGTAAACTGATGTAAAAAAGTGCCAGTATGTTTTTGCTTAATCAGTTATGACTGCAATTATGATATGCAGAATATTTTTTTTTTAAATTGATTTCCAAGTTCAGCTCCAGATTTATTCATTAAGCAGGGCTTACGGAAGAACAAAGGTCTAGTTTTTTTAATGAGATTAAAATCTTCCAGCATCAGCTGAACTGTGCAGATTTGTGATATCATGACAATCACACACTCACATAAAAATAAAAAAAAAATTCAAATTGGCCGGTTTCGGGTTTTGAACCATGGACTCCAGAAGGTGAGGTCAAGACGTTACCATCTCGGCCACCGGGGTCATTTTAACGGTCTAGTTGGATAAGCGCATGTAAATCAATAGTGTTTTTTGTCATAGCTACCTGTATTTTAATTTCCAAGGCCTTATAAGATCACAGTAAAACAATAGGCAGTGTTGTCAAGATAACTGATTTTCATTTTTTTTTATAAATTATTTCGAATACGTATATTACCATAAAATAGACACTAAATTGGGCATTACTCTGGTACCGGTAAACCGATTTGGTTCAATATCAATAGGGTTCTTCCCATGGACATTACAAATGTGTTTTCCAAGTTTCATGAAAATCCAAAAAAGCGTATTTGAGTTATGGTGCGTACAGACACACGGACAGACATTTTTCGTCCCCACACACAATCTCATAAAGTACCATACTGGCACTTAATAACAATACCAAATTGTATGCTAACAAAATTTGTAAACTTAAACAGGTGCAAGGCAACCATGATCCTACACTTCATATTTCTTAACATGACAGATACAGTAGTCAAAAGTAATTACTGTATGTAACACAGAAATTATGGTACTTACCAGCAGCCCTTTTCCATGTGACCTGGGGCCTAGGGAAACCATCAGCCTTGCATTCTACTTTAGCATCACTACCTTGAGCAAATGCTTTATCTGTTGGCTCTAAGATCCATCTTGGTGGTACTGCAGACAGAATACAAATTACGTAAGTCACTGCTCGTTTTCCTACAAGCTGGAAACTATTAAGCTAACCTAACTTGCCAAATGTTTGATTCTAATGTTTTTCAAGAAATTGACTTTATTTATTTTACTTTAGTTTTGAAATAAAATTAATTACTGACAGAATTTTTATTATGTTTTACTTGTGTCAATCTCAGAAATGGAGAGTTAAGATAGTAAATTCCTCATTTTAGGATGTTTTAGAGGTCAGTATGTTTTAATTTCAGTATGGCAAAGCCTGAACAAATAAACTGTGACACTTGCCATCATTACTCTGTAAACTGAAGTAAATTTGTGAAACTCTCTATTTCTGATGTAAGCAAGCATGTTTCAAAACTGAATTAATGTTCATTAAAAATTGAAATACTTCAGAAAGGATTTAATTTAATAAAGAATTTTGAAGCTAACATTACACCTAAGTCATTTTTGTCTCTCACCTATAAAAGAAAACTTAAAGATTTTG
This sequence comes from Ectobius pallidus, assembly GCA_964059195.1. NCBI lineage: Eukaryota > Metazoa > Arthropoda > Insecta > Blattodea > Ectobiidae > Ectobius > Ectobius pallidus. Next base: position 83,941,201 of record CAXKWD010000003.1, read on the forward strand.
TATCTCCAATCATGTGAAATGGAGTACACAAAGACTTTTTTAATATTTAGAATCACTTTTTGAGATTTACTGTTGAAACATAGTAATTAAACAGTGGTTAAATATAATCTTATTAAACAAAGTTTTTGCCATGTATTTATAAAATTAATGACATTATAGTTATTTTTAGAAGCAGAATAACATGACGACTGGAATTATATAATATAACATGATTTTAATTGTATTATATATATGAGCCATTGAACTTCCATACTTATTTTTGCCTTGATTAAATGTTACCTTTCAATTTTCGTTCTACTATGGATACAGAAATCTTTTATAGGAGAGAAACAATGTACATGTGTAGCAAAATCTCTTTTTATAATAATTTTAGTTATATATTATCATGTAAAGTTAGATTTATTTGTTAATTAATAATTTAATGGTTACTCACCGAAACTCTTCAAAGAATAAATTTATCCTTCTTCTTATCTGTAATTTTCTTAATCAATGTAACTTCAAAAGTTATTCCATCCAATAAAAACTGTACTTTGTTTTACATACCTTAAATTGATACAAGCTGCAATAAAATGCAAGTCATGTTTGATAGGACACTTCACTCAATTTTCTTAAATGAAATGTGACAATACATTTCAGTAATTAATTTAAAAGAAGAGAGAAAACTCTTTAGTAGGTACATAATTTAAACTATTATGGTAAGTGAAGTCCATGTGTGTTAATCAATTCATATTAATAAAATATTACGTTTGTATTGAATTATTTGGTCTTTTTTGTAATTATATTTTAAAGGAGCAGCCTTTAAAATAAATAAATAAACTGGGTAAAATTGTACTGTATAATGCGGAGTCCATGTATAAATACTCAATGCATAGTATTAAGATAGGAAGAAAAATGTTTCAGTTTTGACCAGCAGCTTGAATGAAATGCATAATCCTCTAAGCTCAAGACATCACCATCAGCCAGCTGAATGCTAAGCAGAGGTATGATGAATGCACAAGATGTAGTGCAAAGAAATTGAATAATATGTCGAGTAAGAAAGTCACATATTATAGTCTGTTCATTTTACGTAACTAGTGTTTTCAGATACTTAGTAAATACCTCACTCTTCTTTAATTTTGTCAATTTTGTAGCGATGTAACTTAAAGTGAACATAGGTAATTTTTTTTAACTTGTTTACTGACATTCACTATTACGTTTTTAACAATATGAATTATCTTGTTGGAATGCTTTCAACTGCAAAGGCAGCCATCTTCAGTAACTGACTCCCATGTCACCAAAGTCATGGCCAGGAAGATACTTGAGTATGGTTTTGTCATATAGTAGATATGATTTGAATTGTAGTTGTTCATTTAAAATGTTTGTGTTGTCTTGTATGGTTTGTATATTTCATATCTTTCAAGTGTGTCAAGGGTGTGATCTTTGTGGTTAATGTGTAGAACTTCCCTGGCTGTATTGATGTATGTGTATTTGTGTGCTGTGGTTATTAAGAGGTTTCCATAGGAAGATTCTTTGTTTTGATGGCTCTAATGTATTCTAAGTGACCTGTCACACAGAGCATCGATCAATCGAGACCAATCGACAGCCATCAAGTGCTCATGACTACATTTCTGTTCCTTGTCACAAAAACCATTGAGTGTTATCAATCAACCATCACCGAAGAGTGCAGTAAAATTTTGCTTGATGAGCGAAGAGGTGTGTTTGTTGCAGTTTGATCGGCCACTGCCAGGTGCAACAAATCGATCATATTGTATATTTGTATTTGTACAATTAAATTACATAAAAACATTTGGTTTTAAGTGCATTAATCAATTTGTGCTATTCTATTTCATTCAAATGTGAGCCTAAAATGGCGTTTTTGTGTAAGTTAAATCTTACAGCATTAATTCTGAAATTCAAGTGGTTACGAAGCTTAGGACATAAATATGCAGCCATCAATACAGCCATGGAAATCATACACATTAACCACAAAGATCACACCCTCAACATAATAAAAAATTAGAAATATACAACACACCAGATACGACAACACAAACATCTTCAACGAATGACAAAATGATAAACATCTTCCTGATTGCAATGTTGCCAATATGAGAATCAGCTGCTGAAGATGGCAGCCTATGTAGTTGAAAGTGCTCCAAAAACGTAAATTCACATACCAGTGTCCTTAAGAAAGTTAAAAAAAGGCAAATATTCACCTCTTCGCTTTCAAGAAGTCTATATGAAAAGAAAATATGCAACACATAGGTCATTTGGGTCTATTTTCTTCTCCAGACAAACATTCATGTAAGTAGATTCCAATCAAGCATTCACCAATGCAAAAACCTTGTGAGTTTATTTTTGTATTATACTATACTAAGGATATGCAATGGATTTGTATGTTACTTATAACCAGTGGAGTAATCTGACAGAAGAAAACAAGAATAACAAAATTAACACAACCTGTAATAGATTTCGTGACTAAACTTGTCATTATTTTTCTGGAGTGCTCTGTTTACTGGAATGAACATAAAAAACTGTTTATTTTTTTAAAATTTCCTGATCTTATTGAGGCAAAGAATTTCATTGCGTATGTGTATTTTTTTTTTAATTACATGGAAACTAACTTTCCTAACAAAACATGAAGAAGAAATAATTTAATTCCTCATGAGACTCTCTTCATATGAGAACAAATCAAGATCTCAAAGTACATCTAAAACTTTCAGCTGATATAATTTCTACTAAATACTACTACTTCAGTTTGCTCTGAAAACTGATTCATTCCATTATTAGGTTAATGCTATTTGCTATTTAGAGATATAAAAACAATATATAGTTTGCAAGAGCGAGGATAAAACCTTTTAGATTTTTCCTTAATAGAACTCTCACCATTATTCCAAAACATTGACAAAACAACCCTTCATGAGAAAGCCTGTACACATCTGACTGTTGATAGTGGAACTGGTGCATACGCAGAATGGGAATATGTTGATATAGCACTGGGTACAACAGATGTGTCATTTACAACTCAGAGAGGATTATGCAAAAGCACTCTTTACAGTGTGCACAGCAAAGAAACAAGACAGAATTGCAGTCAATTTCATGACAAAGATCATCCACACTAGCATCATAACAATGATCAATTGGTGTAATGAATGGAGATAGTTTGTCATGGAGGAATCCATATTTTAAAAAAGAAATATTTAATAAGTTCCTTGAATATAAAGGCTGAAAACTAAAAACAAGCCAATTGTCAGGTAAGATAGAGGACATATTGTAATGGAATTCAGTGTAGAGTATTCACTGGAAAAATGTGTATTTTGTTTTCATGTTCCTGTGACAATTATTAGAGTTTAAAATTTCATATAAATGAAAGTACATTTTATATGAATCAAAGGTGCTACTGTCGTGAAAATGAAGATTTATATGTCCCTCATAGGAGACAAATTAATAGAAAAAAGTTGTTCCAACAATTACATGAAATCTGTGGAATTTGTAGTTAGAAAAATGAACCAATAAACTGAGTCTGCAATATTGAGAAATATGCTTGTATTCATAAACTAGTGAAATAAATACCTTCGCCAACCCTGAAACCCCTTGTTCACATAATTCTAGAAATACATACTGCTTAGTATGTTGCAACGAATAGTCTCAGTTAGAAATTAGAACTAAACTTGACAATTCTGTGCAATTCCCTTGAAGTGGTATATTTTACTCAGAAGGAATTTTTTCAGTGTGGTTTTAATTTTACTATGACTTTAAATCTTGCAGATTTCAGTACAGAGTTTGAATTAAAAACATTCTAATAATGTGGATATATTTTTATAGGACGTAAATCATAAGGCAAGACCTGAACAGAGTGAAGAAAATCTTTATGTCTGGTTAGATTCTGCTTGATATGACTTGATGGTACCAAATTTGTGTGGTAAGCAGCAGTCTTGGATCATATTTCCTCTATAAAGGTACATAAACGTAATAAGGTAGATCTTAATAGAACTGTACAAATTCTAATCATAGAAACTAATCACAAATTATTAGCCATAAATATTTAAATCACCTGGCTAGCAAACACATTCCACGATTCTAGCAACATAATATGCTGTTGTCCCTATGACCCTGAAGGTGGTAACGGAGTGCACCATGACAGCCTGGAACATGTTAATCTTATTCAGGTGATTGCCTACGAATTTGTGGGAGTTACATTCACCGGGAATTTTAAATTATATGAATGTTAATAATGCTTACAAATGTTTATATGCCTTATTTATTTCAAGTTTTTATAACAAATTTATGGATTATGAATAACTCATTTGTATTTGATTCTTGCAAGGCTGACAATATGAAAAATTCTTCTTCAGTCTACACCAGTGGTGGTGCTAACAACATTGGGGATCTGCAAACATTTTCCTGGGATTCCCACAATAAATTTTAAGGTGTCAGAAGAAATAAGATACCTAATTATATTCACCATCAATTTATGATCACACTTACTACTGTTGAATAACCAGATAATGTTTTGTGCTGACAGCTAACAAATGAGATCATTCACTTTCAACTTTTTTTTATTGTCACTATTTTACAACCCCCTATGCAATATCATCTAGCCTAGTGTCCCTCCGTTGGGAAGTGGGCATTCCCTCCCACGACTCTGTTCCAGGGCAGGATCGGCCTTCGGGCCAAACACTTCATCATCATCTTACAACCATAGCAAGGGCACTTTACTTTAAAAATGATTTAATAATTTCCCCTCTTTTAAATTTATTAAATCATGGACCCAAATCTAAAAAATACACAAAGCCTACATGGCTGCATTTCGCTGCCGCCTTGAGACCAAATTCTACTGTTGGGCAGACAATAAACTGGGGTTTCCAATTATGATGAAGCTGCAATATTATAATGGGCACAAGAATCAAAGGCCAGCAGTTATATTTTTTAATACTGTTCAAATATATAAAATTTTAAAATTTATTTGAGATAAGCTGCAACCCCCCGAAAGCATGCCCCCTACCCCTGCACCGGAGAGGTTTTATTGCTGCCAATGGTCTATGTCCAGGCTGGAAACATTCAGGGTAAGTTTATCAAGAGGTTTACTGTCATGATTGGGGTTGTATAATGCATATAATTGTCTATGTGAATGTAAAACTATGTTTACATCAAGGTCAAATAGATTAACCTAGTATTTATGATATACCGGTATCTTAGAAAATTAAATCTGAATATAAAATGTGAATACCTCATTTACTTGACTGTTGAACAGGCCCAACCTAATTTCCAGAGAAATGGCCAGATCAGTGATCTACTTACTGATAGCAAAAGGCAAACTGTCAATCTCTGTGGCTCCATAGGAGCGCCCACATTGCTGACTACCCCTTACAATATTTCATGCATACACTCCACTTTTGTTTTATAGAAAAATTAGGCTATAAAATAGAGCTTCTACATGAATAAATATGGCAATATTGTACTATGTATAGGTTTTAATTAAGTAGCCTACATGGGTTTGGTTTTAATGTGTATGTGTCAACATTTATCATGAAAGAATAACCCTAACTAAGATAGGGAACCATTAGCCATCCACATCAACAATTATGTATTATTGTATCCAGTGATATTTTAAAAATTTGAAGAGCAGGGCTAAAAACGATCAGTCACATTTTGTTAATTCTTCAGAATTTAAACGTTTGTCTTTCAAGTCGTTATATAACAATAAAATATTTGGAGGAAAATAATAATTAACTAGGTGACTTTCACCTTCCTTGGCCAAATGGAATCAAACTTACATTCAGTCTGTATTAAGCTGCAAACTGGCACTCAAACTCATCAAACTCGGACTCTGACCGTTCTTAGTTGATACCCTTCATATAGTGTACCCATGTGTGTGTTTGTCTTAGTTATGTGCTGTGAGAATATAATAATGTAAAATTTTTCAGCCATAAAAATTAACAAACCCAAGATTAGCAATAGACCGAGAAAGAAATTAATAAAATAAAATAAATTGAAACCATCCTAATTCAAGATCTATGGCAACTCGTAAACAAATCCTGTATTTGTCGTAAAATAACAACTGAAATAGAAAATTATGAATACAGATTGTTAAAATAAAAAGATAAGGCTCATTAAATAGTTTCATATAGTGAATAATATTCTTAGGAAATAGGAAATAAGTTTCGTTACTGTGCAATATTTGAAAAGTATAGTTCAAGTTTAGTAAACATTACCTGGCTCAATGGCCAACGAGTTAAATTTGTAGTGTCCACAAATGACAAGATAGTCATAGTTTGAGTTTGAAATTCAGATTTTTATGTTTAAAAAAATATATTTTTGAATTGTCAATATTAGGACTGAAGTAGTTTATATTTTTCAATTTTTAAAATTTAATTTCTTGTGGTCCACAAGTACAAAAACAACATATTTGAAGGTACCGTAGTCCTGAAACGATTATTTTTAACATCAATCATGATGCATGGGGGGGGGGGGGGAAATCTTATTCATGAGTATCACCAAAATTATTTGTTTAGGGTGTGGATCTGTTGAAGACCACTGATGTTCAAACTTGGGTTACAATCCGAAAGATTTTACTGACTTATACACATTCTTGTTTCAAGATACAACAGGATTTTTCTTTTGTTAATTACTGTACAGTATGGTCTGGTTTACTGACGGAAGTTAATATTAGCGATAATATATATTACTTAAAAAATGCTAGAGATTTAATAATGATGCTGGAGTTTTAGTAACGATACTGAAGTTTTAATAAGTTTGGTTAATCCTTTCGAAGCTAAATTTATACAGTGGTAAAAAGGTAGTTATCAAGTAAAAGGGTTCTAAATTTGAAATCAGTCAGAAAAATTCCAATGGAAGAAGTGGTTTCCACATATGAAAAACATGACAGGTGTGGATAAATATCCTCACATTTTACATAAAGCATTACTCTACTAATTTTATAGCTCTGCTTTTATACAATGTTTGAGCAGACGTATTTATACATCAGTAACAATGAAAAGGTTAATACATGTCCATGCACTGGTTCTACCAGCGATTTGCAGCTTGATGTTAGCTAAACGTTTTAACCTTTGTCATGGTAACTGGAACATATACCACATGTGAATTGTATGGGTCAGAAAGAAAATACGTGTTAACACTTTTATCTACTTCACAAAGAGAAAACTACTAAATCTTTAGAATAATTTTAAAAAATGAATTGCGAAACAGAAAGAAAAGTGAAATGACTACTTTGAAAATATAAACTACTGAATTAGTTATTTTAAATTCATTAGACTTTGTGATATGTCCTGTATTCAAAGTCCTCTGGGATGGAATCACAATCATTACTGCATTCACCTTCACCATGCCCCTAATGAATACCAACATAATCATCTCTTTAGTACTCTAAGTAGTGGGAAATTAAGATAATATTATAGGCACTGATGTTATGGAACTTACACACAGTGAAGCTATTATATAACATGACTATAAACACTTTGTTGCTTCACTTACCATTATTTTGGTAGCACATCATGTTTCAAGGATCCTCATCATTTTGAACTACATTACCAGTTGACAATGTAGGATCCTCAACCTCATTTTAAACTACATTGTATTGTAGTATTGTACATTGTATTGACAATAACTGGTAATGTAGTTGAAAATGATGAGGATCTTTGAAACATGTCCTACCAAAAGTTAAGCAACAAAGTGCGTCTAGTCAACACATATAATAGATTTAAAATAATATTTGGGTGAGGTGATTGATCAGAGTTTGCTAAAGTTTAAGTATAATTAATATAAAATGCTAACGCTCCAAATTAAGTTGATCACACCAATCTCCGTGGCTTGTACATCATATCAGCATAGATGATATAGTCAGCCTACCTCGCAGCTTAAAGGAATGGGGGGGGACATAGTATCTCAGTTCCTTACAGACTCTCATTCTTACGGTTCTGCCAGGCTGAGAGACATGCCGATTTCAGCTTGGGTATTCACCTCGTAAGTTCACACATAATATTATAAAGTTTTATTATTGTTATTAGAAAGTTTCAAGTTTACCTCCGTGATTTCTAAAGAATTTTAATTTTTTTATGGGTTAGAAGAGCTTATCCTGCTATCCTGATGCTTTGCCCCTGATTCTAAGCTACATTACGAATGAAACTGCATAACTGCATAACTGCATAACATTACAAAACCACATCTTTATAACCAGTCACTGGAACTTTTATGGAGAAGTTGATAACATTTATAACAGATTGCTCAAGAAATGAATCTGTACACATATCAATATGAGTTACAGAACAGCCGTATCTAGAATGTCAGAAGAGATGTTCTTAGAATGTGCTTAATTACATATTTATTAACTTGAAACAAAAACGGAGAGAAAAAAGAACATATGAATTCAGCAATTGCTAAAAGACATGAATATGAATAGTGGATTAAAAAAATTATACCTATCCACCAATTCAGAAAGTTTCAAAAACTAGGTTAATACCATTAGTTTAAGCAGGGAAAAATCATACACTTTTGTTTAGCAACTATATCATATGAAAGTTTTCTGATTACTTTGTGCTTCCCATAATCGGAAATACATATGCCAGTCTTTCACTCCTGTTCAGAATATTGCAACAGTCAATAATAGAGATATCTCCTTAGGTTCTTTTGTGAGAAGCATCCCGCAGCAGTAGTGGATTGGAATGAAGCAGCAGTTTTAACACCAGTTTGCCTGAATCTACAGTATTTACAAGCAATGCAAGTGCTTACAAATGTAAGCTTGAGTGCAAGTTACTTGTTACGCCTTTCGCAGACAATCATAACTTGATCACAGAACACAACAAAACAGAAAACTGTGATGCTACATGTCACAATCAAGTTACCGTAACTTTTTGTTACATATTAAAGACAAGCACATCTCAGTCTGGATGTAGCTTAATAACAAAAATAATATTCCTAGAAGTAGAATATCAAAACTTATTGAAGTACGCCTACTTCAAATTCTCCATTCTTTTTCAAGGAAAAAAAAAAGTCCATGATGCATACTGTCAAACAGAATAATACTTCCTAATGAGAAACACAATTACATAATAAAAAAATAACTGAACCCAAAAACATGTGCCTTATTATAAAATAAGAATTTGCTTTGTTTTTTGGACTGCTCCTTTAAAATAAGCCTTTCAAAGCATATTAGGACTTCACTGAACAAATCTAAACTGATAACTGATCTAAAAATATCTAGTACAGTTTTTTTTGTATTCATAATGGAATAATGTTTAGATCAAGAGATTTTGCTACTTAAATACCCTTTAAACTTATGCTGCCAAATTAAAACGAATATTCAATAATTACAGGAAACCTAAAAGTGTCTTGACCATTGCTTTGAATGGAATATGATTGGAGAAATAGTTTATATTAAAAAAATGAATGGAAAAAAAAAAAAAATCTTTCAAGACAGATAATTTTCTCTATCAAGTATTATGTTTCCTGAATGTTTTATTTTGCTAAAATCAAGGTTATTAAAAAGCAGTAGTTAATACATTGTAATAATAATATATATTATAATTTTGAGCATTGTAATCCTGAAAAAGGATCAAACTATTACTACTAAGTTTTGCAGTATTTTTTATTATTTGAAATATAACCAATAATAATTAATTAAACATACAAGAGAGTTTTAAGATAACAATCAGAGAATTGCATTACTGGAACATTACAAATTGAATTAATTAAAAAATAATAATAAATAAATAAATAAAAATAAAAATAAAAATAAAACTTTATTCCACATTTAGGTACTGTATTCTTTCAAACAATTTTATATCTTCCTAAATTTAATTTAATTAGGGGCCAGAACTTAATCTCTCTGATAGAAAAGTCACAACCTGTATGTAGCAGTTAAAAAAGTTAAAAATTGAAATATCAAAAACAATAGTGGGTACATTGTGTCACATGTATTACCTTACTTGTATTTTCAAATTAAGTAAGTGTATTACATAAGAATAATTAAAATCAGTTGCCATTGAATGAAACTGGTTCAACTTTGAGATGTTACTCAAAGACGCAAGCACCTTTTCAGTAACATGTTCGTTATTTATTATCATTGAATTGTTTCCTGTAATTATTGTATTTGGCAACACATGTTCCATAATTTTATTGTTCATATTCATGCAAGCACAATACTTAACTACTACTGGAAGAAATGAAGTAGGAACACAAAGAACTAAGCCAAAGAAAAGAGTGAGCATGCAGACAGAAAATGAAGCCACCAAATCTAAATACTAAAGAGTCAGTAGCTTGTTTACAAAATAACATACCGAAAATAAAACAAATCCAACTGAAGAGGTTAAAGGCAGGGAAGGATAAGGAAAGTTCATGAATGAGACCTAACCACTTAAATGATATTGGAAATATCTAAATCCAGGCACATTTCTAGGTTAAGGACAAGGAGAGGTTAGGATTGTGCTCTGGACAGTACCTAAACAACGACGGCCATCAACTTAATAATATTTGATTTTTTCTAGTTGACATGCACTTAATAGTGTTGACTTTTTGAAGATTATCCTGCAGATCACAACCAAGCATTCTATATTAACTTAGACAACGATACTTAGCTTTATGATTCACTACCGGTATAAGTCAACTCATTGGGTTTATTATTATTTTTTTTACAGTAAACGTAACAACAGCTACAATTATCGAGGAACAGAAGTGTGCCAGACTTCCAAATACACAACAATTCTTGTCCATGACACAAGTTGCATCTAAACAATCATTCTTCTTCAGTTTAGTATGACCATGCACCTCACTAGATGTTTTATATTCATGCCCAACATGATAACGACACATTTCTTTCGAATGAAGAAGCATAATTAATGGAATGATCCATTCTTGAGTATGATACGAAGCGATAGTGAAATGATAAACATCTCCCAAGTTAACAACTTCTGGAGATCAATATTTTCAATCCTCCCTGAGTTAAAGCAACCAATACTATAACACTGTTAGTACTTGGTTTGTTAAGGGACCTGCGTTCATAATAAACCATAAGGGACCTGTAACTTTTCCTTTGGTATTACTATTGTGCAATCCAATTAAAATACATGAAGAATTGCTTTGTATTTAGAAAATGGGGTTCACCCTAGATAATATGGCTAAATAAAGCAAAGTTCATTTGAATATATATGTATTCATGAACCACAAACTATTGTCTCTGTTCGAGACCCAGTGTCGGAACAATTATTCTCCTATAATATTCTCATTAAAGTTTATTTGCTTCATCTGCTCATGTTATATATCAATGGTTTCATTAGGACTTGTGAAATGAGACCTTGTAAGGGACGAGGAAGCAGTTCGTTTCACTTTAGCAACTGCATATAGATAAGTGAATATTCATCAATTACATTTTAACATGTTAAAAACACAAGTAAGCTATTCTACGAATGATCTACATAGCAGATCTTGCCATATATGCATGGAGGTTAAGTGACTATAGCAGAAAAATAGACACAATCATCGTGTCTGAAAGTGAATTTCATCAAAAAAGAAATCCCAAACTTATAAAACCAAGCTGGGAATAATATATGCCTTATAAATCTTTCAACATTAAGGCATAATCTTAGTTCCGTAGAATTTTAATAATAAAAAAAAAATAATAATAATAAAAGCATTTGCATACTCAGGACTTTGATGCACCATAATAAACCATACCATGATGGTTCACATACACACATACAATGGTACAGACAGCTGTTACAACAGTGAACTTCCCAATTTATTCATGCATTGAAAGTAAGTTTAAAAAAAATTATAAATAAAAAAAATGTTATAATAATAACTAGTCAGCAAATTATGCTATATGAATAAGTTCTGTGACTAGTTGCAAGTAAGATATTTCTACAAACATGTACTGAGCAAGAACAGTCTGGCACTAAGCACTAGGTTATCTGCCTGTAGAGCACTAAACTGAAGAGACGCCACAACATTTACTTTACTAACCGATACCCCACAAGCATGCGAGGATGAAGTATTTGAGCCCCAAATGAAGGAGGAAGGCAGAGTTCCACAGCTTCAAAATTGTGGAATCGCACTATACTGAAGAGCCAAGCCAATGCATAGGCCATAAATACAAAATGAAAGCAGGCCCAGCAAAAGCTTAACAGCTGGAAGAAATGAGAAAGAAGACTTCCTTTTAAAATACCTTCAAAATGGGCTGCTTACACATGCCTTAAGTTGGAAATAACTGATGAACAGAAGACATAACTGGGGTCCCTGCAAGAGATCAGTCATGCATTTACATAAAACAAGACAGCATACCATGGATATCAAGACTGGCTGTGAAGTTGGCAGAGCCTGCTGGATTCCTAACTGTACAGGTGTAGTTTCCACGGTGCCCCGAACTTGCAGGGTCTATCTGTAGCAAGCTGGCTTTGCGACCAACTTTAGTAGTGGTAATTCCCATCTGGGAAGACAGTTCTGTTCCTTGAAAACTCCATGCAATATCAAGAGGGGAGTCGCCTTCTGCGACAAAGCAGGTCACCTGTGTTGCCTGCCCAGCAAAGATTGGGACATCAAAATGGAAAGGGATGATCCGGGGTAAAACTAGAACCAATATAAAGTGAACTTCTTACAACATACCCTTTACTTTCAACTCTGAAGAATGTCTAACTGAGCCTGCTGCATTTGATGCAATGCATGTGTAGTTGCCAGAATCATATACTGAGAGACGTGTCAGTGACAGAATCACTGTGAAGTCATCAAGTTGCTGAACACCTTTCTGAACTGGCTGATGATCCTTGAACCATGTAATATTCAAAGGACTGTCACCAGCTACGACTGTGCACATTAACCGGGCTGAACTCCCTCCATTAATCCCACTTTGCTTAAAACTGAAGGGCTCTATCTCCGGCGTAACTAATGGAATGAGAGGATTTGCAATGTATTAGTATGGATCCAAGAATTATGAAGGATACCTCTACTTCCTTCCAGGACCAGAGGGTTACAATGATCAATTTGGATGCATGCTTTTCCCCATTCCACTCGGCATACCATGAACTTCAAGGCTGGTTGTGTAGTTGACGGAGCCTGCAGGGTTCCTAACTGTACAAGTGTAGTTCCCTCGATGGCCTGAACTTGCCGGGTCAATCATGAGTGCACTTGCTTTCCGACCAAACTTTATAGTTGATATTCCCATCTGTGACGAAAGCTCAGTTCCTTGGAAACTCCATGTAATATCTAATGGGGGATCTCCTTGTGACACAAGGCAAGTGACTTGTGTGGTTTGTCCGGCAAATATAGGGACATCAAAATGGAAGGGGACGATCCTGGGCAAAACTAGAATCAATATAAATGGATTTCTTTTAACATACACCTATTACATTCCACAGGAACCACTATTTCAACTTCTAGCATTCGTTGCATTGTGTATATTGTACCCTCTTCTGAGAATTACTAATGTGCAAATCAAGTCAATAGTAATGACTCAGATTATCTACGTGTTGAATGCTTTGTTCATCTAATCATGCTACATTCTGATGAGTATAGCCTGCAAAACAGTACTTTTATAACTTGATGGACTACTATTTTCCTCTCTATTTAAATTGAAGAAATGTATTCTCAGGCTTGAGAAATCTGAGGATCTGAAAATAGTAGACTGGATCCAGAAGGAAGAGTGGAAGTGTCTATTTCCTTTCAGGCCAACAGGGTTTTACAATATTCAATACAGATGCATGCTTTTCTGCAACGGTTTGCATACCATGAACATCAAGGCTGGTAGTGTAGTTGACGGAGCCTGCAGGGTTCCTAACTGTGCAAGTGTAGTTTCCTCGGTGGCCAGAGTTAGCAGGATCGATCACAAGAGCACTTGCTTTCCTACCAACTTTTACTGTTGATATTCCCATCTGTGAAGAAAGCTCTGATCCTTGGAAACTCCATGCAATATCTAAAGGGGGATCTCCCTCCGATAAAAGACATGTAACCTGGGTTGCTTGTCCAGCAAATATCGGGACATCGAAATGGAAAGGGACGATCCGGGGTAAAACTAGAAACAAAATCAAACAATGCAGGGAAGTAATGCCTACCCTTAACTCTGAGGATGGAAGAATGATTAGCTTTTCCTGCAGGATTGGATGCAATGCAAGTATAATTCCCTGAGTCAACAACCGACAGATGTGTTAATGACAGCATCAAGGTAACGTCATCCAATTTGTGAATGCGTCTCCCGACCAGTGGTTTGCCATCTTTCAACCACGAGATTTCCAATGGTGTATCTCCAGCCACAATAGTGCATAATGTCTTGAGTGAACCACCACCATTTATGCCATTCTGATTGAAACTGAATGGCTCAATTTGAGGCTCAACTAGGAATGATTAAAAACATTTCCAAGGTAAATAAATTGAGTAATATTTAGAAGATCATATAACAGGAACTTCAATTTCGCCTCACTAAGCAAACAAAATATGATCATTATGTAATTTGATGATAGAATTCTGTTATAATTAGAACAGATGATGTTGAAAAATCAAAGCCAGGATCTGATTCTGAAAGTATTTTAAACAAATACATTAACAACAATACTTAGAATATGTTATTTAGTAATGATCTTAGATTACATTACATAATAATTTAAGGTACCAAATGACAATGCCTACCTCTTCAAGGAGACACCATTTCATTTGATGAAGTGTAGCCACTTATACCCATTGTCTTCGAGCTGTGATTTAAGATTTCTAGAGTATTAATGGTAATATAACTTGTTTAATGAGGCAGAAATTGAATTGGTTATCAAAAAGTAAAAGTTGTAGAAACCAAATTGAGAACCATAAAGGTTAAAAAATACCGAAAAGAATTCATTAACAAATATACCAAAAAGAATTCATTAACAAATATACATGTCAGGAAATACCCACAAATTATTTAACAGAAAATCACATGTTCCTTGTATCAGTAAGTGCCTTTTCTTACATCCTTCCTTTTTCAGAGTGGTTTTCAATGAAACTTTGTGGTGAGGAAAAGAAACATTTTAAAAGAACTATATATTTTAAGATAATATCAGGAAAGAAAAACAAATCTGAGCCCTACAGAAGAGATAAAAGAAACAGACATCTTCTCTATATGACAGTTAAACTCAAGCAAAATCATACAACTTTTCTCCTATAATCAAATACAAGTCCCACAAGCCAGTAAGTTTGTGAAGGATGGGATATGGAAAACTAGAACACAACCCGTTTGTTTCATGCTAACATTCAACAGTCCTAGCGTACCATGTACATAAAGATTCGCTGTATAGTTGACGTAACCTGCAGGATTTCTAACCGTACAGGTATAATTCCCTCGATGGCCAGAATTAGCAGGATCTATCACCAGTACGCTAGTTTTTCGACCAAATTTAGCTGTGGATATGCCCATTTGAGAGGACAGCTCCGTGCCTTGAAAGCTCCATGTAATATCAAGAGGGGGATCACCTTCTGATACGAGACATGTCACTTGTGTTGCTTGTCCAGCAAAAATGGGGACATCAAAATGGAAAGGGACGATCCGAGGCAGGACTGAAACAACATATCAATTCTAATGTTCAAATCTTAGAAAGGATGAGGTTTTTACTTGATAACGAAGATATGCTTCAAACCAAACTAAGGTTGGCGATAAAAAGCCCTGAAGATATGCTTAATGTTATATAACACTGAAAACATGTTCTGTTTAGTTTAGTTTTGAATTAAAAATTCTGCTCCATGCATAATGCCAACAGCTGCATGGTTCAGGCAATATAATTTTAATTAACACTGCACAAAGCCGCATGACCTACTAGTGTAAAAAAAATATAAAAACTTCAGACTACACATTTGTGCATTTTTAGAATGAAACAGGCAGTGACAAAAAAATGGAAACTGGAATGTATGTTAGACAACACTAAAGGATGCGTAATATTTACTGGACTCATGCCATTGACAACTAGAGCTGCTGTGTGAGATGCCGAGCCCGCTGGGTTCTTCACAATGCATGTATAGTTTCCTTGGTGGGCGGGTGATACAGGGTTCACCATCAGAACGCTAGCTCTATCCCCCAGTTTTGTTGCTATTGCACCCTGTGGCAAATTGCCAGAAGTATCAAGCTGGCTGCCTTGAAAATCCCATGCAATATCCAATGGAGAATCTCCTTTCGTCACAAAACAGTTCAACTGTACCACATCACCCGGGTTGGAGGGTATGTCCCCAAATGTGAAGGGCACAATCATGGGTTTTACTGTAAATTATAACATCAAGCTTCAAAGCAAAAACGAATTTAAATATTGTACAAAAAAAATCTTCTTTGTTGTTTTATGAAAGCAAAGATAAAAAAATGTAAACTCATATTAATACCTGCAGTTCTCTCCAGTTTATTTTTATTATATTGTAAGTATAACTGCACATGGTTGTAGCATTCAATTTGTCTGTACAGTAGTAAACAATAAAGTATTTTTAGAATTTTCATAAAGTGTATGACCAAAGCACAAATTTTGACTTTCAGTTTTTACAAATTCATCTCTTGTTCATACAGAATATACCGGGAATGTTCCCCATGAGTGGGTAATAAACATACGTTACATAGATGGTTTGCATCTATGATCTAACTGCAACCTTGTGGTAAGGGGAAAATATTTATTTCATGTATTAATTTAAACTTCTGGCAGACAATTCTATTTCTTCAATGGCTCATTTGTTTAAAATGTTTAACCACAGTACGAATGGAGTAAAAATTATTGATATGTCAAATGTTACAGGGAATATGTACAAAAGGTTCACAACAGAACATGCTAGAATGAAGGAGAGAATTGAAACACAGTAAACAGCTTCACACACCATTGACAATTAGCTGTGAAGTATAACTGGAAGCTCCCGCAGTATTTTTACCATGACAGGTGTAATTTCCTGCATGGCTCCCTGATACAGACTCTATTGTAAGAACACTAACTCGCCGACCAATTTTAGCTGTTGAAATATCCATTTTAGGAGACAAGTGCTGCCCATTAAATGTCCACACAACCTGAAGTGGAAGATCTCCATCCAATACTGTGCACTGAAGGGTAGCAGACTGACCAGCATGGAATGGGTCATTACCAAATGTGAAAGGCATAATTTTAGGAGGAACTGAAAATTTAAATGAGAAAGATGACATGCAAATCTGTCTTGCATGAAACTAGGGGAGGGGAGACAGCAATACATGGATATAAACTATAATGCCAACAATACCGTTTACTTTTAACCGAGCTGTGTAATTTGCTACTCCAGCCATATTTTGGGCAAAACATGTATATTTGCCAGCGTTATTCGCTGAAACAGACGTGATAGTGAGCGTGCTTTGTCGTTCACTTTGTTGCATGAGAGAAACGCCTGATGATCTCAGATCACCATTTGAAAAATGCCAAGTTATGTTCAGTGGAGAATCCCCTTTCACCACTGCACAGTTCACAATTACAAAGTCTCCAGAGTTTACAGTTTCAGTCCCAAAACTGAATGGAAGAATCTGAGGAACAACTACAAAAATATGAAAAATCATTAACCCAAAGGTTTAAAATAGTCCAAACAGTTCTTTCTACTTATGAGGGAGAAAAAAGAAATAAACCAGTTAAGTCAAACAAAAGCATGAGAAATAACACCTAAACTTACAAGAATAGAATAGAATTTGAGTAACCTTCATTTCAATAATGACTGGTGCATATTAATTAACACATTTCCAAGATCAAGATCTCTAAACGCACCATTGTTTCATGTTTGCGACTGTAGAGATAAAAATTTACATGTACGCCTAGATATTTGAAGATATGGTTCCTAAGATATGAACTGATATGAAGAACTATCAGTTTTCATTCAGATTTCCTGACTTATCGATCTACAGAAAAGTGCCAAACTGTTTAATTTTCAAAATATGAATTACCTACTGTTAAGGCTTGAAATCCTAAGTTATCCTAATCTTGTGGATAATGGTAGTAAAACTGCTGTAAGTGGATCTTAATTTTAACAGAACAGTGTTATTAGTTTTATAGGGCAAACACACAACAGTGACCATAATTTAAAAAATAAAAGTAATCATACTTAAAGATTTATTAAGGACTGAAGATATAGCCTGGAATTTATAAGCGTAAAACATATTAATATCGGTGTAAGTTAAGGTATAAAATATCTATTGAATGACTTAAATTTACTCAACCTAGATAATACCCAAAAAAGTAAAATGTTTGGCATAATAAGAACACAAATTTGGTTAGGGTTGCCCACTCTCATGTACTTCCCTGGTTCTCTCGTACATTGTCCCATTTTGTTTAGTTGCCTGGCTCCCATATTTGCTTCATCAAAAGCTATATGAGTCTATAAGTACCGGTCAGAGCAGCACGGGACTCAATAAGTGCAGATGCCCGTAATGCGAGGTGCTGTAGATAAATACCTCTGTGTTTACATTTACCCACTACTGAATAAGTTACTGCTAAATGAATGGGAACCTGTCCCTCTACCCTCTCTCGGACAATATGCATATCAAAATTAGTATAGGTAATGAAACCTCCATTGGAGGCCCCTTCGCCCCACCTGAGGATCATAGAGTACCAGAAATGAATGGGAGAATCAGATGATCCCTTTCAGAAACAATGAATTATTTTAACTGATGAAATTTGCTGATTCTTCAATACTGATAATATTAATAATCTTTTTAAGAAAAGTGATGTAGGTCACAAGTTGATCACACTCTATAAAGCTTGTAAGCATAGGGATTTTTCACAAATAGGCCTATGTGAATTATTTTTAGTCACTGTTATTTCCTTCATTTAGTAGATTGACTACTAAATCTAGTCAATTTGACACTAAAATTATTTTCTGTGTCTCTCTGTCTAAGTCTTTGATTCCTTATATATAAAGTGAACACTGCTTAATGCAATCGTGGATAGTGTTATCAGTCAGCTAATGTTATCACTTTTATGAATACTGATACATTGAAAAAATTCTGTTTATTGTGATAAAAGATTTGGTTTATGTTATCACATTTTCCTTTTTGCAGTTTTACTTCCAAGTAACTGTACATCATTCAAAATACTGTTTTTAAGGGTTTAATTTCTAACTCAACTGTATTGTGTTGTATTGGAAGTAAGGGTAGGGTTCCCAGCTCATAGGATGACCTGTTAACTTTCTCTTTCAATCAATAAAACATGTTTCACCCCTCAGTTTAGCTGTTGGTTTTGATTTGTGAAGATTACAGTGTTGACATGCAGTGATGGTTAGTGTAAATGAAAAGGCTTGAACAGACAGGTGTTAGACGTTTTGCAAAGCGGTGTTCTCCACAGGTCAGTACACATCCAAAAATACTATGAGTATGAAATATTGGTTAATGGACTCCAAAGGGAAAATAGAAACAATTAAAAACATTTTTATTTATTGCAAAAATAGTTGCTTGCAGTCCAATTCTGTATTATGAGTGATTCAATGATTCACAGTTACGTATTATCTTGTATGTATGAATAAATAGCTTTTAATTCTGTTTTTGTAGTATATTATCTGAAGTATGAATAACCTTCAATTAATTATTTCGGCTACTGTTATCAATCGGTTAATATTATCATTAATTATTTCGGCTACTGTTATCAATCAGTTAATATTATCAGATTAGCTGCATCCCGAAGTGATCACAATAAGCGGCATGTACTGTATATACCGAACATTGCCGTACTTTTTGTCCATATAAACCAAGGTGATACAAAATAACTGTTCAAATTATATATTTCAATTTTTGCTTTAAGCTAACTTTCCAATTTATACTTTATAATGTAGGTTTTCCCTTCAGTCATTTGCTTTAAGACATTGGATGAAGATTTCCCACTTCAATTTATTACTTCAGAATCAGGACTAGTGACAGGGATTACTGTATAACTGAGAGAAAAGTATACATCCAATAAAAATACAATGACAATAACGATGGCACCTTCAAAATGGTTCTATTCAAAGAGTAACATGAATATAGCAAGATTAGCAAGGATTAATGAAGCAGGAAATTCATTATAGAAAACAACATACATGTTAGATATTGCATAAAACTAAAAAGAAGCATCAAGTTCTCCTCCTCTGAGACTTTTTCAGATATTCTGATTTTATACCAAGCACATACAGTAATCACAGCACAATATCAAACCAAATATGAATTACTACTTGCAAAGAGAAAGAGCTGACAGCAGAAAGAAGTTGAATTTTATAAATGTATCAGCTATGTACCATTTACCCGCAGCTCTGCTGTGTGGGATGTGATTCCCGCAGCGTTGGAAACCATACACGTGTAATTACCGGCATGATGTGACCGCACAGAGCTGATAGTAAGTATAGACCCAGCATCACCAAGAGGAACAGTAATCACTCCCGGAGTATCATTCATATCCCACAATACATTCATTGGCTTATCACCTCCGACAACAGCACATGTGACTGTCATTGGCTGGCCAGCACTCAATGGTAAATCTCCAAAAGTGAATGGAAGGATTTTTGGTGGAACTAAAAAAAATGTTGAAATCTCAGATGATGGAGAAATTTGTTATAAATGAGACCATATTTCCGTTTTAAGATTACATGATGAACCTTCTATAGACAATTTGCTATTTTGGAATAGCTTGAAAAATTCTCATGCTTATTTCTATCTATGACTAAAGCATTTTTAAAGATAGGACCTATTGATTCTATTTGTTTCCCCTATTCAACTATGTGAATTTAGGTATTCTTATTTTGTACTTCTAAGAACAATACAATGGAGGCAGAGCACCATGTAGTGATCGAAAAATCTTGTTTAAGATTTTTTAAAGAGTTCTGTTATTGCAATAAATCATTTTACAAAATAGAAGAGGGCACTTCATGCAAAAGGACAAATCATTGAGCACATTTTCTCTATTTGGAAATAGCATAATATCCTTAACTCTGTCCACTGATATAACATCTTCTTAGGGAGTGTAAAGAGAGGACAGACCAGGCAGTTCGCATTTTGATTATAATGCTGATGTGGTTGAGCTAGATCATGGAGGATTTAACACAGAAGGGCATTTACTAAAGAAGCTAAAATTGAATGCTTGGGATGTGGTTGCCTTATAATATATCTAGTACTACTTGTAAGATTGTTTTATTATCAAGATGGCAGAGAAAACTTTTCCACTCCTCCACCAAAGCCAATGACAAAAATTGATAATATCAACTACTGTTAATGAAAACAATGAGATATACCGAAGAATAAGAATATGTAGGATAGGAAAATATTACTTGTGGTAATGGTACCAATTCTAGAGAGAATACAGGCTTCAAAAGAGGTCAATCAGACGTCTCCAGCAAATTAAGATGACTCCAGCAAATCAAGATGACTCCAGCAAATCAAGATGACTCCAGCAAATCAAGATGACTCCAGCAAATCAAGATGACTCCAGCAAATCAAGATGACTCCAGCAAATCAAGATGACTCCAGCAAATCAAGATGACTCAGTACAACTAACAGTAACTGGACTAATGGAAATTATCATAAACAAACAGCTTAAAATTGTGAAACCACATTTAGTTAATAAGTTCCTCCTACCTGATGAGAAATATAATTTTATTATTGTACTCTAACATTGCAGTATTAAGTTGTGCATTAAATTTCCTGAAGAAACTGCTTGGGTAAATGCTAAATCCATGAAAATGATTAATAGTAAGATTTTGTTTCGCTCTCTATGGAAAGTAGTAGTGATAGGGTTTAGAAGAGGAGATATTTAAATAAAGTTTATCCTTAAAAAGAAGAAAATCACTTATGAGATCTTTGAAAAGATGTTAATAGCAGAGTATATTTCTACGCAATGTGAAAACCAATATGGTTCTGTAACACTACACCATTAATGGATAATAGTGAACTAAAATAAAAGGATAAATTATTAAAAATGACAATAAAGAGTGATAAAACTACTCAAGAGGAATACTACAAGGAGACAGTTTTTATCAAATAATATTTATAAAACAGAAGACATGTTTCAAAAATACCATTAACAGCCAAATGTGCAGCGTAACTAGTATTTCCAGCCGAATTAGAAGCTAAACAAGTGTAGTTTCCACCATGATAGGATCGTACAGCTTCTATGGTGAGAATGCTGGTTCGAGATCCAATTTTTAACACATATATGCCAGGGACGCTAGAAGCATCGGTTCCATTAAATTTCCACGTAATTGTCAGTGGCTCATCCCCGGTCAGTACTATACAGTTCTGCTGGACTATCTGACCGGCATTAACAGCATTTTCCCCAAATGAGAAAGGAGTTATTTTAGGAACAACTGAAATCAAAGCAACAATTTTGATTGTTTATAAGGTATCATGCAGTCTTCTAATATTTCTTTAATAATTGGTTTGTTCCAGTAAATAAACTGCAATTGTTTGAGGATTTGCATGTGCCATGCATTGACAGTTATCTAATAAACTCTTTGATTTTTGCTGGAAAAATAACAGTTCAATTGACAGCTTGATATTAAAGCTAATATGAATTGATATTAAAAAACAAACATGAATTATATGTTTAATTAATATTAATAGGGTATTATTAATAGGGTATTTTATAGGCCTATACATATAATTTCTTGTCACAAAACACTGATTTAGTGCTTCAAACATCTCAAGCTCAATGAGGAATGGCATCACGCATGAAATGATTAGCCTATGCTTAGGCCTACTGTGATGTCTCTGATAAATAATTCATTCTACAGACTGCTGACTTTTCTGGCAGCACATAGCTGCCAGGAAATCTCGCTGGAATAAAAGTTCAACAGACATTATCATGGATTCGTGCTGCTGGAACATCTGTAATTGACGAATTCACAATATGCCCATGCATACAGTGTGCAATAATGGTTTCTGAATGTTACTGGAACAAACCTAATAACAAAAATAAACTTAACCTCAACAATTACAGGCCTACATTGCTGATCAGGAAAGAACTGCAGGATTAAATAAAACAGCCTTAAAACAAGTGTGAGAAATAAGTGTGGCATGTATTAACAGTGACTTTGGAATCGCAAATGTGGCAAAGGACAAGCAACATTATACACAGCACATGTCCATGCTAATTTGACAACTTTAAAACCATAAATTTTGCTGGCCACAAGATGAATATACCATTGACTGCTAAGACTGCTGTGAAAGACGAACTACCAGCAGAGTTGGAGGCAGTGCATGTATAATTGCCAGCATGATATGCACGAACTGATTCAATGGTTAAAATACTCGTACGAGACCCTAATTTGAACACATTGATTCCTGTTGAAGAAGCTGCATCCCTCCCATTCAGAAACCAAGTGATATTCAATGGTTCATCCCCCTTAGTAACCAAGCAGTTCTGTTGTACAATATTGCCTGCATTAACTGATGCTTCACCAAATGTAAATGGAGCTATTGATGGCAAAACTGAAAGCAGAAATGTTCAAAATGTACTCTGAATAATGACTGTAGTTCAAAAGGCACAAATTAAATCCATTAGGAAATACATAAGCAGAAAGACAAAAATGTTTTTGGATAGAGCAATTTGTTAAGGAGAGGGGATGAAAATTAAAAACATCAATGTGTCAAAACAATACTAAATAAAAAGGGAAAATAGGTCCAAAAAATGTTCTACTACTACTACAAGAGAGACAGAATTTCAAAATTATGCACCAACAAGAAAATCAATGGAAAAGAAATAAAACGATGGCTCAAATAGAAAATATTACAGAAGACAAATAAATCGATGTACAACACAGTACCATTTACAGCCAAATGGGCTGTGAAGCGAGCTTGACCAGCAGCGTTTGTGGCAGTGCATGTGTAATTTCCCCCATGGTATGCTCTTACTGACTCTATAGTTAAGATACTTGTCCGAGAACCAATCTTTAACACATAAATTCCAGATACTGCAGAAGCGTCCCCATCATTCAAAGTCCAAGTAATATTTAAGGGTTCATCGCCTTTAGTTACAGCACAATTCTGTTGGACAAGTTCTCCTGCATTAACTGCTTTCTCGCCGAATGTGAAAGGTGAAATGGATGGAGTAACTACAAAATGAAAAGTAAATAAAGTATTTACTAAAAAAAAAAAAGAAAATATAAAGTAGAACACAAATATGTACACTATACCATTAACAGCTAAGGCAGCAGTATAGTGAGTGCTTCCTGCAAGATTTCTAGCAGTGCAGGTGTAGTTGCCCCCATGGTATGCTCGTACCGACTCTATAGTCAAGATACTTGTCCGAGAACCAATCTTCAGCACATATATTCCTGACACCTTGGATGCGTCTTCATCATTCAAAGCCCAAGTGATATTTAAGGGCTCGTCTCCCTTAATTACGGCACAATGTTGCTGGACTAGCTCTCCTGCATTAACAGCTTTCTCGCCGAAAGTAAAAGGAGATATAGAGGGAGAGACTGGGAGGGAGGAAAAAAAAAATTAAACATTTACTACAGAAGAAAAGGATGTTAACACGTAAATTGAATATGATACCATTGACAGCTAACTGAGCAGTGAAGTGAGCGCTTCCAGCCCCATTGGTAGCAGTGCATGAATAATTCCCACCATGATAGGCACGAACAGACTCGATAGTTAGAATGCTGGTTCTAGACCCAATTTTCAACACATAGATTCCTGATACAGCAGTAGCTTCTTCACCATTCAAGGTCCATGTGATGTTTAAAGGTTCATCACCCTCAGTAACAGCGCAATTCTGCTGAACAAGCTGTCCTGCATTTACAGCCTTCTCTCCAAACGTGAATGGTGATATTGAAGGAGTAACTACACAATACAAACCACAAAGAAATCTCCTCCTTTAGTAATAATAATCAAAGCAATAATAAAACTACAATTCTAAACCAGAGATGAAAGAAATAAAAATCACCAAGTAATGTCTGCATATATTTCTGAAATGATAGGACAAAATACTAAAGCTCTTAAATATATCAAATGGAAAAATATTAGCTATTCCTGAATTGGTAATACTGGTGGATTCTAGCCAGGTGAGTCCGGCTGCTCATCCATTGTGTTGGGAGAATCATAAGCTTAATAGGAATATTACTAATCTCAACTTTCCTGCCATAATTGTAAACTTGAAAAGCTTCTAAAGCATGGGTTTTGGTTCAAGGGCTTTTCTGAAAATAATAATAAATATTTCTTACTGTTTCTGAATGATCCTTGTACTAATTAATAGAACACTAGAATATAGCAAAATTTGGCACAGGCGAGTCAATTTGGGCCTCAAAGCCCTATAAAAATTCATGTCACTGCTTTCCGTCACGTAATATTTCACCGCACGCCACTGATGTAAGGTAATAATTGAATTATGGAGATTGTGGCAAGAAGAACCTGAGAAATCAACACCAGAGAAACTACTAGACATTTCAGTCAACAGTTAAGGGCAAGGCTGGGAGAAAATCTCGACTGTACACTTGGTTAAAATGAATTCGATTGCACGCCCCAGAGTACTAGCGGTTACAAGTTAGACTTGCAAACTCCTGAGCAATGAAAGTGGAAATGTCTAGTGTGAATACTTGATGAAGTTTGGTTATTGAAATGTGTAGTGTATTCACACACTTTATGAATTAAAGTTTGGTTGTTGACTTTTTTCTAGTTTCCTTTGCTTTTCAGGAATGCTTGACTGCAGTATACTTAAATAATGTCAAAATAATGAATTTAAAGCAATATTCTTCTCGGAATTGTGAACACAATGTATGACCAATGTCATTGTTATTGCATTCAGTGATAAGTCAAAGAAGTAGCAATAGTGTTGTCATTACAACAGTAATTTTCTCAAGAAGAGAAAGCCCACAGGATTTATTATTGATTATTGATTTTTTCTTCTGCTATTTTTCTGATAATAGTATCTTCAGCTACTAGAAAACATATTCTTCCTCCATACCACATTATTTTACTACTGGTATTTTAAAATAATTCAGCTTGATTCTCAACACTTAATTCATTAGGAGATGAGGTTATAGATTAACATGGAAGTTCTACAAAAAATTCCTTGAAGTACCTAGAAGCCTACGAAAACTGAAAGATAAGCATCAGTCTACAGAGAAAATTTAAACTATTAGCAACTTCTTATTCAAGCCACAAACCCACTCTTTATCTAGTGTTCAGAAACGATGCATCTTAAAATTCAAAGTTATGCCCATGCCCTATGAGGATTTGATTAAATGGCAACAAACCAGTTTCAACTTTTTTATGTCATTGCATCTCATTATTATTACAGCCATCTCTCAACTTCAGGATAACATTTTTAAGTATATAAGTTACAGTGCATAATTACAGGCTCATGTAAAATTAAGATGATTTATTGAGAAATAGGATGCAGTTGCAGGAGCATATTTACACATGAACAACTACTTTAATCCAAAATGCTTTCTAACTCTATGCTCTGGCTGTGGATACCTGAGAATTTCATGTCAAATTGCTTACTGTTCTTCAAAATTTGTTTTCCCCCAAAGTGAAATAACTTCTGGATTATGCAAACACTGACCACTTTGTTAGTTTTTTGTTTTTGCCCTATGTTTGATGTGGCATTAAAAGTGATTTCTATGGCATATAATATTGGGACTTATCTTTTCAATAGTTTAAATGTTTACAGAATATTCATGTTGAGTATGCCAATCTTTTTGTGGTCTTTGTCAATATAGTTCAGATTGGATCTGAGTTAACAGTTTTAACCAAATGGGTATTAACGAATGGGTATTGAGTTACTAGCTTAGATTTTGCTATACTCTATTAATGTCATTGTTCTTTTGTTGGACAATGTTAAGTGGTATCTGTCTCATGACGCTTTAACAAAATTATGTAAGTTAATTCAATAAAACATATAATATCTTATTTTACCCACTCTGATACATTATAAATTAATTCATCCGATACTCCTATTTCTTATAGTATAAATCTATGTACCACGAGTTGTTTTCAGTTTCACCTTTACTTGAAATGATTTCCACACACTTCTGTGCAACAGGTCATTCTCTTTCTATAGGGTTTGTTCTTAGAGAAACTGCAGAAATATCATCGCATACAACGTATGAACACACTGTCAGTTTGCTGAAAAATGACATTGTGCACATAAGATGTGAAGCAAACTAACAATGTACACATGCATCATATTGTGATGATTGCTTCTGAATGTTTCTGGGAATTACGAGATGACTGTAGATCTAGATGGTAAGCAATATGCCATTCCAATAAACAAGTACAGTTGAGTGCATGGAATCTTTCCGATATAATGGTTTATGTTGGTGGGAATATATAACCAGTTCTATCAGGCTCTCTCCCCATCCCTGCTCTTATCCTTTTTTTTTTTTTTTACATTAGAAGATACATTGCAGAGGATAACCTCCACTTAATGTTGTTTTATTCCCTCTCTCTTTCACTGCTGAACCTGAAAATGACCTGTATTCATAGATTAATATTCGAGTGCCAGACTTTTGACATCAAAACAATAAGAGTCAGACTCATTCAGGGGCTGGTGTAGACGATCATTGTGAGGCACACCTCCAGCTATTCAAACTAAAAGTTTCCGTACTCTCCCTACCCTCACTTCACCGTTAATCTAAGACTGAGTACTGTTCATGGGCTAATGCATGTGTTCGGACTTGAATTCTAACAAATAAGAAAATTGGTTCACCTAGGTGGAACACAGATGATAAGAAAATTCATTGCCAACTTTAAATAAAGAAAAACACTAGAAGAGATAAGAAGCATCAGAAAGTTTCCGTGCACTAGACTGTACAATGAATGAGAGGATTTTAGAAGAAATGTAATACTAGAATAATAGAAGATTTTTTCATTTTTAGAATTCTACTGTTTTGACATTACTTTATTTACCGAATACTCTATGCAAAAGTAAAACATGCAATACTATTTCATATGGAAATATCTACAAATAGTGTGGTGGCACAGTGTTTGTGCCATACCGTTAACAAGCAATGTAGCACTATAGCTTGCACTGCCTGCAGCATTTTCTGCAGTACAAGTGTAGTTTCCAGTGTGAGCTGCCAAGACTGATCCAATTGTGAGAAGACTGGTACGATCACCAATCTTGGCAGTGCTTATGCCCATGTGAGAAGAAAGTTCTTCGCCATGGAAATTCCAAGATATTTTCAATGGGATGTCACCCTTTGCCACATAGCAGTACAGTTGAACACTGTCGCCTGAGTAAGCCTCGGACTCGAATGAGAAGGGGTTGATGTGAGGACGGACTGTGCAGGGATTCAGCAAATCAAATTGAAATTAATTTAACAAGACAAAGCAGAAGCACATCAACTAGGAGACCTATAAAACTATGCTTAATCATGGGGTGTACAATAAAGTAGGTCATTTTGATTATCAGTTAAAATAAAAATACGGTGTGTTTAATAATAACTAGCTTTGCCCTAGGTAGTTTCCGTATTTTTCAATTTACTATCTCATTCTAGGCACCACACCTCTGGAATGTTGTGCTGCTTTAAGGAAACTGTCCTACTGCTTAGTATCTAACCCTCTCGACCATACTCCAAAGGTCTGGTGTAACGTACTTTGTCCCAAACAAGCAGTGCCTATTCCAAACAGCATAAAAAAACAACATTCCTAAGGATGGATATCATAAACCTTCTCAGTTATGAAACTGTTTACCTAGAATGGAACAGTTTTGAATGCACAGTCAAATATAGAATGTCACCTAAATAAACAAATGTCCAAATTATGAAGGTGGTGAGCATTTCTGATAGGAATACTTTGCAATAGGCAACCTATTGTCTGAGACAGCATCTTAAGGTATTTATTAAAATTCAAATTTCATTTTATGCAAATCTGGAAGTATGCCTGCCATAATTCCAGATATTTTAAATAATTGTACCACACTCTAAACAGAGTAATCTATGATCTGTGGATCAGCATGTATTAACCAGCAATGTTGCCCCTTTTATTTCCACTAGACTGAGAGATTTTTTTTTTTTTTTATCCCTTAGCCTCGTTATTCTTTTGCCTGAGAGCTCACATGAAATAATGAGTATAAAACTCACTAGAATTTCAGAAATAATTAGACTGCAGAAATCTACAAGTCTGCCTCTGGTTGTGCGAGATAAACAAGTGATTTTTAAGCGAGTGCACTAAAGATTCTTCTACGGCCGTACTGTGTCAGATAATTTCCATTTCTTGTGGTTGCTGCAAGATCATGTAAAGTCAGTATCATGCTACGAAATATAGATATATACACTTCATCTGGCTGTTTAATATCTTGTGAAACGGCAACGAGGCATCTCCAACCATAGGTTTCCTAAGTCAAAATATTTACTTCTACCATCATCTGTACCACCAACATCATTTTGAACCTTGTTGATCTAGGATGTACTGTGCATTTTGTTGTTATTCAGAATATAATCTGTATTACTCCCCTCCCTCCATCCCTCAAAAAAAGTTGGCAAAGCAAAAATATGCCACTTATTGCTCAAATTACTTAAACTGTTAAATCAAAATAAATACCAGAAAGAAGAATAACATTTTGACGCAATATATCTTAAATTTCGATATAACAGAATCCCCTCCCACAACCTCATTCTACACGAATGCTTTGTATTGATTCCTTCACCAGGGAAACAGGTGGGCAGCTGGCAACAATCATTGGCTACCGTTCACTTTGAGCTCTGCAGAGAAAGTGGCCGTTCCAGCATAGTTTCTGGCAATGCATGAATATTCTCCAGTATGCAATGCTCTTGCACGAGCAATAGACAAGAAGTTGGCTCGATCACCAACCATCATAGTAGATATTCCAGGAGTAGACTGTGTGATCAACTGGCCATTGAAATGCCATGTTATGTCGAGAGGTTTGTCTCCTTTTGGAACATGACAGGTCAACTGCACGTTGTCTCCAGCATTAGCTGGTCCATCAAATTCAAATGGAGTGATGTGTGGCAGTACTGTAAACATCATATAGTTATGAAATAAATGTGTTAACATAATTCCTAACGTTCATCTCTAGTTGTTGGCTTGTAAACGTTAACACGTAAATTAATATCAAAATATAAGTGGACCACATCATATGCAAAACTTTGACACTGCAAATTAGAATTACTGAAGTTTGATAATTATTTATTTTTACAAACTTCTATTTTTCTATAATCTTTTCAGCTGTACAGTATTAATGTCACAAGTGAAAATCGATCACCAACAATACCGACCAACTTGCTCAGGATCGACAAGAGCTAAATTAAAGTCAACTCTGTGATAGATATCTAACTTAACCTTGAACAAGAAGGAACTAAATTCAACAAAATAAAACTTTGGGTATTGAAGAGTTTTCACAAGTGAATGGATAGATAATTTCTTATATTGTGACTTTGAGCGGTCAGATCGAACATTATCACAAGAAACGCTATGGTGTTAGTTGAACTCTTGATTAGATATTGTCCTACATCCCACAGATCGAATTGACGTTAGTATATCTATTCTAACGTCAAGGGTAAGTCAATTCCAAATCAGCATTTAAGTTACATCATTCAGCAAGTACCAGTAGGGAAAATACTGAAAACTGCTTTGAGAGTCTGAATGCAAGTCTGAAAATGTTACTGACTAATGTTACAACTTGCTCAGTAAATTTACAGAAGTTGATAAGGTAAGGAAGGTTTGGAGGATATCAGTGGGTAAAATTTTCTTTCACTAACAAAGAGCTTTGTTGCTGTAACACCAACAAAGTGTATGCTTAATTCTTGCCTACAAATTCTTTATTATTTAGTAGAGGTAAACAATCTAGTCTTATAGTAGATTACGCAGAAGGAAACAATTTAAAACTTAATAGAAAATAACCATTTTCTCTCTAAGATATGAGAAAGTAGCCAATGAAGAAAGGAACCATCCAGAGAAAAGATCAAAGACATCAAAGAAATGGAACAAGGTTTCAAGTTTTGATATTTTTAGATAAGATAATTTGTTTTATTTAATTAATATTAATGTAAGTGCTTGTGTTATAGAACTATATATACTACCCTACTATCCTATTTTCTCCCTTTGAATCACTTCTATCGGTTACTTTCTCCTGGAATGGATGCATAAATGGTTATTTTCTATATTTTAAATTATCT
Source organism: Ectobius pallidus (assembly GCA_964059195.1). NCBI lineage: Eukaryota > Metazoa > Arthropoda > Insecta > Blattodea > Ectobiidae > Ectobius > Ectobius pallidus. The sequence continues at coordinate 83,972,227 of CAXKWD010000003.1, forward strand.
TTAAATAAAGAAGTACCAGCATGTTATTTACAGAAAAGAATTAAGATACCCCTATCTGCTGCATAAGTAAGTTTTTAAAATATAGGAATGTAGTTGTACCATTCACATGTAATGTGGCAGTATGACTCGCAGATCCTGCAGCATTCTGAGCTGTGCAAGTGTAGTTACCACTATGTGCTGCCATAACTGATGTGATTGTCAAAATACTGGATCTATCCCCTATTTTTGTTGTAGTTATACCCATGTGAGAAGACAATTCTTCCCCATGAAAATTCCAAGTTATCTGTAGGGGTCTATCCCCTTTAGAGACGTGACAATTCAACTGGACACTGTCGCCTGTATTTATATCTTCCTCAACATCAAATGGAGTAATATGTGGTAAAACTGAAGGAATAAAAATCAACATAAACAAAAACAAGGAAGTTGATATTAATTATTGCTCAACTGGATGACATAAATTTGAAGTTTATAATTTTAGGAATTAAGCATTTCTAGGCCAGTAGCATCAGTAGTACCATCTGTCTAACAAGGAAAGAAAAAAACATTTATGCCTTATTTTTCTTTAACTACTAAATGAATGAATCATGCTCAGCAGACTTGCAGACTCTTTCCGCTATCTACTGGAGACTGCTCTGTTCAATGTACGTTGTTCTGGAATCTATTTTTAGAGGGAGTGGGTGCTTTTATGTCCAATACTTATAAGTTTCCATATTAAGAGGTTTATTTTTAATATCACAGCCACTTCATTTTCGCCCAAGACTAGTTACACAAACACATATTTACGCAAGCATATGACAAGAACAGAAAGGATCAATATTCAGCTACTGGAGTTAACGACTACAGTGAGTTAGAATTGTCTGTGCTACTATGACCTATGAACTTATATTTTTTATCTCCTCTTACATGTAGATGTAGCAGGAGATGTTCAAAAAGAGAAATGAAAATAAAAAAATTCTTTCCACAACTGCATTGCCAAAGTAGACCCAAAACCAGCAATATTTTCACGGAGTGGATGTCCTTTTATAGGGCACATTAAAAGCTTATTGCAAAATCATAGTTAGAAATTTTAGAATGGGGACAAAACAGTACTAGCTAACAAAAATGGCTGCTTGTGACAAGGGGACCGAAGTCTTTAAAACTGTCAATACCATTAAGAGTATTTGTGGTCGCTCTAGGATGGGCTGAATCTCAAAATCAGGATTTCAAGCAGACAGAAACATTATCTGCTGCGCTGGTCAGACAAAGATTTCTTACAGCTGGCATTCCCTAGATTTCGCACAACAGATCTGTTGACAGATTCTTGTAAATAAGAAAAGTTGCATAGTTGTTGTATAGTGTTGCACAGTTGCAAAGTTGTGCTGTCCACAGGAATCAGCAAGAGAGAAATCCTTACTATTCTTTTGTTTTACATATTTTTCTCTACAAAAAAAATAAACGCAAATGCTGATACCTATATTTAAAGAACATAATCTCATACGCCTTTCTATACAATTCACTGAAGGTCTATACCAATGGAAAAAAAAGAAACAGACTTTATTCGATTGGCCCTAACAACCACAATGATTGGAAGAGATAAGGTTATACTACATAGTTATACTACAGCATAAGTTTTAAAGCAAGATTGAAATTTATCTTTCTTGTAAGTCATGCATTCCTGCACTTGATTATTGCTTCAAGATCACCACAGTCAATATCATTAATCCAATTGATAAGAATTATCCACAGAAGTTTATTGATAGACATGCCAGATTGTAGCTCCATGCTATGTAAAATTCTGTAAAATTTAATAAATATTCAGTAGATTGTTTTTCATATTCAAACCTACCTCTCTCTCTCTCTCTCTTAGTTCCACGTCATTTTATAATATGCATTCACTAAAAAAAAGTAATAATAATAAATAAACTGCATGAATTCCTTTCTTGCCTACCAAAAATTTCTGCAGATATAATAACCTTAGTATGGCTCTAAAGTAAATATTTTAAGACTTCCAGACCTATACACTGGGTTGCAATGTTGCTACTTTTTCAGAAGAAACAAAAAAATTGTTCGATACTAACAAAGTAATCCTAATGATAAATCTTTAAACGATGCTACATAATAAGAGGTGAAGATAAGGGAATGTGGGAAAATGTTAATAGAATACACCAGAACATTAAACGAAAAGAGAAGAAGAAACATTCCTGAGAAACAAATTACTACCATTCACATGAACAGTTGCTGTGTAGCTAACAGAACCAGCAGCATTCTGAGCCATGCATGTGTAATTTCCACTATGGCCAGCCATAACCGACGAGATAGTAAGCAAGCTTGTTCTATCTCCTATTTTTGTTGTTGTTATTCCCATATGAGAAGACAGTTCCTCCCCATGAAAGTTCCACGTGATTTTAATGGGTCTATCTCCTTTTGAAACATGACAGTTCAGTTGCACACTTTCTCCTGTGTTCACATCTTCGTCCAAAGCAAAAGGAATGATGTGAGGAAGAACTACAACATAAATCAGCATGTAACCAACAAAACATAGTTCAGGTGAAGTGTTTCTTTTCACAATAAGATGCATATTTTAAAAAGTCAAGAGTGAATCAGTAGTATTCCTAAACTGGAAAAGAAATTGTGATAAATGACAATTATATCATTTCTGTAGTATGAAAGGAAGTCTATAGCTATTCATATATCTGAGAACTAAACTGCGGAAGTGGGTGCACTTATCTTCTAAGTTAGGTTCAGTCCTGTTGGGAAGTGTTCATTTACCATTACAACACTTCAAATCAATTTGTATCGTAAAATTACTCAAATGCACTTACAGAAATGTCACTGAGTGTACGACCGACCTGCTACTCAGATTTCCTTGAGCTAGAGCAGGTCAAGGTAGAGCAGGTAAAGCCGGCTCCCTAAGAGCTGCGTACTTATGATGGCTGTTCTAAATTTCCTACGACTGGAGTAGATGCTGTTTTGTTCTGTAGTGAATATGCTAAATTCAGAATTAAAACCAAGTTGTAGAGTAAAATCTGAGTTCTATAAGAAATGTGATAGGCTGAGTGGTTAGACTGCTCGCCTTACACCACTGGGACCTGGGATCGAATCTTGGTGGATCCATGTGGAATTTGTGGTGGACAAAATAAGGTCGGGGCAGGTTTTTCGGGGTGCTCCTGTTTCCCCTGCCAAATATCATTCCACCGTTGCTCCATTCATCATAGCATGACCATTTGGTTGCAATAAAGAATTTATAAGAAATGTAATCCTCCACTACAAATCAGTGTTGTTGAAAGCATTCATTTCTTATAAACGCTATAAATACTATACCATAAATACTATAAATATCTGAAAGCATATATGCTGAATAAAGGGAATGGCGTGGTCTAGAATAACAAAGGAGAGAAATACTGCTGGAAAGGCAAGGAAAAAGATAAGCACTGTAGCAGGTTAGTAGCTAAAATAGCAGCTTCAGAAGTTAGTTGTGAAGATATTATAAATGGAAAGATACCATTAACATGAACAGTAGCTGTGTAACTGACGGTGCCTGCAGGGTTTTGAGCCATACAGGTGTAATTGCCACTGTGACCTGCCATCACAGACGCTATAGTTAAAAAACTGGTGCGATCACCAATCTTGGTAGTGGAAATTCCCAGGTGAGAAGATAACTCCTGTCCATGGAAATTCCATGATATCTGCAGAGGCTTATCCCCTTTCGACACATGGCATGTTAACTGAATACTGTCACCTGTGTTCACTTCTTCATCCAAAGAGAAAGGAATGATGTGTGGAAGAACTAAAAATTACATCAGAATGCAAAAATATGATAAGTGGGCCAAAACATGCATTTAAAAAATTACCAAAATCATGAAATTGTTAGAGAGTTGATAATAAAATAGACTGTTGATAATATCTTTAAAATGCATTAACTATCCACAGCTGGGGTTACGATAACTTATCATTAGAAATGGTAGTGTACCATTATGTCACCTGTTATGTTTTCATCACCAGCACTCAGGTCCAAAATTACAGTTTCATCATTGGCATTATGGACAATGAGGACAATCTCCAGCTTTTTATAATTTACAATAGAGACGATAAAGATTTTAGGTTGTTTTAATATCACTAGGCATTTATCCTATAACACGTTTTATGATTCAAGGACTGAATACAACAATGAAATGGATAACATAATTTAAATTATTTGTATCTGTATCTGTGTTCCTATTGCCCCCAGTGGTGGGGCATTGGGCCTTCAAGTGGAGGTTTCTGTTACCTAGGTAAATTTTGTTATGCTTATTTCCAAGAGAGGACAGAGGGACAGGTGGTAAGCCCATCGCCTCACAAACAAACCCCAAAAACTAAGGTATTACTTGGACATGAAAGGAATGAGGAATTTTGTCCAGTGACTCTGATTTAGACCGCGGCCCGGTTTCATCCTGCTACTTTTGGATCTAAAGGCAGGCACCGTGGCCGACATCATTTCAATTACTGACAATATAATTAAATAATTTTCCTTCACATACAAAACAGGGAATATCAAATTGCGTAATTCCCTTAGCTTATAATTATATCTGATGTCTAAAAAGAAGTTGGCTTCCTGTCCAAATCCATGTATTTTCTCATTTGCATTCTGAACACATATGCATACATAAAGGGTAGAAAAATTGATAGCTTTCTATGAATGCCATAGGCTACATACTGTGAATGGCACTTTTACCTAGAGATTGAACTACAACTGAGCAGATGTATTAGTCACTTCTAAGTATCAAACTGTTAGTTTCCCACATGAAACAAATATGGAAAGGAAGTGCAAGACAAAAATAGTATTGCAGCATTGAACTATTATTTGTATTACGTTTACAGGGCACTGGAATTATCAATAAGGGGTAAATAAAGGAAGAAACTGCTTGAACTGAAAATAATAAAGCAAACACACAAAATACTTAGAAGTTTTCAATGCTACCATTGACTTGCAGGATAGCGCTATGATTGGCAGATCCCCCAGCATTGATAGCAGAGCAAGTATACTCTCCGCTGTGGCCAGCCATCACAGGCGAGATTGTGAGGAGACTGGTTCGGGTCCCAATCTTTGTTGTTGTAATTCCCACATGAGTTGCCAATTCTTTACCCTGGAAGCTCCACCGAATTGTAAGCGGGGTATCACCTTTGGTAACGTAGCAAGTAAGCTGAACACTATCACCAGAATTTGCCTCCCCCTCAAATCCAAATGGAGTTATTTTTGGCACAACTAAAGTACAATGGACAACAGATTTGTCAGACTCACTGGATAGTAACTATCCTAGACACAAGTGGTAACATACTGACAGAAAACTTAAGCCATGAAGAGGCCTCCCATATGTCTCTTAAAATGTTTACTAATCTCTGACACTATTTGGCTATTTCTGGCATTCTATAATTATGAAATTTCAAATTATTTTTAAGAAAATGTGCAATTTGACAATATTACAAGGTTATACATATAGCCACTTAGACCATTAATGACTCTTTATGTTGATGAGCCTACAAACCCTGATTAAACACAGGAGAAATAATAATTGTGGTTTGCATGGCAGCTCCTGGGACAATTTACTTTCTTTCTAGTGAAACTGGTTATGGTGACAATAGTAGGGATGGATATGAAAAGTATAGATGAAATTATAGAAGATGAATTTGAAGAAATTACCCAACATGTTTTAATATTTGCTGAGAAATAAATGTCCAGAATTTTTTTTTAGCAGGATTCATACCCATTCATCAATGTACTTTCAAACTGTAGGTCATAATAGCTAGCAACAGAGGGCCCAATCGAGTTGAAATAAATGGTAAATAATAGCTTACAAGGTAAGTTAAGTGGACTTACTATTTATTAATTGATACAGCAAAGTTTTATCCACATCAAGACAATAAAATGCTAAATTTTGGCACAACACTTAACTAAACACCATTTTGGGTTTTGCATTTGGAAAAAAGCATCCCGAAGAAAATCTTGTAAAAAATGATTTTTTATTTCCCAATATTGAGTAACAACCAAACATCGATTAGAGCAGTAAGAACAGCTTCACAAATACTCATAAAGGTGAATTCTTGGAAGCAGATCAATCAGGATGCATCAAAGTTTAAATTACAATAAACTACAATGGTTCTACAATATAACGTGGAATCCCAACTACGACGGAAGCCTAGTATGCTTCGCATGACTATGTCAGAATCAAAGGAATTTGGTGACATAAGAAACAGAACCCATCAGAAATTTAATCTGAATTACTAGCGTGGAAATCAAACATTCTTAAGCTTGTAGCTAATTGTGGTATAGAAACTCCAAGGAAAACCTTTAGAATAAAATTTATTGGTTCTAAGAATAAAAAAAAAAATATTTATTAAAGGAAAAATAAAGGAAGGAATGTTAAGGTTTGGAAGTTATTAAAAGTGTAAAAAATAGAGAAAATACAGAAGTACAGTAAAGTGCATAGAATTGAAGAAAGTGCTGAACAGCAAAGCTTGTGCAATATAGGCCTACCATTAACAAAAAGAAGAGCTGTATGATTTGTTTCTCCAGCTGCATTTCTTGCCCTACAAATGTATTCTCCACTATGCCTGGCACGTACAGCCTCAATGCTTAATGAACTAATCCTCTGATTTCCTTTCGATACCAATATTCCCTGAAATCCTGGAGTGATCTCAACACCATTGAAGATCCACGAAATATCAATGGGAGTGTCACCTTTCACAACCGTACAATGAACAACAGACATATCACCAGCATTCGCTGGTTCATCACCAAACGAGAATGGTAGAATCTGAGGCAAAACTGTAAAGAAATTGGCAATCACGATTACATGAAAATAATGGTAAAGAACCATCATAATTCCATTAATAACACTTCATATTTGCAGTCCTTGATACAAGATCTAGTAGAATAGTTTTGACTTTGACAGGAGTATTTATTAGATCACACAGAACAGTTAAAATAAAACATATACCAGATTGTCAGAATAATCACTATTGCATGATCTCTGAAGACCCTCTTGTTGAGTAATTTCCTTCCCACGACGCAGGTTGCCAGTATTGCTACAATTCCCCAGAATGTTAAAAACAGCATATGAAAGTTCAAGTATTCCTCCTAACTTAAGTTGACTTTCTAAGACCTGCACTATTGTATGCATCATAAAAGCAAGGAGAAAGAAAGGATACCCAACTAAAAAGTAACAAACTTCATTGTCAACCATCTACCATACCACCTCACCAAACTAATACCCAGATGATTACTAACAATGTGATTAAAACACATCAGGCTCTAAATGGTTCAAAGATTGGAAGGTAAGTGAGTAAAATATAAAAATGAATATTTCTAAAACATACAAGATAAATATGTACAGTGAAGAGAACACAGTAATCAAACAAAGAACATAAAAATATATTTATTAGATATATTATGCAAAGGTGCATATTTTACCATTTACATATAGAAGAGTAGTGTGATTCACTTCCCCTGCTGCATTTCTTGCCCTGCAAGTATACTCGCCACTATGTCTGGCACGCACAGCTTCAATACTCAACATGCTGATCCTCTGATTTGCTTTAGATATTGATATACCCTGATATCCAGGAGTGATCTCAACACCATTCAGATACCATGAAATATCTATCGGAGTGTCGCCCTTCACAACACCACATTGAATGAGGGACATGTCACCAGCATTTGCCGGCTCTTCACCAAATGAAAATGGCAAGATCTGAGGCAGTACTGTAAAATAACTGATACTGAAGAATACTATTGCTGTTATACATCAATAATTAAAATATTTCTGGTTACGCATAAAATATTGGCTTGAAAATAGTACACATCCCCTTTCAATTAAAGACTCTTTTGGTGACAGCATCTTGTAATGATGGGGGAAGTAAGAAAGATTAGGTTCCCTGGATGAATGGGTAACCATCTAACCTAAAATCACAAGGAAAAGACAATATAAGGGGAAGAAATCAGAATTGATATTTATACAACATAGTCGAAATAAAAATAAAAAATGAAATGATCGAATTACTATGATAATAGTACAGATTATGGTATATTCTCAGCATGAAAGGATCTTTAATATTTAAGACTGACCTACTTACTTATTTACCGTACCATAAATAATTATTATCTTAGAACCTAAGCAATAATAATTAAAGTGATATTATGCACAGGACTCCTTGCATGGTCATGTGGTTAGCATTGCTGGCTACAGATCCACGGGTAAAGGTTCGATCCCCTGTGCCTCCTCGGATATTTCTGAGGTAGGAAGTTCTGGGACGGGGTGCACTCAGCTTCGTGCAACAAACTGATCAGCGACTTGATAAGAAGTACTGATTCCAGTCACGAATACCATCATTAACGGCTGTGGGTGTTGACTTGTTGACCACATGCCTCCCAATCCTGCCAGCTGCCTACGGTAGATGATGCAGCAGTCACATGGTAGGCCTAGTGCCATGCAGTTAAGTCCTGGCTTTTATTAAAGATGCCAGGATAAAAGAAATAAAGGACAACTATTCTCAATAATTTTCTTGTACAGGAGACCATTATCCGCAGCATCTATAAGAAAGGTTGTTAAATCGAGCTTTATCTATTAGCATTTGGCAATAGTTTTCTCTTAGAAGTAAATTGCTAGCAAAATAACAGCACAATTAGAATATAATTATTAGTTGATTATTTTATTTCTCAGTTTTCGCAAGTTGAAACAAATGTCATGGGTAGGAGAAGTTAAAGGTTTCTGTGAAAAATATGTAGAACAATAACTGATAGTGGAAATTAAATATAAGAACTAAAATAAAGTGTGTATGAAATGAGATCTTAGTTGTTTACATGCACACTATACCGTTTACATAAAGACGAGCAGTATGATTGGCTTCCCCTGCTGCATTTCTTGCCCTGCAAGTATAATTTCCAATATGGCGAGCACGCACAGCCTCGATACTCAAAGTACTGATCCTCTGATTTGCTTTAGATATAGATATACCCTGATATCCGGGAGTAATCTCAACACCATTCAGATACCAAGAAATGGTAAGAGGAGAATCACCCTTGACCACAGCACACTGGACAACAGACATGTCCCCTGCATTTGCTGGATCATCACCAAATGAAAACTGCAGAATCTGAGGCAAAACTGAAAATTAAACTGGTAATGTAAACCAAGGACAGAGTGATACAGTTTCAGAATCAGCACATAACAAGGAAAGCATTCCTCGAGTTTCGTCAAAATGAACACCATATGAGAACTGTTTCCATTATTGGTTTTAAGAGTAATATCAGCAAAACAAATGATTTAAGGAAGACTCTGCTATTTTGTACCAAAATATACTGAGGTAATACATCAGTCTTTGCCACATGAAAAGAAATACAGTTTGATTTTATTTACATCTTCCACCCTCCCTTTATTTATTGAAACATCCAGTAATGTATTTTTGCAACTATTGTTGTGACCTAAAATCTTCAAGAATGTTTATTGATATGTATGTATGAGTTAAAAGCAGTTTGAATTATTGTGAATCCTGAATTAGTGAAGTTTGAAATAGTAAGGTTTTACTGCATTAAAAAAAACATACACCGGTAATAATAAATGAGGAATTACATTTTTATAAATGTATTACTTTATCAGTTATTACTTAGATAGCACTTAGTTTTTGAAGCATTAAGCTAATGAATGATTAATGACATATGGTGACAATGGTAAGCTGCTATGGAAAAGAAAGACTGTGAAAGAAAGAAAGAAAGAAGTAAACAAAGAAAGACGGGAATAAAGTCCACCTGCTACCAAATGGGTAATCGGAATCAGTTAATGATGGAGGAAAACTCCTACAAAACACGTTCTACGCTAAAGTCCCTAATAAAAAAAAGAGTTGAGGCAGTGGTTGTAAGACCAAATTAGCAACAAAAAACAAACAAAAAATCTGTGAAAAACATCCACACAAAACTGACCTTCCCATCAGACCTTTTGCTAATCAAAACTTGTGTATTATTTATTCTAAAAAAATAAGTAATAAACTAGTAATCCATCAAAAATTTTCACATCCCCCCCCCCCCCCCCGGAGAAAAGGTATAGTCTTTTCTCAGCTAATACAAAGCCTACAGCTATGAATAAGGCATCAGTAGATAGGATGTTTTACCTACTTCTGAAATAGCAAACTCGCTACCCATCATTTACAAAATTCAGGCTTTGCCTTTGCATGAGGTTGAAACAACTGAATATGCACTCCTTGCAATATGGTCTCTTATTCTATTTCAAAATGTGAACTGAGAAAATTATATTGTCCATGCTCGGGATAGAAAAAAATTATATGAGTCACATCATGTATTTTTATTTTTTGTAGATTTTACTACTATTATTGATTTTTGGGAATAAATTATATTGGTATCCTCTCTAGTTTTATTGATTAGGCCTACTACAAATGATTAAAGTACCATATTATGATATTTCCCAAGCCAGCTGTGTAGGGCCTACATGCAAACAGTGTTGTCATGGAGTCTGCACATTTGCTTCATAACCATTCCACGCGATGAGTTTAATGTAAGATTTTTATTTTATAAGTATGAAAATTTAAAATAAACAATGTCAAATGTGTTTTGATTTAAAGCAAGTATGAAGTCAGAAGTCTGTATAAAATCCTATCCACTAATACTTTGTTCATTGGTGTAGGCCACGGGTGCGCAACTGGTGCACATTGTGCCACTGTGCGGAGGGGTAATGTCTCCCACTTCAGTCGCCCTTGACGTCAGAATAAAGCAGTTTCGACGTGACACTGAACATGAAGAGCAGGTTTCATACGTCACAGCATGGGTGGGGTACTAAAACGTTTCCCCTCAGTTGCTCAGGTATGGTGTAGGCTTTGTATTAGTTCAGAAAAAGGGATGTAAATAGTAATAATAAATCAATATTATGTGTTAAACGATCCTTGGTAATAGGCTTGTTTTACTGTCAAAACAGAATGGAAAGTGTGATACACAGAGAGAATAGAAAAAATGAAGAATGTGGAAAAAAATTAATTACCGTATCAAAATTAAAACATAAAACTACTGACTCAAGGGTTATGAAAAGATTACACTAGCTACAGGGAAAAACTGTATCTACTATCTCTTATACCGTTCACAGTCATATTTGCTGAGTACTCATAAGCTCCTGCACGATTTTCAGCTATGCAAGTGTACTGTCCAACATGACTGGCTTGTACGGATGGAACACTCAAGATAACATTTTTGTCACCAAGTGGGACAACTGTAATTCTCATTCTAGGTGTTATGTTTTCTCTATTAAACAGCCATCTTAGTGTCAGAGGAGCATCTCCTTTCACAACTGCACAAGGCACCGTTACCAATTCACCCTCATTCAGAGGACGCTCACCAAAAGTGAAAGGAAGGATCTTAGGAGGAACTACAAATAAAAACAAAAAGCATGCTCCTTAGTACAATTACATTAAGCGAGTTCATATCAATGGCACAGATACTCAATGAATGTTGTTTAAAATACAACTGATAAGCTTGAAGACACTTTAAAATTATACTTTGTTTACGACTGTATGACAAAAAATAAGAAGTGTTCATAAAACACAGATTAAAAAGCGAATGGTGTATTTGGTTTGTATTATTTTTACATAGCTCAATTTAACTAACACCAAAAATATTTCAATTTTAATACTGGTACTGTATATTTTAGGGATACACCATGGCGTAGTGGTCGAGACTCTGTGCTATGAACTGGAAGGTCACGGGTTTGATCCCTGATGAGGTTGTTGGGATTTTTCAATTGGCCTACTCCTTCTGGTGGTACTTTGGCCTCTAACGGAAATGAGTACCAAGGGTTAAAGGCAATCAGTGTGTAAGGCTGACAACCTTACCACCTTGACGTGTGGAATGTCTAAAATCTGGGAACCTCAACCTCCTGGAACCCTTAAGGCCTCCATGGCCTGTATAGGGAACACTTGACTTACTTTACTGTATATTTTAATTCTGCTCCTTACATACTGGTAAGACATATTTAATTATTGTTACAGTATAAATTTTGTCATTCTATATAAAGTTTTAGCAGAATATGCTTTAAATCTTGATTTTCTTATTTACTTATTTTTCTTCTTGGGCATAAAATAGCAAGAAATTGTGAAAACTTTTACCTGCATTAATCACAGAAACTTAGTGCCGAAAATCATACACATGCAAGGGTTAATCTTACATGAAAAAGGAATACGAAATTGTAAATAAATTAGGACACCTTGCAACCAACAACAGAAGAATTAAGAGGAATGGACAGAGTTGAACAAGTGTTGAACTCTTCATTATGTATTCTTTTTTCCAAATTACTTCAAAGGCTTATATGTGTATGCAGCATCAAAAGACACAGTAAGATAGAAGTAAAAGTAAGCATTCAAATCATGAATATAAGAGTACCACCATCGAGTGGTGTGTTACCATTAACATAAAGGTGAGCTGTATGATCAGTTTTTCCAGCAGCATTACTTGCTCTACAAGTAAATTCCCCACTGTGTCTAGCCTTCACAGCTTCTATGCTCAAAGTGCTTATCCGTTGACTCATTTTACCGATAAGCACACCTTGGTACCCAGGTGTGATTTCTACACCATTCAAGAACCAACTGATAGATATTGGAGAATCACCCTTAACTACTGCACACTGAACCACTGTCATATCCCCGGCATTGGCTGGCTCATCACCAAATGAGAAAGGCTGAATCTGAGGCAACACTGAAGAAGAATATCAAAAAATAGTTCCTTTGTCTTGTATCAAATTTCCTCCTTCTAAAAGTGAGGACCTTAAAAGATGACTTTCCACCAAAATTAAACATCCCCTTATACCTATAAAGCCTTATTTTCCTTCACATGGGGCTTATTAAAAAAAAAACAGAAAATCCACTTACATTCCCAGACCATATATAATATGCAAATCTAATGCCACTCTAATAGCAACAATCAATCTGTGCGAAGGACTCTTAGGATTTCAATTCCCAATTCAAAAAAATAATACTGGTACCTATTCCAATCCCAAAAGAAAAGACAGAAAATTAACTGCTATCAATGTATGATGAATTTAGTATACCAAAATTCATGCATATGCAGATTTCCGTAAATATACTGGTTTTATATAGCGCTAGCATTTCCCCACAGAAAGATGCAAAAACATTAAGACTACAAACAAAAATATACTGTATACATCAACAACAATTAACAATTAAAATGACAATTTTCGATTTCTCTTACAAACTTCTAATGAGTCACATCAATATGAAAATTGACATGTTTATCATCCACTCCCGAGTTATTTTTAAACGCAGCAGTTTTTCTTTTATCTCGTAAATGTAATTTAACTATAACATGTTTGGGGGTATAACAAAAACAGAAGTATTCGTTAACTTATACAAAAATGCCTCGACTAACAGATTAAACATTATTGCAGAGTATGAATTTATGATCAAATCATCATGAATAAAGAAGGCAGTGAGCAGGAAAGTTTGCCATTTATGTATTTATTTAAGCCTGCATACAAAGTACTGCATAGTTCATGTGAACAAGATATAGTAGCAGGCAATTACAAATCTGATAAGAACACATGTGAAGGGAAGAGTTAAAACTGAATAATAACCTTCATTTATTTTAAACTAATATACTTCTAAGGAAAGATCAAGACCATGCAAGTTCAGGATTGTGATGATCTGGATATGAAACTAAATTGAAGATACAGCAACAGAAACTAGAAGAATGTCGATGATACTAAAGAGGAATACCGGTACATGAGGATGTGAGACTTTCTTACCATTGACAGTCATGTTAGCAGTGAATTCGTATGTGCCAGCCTCATTCTGGGCAGCACAAGTGTACATTCCTGCATGGATAGCTTGCACTGAGCCAACGCTCAGAATCACATTTCTTTCACCGAGGGGCACAACTGTAACTCTCATCCGAAGGGGGATTGGGCGACCATTAAATAGCCATGACAAAGATATAGGAGAGTCACCCTCAATAACAGCACAGGGAACAGTAATGAGCTGACCCTCATTCAGAGGACGATCACCAAATGAAAAGGGTAAGATTTTGGGAGGAACTGAAAAACAACATCACAAACTTGATCCAAAACTCCTTGAAATACTACTAGAGAAGAAATGAAAACTAAAAATGTCAGAACAGGATGAATAGGAAAGGCAAAAGAGATTCTTGCTTTGTTTAGAAAAGTCAAATTTAATGGCTTCAAGTAGCTGAGGTTAAGTAAATTTAATGTTTGGTAAGAGTCAAAACTTTCCCAGCAAATGTTTATATCAGACATTCTCAAGATGTCAGTCGAATAAAATCAATGCATTTTAACCTTGAGTGCTGTTATGGGAAGTCATTTTTCTCGTATTTCAAAAATGCATTTGTCATCTGACCGTATCCACATTTCAATGTTGCTGAAAAATAGTGGAAACGGATAGAGCTTCCGGTTCAGCAATATGACCAACTGCTTTGCATTACTCAAACTACTTTAGTCCCTTTTTTTCAGTGGGGGGTCAGTGATTGGTAGGTTTGGACATGGTGTTACATTTAAGATTAACGTTTATTTATTTATCCAATGGCAGGATTTGTCATTAGTGTCATTTTTCTTCTGGCTTCCCAATATACGAGGGTTATCCAGAAAGTAAGGAACGTTTCCACCTGATGCCGCCAGGCGCACGCCAATAGCGCATACAATGGTGTGCTCGTACTCGGCACCTCAGTCAGCGTCCAGCTGTGCCAAAGGGAACATCTCTGCGCTGCCCCTTTTTTTATTATTCAAATTTGAAATGTGTGCTGCAATCCAAAATCCCGCCAGTTGTGAGGTGCGGTATGTGATTCGTTTTTTTGTTGGCAAAAAACTTAAAACCAATAGAAATTCATGGGGAACTGTGTGAAGTGTACGGGAACAATGTAATGAGTGTGTCAGGAAGTGGTGTATTCAGTTTAAAAATGGGCGAACAAACGTTCATGATGAAGAGAAGAGTGAACTGACAATCTGGTCGCCCAAGTTGACGAAAAGATTCGTGAAAACCGCCGTTTCACAATAACTGAGCTTTCTCTGTGTTTCCCACAAGTTTCACGGACTTTATTTTTTGAAATTGTTTCACAGAAGCTTCACGACGATGAGGAGCTCCAGGTACGCGTCACTGAGTGGCTGAGATCACAGGCGGCATAATTCTATGACACAGGAATTTCAAAGCTTGTCCACCGCTTGATAAGTGCCTGAATTTGTATGGTGATTATGTTGAAAAGTAGTATTTTAGTCCCTCTTTCACATGTATATAATAAAATGTTTTTCTTGTACTTGGTTTTTTTTAAATTCCAAAACGTTCCTTACTTTCTGGATAACCCTCGTAGATTGATGTTGAACAGGCTAAAAAGCATAAACTAGGTGCTTCTCATGAAAGTAATTCTAAAAGATAGCATGTCACAAACAATGACTGTAGGGAGAAAGATTTTGTCTGTAGCTTAAGAACATTAAAAATAAATCGAAAGCAGATTGCAAATACTGTAAGAAATTTTTTGATACTACATGGAGGTTACAGCAAAGTATTGCAGTGTTGGAGCATAAGAATAACGCAGCAAAATAATTTTATATCAGCTGCATTAAATTATTTTAATTAATATTACTATAAAATTGGGTGGGGGGAACTTTCTATCCTGGATTTTTATTACACTATTTATCAACATTATGTGACCTCAAAGCTCAAATACAATTTTTCACCAAACTGCACAATTCCACTACCACCATCTCAGCCATCATGTGTACAATGTAGCCAACATCACAAGCATGGCTGAATGTCGAATGAACTCAGCATATGGCACAGTAGTATGAATTAATAAAATATAAAATAAACCCATTCCAGTGAGTTTAAATACAGAACAATGAATAATATGATGGTAAATACCAAAATGTGAATAAAAACACAGAATGATGAATAATATTATGATGGTAAAAACAGAATAGCGAATAAAATCACTGTTAAGGAAATTACAAGCAACTAATATTGATTTCAAAAACTTAAAGTCCATAAACATGACTCATCTAAACAAAGTTTGCAAGACATGCCAGGGTACCAGTAACTGTTAGCTGAGCAGAATGGCGAGTTATGCCAGCTGCATTCTTAGCTGTACAAGTATACCATCCTACATGCTTTTCAGTTACATGAGGAATGTCAATTATAGATCCAGCATCTCCAAGGGGTGTAGTGCTAACATTCATGTCCTTCTTTATGTCTTCCTCATTTCAACTCCAGTACACTCCAACGGGTTTGTCTCCATCAACAGACATGTCATTGTAGCTGACTGACCCTATCAACGAGCCTTATCTCCAAAAGTGAAAGAAACTATATCTGGAGGTACTGTATGAATGTACAAAGAGAGAAAAATAGCATATTCGAATATGTCATAATGTAATTAAGGATTTATCTTCAAAATGGTGGTCTGAAATCAGTTAATAAATTCCTGTAACATTTGACTTTTACTTTAAAAAGTAATCCAGGGTTTTTTTTAAAAGTATATTAAATTTTAAAAATATTTCTGAAAACTTACTTAGATACGGACTTATACAGAGTGTGTTCCCATACCACAAAAATATCTGATTTTGTATTTGTCTAATCACATCAATGCAGAAGTGATTAATTTCTGTTTGTTACACAAAATCTCTGTGAATTGTGAAGTGAATTTGAATGTTATAATTTCAAAACATATAGACTTTCTATTTTTATCAGTTAGTGTTAAATAAAAATACAATTTTCTCTAGTGGTAATAATCAAGTCCTGTATATATTACAAATTCAAGTATTCTTTAAACATATTCATGTTGATTAAATACTTCCTAATAAATTGAATAGTTGTGATAATTATATCGATAGACAGGATTTTTAATAAATTAATTTATATTAAAAGAGAAACACTGTAAGTATTAAGATTTGTTTATATTCCTGTTTGGAAGGGCCAAAAAGAAGACAAAATATAATATAGAAACTCATGCGACCGCAGAAACACTATACAAAAAAAAGCCACATGAAATGCAGATGCGATTGTTGACAAACCATTGATTATCAGGGGTGTTGTGAAGGTGCTTCTTCCAGCAGAATTTGAGGCAATACATGTGTAATTCCCAGAGTGTTTTGCATTCACTTCGCTAATCATAAGAAGACTGACACGATCAGCAACCTTCATGGTGGTTACACGCTCACTGTCAGGATACACCCAAGAAAGAGTAACGGGAAGGTCGCCATATGGTACAATGCATTGTAGCTGAGCAATAACGCCAGCATTCAGAGGCAAGTTACCAAAAGAAAATGGTGAGATGGATGGAGGTACTGGAGAAGATAGTGGCAGTTAGTACCATCCAAAAGTATATAAGAATTTTTCCTTTTCTACAACACAGATAAGAAGTGTCTTTAACGAAAACACGAAAACCATGTAACAGGATGAGCTGTATATTACCCAGCAAATATTAAAAACATTAAAATATCGATTCTACAGCTTAAAAATAACAAAAATTTAAGATCAATATTTGAGTAGCCTATACATAATAATTGCTGAAAGAAATGTAGTTCAATGTTTTGAAATGAAATCCATGCCCAAAGAAACTACTAGACAAAATGGAAGAAACTTGATGGTTGTGCCTGAGAATGAATCAGCTAAGTTTCTGACCCACAAAAAATATGAGGGAAAAAATACAGTTTACAGTCTTTTTACTTATGGCTAGTGACACGTAAACACTTCTGTAATCTAACTAAACATTTTCAAGCAGACTATCATTGCTGGATCACCACTTCATACTTAAAAACAACCATTGGAAAGTTGTATATGAAAAACACCAACAAAGATAACAAACAATTTCAAGTGAAAATTGCTTTGAGTAAGGGATAATACGAATATCTGTCTGAATGAATAAACATCTTTCCACTGACTCGTACTGAAAACTTCCCAGTAAAAAGAAAACTGCCAATGCTTAACTTCTGACAAGGCAAAGAAGTATACAATGAGCTAAATAATGCATGCATAGAAGTTACATACAGCTCCTGGCATTTGGACTTTAAAATGATTATTAATCTTTTTTTGCATAGTCCTAGATTAAAGCCTGCTAGTCACAACATAACAATAATACAGAAGCACTGTTAGATCACGACACTGAAAAAAGAATTAGTTAATGTCTGGAATAAGATATTAATGAAAAATGTATGCAATACATATACATATCTTTCAAAAACATCACGCTAGCCAATGCTTAAGAAATAGAAGATGGAAAAGAGATTGTTACAGCATGAAGAGGGAATGTTAGAGTCCCTGGAGTTTGAAGTTAGTTTGTTCCATGAATAAGCATCAATGAGAATTTTATCAAGTGCACAGTTATGCATAGTTATCAATTTTTAAGATTTC
Source organism: Ectobius pallidus (assembly GCA_964059195.1). Taxonomy (NCBI): domain Eukaryota; kingdom Metazoa; phylum Arthropoda; class Insecta; order Blattodea; family Ectobiidae; genus Ectobius; species Ectobius pallidus. Next base: position 83,990,602 of record CAXKWD010000003.1, read on the forward strand.
AGAGTAGAAAATAAGCACTGTTAAGGACAGAGAATGTTAATGCATGAAGCGAAATTGAGATACGGAAGAGGATAATCAAGGAGGTTTGGTGTTGCCGTACCATTCACCTGCAACGTAGCCGTGTGGTTTGCCATCCCAGCTGTATTGCGTGCAGTGCAGGTGTAGTTGCCACTGTGACTAGCTGCTACTGACGCTATCACCAATACACTGATACTATCACCAATCTTTGTGGTTGTCATGCCCATGTGTGAGGAAAGTTCGCGTCCATGGAAACTCCAGGACAGTTGCAAGGGGCGATCACCCTTTGATACGTGGCAAGTCAACTGAGCATTATCACCTGAATTGGCTTCCCCATCAAACGAGAATGGGATGATGTGGGGTGGGACTGAGTGAAACAACACATACATTACAAGAAAATAAATGAGTCGAGATTTATCTCCAGATCCTATTGAATAAATCCTGACATAAAAACTGCTCAAAATTGGCAATTCTTACACAAATAATATATTTTCAAGGACGTTTAATCAAGATACAATTGCAATGTATCGTCAATACAAATAGACCTACACTTTTAATTGAGCACTTAAAATTCTGTCTTTTTTTTTTTTAATATGAAAGTTATAATAAAAATATAAATTTACAATTTAGGTGCCGGTATTCTACCTGATAACATTAATTCTAGAAAAGACAAAGCATTTTGAAAATACTGCTATAACTTTTTACAGTATTAAGAATTGATGAAAAAGTTTCTCTAATAGACAATACACTAGTAAGAGCTGTTAAAAAAATATTAAGAAACTTTCTATACCAGCCTAGATAGCCTCTTATTGGAAGTTGAGGTAGTTACTGTACAATTTAAAATAATAATTAATCAGGACATGAAGGTGGTAACATAACAGTCATTTTCTTCTTTCAAGGTTTATTCCTGGTTTGTTTTTCTTTCAGTCTTAGGAAAATAAAAAATATGAATGCCTGCCAATGACCTTGCCATATTTAAAAATATATAAATAATATACACTTAACATGTAAATTTTACTCAAATCAGTTTTTGCATATTTTATAAAGAAACAATCTGATGAATTTGACTCCTTTAGTTACATCACTTGATGCTTCTTGATTAGTGTCAAAACAATTGTGTAAGGAATGACCCAATCTGAGTGACAGTTTATGACAATGTACTGTTTATTCAATATAACTGTGCGATAAATCTTACTGCCTCATTTCACAACCTACAAGATCAGTACCATTAACTTCCAATTCAGCTGTGTAGTTAGCAACTCCAGCAGCATTAGTCGCTGTACAAGTGTAGGCCCCTCCATGGCCGGGGCCCACAGAATTGATAGTCAGTATGTTAGCCTTGTCGCCAAACATAGCGGTACGAATGCCAACGGCATGAGAAGACAGATCACGTCCATGAAAATGCCACTCGATGCGCAATGGTTTGTCACCCTTAGAAACGTAGCAGTTGAGCTGTACACTATCTCCTGCATTTGCAGGGCCGTCAAACTGGAATGGGCTAATGTAAGGGGCAACTGGGAAACCAATGCCTCAAACAATCAAAAATATACAGCACTGCCACATACATGAAATTGCAACTCACTGACTCAATCACTGGCTAGATGCTGCCCCAATTCATTCACCTAACCACAAGTGGACAAAAAACAACTATTAACATTCCTGTTATGAAAGTAAGAAAACTATTTAAAATTATCATCATTAGCAATCTGTATGGCTAAACAAGTGTGCTCACTATTCAGCCATTCAGCACATCTCTTCTCCTAAGCCATGTCACTTACCTGGACTTTTAAAGATGTTCATTCTCTGCCAATTCTGTGCTCCCAAAATGAGGAACACATTACACCAAGTTTAGAGAAGTCACTACATAGTAATTCAGTGTAAAATGCTGTGTATTTTGTTAAATCTAACTCATGTGTTGAGCAAACGTGTGATGAAGTTAACACAAAACACTTTAAACCTGGCAGAGTACTAATCCTTTGGGCATGTAAATCCAGACACAGTAATGCTGTATACATCTGCAAGCAGATGTTTATTAAGTTATTTATATTATGTTTTGATCTGTTCCCTTCATTGGGTAATTTTCATATTGTATGTGTATGCCATTCTTAAAGGGAAGATACCTAACCCTCCCTCCTCCCCTTATAATGCTCAAAGGTGTTAATAAACAAAGCTGTTCATTTGTTATTTTCAGTTATGCAATACTGATAAATTTCAGTTATTTAGCATGAATAACTTTTTGATTCCTAAATCACATATGGAGCCAATTTTATTAAACTGATATATAGTATTACATAGTAAATTTTAGTATAGTATACATAATTATGTGTCTGCTGCGGAGATGTAGAGGTAGCATACCCACCTCTAGATCCAAAGATCATGGGATCAAAACCGGCTGCGACGTAAAAATCCTGGGCACAGAGAGTCCTCCGGGAGGGACTTTTAGCTGAGGGGGGGGGGGGCTGTGTTGTAGATTTATGGCACATAAAAGAACTCCAAGCCTAAATTAGAGCCTCTGGACAAAATTCATCAGCCCTTTAATGTCCAAGTAATACCTTAGTTTTCAGAAGGGGGTTTGTGAGGTGATAGGCTTCCCATCTGTCCCTTTCTAAAAAAAATAAGCATAACAAAATTAATCTAATCTGAAACCTTCAATTGAAAATCCTACGCCCCATCATAACGGTTACAGGAAAAAGTCAAGTCATATATAATTATGTATTATATAATTAACTGAGAGCAAACAAATCAGAATACGGATGCATTTTACATACAATACTGATCCAAAGGCAATGAAGCATCCAAATTCTACCAGGTTTAAAGTGTTAATAGCAATGATTTTTAATGTTCTAAAACTGTGTCAATTGTGATAAAGTGTGAAAAGATGTCCAAATTCATGACATGGTTTAAGTTTGCTTGAATCCTAGAAAAGAACAATATTCACATAATATGCTACAGTTTCAGTCATTTTACAATTTCCACTACCACTATACTTTCCACTACCACTCTACACTCAAAGAAATACTGAATTAAAAAAAAACATTAGAAATCTGCTAACAAGATAAATTATAAATAAGTAAATAGGGGCTTTTACATATAGATAATCCTAAAAAATTTCACCTAAATTTAAGACAAGATGAATAGACAAGTTTTTGAAGAAATTATTTTTCACGAGTGCAATGTAAATTTTAATTTAAACTGTTTAAAATAGCTGCCAGTAACATAATGATGTAGAAGCAATACATAAATATGCAAGCCTAAAAAAAAAATGTAAGCCTGTATAATATCAATAAAAACCTAAATATATAATAATGAAGTTAATTAATTAAAGCAAGTTTCTTCTTATTTAAATGGAATAACTATTAGTGTGGTCTATAGAATGTTCTGTTTTGAAAAAGACGTTCAGAGGGATGCCATAAAGTTAGATATACCAATTAATTCTGATGTATGAAAGAATAAACTTTATCTAAAAGATTTATCCAATTAAAATTATATGAAACCAAAAGAATTCTCTCTAGAATTAATGCCCATGATATAACGCCAATCCTGATAGTGCATCTTAATGAGTGCATGTTAAGGTGCCTATTGCAAACCATTATTTATTGGATAAAATGTCTTAGTATTGACAAATCAATACTTTTTAATTTATAAACGTGAAATTTAAGTGTGTTTAAAAACCATAATATATATATGTTATGACTTCACTGTGTTCTTCCCAATATCAGTATCTATAACATATTTAATTGCCTAAGTATGATAAAGATAAATCTTAATAATTTGACTGCTGTACAAGATCAGCATTACTCTACTAGATTTAACAATTTTATTGCCAAGCCCTTTGTCAGATTCACCAAGATCAAAGATTGGTATAGTGTTATTGTTATTGACATGTTCAACAAGTTGCCCATAGAAGCCCACTCAGTAATTTACCTAATTTAAGAATGTATTGAAAAACTGGTTTACATTGAATTTCTTCTACAGCATTCATGAGTTTTATAATGCCAATTTTAATTTGATTTTCTAATGTGTTATGGTATAATATGTGTCTTTTATTTCTATACTGTAATATGACTTCTATCCATTACACTTCGGATAGTAAATAAATATTAAGAAAGAATAAACAAACAAGATGTCTGAATGGAAAATTACTCACCGAATTCATATAAAGGCAAAATACTAGTGAGAGAAGACTGAAAGCCTGCCATTAAAACATAAATGTAATTCTCTTCTAATTCTAGCTAAAAATGGTTTAATTTTATTCATATAATAAATGTATACTGGAAAACTGTTCCTAGTGATAGGATAAGTTATTAAAATGAAATACCAGTAAATACCGGTGGCACAAATTTCATCAAGAATATTTTCGTCAACATTTTCAGCAAGCAAACCATAACTGACAGAAGTAGCTAAAAATGACATGACTGAAACTGTAGCAAACACAGATAAAACCCTTTGTCCTTGAAATGGTTGTCTTTTACTTAAGTGTGAAGAAAACCTTTTTAAATATTTTATGTTATCAAGTAATGATCATACAAAAACATAAACAATAAAGTAAAACAACATATATTGGGAAAATGTCTCCAAAGCTTAAATATGTTTGACTAATACAGGAATATTATCAAAATTTAGTCATTTACATAATCATTAAAGGATTGTACAGATGGTAATCCCAATAACTTTTCTTACAGTCACGCATTATTAAGAAGAAAAAAATAGTCTGAGATTCCTAAGAATTTCAGGTTACTCAAAAGACAACTATTTCAAACATGAATGAAATCAAGGCTGTGCACACTGTCATAATACACATAAATGCAAGGGTGCCCTAAATATGACTAAAACTTTAAGCTACAGGTTTCTATGACCCAAAAGCTAAGTGAATGAAATTGAAATATGATTAAAAAAGAAATTTTCTAATTCAGTCCCTCTATCAATCATTTTATTAATTTACAGCATAGGTTGTGTTCTGAATAATGTTTTATATGAAATGATTTATAAAATTTAATTTGAGTCACTGAAGTTTACAAGATAGGTGGTTAAATTACATGTTCTTTTGACTTTTCAGTAAAAGCTTCCTTATGGAAATGACTAAGCCTTCAGTATCCAAACTTAAAAGTACAAGCATGTAACACTGAACCAAAAATATGGCTTCATATGTACATATCTACCTCAGAATGTTAATTTCAAATTAACAGAATATTAATTTTGAATGATCATGTGCACAGCCTTTAAGGTAGAAGTGAATAAGAGGCAGACTTACCCATGACTTGAACTTCTAGTGTTCCTCGAGCACTGTAACCTTGCGCGTTTCTTGCAACACATGTGTATGTCGCCTGATCAGAAAGACGTTCCACATTCTCGATTATCAAGGTTCCATTGGGGAATACTTTCTGCTTCCTGTTGATGGGCAACACTCGACCATCTGAAGGCGAATATAAATTCTTAATGTGGTAAAGAATTCCTTCATATTAAGGGTATTATACAGTAAATTAAAACCTCAGTGTAATAAACATAAGGAAAACACATTATTTATCAATTATACTTTATTTTAAAACATAAGTTCTCTAATAGTCCCAGAAATTTATTTGTCAATCACTGGAGAAGATGGAGAACAGAGTCCAACTTCTCCAGTGATTGACAAAGGGTAAAGTTTACCAAAAATTATAAGCTTTTTATGTATTATAAAAGCTTTATTGTGCTCCTATCAGCTCAGAGGGACAAAAGAGGAAGGGACCATGTCTCACATCCACATAATACAACCAGGAGGATAATTGTCTTAGAAATGTTTATTTTTGGAATTCTGGACAGATGACGAGAAGATAACGAAGATAATAGTTTCTGAATTGCATAAAACAAGCATTTCCTGATTTCAGTTGACATTTAACTTCTGCCTTAATGTTATTTATATCTGTAATTATTACTTACAGATAATTCTGAATTAATTTCCAATTCAACATTCCTGCAGGCATTGAAAAGACTTCCTGCATTTCTCCTGATTGTGTTTATGTCATCGCCCAACAAACAATTCCATTCATTAAATGAAATCTCAAAAAGCCCTCACACACTCAAATTCCAAAAAATTCAGGGAAGCATGGGATTTCTTAAATCCAAAAATATATGACAATAGAATGAAATACGAATTCTATTAGAGAAGAACTTACTTAATATTTTCATATAATAAATGACCCTTCACCATTCAAGAGATGACTACAGAGAGATGCTACAGTTAGCAATTATGTTGCAACTCCCATTCATGCACTAGGTGACAATGGTGACATTGGTGGCTAAATCCACTTATTTCGTGAAGATACACTTGCTATGGTCAAAGTTTTCTTTGCAGATCAAGAACTGCATGAGCATGGACAGATAAATCTATTTGCAGTATTAGTGTATTTGAAGGCATGGTATACTAGCCAATTCGTAATACCAATGTGATGCTCTGATATTGGCAACATTGTATTCTGTGTATGCAACTTTTTTTGCATCTTAAATGTGATTTAGAAACCCGTAAGTTTCCAATGGTACCAACAGATTCACTGTTGTTCTAAAATTGTATAGTTCTTAATTTAATAAAATATTAAATGTCTAAAATGGGTAATAAGAATTGGTGATGACAAAACTGCATAATGATGAGTTTAATAAACTGTACTTGTCGCCAGATGTTGTAAGGGTAATTAAGTCAAGGATGAAATGGGCTGGACATGTTGCACGCATGGGGGAGGAAAGACATATCTCACTGGGAGACCTAAAGGGGAAAGACCACTTGGAAGACCTAGACATAGGTGGGAGGGCAATATTAGGATAGATTTAAGAGAAGCAAGATTTGAGAGGGCTGGTTGGATGGAGTTAGCACAAAATAGGGTTGAATGGCAGGCTCAGGAAAATGTGGCAATGAACCTTTGGATTCCATAAAATATATCATATTCCTTTAGCGTGCTTAGGAATTGTCTATTGCCATTGAAAATAAGTAAATGACTTAACCCTCACTTGTATGCAGTGATTAACTTAGCTTTATAATTATGCAAAATTTAAAAATGCTGCTATTCTTTAGAAGTTCACAAATCTTCCTTATTCTTGATGACAATTTCCATGTTTTATCCAAACAATTCTGGCAATCCTAGATTATATAGTAGTTAGTTAATTCTTTTAAATTTCCCAATAGCCACCTTCTTAATGAATATTAATTGGCATTTAAAAGTTAATAAAATCCAACTGACCTCTTTCCCAAACAATTGTTTCGATTGGATAACCAGCAACAGGACATGTGACGATCAACATTTCTCCTGCAACAATAGCCTTCTTCTCCATTGGACGGATAAATGGCAAACCATATACGTTGAGTTTGGCAGCATGTTCGGCTGAACCCACTTTGGATGATGCAATGCACTTGTATAGGCCTCCATCGTTCGTGTGGATTGCAGATATGTTGAGATGTGAGACAACATCACCATTTACAGTCACGTATTGGCCTACCTGCAATCTGACAAAGACATTCACAAAGCTTTAAGTAATGATGAAACTTGTGTTAATTTTAGACCTAAAATTGCATAGGAAATTTATATAGTTAAGTTAATAAATGTATATTAATGCTTGAGATGGAGAATTAACATTCACAACTTAACTTAACTCAAGAACTAACCTAAAGAACAGTATTATTGTAGCAGGGGATATGAACATTGACTTAACGAGAGAGAGTAACATTAAAAAGCTATTGTTAGACATATTAGTTAGACATAAACTGACATTAGTCAAAACTGATCCAACTAGGGTGACAAAAAATTCATCCACAAGTATAGACCATATTTATACCAATTTACATGAAAATGAGTATACCGTACAGTTAAATAGATCAGGGCTAAGTGACCATTATGGGCAAATCCTCACTGCAAAATTCAAGAAGTCTAAATCGCATAATAAACAAAAAGTGTATGAAGTTAGACGATTAATAAACGTAGCATCGCTAAATAGGCTTAAGGAAAACATAAGTGAAATTAATTGGAATAAAATATACGAAGTAGAATGTACAAACGAAAAATTCAATGTTTTTTTAAATTTATTGAAATCATGCTTAGACAAATCAATACCAAAGAAAAAGGTATTTCAAGATAAAATCAACAACAAAAAAATAAGAAATTGGATGACAAAAGGAATAAATATTTCTAAAAAAAGAATGGAAGCATTAAACAAACTGAAATCAGCTGGTTTAGATGAAAAATCGCTTAATTATATACAAAAATATGAATCCATTCTGAAAGAAGTAATGACTCTTGCCAAAAAATCACATAATAGATCTCTAATTCTAAACTCTGAGAATAAAATAAAGACAACATGGAACATCGTAAAAACTTTACATAGAGATTCAGACAATCAAATTGAAAATTTAGTGATTGAAAAAAATGGTATCTTGCTCAAGGATCCACAAAAAATCTGTGAACTATTTAATAATTATTTTATAAACATAACTAAAGAATTGGGAATCAGTAATTTTGCTTTAGATAATGTAATACACACCAGTTCTCCAAGCAATTCTATGGTAATATCAGAAATTACACATTATGATCTTCTTAAGCAAATTAGCTCTCTAAAAAGCAAAAGATCTGCGGGGCTCGATGAATTTTCAAATGAAATGTTGAAATTTTGCAAGTACGAAATTTTAGAACCTCTTACCCACTTGATAAATCATTGCTTTACAACAGGCACATTTCCAGAAATATTAAATAAAATAATTGTAAGACCTTTATACAAACAAAAAGGTACAAAAAAGTCTTTAGAAAATTACAGACCAATTTCGTTATGTTCGGTATTCTCAAAAATTATGGAAGGTCTGTATCTCGAACAATTGCAAAATTTCTGCAATAAATTTAAAATTATGTCAAATCAGCAATTTGGTTTTCAAAAGAAAAAATCGACATTACTAGCCATTAGTAAAGGAAATGATGTTATAATTCAGGCACTACATAATAGAAAACATGTAATCGCAATGTTCTTGGACCTGTCTAAAGCCTTTGACTGTGTCAACAATAAAAAATTATTGGATAAATTAGATGGCTATGGTATAAGAGGAATTTCAAAAGATTGGATCAAGGAATACTTAAAGAACAGATCTCAAAGCGTAGAAATTAAACATGAAATAAATGATAACATAGTCAAGTACAGATCAAAATTTAATACAATAAAACAAGGAGTGCCACAGGGTTCAAAGCTTGGCCCTTATTTATTCTTACTATATATAAATGATTTGTTTCAGAAAGTCGAAGATGTTGGGGGAACTGCAATAGGATATGCAGATGACACTACAATTATAATCACAGACGATACATTAAAGGGTCTAGAAAATAAAGCAAACTCAATAATTAACATGGTGGATGAATACTTCAAAAATCTAGATATGGTAATGAATCTCAAGAAAACAGTTTGGATGAAAATCACTTTGAAGAAAGAAAAAACTTCTAACATCAAAATTAAAATAAAAAATGAGGAACTTCCAGAAGTCAATCACTCAAACTTTTTAGGCTTGGTTATAGATCAAAATTTACGATGGTATTTTCATATTGAGAAAATCAGGAAAAAAATAAATAAAGGTATCTACATTTTAAAACAGACGAGGCAAGTTATGGATAAAGCTACCCTAAAACAACTATATTTCGCTTTCATTCACTCTCACTTAAACTATGGCATAATTCTTTGGGGGTCTTCATCAAAAAATAAATTATTAAGTATATTCAGATTACAAAAAAAAGCCATTAGAGTCATAGAAAAAATACCTCAAAATCAATCTTGTAAAAATATATTTAAAAAACTAAAAATACTTACAATTCCTTCCCTATATATCTTTGAAAACATCAAATTTGTAATAATAAACTACATTCAGGACAAAAACCAAAACATGCACTATCACTACACAAGAAACAATAGTAATTATTTTAAGAAATCATTAAGAGGTTCTTTAGGCAATAAAAGTATAGAAATTAGAGCAAAAGACCTTTACAATCACTTACCGACCTCATTAAAAACCATTTCAAGCAATAATCTCAAATTTAGAAAAATAAAATCTTTCCTCTTAGAAAAAGCCTACTATTCTTTAGAAGAATTTATAAATGAAAAGAATTAGTCATATATATATATATTTATAATAAGAAAGTGTGCATAAATTGTTGAGTGTTTAAAATTCTCAAAATTTTGTTAATTAGTGTCTCTTCTTAAGTGTATTAGGGTTTTTTCTTAAGTGTATTAGTGTATTTTCTTAAGTGTATTAGTGTATTATCTTAAAAGTTTTATTGTATTTTCTTAAGTGTATGTTTTTGTATATTTCATTCTGTGTATTTAATCTCTTGTATTATTTCTCAGCCGTGTACACCTGGTACAACTGGCTAACAATAAACAATAAACAATAAACAAACTAAAAAAAAAAAAAAAAAAAAAAAAAAAAAAAAAACACACACACACACATGTGTCATGAATCAGCCTCAGCTACACTCCATTTGACAGTTGTACAACTTCAGCAACTCCTGGTGAGTGTTTAACTGATCTCTTGATGAGATCGTCATCCATGGATATTTCAAAATTCTTTACCTAGCCAGTGTTCTTGTGGATATAAATTTTCTCCCCAACTGTCAGCTGCTTGTGTCCCTGGACATAATTCTTTAGTTGCAGCTCCAAAATTATATCGTGATCATTTCGCAAACATGTGCAGCTGATTTTTCAGTCTGCCCATTTGCCCTATGGGCAAACTTCTTTTAGTTTTAGTTTTCCCTATGCAGTTTCTAATTAATTGATATATTCTGGAATTTTGGTTGTGAAGGGTTTTTTCTATGTTAGTGGATCTTAATATATTTCTTAAATTATATCTATTTACTGGGGCTGTAGCAATGTCGTGTTCTTTTGAAAACGTGTCTAAATTTCTCAACTCCCCATAGGTAGAAAACCACAAGATAAGGGACCAGTTGATGAATTTTGAAATACTCATGGATGATGATCTCATAAGATCTTACTTAAACACCCACCAGGAGTAGATGTTATCTGTCAGATGGAGTATAGCTGAGGATGTCCAAGATGCATACTTAAAACATGTTCAAACTAGTTCTTGATTTAAGTTAATTTAATCTTAAGCATTTAAGTTATTTAATCTTAAGCATTAATATATTATTGTATTAATTTATATAGGAACTTGAAGAAAGTGAATATTTACAATATAATACGTTGGAAATTATAACACTTTCTTCACTTAAATTCTTTTAGGCTAGTTCTAAACTATTTATAGGCAAACACCATTTCTAAAACAATTTTGTCGGCTTCTAGGCATCATGAAACATTAGTTTGTTATTATTTCAAAATGGGATTTTTTCTTTTTTTTATGTACTTTGGATCAAAGTAATCACAGCAGAGCTTTCTGTATTAACTAGAAATTGAATGATTAAGCTTGTGAATTATTCTTATCATACTCTTACCTATCACTATTGGACAATTTCTTGCCATCTAATTCCCATGTGATTTCAGGAGTGGGGTTTCCAGATGCAACACATTTCAGGAACACAGATGGTCCAGGTTGAAGAGTTTCTTCTTTAAATGCTTGCCTGATCTGTGGAGGTTCAACTGCAACATAAAACAAACTTTATAACATAACACTATAATTTCTTACCCAACAAGAGATAATAGTACATTTCAGTTAATTAATTCCGGGTGCGCGGGCAAAGAGAGTTAAGTCCACCATCCTAAAAAATTGACATCTGTCCATAGACTTATAAATAAACATGTTCTCTACTTTTTTGTTAAGTCCAGTAAGTCATATTCAGAAACGTACAGTAGTTATGGATGTATGCATCATAGGTTTATCCATCTCTAAAGCGATGTTGGGCTGGTATAGTGTGTTAAGTCACTCTAATTCTCAGTAACAGGAAAGTGGACTTAACTCTCTTTGCCCGCGCACCCCGGAATTATAAGATACATGCTGAAGTTGCACTGTTTCTTCTTCATGATTAACTTTTTGAACGGATTGAAAGGCTGAATAATATACAAGGTTCATCCAGAGATGGCATGACTAGTCGGACGCACATGCGCATGTGGGAATGCTATAGTGCAGTTTCAGTCTTGTGACGCCAGTAATTTTTGCACAGCACTAGGAGAAATTGGCTGCACTGATATTGTCTCCCGCCAAGTGCTGACAAGAGGCATACTCAACAATGAACGACCCCCATACAGTCAATGCCACATGGAATCAGTTGCTTCAGTTTGCAAGGGTGATCTTCGACCATCCACCCTACAGCCCCCACCTCGCACCAAGTGACTTCCATCTCTTCAGACTAATGAAGCACTTTTTGATGGGAAAACGATTCCACAACATCGCTGAGGTATAGACAGCTGTGATTTCATAGCTCCAGACATTAGTGGCAGAGTCCTATGACAAGAGCATACAATTGGTGGTACACCGCTATGATAAATGGCTCATTAACGATGGTGACTATGTAGAGAAGTAGCTAGTGAATCTCTGTAAATATTGCAATAAATATTTCTTACTTATTTATGTTTTTGTTTTCTTTATCGGCAATCGGAATTTACTTTCTGGATGAACCTCGTAGACGTAATACAATTAGAAGAAAACAACTATTTTTATTCTTTAAGCATTAGTATTTTTAAACATTAGACAGTATTAGTTAAATGACCAAAACAGTGCCTAAAAGGCCATAATAGCAAGGACCGCTATAAAGGACCCTTTGACCGATTGTAAAATTTTATGGATGAGACAAGGCAGTCCATGGAGACTGCTATGTTTTTATTTTTTTATTTTTTATATATAATAAAAAGTTCAATAAATCCATTTTGAAATATTACACAGTTAGGGAAACAGACAGTTTCAGTTTTTATGCTGGTCCCATGACAATATTTTAAAATGCCACCATGGTATTCATTATGTTAATAATTTAAAGTATGAAACACTATAAAATGATATTGAATGATTCTGAATCCAAAAGTACTTTTATGTTAAATAAAAATACTAATCTACTCGGCTAGAATACTGAAATTAAAACATATGAACTTCATATCGATGCAAAGGTACTTGTATTTGCCATAACGGGCAGGAAAGAGTTTTGTTCAAATGCATAATCAGTTCAAAGTGACTAGTGAATCATATGTTTTATTGCAATGCTTATAAGTAAAGGTTTGATTTCATTTTTATTTAAAAATTAAAAAATGTTTTTACCGAACAGTATTAAAATACGAACTGTACAAGACTCATTGTCTACAGGAGAAATTAAATATACTCACATCGTCCACCAAGTTTCAATTCTGCGCTAGCTTCCGCACTTTCCTGATCATTGCGTATGAAACACTGATACATTCCCTTATCTTCCTTCTTGACAGATTCTATCCTCAGAACAGATTCTTCATGGTTTAGGTTCTTTCCATCTTTGAGCCAACTGATTGTCTTAATAGGATTGCCTTCAAAATTGCAAGTAAATACGGCAGGTCGACCAAAATCAACTGTCTGTGTTGTTGGCTCAATGTTGGCAGCAAGAGGAGCTGTAACACAAAGTTTCATATAATGCACATGAATATACCATACTAACTTGGCTAACTTTTATATGTACTTCAATTTTTTCCTTACCATGACCTATGATTCAAAGAGAAACTAAATGTTAATTATAACACAAAAATGTGAGAAACAACGATGGCAAAAGAAGAAAAGAAAAAAGTGTCACATGAAACTAGACTACTTTCCATTTCGTACCAAAGTTCCAGTATGTGTAATTAGTGCAATCTGTATAATACAATAAAAAAGATGTGTTTAAAATTATTACATAATCAGTGGATAAAGGTTAAAAAATTAAAACACAATGTTTCAACTCTGCCCTTGAGTCTTCCTCAGGTGACTTCTCACACATTAATGATCATGAAGAAGATCAAGTGTTTGTAAAATGTTGAAGCGTTGTGTTTTAATTTTTTAAGTTGAAACGTTGTGTTTTAATTTTTTAACCTTTATCCACTGATTATGTAATAATTTTAAACACATCTTTTTATTGTATATGACTCAATGGAAATTTGGGACCGATATGGATGTTTTATTTTAATCTGTATAATTCTACCCCTAATGCTATTTGATTGGTATGGTAATTTACTACATAATTCTTCCCCTCCCATACACTGTCAAAATGTGTTACTGACAGCTCATATCAAATGCATTTAAAAACATAAAGACTTGATTAATTTTGTTGTTCAAGCTGAGAATGATTAGGCCTACTTCATGATTAAGCTAGAGTTATAAATAGAATGCATATAGGCCTAAGTCTGAAATAATTATATTGAACACAATCTTCTGTAGTTACTAAGCACTTTCCAAATATTTTTGTCAATTTTAGAATGTCCTCAATCACAAGACATGAAGAATCCATTAAAACATTGTGTTATTTCCTTTTGTTCACTTAATTTATAAAATAGTACAATTCAGGCTTTACTTATTTACAGCAAAAAACGTCTAAATTATGTTACTAACTCCAATACTGAGTCTGAAAAATGTCATTACATAATGCTATAAGAAACAGTTTCACTCAGACTGAATAGTTTTGTCATTAGTGCCACGTTTTTTTAGGCCTATATACTGAAAAATCTGTAAAAAGTTAATTAAACCTTAACAACTTTCATCACTTCTTGTGATCTTTTACTGTTATAAAAATCAAATTTACTATGGAGGATATTTCTTGTAGCATGATGTGTGATGTAGCATGTCACATGCATTTGTTTACATGCGCTGGAACCATGGAATTGATAATAATCTATTTTTGAACTTTATTAACTAATTTCTTTGAATCTATTCAAAGATTAAAATAATCAATGATACATCAAAATATTATTATGTATTTTTAAGCCCTAAATCCACTAGTGCATGGGCTGGGTCTATAGGACCCATGCAGTTTTATTTTCCTTATTTCTTCATAGGTGGAAGTCGCCACTGAACTACGTCCATTGCTAGCTTTCTGTCTAGACGTGTTCAATAATTCTGTAGCTGTGAGATAAGATTCCTGTGCTTTGATTGTAGGGCCTACTCTGTGCTGCAATAAGACAATTTTTTTTATGACTGATATAATTTTATTGTTAATTTTTCACTTATTAAGCATATAAAGGATAAATTCCAAAATTTAATAATGGGATTCTTCCTTCATTCTTTGGAGGTTGGAGTAAACATATTTTTTTTTTCTTTATAGGTCTAAGAGAAAACAAGAATGCATTACATTGTGAAAATACAATCAAAGTGAAAATATAATCCAAAATACATTATTTCTTGAAAATCGGATCTGTGCGACCCAACCCATACACTCATGAAATATTTTTCACCCATGCACTGGTGTGTTAACATATTTTTAGTATAACATCTTAGTAACGTATTTACAAATTGATTTCCCAGGTCTCTATTTTGATTGCCACACAGGGTGGTAAAATAGTCATTCAAAATCTTCAAAGGCAGAAGTGTTCATCAAGCAAGAAAAAATTATGATAAGCATGGGCTCTATGAATAAAGTTTCAAATGTATAGAAACTTGTTCATCAGTATTGTAGATGTTCAATAGGATCATGCACGGTAATGAAAAACCATGATAGATCGTAGTGTTTATCAAAACAAAAAACTCTAATAAATGATTATGAAACAGGGTTACCAGATGCTCTTAGAAATAGGACATGTCCTTAGGGTCATTCCATGCCAAATCATCACAAAAAAGTGTAATTTCCAACCCGACCATCTCAGATTTACATGAAATTCGGTAAGAAGTTAAAATACATGAAGTTGTACACACACGCAAAATTTTACCCCTCAGTGATTTACGATATTCATACATGACAAAAATTGTAAAATTTTCCCTTGCATGCTCTGCAAAAATAAATCATAACTTTACTTCTAATTGAGGTAGAACCTTCATGTTGGTCTCATTTTGAAGCTAAAGATACATAGTTTTCATTAAAAATAGTTGCATTTCAAAATATTAATTTTTTCATTCCAAGGTCAAAAGGTGTAACCTTCGACCTTGAGTATCTAAGAAACTGTATCTTTAATTTTATTGAAGAAAAGATATATTAGGCAGTTAAATGCATTCTATCTATGGTACAAATTTCATTTTGGGATGGCTTTGGGAACAGGAGAAAAAAATTTCCCTATAATAAAAAGCCACATGGCTGACTCACTCACTCACTCACTGACATTAATGTTTGCCCACTTTCAGATTAACTAGAAACTTGAAATTTGGTACACGTATAGCGTTTAGGCTGTAAACCATATACAAATTCCAAAAAGGTTATTTATTTTATTTTTAGCCCTAAAAACCCCCCGAAAAAGGGCTCGGCTCGGCTCACTGACATTAATGTTTGACCACTTTCAGATGAGCCAGAAACTTGAAATTTGATACACTTTTAGGCTTTTTAAATTTTAGGCTGTAAACCACAGGAAAATTCCAAAAAGTTAATTTTTTTATTATTTCTAGCCCTAAAAACTCCCGAAAAAGGACTCGGCTCTACTCACTGACATTAATGTTTACCCACTTCCAGATGAGCTAGAAACTTGAAATTTGGTACACGTATAGCATTTAGGCTGTAAACCACAGGAAAATTCCAAAAAAGTTTTGTTTTAAATTTGTAGCCCTAAAAACCCCCCCGAAAAGGGCTTGGGTCGGCTCACTGACATTAATGTTTGCCCACTTCCAGATGAGCTAGAAACTTGAAATTTGGTACACTTATAGCTTTTAGGCTGTAAACCACACGAAAATTCCAAAAGTTTATCTTTTTTAATTTTTAGCCCTAAAAACTCCCGAAAAAGGGCTCGGCTCGGCTCACTGACATTAATGTTTGTTCACTTCCAGATAAGCTAGAAACTTGAAATTTGGTACACATATAGCTTTCAGGCTGTAAACCACAGAAAAATTCCAAAAAGTTAATTTTTTTAATTTTTAGATATTTCACCCAATCGGTCTAGAGTTAGAGCTGCAGCTGCCGCGAGGCAGAAACCCACACAAATTTTAAAATTTTTTTTTTGGAATTTCCCTATGGTTTACAGCCTAAACGCTATACGTGTACCAAATTTCAAGTTTCTAGCTCATCTGGAAGTGGGTGAACATTAATGTCAGTGAGCAGAGCCGAGCCTTTTCTCTGGAGTTTTTAGGGCTAAAAATAATTAAAATATTAACTTTTTGGAATTTTCCTGTGGTTTACAGCCTAAAATTTAAAAAGCCTAAAAGTGTATAAAATTTCAAGTTTCTGGCTCATCTGGAAGTGACCAAACATTAATGTCAGTGAGCCGAGCCAAGCGCTTTTCGGGGGGTTTTTAGGGCTAAAAATAAAAAAATAACCTTTTTGGAATTTTTATGTGGTTTACAGCCTAAATGCTATACGTGTACCAAATTTCAAGTTTCTAGCTCATCTAAAATTGGGCAAAAATTAATGTCAGTGAGTGAGTGAGTGAGTCATCCATGTGACTTTATATTATAGGGAAATTTTTTTCTCCTGTTCCCAAAGCCATCCCAAAATGAAATTTGTACCATAGAAAGAATGCATTTAACTGCCTAACATATCTTTTCTTCAATAAAATTAAAGGTACAGTTTCTTAGATACTCAAGGTCAAAGGTTACACCTTTTGACCTTGGAATGAAAAAATTAATATTTTGAAATGCAACTATTTTTAATGAAAACTATGTACCTTTAGCTTCAAAATGAGACCAACATGAAGGTTCTACCTCAATTAGAAGTAAAGTTATGATTTATTTTTGCAGAGCATGCAAGGGAAAATTTTACAATTTTTGTCATGTATGAATATCGTAAATCACTGAGGGGTAAAATTTTGCGTGTGTGTACAACTTCATGTATTTTAACTTCTTACCGAATTTCATGTAAATCTGAGATGGTCGGGTTGGGAGCTGTGATGATTTGGCATGGAATGACCCCTTACATTTTAAGGATCTCCTGGCATCCTTATTTATTTTTCAAAACCTGCAATATGTCCTTATTTTTGTATAAGCAATTTTTTTTAACAACTGAAAAGGATGCTTTTATTTCCAGAATATACCAAATGATGTCTCTGAGCATCGTATCACAATCTAAATTCCACTGAAATCATAATATTTTTGCACACATGTGCACATTTCACTTATATTATTACCGTATTAACCCCTTTTTGTTATCTCTTAGGAGGAAACCTCTAATTTAGATCCTGCTGTTGGTGGTAATGACCAGAATGTTACAGAATATTAAGTACCGCATTATTACCGTACTATTTTTATGCGTTCAGTTCATAAATGGGGAAAAGAAAATGCAAGTTTACTGCCAAGTTGGAGATGGGATACAAATTGTTTAAAAAGGACCATTCTGATGAAGAACCCAATTGTTTATTTGGCAAAGCTGAGACATGTCTTATGTTGCTAACCATGGAGCCTCATCAGATAAATGAAACATTTAGTTTTATAAGGGTCTAAGTGCCAAAAACATGATTGTGTAGAAAACAATACATAGACCCACAGAAATACATGCTGGAGATAGACCAAGTGCTATCTTGGAATTTATTGCTACTAACGTGACTTTCCCTGGACCTTGGACCCTTCTGAAATTCATTGGTCTGGGTACACAGATCCATTTAAAATTATCAGATGAAAAATCATGATTTTGGCACTTAAACCCTTATAAAACTAAATGCTTCAAATCTGTATCTCAAGCTAGCAGTATGAATAAGAATGTTCCTACAGGCTCAGATGGATATAAAATTAGACTGCCGTATAAATGTATAGGCCTCCAAAACATAGAGCGTTCAATTTTATCGTGACCTGCTTTAGTCCTGTCTTTATAGTCTCATATGTCCTCCTTTCCAACAATAACCATCTGGTAACCCTAGTTGAAGGTATTTACCAGCCATTCTCTGAAAACAGCATTTTAAACTTACTCGTCAAATGCACAAATATATGAAGTTTACATACCTGTGACAGTAAGGACAGTTTCTACGCTTTCTCCTCCAACAGAATTGTTCACAACACATAAGTATTTTCCAGAATCTTCCACTCTTGCTTCCTTGATGATCAAAGTTCCACTGACTTGCTTGACTCTGTCATCCAAAGTAACTGCCTGTTTGCGGGTTGTGCCTTCAATAAACTTGTACCACCTGCAACAAGCAAAAAGAATCATTCCATTAAGTTCGATTGTCAGATTCATTCACTGACAGAAATACTTCCTCACGTGAGTTTTTTAACTTCTCTGCACATTTAGTTCTATAGATTAATTTGGATACAACATTATCTTGTGAAGTTAAACAATTCTGAATTTGTATTCAATTAGGTGCAATTTATTTGTAGCAAAATATTCAGTTTTCTAGAACTGCAAAATGTAGAGTTTGTAGTAAATAGCAAACAAAATCAATTAAATGTAGAATTTCCAAATTCATACACAATCTAAAAAGAAAACTGATTTAGCAATAATTATTTAATTTACAATAAAATATGCTATTAATTTTGATATTTCAGGTCCCCTATCATACAGCTTCATCATGTGAGAAAGTTCATTCTGCCAGCTTTTATCTTACCGATACAGTAACTATTTCTTAAAGTAGCTTTTCTGCCTGATTTATAATTTCTCGCGTAGATTAGTTATCAAACTGAGGGACTAATATTTCAGAAATGAACATTTCAATCTAACATATTCTTCCTTTGAAGTCAAATCATTAAGCAAATTGGAAGAAGAAAGAACGCACATTTCTTTGAAGGAGACAGATTTTGTAAACAAGCTCAGGGTGTAGTCCTATATATAACTAAAGCATTTTCTTTTTCTGTGAAATTTCAATTTAGAAAAGAAGAAAATGATAAGATCCCGCAGAATTTATAGATGTTGCTTCACTATTCTAGTATGTAGTGTGATGTAGTACGCTCTAAGCAATTACAATTATGTGAAATTACATAACTCTCGGGTGGGCGTGTAAAGAGAGGTAACTCCAAAAACTTAATTTTGAAATAATGAATATTAATTTTTGTCTGAATATGTTTGGGAAAAGGGTCACAAAATAAGGTTGGCGCCAGAACTGAAAAAATGTGTCCATGAACACACGCAACTCACAGTTTGGGAGAAAATTTTATCCGCAAAAACAGGGACGAGCTTATAAATTTTGAAGTACCCATGGATGATGACCTCATCAAAAGGTTTGTTAAATGCCCACCAGGGGTTACTGCTGTTGTTCAACCATCAGACTGAATATAAATGAGGATGAGTTATGAAGTATACTTGAATATGTTCACCTTAGTTCTTGATTTTATGTGAAGTTAGGTATCTCCCTCTCAAATATTAATGTATATAACTTCACTATATAAACTTCTTATACAATTTTAGGTTTAAGAAATTGATGTTACAGAGGCATGTTAAAAATCACATGAAATACAGTTTAAATTTTAAAAAATTACTATTTGTATAAGAATCTCCCACACTGCATTTTCATGGAGGGCTTCATGTTACATTTTTGGTACATATTTGGATAGTGAAAAATATAAAAATTTTCATATGAATTCACTATTGTATTTTATTTAAATTTTTCAAAATATCTGCTAATCAGAAATAAGATTTACCTCAAGAATATTTAATTTAAAACATACATAACCGATCCCCCATTTTTAATGTCTGTTCTTTTACAAAATTGGTTTTTGGGAATGAATGTGTATTTTGTACCATAGCATAAAATAAATCTACTGGAACAAAACATATTGTTATTTATTTATTAAACAATGACAATGTTGAAAAAGATAAATATTTACTTTAATAATGATTTCAGACTGCTACATCAAACAGCTCTTTGAAGAATATATGATTATATGCATGATCAGCTATCAATAAGACCACACTGGTTTGACATCATTGTTGTAATTAATGACTGTCAACAATGTCTAATTCCTTACCTATAAATGGGGACAGGGAACCCTTGACCAGGGCAAAGTGCAACTACCCTACCACCTGCCATGACTTCTGTAACATCAATCGTTTTACGTGTAACTCTTGGGCGTACAGCTCCATTTGGTTCTGAAAACAAGACGGTGTTTTTCTACCCAAAGATCTAAAAACGCTAATGCAAAAATTCAAACTAAAATTAATATTACAATTATTATGAATGTGGTTTTCAGACCAATAGAAAGAAATTGTTTCAAATGGCTCAAAGTCACAGATGCTAACAGGAGAAGTCAGGGATGTGTGTAAAGAGACTGAGTACAGATATATATATATATACCATAAGATATATATATACTACATACAAAATAACTTCACTATTAATATTAACATTTATGTTTATCACAACAGAAGTTCCAGGCAAACTAGAGCTGATGAATTTCTGGAATAAAACTATTTTTCACACAATTCAACATAACTTTGTTTAGGACTTCTTGTTCCCACTTTGGTTTTGTTTATAATTTGAGAATATTGGATTACTTTTAGGTTTTCTCCCTTCCAGATTTTTTGTTTTATTTATTTATTTAAAAAGGCTCCAATGATTTTGTTAGATGATTTTAAGAGTCCTGATGTAAATAATTAATGTGCTATGTGCTAATATTTCTAGTAAAGCTCTAAAAATTAAAATAAAGTATCTGTTTATGATATTTTATTATATTATTCATATAAATTTAAAATGAATTTAATGCACAATTCCAAAGAATTCATCTCACTAGCAATATAGCTATACAACATTGTGGGCCCAGAAAATTAAAATGTTCAGATTTAATATTATCGTACATAATGCTGTTCGACTGATTGATAAATAGTGACAAACAGATGTATCAACAGAAGTAGGAAATCACGATCCATATTTCTTATGACTATTTCACAAATAAAACAAACTAATATACAGATTAAAAGAATTACATAATACCCATAAAATTAGGTAATAATTCACATGCTTACAAAAACAATATCTTAAACTCATAACACCGATCACTGCAGCTATGATTATTTCATACAAATTTGTAATAAATAATGAAATTGTATGTTTTTGCTGCATGTTTTATAAATGCCTGATCAATAAAGAACATGGGGTAACTGCTGTATGTTAATTATTTGTTTACCATAATTATCAACACAAGCGAACAGCACAGTTATGTCAAAACAGCGTTTTCTTACAGTCAAAATGCCAGAGAATGCCAT
The DNA here is from genome assembly GCA_964059195.1 of Ectobius pallidus. Taxonomy (NCBI): domain Eukaryota; kingdom Metazoa; phylum Arthropoda; class Insecta; order Blattodea; family Ectobiidae; genus Ectobius; species Ectobius pallidus. The sequence continues at coordinate 84,012,741 of CAXKWD010000003.1, forward strand.
AGGGAGCTGGTGGAAGCTATGAGAATAAGGACCTTCTGTATTAAACTTTGAAAGTTTTATAGGTTGAGCTATGCATGCTTTCATACTTCAACTACAGCAATACAGTAGAGTGGCACAACGCCGTCGTGTATGCATGTTTGTGGGTGTTGCCCCCTACTCTATTCTACATCTAGTACCCACAATCTAGATCATATTCTATACTCTCCCTATTCATTTGTTGAATTTCAAAATAATCCCTTATTTTAAAAAAATAAAAAAGTTTCCATGTCTTATGTCCCATCCCTCATATAATGGAAGATAATACCACAGTATACATATTAATGACTGTCGGTATGGTCTTGTGATTAGCATCACTGACCACAGATCCATTGGCACAGGTTCAATTCCCGATACCTCCTCGAATCTTTCTGAGGTAGGGAGGTCTGGAACAGGGTGGACTCAGCCTCGTGATTGAAATTGGGAAGCTGTGTGATAGAGAAGTAGCAGCTCCAGTCATGGAAACCATTAACAGCTGTGGGTGTCGTCATGCTCACCACATCCCCCCCCCCAATCCTGCCATCTGCCTATGGTAGATGATGTTGCAGTCAGGTGGTAGGTCTAGTCCCTTCAGGGATGTAGTACCACAGAGTTTAGTTTAGTTTATACGTATCAATACGGTAATAACAATCAGCCCGTTTTTCTGTCAGACAAACATCTGTGCACACACACCTAGTGATCGTATTGGCCATAAACTAACACTGCAGAAATTATTGCAAGAAGTATGTAAGTAAATAGGAGAGTTGTATTTATTAGTACAATGCGTGTTTCAAAAGGATCGTACTGTTCTGCTGTAAATTGCAGTAATAATAAAGGAAGAATTCCTGAATTGCATTTCTTCATTTTTCCAAAAGTTCCAGAAACGTAAGAGCAAAAATGTGTATTATTTATTGTAGGCCTACTATTAATATGTATACGTTTTCTGGTGCAGTTATGTTTCAACTTACTTTAATATAATATTTTTATCTTTCATTCTGTTGCAATGATTTCTGGCATAAAAAATGGGTCATTAATAGTCGGCGAGAAGACATACTAACAGAAGATAAAATACTTTAGTAAAATTGCCATCTATGCTGGGAACACTTTGAAAACAGGCACTTGTTAATTAAAACTGCTGTACCAGTGTTCTCAATTTGAAATACTCCAAAACTGCTAGCAGGAAAATGGAAGCCACCAGCACTACGAAATACAACTAGAGACTAAAAAGCCCTCCTGTCATGGAAACCACCATTAACGGCCGTGCTGAACACATGCCCCCCAATCCTGCCGTCTGCCTATGGTAGATGACGCAGTGGTCGGGTGGTAGGCCTTGTCACTTCTGGGATGTTAGCGCCAAGGAGTTTGTTAGACTAAAAAGCCCAGACTGAAAAGTATGTTCTGTTCTCAGTAGGTTAGGAAGGTAACCTCTGAATATAGGGTTTCAGTGTCAATTAGAATTCCTACAGACTTCTTGCCAGGAAGGGTTCTATAGATTTTTAAATAGGCATGCAAGCATTGACTTAAACAGGATTTTTGTTTTGTTTAATGGAGTTCATCCTGCAGTAATTGAGGGTAGGTAGACCTCAATTGCCATGTAAGATAGAGAAACAAAATGCATTCTCAACAATGAAGTGCACGATGAACAGCGTGACAGATCTATATTCAAACAACTACCCTATAATATTGTTTATAATTTAAATGATTTTAAAAGAAAAAATACTAGACCCAGATACGATTCTTAACAGTAGCCTATTTAGATACTGCTTACCTGTTCTTAACTAAAATATTAAAATTACAGTTAGAATATTTTTATTTTACCTGGTGGAATTAAGGCCATCAGGCCTTCTCTTCCATTCAACCAGGATTATTACAACTGAACTTTACAATAATGCAACAGAGAGTATGATATGAGTAGCCTACAATACAGTTAGGCCTACAGATAGACAGAAACACGATTATACTATTATTGTTTAAGACTTAAGAACTAGTTCTCTAGAGATAATACAATACACAAAAACCAATATGTTAAATACTTTACTACTTACTGAGATTTAAACTATTACTAAAATTTTAACTAATACTAAGAAATGTAAAATGCAAGAAAAATGAAAAAAATGTTGGATAGTTGGAAATGCTTACAGTAGTTAGATATGTGATGATTTATTGTGATTATTAATGTGTAACCAAGTCCCTAACTATGGCTTCATTGGTCAGCTTGCACAAGAATTGTATTTGTGTTTGACAGTTCCTACAGTTCTCAGGTAAAGCATTCCAAGATCACGACATGGAGACAACAAAGGAGCCAGAGTAATGGGCTGTTTTGTAACGAGGGATACTTAGAATAGAGTTTCTTTGTGAGCGAGTACCGAGATCATGGTGAGAAGATAACCGTTGAAAACGTTCATATAAATAAGTTGGTGTAGAGGACTTGAGGATGTTGAATAGTAGAGTGATGGAATGCGTCAATCGTCGTTCATTTAGTCTAGCCCAGGACAGCATTTCAAAAGAGGGGGTGATATGTTCGTATTTAAGGATGTTGCAAATGTAATGAATGCATAGATTATGAGCCCATTGTAGTCAATGACCCAAGTCGGTGGTTATGTCTGTATATACTACGTATACAATATCCATTTTATTTTTTCTTAAATTTAAAATTCAGATGAGCAATAAACAAGAATATTGTGCATTTTTTATCTCTTATTTTAACATATTTTGTTACGTGTTTATGGGTAACGTGTTTATGCTGGTAGAGAAGGTTGGGAACAGAACTCGCTAAGGCTGGAGGAATTACCAGTATCAACCTTGCCTGTTCTAAATATTCTTAAAACTACTGATAAAATACTATTAAAAATATGTTCACTGTATTATGTAGGCCTACTTATCAGTTTTCTTGGCCTAGTTCAGTATTACATTTTTCATGTAAAGTTGTACTTATCACTTAAGTTTGTAATCATTTGACGAGGGTAACATGGATATGTTCAGTTGGATTAAATAAAAATCTAATCTATTATTATGTGGGTTAAATTTTCTAATACCAGAGGTGAAATTCAGGTGGGTTATGATCAGCCATGGTCCACCATTTTGTTTTTGTCAGCTCTACCTATCTGTTAGTAAGCAATATAATATTGCTCCTTGATCTATTACATTATAATCAAACTAGAATATTCCAGATTGTATTTAAAAAGAAGATACAGAACATGTATCCAATCTAATTTCATGATAAATATGCAATCTGATAGATAAATTTAAATCAGATGACCACAGAATAACTTTGCAACCCATTCCTTACCTATATACGGGAACAGGAAACCCCTGCCCAGGGCATAGTGCAACTCCTCTCCCCCCAGCCATCACTTCCTTAATATCAATTGTTTTACTTGTTACCCTTGGTCGAACAGCTCCCGTTGGTTCTGGAAACAAGATAGTGCTTTTCTACCTACATCTTCTGAATTATTGTGAATAAGGTTCCATGAACGTAAGTGCGACTGAGTAGACCAATAAGTATAGTGATTTATTGAAATCCAGTGGCATCCTGCTATGGATCTAAAGGAATTAACCCAATGATGTACAAATTAGAACTAGGTTGCAGTATTCTCTGCAGAGTAGACAGATGGAGATTCCGAGTTTTCAAACTTATTTATTGAAAAAGTTCTCATTCATAAACATTTCAATTTAATAAATAACATTCTCTTCATCGATCCTAATGTGCCATCTTTATTTATACCAAAAGAACTGAAAGGAACACTGCTCAAAAAACTAATATTATATGATAAATACTTGCCTCATGTTGGGAACAGGATAACCCTGGCTAAGGCACATCACTGTTCCTGCCTTGCCAGATTTCAGTGATTTTTCTAGAAGTCTACTTCCAGTTACTTTTGGAGCAACACTGTTTGTAGGTTCTTGAAAAACAAAGATTACGATCTAACTTTGGCTTACTTTTGTTAAAACAAGGAAGGAGTTACAAAACTAAAAATTCAAAAAAATAAATCACAAAACAGTGGAGAAAAAAAATGTCACAAAAAGTACCGAAGCAACAAGAATAATTATTTTAAAAATCTGAGGCAGTTCCTTTTTACAGTTATCTGAAATTTTGAGTTCAGATAACTTGACTCAAATTCTTGATAATGACAGTAAAAAGGATGAGCTGTTTAGAACTGCAATAATAAAGCAACAATGCTGACGGAAAATTAACACAATCATTGAATTGTAAAATGGACAGTGGTACCCCAACTAAGTACTGATTATAAAACTCATGTTTGCCTCCGGCATTACAGAATCACAAAACACTTACCTTATAATAATCACAGGTGAACCATAGGAACATCAGTAGCATAGATATAGAATAGCAGTGTCTCAATCAACTAAATTAAGTAAGAGAGTGGATTTCTGTTAATGAATTACCCTTAAGACTAATGAAACCAGTATTAGTAATAATAGTTTAAATGCTGCAAGCCTAGTCAAATTATCTACAATAATCAAGATTTCAGGTGCTGTCATGAAATGTGTGCAGACATCTCTCGAAACTTTCTCTCGAATTCTATGCCCCCATGTTGGGGCAAAGGCCCTCCAAGTGGAGGTTTCTGTTTACCAATGTGAACTTTGTTACACTTATTTTCCTAGAGAGGGCAGAGGTACAGGTGGTAAGCCCATCACCCCTTAACCCCCCTCTGGAAACTAAGGTATTACTTGGACGTGAAAGGGCCGAGAAATTTTGCCCAGAGGCTCTAATTTGGGCTTGGAGTTCTTTTATGTGCCGTAAATCTACGACAGCTTAAAGTCCCTCCCGGAGGACTCTGTGCCCAGGATTTTTATGTCCTGAAAAACCAATCGACTGCGGCCATATCTGATCCCGCAACCTTCGGATCTAGAGGCGGGCCGCTACCTCTAGACCACCGCAGCCGACTGTGCAGACATAAGGTAGGGAATTATGTAAGACACAATGGTTGGAAAGTGTCTGCCAATCAGGTTAGGGAATAATACTAGTGTTCTTTGAGGCATCCTTGTTCAGGGCCGGATTTAAGAGTATGCCGCCTATAGGCTAAAGTCCATTTTCCGCCCCCTCTATAGTTCATATTTGCTTAATACATTTGTTTTATACAACAAAAGGATAGAGTTAATTGGTGTTTTCATCTTTTTTTAAAATAAAGATCATTTAATTTAGATAAAAGTACAATTTTAATGTTTACATAATAAATTATATACTCAAATTAGTTATCTACTTTTTTTTTTACTTCTTTTAAGATTCGTTAAAAATGAAATGGGTTTCGAAATTAATTAATTAATTAATTTGTTTTTGGAGATCAGTGATCACTATTTTAAACATATTTTTATATTTTAATTAAAGTAACATGTATTCTTAAATTCGTACGGAAAATATTATTAACGTCTGAAATACTTAATTTTAACTTCTGAATAAATTGCCAAACTGCCGCCCATGAAAATTTACCGCTCTAGGCTGCAGCCTACTTAGCCTATTTAGAAATACAACCCTGTCCTTGTTCCAGAATAAGACTGATGGGAAGCTAAGCTACACTGGAAAACAGAAATCACTTAGAACTTTAACCCTATTCTCTAACCCAATTACCTGATACTTCCCAGACTATGTTTTCTATTTAATCCATGTCTTGGTGCCCATGCAATCATTCCCTTGAAGAAGACTTGCAGGGATGACAGCCAGTGAATGCTTGGTTATTCAAGACAGTTTAATACAACTTATAGCCCATTAGGCTGTTATTACAAATTAGTGTCAAGAAAGGTTAAATTATATAAACCACTACTAATATTTAGAGTGTCAACATTTTTATAATGAGCACTAATTACAACAAAGCCACCTACAATAAACACAAGCCTACTCTTATTCCATGCAGCAAATACTGAATATTGTGGATAATTTGCAGTGAATGGCAAATCCACATTACAAACATTTGACTTTAATTAGGTGAAATGTGTGCGATCTTCATTTACAGATCAATCAGTAAACATACATTATAAAAACTGAACATCTGCCAATTTGCTGATGAATGTGTGATACTGGTTTAAAAAGCCATCTTGATAAGAATACAATCTTATAGGCCCTACTTATGTTTTAAGGTATTATAAAAAGTAATATAACTGATTAATTCAAATTCAAATTATGTTGTTATTTAATTAAGTTATAAGCTATAATTTCAATTGAAGCTAACAATACAGCTGAAATATAAGGAGTTTTAAATAGAGTAAAATTTTGCACTACATTTAGAATAGAAAATTTAACTTAAAACACTAAACATGTTTCAAATTTACAGACCATTTCTTAACTTCTATTTAAGATATAATACTTGCCTAATGCTTGGCACAGGATAGCCCTGACTCATGCATAGCACTGTTCCCGCTTCACCAGATCTCAGTCTCTTTGACTGAAGTCTATCGCCAGTCAATTTTGGAGCAATGCTATTTGTTGGTTCTTGAAAATTAGAAATGAAAAACATTCTCATTCTGGTAATTCTAATGCAACGAGATAGCGGTACCCAGTTTTTTAAAGCATTTCCTTATTTTGTGAATAGTATAAAAAATTAGAAAAATGGCTATGTAGATCCAATATAACATTGCACTAAAAGATTATTAATGACTTGTATTTTATTATGTTTTACATAAATGGCTTGGAGAGGAAGTACTCTGGTGTGGTTGGAATGATCTGGCATGTGGTTCTTAATAAGATCAAAGATGAACTTTTTGGCTAAAAATTAAAGGCCAAAAAGGGCACTGAGGTCTTCTGAAAAGACTGTAAGGTAAAATCTACTCCTTCCCTCCCCACCTCAACCACCTATCAGAGAGTTCAAGTATTCAGTTATCTAGAGGATATATATGATTAAGAAGTATACATAAGTGAAATATGAAACAGGCACATTGAAAAAATAAAAATATGGGGGAGGGCTCAATAACTGAAAACTGAAATTAAACAATATTAGAAATATCTGTCAGAACACATTTCAATAATTATTTAAGATTCAAGATTTATTTTGTTTTTGAACTGCATCAAAATGCAGTGAAGTTAAAGTTAATTATTTAACTATGACCTTAAACACAAAATATTTATGCACTAAGATTTCCAATTTTCAGCAATCAAAGTGCAAAATATTTATGCAAAAACATTTCCAATGTTCAGCAATCAAAGTGCATTCTACAAAAGTAAGAAATAAAATTACGAGAAAGAAAAGGGCTGTTTCAAACAGACAATAATAATGATGTTCTGAATGGCAAATAAATTTAATACACAAGTTAAGAATTAATATGAAGAAATGTATAAATAATTACTTTAAAAAAAAAGAGAGAGAACTTCAGTATGAGGGAGGGCCAGCCTACTAACAGATTTTCTAGGGGGATCAAGGGGCCTAAGTGCCCAGATTTTGGCACCACTGAAGTAAGACTCATTCTTTAAAAGAAATAATTATACTTTTAATGAAAATCTTCAGTTACACAACTGAGTTTCTGTTTCTGATTGTGTGGGCACATTAATGTTTTTCTGACTATATAGGCTAGTGTTTGTGTTCATATTTGTGCAGGGTTGTTCATTATTGTTTGAATGCTCATGCAAATTCGTGTTTTGTGAGTTAATGCTCAGGCCTAACCATGTCTTCAGGCAAAATAAAACATACTGAAAGTAAGCAGAATATATTTGATATGTTACCTCATGTTTGGTGGTGGAAATGCCTGCGCATCACACAGTAAGGCAACATGATTCTTGTACAATGTTCTTTGTTTGTTGAGTCCATCTCCAGTTACCTTGGGTGAGGTGCGCCCAGTCGGTTCTGAAAATCATCATTTCCAACTGTCTACTTGCCTGAATAAGCTGTGTCCATTGGCTCAAGTGACTTCTTAGAGAATGTTATACTTAATAATAGTATAATATCTAGTATCGGTTAAAGAGCAGTAAGAAGGAAAGCAAGATACTAGAGTCTATATGAAAAATTCATACAGAGCTCAGACAAAGACTGAAAATAGTATAGCATCCTATAGTTACCCACAAAAATGCTACTGGCAATCTTAGATGAGTATTAACTACCTAGATTGCTAGTGCTATCTACAATTTACTACAGGAAATAGGTTGTATAAGGAAAAGAAGTATGTCATGGGAGAGAGTAGCATCTCTAGCGTATAGACACTCATTTATCATTTGGTAGCACTGTGATGTACGGTTATATGAATAGAGGTGATGGTAATTCAGTTGTGGGTCAACCACCTTGCATATTGGGTATGATAAGATGTGAACAGCATTCTTATGCCAAAATAGTCACTATCCGAGGGAGAAATGCCAGAGAATACCACAAGGAGCTGATGGAAGCTTTGGGGAATAATGCCCATCCATACTAAAGTTTAAGAGATCGTGGAATGATTATGTGTGTTCCAATTACTGCAATTCATTAGAGTGGTGCAATGCAGTTGCATATGGGTGTTTATGGGTGTCTCTTTCCTTCACTATCCTACATCTATTACCCACAGTCTGCATTATACACACATTCCATACCCTGCCCTTTCATTTGTTTATTTCAACATTTTTAAATGGTCCCACATTATTGAAAGAAAAAAATAGTTGCCATGACTTACACCCCATCCCTCATTTTTAAATTCAAGTTTCCTTTCTAAACAAGTAGCTGAAAAGGTTACAACTTATAAAAGAATTTTACAAATTATTAATGTTACATAAGTGACGTTAATTTACTGAAATCCCTCCTAGTTTGAAGCAGGAAGCAGAATTTTTATGTAAAAATTTGTACATGTTCCACTAAATCAGGACATCTGGCAATCCTGGTATTAATACAATGGTTAAAAGTATTCTTTTGCTCTTTGATATAAGTGGAACAATTTGGTCAGATTCCCTTTGACATCCCTTAAAGGCTACTACTCTGGTTAAACTTCTATCAGACCCTTAACGATAAAGCTGTACACCTTGTATTCTTTGAATTTTACTCTACACTACTGATTTTAAATTCAGAAACATTACTCTTACTCTTAATATGTAAGCACATGTATTAATGAGAGTTCATTTTCTCTTAAGTATGCTGGATAACCAATGAGTAACGTGGCAAGAGCACAATAAACTTGAATGTTCCTTGAGTTCTACAGATTTGATATCATTAAAATTTCATTTCTAAAGTGAACATAAACTTCAACTCTTATCAATAAATCAAATTGATTCAAGGGGACTCAGGGCTCACCTGAATAAGGGAGCAGGGAAGCCTTGTCCTGGGCATAGGAGGACTCCTGGATTTCCACTTGCTACATTGTTACCTTCAAAGCGTTCTTTTAACACTCTAGGCATTATGTTACCATTTGGTTCTGAAAAATTTTAACAACTCTCCTCAGAATGAACTAGAATAGATGGAATATCATCACATTGTAATCTACCATAAAACATTTTTCCTATAGACAGAGAAATATCTAGTAGAGTTTCATAAACTCATATCTATAATTTCAATATAAATGAATATTATCGTTATTAACTTTGGCATAATGATACTGAAATTATTGTTGTTTTGTAGGTGATTTTATGAAATAGGCAAAATTTGGATCATGTATTTTCATTATTAGTAAGAGACAGGGAGTTATATTCCTTTTCTTAGTAAGATTTTTAAAAATTTGGATTGCTTGTTATTCAATTTTTCTGCACGTTTTTATAACCATGTACTGTAGGCGTCGTTTGTAACATTTTATGTTTTAGTTTAGAGGAAAATAAAACATTTGTTTATGTCTAGTATTATGACTAAGCGATTTCTGAGAGTTATAAATGTCAAAATCTGACAAGAACTCTAGAAGATATGATGGAAATGTTAATGGTTTATCTTTTTAAAATATGATCTACAAGACTGCCTAAGAGATGAATGGGTCATAATTTGAATGAACTGCTTTCAATTAACCTTTTCTCTATAGATGAACTGTGACAAAGGAGACAAATAAGAGAAAGGAAAGATCTGTCATACCTAAAAACTGGGACTGGATATCCTGCCACCTCACACAGTAGCATAGCTGTAAGGGTCTGAATGACATCTGTTGTAAAGGAACCTTCTATTTTGCGCCCAGCTAGGCGAGGTGGAACATTATTTGTAGGTTCTGTGGAAAAAGGAAATTACTGGAATAACAGGACAGGATACCCCAAAACTTTCAACATGAAGTAATAAATAAAATGTGATTCTGACAGTGTGGCTATGTTGCTTTTTTCTCCCCAAAAATGATTTAATTTGGATGTAAAGAAAAGGTGGGAAAGGAAATTTGAAACGAGCTCTATAGAAAAATAATAAATGTTGCACTCTCCTAGGTAAAGGTAAAGTGATCCCTGTGCGGGCATGGAGACCCATAGGGTTTCCGGGAGGTTGAGGCTCCCAGAATGAGACATCGGCACATGAAGGTGGTAAGGTTGTTAGCCATATGCACCGGCCGCTTTTTACCCCCAGTAATACTCCTGGTACTCATTTATGCTAGAGGCTGAGTTGATCCCAGGGCCATAGTGCCATCAGAAGGATTATACCAGTGGAAAAATCCCACTGATCTCATCGGGAATCGAAACCATGACCTTCTGGTTTGTAGCACTGTGACTCAACCACCACGTCATGGCATACCCCACACTACTCGGTATATGGAGTCATTTTGGCAGCCCTCCATCTGTAATGAATCTAGTTCAACCTATGCATATTACACCTTTCACTGCTACAGCCGTAAATATGCATCAGCGCACCTCACTGCTAGCCGTGCTATGATGCATATATCATAAAACAGCAAATAAACAGTATTAAATCATGAAACCTGAGTGATGCAGCTTGCAAGGCCCTGGCTTTCTAAACCGAAGTTTCTGGATTCGAATCTCCACTCAAATCAATGAAACTTACATGTCCATAAATGCGACAGTCCCTTATCTGTAGATTTACAGGCAAGTTAAAAAAAAATTCCTATGAAACAAAGTTCCAGCACACCAGTGATGGTTACACCAATTACTAATATGAGAGAAATTATTCCTAAATGTTTGAAGCATAAGTAGCAGTAAACAACCATTTCTGAATAACCATAACAAATACACAGACATGACTGGTAAAGCAATATTACCTATAAATTGGATATGGATATCCTGTCACTTCACAGAGAAGCATACAAGTGTCTGCTTTTTGTACATCCACTACAAAACCTCCTATTTTACGAACAGCAAGGCGTGGGGCAACATTATTTGTAGGCTCTGTGGACAAAAGGATCTTAATGGAAACCCATCCAATACTAATAATTATGAATACTACCAGCAGCACGCTACAATATTCAAAAGATTAAAAAACATACTGAATAATGGGAAGATTATATTTGGGTCTAATAGAAATAAAAGCCTGTGATTCAGAGTACAGAGGGGATATGTACACTATTTTCACTTACCCTACACATAGAGCTTTATTGGTGTATAGATAAAGTGCTCATGGACTGAGTCCAAATTCGGTTGCAATAAAAAAGCAACTGTCTTTAACCTAACAAAAACTAGAAGAAAGTACACATTGTGTTTAATTTTACATAGGAATAATTAAATCAAATATATTATTTTAATGCCGCCAATGTTTGAAATAAACTACGTAATAAGGCTTCTCATCTTTATGAAAGGAATTACTGTAATTTTTAGCAAACATCATCCACTTAGAGTTGTCTGTATGTAAGATACCTACACTGAATATATAAATGAACTGTATAGGAAGCAAAATCTGTATAAGATTGGGGTAGGCATGCCCATACTATCAGCAACAAATGGATAAGAAGGAGAGGAAATGATCCATACCTAAAAACTGGAACCGGATATCCTGTGACTTCACAAAGAAGCATAGCAGTATGAGACCAAGCTGTATCCACTAAATAAGGACCCCCGATTTTGCGCCCAGCGATGCGGGGTGGAACATTACTTGTGGGTTCTGTGAAATAAGGAAGACAATGGACTTCTTGTTTAGGATACCAAGCATGTTCACCACGAATAAATGATTCTTTTTTTATCTTTTTAATTTAAAAAAATACTACGTTACTTGTTGGCTTCAAGATGGTCCATATTCTTTTTTATTGATTTAGTATTTCTAGAAGTAAACCCCCTTTAGAAAAAAATTAATTGGAAGAAACTGAATGTCCTTATTCGTTCCTAGGGTGAGGTCACCCTTGTTAAAAAATTATAATTAAAGAGAAATAAGAGGATAAGAAAGTGGTTTAAAGGTCTATGACTGTGATTAAGTGATACGGTGTAAACTCATACACCTAAAAATAAAAGCAGGGTATGCAATCACTGTACATACAACCACAACTGTCTGAGTCTCTTTTGCATCCACCAAATATGGACCTCTTATTTTGGGTATATTAAGATAAGGTGGAACATTATTTGTAGGTTCTGTGCAAACAAAGACTGAAAATATGTCATGATTTTTATATGGCTGTACTATGGTGGAACATCACTTATTCGAACTAATTGGGACTGAGAGTGGTTCAGATTACCAAACATGTACAAAATAACACATTTTAAACTGAGATCAACTACACTTGTCAATTACTCAGATAGCTTTGCTTTGAAATCCACACTAACAATGAATCAAATGCAAAACGGTTAGTTTGTTGAGGTTTATGATCACGTAGGAATTTACAAACTATCCATCAGAACAATTTGCTACCACCAACACCCTAATTCACTGCGCAAATAGCTTTCTCCGCTCATTCCAGCTCATCCCTTCCTACAGTAACGTGTTGAAAACTTTAAATATTATGCCAAACTCCAAGGCATGTTGACTGTGCTGCAGTAAAGGAGATAAAGTATTAAGTAGGTAAATGTCGTAATTTGTGCTGACTCTCAACTGTTCAATCTGTGATATGATGGTAGCTTCTCTGTAACAATGTAAATGTAGTACGATTCCTTTGTTATCATAAGGATCCAGAAAACGTAAGAATAAGTAAATAAAAAATATAAAAAAAGGTCTTCAGATAATTGTCTCTTCAGACTTTCAGATTATTGACATTCTATTGTATAATTAATATGGTGGTCAAATATGATGTTATAAGACAAAAGCTTATGTCCTAGAATTCCATATGTTAGTCTGTGACGATGGTTTAGTGTCAGTTTAGAACGAAATATCATTCATATCACCCAGAGTTTGAACCGCTATTATAAGCTGATCTGCTAGAACTGCAAACTCAAACCTAATGCTTTTGTTCAAATTCCTTCAGAATCTGATTACAGAGTTAACCCTTTCCCATCCTTAATACTTCAGAATGCTTGAGATTTGAACCCATGGTGCACTCTAAAACACTCCTGCAATGCATTGAAAGCCATATGAGACTATCCTCAGACCTATGACTGAATCATAACTGAAAAAACCGCAACAAACAATCCTGCACAAAATGTCCTTATGGCATAGATAATAATAAACACAGTCTTTGTCCATGCAGATGCAAGTACAAATTCCCCCCTCAGAAGTTATTTTTGTTTGGGTAAACATATTGTGTATTGTTAACAGTTTAATTCTCTACGATCTAAATAACCAGTCAACTCTTACAGCACATGGAAACCAACAGCTAACATTTAGATGCAACTTAGTATGGTTGATTGGGAGTTTCAAATCTCGCAAACGTACAGGAAGGAAAAGAAGTTTGCCTTCAGTACTGCATCCCCTAAACTTCTGCACAATCTTGTGAAAATACCAGGTCATGCTAGGGGCGTTTTATGTATGCAAAATAAAATGAAAGCTGCTTCTGGAAGGGGAAAACAAACAATTTTCAAGTGTAAGTAATGCGATCTACCACTCTAAAGGATGACCTATCTTTTCAGTACCATGGCCGAGACCCCATATTGATTAGTGCCCCAGGACTCCATCATGCCACCAAGTTCAAATAAAAATTTATAGATATTTCAGAACGAAAGTGCAAAAATAGTTATATGTTTAGCTTTCTTTGTTTTATTAACATTTTATTTCTCTTGAAGAGGTGCATTATGATAATTACTTAAATATTTTGATGGCAATCACCTTGATTGTCTTATGAAAATAAAGAAAAAGGTTAAAAGAATGTAATTATGTATGGGACTAGAGAAAAATAAACCATGATAAGATGGAACCATACCTAAAAGCAGGAACTGGAAAGCCTGTCACTGTGCAGAGAACTGTAGATGTATAGCCCTTAACCACATCCACCATGAAAGAACCCCTAGGTCCAGCAAGACGAGGAGCAACATTATTGGTGGGTTCTGCAGACACAAGGAATTCCGTGACAATGGGATTGGGTAACCCTTGATGCAACTTAGAGATGAAGCTACATTTTCAAAAGTGGCAAGTGAATGGAACTCAACTGAAATTTCACCTTCTATGTTACTTGATAACTCAAGACTTGTTTGAACCATAATTTTAAATTTACAAAATTGAGACCTTCCTATATTTCTATTTAAGATGGATAGAATACTTGCCAAATTCAAGAACTCTTCAGCTTTGACCAGGGAATTTTTCAGATACGAAAATCCCTAGCATTACTTGATCTGAAGAAGTAAAGCAAGTTGTTTCGTGTCTCAGATTTATGCATTGTTAAAGAACTCCAAGCCTTTGAAAGGGAGGGCACCTGGCCAAAATGTCAGCCAGTTCATGCTCAACCTGTTCCTCTCTTTCCTGATCAATCACTTGGAGGAATGAATGTTCGTCTAATTAAATGTCTCATTAGACCTCAGCTCAGCACATTTGCTAATTTAAAAGGAAAATAATATTGCATATACACCAGCTATTCTAGAAGAAGTTAAAGGGTAAAAAAATCCTTAAGGTACCAAAAATTTGAGGTTCCAAAATTTATATAGATAGTGGTATAAAAAACCTTATGATCACACTGTCCAAGAAGGGTCCGAGTCTGGTCTGATAGGGATTGAGTTGACAACAATATAAAACAATTTCCTGGAGGAAGAAATTCAAATTAACATGCAAAGTAATACGGCTATGGCAATCAATTTTCCAGCCTGACTCTACCTTTCCACCATAGCCTACACACGGCCAGTGTGAAAGTTTATTATTCCACTGTGACCTACTAGTGGTTTACTATGAAGCCTGGGCCTTAAAGTATTTACAGGTTGTAAGTTGCTAATGGGTTGTTATCTCATATTGTGAACGCCTGGTGGTATACCGGGCCATGTGAGTCAGTTGGAGAACGTTAATGTTGTACTGGCATATTGCCGTGGTAGCTCAATGGTAGAGCAGTGGCATGGATAGCCGAAGATCCTGGTTCAAATCCCCACTATGGCATTGAATTTTCCAGTCTGACTCTACCTACCTTTCCACCTTAGCCTACATACGACCACTATGAAATAATTATCATTCCAATGCAAAGTAATACTTTATCAGATTTATTATATGAAAATTTTATGCCTGAACCATTTGCTTAACATTTCGAGTATTCATAAATAAAATAATAGTGGATAACAGAATGAAATGTCTTGAAATAGAACAAGGGAGCTTAAACAGAAAGGTGCACTAAAGAAAATCATACCTAAAAACTGGCACTGGATACCCAGTTACTGCACAAAGTATCATTCCTGTCCTACTTTGAACAACGTCTACCATAAAGGAACCTCCTATTTTAGGTCCAGCGAGACGAGGTGCGACATTATTGGTAGGTTCTGTGAACATAAGGAACTCACCAAAAAACTGGGACAGGATACCCCGACACATGACACGTTAGGAAGGCAACTTCACCCACAACAGGGGTCACCATCTCACCACCATAAAATTTCTTGCCACCTCCGGGAGATTTGGGTGCTATGTTACTTGTTGGCTCTGAAATTAATTTTGAAAACTTACCGGAAGACTGGGACAGGAAACCCCACAACTTGACAGCTCAAAAAAACATTTTCTCTGAGTGGGGAATACATAATTTCCCCTCCTTCATACTTCTTTCCTGGTGATTTAGGGGCTATGTTACTTGTAGGCTCTGTAAGTGTGTAAACACATATAAACCTTACCATTTCTATCAAAAGTAAGGTTACAACATTCAATAAGAAGGGATATAACTAAGCATATCACAAATCTGACAGGAGTATAATAATGTGAATCCCTAAAGTTTTGTGTTTTAGATTGTTTACTGTATATTAATAGCAAATTATTGTGTTTTTAATATTATTTTTGCTATCAGCTAAAATTACTAAAAAAATGTTTATTTTACATTACCAGTCCGTAAAATTTTAATATATATATATATATCGAATTTTACATTAATTTTTTACTATATCTCATTTAAAACAGAAGGGAAATTCAAGAAAGATGAGAAAACTAAATAAAATTTCTAGTTTTCTTGGAATGAAACGATGTAAGTAATTCTATTTTTGCTAAATATAATATTGCGTTATCATAAGATAAAGTGTAAGAATTCTTTATATGTATAATGTTATTGTTTATTCTCTCACCCAATATATAAAATTATCTCCAAGACCAAATGATTGATCTCTAAAACCTAAAAAAAAAAAAATGCTCGAGACCATCAACAGATAAGCTGTACTTAAACCTTCAACATTCATCAGTTTAGGCTGTGCTTACCCTAGCGAAAATCTAAATGCTATACACTTTTTGAAATGGTAGGAAGGAACAAAAGAGCTAACTTTTCATAGCACAGCACCAAAGATTCGAATACACAATGCAGATACCCACGCGGACTGAACTGCACAGCACACGACATTTCATTATGCAATCAAAGGGGAGCTCTGGCTGCTCAGATATTAGAATATATAAGCAAGTAACTTAGCTATGCATTAAAACATCTATATCGGTCCTGAATTCCACCGTTTCACATACAATTAAAAGATGTTTTTAAAATTATTTTTAAACCCGTGGATAAAAGTTAAAAGATAAAAACACAACGTTTCAACTCTACCCTTGAGTCTTCTTTAGGTGACAACTCATGTTTTTATCTTTTAACTTTTATCCACTGATTTAAAAATAATTTTAAAACATATTTTAATTGTAGCTATGCATTGCTATATACACACACACACGTATATGTATATAAGTGTCTGAATATATGTTATGTAAATATGAATAATAAATTATACGCACGACAGAATGTTTCAAGATAAATTAATTTAAAAGATTTGGGAAGGGTCTCATCCATTCAGAGTCCGATGAAGGGACAAGAAAATTTTAAAACAATATGAATGTCAATATCTTCAAGCCACAGATTCACGACTACATAAAATTTCTACATTACACTCAAAATGCTATTCTTGAGTCTAGCCATAATATTTTGAGCTTACAAACCATGCGATTTCTGACTCAAAAGAACCCCTACCTAAACCCTTAAATTCTTGGGGATGTGTGTATTATCAGTGTGTATAGTTTGTTTGTCAGGGGTATGTTGTAGCTTACTGGTTGAGGCACTGCACTACAAACCGGAAGGTTGCGGGTTCGATTCCTGATTAGGTCATTGGAGTTTTTCAACTGGCCTAATCCTTCTAGTGGCATTATGGCCCTGGGGTTGACTCAGCCTCTAACAGAAATGAGTACCAGGAGCAATCCGGAGAGTAAAGGCAGCCGGTGCTTAAGGCTGACAACCTTACCACCTTCAAATGCCGAATGTCCAAAATCTGGGAGCCTCAACCTCCTGGAACCCTCTGGGCCTCCATGGCCTGTATAGGGATCACTTTACCTTTTTTCTATAGTTTGTTTGTCATAAATATTAAGGACTTTTAAGTACTGCCAATTATGCCTCAAACCCTCGTCACCCATAGCCAGAATTCTGTTCTGCACAAGTTCTTTTACATCCCTATAAATCTACAGACATGGGAGTCCCACATTTATCAAACCTGGGTGAAGACTGAAGGCGCAAACTTGGGAACTGTAGGCCAGTGCCTTACTAAGTGCCCCTTCCATTCAACAACAATAACAATAACAACAACATTACCAGCAATGAAGTTGATAATGATGACAACGACAGCAACAGTAAAAATGATGATGATGGGGTTATGGAGGGTGATACATTTTCAGAGGGTATTTATGGAATGTGTTTAAAATTCCTTGTCAGAAATACAACTAAGAATTACCATAGACCTACTTATAGTATTCTCTGCCTATGGTAGACGATGCAGCGGTCTAAGCAGGCCTAGTCCCTTAAAGGGATGTAGCACCATGGAGTTTAGTTTCATTTAGTTACTTACAGTGTTTGCAGATAGTACACAATATCTCAGTTGTTCAAATAAATATATGTAAATATAAAGAAGACAATGTAATTATTATTTTATTAATATTATTATTTGTCTGGTATACATTCAATTACCTGAACACAGGAACTGGTGAGGCTTGAGCAAGACATAGCAGTGATATAGCAGATTTTTGAGGAGTCGCTTCCTTCTTAGATCCAATCTTATTATCCTTCATTGTGGGGGCCACACTAGTTTGGGGTTCTGTATGTTTATAAAATGACAATATTTAGTAGAGATTATCAAGAGTTTAATAAAAATAAATAATTTAATTAAGGCTTCCTCACATTAAACTAATGAAAGAACTACAATGAACCATGAATTGGCTGCACAGTGTTTTTCTCGTTTGCAATGGTGGCAACCAGTGCTGAACTTGAACTTTTTTAATGAGGAACTCATAAATTTATATGCAGGTATTTATTTATTTGTTTATTTTTCATTTTGAAATATAAAACTTTGCTGTCAAATTACTTTTTTTAAATGAATCACACAGAAATAAAATTACAATAACAACAACCACTTCAACCAACTTCGTCATGTACACATGAAATTTATGGCAACCGCGTAAGCAAGGCAATTATTGCAACAAGAAAAGGTTCTTTAATAAAAAAAAGTATCACCAAAATATACGCTGATTTCATATGTACTTTTTTCCTCCCTGTGCTTATGTCAGAGTGATGAAGAGTATATTTTTACTTTGCCGGAGTGCCATACCAGTCTGTTCTAGCCGAACTTCAGCACTGGGCAGCATGCATTGCCCCCTGCAGCTAACATAGAGTGGCACTGATGCAACCATACAACAGTTTCCTTAACAGTTAAAGGCTTTACTTACCAACATTATGAAAGGTGGTGCTGAAACTGGCCATTGTCGTCCATACATTTTGGGACTTCTATATGAAGCCATCGCCGTAGTTCACGTTGCAAAATGCTGGCCATTTTCTGGAGGATATTTCTTTACTAATTCCCCCAGGGTGTGGGTTTGTCTTGTATACTTATGTTTTAATTCACCCCAATATTTTGATGACAACAATTGAAAGTGTGTTTGAGGACATAATTATTAGTAGAGATTTGTGGTCCCCTCAGTCCCCCGACCTAATCCCCTGCGACTTCTTTCTGGGGTCAATTGAAACATAAAGTATACAGGACAATCCCATACTCCCTGGAAGACTTAAAACAAAATATCCACCATGAAATTGCCAGCATTTCACAATGTGAACTACAGCAATAGTTTCTTAAAGAGGTGCCAAAATATATGGATAACAATGGTGGCCAGTTTCAGCACCTCCTTTCATAATGGTGGCCAGTTTCAGCACCTCCTTTCATAATGGTAAGTAAAGTCTTTAAGCATTGTTAAGGGAATTGTTGTATGATTTCATTAGCATCAGTTTATTACAGCTGCAGATGGCAACACGTGCCATCATCACAAACTGGAAAAACACCATGCAGATGGTTCATAGTTGATTGGGTCTGCCTGTAGATATTGAAATACCAGCTTTAAACCGAATAATTATAATCAAAGATTTGAATATAGTACTAATGCTAAATAGCAAAAAATGAATCACTTGCCCACTAGATCTATATTCCCTGCTGGTAAAATTCGCAATTTTGAAAAATAAGTCATTCAAATGACCATTGTTTTGTGGGATTTTTGAGCATTCATGTCTGTCTGCCTTCTGACTGCCGGTAAGTCTGTGTGTGTCAATCATGCAAAGATGGCTACACATAATATATCAGCAGATAAAACTCCATCCACTCTGTGCAAATGATTAAAATGAACCACAGGTTCATGTATGCTATTTTTATATATGCAAATCATGTATAAACAATTAAAAAGATTGATAAGTCAAAAGCTAAAATACTGGATTTGAGGTGCATTTCACAATTAAAGTGCACTGCCCGAGAAAAAAAAGATCTCAGATTCGAGTTCCCTAGGCCAAAAAATCCCAACAGTGAGTTTCACCTCAATCATTATGTTTTTGCATTTAGACCTACCGGTATATTCATGATCCCCCTTCAGTCTATTTTTACCTTTGTAAAAAAAAAAAATGCTTTGACAACCGAGCAAGATCGTCTTTAATTAATTTCAAAACTGAATACGATCTATATGGAAACACCAGCTCAAATATTATATTAGAAATGCGTTAGAACACCACTTGAGATGGGCATCAGACAATATTTCTAATTAAAATTTTAATTAATAACCGCTACAGATTATGAAGCTCATCGTTATGCAGTTTTCTCCAGTCCTCATTTTCATCTCTCTTAGGCTTAAATATTTTCCTAAGCACCCTGTTTTCGAACACACTCAGATTATGTTCTTCCCGAAGAGTAAGCAACCATGTCTCACATCCATATAAAACAACAGGCAGGATAATTGTCTAATAAATCTTTATTTTTAGATTTCTGGACAGAAGACGAGAAGGTAAGAGTTTCTGAACTGCATAAAAACAAACATTTCCTGATTTGAGTCTACACTTAACTTCGGCCTTAATATTATTTGTGTCTGTAATTATTACTTCCACATATTTGAATTTCTCCACTTGTTCAAACAATTTACCGGCTATTCTGATATTTTGTAGCGCATTATTATGACCATGTACTTAGTTTTTTTCTGCATTAATTTCTAATCCAACATTCCTGCAGGCATCAAAAAGACTTTCTGCATTTCTCTTGATTGTGTTTATGTCATCGCCCAACAAGCAAACATCTGCATAAGCTTAAATCGGGAAACTGCCATTTAATTCTAGGCCTACCTTGTTTTGCTGAACTTTCCTAATGACATATTCCAAAGCGATAATAAATTAAATCACAAAGGAAAGAATTAATTTATACAAATCAATGCTTAAGATGTTGTTGCTATAAGGATAAGGATTATGTACAAAACAATACATGAACCTACATCCACTCTCAAAAATTCCAAATTAAAACACTTAGGCCCGTTATTACCACCTCCAGTAAAATATTTACGGCTACTTTTACGGTTACTTTACTGACAGTTCGATTTTACAATATCTGGTTAGGTGTTAACTGTTGGTAAAAAGCTCTTAACTGGCAGTAATCTTTACTGTAGGAAAATGTACAAGTAAACTCCTAACCGGAGGATTTTTGAGGTTATGCTTCTTGCGAACTGAATTAAAATGGAGAGATGAAGTTATTTAGCTGCTTTCGTAATGTCACTAATGTCACAATGCCAATATATGTAAAAATAAATAAAAACGATATTGAAAACTAGATCAAATTGTTATGAAAGTTTGGACAAACAATTACTTTACTATTTGCTTTCTCTACCCGTACATCAGATCATATTTGGGTTTTTCATCCTTCGGGGATGGGGTTTCGAAACGTGGTACCTTTCTTTTCATTTTTACAACCACTTTACTTGAGGAGGATTTTATTCTTATTTAACAGGAATTGTATAATAAGTGTAGGCCTAATACATAAACTATATAGGCCTATATATAATGTATTTTAATATGTTATGCTAAGAGCTAATAATTTCATTTGAAAACATCTCGTAATAGGCTATATCCTGTAGTTATTAGCTACACATTTCATACACAAACTTATTAGGTTTTAGGTCTTGCCTCGCAAATTATCCGACTTGCACACTACTGCCCGTACTGTGTACTGTAAACTATAATTAAATTCAGAGGAAGTTACATATTTCACAATATGTTTTTCTGATACGTCTTTTAGAGCTTCGCTCTTATGGCCACACCTTACTGTGTGTTTATTTAATTTGAATTATATGACGCTTTTCGTCAATATCATTCAGAAACAATTATTCTTCACTTGAAAAGAAATCGCTGTGTCTCTTTACTTCTTTTATATCAGCCATAACCTCATCCATTGCAAAATCACACGAAACAATTAAAACAGTTGAAAAACTGCTGCAAACAACTGAGAAACGCTCGTACCAACTGCTGTGACTTTTGTCTGATTGCGTTAACCGGGAGTAAACTTTAACTAGGAGATGATAAGAACAAAGAAACGTTTACTGGAATTTTACTCCGACAGTAAAATAAACTACCAGTTATCATTTACTCCTACTTAACTGGACATCGTAAGAACGGGCCTTAATGGAAGAAAAAGGCAATTACCTGAAGACTGGTAAAGGAAATCCCTGAACCAAGCATGTCAAAATAATCTTCCCACCAACCAAACATTGTTCCTTCACCCCATTAGATCGAACATCTTTCAGTTTTGGTGCTACACTAGTAGATGGCTCTGAAATGGGAGGTTTCTAAATAAGGATACAAGAGCCAAACATATTACTTTGTGAAGCTCAAAAGAATGAAGAATGTGCAAACATAATACCGTACAATTTACTGTGATGAGAAGATATGAAATACAGTATTATATAAATTTAGAAAACTGAAACTAAAACAATAACTACAGCAAAACATATTCTTCTAGGAAATTTTAAAGGCAATATACATTTTAGAAACTTTGTTATTTATTGGCAAACTAATGCTTCAAATAATTTCCAAAAAAAAGAGCATTGGTGAAAAATGTAATCAGAATAAGTATGCTAGGAAAATACTAATACAGTACCTATTTTAAACATCAAGTTCTTTCATTATACTGTAGGCATATTATATTCAAGTGAAAATGATTCGTTTAAAATAACTTATTAATATCGTTAAAAATAAAGTACTATTGTAGTCAATTAAAATAATACTGTTTTAAAAAAAAAACAATGTGATCTAAGTACTCAATTATTGAATTAAAAGTTGATATATTATTTAATTCTTACATCACTATTGTCAGTTCAAACAATATTATCGTGACCGAATTTCACACAACATTGAGCATCATCATTTTAAAATACAGTAGAACCGCTGTAGACTGTAGACTTCATCAATCGGGAATTTATCTAGGAGAGTTCAAAGTCACGAATTGCATTTATAATGTCTGTTTAATGAATATTATGTAATATTATGAATATTATGTAATTAATAAAATGTATTGAAATTGAATTATTTTAATGACATTTTAGACTGAGCACAGTAATATTAATCTTTGTGAACAAAACACAATCAGTTAATCAACATCCATTTATAAAGTACTGTTTGCAGAATTTTAATAATGAAAATATCTTGCATAATACTGTATTACTGTTATCATTTCTAGTGATGCATACTGTTAAGTATAGTTTCTTGAAAGATTTATGCACATGAAGGAGTAAAGATGGTCAGCTGTCTTGACATGCATCGGGAGAGTCTATTATCAAGAAGGAGGTGAATGATATCTCTGAATTCATCCCCCACCTCTTAACGGGTACCCTTTCACTGTTCGCTCTCATGTCACCAGTGTATATTCATGCTGTTGAGGTTATGTGCTTATAATGTTTACAGGAGGTGATTACAGTTTTTATATGATGAAGTTGCTTAACTATGGAATACATTTCCCATAAAATGTTATAATATTGATTTATGAACAGATGCAGGCATACAATATACTGTGTTTCCAGAATAAATCTTAAGTACTGAGGTCTGAGAGAATGGTGTCATATGCGCAAGTCATTGCCTAAAGAGTCTCCGACCTGATTAGAATGTAAAGAAAAGATGACATGTCTTTATCACTTTTGTAGAAGGTGATAAATCAAATTTGATAAATATCCTATGAATCAGGTCTGTGACAGGCTGATTTTAGACTTATTCTTATGTTACTGGTCCAAATCGAAAGAACGACATATGCGCTAAATAGTCATCATAATAACCATATTAGGAACTTGTTCAATTTACTGATATAAAGATTGTAATCCCCAACTAAATATTTAATTATGTATTTTCCCCAGGTGCTACTCAACCTATAAACAAGTCTTACACTGGGCACTACAGAACAACACGATTTGCAGTATTATATAAGTTGAATGATTTACCTGAAGACTGGTATAGGAAATCCTTGCACCATACAAGTCATGACAATCTTCCCACCAATTCTTGCCTGGGCTTTCACCCCAGTAAACTGAACATCTTTCAGTTTTGGCGCTACACTAGTGGATGGCTCTGAAATGGGAGGTTTCTATAAAATAGTTTCCTAAGCACATATATCGATCTCGAGCTCCTAGAAAGCCTGTAGGTATCCTATATTTAAACAGCACCACATGACATCACAATAGCTACAAAGACATAATGATCCCTTACTGTCATTACTAATGTACCTGAATGCTGGAGGAGGGTGTCCCTGTGCCGCACAAAGAAGTGGGGCTGTGCTGTGTCCCTTCACGCTCTTTCTCACACTCCCCACTTCCTTGTCTCTCACTTGAGGCGACATACTCGTCTGGGGCTCTGGAAGGAACACAATAATCCTTTCATAGTGGGGCTTGAACCCACAATATAAACAAAAAGATGCTCATACGTCAGAAATGACAAATGACAGAGGCAATCCACAACTATAAGGAAAACGAGCAGTTATAGTGTGTAGCTTAATTCAGTAAAAATAAATGGCTGGAGATGACGCCAGTGAACGCTAAATATGCCCTGGTTCTCAATGGACTTCCATGACAGGATTATGGGATTTCCTCACAGAAATATTATTAAAAATGTGTACAACTTTTTCTTTAAGTTAATTTTTTTAACTCAGTGCCGGTCTTACATAGAAGATGAACAGAAAATCTTGAGATGGATATATGGAGGGGTACGTAAAAAGATCTCTATTAACCCGATAAGAATGATTAATGTGTTTAGACTTCTCAATTTATTTATAAATAATTTGTACTAATATGACTTTTATTACCTGAAGGAAGGTTGTGGAAAACCCTGCACAGCACACAGCAAAGGAATTGTGGACCTGAATGGAATCATTTTCTTGAGTCCTGAGATATCTTTGTCCTTAACTTTAGGAGCAACACTAGCTTGTGGTTCTGCAAATTAGGGTACTGTTTAATTAAACTAGCTCTAAATGAGATTTAATATGTCAGTTCTTAATGCTAGAGCCATGTGAAAATAAAAATTGATTAAAATAAATGTATGTGAACAATTATTGTTTTTTGTTTATTTTGGTTCTTTAATGCAAACCAAGTTCATAAGTAGGTAGTTAATACTTCATTGTTCTTTCAATAACTTTCTTCCTTTATCTTAGTTTTACATCTCACTAGCAGGATTTAAGCAACCCAAGCCGCCCCGGCCTTACAGGGCCGTGACCTGTCGGGAGAGGGATTATCTTTGGATCACATACATACTTTTTTGACCGGACAAGGACATGGAGGGCCTCCCCGGATGAGTGATCAGCTCAATGCTGGGGCCACCTCCGAGACAACATGAACACACAGGACGAGACACACCATTCACACACACACTCACTCCGAACAAGGCGAGGAAGGGATAAAAATGATAATGACTGCCAGATGATATCCAGGGACCACAAGGGCCTAAAGTTACCAGACATTTGTCTCACAGGTGAGGAAAAACCCCAGAAAAAACCCCACCTAGGTAACTTGTCCCGACCAGGATTCGAACCCGGGCCCTCTGCATGAGAGGAGCGAACGCATCCCCTATGCCACAGCGGTGGATGTTCTTGCAGTAACAAGAGCTTTAATTAACTTAGTAATTTTAATATATATATATGGTGTGAAGAAATATAAATTTAAAACTCTATTTTTACTTTCTTTATCCATACCATAGCTAGGTACAACATACAGAGGAGGCAAGTGTTCAAAGCTGATATTTGATTCCGAGTTTCCACCATTAACCCTCTGCAAACAAAATATGGGTAATATGTAATTATTCTATTTTTAAAACTGAATTTAAAATTATTTATACATGTCTCAACAGTGAGGTCATATCATGTGTCAGGTTCTGTGGGTATGTTGGTATGTCATGTAATAATGTAATATTGCTATACATTCGTTTTTAATTGTTGGTGTAAAATGGCTTCTAGTAATTTTAACTGATTTTCAACTTTGATGATTGTGAGACAGAATGAAATAGCAGTGTGAGTCTTGATAAGTAAATACCCAATCCTGCATTTGCCTTTACGGATGGGGAAACAATGAAAAAACCCAAGTTAAATTGGCCAGCAGCTGTGTTTGAACCTGGGACCTCTTGGATGCGAGCCCTAGACATTCCACTCTATGAATATTATTTAAATTATTCACTAATATAAAAAAACAATTATGTATTCATGGAACCACAGAATATAATTTCTGTTGAACATTACATGATTATCACAAAAAACAATAGCAGAGGATATCGGACTCGGACCCGCAAGTAGAACAGCCTACATAACAAGCTTGTGTGTACCCCAAGTTTACACGTAAGCTTACAGTCAGCTTGAGTTATAGCTATAGGCCTACTTGACTGGATCTAGGCAAGGCATGCGATTACATGGTGTAGTATTAGTAATTTAATCTCAAATGAGCAATGGTTTAGAAAGTCTGTGATTTCCCATCTGCTCAATAGTTTTGTCCCTAATCATACTTTTCAGTTAAACAAAAGTGAGATATATTTTATGTTCCATCTAGATGTTTAGGTTACATTAGATAGAAGTATATATTGCTCTTGACTGTTATTTAAAATGTACACTCTAATTTCACATAGTATCAAACTAACAGTCTTATATTTTCCAAGGTTTTGGACTAAATTGTCCTTGACTCAAAATTATTAGTTGAAAACAATATGAAATTAAGCAATTTAAAAAAAAAGAGAGACTATAAAAGTAAATAACTGAATGAAGTAATTTTGATAGTAACACCATTTCAGAAGTGAACTTGAGTGCACCAAATCTTTGCAATATAATGCACAGTGGTTTATGTTGGTAAACCAGCTGTGCCATGCCCACTCCCCACCCCCCTGCTCCTCCCCTTTTTTTTCTCGATGGTGATTATTGCTACAAGAACCTCTTGAATAATTGAAAGAACAATTTCAGAATTAATCTTAACCTTCTCAATAAGGAAAATAACCTTCTGTTGTTGTACATGTCCTTTGTCCATTTCAAATGACTGTATGTACCGGTATAATACAGAAGGCACTATTTTCATCAATCCTCCACTTAATGTGTGTCTATAGTGCTTTCACATTCGCCAGAGGTTTCAAGGCCACAACTTCTCATGTCTAATATGCCCCCACTGATCAGAAGTCAGTATTCCCCTTTGCGCAGAGGAGCTGCGCTGTCGCACACACTCATACGACACCAAGGGGGAACTCCCTACTGGCTTATCATGTGACTGGCATTGGAGGGGTATGATGTCATATGAGCACGGTAAGAGGGGGTATCATAGGCGTGCTACGTTTGGCCTTGAAACCTCTGGCGAATGTGAAAGGACTATAATTCCCCATAAACCTTCGCTCCTGACCCTCAAACTGACTTGTATTCAAAGGTTAATGTTTGAGTGCCAGACTTCTGACATCAGATCGATTACAAGATGGACTCATTCAGAGGCTGCTCCAGATGTCATTATGGGCAAGCCTTACAGCCCCTTTCACCATCAACCTAAGCCTGAGCATTCTTCATAGGCTATAATGCATGTGGTCGGACTTGAACACAAACCAATAACATGTCTTGGTCACCCAGGGCTGGTGTAGAACACAAGTGTTAAGGAGATTCAATGCAGACTTTAAATAAAGGAAAGTACTAGAAGAAACCAAATGCATCGGAAAGTTTTCGTGCATTCAAGTGTACTTAATGATGGATGTCTGCCACAAGAAGCTGTCACAAAAACTAGCACTCCTGGCAATGCAAAGATCAACCTGCTCCTTAATATATTCACACGTTAATATCATCCTAAACAGACGCAGTAGAAGTGCTGGGAATGAAATCAATGAAAAATGAAACACTGATGCTGAAATCAGTGTGTTGTAATTATTATTAAATTATGTTGTACAATAAAGGGGTAGGTCATAAACATGTGGATGGGGAAAAATAAAATAATCTTGTTGTACACCAACTCCTTAAGAATCTTAACATCAAAATAATGTTCAAGTGAAAGTGCACACGTAAGTCCTGAACATATCTTAAGAGTTTTCTCAGATAATCACTAGTTGTTAACTTGTTGTCTTGTAAGTTTATCGTTAAGTTGCTCACATACATTTACTACATATTACACAATATTGAAAGATGGCCTTACTTTGAAGAATTCAGCTCACCTGAATGATGGGAGTGGATAACTTTGCACATTACAAACTAGAAATACATCCCGATGCTCCGATACAATCAAACGTACTCCAATTGAAAACACATTTTTTACTCTTGGAGCTACACTGGTGTGAGGTTCTGGAAATAGATGACATATTTTCACTTACCTGAGCTATTTCCAAGGGATCGAAACCAGAGATGGCAAACTCAGCTTAATTTATCAAAATTTAGTAGCAGGTTTCTTCTAACAAATTAAGTTGTTTGCCATTTCTGTTTCGAGAGAAGTACTGAATAAAACAACAATCAGCATGCTTGTTAATAGAGTAACTACAACATACTTAAAATAAGTGATCAACTTAATATTTCACTTTCAAAGCTATAAACTACTAACCCATCATTTGTTGCTATAGCATTTTGCAAAACATGAAAGCCTCAGTTCTTGGAGCTACCCAGATAACATTTCCCTCTGTTACTTAACTATAGAGATTAGTGAACAATAGACGACCCTCATTAAAGGCCTAGAAGCAATAATGACAGGTATATTCTTCGCATTAGTTATTTGACTTGTCCCATACCTTAAGTACTTTGTACTACATAATGCTTGTGGACCAATAAAGTGAATATGAATATGAATATGAATATACCAAAAAGAAGGTATTCTGACAAAAGCAGTATCGCCTTATTGGAGATTATTCATTTCAGAGTCGTGTAGCATGTTGAATAGTTGTGCCTGCTGTGTTAGTATATAATATGTCATTTTTTACAATTTAGGTGTAAAAAGAATGTGGTACTCTGTAAATAACTGACTCTGGGATTAGCAAACAATATGTAACCCTCATTAAAAGGGGACACATTATAAAATCATTCTTCAAAGACACTCCAGGTCTCGGGTGGTGGAGTGTGTCATGAGGCAATCAATGTTTTGGAGAATACTATATATGAGCATTTTGTTAACACCTTTAGAAACATTTGTGATGAACCGACATTGTTTATAAACATTAAAATTGTATTGTTTTTCAGTATAAATTACACAATAACCTCAATGAATTTGGGATAAAAAGTAGTTAGGCTGATCAAAATATGGTCTAAATGAAGCCTACAGCAGAGTCTGGGTAGGGAAACTTATATCAGATGAGAATATTATAGGAGAAAAATTCCTCCGGCACTGGGACTTGAACCCAGGACCTTTGGCTATTCGCGCCAATGCTCTACCAACTGAGCTAAGCCGGAGCTCAATTCACAGCGCCAGATGGAACTTCTCTCCTATGACTGATTGCCCTAATGGTCTACCTCACAGACAGACAAGTTATGTCATATGCAGTACTGTGAGGCACACTAAGTAGTGATTTTTGTGACCGGGCTCCCACTGTTATTGTACAGTTAACATTCAAGATAGATATATAAGCATTCATGAGCCACAGATTATTGTCTCTGTTGGACACTACATGAGAATATTATAGGAGAAAAATTCCTCCGGCACTGGGACTTGAACCCAGGACCTTTGGCTATTCGCGCCAATGCTCTACCAACTGAGCTAAGCCGGAGCTCAATTCACAGCGCCAGATGGAACTTCTCTCCTATGACTGATTGCCCTAATGGTCTACCTCACAGACAGACAAGTTATGTCATATGCAGTACTGTGAGGCACACTAAGTAGTGATTTTTGTGACCGGGCTCCCACTGGGTCCTGGGTTCAAGTCCCATATAATATTCTCATGTAGTGTCCAACAGAGACAATAATCTGTGGCTCATGAATGCTTATATATCTATCTTGAATGTTAACTGTACAATAACAGTGGGAGCCCGGTCACAAAAATCACTACTTAGTGTGCCTCACAGTACTGCATATGACATAACTTGTCTGTCTGTGAGGTAGACCATTAGGGCAATCAGTCATAGGAGAGAAGTTCCATCTGGCGCTGTGAATTGAGCTCCGGCTTAGCTCAGTTGGTAGAGCATTGGCGCGAATAGCCAAAGGTCCTGGGTTCAAGTCCCAGTGCCGGAGGAATTTTTCTCCTATAATATTCTCATGTAGTGTCCAATAGAGACAATAATCTGTGGCTCATGAATGCTTATATATCTATTATATCAGATGTTTGCTATTAAAAATGGTTTGGAGCAAGGAGATGCACTATCACCTTTATTTTTTGATTTCACTGTGGAATATACTATTAGGAAAGTTCAGGAAAAATGAGGTAAACCTAAAATTAAATGGCAATCACCCGATTTTAGTTTACGCAAGATGTTTGTCTGTTGGGCGATGACAAACACAACTGGGAGAAATGCAGTCTTTTCAATGCCTGCAGGAACATCGGATTGGAAATTAATGCAGAAAAAACTAGGTATATGGTCATGAAACGCCAGTAAATCATTCAAACAAGTAGATAAATTCAAATATCTGGGAGCAATAATTACGGATACAAATAATAATTAAGGTAGAAGTTAAATGTTGATTGAAATCAGGAAATGCTTGTTTTTATGCAGTTATTCAGTAGGAACCTCAATACGAAATGTGTTAAAGAGCATTTCAGAAATATTAGACAGGGGAACTTGAAAAGTCTGCAGTAGCAGCACATGTATGCAGAGGCGTAACGAGGGGGGGGGGTTGGGGGTTTTAACCCCCCCATTGATTAAAAAAAGGAAAATTGTATAAATTTTTTAAGTCTGCTTATAAATTACTTAATACGAGTATAAAGCATGGGAAGCTTAAAACTCGTTATTGTGCATCTTAATTTTTAAAATTTTCCGGAGGAGGGCACCCGGAAGCTTAAAACTCGTTATTGTGCAGCTTAATTTTTAAAATTTTCCAGGGGAGGGCCCCCGGAAGCTTAAAACTCGTTATTGTGCATCTTAATTTTTAAAATTTTCCGGGGTAGGACCCCTGGACCCCCCCCCTCTCGCTGGGGATGTTATAACCCCCCCCCATATGGTCGGCCTGGTTACGCCTATGCATGTATGGAATTCTGATCATGATAAGGTAAAGGAAGTGGCCCTACTTAAAAATCTGCATCATCCAATTCAGTTGACCATATGGGAGAACTACATACAGAAACATAGAAATAACCTCCAGAATTTTGACATCCCAGGGGAGAACAAGTTAGGCCTAATTGGGAAACTCGTGAAACCGCAACAGCATCACCAGGTGGTACAAGACAGAAGCGTGGCAGTTGGATGTAGCTGACGATGATAGGGAGGTCCTAGTAAGTAATGAAAATCAATGAAGTAGTGAGTGTTCTCCAAGATAGTATGTTTTAATATATATATATATAATTTTTTTTACCTCAGTTATCAATTCAGTAGAATATAACTAGCAATGTGAGCAAATTGTTTGCACGCAACAAACCACGTCACTATAATGGCAGCAAGTGCTGAAGGTTATCTGCAAAGGTTCCTGAATTACAGCCAAAGAGAGATTTAAAAATCATTAATGTTCACCATATGAAATAAAACTCCTACTAGCATTTCTAATGCAAATTAAAATACATAACGAACCATTCACGAAACTTCAACAAATCCATCATCTTTCATTTTGGCAGAAATGTACAACTTTTGATGGTTTCAACTTCAGTCTAGTAAGATACTTTTACGGTAAGGAATGTAATGCAGATTTCAGATTTCAACAAAATTATTTGTTAAATGTTGTTAATTTAGTTACTGCATAGTTCATCGCTCACAAAAAAAAATGTAAACATCTAAAATATAATTAACATCTGAAGCCTGCACATTCATCAATATTCACAGAGTTCAAACCCAGAATAAGAATATTTAAATTTCCACACCTGAATAAAGGTATAGGGTTTGCCTGTGCATCACAAGGAAGAACTGAAGGACGATTTTGGACAGCTACTACAGCATCCAACTTCGATTTTGGTGGAAGCCGAGGAGGGGTGCTGCCAATAGGCTCTAGAACCAAGAATTAAGAATACGAAAATCAATCTCACATCTGAGACGAATGATATACTTCAACGTGGTGGATTCTAAAAACATGTCACCTCTGTTGCACAGGATTTATAAAATATCAAAATAGGATTATACTAAATAAAAAACAGACTGGTGCATTTTGGATGAAAATTAAACTGAATGGTTGTATATAAGTAGATGAGACGGTATTATCGTATGTGACAAGAGGATGTGCCCTGGGTTCCAATGGATAAGAAAAACACAGCTCAAGTTTTCAGTAATCTAATATAATATTTGAACGCTTGTTTCCATATACCATCTATTAACAAGATAGTATTCAATTGTGAAATTAATTGAAGGTGGCCTTTCCTTGGTTTCCATACTTGTCTTCCAAAATTAATTAAAAACACCAGAAGTGGTTTGTTTTGAAATATTTTTATTCAGTATCTGGCAGGTTGTTGAGGCACTCATATTAAGCTATTAAGCATCTAAAATGTTGCAACTCTACTTGAATACTCAGAAAGACGTTTTGTGGAAAGTGACTGTTTCCATCGAGCCCTCTGGAAATGCCTAACCTAATCTAACATAGCAGAACTCGGTTTGACAGCCCTCCTTTAAAACTGCACTTCACCTAGTCCAATATAGACCTATGAGGCTTTAAAATGCCATTCAGCTTCAATTTAGCTGGCCATATTAGCCAGCCTCACACACAAGCTCTTTAGCAAACTCCTGGGAGCATACGAGCAATATCAGGGGAAAGAGCTTCTAGGCAATCATGCATGATGAAAAAATGCATGCACATTCTTCCTCGCATGATAGTGTGTCAACAAAAGAGTAGCGCGTAAAATTGTGTATGTAATTGCCAAACACGCACAAATTCTCTCTCAAAAGAATGGTACATAGAGTGTCTGCATTGCAGACATGCCAGCTAAGAGCATGCGGTTTTATTTCAAGTTCAGTGCAGAGGAGTTGATGTGCTCTTGAAATGTTTTGTTTGCTTGTCTTCTGCCTTTTCATACACACACGCTTCTATGCGAAAGAGTGCAGTGTTGCATGAATGATGCACCACATGCGTTCTTTTGTTTGTCTATTGCCTTGACAAGCACATGTTTTCACGAGCATTTGAGTGCGCACCTGCCTAAACCCAAACGAAAAAGCTTTTGTGTGACAGAAGCTATTGACTTCTGGCACTAAGTAGTGACCTGATCGTGAACCCAAGTTCACAAAAGACCATGCCCAAGGACTGTGGGCGCCATCTGACAATGGCCTCTTACACAGTCTACAGCCCCATGCATTACCTAAGCAGATTAAGATACACAACCTGCCAGTTAAAAGCCATTATCATTACGGTAACAAAGAAATTTATAGTAATGAGTGTAGTCATTACAATACAATGAGGATACTGATAATTCTTTACATATTAAACTTTAAAGCTTTCAACTTCACATAATTATTGAAATTAAAAAATACCAGTTAGTTCATATGCTTCGATGGGTTCTCCATCATCGTCAGCTGAGATCTAATGAGAAGTCTGTTTCTCTGTCCGACCCATCAAAACATAATTGTGTTCTAATTTGGTACATTTTTACATACAATAGTTATGTCAAGTTGAAAGCTTTCAAGTTTAATATATATTACTAATACTTCACAATGTTTTCCCAATTAATTTAAACTCAAGCTTTTACCTATCTAACATTTACCTACATTAGTTTGGGTTATTTTCAAGCAACCCCACTCCAATAATCTTCAAACCAGACTTGAGCCAACATTTACGTCTATAAGATCAGCACATCCATAAGTGTAGTTTGGTATTTTTGCACTACCACAGTGGGATAGGGGTGGAGGGAGATGGAACTGACAGAATATTCATAATAACTAGGGCTTGGATTTTTAAGACCTTATAACTTAGAATGCACCAAATGATAACTATATGTTTACAAACTTCTTTTGTCTCAACAAGTGTACAAGGTCCAACTCCGGAGTGGTTCATTGTACCTCCCCTGTCTAATGACTAAGTCAGGTATAATTTAGCAATAGCCAGATATAGAATCTAAACAATTAAGGTCATAAATATTAAGCACTAATAATATCTGCAAACAATGTAATCAACCTGATTGATGTAGTACTGAATAGTTAGAATTTTATCTGAATAAATAGGTAGCTTTAGAAATGTGTGTATAACTCAAACCATAACTCACTAATGCAACAATAAAAATAATATTCTTTAAAGAAGCCTCATACACACAGAGTCCTACTGCACTGTCTACTGGTTGCTGCCAACCAACATTTGGGATACCAACAGAAGCAACCAGGAAGAGGTGACCAGGAAGAGAGAACACTAATTGCACTAGCTGAGTTGCAAGATGGATATCCAAGATAACATCATCTTAGCTTTGTGGCTCCACAAGAAAAAGGAATATTGGATAAGCCCCCTAGCAGAAGAAAATCGTAGCAAGCAAATATATTTTTTTTTTTTGCAGTGAATTGAGGCAGTATGAGAATAAATTCTTCAGAAATTCCCTCACCCCAAACATCCCAATAATCTCTTCCGCCCTTCCCCCCCCCTCCAGTTTGCGACTAGAATAATCAAGAGAATATGCATTTCAAATCGCCACCAAGACCTTAAACTTGGTAATAAAGTACAAGTGGAAAAGTCATGGTAAAGAGAATTACAGGCTCTATTATGATTTGCTGCAAGCAGATATCTTCAACTATCACAATCCTAATGTGCTTCATATACAATAATTAAATCTCACCAGTCGGAGAAGGACTGTTACACAAGGAGACAGATTATTATATTTTATGTATACTGCCTATAAATGGGATGACAATGGAGTGATGTAAATTACCGGTGTGATAACAAACCAAAGCAGAAAAACATAATGCAGCTTGTCAGAATAACCAGCTTTAACCATCACAGATTTCATAATTATTATTATTAGCTCTCTGAATGATCCACGAGTGCCAGAGACTGTCTGATATGAATGTCGCTCTTTAATCTTCAAAAAGAGTAACACAGTACTGCACACATGATCTTAGGAAGTAAAGAATTCAGTTAATGATAGACTATCACATGCAAATACATGAAATATACTAATTTAAGATAGATAAAATACAGGGACCAGCAGAATAATCTGACGATTTTGAAATGCATATAAAAATAATAAACATTACTGCAATGCAAGGTTTAATGATCACATTTGTTAGAGCAATAATTGCCATTTACAGTTCTTCCATTAGTTTCTGTTTGTTTTGAAAATTGTGTCCGATAAAAGACGACCACCATTTTGTAGACATTCATGTAGCCTTGCCATGAAGTTTTCCGTCGCTCTCATGAGCATGTTTTCGGTATTGCCGCTATTTCATTCTGAATAGCTAATTTAAGTTATCCACTGCATGAGGTCTTCCAACGTACACTTTTGACGTGAGACAGCCCCAGAGGAAATAATCACACATCATCAGATCAGAAGTCCACTATGCACACAGTAAAACTCTCAATGGGCGTGGTCCGGGAAATGTTTCCTGGACGTGTTCTGTCAAGAAATGGTAACCTCCCTTGGCCTGCTCGCTCCCCAGATCTGACGATGTGTGGTTACTTCCTCTTGGGCTATCTCAAGTCAAAAGTGTACGTTGGAAGACCTCATACACTGGATAACTTAAATTAGCTACATGAATGTCTACAAAATGGTGGTCGTCATTTTTCAGACACAATTTTCAAAACAAACAGAAACTAACGAAAGAACTGCAAATGGCAATTATTACTCTAACAAATGTGATCATTAAACCTTCCATTACACTGATGTTTATTATTTTTATATACATTTCAAAATCGTCAGATTATTCTGCCGGTCCCTGTATATTGATGGACAGGAAAATATTAAGACTTTTTGGGTGAATACATAGTAATTTAATAATAATCCTCAGTATATTGCAAGTTGGTGGCAAACATGAACATTCAATGAAAAATTTTTAAAAATTTTCTTCTATTAATATAGTGTATTTCACATCTTGATGACAGGAATAGTTAAAATCCTTTAAGATAAATAATAGTTTCCCACCTGAATACAGGAATAGGGTTTGCTTGAGCATCACAAGGAAGCACTCCAGGATGACCATCAATTGCTACAACTGCACCCAACTTGGATTTAGGAGGTAGCCAAGGAGGGGTGCTCCCACTTGGTTCTAAAACCAAAGATTAAAGGAATATGCTGTACTCTTTTCATTTTACATTTCTGTGACTTCTACCAGTAGCAGGAGAAAGGGTGTCTTAAAGAGGGTTTGATTCAACTATTAGAACTACCAGTTTTGACAGAGAAGAGGAGTTTCTTGAATTTCTGACCAAGCATCCACACTCACTAACTTCATTCTTTATATTACACATATAAGTTACAAGCCATTATCATCACTACAAACAAGAGACAGTTATTATTTTGGAGTAATTGGGAGTGAGAACTGGTCTGAATTAATAAGTCTGAATGATCAAAATATTTTATAAATTCTAGCGTGATAGGGAAGAAGCGAATAAGTCAAAATACCAAAGTTTTAGGACAAACAAATAATTTATTTCCACGGCATTGTTACACTATTTAGATCAGCTCACCCATATATTTCTACACAGTATAAGGTTCTGTGTAAACATATCTGGTGGACTGAACTAAATAGTGTAAAAATGCTGTGGAAATAAATTCTTTTTTTGTCTTTGCTGAAACTTTGGTATTTTGACTTATTCGCTTTTTCCTTACCACTCTAGAATTGGTCTTTAGAGTTATAATATTCTGAATACATTTTTTGTATGTACAACTTGATGCCAGAATTAGAAATGAATGATATTAAATACTGTAAAGTATAACTCAGTATAACTTCTTGATGATGATGAAGTGTTTGGCTCGGAGGTCAGTCCTGCCCTGGGGCAGAGCCGTGGGGGCGAAGGGCCCTGGGACAGAGCGGTGGGCGAAGGCCCACAGCCCGACTGAGGGACACTAGGCCGGATAAAACCACTTAGGGTGGCCAATTCCTTTCACGGGATGGGAATGAGGACACAACATCCAGTCCTGACCCAGGAAGGATACTTTACATCTCTGTAAAATCCCCGACCTGGCCAGGAATCGAACCCAGGCTGCTCAGGTGGCTGGCAGTCATGCTACCAACTCACCCACTGCAGCAGACTAGTATAACTTAGTGAACAAATAAACAAATTAAAGATTAAAAGGTAGAGTCAGACTGAAAAATTCAATGCTATAGCTGGGATTTGTACCAGGATCTTTGGCTTTCCATGCTGATGCTCTACCGATTGAGCTACCATGGCAACATGCTGGTACAACATTAAATTCTCCAACTGACTCACATATCCCAGTAAACCACCAGGCATTCTCAATATGAGATAGTAACCCAGTGGCGACTTACAAACTCTTACTTAAAGGCCTAGGCTGCATAGTAAACCACTAGTAGGTCCAAGTGGAATGATAATTCTTTCACACTGCCCTTGTGTAGTCTAAGATGGAAAGGTAGAGTCATACTCAAAAATCAATGCCATAGCCAGGATTTGAATTAAAGATTACATTATATATGCATCAAAAATGAAAAGGTGTGTACTAGAACCTTAGTTAGCTGCCACATACAGTATAAACTAAAATCCACTACATTAGGCCTAAATGCAATACAGTACAATGATGGGATTATTTACATAGTGAAATACTACTAAATAAAATATGTACATTTTTCAACTGCCCACTCTATCTCACTTACTTGAGAGTAGTAGTTTAATGTGTATAATGTCTTACTATGCAATGAAAAGCAGTCTAAATTATGAAATTCCATATTAGCAAGAATTACTGTATTCATCAAAGACTTTATTTTGATCTTCACAAAGAAACAATAATCTATATAACCATGGCCGTCCGGAAGGGGGGAGGCAGGGTAGGGCCGCTGCCCCTCCCTGGAAATTGTTTACTCATAAACCTCTAAATTAAATGACTATAAGCAACTAATGTGAAGTGAGATTTAAGTCTCCAAATACTGTTGTACGATCGCGTTGTTTGGACGAAAACGAGCTGAATAGGTAATTAGCTTGTAGGAATAATTACTGTCCCTGCCCTTGAAACCATTTATACCCAAGCATTTTATTATAATGAAGATAAGGCAAGAAAATGTAGTATTTTATTTTTTATATGAATAGTACCTGTGAAATTGTAAGATGTATGAAAAGTCATGTGAGTGTATACATCAGACATTTTCTTTATATCCATGGCCATAGTCCAGCTACAGTAAATGAAGGATGTTGATTATATAATAATAGTAATAATAATAGCAATAATAATAATAATAATAATAATAGGCCTAATAATAATAATAATAATAATAATAATAATAATAATAATAATAATAATAATAATAAAGTGATTATAGTAGCTTAGTGATGGTGGTGGTGGCAGTAATTCGTTCATTGGCCCGCCCTTGACAAAATTTCTGCGGACGCCCATGTATATAATTATAACTGAAGTTTGATTATGGTAACTGACTAACTATGGAAGCAGCCCTTACCTCATGTCTGATGTCCAGGTGAAGTTGAACTGATAGTAAATGTACCAAATAATAAGAATAACAATAACCATACCAGTAGGCCTACTAGAAAACTCATTGTTTAACCTCACCTGAATGCAGGAACAGGTTGTCCTTGAGCTTCACACAGAAGAACAATCTGTATCCTTTCCTGACTACGCAGTATGTCTGCTTTTCCTCGAGGGGGCAATCTAGGGGGTTCACTGCCTGCTGATTCTGGGGTACAGATTGACGGATGTTTAATACTTGAAATAGCAACACTTTTAATTTTAAAACTATGAGATAATTCTCTTCGCTGATGGGCTGGAATTTAGAAGCATAGCTAGACACAGCATAAGTTAATATTAATGAATTAGAAATTAGTATTGGTTGAAACTGAATTAGATGTGTGGTACTGGTTGAACGCAATTATATGTGTACACGTATTAATGCAGATCTCACCTGAATGAAGGTACAGGTTTCCCCTGAGCATCACAGAGAAGAACAACTTGTGTTTTTTCTTGTCTGTTTAGAATGTCTGATTTTCCATGAGGAGGTAATCTAGGGGGCTCACTGCCTACAGATTCTGTGGCAAAGAGTAGGAATTCTCAAAATATAGCTCACATAATACAACATGTTGCAAATACTGCCTTCTTAAAGTTCAAGGAAATGTGAAATGTAAAATGTAGAATTAGACCGAGCTGTACATTTTACTTTGAAAAAAAAAAGTATTAAATTTTACACAGTACACTTTCTTTGAAATATAGACTTCACTCAAATAAAGGCATTAATATAGAATAATTAGTACAACAGATACAACGTGAATGTGTGGTACATGAATGCATATAGATATCTTGAAAGTTACTGTACAATAACAGTGGAAGCCCGGTCACAAAATCACTAATTAGTGTGCCTCACAGTACTGTCTGTAGGTGAGGTAGACCATTAAGGGCAGCCAGTCATAGGAGAGAGATTCTATCTGGCGCTGTGAATTGAATTCTGGCGAAGCTCAGTTTGTAAGAGTATTGGCACGGATAGCCAAAGGTCCTGGGTTCAAGTCCCAGTGTCAGAGGAATTTTTCTCCTATAATATTATCAGAATAGTTAGTAGTTCACTTCTGACTGTAAATTTTTTTAAAAATAGTTCCTTTAAGTTTCAAGTGTTATTATGACATCTATGAGGGTTTGGGAAATGTGGCTTACCTGAATGTTGGGACAGGGGACCCTTGGCCCTCACAAAAGAGACCAAAACTACTCCCAATTCGCTGAATGACGAACGGTTTGGTGAGAGGAGGGAACTTTGGTGCAACACCTCCCATATGCTCTGTACAGAAATGAAAATCCTTAAGACTTATATACATACTATAACTTACCTGAATACTGGGACAGGAAAAGCTTGGGCTTCGCAAAGAAAACCAAAACCCAGCCCTGCATCTACAGCGAATGAATTGAATTTTGAAGTCTTAGGAATTTTTGGAGCAGCCCTTCCCACAGGTTCTGTGTGCAACAGAATGATTTATGTAAGAGGACAAGTTTTTAAATTTTAACAGAGTAAGGATATTGTAAGAAAGGAATATCAACAGAATTATTTTCTTAATGCAGTTGTATACAACATCTAAAAATCTACCCAAAGTCCCATCCAGTTTGAATGAATACAATCCCTACATTAACCAATCACTTTGCTCAAGTCATTGACAATGTAAGAGTGGCAACTATTTTATCTACTAGAAATTAAGGGCTGGAGTGATCTATTTCATAGTAATGATGGCTGACCCTCCTTCATGTCCTAGCGGCTAGAGTTTATCTCACTACCCGGACATTAACATTATTTCTATCCTCCTATTTCTGACCCAAACTTCTATACAATTTTTTCAGTAAAAAACTATAGAATATTCGTTGTCTCTCCTATCTGTGCAAAATATCGTGTTCAGTTAATTAATTAACACACAATTAACGTTAATATCATAAACATTTACATAATATTTTTATATTACCAACTTATCTCTTCAGCTTATAGATTGTTAAAAATATTTAATATCTGGTTCTCAAATTTAATTATTAAATACAATGTTTAAATGATCAATTGCATAGTTCTTAACGCACACTATTTAAACACTTCTAAAACAAATTCTAGTAAAAATGGTTAATGGCACACTGGAATAAATTGTATTTTCTAGTATGGATGTGAACACTTAAGAAAATATCATATTGCTTATCCATTGGAGTTTTGCTCTAAAAGGTAAATAAATAAATAAATAAATATATATATATACACACATATATATATATAAATATATATATACTGCAATGCATATATATAATCCTCCCATTCAATTACGATAAAAAATATACTGTGCAGAAGTTTATAAAAAAAACTTAACCTATAGACTGTTAAAAACGGTTAAAACAAATCATCAGAATACTGTCACGGTGTGTATACTGCAGAAAAACAGTCAGCAAGCAACCACCAGTCTAACTCGTGAGTACTTTTTAAATTGTTTTATGATTTGACATTTTGATATTCAAAAGGTCTATCATAGAAGAGGAAAGAAGGGGGCTATCTCGAATATATCTTCTCCTGATCACTCTAATCGCAAACTGAAAAAAATAGGAAGATATTGTTAAGATTATCTACTTAACCCCAGGAGTATTTTCTATACTGGATGCATATTCAAGCAACTGCTGTACACGCTCATGTTATTTACATGTATTTGAGTGCAGTGCCATAATTACAGTGACTACAATATGCTGTCAGAAATAAGTATCTATGTACCTGAATGACGGGGCAGGATATCCCTGAGCCTCACACATCAGGACAAAACTCTTGTGGATATCTGTTCTATATGATTCTGATGTCCTTTTTCCAGGTATTTTTGGAGGAGACCCGCCCGAAGGTTCTGGACAGCAGGAGGTTCACATTTTATAAATAAATTAACAAATAATTAACCCAGAAACCAGATTTAAGTTACATAAGAAATTAAAAATACCTCGAACTATCATTTCATCTATGACTAAACTGTCTCATTATTATGTAATGCAAATCTGTGATTGTAGTAACAGGTTACATTTCAAATAAATGGCATATATAATGTTGTCTTATTATCAAAATTATCTCAAGCTGTCCAATAATATCTGTTGGTGGATTCTAATAAAAAAGTTTAAACTCCATACAGTACAGGTTTAAATTCGTCATACCTCAGAAAGGATAATAACGCAAAATTAAATAACTTGATACAAACTGACAACTTATGAAGAAGAAACTATTATTCCATAGTTATATGGAAGAATATTAAGTTTCAACTTTATACTTCAATTTTTTCTTCAAAATAAGATACACTACTCTATATTTCTCTTGACAAATCAGAAGACCAATAATGCGAAATATTTTAAGGTAAAAGCTTCAATGAAACCAATACAAGAAAGAGAAAACAAGTATTATTACAACAACTTATTCAACTGCCTTGTGAATAATGCCATCTCGCAACTATCTAGAAACAATAGTTCTAATAGCAAAGAAAACTTTTAACAAGATTTTGTTTATCAGTCTAAAGATGTCTTACAAAATTCACCCATTAAATTAACTAAATTATCTACAAACAAGATATCTACCAACCTAGAGCTTGGAACTGGATGAGCCTGCGCTTGGCACAGTAAAGAAACATCAGTACGATATTGTTTCTGCAGTATGGTTACTTTTGAGGTTGGAGGAACTCTTGGAGCCGTGCTGCTAACAGGTTCTGAACAAAGTGGAGATGTTTTTCAAAATTTAAATCTCTTTTCCAGATATCATAGGTAGATATCAGCTTTATTTACAAGAATATTAAATAAGGGTAGCAAGAGCACCTGATAACAATTATCATACTATGAGGCTCGTCCACAAATTAAGCTTCCCTGGGGCGACTTACAGATACCAAACACAATTTCAGGGAAATATTTATTGCAACAGACACAGCAAGTGTTCAGCTATTTTTAAACATATTCACCACCGGAATTGAAACATCTGTTATACTGTGGAACCAACTTTTGAACACCTGTACCATAGAAGTCTGCCGCCAGAGATTTGAACCACTGTGTGACAAACATCTCCGCCTCTGTCATTCCCTGTCACTTTTT
Organism: Ectobius pallidus; assembly: GCA_964059195.1. Classification (NCBI taxonomy): domain Eukaryota; kingdom Metazoa; phylum Arthropoda; class Insecta; order Blattodea; family Ectobiidae; genus Ectobius; species Ectobius pallidus. The sequence goes on from CAXKWD010000003.1 coordinate 84,055,572, forward strand.
GAGGTTGGAAATCACTGGGAGCGAGGTCCGAGCTGTAGGATGGATGTTTAAACACCTCCCAGAAAGTCTCTTGCAGAAGTTCAGCTGGGAGGTGTTTAAATATCCATCCTACAGCCCGGACCTCGCTCCCAGTGACTTCCATCTTTTCCTACACCTCAAGAAATGACAGCAAATGACAGAGAGACGGAGATGTTTGTCACAAAATGGTTCAAATCCCTGGTGGCAGACTTCTAAAGCACAGGTGTTCAAAATTGGTTCCATAGTATGACAAATGTTTCAATTCCAGTAGTGAATGTTTAAAAATAGCTGAACACTTGCTGTGTCTGTTGCAATAAATATTTCCTTGAAATTGTGTTTTGTATCTGTAAATGGCCCCAGAGGAACTTATTTTGTGGATGCGCCTCGTACAAAAAAGTACAATAAATTAATCACAAAGACTTGATTTGAATTGGTTCTAGCTGAATATATAAAGAGAGAATTTTGTAAAACAATCCCCCAATCAATAGCATGCTCACCTGAATAAAGGGGTGGGGAAGGCTTGTGCTTCACACAACAGACTGTACATATTTCCAGATTTCACTTCAAAAGAGTCTGATTTGGCAGACTTGGGAAATGTTGGAGAAACTCTTCCGACCGGTTCTAGAGAAATAAGTTCATATCAATAAACTTTTATTTTAAAACAGCAAGAAGCTGTGCAAAAAAAAGGCAAAATTTCATGATTACAGTGGTGACAGAGGAGAGGAAAAGATGTGAAAGGAAAAACAAGAAAACGTTAGGATAAGACAGGAAAGAGAAGGGAAGGGAAAGGAAGCAAATGAGAGGAAAAGGGGGGAAGTAGTGCTGGTTAATACGAAGATTCATAGCAAACCGAATGCAACTATGCAGAGTCCATACCATAAGTCAATTCTTAGTTCCAAAATTGAACTTAGAATACCAACAGAGCAGATGCAAATTCCTCTAATATTATCTACTGGTACCCCATAATGTTGAGATTTTTTATATGTTTAATACAGAGACATAAAACTCTAGGACTCTGCGATCCCTGGTTCTATTGGCTATGAAGTTAAGTGTGTTGTATAACAATATTCAGAGTTGTACTGAACAGGACTTTTATACTATTTTGAAATAGGATCCTAAATCCTATCCTGAATAAAAATGAACAAATAGTTAACTCGTCGAGCATCCTGATTTTATAAAATACAGTGTCAACCAACTTAAGATAAAAATTTAAAAACTATTTCATATTAAAGTTCTTGTAAATGTCTTGTATTTAACTTGCTTCAACTAAATTTCTTCCGCCTATTTCTATTTCTAAATATTACCAGTAACATATCTGTAAAACTGAATTCTACTCTTGTAATTTTGAATTTCCTACTTTGATTATTTTCGAAAAAAAATTAACTGATTTTAGTTTAGGTATGTAATTTGTATGTATATTTGTAATGCATGACAACTTTATAATTGCGTAGGCTGACACTGACAGATCACGCACAGTCCTCTTCAGGGCCATTACACCAACAAAATGAACTTCATTACCGGATCAAGTAGTCCAAGCCAACGGATACTCAGAACAGGAGATGCAATGTGCCATCCACCAAAAAGAAAAGAAATGTCCATCTGATAAAATGAAAAAAACCCATAGGTAAGGAATATCTGCCCTACATGAAAGGCGTCACCGACAGGATTGGCAGACTTTTAGAAAAACAAAACATCAAAACTATTTACAAGCCAACCAAAAGACTGCATGAGCCCATCAGATCACCCAAGGACAACAGGAATCCTCTCACCTCATCAGGAGTTTACAAAATTCCTTGCATCTGTGGTTCGGTGTACATTGTCACAACAAAATGGAATATTCCCACATGCCTCAATAAGCATAAAAGACATTACCGCCTCCTTCAACCGGAAAAATCTGCAGTGGCTAAACATTCTTTGCTGGAGTTGGGCAACCATGAAATAGTCTACAAGGAGATGAAGGTCCTAGCTGTCATCACCCATTACTATCCCCATCTACAGAGAGAAGCTACAGAAATTTTCAAGCATAAGGTGAATTTTAATAAAAAATATGAGACTCAAAGTTAATAGTATCTGGGCATCCGTTTTAAAATAAAACTGCATTTCACACCATAAAATAAGGAAAAACAGAGAAATTCCTAATGCAGCCGATCAGGTAACTTTCCCCCACTCCAGTACCACTCCAGTACCATGGTATAAATACCAGTCATTTTCGTGCAGAAAGCTCAATTCAAGTAGAGCAGTCTACCTTTGAAGATGCTCACCATAGACGCAAGGAAAATGTCAGTTTCAAACAACCTAAGATCATGGCCCAACAGCCCAAAATACTATGTTAACCTGCATGATAATTTTGTTTGTAATATATAAAGATTTTGATTACAATAAAATTAGAAATCAAACTTAATTAATTTGCTTATTAATACTGATCAAACATTCTTTTAACTAAAAAAAATTGCATTCCATAGTATTCCTTACATAGGCATCAGTAGGCCTCTTAGTGTTCCTGGAAGCGGTAAAAGTGATGAGTAGGGACCAGATTTTTAGGTTTTGAAAACACTGTTTTAGGTTTCTCACTAAGTGAAATAGGTTTTATTAGGTGTTTTGTCCAAAGCATTGTTTTAGGTTAAAATAGGGAGTTTAATGAACTTTCAATGTGCTACAAAGAATTCAACACATTTCGCCTATAAAATTTAACTGAAAAATTGAGTTCAATTTGCTGAAACTTGTTTTAAGACATTAATACAGAATTTAAGCAAGAAAGCCTAAACAATCCAAGAAGCAGTGAGGTGCTACTGCAAATGAGATTTCACCTGTACAATCAAAATAAACCACAAAACCATGGAGAAGTTAAGTGCAAGAAGCCAAAATAGTTAATGCTGTATCTATTTAAAGCTAGCCTTTTTGGGATTCGAACCCAACGCTTCTAACTGGGTGAATAAAAATATGCTATATGATTGGCTGTGGATAATGTGAAACTGATTGTTACAGTTTGAACTATTTAAAAGGAATCTGCTGGTAATGTTACTTTCATCCCTTCTCTCATGGCCTCCATCTCGGACACCATTGGGTTGAACAATATTGATTGAAAGGTGGTTTTACTTTCAACACAACAAAAGGTTTTTTGTCTGTCTCCACAAAATATAGATTTTTCAAGCAAAAAAGGCTAATAAATTTTACTAATTCACATTAGGGGTAAATTAGGTTTTTATATACCATTCAGGTGTTTTAGGTACTACAGAATTAGTGTGTGAATCCTATGGACATGACTTGAGAAAGTTTGTGAGTGTTTCTGGTTTGGGTAGTGAGAAAAAATAGTCAAAAATCTAAGAGTCCAGTTCCTAGCGATGAGGAACAACCCAGTTGCTATCTAAACCATAGTAGCGCCAAAGGGGAATCATAGATATTCAAACATGTAAGTTTCTCGGTTGTAGCAGTACCTTAATCAAATATGATATGGCTCATTTCAGTTTGTTTTGAATAAGTTAATGAAAAATTTGCGGGTTTACAGGCAAAGAGAGTTAAGTCCACTTCCTTGTTACTGAGAATTAAAGTAACTTAACACACTTTACCCACCCAACATCGTGTTAGAGATGGATAAACCCAAGATGCACACATCCATAACTATCGTACATTTTTTAATATGACTTACTGGACTTAACACAAATGTAGAGAACATTTTTATTTACAACTCTATGGACATATCTCAATTTTTGAGGATGGTGGACTTAACTCTCTTTGCCCGCGCACCTGCGATTTATTAAAACATCTGAATCAATAGCATTACTATAGGCTATATAGGGATATTGAGACTTGTCAAGTTCTTTTGTAGCATTAACCTATGACTGATTAAAATCTGTTAAATCTTATTGTTCTTATAATCCTATAACAATATCTTAATAATTTTTTTAACATTGGATTGTAAGAATGTTATTTTGTGAGTTTATGATTTACCAAATGTGAGGAATTTAAATTTGAGGTGGAATATACAGTGACTTATGGTATTAACTCTGGGACAGAATCATCTATCGTCTTACCTGAATACAGGGACTGGAAATCCCTGTGCCGGACACAACAATGTGAAGTCTTGTCCCTTACCCCTCACAAAAGCATGACTTTTGTCATCTGTTGAGAAGGTTGGTGACTTAGCACCAACAGGTTCTGTTGGGAGCAGTCAAACATGCAAATTGTAATCTCAACCCCCTAGAATTTACTTCAGATAGATCATCCGCATTCACAAACTAAACTAATTTAAATGTTTCATTCCTTTTTTAACACATGATCTAGGTCTTTATGTTGGACCTACATTATCTAAGATATTACTTTGGTTGCATGTGTAACATGGCTAAAACAATTTAAACATCCCTACTATCATATTCGATACTGACCAATATGTTTGAAAATGTCTCGGATATCGACAAATCACAGTTGTTTATCTTGTATTTGCTTGCAATGAAGGGGTTATTGTTTGCCAATGAGCATAATAAAAACACATTTTGAAGATAATTTTCTATGAAATTGAAACTATTCAAAAATACCTTAATTAAAACACAATTTAGATTCAGTGTAAGCCACTTCACATGTCTTAACAGCTGTCTTGGTGTTTATTTTTCCATTGTTGGAGGCAAAATCTACGAATTATGCCTGAAGAATTATTGATCCTCTCAGATAACACTTACTACTGCAACTGAACAACTCAAACAAAACTAAGATTACTTAAATTTGGCTGCTCTATGTACAATTAAATGCAAACAGTACTGTATATATATACTGCACTGACTTTGGAAGATTTCTAGGCAGAAAAAAGTTACTCACTCAATACTCAAAAAGTATTGTGTTCTTCATAATATCGTAATTTCATATGCTAACGATATGTAATTCACAAGCCTACAGATAGGCCTACCTTGAAGGGACTTCATAATTTCATGTGACATTCTTTAAATGAAAATTACTAACATTTTATTTCAGAGAGTTCATTAGGCCTATATACAGGTCTTCACTTAACTTTAAGAAAAGCACAGTCTGCTTATCCAGATAATTTTATGATGAATAGAGGAAACTGCCTTTCCACACTATAAAGTTGCCTTGTGTAAGAGAGTGCAAATAAACCTACCTGTATGCTGGAATAGGAAACCCCTGTGCTGGACATAATAGTCCAAATCCATCCCCTGAATTAATTATAAAAGAACTACTCCTACTACTTGTTGAAAATTTAGGGGCTCTTGCTCCAACAGGATCTGTGAAAATGGATCCAATTGACACTGACTAAGAACTGAAGAGCAATATATTTACACTATAGTATGAGAAAATACTAATTAAAATGCTATTTTAAAAATAGTTTGCAATTCTGACTTCTTAATATTTTCAAAATGAGTTGTTACAGTCAAACCCAATATGAGCTAAGACACTTATAAGGCTTTCCTGCACTAAAATGCAAAACACTAAGTGAAATGGTGATATTGAACAGCAGCCTCATATGTAAAAAACTTCAATTTTACAGGAAAGTGGGAAAAAAATGTTTAGTATCTTGAGCACAACAGTGAAAGAGTAAGAGAGAGCGAATAGCTAATGTCAAGAATGGAGGAAAACAGCTGACATGTGAGTTAATGGCATAAGAATCTTGCAGGCAGTGGTACATGGTACAAGCAGAGAAATAAAAATTTTGTTGTCATAACAAGAATATTTCTTAACCCATTCACATACGATGTTTGTGCAGAAGAATTGGGAAGACTTCTTTGACGGGGATCAAATGAAATATTCTGTCCATTTTGTTACTGTTGTTTTTCAGCATCATCGAAATGAGATTTCATTTGATCCCTGGCAAAGCAGGGTTTCCAAATATTCTGCAAAAACACTGTATGTCAAAGCATGCTTACAAACTTGACAAAACGAGTTTAATAATATTCTCGTTTTTTTAAACACAATTTTATTTTATAACAAATGCAAATTATTGCTGTTGGGAATCACACAGTGAAGTGAAATCATATAACTAATCAGAGATTGACTAACACACTATACGAGGGGGGACCCAAAAATAACCGGAATCGAACTGTTGCGCACGAATGCTTTCTAGTTACGAGTTGTGCTGTTAGGTGATGCTATCTGGGGGTCTTCCGCGACCGTCAGTGAGCTGGCCTTAGTTTGAGTTAAGTGGCTTGGTTGTGGTACGCTGTTGTTTGCGTTCGTGTTTCAACCCGTTGGCGATTAGCGAGATGCTCAACCACAAGGAACAAAGAGTGTGTGTGAAATTTTGTTTTCTGTTAGGGAAAACTGCAGCCAAGACCGTTGGGATGCTTAAGCAATCCTTTCATGATGATGCTTTGGGGAAATCATAGGTCTAAGAGTGGATTTCCCGTTTCAAATCTGGCAACATGTCAACTGAAGACATGCCACGCCCCGGGCGTCCTTCGACAGGAAGAAATGACGAAAACATTGCCAAAATCAAACGTGCAATGGATGAAGATCTTTTAAGAAAATTTGGATCGTTCTGCACTTCACTCTTCAAGTCGCGGCAAACATTCACGCGATTTTCTCTTCGGTCATCTCTGAGCAGGCGAGGAACAAATTTTGCAGACACCCGTCTCATGTTCAAACCTTCGGTTAAAATTCGCTGGACCATGCTCCATGACACGTTCGTTTCCTCAGAAATTTGGTCAATGTTCTTTCGACGATCTAGGCTGCAGTTTTCCCTAACAGAAAAAATTTCACACACACTCTTTGTTCCTTGTGGTCGGCCATCTCACCAATCGCCGACGGGTTGAAACACAAACGCAAACAACAGCGTACCACAACCAAGCCACTTAACTCAGACTGACGCCAGCTCACTGACGATCACGGGAGACCCCCAGATAACACCACCTAACAGCACAACTCGTAACTAGAAAGCATTCGCGCGCAACAGTTCGATTCCGCTTATTTTTGGGTCCCCCCTCGAATACTTCACTTACATGGTAGTTGACATGTAGGTGACCATGCAGGCAAAGGACCTGCGAAACGCGTACTACCAAAATAATTGGTAAGTGAAGTATATAGTGTGTTAGTCAATCTCGGAATAGTTATACAATTTTACTTCTCTGCTTCTACCACATATGTCATTCAATGCCTTTGAGATTCTTATGCTGTTAACTCTCATTCAGTTGATCCCTCCATTCTTTACATTAGCGCTCACTCTCTCCCGCTTCTTCATCAATATGCCCAATAGACTTAACTGTTTTCTTCATCTTGCTGTAAAATTGAAGTTTCTGATGTATGAGGGTGCTGTTCAACAGCATTGAAAAGTAAAAATAAAATTTAAAAAAGTATTTTAGGAGTTATTAGTTTTCATTCATACAAATAACAGGAACCATATCAAACATACCTGAATGCTGGTACAGGAAACCCTTGTGCTAGACACAGTAGTCCAAATCCATAACCAGTTTTAACTTTAAAGGAACTGATTCCACTACTAGTGGAAAACTTAGGGGCTCTAGCTCCAACAGGGTCTGTGAATGGATAAAGGTAGTATCACTTTCTTACCTGAATGATGGAATAGGATACCCCTGAGCTGGACACAGCAAGGCAAAACTTTGGCCAGAAAATTTTACATATGATATGCTTTTTGCCTCTGATGAAAATTTTGGTGCTTTTGCCCCAATTGGCTCTGTGAAAGAACAAGAAGCATATCACTTTCTTACCTGAATGCAGGAACTGGGAACCCCTGAGCTGGACAGAGCAAAGCAAAACCTTGACCAGAGAGCTTTTTGTATGAAATGCTTGTGGCTTCAGTAGAGAATTTGGGTGCCTTTGTCCCAACAGGTTCTGTATTGTTAAAGAAAAAAGTATAATAACTAATACTGCTACAGTCCTACTTGAATTTGAAACAGGGTACCCGAGCACAGTATGTTATTTTAGGCCTAATTTATTTCATTATTGATAGGCCTTTAAACCTCACTATCCACGTTATATAGGGTGTAAAAAAATTCCATATACAAACTTTGAGGGTTTGTGGAGGAGATGAAATGAAACTTTTTTTTTTATGTCGCAAATATCTGACAGGTTCTCCGTTGGGAGGGGTGGGCCCAGTATAGTGGTCACCATGTTCTCCTGATCTCAGTCCTATGGATTTCTTTTTGTGGGGGGAGATGAAGTGTTTGGTGTACGAAACATCAATAGATACTCCAGAAGAGTTGGTTGTACGTGTGGCTGAAGCTGCAGCAATTATTCGTGAGACACCTGGTTGTTTTGAATGTGAGAGTCAGTAATTTGCACGCAGATGCCAGTTGTGCATTAATGTAAACGGACGACATTTTCAACAAAATCTGTAAAACATTCATCACACGGCAGGTTGAATACAGTCACACCATCCACTGTCAAACCCTTTAAGGACCCCTAGCGGGGAAACGGAGAACCTGTCAGATCTTTGTCACATAAAAAAATAGTTTCATTTTATTTCCTCTACAAACCCTCCAAGTTTCTGTATGCAATTTTTTTACACTCTGTATAAATGTTTAATGAGTTTTAGTTTCCCCCCCCCTTTTTTCTTAAGATTGTGAGCCTAGTCCTTTGACAGTTAAGCATTTTAAATTTGTACAGTATTTTGCATCCTGTGGTCTTTTAAGGTGACACATCACATAGAAATGCACTATTAAATAGTAGCCTATCTTTCAGCAAGATAATTTTGTCTGCACCTCATGAATGTGAAATTTTCTCTCCAAAGTACAAAGTTTCTTCTACTGTCCACATTTACTGTCACATCTGTCCACATCTACTGTCAAAGCACTGTCCACATTTACCACAGAATAATTTGGTAATAGAATCTATCCCCTACAAACACAGCAGAATCCCCTTTGAATGACTCATTTAGTACGTTGAAAGAACATTAAAAACAATATTTCGTACAATAGTTCCCTGAAATGAATGATGGCAGTCATGGAATCTTCACTAAAGTGAGTGGCAACATCTCCTAGAATAGCCCAACTGACTTCACACTCTTTTGGGTGGTTGTTACCAAAGCAGTTTATCCAGTTACAGTCTCTGGAAAGAGGTAACTGGGAAGGATCTATAAGGTACCGATACTCCAGAAAGTTTCATAAGAACCTTTCTTTAGTCTTACAAACCAAGAATAAATCGGTGGCAGAGCATTGATCCTAAAACTGTTCAATGTGAGGAATTTCAATACAGTGGTACCTCGAGATACGAGTGCCCTAACATACGAGTTATTTGAGATACGAGGAAACGCCAGCTGCGATGCTGCACACGGCCCACCAGTTTAATGCGCCTGCACCTCATGCGTCTTGCGCATTATCCCACGTATTCCCCCCAGTGTGCTTGTTTACCTCGCTGTCGAAGCATCTTTGCTAAGTTTTTCTAGGGCTTTGCCCTTTTTGTGCATTTACATACTTTATCACATTTCCTTTTATAACCATGGGTCCGAAGAAAGTGTAACAAATATGTATGTACACTTTATAAAACCAGTTTTTTTTCTTTACATTCTCTTTTATTATGTTTTTATATGTCATTTATAAATACAATTTTTTTATTCAAAAACGCGTAACAGAAACAACTGGGGATAGCATTTTTGGGGCTGGAACGGATTAATGGCATTTCAATTAATTTCAATGGGGAAAATTGCTTTGAGATACGAGCAAATTGACATACGAGCAATGTTACGGAACGAATTAAACTCGTATCTCGAGGTATCACTGTACAGTCAACTCCCGATTATCCGGGTGCGGATCAACCGGTTTTCGGATTAACCGTTGAGCTATTCGTTAACAAAAATATTTTTTTAAATATTCACTTAGTTAACTTAGTGATAAGTTGATGTTATGCAGGCTCCGTTCCGATATTCGCAAGAAGGAAAATGCGGTCAAAAAACAAAAAGTGTTAACAGACTATATCAGCAAAGTGTAAAAATTCCTTGAAAGTGCCAAAACCAAACTGTTAATATAGTAGTAGTATAGTGTAGTAGTATAGTGTTTTATTGTTGTGCTGAAACAGTTTGTGACCTTTGATGGTGAATGATTCTGGAACTGCAAGACGTTTCCACATAAGCCCATGTAAGTTTTAAATAATTTTTCAATTACAGTATGTTTAGGTATAATTTTGCTTTAACCGTGTTTTCGTTTATCCGTGAGATGGCTACCACCCATTATCCCGGATAATCGGTTGTTGACTGTATACCAATATAATCCGAAACAAAACATACCTGTATGCTGGGATTGGGAACCCTTGGGCTGGGCAAAGAAGTCCAAATCCTTCACCAGAATTAATTATAAATGAACTACTTTTATCGTTTGTGGAAAATTTGGGTGCTCTTGCTCCAACAGGATCTGTGAAGGGATAAAGCTTGAATAATTAATTTCCTTACCTGAATGCTGGAACCGGGTACCCCTGGGCTGGACACAGCAAAGCAAATCCTTGACCAGAGAATTTTACGTAAGAACTACTTTTGGCTTCTATAGAGAATTTGGGTGCTTTAGCTCCAACAGGCTCTGTTTAAAGAAAATGTTGATAAACGTCTAGCAATTATCAGCAATCATTAACTTACCTGGAGAATGTGGCAGGGTACCCAAGTTTAATGTTTCTGCTACTAGTAAATTACAAGTGCAGTAAGAAATTTTAATCCAGTCATGCTGACCAGCTGGTAATGACTAAAATGATGGCCAACCAGGGCAAGACTTTTGGCAAACCAAAATGATGTTCCTGCTACTAAAACCATGAGCTTTGTTACGATCCAGATTTTCAGAAGTATTTTGTAACAGTATAATATTACAAGCTAAGTAAGGACATACATTCTCATAAGATGTGTTGAAAATGTTATTCACCTGCATCCACATACTCTTGGTATCTTTTTAGAAAGTTTTCATTTGCTTGGATCAATTATCTTAAGAAAATCTCTACTCATATATTTTCCTTAGTTCTTTCAATCCCATGTTCTCAATGTAAAGCATTATTATCTATAGGAAAGCTTTGAAAATAAAGTGCATGGTGCTAACCAAATTTAGAAGAACCAAATATACAGTATACAGTACATCAAGAGAGAAAATGACACAATTTACAGAAGATGAAATGATCCAGGAATGTGTGAAAACAGGAAAATTACATGTCCAATGCACATGAAAATCTAAATCCATATTTAGCTTGGCTGTATTCATGAGAGCATGAATCATTTTACAACGCTCAGAATTTTAGTTGTACGAATGTCATATCTACTTCATCAGAAGATGTGCTAAGGCTGACTGCTAGGTGAGATGCTTCCAAGCATTGAGAAAGGCACTGTATATCACTTATTATCAAATATGAAGTCAACTTTTCCCCAAGTAAAGTAACTAATCATGTTACTATAACAATAAGAGAATCTAGTGCACTCACTACAGGTAAAACTATGGAAGATCGGACGGGACTTATCAGTGACATCAAACAAGCTAGTCACACTTGGATCTATCCTGGATCTTTAGGTTAAGAATATGATATGATCTCCTCTATAGTCTCGACTATGACCTCACAAACAAGAAGATAAATTGCTTCCCTGAAAACCATGTAACAATCTCTAGATGCCAGATAACATTCTCTATGCACAAAATGACGAAATAAACTGAGGGAGATTCAAAATTAAGTGCGGGAAATTTGACAGCTCACCCACATAGACATCCGTATTCTGCTCGCAAAGAGTTAACAGATCTTAATCTTTAGGGCGACTAAGAATTGAAGAATATGCCTAATCTGCAAAACTAAGCGTCTAATTTATTCTTCTGAAGTCTTCCTCAAATAATTACCAACTACTGATCTTACCCTTCATGCAAAAAATTCATGGCTTGAAAGGTCTCCAAATAGAGCCCTGCATTACATACAAAAATGATAGGAAAATGATATCACTAGCTACTAGGTAGACTGGACAGCCCTTGTTTTATGCAAATAACACACTTACTATTCATAGCTCTATGTAATGATGTGGCGTTATCCAGCTGATACGCCATTACTGTCATACGTCATTTAGAATTTTAATTTTAATTTCAGAGCCTTACAGTGGAAATAGGTGGCTAAAATTTTGCACCTGGCCTTCTTATGGCTCATAGCTTGTATAATCAAAATTTGAAAGTTGATTTCAGAATGCAAACTTTAACACCTTCTTTCTAAGATCCAATTGAAGAACTTTTTAAATACGGTCAGTATACTGTGTAGTATTTTCTGACCTCCTGTATGATCTGGAGGTTAGCATTGCTGACTATGTATCTGCAAGTCTGGGTTCAATCTCTGTTACCTCCTCGGATCTTTCTGAGGTAGGGAGATCTGGAATGAGGTGCACTGAGCCTCATGACAACCATGATAAATAGTGACTATGATCTCGGAAATGATCCATAATGCCTGAGAGAGTTGGAATGTTGACCACATGATCCCCCTCATTCCTGCCATCCACTGTAGATGATGCAGTGGTCAGATCATAGGCAAAGTCCCACAAGGGATGTAGTGTCACGGAGTTAGTTATATGGTATTTTCTTGATCACCTGCTTAATTTTAAGTTTGTGGTCCCCTTCAACCAGCTTATCATAACATCTAAAAAGGTACAGCATTCTTAGGACTGCATAAGAATTCCTTTCCGTAGTAAACAGTTTTAGTGTCTTGACGATGATTACGACGATGATGATGATGATGATGATGAATGGTTTAATTTATCTGGCCTATTCTTCCACTCTATTAATTCAGAACTATCAATTACAGAGTTTGGCATAATTATGATTACAAAATTAACTTAATAATATTTTAAACGAGTAAAATAAAATGTCATAGGCTAACTGAAATAACCCTAATGATGTAATTGAGAACTGAACCTGTTATCAACTGCATTATACTGCAGATTCTCAACCAGCTAGACCATTGTACAGTATAATACGTCTTTCTTAGATATCTCACTTTACAAATTATCATCCTATTTCAATTAGTACCAGTTCATTTCTTTATGAAAGACAGAAGTGAAGCCTTAAGACTAACTTAAGGGAGACTGCTAACAGACTTTATTAAGGGTGATCATTTGCAAAACGTTCATATTGACAATACCGTTCACTGCATGAATGGAGGTAAACTTCCATGATTAAGAGAAGGTTCTTCAATCATAAAGCCTGCTTACCTAAATGCGGGCACTGGATGTCCCTGAGCTTGACACAGTAAACCAAAGCTTTGACCAGACCGCCTCACAAAAGATACAACTTTTGTATCACTTGCAAAGGTTGGGGCTTTGGCTCCAACAGGCTCTGCACACAAAATATTCTCAGTGAAAGGTACACAAATGAGGACATACCAAATGCCTGAATGTTCTCCTAATGGCACTATAATTATATATCACTATTAAAATCAACATTAAGTTTGAAACTATGTCTTAAGAAGCTTATAGAAGGCCAGCTGAAGGCTCTCTCTCATTGGGAAATTTCCTTCTTCCAAAACACGGCTGCTGTATTGTACGGTGGCATCAGTGGTGTGTGGTGAATTTTAAGTGAGGGAAGCAGTAATATAAATTTTTACAGACCTAGACCTTACAAAAGAGATAAAAATCAAATCACTCCAATTTATTTGATACCGGTACCTAAATTGATTCTCCTGTCCTTGGAAACAAAATCACTGAAGACTTAGGCATTGAAATACTCAAGTGTTGCTAATATTTTAGTTTTATTTATTTATTTATTTATTTATTCATATTATTATTATTTGAATACAGTAGAACCCTGATAATTCAAGCTAATTGGGGCTGAGGCTACCTCGAATTACAAAAAACTCGGATTATATGGAAATATCACTAAATCAATGGGTAAATCATAAGTAAATGTTTAATAAGCACAATAATGGTTTAAAAAATAAATAAACATTATAATAGGCCTACATATCTGTGTTACGCCTTTAGGTATAATGGCAAACATTTCCAATTTACTACATCGGCATCCTTTAAGGATTAAGTCATGTCTGACCCAATGGACTGGAATGGGAAAGCTGCGCTACTAGGAAAACACTCTTAATTACCATTGTCACTGAGTAGGGATTACTGTAACAATACATTATTCTTTTTTGAAAGGATGGTATGCACTGTACAATTGATTGACACGAGGTCCCGACAAAGAAAGATCAAAAGTAACACATTCGGAAGTGCGTAAAACTTACATGCGGACACCGTATAAAAACGGGATTTTACTCTAAATTTACTCTAAAGACCAGCTCGATTTACACGGAACCTCGAAATACCGGGGCTCAAATTACCGAGGTTCTACTGTAACTATTATTTTTATTCATTATTATTATTTTCAGAAAAGTCCCAGAAATAAATCCATATTTTAAAAAGATTTTCAATTTCACAACTACACCAGGAAAGGAGAGATTAATTATATGTGCAAAAAAAGTTACAGTATAGCATGTCAAGTTCCCCCTCACTTCTCACATAACAGCAAAAGCAGTGGCAGCCACAAATTCGGTGATTGACACAAAAATATATAACAATATTTTAAATATATTATATAAAAACAGCTCTCTAATACATCCATGGTTTCCAAAATGATGTTGGCCATGGTGGTGTAGAGGTAGCCTGCCCACCTCTAGATCCGAGGATTGCGGGTTCAAACCCAGCCAACCCAACCCATTTCAGGACGCAAAAATCCTCTGAGAGGGACTTTAAGGGGGGAGGGGGGTCCGTGTCATAGATTTACAGCATGTTGAAGAACTCCAAGTGTAAATTCCTAAGCTCTTTCACATCCAAGTAATAACTTAGCTTCCTACGAAGGTAGCAGGTTGCATCTCGAAAAATAAGCATAACAAAATTAATTTAGGTTACGAAATCTCCACCTGGAGGCCCTATGCCCCAACTGAGGGGGCTCCAAGGATATACGAAATTACAGCGTGATAAGCAAGCAAACCTGCCTGCTCCCCACAATTATAAAATCTGTGGTCTTCTATTCCAAGTTTTGCAGAAATCCATGAATCGCCTAGCTCAACAATTCCCAGTCCCTCATGGGCTAGGTGGCAACAGTGATCAGTAAGTTGTAGAGAATTTTGTTCTCATAAATGCAACTTCTAAGAACATGGAATAATTTAGACAATCAAAATTTCTATTTTTTAAATAAATGTATTTTTTGGTTTTATGAAGTATGGGGAAAACATTGCTTCCCTTGCTTCCACTGGGTGGCATGATAAAAACAGTATCAAAGTTCAAGTATCCTTCTCAACTAAAGTTAATTTTCTCAGCCCTGATTTAGGAAGAAATGCAGTGTTTAGGGGAAATATTTTTCCATCAGTTGAAATGGATCTGTTCATGGATCTGTCATTGCAAATGGTGTGATTTGCGAAGAAATATTGAGTTGCTATAAGAGATTTACAATAACCCAAATACAAAGTTAAAATGATAAAAGAAAAGAGTTAACAAGAATGGTCAAAATCACAGAGTCAGGAGATATCAATGATACTTCAATTTGATATTAAGCATTTTATCTCCATCCACATATACCTAAGCCCATATACCAACCATATACTGCTGACAATCATCTACAAATTTCAATACCTGTTGGAGAATTATAGTAGCAGAAGTAAGAAGTAATATGCTCATGTATCAACTAGTAGCAGAAGTAAAATGTGCAAACTGCTAACTAGCAAAAATTATTCCCGTATATTTTATCAAAATAAGAGACACATAACTACAGAGATATTTTTTCAGTCTATGGTCTATAGGAGTTTCACAATTATCCAGTTGAGGATCATGCAAAACTCACCTAAATGCTGGGATGGGAAAACTCTGGGCCTGACAAAGTAATGCAAATCCTTCACCAGCTGATCTGACAAACCAGCTGCCCTTCATGTTGCCACTAGATAGTGTTGGTGCTTTTGCTCCCATTGGCTCTAAATGGATACGTTCTTGTGTCAAAATAGATCCACTATCCACAAGTTTCAGTCTAAAATTTTCTTAGAATTTCAGTTTTTTTAAAGCACAATGTTTGAGATAATTTTTCTACAGTTCATTTGTAAACGCTCCATCCTTATTGCATAGACCTACCCAATCCAAAGATATTATTTAATAGAATAAATTATGCCTTGTAGGCTAAATACAATATCAAAGGAGGGGAAAAGAAAATTTACTTCATATCTACTTACTTTACAGAACTGATAACAAAAGTAACTGGTACACCTAAATGTTTATGCAACAAAATAAGTTAAACTCCAATAAAGTTTTGTACTATATTTTCACTAGATGACCTCAGAATGAACTTTTATGAATTGAAACATTGTTATTTAACTCAAAACATGTAGATAAAGAGCTGGTTTATTTTTCTTACAGCATTGTATACCTATTAAGTACAGTGCACTTCACATAAGAGTTGGCCAATCGTGTGGGTTTCTGCATCGCGGCAGCCACAACTCTAACTCCCGAGCAATCTGGTGAAATATCTATGCAAATAAAGCTGCTAACAGTGTAATGCTTCAGGTTATCGCAATTAAAGTTAAAATTACAATGAAAATAACTATGTACCTCATCACAAGAGATGTTGGAAATGTCCACCTCTTGCATCCACACAACACTGGCACCATTTTAGGAAATCTTCTTTCATGTGCATAAGTTCAGCTTCTGAGATAGAGTTAATTTATCTTCTGATATTGTCCTTAAGTTCTTCTAACAGTATGTGGCTATTATTTACGGGGGAACTTGAAATGAACTTGAAATGAACTCTATCTCGGAAGCTGAACTTATGCATGTGAAAGAAAATTTACTAAGAAGGTGCCAATGTCGTGTGGATGCAAGAAGAGGACATTCCCAATGTTTCCTGTGATGAGGTACGTGATTATTTTCATTGTAATTTTAACTATAACTGTGAGAACCTAAATCATTGCACCGTTAGTGGCTTTATTTGCTTAGATATTTCACCCAGTCGCTTTGGGAGTTAGAACTGTGGCTGCCGCAATGCAGAAATCCACACGATTGGCCAACTCTTATATGAAAAATCTACGTCTGACTTACCTAAATGCTGGGACAGGGAAACTCTGAGCCTGACATAAGAGAGCAAATCCCTCTCCAGATGACCTGACAACCCAACTGCCCCGAACATTGCCACTAGAGAACGATGGTGATTTTGCACCCACTGGTTCTAAATAAGAACAACAACTTGAAGAATTTATTAATAACGTTATATGAGGAACAGCAGTGGCAGCTATTTAGGAGAAGTAGGTGAAGTAGCACTTCATCAATATTTTTACCTTACCAGATTAATTTTTTTAAATTTATTTTCCTTATCATGTATGTTGGTTTTTACTTGAAATGTATTTCCCTGTTTTTGTACAGCACTGTGGCAGCAAGCATGAGATCAGGCCGCGTGCTTGGTGAAGACGGAGTAGTTCCCTTTTACGTTCTCCTACTTCTAGACTGCACTGTCATGTGTTGTAGCAGCAAGTGACATAATCAGATCGGCTGATTTGGTGAAGAATACTGTTCTCTTCTTGTTCTCGGAGCTTAACTGGATGGTTGGATGTGATGCCCCCCGGGATATCCTAGACAGTGTTATGGGTGGTTACTATGACAACCATGATGTCTGTGGAGAGAGCTCGCCATGAAGTAGACGAAAGTTTTTACTCTTGCTCTTCCAGTATGAGAGGCAGGTAGAGCTTGCTTCCTTCTTTATTGCATTCAGTCCCGTGATGTTTTAAATGTGAATCCTGCTTATGATATAGTATGTGTTTTATTAGAAACACCATTTTCGCCATGGAAAGACGAAGATAAAAATGTTTTAAATTGTATGAGCATGTGTACAATTTTTTTTTCTTTCCTACTAGCCCTTCACCTAACTTCTCAGCCACCAGCCACCACTGATGTGCAGCAAGAACCTTCATGTTGGGAGAGGTAACCCACAGAACCATTTAAATATGTGATAATAGACTTGAGAGCAGGGAAATACACAAAATGAAGATCAAACGTACAACAATCTAAGGACTGAATCATGTTCACTAGATATGCCTACCAATACCAGAAAATAAATTCTTTAAAAGGAACATAAATAAAGAAATAAAATATTTATATCTTACTGTAGCTGTGTTAGACCTATGCTTGGGAAAAATAGGCAGGGAGATAATGAAAAAGCTGTCCTTTTATTTTGGAAAGAGATGACCACTAAATACAGGACTGCACTGAGAATAATCACCTATGTTCCTGAACAAATAATGTAGCAGCAAAACAGTGGAGATAGCAGTAGTCTAACAGTGAAAGAATATGTCATAGAACAACTTAGAGGTTTGTAATTGGTATTTTATTTAGGGCTCGAGGTATTGTTGGAAAATTATGTGTAAATGTTTTCTTGCCGGTAGATTTTGGTTTAATTAACTTAGAAGAAATCACACTTTTAAGAGTCTCTACTCGCATTGATACATTATTTTTATGGGTTAATACATGAAAAAAAAATCTCAATCCTCTCGTGGAGAGTTGCCTTTCACAAGATAGGCTACACATATTTTTAAATTTTCATATTTACTTTTACTACCAGTATCATGTCATTTTGTAATTTTATAATTTTCTATGTCGACATGGAATTATTTAGCCTAAGTAAGTGCATTGCACATAACTGACATAAAAAATTTAAAAGTTCGAGATTTTTTTTAGTATTTATAATTGCAGAAATTGGAATTGACCTTTCTTTTTTAAGTTTATTCTTTAAATAAATTACAAAATGAGTTTTTATTTATTTTCCTTCTATATCAACTGTAAAATAGTCACTTTTTCACCAATGATCGTTATTGATCTAACACGGATTTGAACAAGAGTCACCTTGATATGAAGCCAGCATATGCCTTATGTTGACTGTCAACAGTATGGTAAAAATTCAAATTATTATTAGTACTACACTGACAAAAGATTTATCATCATTAATTATTAAAAAAATTACTTAATGGAGGGCAATGCTGGCCACATTGCTATCGCACGTAGTAGTCTGAATCTCTACCTCCCAAAACCACAACTGCTGTACAGTGGAAAAAATAGTATCTTTATTTTATTAATTACATATTACCTATTACCTAATGTTAATATTGTACTGTTATTCCTTTATATTTCACTCCAGCAACAGTTTATTTTTGGCCTACTGACAATAGAATCCAACAATTCTATAAAAACTTGTCACAAATATATGCTTCCCCTCCCCCACAAATTTCTTTGGAGCTAACAGTGATACGAACAAGAGTCACCTTGATAACAACCAAGCATATTAGCCATTACAATATAGAGGCAGCTCTAGTGAGATCTAGTGAGATAAGATTTCTTACCTAAATGCAGGGAGTGGGAAACCTTGAGCTCGACACAGAAGCCCAAAACTCTGACCTTTGGATTTGACAAACCAACTGCCCTTGGCATCACCAGAAAATGTGGGAGCTTTTGCACCAACTGGTTCTGTGTAACAACATCAGCTATTAGGATCAGAAGGCCTGAAGGGGTAAACAACTAAAATTTCGACAAATTCCTGTACATTTCTCAACATGCTTTTCATTATTTATGCTCTATCTGACTTACATGTCAGTTATTTAATGATGATTGCTTTCTACTGTTAAGGGCTGTAACCTTTGCTGGTGTGCAGGTATTTTGTCCCTCAGGAGTTATTTTGCTTGCCTATAAATCTACAGACATGAAATTATCATGTTCACACACACATGAATGCTGTTAACCTAACCTAAGATTGGTCGCATGAACCTGAGAACAGAAAATTAATACAGTGCAGACTACTTCACCCAGGCAAATGTAAAATATGTTATACACACATATCCTCGTGTTCATATATATATTCAGAATTTGTCACATTTTACTATTTTGAATGGGAGATTTTTTTCCCCTTAATTCCGCATTAGGTGATAGTGTAATATTAGTTATTTTCCAAAAAGGCTATCCTCAACTTGTATGTCACTTTTAACGCCTCCAGCTTGAAGCAGTTAATTTCAGGTAACAAAAAAACCTAAATCTTGTACCTACAAAATAGTACATTACGCAGCGAGCATATAATGGCATTTATTCAGACATGAGTATGTTTTTTATGAAACTAGCAAAGCAAACATAATTAAATGTTCAAGTTTTTGCTCTTTTTTTTTGTTTTTAGAAAACGATACCTCATAATTGTTGAAGCAAACTACTCTCAGACAACAGTTCTTAATAGAATATATTAGTTATTGTTGTAGTTATTATTAAAATTAGCATGAATAGAATTTATTTTAATTTAAATATAGGTTGTTTAATTACGCAGTTTCATATGCTACTCTCAAGGTTTCAGTGTTCAATAATAATCGATACCACACCTGTTTTATAATTAAAATCTGTTATCATAATGGATATCTCTATGATACCGTTACATCACATGTAATAAGCGTATTACAGTACGTTTGATCAGAAAGTAGTTTTTTAAAAAAATGCAAGGTTTGAAATGGTAACACATGTTTAGAATCCAAATTCAATTGGTTGGATATCCTCCAGACCACTGGAGGAAATGGCTTGTATCGTTAAACACCCCTTTGTAATAATAAAAATAAAATGTGCTATTCTTTTATCTAATTATGTAGTCTAGAAATATGTTCTCAGTCTGGAGACTTTAGTCTAAGTTGTAGCACACTACAACATGAAAATTTGTACAGGTTTGTGAGAAATTTCCATTATCTTAAAGAATAGTCGAAAATGGCCAGTAATGCTCACGTAATGGATGTCAATGACCGCTGACGTGGTCTTGTGGTTAGCGTCGCTGACTACAGATACGTTCGATCCCCGGTACCTCTTCGGATTTTTCTGAGGTAGAGAGGTCTGGTAAGGGTGTACTCAGCCTCGTGATTCAAACTGAGGACCTACTTGATAGAGAAGTAGCGGCTCCGGTCATGGAAACCACCATTAACGGCCATGAGTGTCGGCATGCTGACTACATGCCCCCAAATCCTGCAGTCTGTCCTGCAGCCAGTTTGTCCAACAGAAGTGAAAAACGAATGGTTTTTATCATTTTTGGAAAAAGTTTATTTTCGTGAAGCTGATTCCCTTTACACACTTCAATCAATGATGACACAGTATGCTCTCTGGTCTTTCTCGCAATAACATTTTCATCTAATAATCTTATTACAAATCATAGTTGACAGTAGCTGTAATTTGTTTTCTTTTTTTTCCCCCCTGATACTGCGATTATAGAGTAAATCCATTTTATTTAGGATGTGAAACAAACTTGTGGTTTGACCAATATAAGCAGCTTGAGTTTGGTCGAGAGGGTCTATAGACATGCTTAATTACAATTTAGTATAAGGCTTTGAAAATTTCTAGGAGATTATTTTGAACTGAAATCAATATTTTAAAAAATCAGGAAAATTTAAACGAACTGTATTACAATACTGTAATGGTCACTACACTCACCTGAAAGCTGGGACGGGGAAACCCTGTGCTGGGCAGAGTAATGCATAACCTTGATCTGACATAGTTTCAAGCCCCTTTGTCTTTTCCACAGAAGAAAATTTTGGCTTTGAACTTCCAACAGGTTCTAAGAAAAGGAAAGGAAATTATGTTGTTGTTTCTTTCGAGCTGTTGATTGAAAGGAAGGATTGCCTAGGAGAATGATGATGATAATCCGGAACTTTTTAAGATCTCAGACACACTATTTTGGATGCCTGCATGGTCTAGTGGTTATGTATTAACTACGAGTCACTACAAGTCTGGATTCTGTCTCCAATACCATCCTGGATTTTTCTGAGGTAAGGAGATTGGGAATAGGGTGCACTCAGTCTTGTGAGGACAAATGATAATTGATAAAGAAGTAGCAGATTTGGTCACAAAAGCATGCTGAGCACATGCCCCCAATTCTGCCATCTACCCATGTAGTTTAGTTTAGATGCACTGTTTTATACGAGAAAATAGTACTGAAATTCTAAAATATTTATTATTAATCTATTTTTCAGAACTACAGTATTTTAAAAGATTCAAAATATTCAGCCGATATTAGTCTTCTCCACATAATATGTAGTACATGTGTTCAGTTCTTGCTCAGCAGATGTAGAAAATTGGTTTGCAATATGTTAATCTACAAAGCATAGAAGTTTTGTTTACGAATAATATAAATTATAGTTTTTAAGGTTACTGTTTCTTTACTAACGCTGTGATCTTCATTCAAAACAAGAAACAAAACTATCAACAGTGTTCACAAGTCATCAGAACTTATAGAATGGGAGAATAACTTTGTTCACCAAACATAACTTGTCAACGTCGCCCCTTCGTGAAGTTAATGATTATTTTCTTCCATGAAAAAGGCTTGGTCCCAATTTGGTATATAGAAATATTATAACTTACCATGCTCTGTGCATGGAGGTGCAAGTATTAGATTAGATTTGCGAGATCCAAATAACTCTCTTTACTAACCTACAGACAAACTCGCACAATATTTGAGTAATGTGTGATATGGTTATTTATTTTTATACTGTATTCACTAAGTGCTATACCGATAAAATAATACTGCGCTCATTACCATGATAGCCTGGATTCATTTGTTTGCAGTCTGAATGAGAGATGGGGAAATGAGACTGAATTCCTAGGAACATGCAATAATTGTAATTAAAATTTCTGTAGAAGGTCAAGCACCTATGTATAGTATAATAAAGAAGAAATCTTACCTAAATGCTGGAACAGGGTATGCCTGAGCCTGACACAGGAGCCCAAACCCTTGCCCTGCCTTTCTCATGTATGAGCCACTTTTCAGATCTGATGAAAATGTAGGAGCTTTTGCTCCAACAGGTTCTATAGCAAAACAAGTATTGTTTGATATACTAATCCGCCATAAGTAAAGATTTATATAATATTGGAATAGGACCCTGCATAGGCAGATATGTGCAGTGGACAGTGAGATAGATCAGTGTTCATTTTACGAGAACATGGTGAATTTTCAAATCTACATCTTAGCATGTTTCAAAAAGTGTCCGGCCGGTGACCCCTCCTCCACTCTGGAGATATATTTAAATGTATCAATCAAACTTTACATTTGAAACTTTAAAAATACTATTTTCATAAGTATGACAAATCTGATGAAATATGGAATAATACAGAATATGTGTCTATATGAACTACCTGCATGGTCTCATGGTTAGCAATGCAGATCTGCAGGCCCTAGTTCGATTCCTGGTACATCCACAGATTTTTTAAGGTTGGGAAGTTTGGTACGGGATGAACTCCACCTTGTGATTGAAACTGAGGTGCTGGATGATAAGAAGTAGTGGCTCCGGTCATGGAAACCATCATTAATGGCTATGGGTGTTGGTATGCTGACCACATGCCCTCCAGTCATGACATCTGCCTATGATGATGATTTTTTTTTTTTTTTTAAGGAATGGAAGAGATTGTGTTTAGTTTGTTTCAAAGAGACTCCCAATGGCGGAACCATGCATTACAACCTAATCTTTTTGGGGAAATATCAATTTTTCCTTAATATCAATTGTATTGCATATTATTATTATTTTATATTATATAAGTAAATAAAAAATTAGGTTTATGCACAATGTTATAATTTTAATTCTTTCAAAAATTTAACTGACTAAAACTCCAGCCTTGGAGGAATTAAATTCAATAGGTTTTGTCTCTTTCAGGAAATTGTTGGTAAAAATTATTGTAAAGAAGGATGGAATCACATTCTTCAGAATGAAAAATAAATGGATCTATCAAGACCACATCTAGGAACCAAGAGGTGACCAGGATACACATAATACCGTATACTGCCTGTTAATGCAAGAAATGGACAGCAAGGCAACATATTTTGAGGAAATTTCTGAAAAGTGCTTTAATACTCTAAAAACAAGAATCAAACTAACCTAAAATTTGGGACAGGATGTCCTTGTGCTTGACACAGCAAGGACAATGGTGCTCCCAACTGACGTTCAATCATGTCATATTTTGCCATGGATGGGATGCGAGGCACTGTGCTACTAACAGGCTCTGTTGGGAATTAAATGAAATCAACAAGAAGCTCAAATCTGTAGCATTCACATCATCATCTACCCAAAAATCTATTAATTACACTGTTATATAAAATCCTCTAAGTCTATAGTTCAAGATGTTAAAACAAAGATGAAATGAATCTCTATTTATGTGATCCTGAACTATGAAGTGATGTATTGATCAATTAAACTAACCTAAAGTTTGGGACAGGATGTCCTTGTGCCTGACACAGCAAAGCAAATGGAGCACTGAGATGACGATCTATCATGTCATACTTTGCCATATGGATGCGAGGGGCTGTGCTACTAACTGGTTCTGTGGGAGCAATTAACCAACATCATTGCTTATCAATATAAAATATTAACTTCATTGTCCTGCACTTCTACTACATTCTCAATAAATCCTGATGGAATTCAAACAAAATGAAACAAACAAGCTATTGAATACTATTGTAACATCATTTTACTTATACAGTGATTGCTGTAAAGAAGATGCCTAATCTTAGAAATGCCAAGAATAATCTTAACAGAAGTGTTTTACATTTTGTGGAGATATATTATTAATTCTTTAGGTCAGCTAATATACACTTCAGCCAGACTGGCATAAAATTAATTTTCCTGCACGATATCAGCTAAAATATATAGCTAACATCATACTAACTTTACCAAAACAGAATTTCCTACGTATTTTCGTATTTCAAATCAGCGATGATAGATCACTTTTTCAATTCGCACATTTCCCTGTAGATTAGTGCCTTTTCACAAATACCCTTCAGGGTAATTATTAGCCAGTCATAAAAAAGACTTCATGTATTCATTTATTATAAAAGATGATCCCAAATGTCAATAACTGCTAAAAGTTACTACTGAAGTGAAGCATACAGAAGCTTCAAGGTTTACGAGGGCTATTTTTTTTCAATATCTGGCGGGGCATAAAATGAAAACCACAGTGAAAATTAAAACTGTTTTATTTGGAACATTTAGGTACACCTTCTAGCTACTTCTCTATGTAGTCATGCTCCGATTGAGACATCTGTCTTAGCGTGGTACCAACTTTCCAATACCCTCTTCATAGAAGCTTGCTGCAAGTGTATTAAGAAGGTCTTCACGGCATTTTATGGTATTTTGAAGTTCTTCATTGGTGTGAAAGTGCTGTCCTCCCAGATTTTACTTCAGGTGCCAAAAAAGATTAAAGTCACTCAGCACGGGAACGAGTTTTTGAAATCCATCTTGACAGGGGATGAAACGTGTATTCATTATGACAATCCAGAATCAAAAGAACAATTCAAACAATGGATGCACACAAATTTCCCAAACAAACCCAAGATCTGGCTTCCACACCAACGAAGAATTTCAAAACACTTCAAAATGCCGTGAAGATCCTTATCAATACGCTGGCGGCAAGCTTCTATGAAGAGGGTATTGGAAAGTTTGTACCATGCTACGACAAATGTCTCAATCAGAGCACGACTATGTAGAGAAGTGGCTAGAAGATGTACCTAAATGTTCCAGATAAAACAGTTTTGATTTTTACTGTGGTTTTCATTTTATGTCCAATTAGAGGTTGAAAAAAAATAGCCCTCATAGATTACATGTGGTGCTGCAGGTTCCAACCACTGAAACCACGGCTTCAGTAGCCATCAACCCATGGTACTGATGTATTCTTTACTCTCAGCAAATCACCAAATAAACAGCAATAAAATCACCAATTAATGTAAATATTTTATAAAAAAAGTAATATAATACATCAGAGCATCAGTTTCATAAAATAAAATATTGCCATGCCATCCACTCTGCTATTCTTCTTGACTAGCAAAATAGGTTACTTTTCAGTTCTATGTGATGTTTCAGATAAGGAAGTTGACCGGTTTTATGATTATTTAACGACAGGGATGTATTGCAACTTAAGAGTTGTCTATCGCCAGTGTGCCGGAATTTTATACCATAGGAGTTCTTTTATATGCCTGAATATCTAGCCATGGGAGTTTCACACTTACGCACACATAAATGCCATTGGTCTGGGCTGGGATGAAACCCAGCACAGAAAGCCATGCCACACAGACTGAGCCACCAAGATCAACTCATAAGTAGTTAACTGACTTGTATCAAATATAAGAAAGAATTGCAGAAATTTTTCTCGAGAGTAATCTGAACCAGCTAACCAGTCAGCTAATCAATACTAAACTAGAGATTTAATTTTTAAAATTTTCATTGCCCCTTACTATCCCATTATCTCAGTTCCTCCCAGGAACACAAACTTCCATTCATTTACATGCAACGTTTGGACATAACTGAGACTGTGACATACATACAGACCAGCCTGAGAAAAAAGTTTAAAAATTCAGAAATGGTTATACCTCCAATATGAATAATTATTAAGAATTTTTCAAAAAGGAAGAAGCTAATGCATACCCAACTTACTCTGCTCCACTTTAAAGCATTACTCTACGGATTGCTAGCCACCATTCTGTGACATGAACATGTAGAGAACTGAACAAGCTCTAGACCTTTAATAAGCAGAGGAAAATGCAAAAGAAAAAAATAGAAAAGAGACTTTGAATACTCCTCACTTAATATGGTAAGGAGAAGAGTAATATAAGTTGGAAAGAAGGCATATTATGTATAATTCACTTTATTACAGTTCTGGTCTTTAGTACGATTCTACTAGACACTACAATATTCATGCTTGGATCTTACCTGAATGTTGGAGGGGGAAATCCCTGAGCTGGACAGGTTAATGAGAATGTAGTCCCTTTGGACTGTTCTGATGTGTATATTTTAGTGAGGATTGGAACTTTAGGTGCAGCAGTGCCCACTGGTTCTGCAAGAATGTTTCATGTCTAGTTCTCAAATTCAATCTAAAGCACTCATATTATTATTATAGAAAGAGCCATGGTACTGGTAAGATATTAATAATAATATATCACAATAATTTCTGTTCTTTACTAAACAAACTTCAATATTCATTATGGAGATAATACTGTCTACATTTCCAGCTCTTGTTTTATTACCGGTCCATGTCTATTCATGCAGTAACTGCCACAAGGATACTTAAAACAATTCATTGCATTCAATACTAGACCTTTTTAAAATCAGTAAGAAATACAAACTGGAAGATAAAGTTTTAATTTACAAAACAATGATGGATAATAAAATTTAATCAAATAATTAAAATTATTATCATTATCATCATCACCATCACCATTATCATTATTATTATTATTAATATTATTATTATTAATATTATTATTATTAATGTTATTATTATTAATGTTATTATCAATATTAATAATATTATTGTAAACTTAGAAAAATCTCATCACTTTATCTTCTTGTATTTTCCTTTGTAGCTCAAACTGATATGGTTTAATTTTGACATTGTTAAGACTGCTGCTTAGCGCTCCTGATATTTGCTGTGTTCCCACATCCACTCATCCATAGTGACGTCAAGCATAGGCGTAACGAGGGGGGGGGGGTTTGAACACCCCCCATTGATTAAAAAAGGGAAAATTGTACTATTTATTTCATTATTGTGATATATCACCTTTTTTAAAAATCTGCTTATAAATTACATGAGTTTAAAGCGCGGGAAGCTTTAAACTCGTTATTTTGCATCTTAATTTTTAAAATTTTCCGGGGGGAGGACCCTGGAACCCGGAACCCCCCCCCCCCCATATGGTCGGCCTGGTTACGCCTATGACGTCAAGGTCCCACAATTCTTAAACTTTAAAAGCTTATTGCTTCAAAACGATACAGAATATTGTTACGGTGAATTCTGCATTAAATTATGCTAGATCCATACTAGGGAAACTTACTGTACATATATCAAACATCAATGTTTTAAGTTTACAGGGCCTTTAAGCTGAGGAACTTCTACAGAGTAGGGCAATTTATCTGAATACGTTAATATGTTCCTTCAATCAATGTGGCACCACTAAAATGCTAGGTGAACAATGGAGTTGACAGAGTTTGTTGAGAGTTTCATTGAATGGGTACCTACATAAGCATTCTCTGCTAAAGTTGAATAAATTAAGTTATTCCAAATGTATGATGAAACATTTTGCCTTTTCTTTATTCTTGAAGAAAATAATAAGGGACATTTGAAGATCTTCTCCTATACCACATCCAAGTTGCTGATTTTTACTAAAGGCTCAAGGCTAAAGGTTCTTATACAACATACTTTGAAGAATGACAGTATCAATAAGCATAGCTCAGTATAAGATTATGCTCACCTGAAAGCTGGAACAGGAAACCCCTGTGCTGGACAGAGCAATGCATGACCTGCGTTTGACATAGCTTCTACTCCTTGAACTTTAACCACAGACGAAAATTTTGGCTTTGAGCTTCCGACAGGTTCTAAGAAATGAAATGGAAAAATGTTGCCAATGTAGGTGTGATTTCTTTAAGGAAAGATGGGACAAGATGAGGCATCCCTTGACAAATTGAGGCAATAGGCTGGTAAATTCCAGTATTCATACCGAATTAGGTCAGTTATATTTTGTGGTTGTAGAACCCTGAAGTTTGCTCAGATTCTAATAGAAATTAATGCTAATATCTCTCAGGGGATAGAAGAATCAGTAACCAGTATATTGAGCTGGTATCAGTTCACTAGAATCTTCCTCCACTCACAAGAATTGCAATCATTGGCCCTTCATTTTTAAGTCTCAAATATAAACTACTAATGGTGCCTGTTCACTCCCTTAGAACGTAATATTATTCCTTATCCTTCATATGGAAGCAATTGTTTGAGAAAAAGCTTTTAGGCATGTAGCAAGTAGTATAGTCAAGTTATTCATTGCATACCCAGGTAGCTTCAAAGGAACAAATGCAACGTTGCAATATTCTCTCCTTGTTATCACTGACCTCAGTTCCTCCCTTGGTCTAATCAATTCACATCTATTATTGTTCACTGTCACTAGATATTGTAAACCCGCTTTTGACTCCACGCAGAGTAAACAGGTAGCTGTCACAAAACATTTTTAGATTTTGATTGGCTGATACACGCGATGACAATAAAAAACATGGGTTGAGTAGGCGGCAAATTTTTCCTCCTAATAAATGAAATCGCTTGGGTAGGCAATGAATAACTGTACTATATGTAGCACATCAAAAAAGTTGCATAGTTAATTCCAAAACACAATAGCAGGGTATATTTCTGAAGTGATGTTCTCTAATTTCTAAAGATTTAAGCTTATAATGTCTTCCTCCAAGTCATAATTAATGTTTTATATCAGAACTATATTAACCCCATGTTGATTTTTTCCTATCGATACTAATGAATTCTACTAAACCAATAGTTCTGTAATTTTTCTTCACTTTCATATTAGTCCATCGGGTCACGGGTTGGTGAACCCTTAAGGGGACTATCTTAGCAGATTTGTTTTGGGATGCACCAGTCCCCTAACTAACCCTTAAACCTAAGACACAAACACCCAGTCCTGAACCTGGGAAAGGGATTTTTATGACTGAAAAATCCACAACCCGGCTAGGAATCGAATCCGGGCCGCCGGGGTGGAAGGCAGCCATGCTACCAACTCACCCACAACAACGGACCTTTCTTCACTTACATCTCTAAATAATTAATTGTTAAACAAAAGTACCTTTAAATTATATGTGTAATCTTGGGTTACTAAAAAACGTAAATTGAATACATTGTAAAACCGGATAAATAAAAAAATTAAAAAGCAAAAGTACCTACATCTCCCAAAGATTAAGTTTAAAACTGCGATGAGTGACCATAGGCTATTTTATAAAATCCTTTTTGTGAACATTTTGATTTCACGGAGAAAAGTCACCTTGGAAATGAGCCCTTCAATTTCTATTCAGTTAGTCACAATTTAATCAATCGAACCTGCTAAAAGGGCCAAACAGCTCTGTTTAAGCTATGAAAATACTTTTTATTAACTTCACTTCTACCATTTTTTT
Organism: Ectobius pallidus; assembly: GCA_964059195.1. Lineage (NCBI taxonomy): Eukaryota > Metazoa > Arthropoda > Insecta > Blattodea > Ectobiidae > Ectobius > Ectobius pallidus. The sequence continues at coordinate 84,085,425 of CAXKWD010000003.1, forward strand.
GAGTGTTTTCATCAGTATCCCTCATATCTTTGGTTGCAGATTACATCCCTATGGTCAAAGAGACTAACACCAGAGGGCAGCAGCAGAATAGACTTACAATTACAATTTGATTTAAATGAGTATGTTACTAAGACATCAGGGAATCTGATGAAAATGCTTCAGAAAAATTATAAAATTAAGTAAGGTATACAGTATTAAAAGTTTTCTGACTTATTGCAAGACTGCTGAGTAAGGTGAAGTCAGAATGAAAAATTCAATGCCATAGCCGGGATTTGAACCAGGATCTTTGGCTCTCCATGCCGATGCTCTAACCAACTGAGCTACCATGGCAACATGCCGGTACTGGCTCATTGCCATGGTAGCTCAGTTGGTTACAGCATCGGCACGGAGAGCCGAAGATCCTGGTTCAAATCCCAGCTATGGCATTGAATTTTTCATTCTGACTTCACCTTTCCATCTTAGCCTATACACAGCCAGTGTGAAAGAATTATCATTCCACTGCTGAGTAAACTCCCAAAGAAAGACGAAATCAGTACCAGTAAGTACGGTTCACTCTATTTCAATTTATTCGTGCTAATTTGTTACTTCTTTTTATGCTCAGTATTATAGTATATTCATCAATTATGAGTCCACTAATCACAACTATCAATCATAACCTGCTGTCTATTTACACACGTTACAGACTGTACAGAAATACACAAAATTCTATGGCTTACCTATATGCTGGAACAGGGAAACCTTGTGCTGGGCATAATAATGTAAAGCTTTGACCTCTCGAAACCTTAAAACCTCTGGAATCATCCATTGTGGGGAACTTAGGTATGGAACTACCTACTGGCTCTACAGAAAGCAAAAGATTTCAACAATCACGTAAGTGGCACAAAACCTCACCTGTATGCTGGGACAGGGAATCCCTGAGCAGGGCAGAGCAAAGTAAAACTTCGACCTTTTGAAACCTTAAAACCTCTGACATCATCCATTGTGGGGAATTTGGGTATGGAACTGCCTACAGGCTCTATAGAAAAAAATATTTATTTTAAAAAGTCAAGTGATTAATCTCACCTGAATGCTGGGACGGGAAAACCTTGAGCAGGACATAATAGTGTAAAGCTTTGACCTCTTGGAGCTTTGTAACTTCTGGAATCCTCCATTGTGGGAAATTTAGGACTAGAACTGCCTACAGGTTCTACAGAAGAAACAACATTAAGAATAAGTAACAAAACCTCACCCATAATATGGGACAGGGAATATGCGCATACCACATTATTTTGTTCATCAAGTGGAAAATTCTATTTTTAATGTGATCAATTAGCTGATGGACCAAAAGTAGGCCTGAACATAACCACAATGAACGCTGCTGTAGTCTATAAAATGTAGTTGCTTGAAAATGCTAGCCAAAATTTCGGGAAAAGAACTTATTAGAAATTGAGTAAAATATGACGAAAAGTGAGAGAACTGTAAAATAAAGTATCTATCAATGACGATAGTGTTTATGTTCCTAACATTGTTACAGAAACCTTTCAGCTTACTGTGCTTGGAATTCTTATACGTTTGTGCAGAATGAATCTTCTCAAATAACTATTTCTTACCTAGAACTCTGTTACCAGTATATAGGCCTACATGTCTCTGAATGAAAAAAATATTTAACACTAGGAAGATCGGCATCATCTTGCTATCTAGTAAGGTCATTACGGTACAGGTCATTATGACCAGCTGCTTTTTTTAATCTCTTTTTCATGTTTTAATATACCAATTTTTGTATTGATAATGAACAAAATATGTTAAAAATTACATTTACTTTTAGTGCTAAACAACAGTCTTTTTTATTTTATAAAAATATTAATCAATGAAATATTTTATTTTCCTCGGATTGAGATGGTTCATTAATGTCATTTGTTCGAGGGACATATTCAGCTTCATTGTTATCAGGAGCTCATTCCAATCAAAAATATCCTCTCCTTCTGACTCACTATTCAAATATCAATGTAAAGATAATTCTCACTTGCCAAGATTGCAAGGAAACGCAAAAATTAAGGAAATTAGTAGACCAGTAAACCTTTTAAAAGCATGAAGACTCTCAAATTGAACTGAAAGCAGTGAAAACTGGGGGAAATAATCCAGAAATGCAACTCCACAATGAACTAATAGCCACAAGTCATTCGTGAAATAACCTACACTGTAATTAGGCTAAACACGATAAACACTAGATAAAATATCATACCAGTCAAAGTGGTACTTTCGAGGTAAAAAAATGTTCACAATTTGCTTGAGATTTGTGATGAAATTATTAGTTATATTTTTACATAAGAATACTCAGTCTAAGTTGTTAAAACTAGAGGAAAATCAATGTGAAAAAAATAAGAATACGGTAGCCCTATTTAAAAGCCATTAAGAATCTTTACTTTTGTACCAGGCCCTGCAAATTGACAAAATGGCTCTGCTGAGCTGGCCAGTCAAAATTAATTTTTAACCTCTAGAAACCTTCAAAACCTCTGATATCTCCAATGCAGATGTAAATTCTACATGCAAGAAATGCAAGAAAAAATATCTCACCTGAATGCTGGGACAGGGAAACCTTGAGCAGGACATAACAATGTAAAACTTTGACCCCTTGGTGCTGTATAACCTCTGCTATTCTCCAGTGTGGAGAATTTTGGTCCAGAGCTTCCTACAGGTTCTACAGAAGAAATGATACCGGTATGAAAAGCAATTAAATAACATAACCTCACCTGTAAGCTGGGACCGGGAATCCCTGGGCAGGGCAAAGCAATGTAAAACTTTTGTTCACTTTTGCTTCAAACCCACGACTTTTATCCATGGTTGGAAATTTTGGCACTGAACTGCCCACAGGTTCTAGAGGAAAACAAGAGTTTTGTAAATGGAAAAAAGTATAGCCTCACCTGTATGCTGGGACAGGGAACCCTTGAGCAGGACATAACAATGTAAAACTTTGACTTCTTGGAGCTGTGTAACCTCTGATATTCTCCAGTGTGGAGAATTTTGGGCCAGAACTTCCTACAGGCTCTAGAGAAGAAACAATATAAAAAAGCAAATAACATAACCTCACCTGTTAGCTGGGACAGGGAATCCCTGGGCAGGGCAAAGCAATGTAAAGCTTTTGTTCACGTTTGCTTTAAACCCACTACTTTCATCCATGTTGGAATTTAGGTATATTACTGCCCACAGGTTCTACAGGAAAACAAGAGTTTTGTAAATGGAAGAATAGCCTCACCTGTATGCTGGGACAGGGAATCCTTGTGCAGGGCAAAGCAACGTAAAGCTCTGGCCTCTTGAAACTTGAAAACCTCTGACATTATCCATTGTAGGAAATTTGGGAATGGAGCTGCCAACAGGCTCTACAGAAACATGTTTAGGGATCAGACAAAAATGATACTATCTCACCTATATGCTGGGACAGAGAATCCCTGGGTAGGACAGAGTAGAGACAAACTTTTGTTCGGTTTTAACTTCAAACCCAGAGTGTTATCCATGATGGGAAACTTTGGTATGGAGTTATCTAAAAATCTCATTTTTGCTTAACTTTCCTATTTATGACATCTTCGTTCAGGGGCGGATCCAGAGAGACATTTTTGGGGGGGGGGGGGGAGGAACCAAAGTAGAGAGGGAAGTTTTTACTCATAAAAATTAATTATTCGCAGTACACATTTGAAATCAAAATGAACATTTCAGCATTTTATTGCAAATGTATTTCAAAATAATGAATGTCGTTGCTTTAGTTTAAGTATTTGGGTTATGTTGTCTTTACAAAATTTATTTGAAGGCTGACCATTTGAATAATCTGCGCTTAATGTTATAACTTTTGGGGGAGGAAATTTCCCCCATTTCCTCCCCCGTGGATCCGCCCCTGTCTTCATTACTCAACTAGTTTGCTGAAATCCTGTTTGCAATGAAATCTCAAATATGCCATAGATTAATTATGAAGGAAAGGATCCAAAGTCGGAAGCAAAATTTCCAGACACTTCTCTTACAGTTAGGATGTGTAAGCTACTAAATATGCTCCTGATAGAAAACTCCTATAAGCTGGTTTAAATAATCCTCTAGGATTAAACAGTAGTCTAATATTGACAAAATCCCCTTCCATCCATACTTTAACAGATCGAAACCTAAATACAACTTTTTTTAATTCAGCAGGAGGAGGTGATCTTATTTTATGTTAGTAATACCAACTGTACAATACTGAATCACCACATGGCTACTATATCCAACTCACGTAGAATAATATAGTATAGCACTATGAAGTGAGGGTCTTGATTAAAACATACATTAATGGCTATCGAGCGATCAACTTAGGGATATCACATATAGCAACCTAGGGATATAGCAATTCTGTGATCACATTTCTGATCACAAAATACTGCTGTAAGCATAAATTAATGATTCAATAATCATTAACACCATCACGTAGTACCCATACACAAAATTTCACAAGAGTATACTGAAGAAAAACGGTGCCGGTACCTATAGCATATACCGGTAGTAAATGAGAAAATGTTTGCAATATTGCATTGTAAGTGACATCATTTTAGTCCAAAATTGCTTTTCTGGGAGGTCGATAATTTTACTTACACGACACTAGAAGTAAAAGTGTAATCTATATCGTACATACCGATAGGCTGGGACAGGGAAACCTTGAGCGGGGCACAGAAGGGTGAAGCTGAATCCAAATTGTGTTTCAATGGTACGACTCTTGTCTCCTGTAGGGAACTTCGGCTTGGAACTTCCAACTGGTTCTGTGAGACATACATACCGGTACCTCATGTATCTCTTCAAAATTCTTAAACTTTATAGACATAATCCTTCAATGGTAGTGCAGCATGACAGAAATTTTGGCAATTGCATCCCTCCGACCCATACCTTAACAGATTTTTGATGGTGATGTTTTTGGTAATGGGTGGAAACTTTTGTGGGAAAGGGAGTATCACTATGGTCTCATGGACCTTTTATATTATCATTCTCTTGGGTATTGGAAACTCTCCGTTGCTAGATTCAGACATAAACAGAATAAGCAGAATACTGCTAATGACCATTTTGAAAATATAAAAACATCTACTGATGTTCTAAGGCCTAGTTTATATTCAATTAAATTCTATTCAATTCTTTATTCACTGGAAGGTATTTATTTTTTATATTTAGACCCCTGTTCAGCAACACCAGTAAATTTTGCTGTTATCTTAGGTTTTGAAATCTAGGATTATACATCTCAGATAATGCCCTGTTTTGTGTTCACCACTGCATTTATTACCTCAGGTTTTCTTAAGCAAGTTTTCATTTCAATCAGCACTGATCAGTTAACTTTTCATAACGAAGCACAGTAAATAGTTGACCAGTGCCTCACAAATTAATTCTTTATTATGAATTAACGTTCCTTTATAGGTTGTGTGCTTACATACGCTAGATCGTGTCAAAATTATAATATATACCTGTAAACCATGGAAAGGGTCAACCTAAAATGGATGATGAGAAATTATGTTCTTGTACGATAAGAGCACTATACCGGTATTAACGTTTGAAGATTTAATAATAATATTAATAATAAAATATGCCTAACTCCAATATAAAAAAATAATGAAAACTACTTTAGATAATATACTAATATACTAAGGAAAATAGAATGATCCTATAAACAGAAACAATCCTCCCAAAAAACTTTTCAGAAACAATCCACAGAATCCTAACTAGTCTTCAAAACTTTACAAATATTCAGTTGTTACACTACCATGCCATGTACGATCATTCAAACATCAGATATGAATAATTATAATTACTATAATATCATATACAGGCAATAACTTCTTCTTTGGTGCATATCTTACACACTATCACTTACCTTGCTTACTTGTCTTATGAAAGGGCCAAGGGAAAGTGGATCATATTTTGGAGCAGTTTCAAGTAACATAGCCACTGTAGCATCCATGAAATTTTGAATTTAAAATTTTGAAAAGTGCCCATCCGCTTAGCAGGGGTACCCTATCCCAACATTCAGGCAACATTTTATTATGTTGAATGTACCTTGAAATTTTTCAGCATACATTCAACCAGAACACATGCAAAGTAAAAATATTGTAATAATACTATCAAATTTATTAACAATGTATCAATTAATACTTAAAAGAATCTCTGCACTCATAGTAATATAGTGAAATTAATAATGATCTTTAAAAACTGATTTCAACTTGTATGCAATGAGTACAAAGATTAAGTGATAAAGAGATATTCCTGAAATAAAACCTCATGCAATGTGACACACAGAGACTGTTCTATATGCACTCTTAACACTTTACATCCTAAGATTTCCTTCAAATTCAAAGTTAACCAAGCCAAGGTAATAAAAACCTAACGAGTAACAAAATCAAAGAGAAAATGATTTTTTTCTTTAAAGCAGTGAGCACACAAATTGAGTGTCTAAACAATACTGTAAAATATCTACTATCCTTCTATATAAAATGTCTTCCTTCAAGACAATTATGCATTTTCTAATTATTTCCATTTCATAAAATACATAATGATAAGTATTATTTTTTGTATCATGCCTACATACGCCACGGGAAAGGTTTAAACCCCGATATTTTGTAGACTGTCTAAGAATGTGTTGAATGACAAAAAAGGAGAGCAAGTATGAAAATACGTTCTTTATATGTTTAAATTCAAACTCTGCTTACATGTCCAGTTACTAAGAAATGAAGAAAAAGCAGACATAAACCAGTCTGTTTCACTCTTAGGTCATATGAGAAATACATCGAGTAAGCGTTTTTTCTTTAGGTTCTTACTTAGGTTGAAAGGGTTATATGACCAAATTTTTTTTAAACTGCTGTTGAAATTCAAAACTTTCTGTGGATTCCTGCACACTTTATTACAACTGAAATGCTTTTGAAAATGAATATTCAATAAAGATTTCTGCACCTTTAATTATTATTTTCAAAACAGCTTTTAAGAAACATTAAGTTTTTGTGAATTTAAGCCACTTCTCTAGGAATAGGTATAAATTAAATATGTAGCAAGATTGAGATCGGAAATTACACACAAAACTTCACTAAAAAGGTAAAGAAAGGCGGGAAGACCCGTTGAAATGATCATTCTGGGTAAATATACCTTTTTAGTGAAGTTTTGTGTGTATATTTCCGATCTCAATCTTGCTACAGATTTGAACACTTCACTGTAAATTTCCATCTAATATTTATATTGATAAATTAAATAGTTTAACAATATTATTTTTCCTTTAATTTCATAGTTTGCTTTAAGTTTTGGGCAAACTTTATAAGATCTATGGAATATACAATGCTAGAGGAATATTATAAGATTAATTTTAGAAACAACAGAATTCAATACAGCGAAAACAAGTTGTTACCTATTCTTTACAATTCCTAAGTATTCTATACATTTTTCATTTTAATACTCTCGCTGGTTATGTATTTAATTTAATTTATATAGGGCCTATATAAAGTAGTAGTTCTATGATTTTTAAATTAGGATTCAGACAAATCCATTAAATACATTAATGATAATTATTTACAAGCATCGTTACTTTCGTAGCCATAAAACTTACATAAAAACTAGACTTGTTATCCTAATGTACAAGTAAGTGCTAAAATGTAAATGGGTATCTCTATCTGTTATCTGCTTTTATTGGTTTTTTTAATAACTTGTCTATAATTCGATTAAAGCCTGTATAATCAGATTATTTCTAAATTTTAGAAAAATAATGTATTAATAATTTTTCCACCACAATTGTGTTTTAATAGGTAAACAGAAATTTAAAAAAAATCTCTTATTAGCAATGGATGTATAAATGTTCTACATCTACTCATTTTTATTACTTTGTACAGCTACAGTCTGAAATTCATCTTTCTACAGTTGATGGAATCATTTCCTTGTAAATTAATTTTCAGGTCAGTTTCTCCTACATTCGATGCTGAGGAATATCTGTTTATCACTGCATGCTCTTTCAAGTTGATTTTTATAATTAATTCAAACTTATTTTACTTACTTTATAATAAAAAAAATCTCAAGTAAAGCTTATCAACTTGAAACAACAGTTGAAAGTACAATGCCACATCTGTCTTAAATAAATAACAATTTGATACAACATTCGTGGAAATTATTTTAGTTACATAAGAAATTTAATGTAAGAGTTTTCTGAATCATATACCACCCTCTGTTGGTTACATTAGTAGTTCTTTTTTATAAAACTCTCCAACAATTTGGGAAGCTAAGAGACAGTTTATGAGAAATTACTAGGATGGAAATTGGACAACAGAAGAAGCACTACAGTAATCTAATATTTAATAATAATGGTAAATTAATTACTGATCCTTACAAAATTGTTAATATTTTTAATGACTACTACACTAATATAGCAGAAACATTATTGAAACATACAAACAATTGCAATCAAATTTAACAGTTCAAATGAATCACCATATAATTTTTCTGTCACAGATACCACAGTAAAATATTAGAAAAATCATACAGAATCTTAAAAAAGAGTAGCTGCAGTAAACATTCTATCATTATAACACTTTACACTGCAAAATTTCATTCACATTGGAATTGTTATTGTGCAATTCAAGGTAACTTGAATATCAACATATTAAGAAGTCATCCATAATTTATGTCTCTGCAAATATGGTTGACTCTATTAATCCAACATAGAGGTCTCAGACTTTTTATTGAAGCAATGATCTGATCATAACACTAGAACCATAATGTTATGTACAGTAGTAAACCTATTGTTAAGTAAGGAGGCAATTTCCAAAACAGTTAGAACTGGCGCTAGTTAAATTGCTGTTTAATAAAGGGTTAAAAAAAGACAGAAAACTACAGAACAAAAGCATTACTCTCAGTTTTTTTCTAAGATGATTTAGGCTACACAAGGTCATCCAAATTTCTAGCAAAGTATAACTTAATATCAGACCAACAGCATGGATTTTGTGAAGGAGAATCAACTACGACAGCAGTCACAGACCTCCTTAAAAGAGTTTATGAAGCAAGAAATTTGTATGGGGTTGTTTTTAGATCTGCCAAAGTTGACTGAATTTGACCAATTTTGTTCCAAAAATTAGAAACAATATGTGGCATGGCTTTAAAATGGTTGGAATCCTATTTTGAGAATTGGGAACAGATAGTAGATATTTGTTCTCCAGATAAAGAAACCAAAATTATATGCCCAAAAGTTTCACAGAAAAAAAATGTTAAGCTAGGTGTCCCTCAAGGCTCTACTCTGGGACCAATACTACTCTTGATTTAAATTAATGACCTATGAAAAAATTAAAGTTTAACACGATACTAGATACCGATGATACAAGCATTTTTATTAAAGGCTACAACATAAGTAATCTACAACGCCAGTTAAATTCCATGTTAGATCAACTACTAGAGTGGTTTGAAAGAAATGAACTGAAGGTTAATGAAGAAAACACAAGTGGCGGTATTTTTCCACCAAATTCAGAATAAGACTTTAAGCAATAAAATCATCAACCTTGGTGGTAACTCTATAGAATATGCAAACGAAACTCAGCCAAGTCCATATTGCAATGAGACTAGTAAGTGGGAAAAAAAGTATCAGCAAGTTAAAATACAAAAACAAACACTGAGAATTGAACATTATTAAGACTAAGTGAGTTGTGACTTTTTTTTTAATCAGTTTAAAATCATCCAGCAACTTCAGTGCTTTACAGATTTGTGTTAACTTAATCACAAACACATATAAAAGAAACAAGCAAACAAGACCTGAGGTCAGCCAATAGAAGCCAATAACTTGAAGGAAGAACAGATTACGTGTGACTTACTTTGTGTGTCACAATACTAAAGTTTTACAGATTAATGGGAAAGAGAAAATATATTTTATTTAATGGAACATAAAGTATATATAATTTTCTGTTGAAAGTTGTTGGTTGAGAAGATTAGCATACTACGCTTGAAAATTCTGTACAATAATTTACTGTGATCTCAGTAAGAAAAGCATATGGTGCTAAATGTTTGGGCCATAATCAAATAATTATGAAGTCTGTAAATTAGTTAAATGATAATACGTTTTACAGACGTCTATATCAATATTATTTCACACACGAACTACAAAATCACCTGATGTTGTTCATTTGTTTAGTGAACTGGGCAAAACTGTTGCGTATTGAATTACCGGTAATAAAGCTCAGACGAGCAACCTGTTTTTATTTTGTTAACTTTTTACAAGGAGCTTCGCTTAACTTCTCACAAATGCTATTCATTTTATTATAAATACAGGAAAATCTATGTACTGGTAAAAAAAAAATACAAGTAAAAATTAGAAGATTCTAATTTTTGAACACTCTTAAGAGTTCAAAAAACATTACAGTTTCTAACAAGATGTGGCATTGTGCTTTTTAATTAAAGTGAAATTAAGAAATTACTTACCGGTGATGACTAGGCGGCCCTTGGTGGCACTCAGTCTTGTCTCTCCTGTGAGGCGGTGTTTTGTTCTACATTGATATGATTTATAACCATCTTCTGGTCCAACATCACGAATATGTAATTCTCCAGATGGTAGGACAAGGTATTTTCCATCTGTGGAAGTTAAAATAAATATATAATACTTGCAAATAAGAGGAAAGCTAGTTTTTACTAATTTTAATAAAGCACTAGTTACATCTTTCATATGCACTGTATTTTATAAGCCTTTTTGTAAAGTAATCAAATGAAGCTCTTAAAAGCGAAAGGACAACCACTTCCTCAGAATATTTTAAGGAATGAAAAGTATTTGGAAGTTTACTTGTCGTGAAATGAATTTTATGTTCTGCAATCACTGATTGATGTTAAAAATCAGTGTCCAGCACAAGTAGGTCTAAGCCAAATTTTATTTAAAGTTGTGGTTGTATCCTTTTGCTTTAAGTTTGTCAATCCTAAGATAATATGCTTTAAATAATTTAACGTTATTTGCTTACTGATGTTCTGTCCATGCAATTCAGTTTAAGTAAAGTTATTCACAGTTAACTATAGTTTATTTTATTACTTTGAAAATTATAAGAAAAGTTAAACAAAAGACTCCCCTTAAGAGGCTGTATTTTGTTAAATTCTGTATATATTTAATATTTTATTTTAAAATTAAAATATTGCAGCTAAATACAAAATAAAAAATTGCTACTGATCACAGACATCTTAAGAGTAGTCAAATTACATATTTGTAACTAGTGCTTATACCCTCTCCTCCTTTACTGCAGAACTTGTGTCTTCCAGAACACTTAAGTGAGACATTACAGCTCAAATTGTATTTTCATGTACCGGTATGTTATTGTTATACTGTAGAGAATAATTCCCTCTTTTAATTTGCAGTAAAAAAAGATAGGGTTTCTCTTAATACTATAAATTTATTTTCTATATCGAAACTCAGCCTTTTCATTTGTTTATTATTAAGAAATATTTAATTAAACATGTTACAAAATTGATGGCTTTATTTAAGATAAATCATTTTTTGTTTTATTTTTATACTTCAGTCTTTTAGTAAATGCATTTTTTTTAAATCATTTTGCTTACAAAATTAAGATTTTCCACCCATGAAAGTTACAATGTCAATTTTACCCATACTTAATGAATATCTTCTTGGACTTTCTCTTTTTTTATTATAAAGCCATCAAATTTGTTACATGAAGAAGAAATTACCATATCTACAATAAGTTTTCACTGATAATAGTTTAAGCTTATTATATTACAATAATATCCATGCATTTAAAACTACACCAAACAAATAACAAAAGCAGTTTTATACAAAAAATTGTAAAAAGAATTCAAAGAAGGTTTTGGAAGCAAATGTTCAACAAAATGCACTAAGTATGTAGCAGGTATAAAAATACAAGAAATTTCAGAAAATTCTAGTAATTCAGAAGTCTTGCGATACCTCCAGAACCTTAATTAAATTCTCTTCAGACTTTCTATGTCTCTACTTTGAATTCTGTGGAAACACTGATGAACAATAGAAGTAAATAAAAATACTGTATTAATACAACACCGGTACAAAAAAAATATATTGTGTGCAGAATCATATGCTTTTGAGTGTCAGAATATTAAAAATGTTTACATAAACTAAAACACATTTGAAACTAACAGTGGAGTAAATTATTTTCCACAACATGAATGTGTCCACAGAATTTACTGAAAACATTTACAGCACAACAGCAAGAGGGAATATGGAATGAATGACAAAATGAACAGGATTGCAACTGCAGATTGGAAAGAGGTGACCAAAATCTTCCATACATAACCTGCAAACAAAACAAGACCAAGTACCATATTGGTTGGCATCCATAAAGATTTCAGTGTCTTCATTCTCCACCCATGAGGATACAAATACGTAATCTGCTACAAAACTTGGAATGTGACATTTAATAATGGCTGTGTTTCCTCGCAAGACATGCTCATCCATAACGTTCACCTCGTATCGCTGAGTGACCACTGAAAGAAATCAACAATTAATGAATAGTAGAGCTATAGCTTTACCATAATCAGGGGGTGGAAGATAGCGATTTCCTTGAGTGTCCTCCCAACCAATTATCTCAACGTGATCTGATACAAATGATGGTACGTTGCATTTGAAGACTGCGGCGTTACCCTTAATTACAAATACATCATACACCTGGGCTTCATAATACTGGTTCACAACTGAAACAACAATGCAATTGTATACATCTTCAGTTGAAGAAATACCTCTGAAACAAGCTTTTTAATCTAAGGAAAAAAATAAACTTCTATTACGGGGCCTGTCCTCTATCAAACACCTGAAAAAAATTCAATTAAAATTAATATTACAGTATTGAAGGGGTAGCGAGTCTTATTACCATAGTCAGTGTCAGCACTGGGAGTTGTAGAAAACGAACCATCATCTGTGATCCACTCAACAACTTGTACAAAATCTGCGACGAAACTTGGAATCAAACACTTCACTGTAGCTGTATTTCCTCGTAGCACAAACTCATCTATGACCCGACTCTGGTAGAACTGATGGACCACTAAAGGATCACAAGCACATAATGTCATTGACTCTTGCAGGAACTGAATTTAAAACTGTGGGAGGAAGGTGAGCTGCAAAAGAAAAGTGAACTACCGGTAGTTGTTATAATTATTACCATAGTCAGAGCCAGGGAGGTAAGTGTTGCCAGCACTATCAAGCCACATCTCCACCACCACAAAGTCGGCCACGAAGCTTGGGACTTCGCACTTCATCACAGCACTGTTGCCTCGGATCACATACTCATTGTCAGCTTCTGCTTCGTAAGACTGTGACACAACTGAAATAGAATCAAATTACCCAACAGGTTCTTATATCAATGAGAAATTACCGTAATTGTTAGACGTTGTGGAATAAGTGTGGATCTCGCCGTCATCTGAAATCCATGACTCAATACCGACGAAATCTGCTACAAAACTCGGTATCTTGCATTTCATAACTGCGCTGTTGCCACGGATCACATACTCATTTTCCGCCTCAGTCACATAGTACTGGGCTACCACTGAAAACACAATGTCATGATAGTGACAGGGAAAAAGATATTATATTGGTGTAATGGAACATAAGCATACCATAATTCTGAGAAGACGGTAAAAGCACTTCACCATCATTTGCTATCCATGCTTCAACCTGGACAAAGTCTGCCACGAATGAAGGAATGCTGCATTTTAACACAGCTGTGTTGCCACGAATGACATATTCTGTCATAATTTCTGCTTCATAAAACTGATTTACAACTGTGAAAGGAAATATTTCAGTGAGAATGCAAATACTAAAAACACCTCCCTTCCCTGGATCTCTTCTCTGAAACAAAGAGAAGTAGTTATCTTTACAGCAAATTAGTTAAGGGACGCATCAGGGGAGTTACTTTACCATAATCTGAAGAAGGTAGGTAAACTGTCGCTTCGCTGCCCACCCAAGCTTCCACTTTCACAAAATCAGCCACAAATGATGGAATGTTACACTTGAGGACAGCTGTGTTTCCACGAATCACGTATTCTGAGACAACTTCTGCTTCATAGTACTGGTTAACAACTGGGGAAGTGTGAGATCATGAGTTAATACACAACACGTAAATGTTGTGTTGGGAGTTAACAAGATAAGTCTAAAAGAGAAGGATTTAAGTAATAGACTGCTGCTTTGATGCAGAATGGTTCCTTAACATTAAAAGGCACGAACATATCAGAAATATTGACTTCATCATGAGGTACTATGTACATGCTTGGATTTCCACATATATTTAAAAATATTCAGTTCATTCATCTCTGGTTTATTTACCTGAATTTTCTATATACACCTCCCTTAATATTCATAAAAAATAGTGTTTGTTTGTTTGTTTTGGTTTTATGAGGCTGACATATGTGCACTGCTCTTAAGGCCTTATTCACTGCCAATGTACCAACATTATGCCTACTGTGAGTTCTTCTACATGCTCATAAATGTGTAGGAATGGGGCAGTCATATTTGCACACACATATTAATGCCGCTGACCTGGACAATTAATTCCGAAATAGAAAATCAGTAACCTAACGACTGGTCCACCAAAGTCTCACCCCAAAGAATAGAAATGTTTCCTTTCAAATAGTTCTTTAGACATTCCAGGACCTTACTTTGTAAGATCATAAAGATAAGAAGGTAGATCTTAAACTCTGAAATTCATGCCACATTAATTTTGTGTATCTCTTGTACAATCTCTTATACTTTCTTATGGTTCATAAAATTTAGTTTCCTTCATGGTGCAATATTGTTTACTACACATTACATGCCTACATCTGCTCTATAATACACTTCTGAGACACTGTTCTGAGAAGTGAAATTCTATTGAAATTTCCAATATTATTGCATTGATTTTACATTGAAATTAAAAATTTTATATAAGAAACTCCCAAAGAGGCATGGAGATCGAAATGCGGGATGTGGCAAACGCTGTAGGACCCCCACCATACATATATAAGAAACTCTCAAATAAGCTACTACTTGTAGCTATATATATATAAAAATTTGTTATTACTTTATTTTCATATTATTATTCACTATTACACATTTTAACATTTTGTCAACTTAATGGAATATCTTATGAATTTTTAATAATTTTATTTGCTCCTCTTTTAAGTAATTTATTAGTTAGTGATGATAATTTTGGGATTTGTTTAAACTCAGGCCAGAATTAGAGCTATACCTTAGATCTTTTTCAGCATTACATTTACTGAACAAGAAATTATGCATCTTTGTGTAGCAAAGCCATGATCACTGGATGTGTAATTTTTCTTAAATTTTTATAATCAAATTTTAATAAGGTGCATTCATAAATTTATTTTAATTTCAATACCTTAAATCCCTTAATGCACTGCTAAAATATTATTTTACAAAATAATCTGTCTTTGTTTATAATCTGCAATATCCCTGGCCTCGATTAACATCTAAACCAGCACCGTACAGACACTTATCAGGGGGGGGTTCACAATTTTATGAGTCATGGTTTGGCCTAAATGACACCCTGATAACCTTAGTCCTATTCTCTATCCTGATTGGCCAATACTCCCAACTTTTCCCACACATCTTGACTCTTGTTTTTGCTCCCATATCCTACGTATACCACATTGTGCAGTCACCTTCCCCTTTTATCTAAACTGTAACAGGACCACAGGATAGATAAAAACAATAAGCACTGAAAACAGTTATCACTAACAGAGACCATATCTCAGCACTCATTCGGCAAGAAAGGTTACAGAGATGGCAACGGCCAAGAGCATGGTATTACAAGATAATATGATTTTGTTCATAGACTCCAAAACAATATTATTACCACTGATGAAGTTCATTTCAATATTTTAGAACATAATACAAAAATCCAAGTACGTTCATTTCAATTTACAGATGTATGAAATTATAGCTGTTGATTTATTGAGAACATCCCTCTCTTAGAGAATCTTTCTTATCAACCTGGAACAAATTGCTGGAAGACCTGGAAAACGTGATTAAGCACAAAGTTGCAGGATGGGGAACCACATTACCCTGGTTAAGAGCAGCATCGTTCCGTGAATATAAGTTGCCTGAATCATCCTGCCATGACACCACGTTCACAAAATCAGCAACAAATGATGGAATACTGCACTTGAGAACTGCAGAATTGCCTCGAATCACATATTCATTGTTCACTTCAGTCTGGTAAAACTGCTGTACAACTGGAATACAGAGACAGATTTATAACCACTCTCCTGAAAACAAGAATGTGGGTCCATTCACAAATTACCATAATCAGAAGTTGAAGGATAGAATACATCTCCTTGGTCGGTGTGCCATGAAACAACACTAACAAAGTCTGCTACAAAGGATGGCACTTGGCACTTGAGAACAGCTGAGTTACCACGGATGGCGTACTCCTTATTCACATCTGTGTCATAGAACTGCTGCACAACTGCAACCAATCACAACAAAGCTGACACCACATTCCAAAGTTGATATACTTGAAACTCTAGTAGATGGCAAAAACAAGAAAATAAAAATAAACTGCACAAAAATGTTCTTGTGTTATGAATTAACCACTACCAATTCTACCTATCAAACAAAACGTCTGTGGAACAAAGAACACCTTGACCAACATTCAACCCCTATCCTCACACTTGAGAACAGCTGAGATTTCCAATATAATATTGTATACTGACTGGAGATACATACGAGGAAAGAATATTCAAAGTGGTTTCTTGTTGATTCCCAAAATATGATAAATGGAAACTGAAATTCAAGACATAAAATTCATTGACACATACCAGTACCATAAAAGAATGAGGAATGCAACAAAATTAAAATATGGAGGCCATCTTGGCCAGTGTCATGAGAGTGGCAATCTTCTGGGCTATTAGACTGAAGTCCAAAATTATTAAGAATTGACATTTCGCCCGCTGTTGAGGCAGACATCCTCAGAGGCTGCTGAACCATGGACTAGAGCGATGTCTTCTCTGTGAGCGTGGCCACACACTGTGACATCGCTCTAGTCCATGCTTCAGCAGAAGGTGAAATTTCAGGTCTTAATAATAATGGACCATTGAATATTGCCACTCTTAATAGAACAAAATAAATGGGACAGAAATGAAATGAAGTGAACTGATGGGGGGGGGGGGGGGGAAGGTTCAGTACCTAAACCAAACTGATTCCCTACTACCTATTACCTACAACACATGACTTTCAATTGGAAAATAATTCAAAGCTTTTAAGAAGAAGAATAAACTTAAAAAAACTGTGGCACCATATCCCCGGAGAGACTATGCCTACCATCCAACCACTGCATCAAGAAGAAGAGTACTTCCCAAAAAACAAGTATCAATAAGGCTTGTACCAATGACTATTTCTCTCTTATTATTATTACTACTGACATTCGCAAAACAAACAGAAGTGATAAGAATGTAATTATATTCAACTGACAACACCACTTCAGTTCTCTGTATAGTGTTCTGAAAGCAATCTTCTATGACTCAACCAACCCTGACACACAATAATGCAACTGATGTGGGATGAGTAAGAGAAAAATAACATCATGGAATCATTGTGGTTTGTCCTCCCGGTACACGCCTTTTGAGGATCAAATAACCAGAGTCTATTTCTTTTCTACATTCTTTCCAGTAAACACAAAAAGTCATAACAAAAGGCAAGACAGAACAATAAATAAAAAATTAAGTATAAAAATTGCTTGCAAAATATATGAGTGACGGAGCATAAGACATAGCAACTATTTTTTTTTCTCCTTAAAGTAAGGTGATGAACTGATGACACCATGTCATAATGTATGTCAGTGGAAATATGTCTGTAGTATGTGGATATCGGTATGGCATTCGATCACACTATGACATATAAGAGGCGATGGTAATTCAGTTGTGAAGTCAGCCACCCTGCCGAATGGATGTGAACAGCTTTCTTATGTCAAGATGCTGTACTTCTAAGGAGAAATTCTAGAGAATGCCATAAAGAGTGTTGGACGCTTTGGGGAATAATGCCCTTCCGTACAGAACTTGAGGGTTTACAGGGTGCATGTGTGTGCTTCCATATTCCAACTAACATAATAAAAATGTACAATGTCATTGTGTATGGATGTTTATGGATGTTTGCTCCCTACCCTACCCAGCATCTAGTACCCATACATTCCATACCCTGCCCTTTCATTAAATTTGTATATTTCAAAATTTTAAAACGGTCCCACATTTTCAACAACAAAAATAGTTGTCATGACTTATGCCCCATCCCTCGTATGTAATCTCGTGTATAATCTTTGTATTTTTTACAAATACATTAAGGTAAATCGAAGTATTTTAAAGCAAATTTAAATTCAATTTCCACTGGGGAATACATTTCTAGATCTGAAGAATAAAACTATTATAATAATTTTCATAAAGAAAATATCTTTGTATTCACGATAAAGCAAAGAGTACAAACAGAAATGAAGAGATCTGAAGAAGTTTAAGTTTAATAAAACAGTTCAAATTCTTCAAATAAATTTCTGATGGGAAAAACGGTTATATATTTAAATCAAACCGATTCTGTATAATACCTACAACACAAGACTTTAATTTGGAAGATTCAAGACTTTTAAAAAGAATAATAAACTCAAAAAGAACTCTGTGACAATGTGATACCTGGAGTGTCATTAATTGAATGAGTGATTGATGGTTTCTGGTAAATATACTAATTAAATTACTGTATCACCTCAAATAACTTTGACACCTGAATTTTTGGTGGGCTAACAGATGTACAACCTGTAATCCAGTAATAACCAGATTTTAGGTAATTGAGGTGTGATTTTCATAGCATGATTGATTAGCATTGCAGATCATTTAGACTTCAACAGAGGTGCGCAATTACATCATTCTCTCAAAAAACAGTCAGGGGTAAGATCTATGAAGCATGGAGGTCGAGAAAATGATTCATTCCTTGCTTTCAATTATTGCACAAAGAACTTGCTATAAAAAATTTTTTCCTGATAAAACCTCCCCATAGATGGGGACCCACACACCATACAGTTCTAGGTTTCTCAAGTAATGAGTTACCCAGAAAATGGATCAGAAGATGAGCTGTACTACATTCCTCATCTTGAGGCTATTATAAGAATTTAAGGGTACCAATATTTAAATTTAAAAAAAAATTAAAAATAAATAAAAAAACTTAATTGTCACATTTACTGACTGGTATGCGTTTATAGATTCTTCAGATTCTGTTATCATTATTATTACTAGCGTCATTATTTTTAGCATTGTTATTATTATTATTATTATTATTCAAAGACAGAATATTTATATATCTTTTAAAAACTCAGATATAGTAATTAGAATGCACCTTAATAATTTTAAATTATATCAAGTGCAAATAAAAAATTAAATTAGAAAACCAAGACCAAATTTAACACTGCATCATTTCACACATCTTTTTACAGGATAAGAAATTGATGTCTTGAAAAAAACTCTCAACTGTACCAAAACCAAACCGAGGTTTGTCAAAGAGTGAAGAACATAATCATTATCTCCTTCTATCTACCAGTCTATCTGGAAAATGACTGAAGACTATGGGTTTTCAAAATAGAAAGACAATTATATTTCCAGCTCTCCTAACACATATTTAAGATCTCAAAGACACTGACAATTGACCATCATCAAAAAATAGCAAGATGAATTCTGGTAAAGTGAAGTGAATCTATTTCAAATTCTCATCTCATAAAACAAGACTTGAGCTCTAATTTCATAAAATGAGATAGGAATATGCACTATTACCAGAAATATGCCTGAAAGAAATACATTTTCATCATCATCAGCATAGGAATTACATAACATACTGTACATATCATAGATTTTTTTCTTTTCTTTTTCTTTTCACTCTATGCCAAAAAAAATAAACTTTTAATTTTCCTCCTACTGACCCACTAACTGCCAATAGTAAAAGTTTTTACCAGTTAGCCTATTTTTTTCATTTTTTCATATAGCGTAAACTGTACTATTAATATTTTTTTTTAACTGGACATCCTAATAATTCATTTGATATTTCGCATGAATGCTCAAGGACAATCACCAACAGGATTTTCTAAATGACACTTACTATGTTTTTACTACTAGAATTAATATTTACATTACCTCTTTACCTAGGTACAACGGCGGTTGAACAGTGCTTTGATCGCAATTTTCTTACTATTAAATTCGTAATCTCTGGTGGCGAATCCAACTGCATTACAGATTGGCTGTGTACTAATAAATAAACTGCCAGGACGAACAATTGTCCTTTCTTACTTGCAACAACAGAAAATAAATTTACCACAATATAGAAGGCTCAAATGCTCTGCCACCCTCTACTAAGCAAGAAAGAGAAGGGACCTTAACAAATTATTGTATTTTTGATTTGGATTATTTATAATTTTAATTAAACATTCTGGCAGTTTGTAATAAGTTTGGAAAGACATTGCAAGTTGCTAATAATATATGTGAATTAGTTCTGTAATATTATGAGTAATTCTAAATTAATTCTAGCATGTGTTTATTCATAAATGGATTTATTTACAATATACTTTTTTATTATGAAACCGACTATGTGAAGATACTTGTAACGATTTATGTATAGCGTAGAGCTTTATCACTGGTACTCACTACTAAATTGCGGTATTTTGTTACCTGTTGGAGCGCTTTTAACCGCATGAAACTGAAGTTGCTGAAGATGGCCGCTCCATGCGGTTGAAAGCGCTCCAACAGGTAACAAAATACCGCAATTTAGTAGTGAGTACCAGTGATAAAGCTCTACGCTATACATAAATCATTAAGATTATCGCTACAGAATGGACAAAACTCAAGAATACTTGTAACCATAAGTCTATTAACAATAAATTAAATTAAATGTACATGTGTGATCAAACAATACTGATAGGTGTGAGGGCAAAGGGTCAACCTCCTCCTCTGTGTTGACTGAAAGACAAATCCTACTTACGAGTCTACGTTTCAAGCACAGGAGAGAGTTAAATTTTCACTGCAGTCCTTTGTTTTTGCATTTAAGATAGGGATTATTTTTTTACGAGAAAGAATCTTCGCAGCACTGTTTATCTAGAAGGTTAATTTACATGGATTTATTTGGTAAAGACAATGGCTACATACGAAAGCAAACAATTCTGAAATTAAATAATAAAGCTGTAGGCCTACTACTGGAATTTTCTATTGAGGACAAATCTTACCAGGGTTGTTATGAAAAAAGCCGGCCTGATTTTAACCGGCCGGTTTTAACCGGTTTTATCCACTTGAAAAAAGCCAGGCAATTTTATCCGGATAAAATCAAATTGAATAAAAATAATGGAAGTTTCTTTCATGTTTTTATTTCCAAACATCATAAATTTAAGTTACAAGCTCAGAACCTGTAGTAGGCCTACTTAGGACTACTGAGTGCAAATGCAGAGCTACCAGTTTTATCCACTTGAAAAAAGCCAGGCCGGATAAAATCAAATTGAATAAAAATAATTCAAGTTTCTTTTCATGTTTTTATTTCCAAACATCACAAATTTAAAAGTTACAAGCTCAGAACCTGTAGTAGGCCTACTTAGGCCTACTGAGTGCAAATGAAGAGCTACCAGTTTTATCCACTTGAAAAAAGCCAGGCCGGATAAAATCAAATTGAATAAAAATAATTGAAGTTTCTTACATGCTTTTATTTCCAAACATCACAAATTTAAAAGTTTCAAGCTCAGAACCTGTAGTAGGCCTACTTAGGCCTACTGAGTGCAAATGCAGAGCTACCAGTCTTATCCACTTGAAAAATGCCAGGCATTTTATCTGGATAAAATCAAATTGAGTAAAAATAATTGAAGTTTCTTTCATGTTCTTATTTCCAAACATCACAAATTTAAAAGATACAAGCTCAGAACCTGTAGTAGGCCTACTTAGGCCTACTGAGTGCAAATGCAAAGCTACCAGTTTTATCCACTTGAAAAAAGCCAGCCATTTTATCCGGCTAAAATCAAATTGAATAAAAACAATTAAAGTTCCTTTCATGTTTAAATTTCCAAAGATCACAAATTTAAAAGTTACAAGCTCAGAACTTGTAGTAGGCCTCAGTTTTATCCACTTGAAAAAAGCCAGACATTTTATCTGGCTAAAATCAAATTGAATAAAAATAATTGAAGTTCCTTTCTTGTTTTTATTTCCAAACATCACAAATTTAAAAGTTACAAGCTCAGAACCTGTAGTAGGCCTACTTAGGCCTACTGAGTGCAAATGCAGAGCTACCAGTTTTATCCATTTGAAAAAAGCCAGGCATTTTATCAGGCTAAAATCAAATTGAATAAAAACAATTGAAGTTCCTTTCATGTTTAAATTTCCAAAGATCACAAATTTAAAAGTTACAAGCTCAGAACCTGTAGTAGGCCTCAGTTTTATCCACTTGAAAAAAGCCAGACATTTTATCCGGCTAAAATCAAATTGAATAAAAATAATTGAAGTTCCTTTCTTGTTTTTATTTCCAAACATCACAAATTTAAAAGTTACAAGCTCAGAACCTGTAGTAGGCCTACTTAGGCCTACTGAGTGCAAATGCAGAGCTACCAGTCTTATCCACTTGAAAAATGCCAGGCATTTTATCTGGATAAAATCAAATCGAGTAAAAATAATTGAAGTTTCTTTCATGCTCTTATTTCCAAACATCACAAATTTAAAAGATACAAGCTCAGAAACCTAAAATTGTATTTAGTGTAATTTAATACAGTGAGTCTCATGCAAGAGTTGGCCAATGACACAGGTTTCTGCGTCGCGGCAGGCAGAGCAAATAAAGCCGCGATCGGTGTAATGATTCAGGTTCTCACATTTACAGTTAAAATTACAATGAAAATAACCACGTACCTCATCACAAGAGATGTTAAAAATGTTCTGCTCTTGCATCCACACAATACTGGCACCATTTTAGGAAATTTTCTTTTACGCGCATTAAGTTCAGCTTCCGAAATAGAGTTAATTTTTCTTGTTGAAGTTTCCCCATAAATAATAGTCACATGCTGTTAGAAGAACTTAAAAACAATATCACAAGAGAAATTAACTCTGTCTCGGAAGCTGAAATTATGCGTGTGAAAGAAAATTTCCTGAAAAGGTGCCAGTATTGTGTGGATGCAAGAGAAGAACATTTCCAGCAGCTCTTGTGATGAGGTATGTGGTTATTTTCATTGTAATTTTAACTGTAAATATGAGAACCTGAATCATTACACCAATCGCGGCTTTATTTGCGTAGATATTTCACCCGATCGCTCGGGAGTTGGAGCTGTGCCCGCCGCTTCGCAGAATCCCACGTCATTGGCCAACTCTTGCGTGGGACTCACTGTACCACTTCATTGTGTAATTCCCAGCAATAGTTAATTACCGTATTTACTCCAATATAATGCACCCTCGAATTTAATGCGCACCCTGATTTTGAAACTTAAAATCATAAAAAAAGAGTTTGTTAGCGAACGTAATGCGCATCAATAGGATATTTTATTTGGAATGTTGTCTTAGTATTTATAGAATAATGAACCAACACATAAACATTTACAGTAAACTGCCAGTTTTAGGCCTACAAGTAGACCTATAGGCATGCCTCATCAATATTCACTAATGTGTTCATCACTGGAATCCTCGGAGGTGCTTAT
This sequence comes from Ectobius pallidus, assembly GCA_964059195.1. Taxonomy (NCBI): domain Eukaryota; kingdom Metazoa; phylum Arthropoda; class Insecta; order Blattodea; family Ectobiidae; genus Ectobius; species Ectobius pallidus. The sequence continues at coordinate 84,109,046 of CAXKWD010000003.1, forward strand.
TTTTATTGCTAAATGGACAAACAAAATGTTAAATGCAAGTTTCACAATAAAAGCTGATACCACTCTTAAATGAGTTTAAAATCGACAATGCACAATATTCCACATTTGCACTACAGAACTGACAAAAACTATTTTTTCATTATGTTTCAGAAATTAAATTTCATATGGTGTAGGGTAACGATAAAATGAACGAAGTCAAGAATTATAGCAGTGCCTTGTTATGTAGATCAATATTACCTCCGACCTACAAAACGGATTTGTACTAGAATTTAACGCGCACCTCAGTATTGAAATCTACAAATGGACAAATATAGGGCACGTTATATTCAAGTAAATATGGTAAATTCACCATTCATCATAAGACTCTTGCATATTTGCTTTATTCTGCCTGCTGATGTATACAAGCTTCTGGGCTTTTTCATTGCCTAGTCTGTTTCTCAATTTTGTTTGTATTAACCCAAATGAAGAAAATACTCTTTCGATTGATGCAGAACTGGCTGGCATACGATGTAAAGATTCTATGGCTTGACAAAATTCCAGCGATAGGTGATTACGCTTCAGATTTGTGTAATTGATGGAGAAATAAGTATAAAAAATCCCATTAGGTAGGCCTACAGGGCACAGGCTGAGGTAGAATTCATAGTGCTTTTTATGAATTTATTGTGGTAAGTGTAGAATAAAAACTGAAATATGTTTTTTATAAAAAGAGAGTTGTTATTTATGTAGTATTAATTGGTATCTTTTATTATTTCATTTTTAATTTGGCCAAGGATTATTGTTCTAAAGATATTTAACTATTATTTTTAATATTTCAAACTTTATTTCATTGGTAATTTTAGCCTCAGTTGGTCCTCATGAATTCATTTCGGCATGCCTCTTTGCTGAGGTATATTTTAAAGTGTTTTTGACTTTCAAAAATTCAACTCTCTCCTTATATGAGCGCTATTGAGAAACTAGTTGTTGATTTAAAGATTACTCATCAAGAGCTTTTCAACGATACCCCACAAACATGGTTTTAAAAATTTTTAATTTCCACCCTCACCCCCACAACCACTGAATCATTGGTGTCTAATTTATGCATACTAAGTTTCCCTCTAAACCCCATAGGGCCCTAAATATAATTTTTTCAAAATTTCAACCCGCTCCCACCTCCCACAACCAGGAAAAATTGATTTTAGCCGGCTAAATTTGATTTTAGCCGGCTAAAATCATGATTTTAACCGGCTAAAATTGAAAAAAACCGCTGGTCAGGTCTTTTTCAATTTTAGCCGGCTTTTTTACAACCCTGAATCTTACAGACATCTAATTAAGATATTTTTAGCACCATTTACCTTCCACTCTTAATCAGAAATTGTTTTGACCACTTAAACATGTTAACTCACACTGAATGTTGGAGTTGTGCACTAAGTACAAAATGTAAGGCAAAAGTAATGTATCTATTCACTTTTAATTGATAATATAGCGTTTTCTTCCCTGTATACTTTAATATTATGCAATTGAAAGAATTATGTGGATGTCCAGTTCTCCAATTAATTATTAATAAAACTTGTAAAATAGTGGAGTCAATTTGCAGCTTTAAAACTACACTTCTTTTCTTAAAACTTTATTGTAATACCATACTTAATAGGGCACAAGATGGCAAAAGTAAAATTTTATTTTTATAATAATAAATTTAAGCTATATTTTTGCCTCTTCCAGCAGACATCAATTAAAGAGCTTTACCTGTATGTTGAATTGCAATTCTGTAAATATCATAGTGTATATATTGAAAATAATATTTTATCTCTTATTTTTTCTTAAATAATAATTTATTTGAAAATTTGACTTTTAAATAGGAATGAGATCTGAGGAGTACTTAAGAAAGAAAACAGGATGCTCTTCAATTGATGGCTCTAAATGACCCCACAGACATAGAAACCTCTCTGAAAGAAATATGCACAATCATGATAAATATTAAGAAACCAAATTATAATTTGGATAAACTACTTTTGATTATGTGGCAAAAAAAAAAAACTTTTTATATCAAGATCTTATGATCCTTTTCAACCATTTAAATTTAGTTTCACATATATTATTCCACCAAGTCCAAGGGGAAATATGACATCATTAAATTGTCTCGTGTTATCTTTTAAACCTAGCATGCGCTGGTTTCACAAGTAAGGTAAATTATTCTGCTGTTATCTTTTAAAGTGAAAGCTGTCCATTCTGGTTCACTACCTAGGTATTTTCTTATGTAAACAAAGTGTTGATATGAAAGGTGGCTATGATAGAAATTCTCAGTATCTGTATGTGAAATACAGTTCAGGAACTCAAAGAGAAAGCCATGAAAATTCATTACCGGTTTCCAGGAAATGATTTCATTAGAAATAAGATCATTTATGATAAAATGGCAAACATATTAATATCAGGATTTGAATAGTTCCTGTGCTAACTGTAAAGAAGTTGCTCTTGATGGTTTATTTGCTGGCATGCTAGCCTCTACCCAAGGTTAGAGGATTCAACTTGGCTTGTGGGAGATAGAGCATTTAAAAAATAAAAAATAAATAAAAACTGTGGGTCTCAAGTCTGAAATTTCAGGGATGGTACAGAACCCCTAGCCTAATTTAGTGTCTTTTTGTAATATCTGTCTTATCTCACATCATCATCAACTGGTTCACATGGAGAAAGTCACATCAACCTTGGCTACAAGAGGAGTGTATTAAACTCACAATATTGAAAAGAGTCAACAGATAGGTAGACAGAATCGCTAACAACAATTTTTTATGACCAATTCTACAAGTTAGAGAAGCTTTTCAGTGATTTCTGCCTATAGTGGGGGAGTTTTCCTTTAAGTTACATGGTATCAAAAACTAGTTACCCAGCTAACTAGTTCGTCAGTCACCAAAAAACTATTATAGTAAGTTAGCATTAAGAGGACTTTTGAACTACCTAGTAGGACTGGCATTTTGACCAGCAGGCATGGTAAAAGCATAAATGATATCTTTAAATTATATCTTACTACAGACTTAATGATGGTAAATTGAAAAGTTGAGAGTTAATTCCAAAACAAAATATGACACTGTTATAGGCCCTACACTCTTCATCCAAAAACATAAAACGAATTGCGCTTTCACGAAAAATTGCTTTATTAATTCTACATTACTATTATAAAACTAGCATCACAAATGAATGAGTTTTCACAAAACTTTTAATCAAATTAGTTTATAATAAATGTTTGATTACTCTCACTTTAACATTAAATATTTTGTTGTCCTTTCCACAGACATGTGGTGTCTTATGTCAGCTATGACATCTGTCCTGGTTTCGAGATTGCAGGCAGAATATTTATGGGGAATGTTGGTGGCGTTGTGTAATATAATATCAAAACTTCCTACCAATGATTTTTATTCAATAATAATGTCATATTAGGAAAATTTAATGTTGATATTGTTAGGCAGCAGAATACAAATAAATCAGCAATATTTGAGGTTTACCCAAGTAGATAAATAAGAGCGCTTACCGGTCAAAATTACCTATGATGGGCAAGGAACACTAAGTGAGAAAATTCAACAATGAACAATAGTAACAAGGAAAAAACTCGTTTGGATAGAACACAAAGATCAAGAATAACAATAATTACCAAGTTATAACTAGCCTTTTTGTGTTATGGTAGGCCTATTACAAAGATATACGTATAACCTAAACTCCATGCCATGATGGGACTAGGCCTACCACCCTACCGCTGCATAATCTACCATAGGCAGATGGCAGGATTGGGAGGCACGTTGTCAGCATGTCGACACCCACAGCCGTTAATGGTGGTTTCCTTGACCAGAGCAGCAACTTCTCTATCAAGTAGCTCCTCAGTTTTAATAACGAGGCTGAGTGCACCCCCTTCCAGACCTCCCCATCTTAGGAAAATCCAAAGAGGTACAGGGGATCGAACCAGGACCTGCAAATCTGTAGCCAGAGATGCCAACCACAAGACCACACAGGCGGTCATATATAATCTAGAGATGCATTTGTTCATTTTCATTCAATCTAGAGTTCAAAACATAGAAAGAAATGTCTCTCTTTGGCAGAAATAACACTTAATTAGTTTTCATAAAAGAAGAGTGTGAAATAAATATCAATAGTAATTATTTTATAAGCATAGAGTAATTATCTTTATTCAGCTTTACTGGTTGTTTTTATAAATGCTATTCAGAGAGGTTTCAAATTTATTCTTTAACCTTGGCATACCCTGAAATATATGTACTATATACAGTGATTCCCAGTTTGCAGTTAACAAGCTACTAAAAGACAAAAAATAATAACTAGGGCTTTATTTGTAGCTTTATGTTGACACACTTACTTAGATGTTTCTACTAAAATATTAGGACACCGTCTTAAATGTTTAATTTCAGAACTTATGAAGTCTAATAAATCAAATACAACTTTAGGAATATTTATTTGGGCTACATATATTAGAAAAACATTTACTATAGACCTATGGTTAAACTGTTCTACAAAACAGAACTACACAAGAAACTAATGATATAATTAATGCATAATAAAATTAACACAATTCCTTCTATATTTATGTGAATGGAAATCCTCTTTTGCTGTCTAACTGGAGTTAAGGAGTTTAAGTTTGATGTAGCTATTTATATGACAGACAATGCAAAGGAAAATGTTAGAATCTAGAGTGATAAAATCTACAACAGAAATTAATAATTTTGCAAGAATACATCATATTTGAGGTGGAAAAAATGTCTGAAGTCATAATTGCTACTGAAATAAATAAATGAAGATGTGTGTTAGTTTTATATGAATCACTCTTATATACAGATTTAGTGATACTTGAAGGAATTAGGTTTGTCATTGATTAAGCCTACACTTTCTTCTATATAATTAATAGATAAACGTTAAATGTTATAATAAATTAATGCTGCACCAATTTTTTAATAAATATTCCACTTCTTAAAACAGACTGCACAATTATGGAAATCAACATCCCAGAAACATTTTGAAAAAATCAGTACCTTCAAATGTGTGAAAGGTCTGTTGTATAATGAACTTAATTAGGCTATTAAGTATGACTTATTTGCAATAAACCCTCAAACATTAACATTTGCAGTCCTATATTCAGTAATGCAGACTTAATCAAGTTCTTCGAAGTTATTATGCAGAAACAAGGATGATTGGGAAACAGTACCAGTGGCATAGAGTATTAATTATATGTAAGCAAGAAAATGAGACAACAGAGACGAGAAAAAGGAAAGAAAAAACAGAGAAACGGGATAATTTTTATAAAAAAAAAATTAAAATTGTGAGAAAGAAAGTTAGAGGCGTATGTAAAAGAAGGAAAAAATAAATAAATGAACAAAAGTATGAAGAAAAGAAAGAAAGATGGAGAAGAATAAAGGATGACAGAAGTAAGAAAAATAATGATAGAAAGAAAGAAAGAAAGAAAATCAGATAAACTGATGTAAAAAATGCCAGATGGAGTTAATAGGCTATATTTCAGAAACTATTGAATGGTTTCTTGAGAAAGTTTGATAGATAAGCATAAGCGAAGGAATCAGTGGATAACTAGAATATTAACAGAACGAATTAACAACAAATTCCTCATGTCAACAACAGGCCTATTCCTTTATTTTTATCAAAACATCTGAAGTCGTACAAAAACGCAATTAAAAACTCCAAAAAAATTCTATGTGTTTTGGAGGGGAAAAATTAAAAATAAGAACTTTTTTAAATATTTCCATCAGTTATAGGCTAAAAGCTATAAGCATGACAAATTTCAAGTTTCTGGCTCAAATGGAAGTGGCAAACAATTATGTCAGTGAGTAAGTTGGCCTTATTTTATTACTCTTCGGATGGCTTATGCGTTAAAAATAAGACTTGTTCATTTGTTTATTTTGATCTTCAAGTTGGAATGGGTGCTACATGAATACTGTTATAAACAGAAGGCATATTACTGTGAAATAATTAGGCTTATGTACATTAATCAGAGTTCTCTGGCAGTGGTGTAACTTCCAAATCCAATTATCTGACACTGGCTTGACTTCCATATCGGAACCAGCATCCAAACCTTCTCCTAAATTTATTATTAATCTGTTGACTACAAACGCAATCAAAATCCCATATCTTATTTTCCTCTATCACTATAAATGCTTAATTTTAAATAGCATTTTTCATAAAGACATCAAGGTTATCTAAGGTTTTCCTCTATCACTATAAATGCTTAATTTCAAATAGCATTTTTCATAAAGTCATCAAGGTTATCCAAAACACAGCGTGGCTTTAGAACCTTTCTTAGAGGAGTTCTCAATGCACTAGAGTCTCTGTACTCACTATGCATTTTCCTTCTGGTAGATAAACCGGTGAACTCTGATGACAGTTTCCTCAACTTCAAGCGTAATCTTTTAAACCATTCAATATTATTTCCAACTTCCAAAACCCTATATGAACACTGCAAACAATATTGCTGTCATGAGAACTGAATTGCATCTGATTAATTAACGATTTAATATTTTTAGAAATTGGGCCCTTAATTGGACGTTACTCCAGAAGCGGTCAATCGATTTGGTCCAAAATCAATAGGCTTTGTCCCATGGGCGTTGTAAGTGCATATAGCAAGTTTCATGAAAATCTGATAGAGCATATTTGAGTTGTCGCACTAGAGACACACAGATGGACAGATAGACGGACAGACATTTTTCCCGTCCACCATACAATGTTAGAAACTACCAATCTGGTACTTACTAAAGAAATACATAAATAAAAACAGAATCCTGGAAGGAAAAAAAGAGGAGCAAGAAGGAAATAAAATATTAAGAAAGAAGGAAAGTGGGAAAGAAAGATATTAGTATAAAAATAAGAAGGGAGGAAAGAATGAATGGAAAAAGAAAAGAAAGAAAGGAACTGGAGGAGGGTAGGAAGTTAAGAAAAGAAAGGGCAAGAAAGAAAGAAGCTAAGAAACCAAGGAGGAATGGAGCACAGAGAGAAATATAAAGAAAGGAAGGAAATTAAGTTGATAGGAGTTTAAATTTAATAATAGTTTTTTGAGCGCATGCAAATATTCTCTTCTGCATTGACATGGTTACTCAGAAAAGAATGTATATTTAGCAAACTGGGAATCGACTGTACAAACACTTATCAATACAACAATAGGCTTTAATAACACATTATTAACCAAACTTACCAGCTCTAACATTTACATCTCTAGAATGTATAGATCCTACAGAATTTCTTGCCAAGCATACATAAACTTGAGCATGAACTTCTTGCCGATAGTCTTCTGCTCTGAAGGCCGGGAAAGCTAAATTTCCATTTGGTAAGACCTACAAACACAAAATATACTGGTATTAAAATTAATATAAAAAATTTTACGTTTTATATCAGACTAAAAATATTTTAGTTCTTTGCAATGATTTAATTTGAACTCAATCCATTGTAGTTAGCCTACACTTTGACGTAGCTCTTAATATCTGGCTATGTTAGACAATGCAAAGGAAATTTTAGAAACAAAATCAATAAAATCTACAACAGACTGCTCCAATAAATGACCAAGAACATAGAATACAATGTTGTACATTTAACAGGACGGTAAGCATTTTATGCTGGATTAAACTATGCTATCGAATTTTCTTTAATCACTCTTTCCATTCCATGTAATTTATTTATTTTATTTTATTATGTGTAGTGTAGTTTATTTCATACTGACAACAGAAGGCCTTATGGCCTTAACTCCGCCAGGTTAAATAAATAAATGAATTAACAATCAACGTTATAAAAAATGGTAAGAATGATTTACGTAAGATGTGTTGGTTACCTAGATGAGAATTCAACATAATGAAATAAGAGACATGGATAGGGTTCCCAGACGTCCCGTAAAATACAGTAATGCGTCCCGTTGTCCCGAAGGAGGTCTTCGAGATGCAGTTTTGTCCCGTATTTTAATATTTTTAATTGTAATTTTTTTATCCTCCAAAAGACAATAAAAAAAAGGGGACTGCAGTACTGGTTAACAGTTGCTAGCTTTACTGCGATTTGCGGGACCATTCGGGATACTTAGCATGAGTATGATCATGCTTGGTCGTGTCGGTTTGCTCTGTTGTATTTAGGAAAACCCCATTGGAAATTAATCTTTGTAACTGAATCCTATTGCACCCAGTGGCTAAGGGAAGGAGGGGTTCCAGGGGAACGGACCTCCCGCGGAATCAAAACATGTAATTCTATTTAAGTTGTTTAAGCTCTATTTTGCCAAATATTTAATTATTTTATTTAATAATAAAATACTAAATGCAGGCCTATTATTTCAAGTGTTTCATGTGTTATTTAACTTTTCTTATAAATAGTAATAAGTGTTATAACTTAGGTAACGATTTCGTGTTTAAGTTGGCATGTCTTAGAGTATGGTAAACAAATTTGCTAACTAGTTTTTCAGTGCTAAAATAGCGCAAAATGTGATTTTCATTAATTTAATATTTAAAAATTTTCCAGGGGGTGAGCCCCCCAAACCCCCCGGCACTTTCAACCCTCCCCAAAATTATTTTCTGGCTACGCCACTGGTTACAACGGAAATATGAATATACTGACAAGTTAATAGCTCATTTTATATTTTTGAAAGATAAATATGGAAAAGTTGAATATTCAGAAAAACAAACTGTGTGTATAAAAATAGTAGAAGCATTGTTTATTGTAAAATTATTTTTAATGAAGATTGTGTGGCATTCCAATTTCCACGACATGCTGCTTCAAGGACTCAAAAAATAGTACACAAATTGAAACAAACGTTTTTCATGGAAATTAATTAAAATTATTTGCTAAAGTTACGTACGGTACAACACTCGTGAATCACCACCATATTTATTATCCGCATATCGCCGGACTCTTTGCTGTTCGAAGCTTATGGTTCAACGGCTTATAAACTCGCAGCCGAGAAGTATCTTGTGCTGTTATTTTATTTGCACATTTAGTGTGTATAGCATCTATCTAAAAGGCGGACCATCTATCAAAATGGGTACAATCAGCAGTAAGTTGGAGGGGAAACATTGATGGGGGAAAAATGTATTCGCGAGTGTTGGTTTCAGCACTACAATCTGAAAGAGGTCATTAGATGTAAACAATTACCTTCCCCATGTAAGAATATTATATTATTATTATCACGAAAACGAAACGCGAAAATCACATCATTATTCTTCTTCTTTCTCTTTATTTAACGTCTCCCACTGTACGGACGATTATGTGGTCCATGACGCCCGGGCTTTTTAGGACCACGACCTCTTGGAAGAGAGATTATCTTCAGATCACAGATATATTTTTTGACCAGACAAGAATATCGAGGGTCTCCCCAGATAAGTGATCCGCCCAATTCCGGGGCCATCTCTGAGACAACACCAAAACATGGGACGAGACACACCAGTCGCTCGCACACTCATTCCGAACAAGACGAAGACAGGATGAAGATTACAATGACGGGCAGATGATATCCGAGGATCACAAGAGCCTAAATCACCCAATATGCATCGTAAGATGAGAAACCCCCCCCCCCACCTATGAAACTTTTCCCGACCGGGAATCGAACCCGGGCCCGCTACGTGAGAGGACAGAAAGCATACCCTGCACTCAGCGTGGACTTAACGACATATGTTTACTTACAAACATCGTGGATCACCTAAGTCTGGGCTTGGACGAAGATGGCTTTTACTGATCGTGTACTTGGGAAGGTAAACTGGGTAATCATATAACACAGACTGAAGTTTTGACTTAGAAGTCAAGCTCGCAGCGTGGCATGATCGTGTGCAGTTATTACGGATGCATCGTGCACGGCTTCTATCTAAAAGGGGGCATAATGAAGTTTAATTAGTATTTTTGTTATATATAAAAGATATCTCCTAAAGGGTTTAGACAAAAGGTATTTGTACCTTTAGTTATGAAAATGTTATTGTTAAGCTTTAGGACTCTCAGTTTGTATAAAAATATATTAGGCCTATACAATTGTATATTAAGACATTTCACAAGAAAAATGTTTTTTTAATTGTTTATAATTTGTTTATAAAAATTGTTTTCCTTGAAAATTTTGACTATAAACTTGCAACATGATTACTTGAAACCTATGAAAGATGAAAAAACATCAGATTTGAGTATTTTGTATATTTGAATAATTCTCTAGTGCCTGACATTTAGATTTTTTGGATACTTAATATTTTAAATTTTTACATAGATTTATGTAAACTGAACATATTATTTTATTCGCATCATTATAAACAAAAATCTAGAACACAGAGATTCTCAGAGATTTCTCCATGTCAAGCATTAGAGAACATTCCAAGCTTCAAAATGACACAAAATCACTTTGATATGTTAATTTATAGGAGAATTATGATGTTTGAAATAAATGATTACTAAGAGCTTTACTACTTACGGGAAATTGAGAAGAAAGAAGAAACCCTGTCTCGAAACGCATGGAAAACACATAAAGGGCTAAACGAGAAAAGAGGAAGTTCAAACCGTTCATACTTATTCAGCACGTGACTCCACTTACTGACTAGTGTATTAGTGGCAATTTATTAATAGTCAATATTAGAAGTTTTAGCATAGAGTGAAGAATAAAAATAGGCCTACTGAAAATTGATAGCTGGGCAAGGAGCATGGCAAAATGAAGCTTTTTAGAAAAATGGCTCTAAGGAAATAGCACCCAGAATTTAAGAATTAATATATGAAATGAAAGAGAAAAGAGGTGTATTTACACCGTTAAAAAAGCTTTTTTTCAGATTTTTCCTTGGGTGTGTGTATGTGTATGTATGTATGTATGTATGTATGTATGTATGTATGTATGTATATATATATATATATATACCTTGAGTGCTCGAGAAATAATATAAAAATGTATCACACAAATTTATTTTTATAAGATTTGAGGCTTTCACGACGCTGAATCGCTTACGTTTGCAGCACCGCCTGCTACTACCGACTAGAAAACCCGCAATACACAGCCGATAGAGAATGCTCTTGAATTGCTGTTTGCAGCCCCGCTATTAACGACTCAGGTGAATCACCGTCACAAAAGTATTCGTTGATAAACGTTTAATACAAAATAAAATAAATCAATCTAATAAAAAAATTGCCTAACAATACTTAATAATACCCTATTGGCTCATTAGTACGTCCTAAATCCACATGAAGAATTTTTAAATCAGGCAATGCACCCTTGAATATGGGCATCAAATGATCTACAACAATAAATCCAAGTTATGTTATGTGCAGAATGTAGCTATTTTATTTCAGCGTTCAGTACATTGTTCTTATGAGCTGCCTTCTGGGAGCTTATTATTAGTTTTATTTTTTATTAATAGAGACAGAGTGAAATTTAAAAAGGTAAAATGATAATTTGTAGTATTTGTCGGACAAAATAGTTCACCTTCCTGATATTGCTGACACATAGGTTAACCAACGGCAGACGACATAACTACCGAATACCGAATAGTTTTTATTATTATTATTATTATTATTATTATTATTATTATTATTATTATTATTATTATTATTATTATTATTATTATTATTATTTCTTTTTTATTATTCGATCAGCTGACTGCGTCCTGCCTGCTGATAAGTCCCTTACAGGGATTACTACCGCTCCTTGTAGTCCATGTTATTTACTCCTGACGTATCTTCTCTCCCTGATTGTATTTGAAATAGTGAATAGTTTCCGTAATAATGTACATAACTAAATTACGAAACAAGTTCAAAAGAATTCATTACGTAGTTCCTTATTAGCTTATACGAGACGTTTGTAAGAGTTAAGATTTGGGATCTTGCAGAACTAAAACGGGGAGCAGCCAATGAGACATCGACACTTTGTGACCTTCCTCAGGAACAGGAACCCGAGAAGGCATCTTACATTTATTGTTGTTCGACTGAGAGATGTCTGTGCTTGGTGGGCTGCCTACATCTTGGCGTTTATGCACTGGAAATTCATCGCTATATCTGCGACCGAAATAATATGTTGCTACTATTTGGTGAAAAAATTAGAGTTGTCATAATCATTAATACTGCAGTGTCAACGGGTTTTCAATTACAGACAGTTTGATGTTGGTTAGGTCGTGGATAACATTCATATCAGCTTTATAGTAATGCACGATCATAGTTTAGCGTTAAAAAAGAGCTGCTATACTTTATGATAAATTTACATAGTTCATTTTTGGTAGATCTACGAGGGGCTTACTGAAAGTCGTGAGCAACATTTTTTCACAACCTTAAACTTTATTTGTAAGTGAAACCAAGTATATCATCTCAATCTACAGACCTTTCTTTCCCTTTTCCACATAGTCTCCGTATGTTTCCCATTGTTCTGCAAGTTTGAAAATACCCTTGCGATAGAATTCTGTTCCAGCTGCCCACAGACACTGACGCACTGCTTGGCGAATATCTTCCAGTGTCTCGTAGTGTTGGCCTCGCTTCTGTTCCTTCACAGCTTTCGTTTTAGGTTCATAATGATGGAACCAGCTTTCATCTCCAATCACAATACTCGTCAAAAATCCATCACCTTCATTTCGAAATCTCTGAAGAGACCAACGCTACGAGACACTGGAGGATATTCGGCAAGCAGTGCGTCAATGTCAACGGGCAGCTGGAACGGAAAGAGGAAAAGAAAGGAAAAAAACTGAGACTATGTGGAAAATTTAAAGAAAGGTCTGTAGATTGGGATGATATACTTTGTTTCACTTACAAGTAAAGATTAAGGTTGTGAAAAAAGTTGCTCACGACTTTCAGTATGCCCCTCGTAGTATTAAAATGCACGTTTATTTCCAGTCGTAATTGTCAAAATGCTGATTATGACCCATTAGGCTATGCATGTAAGCAATGGAATTTAAATTATGCAGGAATGAAAACTGAAGATGAAAAATGAACGATTCAGACGAAAGTGAAAGAACTGTAATAGGCTTAGGTTTTAATGTTATAATGTCACATTTACCTGTCTAAGTCCAGGAACATCACCTACAGCAGTACCATCCGCTCGAACCCAAATTATTTCTGGCACTGGGTTCCCTCTCGCCGAACACTCTACTTCTGCCCCCGTAGTATTTGAAAAGTCCACCCTGTTTGGAGGTTCTCTAATAAAAACTGGACCCGCCGTGTCATCATCACCCACAACTGAAACACAAAAAGGCAACAATTCTTAATTATAAATGAAGTTACACACATCTTTACACCACTGGTAGCAGTGGTGTTTATTAGAACATTTCTACCCTTTCTCTGATCGATTGTTATTGGCTTCGGAGGCTTCTATTAAACGTCGTTACATTTCCTCGATGATATAATTCAATGATTATATAATACCAATAACACCCTCTAGGTCTTAATTATATATAACACTGTCCTATACCAAGCAATGGTAACCATGGAATGTTTCTTTTTCAAAGAGGTATTTTCGAAATAAGGTATTTCGTCATTGCTGATACGATTAAAAGCAAAGAAATCTAAACTCAAAAGATCTTAAAGTTAGATCTAGTAATTAGTCGGTTTTAACTGCAGCCCACAGAGTTATTAACTTATGCTAAACGAGTTGGAAAAATGAGCAAATATGCCACACGATAAAAATATTACCCATCCTAGCACAAGAATAGAACTACGAGTAAGCTATTTTCACAGAACTATAATAAAATGTTATGTTAATGAACACACATTTCTTTTTAACATATAATATAAATCTAACTCCGATAAAAGTCTAAGAATTGTGCTTTATAATAGGCATATGGACACTATGATGCCAGTAGGCCTATAGAAATTTTAAAAATATCAAATCAGATAAGTTACACTGGGATTGCCTGTTTCATTATTATTATCAGTGACCTAACTTAAAATGAAGCTGCATCTGTAATAAAAGAAATAAGCAATAAAATCAGGTAAATTGATATAACAAAGTGCCAGAATGCTTCTGTGTAATCGGTGATAATTGCAATCAAGGTATGAACCAAGTAGGTCTGTAGGAACCCAAACACCCAAAAGTGCCGTCTATATTGCAGACCAAAGTTCCAGTTTGAATTTCATTAATTTTAATTATGGGAAACAAGGTAGGCCTGTAATTAAATGACAGTCACCCGATTTTAGCTTATGCAGATGACGTTTGTCTGCTGGGCGATGACATAAACACAATCGAGAGAAAAGCAGAAAGTCTTTTCTTTGCCTTAATTAATTCGGGAAAAAACTAAATATATGGTCATGAAGTGTCAAAATAATGCGCAAAGAAATATTAGAATAGCCGGTAAATCATTCGAACAAGTGGAGAAATTCAAATATCTGGGAGCAAAAATTACAGATGCAAATAATATCAAAGTAAAAGTTAAGTGTTAGACTCAAATCAGAAAATGCTTGTTTTTATGCAATTTAGAAACTCTTTATCTTCTCGTCTCCTGTCCCGAAATCTAAAAATAAATTGTATAAGACAATTATACTGCCGGTTGTATTACATGGAAGTGTAACATGGTCGCTTACCCTTCGGAAAGAACATAATCTGACAGCGTTTGAAAACAGAGGGCTCAGGAAAACATTTGGGCCTAAGAGAGATGAAAATGGGGACTGGAGAAAAGTGCTTAACGACGAGATTCATAACCTGTGCTCGTCACCGGATATAGGAAGGGAGGATGAAATGGGCTGGACATGTTGCGCATATGGGGGAGGAAATTTATATATATATATAATATTGACGGGAAGACCTGAAGGGAAAATACCACTTAGAAGGCCTAGACGTATGTGGGAGGACAATATTAGGATAGGTTTAAGGGAAGTAGGATTTGAGAAGGATGGTTGGATGGAGTTAGCACAGAATATGGTTGAATGGTGGGTTCAGGTAAGCGCGGCAATGAACCTTCGTGTTCCATAAAATAGATAATTTCCTTAGCTTGCTTAGGAATTGTCTGTTGGCATTGAGTAAGAAGTAAGTGGCCTACTAGAGGGGTACGTGGCAAGTACATGTTGTAATGATTAACCGCAGATTAAACGTACATTATACCAGTAATCCACTGCCTTCTATATGTTTTATGCTATGGGGAGTCCTCACGTCTAGTCAGTTTACACTTCAACAGACCTAAACCATCAAGTTGGGATCGATTTCAGCCACAATCGGTTAAAATGTCCCTTTTCCTCGGTCACTGCGGGGAAAAACTGGAATACTGCCAGCAGAGAGGCTCTGATAGCTTCCTAACTTCAACATTATTATCGCGACATTCTTCAAGAACTTGCTACTAGAAACTGGCAGGCTATATCATGGAGAAACTCCCGCTTAAAATAACGTGACGTGACTATAATGCTAAAACTTTTATACTGCTGATAATGCTGACAATGTTATTTAAAACAGGAGCTATGCAACGTTTACTTAGCATTTAGGCTATGGGCCAGCCCACTATCTAAAAATTGTAAGTGAACTATGATGTTTTTTAAATCCAAATATTAGGGTACACATAGCCTATTTCTATCTTGAGTGCTACTGTACAATAACAGTGGAAGCCCAGTCACAAAAAAAATCACTAATTAGTGTACCTCACAGTACTGCATATGACATAACTTGTCTCTCAGTGAGGTAGACCATTAAGGGCAATCAGTCACAGGAGAGAGGTTCCATCTGGCACTGTGAAGTGAACTCTGGCTTACCTCAGTTGGTAGAGCATTGATACGGATAGCCAAAGTCCTGGATTCAAATCCCAGTGTCAGAGGAATTTTTCTCCTATAATATTATCATAATTTTTACAGTTTACCCAATGTTCCATATATACACACGATTACGTCACAAGTCCATTTGATTAAAACTAATTTCGCCCATATTTCGGGACCCACTTCTTTGTAGACTTCAACGGGATTATGACTACATTCGTATACGCACATTTGAATACGGGATTTCACAATTATTATCCACGTGTATGTTATCTTATACGTCGCGATATTGAGAGAATAAGGGATAGTGCGCTATATACATACAGGAATATTTATAAATTACGTACAGTGAAATTATCAAATATAGTGAAGTTATAATTATACAGTGAAGTCATATAAATTTTACGTGCAGTTACAAATTATACCCGCGAGGTAAAGTGTCGTGAAAGCAAAAAAGTTTGTTCCATGAGAATAAAAGTGAAAATCAATTATATATGCAAGTTACAATACGACGTGGCAAAGGAAAACAAAAAGGCAGTTCATATTTGAATGCATCTGGAAAACTAATATTACAAAAGTTACATCCCTTTACTGCCAGAATTCCAGCACAAGCCATCGCAAACACGAAAACCCATTGCTCAAGTTACCGACTGACTAGCCAATAAAATAATTAGCCGCCATCAAAGGAGCACGGGACCCACTATAGGACACCCAACAGGAAGGGGCATTGCAAGGACTATTCTCCGTCCGGCTACATTCACTGTCCATCGTGGAGTATCTACAACCACCTACTAACGTCCATTGCTCCGACCGGCTACATTTAACTACTCATCGTGGGGCCTCATTATTGCATTTTTTAGAAAAAGGTACGAAAACCAATGCTGGAGTGTATGAAAAACAGTATTGGAACCTGTTGTGGAAAGCTTAAACAATTCATTGTTCTGCAATCAAAATTGGAGTTTTCGGGAAAATTCTGCTCCAGCCCACAAGGCAAAATCAACTCAAGAGGTGGCTGGAGTGCAAAATGCCAGATTTATTTCGCCTGCAGATTTTCCGTCTACCAAGCTGTTCCTCGATCCCTTGAACTACAGACTGTGGTCAATGCTTGAGGGAATTGTCTGCGTTAAGAGGAACCCTACAGTTGAGAGTTAGAAGCCTCATTATTGGCAGCAGTGACGGAATCCCCAGTGGATATCATGTATTCTAGAGCAGATCAGCGGCCGAAAGACTTAAAGCATGTGTGGGGGCAAACAATATCCATTTTGAAAATTGTTTTGTTCTAAGTCTAGCCAATACATGTATGAACATCATATTAAATGCAAATTTAAATACCTGTATTCATATTTCATCTATTCATTTTAGAAGTTGATGCCGTAGGCCTATTTATGTTAAGACCAGCAATGGGAATTAATTCAGTAAAAGTAATCGGATTACAGTAACAATTCCTTTTTCGGCCCCATTTACTTGTAATCAATACTTTTTAAAAATGTAATTTCTACTTGTAATTTACTTCTGGAAATAATATTGTAATTGTTACAATTTATTATTCGTTAGTATTAGTATCATTCTCGCTTGCTATATCGTCATCATTACTGTTTTTGCAACTAATATCGAAATTAGAGTTAATATTAACAAAAAGTTACTCAATGTTTCCGAAAATATACATATCAATGTATGGTTTTTTTTTCATTCATTTAATAATTTGGGGTTGTGCCCAAAACAAACAAAAAAACAAGGAATTTTTAGGTACTGCCATTTTGTAAAGTAATTGTAAATGTAATTATAATTTTACTGATTACTTTTAGTAATCATTCTCGCTTGCTATATCGTCATCATTACTGTTTTTGCAACTAATATCGAAATTAGAGTTAATATTAACAAAATGTTACTCAATGTTTCCGAAAATATACATATCAATGTATGGTTTTTTTTTCATTCATTTAATAATTTGGGGTTGTGCCCAAAACAAACAAAAAAACAAGGAATTTTTAGGTACTGCCATTTTGTAAAGTAATTGTAAATGTAATTATAATTTTACTGATTACTTTTTGAAAAAGTAATTTGTAATTGTAATTAATTAAAATGTCTCTCAGGTAATTGTAATTCAGCCCAATTACTTTCTTTTTGTACTTTTCCCATCACGGGTTAAGACTATGTACAATGTTACATGTACAAATAAATGTTTAATCCATGTCGTAAAATTAACCAAGAACGTTCCGCCACGATGTGTTCTTTAGCACACTGACCATTCATTCACACTTGATAAAGTGATCATAATGATGATACCGCAGTTCACGAGTACTGGTACAAAACTGTGTGCGGCATGAACCACCCACCAGAAGATATTTTAAAGTAAACATGCATCACTACAAGGGGAATGCAGCTCTTTGACATAAGAGATTTGATGACAGTTCATTACTTTCACCTGATCAAGCATAACGCAGTACACGCAACAATGGAGCAAGGGCGTGGCATTGTATTGATCTGAGCAGCCAAGTGCGTGTTCGTGTGTTATGTGTCGTAAGCACCGTATTATTACATTAGAATGACGGCTTCAAATTTTAAAACATTCATGCGTAGTATAGTTAACAATATGCCTATTTTCTAGTGGGATTTTACTAAAGTACCGCACTCGAAAACGCAAAACCACGCATTTTAATCAAATGATATGTGCGTCTGTCCATCTTTTACATCACTTCTCGGGATGGGTAATAATTTATATCCAGAGTTTTAAGGGCAGGCACAGAATTAGCTTCTGACAGCATTAATTCCAAGGAGCAAATATCAATATATCTTTTTTATTTTATTTTTTCGTGTTAGGTATAGATCGTATTACATATGACCCTAAAATTAGATTCAAGTTTCCAGCAATAATTGGCGTAAGTCCTTGGATCTAAAAAATAATACTTCTGGAATAAACTTAGTTACGTGTGTGTGTGTTTGCGAACAGCGTCGATGGAAAAAAAGATCATACCAAACTAAATTTGGTATTTGGATAAGGATTTTTTTTTTTTTTTTTATTTTTTTTTTGTCTTAAACTCACTAAAACGAATCGAAAAATATTTAGAATAACTGTATGTACTAATATTTTTTTCTGAACATTTATTGTTCCAACGGTAGTTACAAGTTAACCATCTCTTCCACAATCTTAAGTTTAAAGCCCTGTAATGAGAATCTGACTTTGCACGAGGCCTGAGAAAACTGTATAAGTTACGCATTCCTCCGATACGAGCTTTGTTATAAGAAGCGAGAAAATATCAAGATATACGAATGTGTAAAGAAAGCAGTAACATTTCACATCACACTTTTTATTCCTTAATTTGTGGAGGAAATAATAACAGGTTCCTTACCAATGCAAAAAAGGATATTTTACAGTTATTAACAATTCATTTCAATGTTATGTTGAATAGCTTTTAATAAAATTAACTTATAAAATGTATACCATATGAAAACAAATTTTTATGAAAACTTTTAATTCTTCAGGAATAAAGTTTGGGTATCTTGAAGAGCATAAGAAAATATGAGCTGGCCTATCAATTACATGGGCGTACGGTGAAATTTTTTTCGGGAGGGGTTCGATGTACGTCTCAGCTCAATGTCCTTGCGCACATTGTGAATTATTACTTTTTAAAATTACTAAACAGTTGCATTGTGATAATTAATACACTGTAATAAATTAATATGCAGCTCAGTCTTTGAAACTGTTTTTCTTGAGATTTCTATCCATTTCTTGTTTAAGTTAGGGTCTATAAATAAAAACTTTCTTTTGATAAATTATCAAAATACTGTATGGTGCATAGGGCACGTTTTTAAAGTCATCTGTAAATCCACCGGTGGAAAAGCCCGATTAATGCCGATTACTTCATGATAATTTTGTGATGAGCTCGTGATTACTGTTGGCTTTACAACAGGTTGATGGATTTCGGCGGGAGTATTCGAGTTGTCGTTTGACAGATTCCAAAGGGATTTTTGTTTACTAGTAATACCTCACTGTTATTAAGCTGAAAAACTATCAACACCACGAGGTTTTGAAATTTGAATCTTAAATAAATTAAGATAAATCTTAAATAATGCTTTGATATGTACGAAATTGTAAAATATGTAACAACCGAACCAGAGTTTTTTAATTGTTTAATTTCGTTCCATGATTTATAATCTTCAAAATATTGCAGATTGAACCCCCATGATACACCCATGATCAACTGTTAGATTTAAATGAGAAATTCCGCAACTATTGCAGATTTCAAGATGTCATGGTGACAATTTTTATATGTTTTTAGTTTAGCCTACTTAGGACCACATGTGAAACTGAAATCAAAACTACGCATGCGCGCATATAAACATACGTAAGCGCTTTTACTTAACGTCTTACTAACAGAAAGCATACAGCTTTCATAATTTATTCACTTTAAACCGTGAAGGAACAAACATTTAAACCACATTATTACTGATAAACGCAGTGAAAGCTGCCCAGCGTGTTTTACAATAACTAGATAATTAACGTCGTTACCATTAAGTGAATTTTATCAATATAGTAGTAGAATTTTAAAACTCGAAGTAAATAATGGCAACACAGATTCCGAATGATGCCCTCACAACGCTAGTAGAGTTTCCACTGAAAAGAGTATACTGTGCTCATTCACTTCAAACATATGCAAATTATCTTGTACCAAAAGATCGTATGTTGAAAACCACTCACTTAAACATGGATTTGTAATGCATACAGTTGTATGTTTTTGTCCAATAGTTCCAGAACCAAAGCGTCGTATGTTGCATAACAACCTTCTGACAAAATGCACATACGACGTTATGCCAAAGCGACCACTACGTTGAATGCAACCTATACCATGACTTAAAAGACTGCATAAAGCACAACAAACAACCTTAACCAAAATTAAAAATTAAATTTTGTCCGAACCGAATGTAAAACGAAAATCAAACTTCGACCCCCTTGGAATGCAAGAGACACCAAGACTGAGACTGTCTCCATAAGAAAGATTCTGATTGGCAGTTTGCTTCGAACATCCGACGTAACTTTGTAATGGTACCTTCTGATTGGTTGAATCAGGGGTGAGTTCATGCGAAACATGGCCCGGATGACCTTACTGTGTCAAGACTATAGAAAGAAAATTATAAAAATAATTACAAAACATTATCCATACCATGGATACATGATTGCAACACTCAAAAATTACAAACGCAGACAATACCAAAAGCCCCAAAAAAATAAAAATACCGTAACATTTTGGCCGAACCGATTGTGCTTTAAGGGTGAAATTTTGACAAGACACTCCCCGAGCCATGGAGAACGTATGGTGAAACTTTTCAGACCTCTAGGTCTAAGTAGGCGTACATTTAAGGCGTTTTTAATATACAGTAGTACAGACATAACAATATTATTAAATCACCCCAGGACGCTTGCTTAAAGCATGCACAAAAAATTATCAGCTAATTACGCTCTAACTATGCTTACAACCACAGCTTTTGCAAACATTCTATAGTTTAAATAAACAAACAAAAAACCTGAAAGTAAAATAGAAATGAAAAACTGCAGTATTACATATGGGAATTATTTAATGTTATAATGAACTTATCATACAATATTATAACGGTTTCGATGTTGATTGGTATTTGCCATTGTGTTCAATAACATTTGTTGCAGCACTACTGTTCTGTCAACCCATTTCTACCAAAAGTATATAAGACACGCTATTTCTGTTAATAAGTGCTCAAGTGTCGTCTCATGGGAGAAACTGCTTGATAAATGTCGATCGCCTGCTGTTCTCATCTCTCGAGCAGTAGCTGTACACGCTATCTGAGAGGCAGAAGGCTATTTACGAGAAATTTATGACCCAAATTGACGCCGCTCAACATCGATCCTTTTGACGAAAAATTGCTGAACTTCATATGAAAGTTCACTAAATAACTGTTCCGACAATTTTTATTTTTTACAGATAAGTAAAAAATTTGGGCTGTAAGCTTATAATCCATGTAATATTAAATAGGCCTATATGAATTATATAAATCAATTATATATCAATTTCAACACTTAATAGGCAATTCAAGGCTGTGTAGCCTACATGTTGCATTACTTTAAATCGATATTGCCTTTATACATAAGTAACATACAAAAAATTTCCTAAGTCACTTGAAACTCACGAATTTAAGGGGCTGATTTTAAACAGTATAACATATTTATGTAACGAGTTATAGGTTAGTGTATAACATATTTGTATATTTAATATATCAGCAAAGATAATATTGTCTGTTCTTTACTGTTGTTAGATGCTGGCGTTCAAACTGAATGTAGAATGCATTAAACAATAATGATCAGAATGTAAAAGAGTCTGTTTTCAGTATGAATCTGTAGGCCTAATTAAGGGAAATTATATTTTGGTTAATGGAATAAAGGTGGAAGTTTGGAACGAGAGACACTCAGTATTGTGGGAAAATTGAGGCTTTTGAATTAAGTAGAAGCTCGGAAAACAAACCCACCGTTAAAAGTGGTAAAAGTCGTCATATTCAACATAGGCCCACATGTGGAAGACAGTTGACGATGCAACAATCGGGTCTGCCCTTTCACGGAACGCAGCTCTGCGGACTTCAGAGCCGGGGATAACAACTAATACATGGATCCACATTACTTGATGCACTCACTCCGAAGTCAATGAATAAAAAGAAAAATAGCTTGATGAACAGATCTAGTTTTATTTGATAAAATAATTAGGCCTACAATAGTGTTTTATTATAAAATGTAGGCCTGCATGCTTTTATCAGCAGTACAAATGTCGAAAGGAGATTTACTGAGGAAATATTTCGATCAATATAATTTTCTGCTAAGATATGCACTTTCTTTTCCTTTGTGGCATTGTATTCCATCAGCAAATCTGTTCATGCTAATAGCTGCGATAGTAACCTTTAACAATCAGATCTGGCTTGGCTCCAAGAATATAATTCTGCAAACTATGCAGAGAAGTCCGCAAACTTGGGAGCTCTTATCACACTCCTGATGTAGCTGCTCGAACTCACATGAAGTGCATATGGCATTTCGCATTATGAAAATAACAAAATGACTATGATACTAGAATTAGGCCTAATTATAATACAGAAGAAGAAAAAGAATTTAACAAAATTATAGGATTAGGAAGAAATATTTAAATTAAAATAAATACAGAAAGGAGAATACAAAATAAAGAAAAAGAAAGCAGATAGAAAAGAAAAAATGAAAAAGCGGAAAAGACAAAAGGGAAGAAGGAACCTAACTATTAGAATACCCCCGGTAGAAGATGGAGAGAGAGAATAGGACGAGAGAGCTAATATTAAAGGCGGGGTTGAAGGACTGCTGTAGGAAATCACTAAATTCGGAAGCTTATTCAAATTCACAAGAGAGTTTGAAAGGAAGGTTTATAAGTGGACGAATAATAAATACCGGTACCATTAATATTAACGAAATATTTTCAATAATGTTCTCCGCCTTATACCTTCAAAATATACAGATATGTCATAAGGTATCCTTACATAGTGGCCTAAAACTATATGTACAGGTAGGGGAAAAAAACGGACCGACTAAAATATCTAAGTTGCCGATATGAGCGACTGCGCAAGCCTAGTGGCATTCACAGGATAGCAGGGAATATATTGAAATTTGTTCTAGTGTCGATAAATTGCTTGAATTGAGAAATAACTTCACGTAATTTGCATTGCTTGTGAAAACAAACGTTTCCGTTACATCTCTTGCATTTATTTACGTATCACAAGGCTCTGAAATCAGCTACCAGAGTCGGTCCGCTTCCCCCCCCCCCATCAGTACATATTATCACACGTTATGTCATAACCTAAAATTAAAATTAAAATCGTTGTGGTGTAATGTCTAAAAACTCGTACTAAATACTCGTCATAAATTTGAAACATTAAAAATATACAAAAAGTCTTCAGAATAAAGTGGTCATATAATTAAAATGTTAAAAATCTTGTAGGCCATCATGCAGGGTCCTTTTTCATGAGTACTAATTTTGAGGGTATAAAGCGGAGAACGCTATTGTAAAAATAAATTTAACCCTTAATGGATACGAAATATATTGTCGAAGTACACTATAATATAGAGGTGAAAAATAAAAAAAATTAAAACCTTAACATTAATAATACCAAATATTGTAGGGAGAATAATAGATAAGAGAATATCGAAGTACTGAAGGAAAAATAACAAATAACATTAAGACTAACAATTACAACATATAAACCTGTGAATAAAAAAAAAATAACTATACCGAAATTAACTTGTTACTATATTGAAAGTAATTTATGTAACTTAAAATCGTATCAGAATCAGTTCTTTATTACTCGCAAAGCGTTTAGTTGGACGTATAAAAGAATTTACTTTCAAGCAACACTTCATACTACGCTGTAGTTTGGGCTGCATATTCTGTAGGTGGTGAGAGTAATCAGATTAGAAACGACAAAAATTAGTCACAGTGTCATTTTTGTCTATCTTACAATAAATGTACTGAAGATGCTGCATATAGATTATCTTTTTCGAAGTTATTTTCATCACTTAAATTATATTACAAAAATTGTTACTGAATTTTATAAATACCATAGTTTAATTTCTTACACCTTGACGATATGCCGTACTACAATACTACTCGTACATGCGGGAATGAGAGGAGGGGAAGAATAAATATGGAAAGCATCGATGATTGGCATTTGATGATTTCGCATCTTTTTTATATGAAGATTAAAAGATAGCTCGATTATATATAAATGTTTATCATGAAATAATTGATTAAATAAGGGCAATTTGTTTTTGCACTATTTTGCTTTATTTTGCATTTTTCATTTTCAAGAGATAGGTCTTTTTTTTTGGCAATTTTTCGGTCATTTTCGGAATTTAGGTGTTTCAGTGGAGGTACAAAGGAGCTTTTCCATGTACAAATCGTTATTTTCAGACAATAGACAATCATTTTTATTTGAGAATCTCTGCCAAGTGTTCATAAGTTAGTTCATTTTAATTCAGGTTTATTTTAAACACCATAGCAGTTTGTCTTGTAGCAATAAATATTTTTTCTTTCTTTTTAAATGGCACATATGTGCTAGGGGCAATTTGATGGGCATGCCAGTTCAGAAAGAATTTATTTTTCGCTAACGGTGTCCAAGTATTATACATTTTCTCACTTCTTTGGTATAAAAAATAAGTGTGTTTTATAATGTAAGTTCATATATATCGCACTGTTACAAATTTTTAGTAATTCATTACTTTAAAAAATTATTATGAGTAATAATGGTAAATTTATTGGTCATTTTTGTTAAATTTTGGGTTCACTATTTTCGGTCATAAATGCATTTTTTATTTTGCATTTTTTCACTATTTTACGGTCATAAATGCCTTGCCCTAATGATTATAAAGAAGAAGAGCATGGTGATGATTATGATTCTAAAAGAATATTTCGTGAACCAGTGGAAGGAAGCTACTTTATCAGCCTGGCATTTCAAGCGGACCTCTGACCTCAGTACATGACCTTATAAAGCGTTTCCGTTGTAGAAATTCACATTGCAGGACATGATTCTGCTATTGTAGTGTTAAGTGCATTTCACGTTAAGATTGATGAGTATGAACGGATTTCAGCAGTTACTTTGCTGACTCAGGGCATGACAGCAAAATTGCTGGCTTGTTTGTTAACTAAAAGGAAAGCCCAAGCTCATGGAGATTTTTAAATTTCAGAATCAGCGTCCAATAGCAGATCGCTTAAGTTAAGAACAAAACAAAAGTAAAAGCCTCTATCATTCAAATGACTTTAGGAAGTTGTACATCCTCTCGTATTTTCGTTATTAGTCTATTTATATAAGGCTTCTGCTTCAAAATGTTGAAATTAAACTCTTTTTAATGTAATAGTAGTAGGAGTAATAAAAATAATAGCAATAATAATAGTAATAGTAATAATAATAATAATAATAATAATAATAATAATAATAATAATAATAATAATAATAATAATAGCAAAATAAAAAGAATAGTAGGCATACTTTTAAATAACGTTTCTCAAAAACATACGAATTATTCTCTATCCCATTTAAGAATGATCCTGTTCAAAACAAAGAGGCGTGGCTGTCATAGCCCGCACGTGAGAACGCACGTGTTCATCGTGTTTGTTTATTCTCAGTACAACTGTCCAGCAGAGTCGTCGTGAACAATGAATCCTTTGATTTGTTTGCTAATTGATATACTATAATGATGACGATGGCAGTGAGAGTTTGTTATTTCACGTGTAAATGTTGATATTATTGTTGCATTAACTTACGAGCACTCGTTAGCCACACCCTGCTAATGGCGCATGCTAATGACATTAACCAATCACGTTTTGTCACATGATGCGAATTTTCCGCGAACTCTGTGTGAGTTCTCCTCCCCTTTGTTTTAACTAGGATCAAACTAGAATGGGATCAATTATAGTCTTTAAGAAGAAAACACTTTCATAATTTCAACCATAAATGATGAACCGTCAATGAAGCTTGCTTTTAAATAGCAATAATATTTTTTAATCCGCCAGAGTCATGTCTTTAGATCTGTACAGTTTGTTGACTGTGCCCGACGAAGTAGAATATTCTAGAATTAGGTCACTGATTTTCTATCTCCCTCAAAATTTGGAAGTTGGTCAGCAAAACGTAGAAGCATATATTTTAATGACAGTATTAAAATAAATAAAAAACTCCGGTAGTCGGTTTGGAAGATGCAGTCGCAAGGTACGTGAAACGACTTGTGCCTGCTGCTTAAACGCCCTCCATATGTTACGAGTTGTTTTCATATTTGCAATAACACTAGAAAAGGCAGGTATTATGCATATTCGATTCTCGTATCTTATATAGCTCTTAGTGCCATTTATCTGTTAAATTTATACCGGGAGAATGTATCCTAGCTTCTCTTATCTTATAACCTATTATTTAGTTAATATTTTAAAACTAACATAGCTATACTTTAGCATTACCCCCGGCGTGGTTTAATAGTTACCGTTGCTAAACGCGGATCCACAGGTCTGGATTCGATCCCTGGTACCTCCTCCAATTTTCTAAGGTAGGGACGTCTGGAACGGGGTAACTCAGCCTCGTGAGAACATCTGAGAATCTACTTCATAAAGCAGTAGGGGCTCTGGTCTCGGAAATCGTCAATAAAAGCCGGGGGTGTCAGAATGCTTACCACAAGCCCCTCAATCGTGCCATCTAAAGCGGGGTCCTAAAAGCATGGCTTTTCTTCGGTTGAAGCATACCCTGGCTTACATCAACAGACTACTTGGCGATAGGCCTATGTCAATAGGTAGCCTACTATAACGAAGAGTCCGGATTTTATCGATAAACTTCGTTGCTCATTAATTATCTTGGGACAATCCGGAAGTGACTATGTAGCGGATAAATAAAAAGTTTTTAAAGTGTTCCTAAACATGCCATGGAGGTCCAGAGGGTTCCAGGAGGTTGAGGCTCCCAGATTTTAGAGATTCGGAACGTGGAGGTGGTAAGGTTGTCAGACTTACGCACCGGCCGCCTTTAACCCCCAGGATTGCTCCTGGTACTCATTTCTGTTAGAGAATTAGCGAATAAATGAAACCACAAAACTTAATTAAATAATCGTTATTTGTGTCATTGTAAGGGAGACCGAGAGATCCGATTGCGAGAGAATCGAAATACGATGGTTTCGCTGCATGCTGTTTTTGCCAACACTTTTCGTCATGGAAATAGCTGGTTTATATTTTAAAAAATGCGAAAATTATAAAAATAAACGATAAAATTATGACGATAAACACTTGCGATAGGCTGAAATTTCACATATTCTTATACTTGATTGGTCACTGATTCATGATCTAAATAGTTATTCCAAGCTCTGTAGAAGCAAATAATTGTATAATACTGAATAAATGTTATGGTTATCAAGAATTATTGACAGTTACCTTAGATTTATTCACATAAACATTTGATGTCAATGCAGTTTTCTTCCTACAGAATCCTTCTGGTAGTATGGAATGTTCCGTGCATGTGCGTATCTATACAGGCTAGTAAGTAAATAAGCCCGTGAAATTCCATAAGGACTAGTAGAGTATAGAGCCTCCAGCATAGGATTGCAAGATGTAGTCCTTTGGGCAGTGCAGGCTATGGTTCCATGTACGGTTAAAATGGTAAACCGTTACAATTTCGAAAAATTACAGACCAATCTTGTTTGTATTGTACTGGCATTTTAAGAAGACTCTGATGATAATCTAAAATATGTTTTTTTTTTTTTTCTTTTTTTTTTTTTCACCAATGTGTGGGACTGGGCAGAGTGTAATGCTGAATACGATTTTTTTTATATGTATTGATATCAGTTGTTACATTTATTAATGAAACCAAGGTGTATTTATACATACATAAAATCGGAGTAATAATTTATGTGAAAATAATTATTCACTGTATAATGTTGTTTATAGCTTGATATATATCAATATGACCTTTAGTACATTGGTGGAAAAACATGTTAGATTATCTATAAAACGTGCTAGTTGGAAAATTAATAACTTCATAATGAAGTTCATCAATGAGACTCTGATGAATCTGCAGTTGCAATGTTGAGATCTTGGATGAGATCCCAAAACACGAGTTAAAGTTCTCCCAAATGCAAATTCTGAAGAAAAAAACTCAAGTTTATGTTCAGTTTATTATCTCATGCGTGCTTAGCTTGTGAGTGGTTGGGAGTGGATTCTCAAGCTATTAGTTTACGTAGTCGCAGTAGCTTTTGAATTCTAAATTTTGTAGTGTTAAACAACAAGAAACAACAAAACAAACAGAACATGAAGAATTTGTCATATTTCTCAGCTTACTGCAGTGCTTGCAAATACGATTTATTGAGTAGGTAGGGAAAGAGAATTATTAATAATGTTCAAACGTTAGGCATCAAAGGCTAGGTATCCTTTCATTAAATCGCTCATTGTAAATGCCTCGTCGGATTGATTGGGTATTTCATATTCCAAACAGAATTGGTTCATATCATAAGCCTCGGTTTTTATGATCTATAGGCCTATTTATATTTTTTATGAAAATGGGTAGGCCTATAGTTATTAAAATCTACTGCACATCGGCCTATAGCCTATATTTAAAAATCCTAAGCTCTAAAGGTATACATTACAAAATCTGATGGAGTAACATGTCTGGATGAAACCCTTGTATCATTATGTTCCATAAGAACTATACAATATGTATTTAACAAGAATTCTTTCTCCGCCACCCGATCCTTACAGGACCGCGACCTGTCGAGAGGAATTACCTGTTCATCACGGACATGCCTTTTTTGACCACACAAGGACATGGAGATGCTTCCCAAATGAGTGATACACCCAATGCCGGGGCCACCTCCGAGATACACGAATCCCAAACACACGTTCATTTATTCCGAACAAGGCACGAATGGGTTGAAGGTGATAATGACGGCCAGAGGATATCCGGAGACCACAAAAGCGTAATTTTCCCAACATTAGTTTCACTGGGGAGGAACAATCCCGGAAAACCCACAACCAGGAAACTTCCACTCCGTTAATACAATGCAGGCCCGCTGCGTAAGAACAGCGAACGCATCCATGAACCTTCCAGATTTTTACATTCGGAACGATAGGTTGTCCGCTTTAGGTACCGGCCGCTTTTACTCCAGGACTATTCCTGATATTCATTTGTTAGAGGCTGAGTCGATCTGAGGGCCACAAAGTCACCAGAAGGATTATGACAATTATGGCAACCAGTAAGAGAGTGATCACTGGAGCTTAACTCTAAAATCTATTACAAGAATAACTTATTTTCTGCAATCATCACTGATTAAACAAAAGCATTCTGGCACTTTGTTATGTCAGTTTACCTGATTTTATTTTAAAGGTATAGCTTTCGTCATAAATATGCAATAGTTGGTCTACATTACTACGATTACTCTCCTACTTGCTCAAGATGGGTGATTAGTCTGGTTTAACTTTAAATTCAAGTTACAGAGCGTAAATAAATTCTAGCTACCTATATTCATGGAGTGGCATCTAGGCCTTAGATTTTAATATTTTAGTCAGCCACTTTACAGAATTCCTGATGACCAATTTGCATAATGAAGGGATTCAGTAATATTTATTTGATTGTAATGGTTTTGGGTTAAAGATATTCTTATTCACCTTGTTACGCTTGCTACAATAAAATATCTATTGTTCGACGTATTTATGCCTTTCATTTCACGTATTCAATTGTATATTTCATTGTGTATTGCTCTTCTCACGACCCTGGGGTTAAAATTTTAAATTTGGGTAGAAACCCCAGTACACTGTACAGTATGTTCTTAGCCATGAAAAAGATCTATATTACCTGCAACACCATATTTATTTATTGTAAAACTGTACTGTGCTATATGTTTATACAGAGTGTTAATGAATAACACCGAAATATTTTACCTGTGTAAAGAGGGGACATAGACAAGCAACTTTTATTAAGAGATTTTTGCTCTATGGATTCAATTTTTCCTGTTACAGCATAAAATCTCCCAGGTCATGGCCTCAACTGACTTCTAACATTTGACAAAAATGCAAAACAAAGGAACTTCATTGTTAATACTGGAGTTATGAATAAATTACCTAATGCAGTGGCGGCCAGTCATGTAATTAGTCTGTAAATTTTGCAGATTATAGAAACACTAAATTATGAAATAGCTGTTGATAAATTATTAAGAATCAGGTTTTTATTGTCACTAAAAAAGCATGAAGCCAATTTAATTAAAATTTTAACTCTATTTCGTTTCAATATTGACTTATGAGCACCAAATTGCAATGACTTTAATGCCCTGTAGCATACACATTTTACGTCGTAGAGCAAAAATCTCCAAATAAAAGTTGCTTGTCAATGTCCCCTCTATACACAGGTATAAAATATTTTGATGTTATTCATTAACACCCTGTATAATAATTATTACTGAGCATCGTTACATTCACTTGTGTCTCAAGCGCCATGAAGACTCGTGTCAAGTACATAAATTCAGCTGCAACATGAAAGTGAATAGGACATCACTGTTCACCGTGAGAAGCAATACCGCATGTGATCATTAGCTCAAATGGTCAACAGTCTAACAAGAAGTGAGAATTTATGGCAGCGTAAAGTAATTATACAAATTATGATGGAGATGCAGAGCCGCTTTACAGCAAGAAGCTGTTCACTTCGGGAGGCATCACATTCAATAAAATCTGATGTCGTGAGATCACGCAATAGCTTGCAACACCCCGCGGAGTTTGCGCTACAACGACAAAGCTAAGTCAAACAACGCTAAATCCCTACGATAATTTGAATCAACATCGCCTTCACGATCCAAATACTATCAACGCAAACTATTCAAGTCTTTTTATGCTTCTAAAAACAGCACAGTAATGTCTTCTCAGCAAAGCATGTATATACAGAGTGATAATGAATAACACCGAAATATTTTATACGTATAGAGGTTTTTCTATTTTTTTATTTAATTTTTTTTTACCATAGTTGACCCAGAGTCCCAAAGCCGGAGGCTACACTACTGGAGAGAATATAGATAATACATAGACTAATATGTGTACACAGTTTGCTATCTTGGCTTCAAGACTTCGGTATAAATGTAGATGATGATGGTGTGAGTGATGAATTAGCGAAGGGTGAATATTTACAACATGGTACAATGTCAATAAATCAGATAGACAAGCAACTTTTATTAGGAGACTTTTGCTCTATGGATTCAATTTTTTCCTTTTACAGCATAAAATCTCCCATGGCATGGCCGCCACTGACTTCTAAAATTTGAAAAAAATGCAAAACCATAGCGCTTGGAAAGGATTCCAAGCGATATGGCAAAACAAAGGATCTTCGTTGTTAAAACTGGAGTTATGAATAAAAAAAAAAAACTAATGCAGTGGTGGCCAGTCATGTGATGGTCTATAAATTTTGCAGATTATGAAAACACTAAATTATGACATAGCTGTTGATGAATGATTAACAATCAGGTTTTTATCGATCACTAACAAGGCATGAAGTCAATTTAATGAAAATTTTAACCCCATTTTGCTCCATTATTGACGTATGAGAACCAAAATGTAATGACTTTAATGCCCTGTAGCACACACATTTTACGTCATAGAGCAAAAATCTCCCAATAAAAGTTCCTGTCTAAGTCCCCTCTAGACATACGTAAAATATTTCGGTTTTATTCATTAACACCCTGTATATGCGACTCAGCACTGTATTTATACGTCGAAAATGTACTTCTTAGAAATTCTGGAACAGATTCTTTATGGCCTAAGGAAACACTTATGTTATGGTGTTCTATATACAAAATATAATTAAATAATTGATTTAAAAAGGGAAATTTTTTTGCATTTTTCGTCATTTTCAAAAGATAGGTCTTTTTTCGCAATTTTTAAGTCATTTTCTGCATTTTAGGTCATGTTTTTTTTTTTAGTTGAGCTATAGAGGAGCTTTTCCAAGTGCAAATCCTTACTTTCAGACAACAGACAATCGTTTTTATTTCCAAGGGGATCATCAGGTTTAGCATGTTTTTATACGTACAGTACCACCACCCCAAACTAAAATTAACTGAATCGTAAGTACACGGAGGAAAGAATACACGGAGACGCCGTGCTTGCGGTGTCGTATGGGAAACAGATGAAGCCAATGACCACGCCCCCTTAGATGACCAAAAGGGAGGCTTGCTATATACAATAGCACGCAAATACTCCGAAGTTTCACGGGTTATAACAACGTAACGGTAGGGAAAATATGTAATATCCCAATTTCATATATTAACTACATACTCTGACATCATAATAATCCCGGTAGTAAGCATTAACCTATCTCAGAAGAGCCAAAAATGTAACTTTCAAATGAGCAACTTTACATGTGCGAGTATAAATACTGAGTCAGAAAATGATTAAGTGACCGTGCGACTATGATAATTCAGAACGAGAAAAATATTCTGGACAGTTATATAGCTACACCATGTGGTTATTGACTCTATTAAACGCAATAAATGGCAACTAATATAAATATTGAAAATTTAAAGCAATAAATTACTTAGTATAACTAATAATTCAGATAAATGCACTTTATTTGATTAATTACAAGTAGCCTAAGGCCGTTATAAAGAAAATACATCAATAATTAGCAGCCTAGTGTAAAATACAAGTAAATTATGCTTAGCAATTATACCCATATTCAGGGGTTCCCACCCCCAAACGTCATGACTCACCCCCCCCCCCCCAAACATCATTGCTCACCCCCCAAACTTCATTGCTCACCCCAACCCAATTGGCTGTCGACAAGGGCTCCCATAAAATATTTTCATGGGGGGGGGGCAATATTTTTAATTAATTGATTTTTTGTCACTTTAAGTTCTTGGGCCACTTTGTAACATTATATTAATAATATAATAAGTGCAACAATGACGTAGCCATAAAATAATTGCGGGGAGGGTCGGAAGTGCCGGGGGTCCATCCCCAGAAAATATTTAAATATTGAACTAATGAAAATCACATTTTACGCTATTTTAGCACTGAAAAACTAGTTAGCAAATTTGTTTACTATACTCTAAGACATGGCAACTTAAACAAGAAATTGTTACCTAAGTTATAATACTTATTACTATTTATAAGAAAAGCTGAATAACACATGGAACAGTGGACATAATTGGCCATTATGTTATGAAAAGAAAATAACTGCTATATCATATTTGACACACCAACAAATCTTGTTTAATTAAATATTTTTTTAATACAAATATAGAATTTTAGGTTTTGACTTTTGGGGGTCCAAACCCCCTGAACCCATCTTTCCTAATCCACTGTGGATTCTGCTTCCATGTTGTCGATTTGGTAAAACTTCTGCAATTCAAATAATTGTCTTAAAAGAAAAATACCTGACTATGATAATTATTAATATACATTTTTTTTCCTTGCGCCCCCCCTCCGGGTATGGGCGCCCATGACTGTCGAAATTCTTCATCTTTATCTTTATAAAGAATTATAAGAGACCTTCTGAAGTTATAAAACTTGACTGTTTTTATTTTTAACATATAAAACTAATTTTGCAACAATTTTCAACCCCCCCCCCAGAAAATTCGTAAATGATAATATTTTGCCCCCCCCCCGCAGAAATTTCAATGACGCAGTCTGCGTCTTAACCACCCCCCCCCCTGTGGGCACCCCTGCCATATTCATTCATCCCAAAAATTGACTATTTTCAGTACCTAAATTTTACAAAATTATTAATTTTTAAGGTAAGTTCATAGAATAATGCACAACATGCACTCATTTTCACTTCTGAATTGTTCAAAACAAAGACACAAAGACGAGTAACCACTCTATCCGTGCACACTATAAACATATAAACACAGTGACACGCCCCCTTAAGTACCAAACGCTCGGACAGTTGGCTTCACGCTTGCGGTCTCAGGGCATCTCCGTGTATTCTTTCCTCCGTGCGTAAGTAAGAAGATAACCACTCAACCAAATAAAATAATTTAGTAACACAAATTACAGACACTGAAATTAAGATATTGAAAATTACAGCAAATTATCTTCTTTTAAAAGGTGTGTGGAAGTATTAAACACTTATGTTTAGACTGTTCCAATTCATAAGAGCCTCAGTTCTTGGAGCTACCCAGATGTGAACAATAAGCGACCCTCATTAGTATAGGAAGGCACTCATTGTGAAACCAACCCGTAAAGTCAGCCCGGGCCTCCGGTGGTGGAGCGAGCCCAGTTATGGCACAGTCTATACCAGTGAAAATCATAATCAGAAAAGTTTAATGCTTATAAATAGGGTTCGGATGTTTATGACATTTCATATTTTTGTCCTGACCTCCATTCTCGCCGCAAACACAAATTAAACATGAATTTCATGCTTGTTACTAGTATCCTAATTGGACCATTTTCATTTTGCTTATAGGCCTAAAGTCATATGGTGTTGTCATATTTTGGACATATTTGTAATTTAACGCCATATTTCGGTTATAAATTCGTAAGAGGAGCAGACATTTATACAGTATATTCACTAAATGGCCGAGTTAAATTTGAAATTTATTTCATTTAATGTTATGCTTTATTAGGTAATTTAATTTTAAAATTAATGCAATTATTAGTCATATTTTATAGGGACACGCATGGCCTACAAAAAATTATTTGGAGCTGATGAAACGAGCAAACAGGAGCAAATCCTTTAAAACTATAGATTCTTTAAATTCTGTAAATAACTGGAAAACTTTTAAAAAGTTGTTATCTAATTGAATTCATGTGACGTAATAATTTAGTGTTTAAACGTTATAAATTGGAACATTTATTTTTAGAAAAAAGGTTCTTTTATCAGGTCATATTTAGGATTTTTCGGTCATATTTTGTCATTTTTAAGGGCATATTTGCATTCATATTTTCCACCTTTTTAAGTCATAAACATCCGAACCCTACTTACAAAGCTACCTTTCTTGACTTTAATTTTGCAAACTATAGTAGAAAGTGATCGACATTAAGGGTCTTTGTTAATACGAGTTTTATATGTATATATATATATATATATATATATATATATATATATAATAATAATAATAATAATAATAATAATTATAATAATGTAGTTATCGTCGTAGTATACCTCAGAAAAACTATCACAAATAAAAGCTGATGCACTGTGCATTTCAAGAGCTATTTGAAGAACATTTCCGAAGCCTCCTCTAGCCCACCCCTGGCTACGGGCCTGGCGGCGTTTTTATTTTACGACAGATAAGAAGGAATTATCGCTTTTCTAATTATTTCCTTTATGGAGTACGGGTAAGTTTATAATCTCATTTCTACGGATGCAAGTTTAATGCCTAAATAAAAGAAGGAAGGCTTAGTTCCTGCTGCCTTTTCGTGAAATCAATTTCTCATACAGGATTACGAACTGAAATACCTAAAATATTGGAGGGTGAAATCATACCTAGAATTTATTTTGAAAATAACTTTGTTGCCATTTTTGTTCTAGTATTTGTATGCGAACATCTTAAGAAGTCACACTAATCTCATAATTTTTCCTCATACGGCATCATAAATAATACCTCATGCGAATTTTTTTTAGTGTATTTTCCAAAAATCATGTTCTCGAATAAAATAAATAAGTGGAAACTTCTATAGACTTCAGTGTCATGTATGTAGTCCTACATTGGGTCTACTTGTGCTGAAAAATGAAAATGACAGCTTCAGTGATTGTAGGCCTATATTATACGAGTTGCGTTAATCATAGCAATTAAAATAATGTCACTTAGAACACTGGAATCTGAATCAAAAGGATTTCACTTATATTACCACAGAACACTAGAATCTGAATCAAAAGGATTCCACTTATATTACCATATTTAAAATTCAACTCGTGTAGGGAATATTAACCCAGAATATTTTAAATGTGAAAGTGTTTAAAACCACCACGAAAATGTCTATCAAGTTTACAGATGATCTATAAGAAATTTTCTGCATCCCGATAACAAGCTTAAAGTAAGAATAACATCAAGAATATTTATTAACAATACTCTTTCTGCAGGAATTTTAAAGGAAGATGTATAAGTTATGGCTATTTAAGGACAATTATGTACTTCTACTGAAGCCTGTATCCTTCACTGATGTGCCGGATTTTGTGCATATTTTACATGTCTGAATACAACAACAATAATAATAATAATAATAAATAATGTTCCGATGTACCGTACAAATGTTAAGTCAGTTTGTTCTGCGCTTAATTGCCATATTGCAGCATGACAAAGAGTTTTTTTTATTTTATTATTATTTTTTATTTTTTTATTTATTCATTTACTGAGCCAAGTTTGTTTTGTATTCTATATTGAGTAATGCGTCCTTTTAACAATGCTTTAGTTACTTGCACTTTTTTATGCACTCGTGTTTGAAATTTTAACATTCAAACACAAATATAGCAAAATTAAGGTATCTACAGCAATGGTCTGTAACACTTTTTCTCAACTCAGGATTAGCAAATCGTATGGAACGCCACTTGAATACGGAATTTAATAACGTCAACTTGAGACCAGCATGCTGGTTCTATGATGAATCCCGCCCCTTATAAACATCCCCTGATGTAACCATGGAGATCTCCCCTTCGTTAGTTGAATCATTGCACTGAAATATCGATCAGTAGATACATTCAATGCAAGTTCTAATCACCAGATCTGTGCTGATCTAATGCATTAGCTGCTAATGAACAGTCAGTGTTCAAATTTCACGGTTCAAAATTCAAATACAATATTTATTTTTTAGCCAACTCTTTCTTAATTCATACTTTCAAGTAGCAAGAAGTCTCGATTTATGTGAACATCAAATTAAATTAAATATCTTTACCCCGTGGTCCACTTCCTATGCCTAAAGTTACGCGTTCGAACCCAGCTCAGGTCTATGGCATTAACGGTGCATAAGGCCATGTCTGTAGGAGGTTAAA
Organism: Ectobius pallidus; assembly: GCA_964059195.1. Classification (NCBI taxonomy): domain Eukaryota; kingdom Metazoa; phylum Arthropoda; class Insecta; order Blattodea; family Ectobiidae; genus Ectobius; species Ectobius pallidus. Next base: position 84,146,129 of record CAXKWD010000003.1, read on the forward strand.
ACCATGTAGAAGAACTCCTGTGGGATAAATTTCGGAACACCGGTGACGGCACAGGTCTGAGTACACTATCGGGCAAAACTAAACACCGTGCCCAGCTGAAAGCTATGAGAAAGAAGTCCCACTGATGACCAATGATAGAAATAAAGTTCTGGCGATGGCTTTCGTTCCTGACGTAGCCTACATCTCATCAGCATAAGAATTGATTGACGGTGGGATTATAGCAGAAAATGGAAAAAAGGGACACAAAATCTTCGCAGAATCAGAAAATTTTGTTTTTATTATGGTTACTTAATGACAGTTGTGTACTGCTACTTAGAACTGTACTTTCTGCCGGTCTCCCTGATTTTTTAACTGAAAGTTCCTTCGCAAGCCTGTAAATCTATAAACATGGGACTGTCACATTTACTCACATACTATAAATGCCATAGATCTGGGCTGGGCTCGAACTCTGAAACATCTACGGAAGCACTTACACATTTAAGTGTACATAAATGTCATTCACCTCGGCCGGGATCGAACCAGCGAACTTTAGCACATTACTCACATGAGCCCAATGTGAGATAGATATCCCGACTCTTGATTACTTTAGGCTTGAATTTAGAGCGCACAGACTATATTTCATTAGAGTACCCATTGAGTCAACATGAGATTCGGGAAAATATAATTTGTGCTGTACGTACAGATCAACCATTTGATGTTTCGTTTTTTTAAACTTCTTTGGCCGCGGTAGGGGTAAATCGGGAGCTTGTGTAACGCTCAAAATCGTCACGAAATTAGTGTCACGCTCAAAATCGTCACGACGGAACGGACTGCATAGAAAACAATCAACGCTTATCCAAAATTTAAAAATCTAAAAATCCAAAATTAAAAACTCGAAAATCCAAAATTTAAAAATTAAAAAATAAAAATTCAAAGGTCCAAAATTTAAAAAATCCAAAATTTCAAGATTAAAAAATTCAAAGATCCAAAATTAAAAAGTCCAAAATTCCAAAAATAAAAAATTCAAAGGTCTAAAATTTAAAAAATAAAAAATTCAAAATTACAAAATTAAAATATCAAAATTTAAAAAATCCAAAATTTAAAAAGTTAAAAAACCCAATATTAAAAAGTCCAACAATCCAAAATTTAAAAATCCAATAATCTAAAATTGAAACAATCAAAAAATTAAAACAAGTTTCACTTCTGTCGCGTGGCGTTCCACGCACACTTTTTTTAGAGGTGGTTTTGCACTGTTTATCATAACTTCTGCCAGTTCTGATTAATTGTATTCATTCAGGTAAGAGATATAAGAGATTAAAAAATGAGCCGTGTGACTAGAATTTGAATGGGGTGCGATGGGAAGGTTCCCTTGTCGGTAGTAATCTAACATGGACTTTATGTTATGGATTGTTACGTAGGAGTTATAAGATAAATTTATAACTACCGGAGTAGAAGAGATAGTAGTGACAATCCTGAAGGGAACCCATTTTGACTGATACAAGAACACTTGAGTCTGACTATTGTGCGTGTAACAAGTTCTACAGCTGTACAAAACCTGAAATGCAACCCCCTCCCCATAAAGAAGCTTTTCAAGATGTGAACAGGAAACGTGGAGGCATCGTTCTTTGAATCTCAAGATGGCTGAAAGAAGATTGTGTTAGATCTATTCAGATTTTAAAATCTTCTCACAGTTGGCTGGCCTTGTCTTTTTTGTGCGTTCTGTTACAAATCAGTTTACGCAACAGACACAGCAGCGAACGCACTGCACGCACAACCAAACGTAGATATAATTAGATACAACCACGAAATTCGTAACGCAACGAAAGAAAAAAAATAGTATTTAAGAATGAAGGTGACTGTAAGATAATATTCTGACTAATCCCGTGCAGACATATTTCTACAGGAGAATGTGAGTTTTTTGGCCGATTTTGAAGAAAAAACTCTAAATGAATTTTCAATAATTAAAAGATACTTTGGTTCAAGGCTGATATACACACCCCCATACATTAGAAGAACTTAAATTAACTCTATCTCAGAAGCTGAACGTATGCGCGTGAAAGAAAATTTCCTAAAATGGTGCCGGTGTTGTGTTGATGCAAGAGGAGAACATTGCCAACATCTCTTGTGATAAAGTACGTGGTTATTTTCATTGTAATTTTAACTGTAATTGTGAGAACCTGAATCATTACACCGTTAGTGGCTTTATTTGCGTAGATATTTCACCCGATCACTCGGGAGTTAAAGCTGTGGCCGCCGGGACGCAGAAATACGCATGACTGGCCAACTCGTACGTGAAACACACTGTATTTTGCAATATGAATTTTCAATATTTAAAGTCTTACACCCCATGCATGAGCCTATTACAGCCTGGTGGCGAAGACAACAGAAAATGATTTTTATATTTTTATCCAGAAAGCTGATTTTTAGATTTTTCTTCAAAACGCTTTTAAAGTTTTCGAAATACCCCTTGCTTAACGAGATTCAACCGATTGTCTTCAACATGTACCGCACTTCATAAGTGACTTCAAAAAGCTGAGTTGGCATTTTGTTGTAAACAATATTAGTGACAACTCTACTCACACGCCCTCTGTCGACGTGGGTCAATAATAACGTATAAAATTAAATTATTGATAGTGCCCTGTTTCGATAACAAGCACGTATCTGTTCTCGAGTCTTTCTTTTGACACAAGAAACACACTGACCATGACGAGCGGAGGATACAAACAATCAGAGGCACCGACTTGAAAATATTATTTGAGAGGAGGGGTACAAAAATTGGATGATTAGTAGTTGTACATAGACAATATATGATAAAACCTTAAAAGTTGGGGGCAGAAAGTACCTGTTCCTCCCCAAGCAGGGTTCGAATCAGACATTTTGACGAGGGGGAGGGGAATTAAATGCGGGTCCAAACTTCTCAATGATATTAACCAGAACATTCACTCTGTAAACAACATACTCGACAGACTGACAAGACTGCTACGGAACACCAATCACCTACTGAACTCATTTACATAGCAAATATTCTTTTTTGCAGGACGTAGCTAATTAGTGGTACTTACGAATATTGTTGCCGTGGATCGTAACTTGACATTCCCGCATGCAATCTGGTTGCTATGAAAACAAAAGAAATCTCCGTGCGGTAAAAATTACAAACAGCACAAGTGCCGTAAGTAAAACCACATAATACAAGCCTTTATGGAAGACCGGAACCAAGGCCCCCCAGTTTGTGGCGACTTTAACATGACAAATATTCGGTCCTCATAACAACCAACATATGCGAATCACTTTCTGAAATATAACATCCATCTTCAATAGTGTATAAACATAATATGTTCAACTAATATCTCAATTAATATAAATAAATTTATATAAATAATCATCGTGCAAAAAATAGCATGCAATAATCGTGCCGTAAGCGCATAACGGATCTCGGAATTTGAAAAATCTCGGAATTTGAAAAATCTCGGAATTTGAAAAATCTCGGCGCAAGCGCCTCGTTTTTTCAAACTCTTTCCTCGATCCGTATGCACCGCTTATGGCACTTGTATCGCAATATACTATAACCGTACTGTTACCGACAAAATGAAACCAAAGAAACCAATATAAAGCTGATATCGTCACTTAAGAAACAATAACGCGTAACTAACAAAACACAAATTTTAGAGGAAAAGTGTGCAGTACAGACTGTAAAGTTTATTGTTATAGAGCTTTCTACATTCCCCTGACATCCCATTCCTTTTGGTCCAAATATTTTCCTAAAAACTTTGCTGAGAAACAACTTGTATTCCTGCAATGTAATTTGGCATGTTTCACAATTCACATCCAAACAAACAGTTGTATAAACTCTTAAAAATAAAAGTGAACTTTTTTCTTCTTTCTGTCTCCTCAAATCCCTCCCCGAAGGAAAATTCTGCGATCACCCTGTAATGTACAGTGTATTGTTCGTGCCATTTTAAGAAGGCCTCGTCCCAAACCACCATCTATCTACAAAAGAATATAACAGCATTGTTCCCTAATCCGAAAATCTGCACAGACACCAACCTGACTAAGAACAGGTGCTCTTGTAGTCGCGTGGTTTCCCCAATGTTGCCGCTATCATTCACTACTTCCAGTGAAGTAATCGTGCTGTGGTACGTATTTGGCAACATTGTACTGAACTGTACACAAATATGAACACGCTTAATTACCTTTCTAATCACCAGAGCATGGATTCTGATGACCTAAAATTGTTTAAAAAATAAAATGACCCTAAATTTTAAAGAAAATGACTTAATAATTGTAAAGAATTACCTAAAAATTGATATTTTATTTATAAAAAAAATATTGTACGCACAAAGTTATAGACTAATTTGTACATAATTCTAAAAACTGTGAACGTAGAAAGGATGTTGTAGGTCTAAAAAATTTGTTCTTGATTGGAGCATTTGAGAAGAAAAGTAAGAAAGTAGTTTTTAAAATAGATCCCACAAAAAATGTTCCAACATACTAACCTAGTAATTTATATTATGCTATAAGAAAAAAATACGACAAAAAAGTTAATATACTAAATGTAAATGCATGAAAATGACTAAATAAAAAAGGAAATGACAAAATAATGACGTAAAAATGAAATAAATGCCCTAAAAATATAAAATTGCATAAAATGACAAAAAATGACCTAACAAAAATGCATTTCTATAATATAGGGACCATGATTAGGATTCACCTACAAGTTGGCAATGTCTAAGCAGCATCAATAAAAAGATGACATGTCATTAGAATCCGGGCCCTTCTAATCACTGATTGACAGGTCGAAGAGGATTAACGTGGCAGGAGGTGAGGCAGTTCTTGGGGGGAAAAATGTCTTTAAGAAGTGACACCCACAATATTTCTCGTCATGCTTGCGGTAGACCCCAGACAACCTACACTTTAAAATATTAGTATATTATATGACATCACCTCGTCTCGTCTATGTGATCAGATTTCTCAGAACGTAAATTGAGAGATGCGAAGATAGAATTCGTTTCAAATTCTGCTCTTTGCTGACTGCGAGAATTCCTTCACACAACAAGGAATATCGCTTATAAAACGCTTCTTTCACAAGCCACAAAGGAGACCACCTAACATAGAAATGATCGTTGAAGCAAATAGCCTACTTATCCTTTGAATTCCAAGAAAAACTGCAAGCGAATAGAAAAAGGCATATCTGGCGATTTTCATTTGGATGGCATAATTATGTTCGAAAAGTAAAGTAAAATAACTTATTGTAAACTGTCAAACAACTGATAGACAAGAAATTATTTTAATTATATAACGACAAATTTTCGGATACATTTTACTGAAGAGATTTACCTTTTTTGAGTGAAATACAATAAAACAGTCTCGAAACGTTCCCGAGTAGTTCCAAGTTTTTACAGCACCGGGACATCAAGCAGAGGTTCGAATACCTATCCAGGACCAAATTTCTTCTGAATAGCGTATATTTTATATTTTAGGCGAAAGAAAATATTTGATGGTGCAGATATGAGTACATCTACTACCAAATAATTGTATTATATAGGCCTATATATAAACTAATATACAGAAAGACAAACAAAAAATACAGCCCACCTCCTATCTGAGTGTGGATGTGGATGTACTGACTGCTAGAAACGGCCCGATCGTTTAATGTTGCATAAATATTTATTTATTTAATATATAATATATAGCCTATACAACCCCAAAGACCAAATCTCATGTGAGGGGTGACTTACGCATATTGGTTCACAGGGGAAAAGTAATAATATATACTACAATGATCTTAAGGCTATAACAAAAATGTACTAGTAACAAACGTAACTGCATAACAGAAGGAAAAAAGACCACAGTCTAGGCACTCTATTATAGGCTATCCGGGTAGCGCCGCGTCGAGCGTTGAAAGGCCAACGGACTCAGATAAAAACACTTGAAATATACTAATCAATTTTGAAATGTACACAATTTTTAACGAGTTCACAGAAATATAATTATATATATATATATATATATATATATATATATATATATATATGCTACTGATTAAAGTAAACGTCTAAGAAATATGGGGGACCTCCCCCGAAATCAAAACTTTTTTTTTAGTTATTTAAGCTCTATTTTGTCAAAGATTTAATTATTTTATTTAATAATAAAATTCTGAAATTGTAAATTTAGGTCTATTATTTCAACTGTCCCATGTGTTATTTAACTTTTCTTATAAATAGTAGGCCTAATAAGTGTTGTAACAAAGGTAATGATTTTTTGTTTAAGTTGGCATGTTTTAGAGTATAGGAAATAAATTTGCTAACCAGTTTTTTTCAGTGCGAAAATAGAGTCAAATGTGAACCCCCAAACCCCCCTTCCTTGGGGGTATTCCATACTCCGGAACTTTCGAACCTCCCCGAAATTATTTTCTGGCTACGCCACTGCATCCAACCATCCCTTGCAAATTCTACTTTCCTTACATATGTTTTAATATTGCCCTCCCACGTAAGTCTAGGTCTTCTAAGGTCTTTTTCCTTCGTGTCTCCCAGTCAATATATCATATTCTAAGTCATCTTTGTTCCCCCATGCGCGCAACATGTCCAGTCCAGTCCATTACATTCTCGGTGATTTAATTACCCCTACTACATTCGGTGATTAGTACAGGTTATGAAGCTCGTCAAGTATTCTCCAGTCCCCGTTTTCATCTCTCGTAAGTCGGAATATTTCCTAAGCACAGTGCTTTAGTTGGAAAATATTTTATGGGGGTACTCACCTTCCATAGAACGCATATCTATTGCGAATTTAATAGTGTTTGTCATTATTAACAAATACACTCTCGTGAATTGGACATTTAATAAGTATTTTAGGACAATATCGTTCCTGTACTGCCAGTACGACGTAACGGAGCACATATTTTTCCCGGTATGGTAGAAGGAAAATAATTTTATACCGGTACGCAGTACCGGTGCGTACCGGCCCAACTAAAGCACTGCCTAAGCACCCTGTTTTCGAACATCCTCAGATTATGTCTTATATATATATATACCCATATAATACCACCATAGCTTCAGTTATCTAGGTCAAAACTCAAATTGGAGGGATGCTATTTTGTCTTGTTTTGTCATTAGCATGGACATCATGTTGGTCATTAGCAGGGTGATATCCAAACAGTCGGATCAGCTGATGATGGTGGAAAATGTCCATCGAAATGCATTCTGAGGTAAATATAGCCTACCTATTAAGTGAAGTTCATGTGCAAGTCCCGATCTCAATATTTAAGTCTGAAATCACTTCACTGTGTATCTGCCCAACCCAAATTACAATTTCCTTAAGTTTGTTTAAGAAAAAATTGTAACATTGTATTCAGTTACTTTATTAATAAAATTTTATACAGATTCAGTTTGATATTAATTTTGCTATTATTGCTTTCAGAAAATTGTTGTTAGTGTGGATACAAAGTCATTAGCATGGATTGTAACGTCATTAGCGTGGAGGTGAACAATAAAAAGAAAACAAAAAAGTCTTAAAACCATAATTTCAGCTCTGCTGGATAATAGGCTGTCTTCTACTACATGTCAGGTTGGCCTAAGTGTAAAATTTTTGGCAAATATTACTATTATTTTTTTTCCATTTTTTGAAGTTCGAAAGGTACACCTAATTGTAGAATCACCCATATCCATATAATACAACCGGCAGGATCATTGTCTTGTAAACCTGAATCTAAGCACTTGTTATTTTGCCATGTTTGTGGTAAAAAGAAACTTTCAGAATATTAAATTAAGAATAAGAAAATACGAATGCTCTTGCGTCTGCGTCCATTCAAATTTTGTTACATCCTTTCTTATTTCCAAATATAATAACACTGCTGTTTCCTTAAAATGTAGGCATTCAACAGACCATCTCTGTTAGGAAAATTTAACATTATTTCGAAAGGTCTGCTACTATCGAGCTGGAATCACATCGCTATATATTTTCTGTACTGTGCAACCAAGCATTCCAGAATTTTAAGTTAAGTAAGTGCGCGTATTTATCTCAAAAAGAAATCTTTCTTCTTAGTTCAACAACCTCAAATGGCCAATGCTTCAACATCCCGAAGTACAGTACCTCATTCATATGACAAGAACTATTTTTAAAATTTGTATTTTTTAGAAGTTTCGGATATTATCTAACAAAATTCAGCAATATTCCCTATTCTATGTTATTAGCAATTTTCAACACCGACTCACTATATGTTAAGCGAAAAGTTAATGGTTTAAAATTTTTGTATAATTTAATCCATGCTGGTGAACTGTATAAGTTAATATCAAAATTACATCTATGCTCCTCCTATAAACTGTAGACATAATGCAGTAGAACATTTTATATAAATTATGCACGAACAAATTATTACAGGAATTCTCCCCTTTTAAGACTATGCATCTTGTACAACAATCTATGTAACGAATTTGATACAGATCTATTTCAATCCAGAACAGTATTTTATAGAAATATTTAAAAAATGCAGTCATAAAATCACAAAGCAATGTAATTCATGTTCTTCTAATTGTTAACGTTATTCATTTGTAATTATTGTAACTGAGTTTTTAAATTGATTTGTTTTAGTGTTCTTTTGTTGTTTTCTTAATGTTTCTTGATTTGATTGTCAATCGAGTCTAAAATAGTATGTAATAGTATAATAGTCTAGTATAATAGTAGGCTATAATAGTATAGTAATAGTACAATATAATAGTCCAGTCCAGACAAGAACCAATTCCCTTACACATTGGCCTACACTCCAAAACCCACAACAAGTCTCAAACAAAAGCACACATTTTTTATTCAACAATATTTTACTTATATTGAAACGTACTTCTTGTGAATGCGAATTTCATATTACAGTATTTCTATAACTTTTAGACATTACTCAAATAAAAAAAATGAATAAACTTGAAGATGGTGTTTCTATTTACTCCTTGCTGTAGGTATAAATACGTTCTGTGAGAAGGGTAATCCTATTTTATGATAAAAGATAGCCGTAATGTAATTTCAGTCAACGGTAATCAACTTGTACTAATAGATAGAGCTGTGCCTGAGAATCGACAGAAATATTTTTAGTACTAATTTGTGACATGGTCACCAAGACTTCTTACACGTAAAAATAACATTTATTAACAAGAGAAACAATTATCTGTGGAAGCATGAATACAATCTACATTCTTATACATATCTTAGTTGCTATGACTTACACTATATAGGCTATTTCTATATACCTCTATACATAATTATTTCTTTTGTTTATTTGACGAGGTGTAACTTAGACCGTCGCCGGTGTGCCAGAATTTTGACCTGCAGGATATTTTACATTGTCACATTAAGTCCCATAAAGTACCGGCTCCTGGCCGATGTGTACAAATAAAAGAAACAGGGTTGGCATGTGCCTTTTGCTACATAAGAATATATATCTTTAGTTAAGTGTTTTATCGGTTTTATTGTGCATCATGTCAACAAAGTGGGCACGGGTCATGACAACGATAGAAGAAAAGTTATAACCCGTTTAAAGAATTAAAAATAGTGAGATTTTGCGTACTCTTGCAGCTGATTTGGATTAAATTATTTTAACTTATTGTATGTATTTCCTTCATTTACTTTCATCTAATACCTCAGAAAGTAAACATGACATTTTATTTTTTATCCGAAATGTTGGTTTAGGTTAACAGAGGTTCTACTGTACATTTCATTCCACGCTCACGTCTTTACAAAGGACTAGATGGAATTTTGAAGAAAGCGATATCGAATGGAATAATGAAGGATAATGCTATTCTTATTATAAGCCATGAAGGAAAGGTTTTGGATAACAGGCCATGTGGAGTCTGTCAGAGTGAAAGAACGTTAGGATTTGTCCTATTCTTTATGAAGACATATCTGGTGGGAAGAAGAGCTCTAGGAAAACACTAACCAGATGCCCAAGTGGAGATGTTATTAATAAATGTGACACAAGCTAATAACAAATGTAGAATTCTCTGAACCGTCTCGCTGATAATTGCAATGACCTTCCTCACACAATCTAATGGCAAATGCTGGTGTCATAAACATGTAGGCTTTTTGAACTCTTTCAACGCTATGGCTGACCTAGATGTAAGTTATGTCAAGTTGCGAGTTTATATTGAATTCTCAGCAACCCATTAAGTCACTGCAAGTGCTGATAGAATAATATATAAAAATAACAAAACTTCGATCAAATTCTATGTTGATAAATAACGCTACATATAATTTTTAATATCATCTCTTCTTTGTTCACAAATTTCGGTAAAAACTGAAGGTTAACCTGCTTGATTAATGTTTGGAAGTATATTAACTTATTTAAGACTTATTTAAGAAAGATAGGCCTACTACATTTAATCTTACTAATTCCAGATAGATCAAAATTATGCCCATTGCGAATTGCTTAAAGAAATCTATTATTATAGAGCCCGGAAGTTAGGAAAAATGCCTTTTCTACTTGGCTGGTTATATTAAATACTTAAATAGAGATGCACATGTTTCCATTCCATACATTTAGGGACGGTAGGACCAGTTTTTACTTTGCTTTTTTTTATTATTATTATGTATTTATTTATTTACCTATTTTGGCTTCTGTTTCCTGGTGTGGTAGAACCAGTTTTCATTTTGCCATTTTTGCCTATTTTGGCTTCTGTTCCCTGTTTTAAGTTTTAAAGGCTTATTTTGCCTGTTTTGGATCGTTATGGCTTTTTCTGTGATTATTTACACGTTTTAAAATTACTTAAAGAATTTAAATATATGAAAGCGAACAAAAATGTTACACAAATAATGAACAGACACGCTCATATCACAAAAATATTTATTGATGATCTTGTTCTCTACAAGTGCATTTATTTATTTTCAAGCTGTCAAAAACTTACCTCCTCGAACGATTCAATTAAGCTCTTTAAATAGCAGAACTTATAAAAGGAATGCATGGTATGCCGGACATAATGAATAGGCTACCAGGAAATAAATAAAGTATAGTATATGCAGCTATTTTCATTCAGAAAGAGTTACATTACTCTCTGTTTTGACTTTTAATAAATGTCTATTTTAATTATATTACTGCCTATTTTCGGTATTTTAAGTGCCGTTTAGCCTGCCTATTTTAACCAAAATAAATTCCTGAACTTCAGAGCTCTAATGAGGAGTAAAATGCAAGATCTGAAGCAGGCCTATTCCTTCAAGCATTTTCTCTATATTTTATTATGAGTTTTATGCGTATTCAAATATATGCAAGTGTTCTGTGAAACGTCTCTAGATATCTAATGTGGAATAACTGTCCTATAATAATGGAAATTCTAACAAAACTCGGGTTTTCTGCGTGGCCGCAACTCGCAAGCAATTCGGCTCCCCAAAAACGTACCCAAACCTTTCCTCATAATCAACTATACATCTACATACTTCACTACCAACTTTAGTGTACCTACAATGTACAGAGGGTGTATCTAACCCTGATACTAATTTCAAGTTTTAAGTTAATCAAGACTTGAATGGTATATAGACCTACAGTAGTTATTAATTATGCAATTATATAATGAAATACTTGCGAATAAAAAACCCATCAATAATTTAGCTGAATAATATCTCACTGCAGGAAAGTAGACAGAAGTAATAAAAATCAAACCGCTCAGATATTATATACTTTCTCCTAATTTATGCCATTACAGCCCTACAACTTTCAAACGACGAAATTATAAATAAATGCTACTTGAGCAATATTGTATTATTTAGCATCCCCTTTAAAAATTCATTTTAGATATGTTGCTTATGAATTAAAAATCCGGAATCTCAGAGGTAAAGGATGTCTTAACTCTTGTATCCACTCTCCGCTTTGAGTTGCTGACGTCATTAGAAACAAGCAGTAACCCTTCTAGTTAATTAAATGGGAGGCAGAGGGGTGATAAATGTCTGGAGATGGGGCAGCACAGTTCTATTCATGCAACATAGCTATTAACAGTGCTTCTGGTATGTCAAGACTACCAGTAAATTCTGGATGAGTCACAAACAAGAAAGAATTCCCCCAAAAAATGTCGAAATGCAGTAGGTCTAAATGGAAGGCTTACATTCTCGTACTGTACCAGACTTGTTGAACAACTTCAACTCAAATAAGCTAACTATAATATCATGAAGAAAAAAAATAGTAGGCCTATCGTTTGATTTGTCGTTCCTGTGATGAACTTCTTTGCACATCTAACTGTAATAAATCAATAAATAAATCAAAATAGATAACCACAACGATTTTGTAAACAGCCACCGTTTATTAACATATAAGTTAAAACATTAAACTCTACTTACTAGTAACTAGTAACTGACTTATGCTAAATTCGACTCAGTCACATTCAATATTATCTATGATTTAAAAAAGAAGATTTAATGACAAACATCTATGTGTAACTAAATCCGTGAAACGAAATAAAATAGCTCATATTTTAATTAACACAAAGTAAGTTCTGCTTCCACACTGATAATCTGTCGCTTAAATATTTGTCCAATCACATATACAGCCCATACCGAAACCACAAAGACACAATCAGCAGGAAGTAAATAAAAATAACTGCTGCCATATAAATCTAAAGTCTCATTATTGGCTTTAGTGGCAAGAAACCCTTCACATGAAAGGAGGGAATCCCTTCACATGCAAGCCACTATTTAAGAGGAATAACAACACAAGAGAAATAAACCATTAACAGTGAAAGCATCATGTTTAAAATATAAATAAAGTTGACACGACGGAAAAAGGTATTTCTTCGCCTTCCTCAACCGACAATCCAGAGGTGCGACGAGAAACGACTGCCAAGTTTCAGAATACAAATAACTTACCCACAAAAAATTCATCTCTGTATACTCTCATAGTTTTCTTCTTTCATATTTTAGGGACTAAATTTCACCCGATTAAGCCGATCTGAAACTAAATGCCTCCCGTAACAACTGGAGATTGTATTTACAGTTCAATTGAAATTTGGTAACTTAGTAGAAACACATTCCAAATAAAAGTTGCCCCGACAATCTGTCGTCATAAACCTGTGAGTTTACTTTTACTTGATTTCACTCTTTTATTCATGAAATTAATTACGTAATAAAATAACACTCTAATTTCATTACATATATGACAAACATGAAAGCATTTTTATATAGCCTTCTCGCCCTATTTCAATCTAAGGATTGTAAAATGCAAGTTTAGTATTATATTGTAGACGCCTTGTGTCAACCCACAAGGCAGCACTTGTTCCAGTTCCTGATCTTATTTTATTATTATTATTATTCGTGATTTATTCCTTGTGAACTTGCCAGAAGTAAAAAGTTGATATATGATTAATGATTTTAATTTTTCGTAATACATAAATCGACAGTTTTTTTCCCCAACAGAAATAACTCTGGCCAACAAAAGTTCTACCCTGCTGAGAAATTTGAAGGAATCACCCAGAGGATCTAAAAGCTCATTTTGCACATCATTTTATCGGCCCTTACCTTAAACGCATATACAGTAGCCTATCTACATTTCAACCCGAAATAATATGACAGTCACACTATAACCAAATTTACACCAAGGTGAGTCCTGTATTACTAAAATGTAATTATTTTATTATCTGCAGGCCTAACTGTTGCACATAGTTTATTACGTCCCAATTAGGTTAAAGTGTTAAGCATGCTTTAACATCACTACCGATATAAAAGCACATTATATTGTACATCTGTGAAAGAAATTATTAAAAAAATATAACGCAAAGCTTAAGTAATTTTCACTCAAAGATATTCTGTCAGTCTCTGCAGACTGTTACTATCGCATATTCATATCGTCATCGTTGGACCATGCAAGTTATGTCTTAGCCGATGTCCCACGATCCAATTTTTTGATACAAAAAGTTTTATCAAATAGCATTTGTTTACTAGTTGTATCAAGTAGTATTTCTATATTAGAAGATACAAGTATTCGCAGCAATGATGGATTTACTATTGCTTCTACAGGCCCAAATAAAATAAAATAAAATAAAATTATATCTCGGGATTTCCATTCACTGATGAAATCGCACCAGACAAACAAACTAATATATGATCTCCGTTTCAGTGTGCACCTGGAAAATTAAATATTTTTTTTTTTAGTTGAAATTGACAAAATCATAAAAATGCAGTCAAAGAAATGTCGATAATGCACACACTGGTACTTTCCTCAGCGTTTATGCCGGTTGTAATAATGGTTATATAGACTACACGCTACTATTCTCTTGGTGGAACAGCGTTGCTTATTTGTTTATCGCAACTCCAACATGTACGCGGCCTAAGAGGTGAGGACCGGTAACGGGAGGCCCACAACGGTTTTTCGCTTATATCTCGGAAACTATCGGTCCTAGTGATAAGACCACTCTATACCAAATTAAAGCTGACAAGGTTATCAACAAGATTGACTCCATCCATTTCATCGGTATCTCCCATTATTTCCGAGATATCCGCGCTCCAAGTTCGCTGATTTAAAAAAAATATACCGGGTGGTCCGAAACTATGTGTCAAAAATGTAAAGGTTGGTAGAGGGGACCTAAATAAGCATATTTCTTATAGGAATGTGTATGCGGTAATGACAAATGAAAGCGCTATCTTGTAAAGCAGCATGAATCACAGGAAACTGAAAAGACAAGTAAATACAAAAGAAAACAAAAGTTTATTACCAGTTTACAAGAGGTCTTTTCAGTTTCCTGTGATTCATGCTCCTGTTAGAGAACAAACTTGAAGGCACATAACCTTTTCGGAGCTGAATTTGTATTTTTATATAAGCATTCATCAACTAAAGTCATTAGTGGGTTATAAGTTTAAAATTAACTAGAACAATTTTAATGAAATATCTGTTTCCGTGGATAACAATTTTAATACGTGGATAAATATCTTCATATTCTAAGATAAATCATTGATGTATTAAACCTATTTCTTGGCCTTTATGGAGTTTTTGCGGTGACGCAATATGTATGTCAGTAGCAGTGAAAAGGTTAAAATGGCAGTTTGTAAATAAAATAATTTGTATTGAACACTTTCATCCCCAATATTTTGTCAAATATCAAAACCATTTATTGTATTTAAATGTTCTATGTACACAAAAATACACAACTGTGTATTGTATCAAACTAGGAAGTATTCTGTGTAACTTTATTAATTAGTCTTATTTTAATATGAAAACATAATTTAGATAGGCCTATTTCTGTTTTTATACACGAAGTGTCGACCTGAAACGAACAGATTTATAATCAATTGCAATTTAAGCCACACTTCATTCGATAATTTATTCCAAGTTTTTTTAAAAATCAGTTTAAAAATTATTTTCTAGGCATATTCTTTAGTGTGTGGAACTGTCGAGGAATATTACAGAAAACTGATATACCAAAAATACTGAGAAGTTATTAGCATAAACTATATGTTTGAAGTATCAGCTATAGCACACCCTGCCACGGAAAGATTATTCATTAAGGCATGGAAGATATTATCTAAGTTTCGGAATAAAAGGAAACCGGAAACCTGACGGAGAGTGAAGCTGTCGTGATGCATAAACCAAACGCGTTTGATGGTATTAGCGTACCGGATTATGCAGGCCTGAGAGAATGTGTCCGTAATGGCTCTTCAGACTCAAGTGAGTTGGTAACCCTTTCCCGGGGTTGTTCTGGTTCAACCTTCGTCGACAACATCAGATTCCAAGCAACAACCCTTCTGTATATTCTGAGAACCCTTCGTTATTTTACATCTTACCACCACCAATAAACGAGCGACAAACTGAAAGAAATCAACCGTTTGCGAAATACCATAGCTTGTACAGAATAAGAACACCAAGACTAAATTAGAGCCTCAAAATTTCCCGGCCTTTCACGTTCAAGTAATACCTTAGTTTCCTGGGGGTTGTGAGGCGATGGGCTTACCACCTGTCCCTCTGCCCTGTCTCGGAAAATAAGCGTAACAAAATTCACATAGGTATGAGAAACCTCCAATTGGAGGCCCTTCGCCCCGACACCGGGGATATGGGACAGAGTCAATCAGTCAGTCAGTCAGTCAGTCAGTCAGTCAGTCAGTCAGTCAGTCAGTAAAAGTTAGCGCTTATCATTAGAAGCAAACCAAGGGGCATAAACATTTCGTACCTTCCTATATGAGCTAAAGCAAAACGATGCAGCCTAAACCAAACGTTTCTTTAATCGTCACCAAACATGCCTAACTGATTTACTGATTATAGGATTTTATATAAATATTGATAATTATTGTTAATATTCAAAATACCACTAGTAAAGAACTTTACTACTGATATCCTTAAACTAATTTTCTCATAAAACCTCGAATTTTAGGCAAATGTTTATTTAGTTCCTTCAGGAAAATGTGCTAAATTATTGCAGAAGTTTGCAATTTATGAAAAATTGTCTATTTGGAGTAGTTTTATAGTGCCTAAAGTGATCTAAAATGGGGGTTAGTGGCCTATTTATTCCTTTTTGTGTCTAAACCTGGCTAAACAAGTCATTTTTAACATTTTTAACAAGAATTTCAAGAACTTAGATTTAATGTTGTAGTTTTACTAAAAGCTTATTTATTTTAAAAAAAGTCTCACACACGGAATGCCACCACATTATGTTGCTGTGATGCTTCATTTTGTGGCCTACTTTAGATACCAACAATTTAAAAAGTTACCTAAAATTAAAGAATAGTGATTAATTACATCATTTTGTAACCTATTTTAGGTGCCTAAAATTTCAATATAGCTTCTGATTGAACATCTGTGTAAATTCTTATTATTAAAGAATACAGTAACTTATTGTCAAGTTGGTCATTCTACGTTCTACGTTGTTGAGAACCATTTTCTGCCTCTAGTGACTTTGGTACTGTCCAAATAATGCGATGTATTCATGTTTGTAATTTTTTGTCATCCATAGTAATCTATAATTTCTTATATCAGTGTATACGAGTTTGAATTAAGGTTAAGTATCAAACTTCAAACCTAAGTTCTTCCGCAAGTCCTGCTTAATGAATCGATCTGGAGCTTAACTCGGAGATAGATTACAAAAATAACTTCGTTTCTGCATATCACTGATTAAACAAAAGCATTCTGGCATTTTGTTACATCAGTTTACCTGATTTTATTCATTTTTGTGGCTTTATTAACTGTTTACTATTTTGTTGCTCATGAATTTACCGACAAAATCCGGACCTCTCGTTATATTACCTATGATAAATACAGGCCAGAAGTTTATTTCCGAGATAAAGAAAAAATGTGAAGGAATGTTGACTACAATAAGCCTAATAACACTAAGTAGCTAAATGTCATATCACTGTGTATTACTATATTTTGTATACGTATTAATTGTTATAATATGAACTCAAATGATTGACCTCCTTGAAGACTTCGGGAAACGAAATAAAGTAAGTAAAAAAAAAAAAAAAAAAAAAAAAAAAAAAGTAGCATACCTTCTTCTTATGTTCCTTCTGTTCTTTCCTTCTTATTCTCCCGGCATTTCTAATGAATACGAGTTGACCAGTAGACTAAAGTACGAGAGATTATGTACTGTCAATAATTGTCGGTTCTCAAAATATGCGCTTAGCCAAATACGCTGTAAATATTTGAATATGCACATTATTTGAAATATGTTAGAAATATGCTCTAAAAATCTGACTACTCTAAAAAATTTCATAAACATTTTAATATCATGCAATTATGATGCATTATCTCATAACTATCAAAATATGGAACAATACGCAAAATGAAATCATCAATTTTATGTGATTTTTCATGTCTTGTACCCAAAATTCAGCGCTAGCATGTAATAGAGTGCCTTATTAAAATTTGATTTTTCATCAACTTCCGCGCCGTACTAATGACAAATGGATTATACGAGAAAAGAACGAAGTTACCCCTGTATCATTTGATTCAGATTGTGTATCTTTATTTGTTTATTGTAGTGCCAGCATTTATTACGAAGTGAGATTAACTTTTAGCGTCGATGTTATAACACTTCACACACGTCATGCCTATTATATTTAGCCTCTTCAGTGCATATCAGTCATAAAACGTTATAAGCACCGGTTTTATGATGTGAACTACTACAGTATACTTCAATGTTGGAACTCGGCAACACTCAGCTTCTGTTAAAAGGAAACACTACTGGTATGAGAGACTACATGCATTATATTATAAAACTATGTTTCCTTAGCTCGTACTAAAGCCACCCCACTCCGAGGGTTCCTAATAAAAATAACGATATATCGATAATACTTTTAATTTTTTTCTAAAGTCTTTTACAGGAAAGTGTGTTTTCGAATCCGAGATTTTAATACATAGGTTACCAGACTTATAAGTAGGGTTCATGATCTAAATGTAGAAAATATGACAGCAAATATGCCCTTAAAAATGACTAAAAAAATCCTAAATATGACCTATTACAACATATTTTATAAAAATAAATGTTCCCATTTAAAACGGTTGATTACTAAATAGTTACATCACATGAATTCAATCAGATAATCACTTTTTAACAATTTTACAGGTGATTTACAGTTTTATTAGTAAAGAACTTTTAATTTTTTTTAAATCTCCTGTTTGCTCATTTCATCAGCTGAATATATTTTGTAGATCAAGTGTATCCCTATAAAATATGAACAACTGTATTAATTTTAAAATTAAGTTACCTATTAAATGGGCATAAACATTAAATTAATGACATAACTTTCCAATTTAACTCGACCGCTTAGTGCTCCTTTACCGAATTTATAACTGAAATATGACATTAAATGATAAATATGACCAATAGTCCAATACCATAAAAATGACCAAAACATGACTTTATATTCAAAATAAAAACCGTCCGATTAGGATAATAATCGTGCAATTAGTGATTAATTCGTGTTTGCGGCGAGAATGGAGGTAAGGATAAAAATATGACATATCACAAACATCCGAACCCTATTTATAAGGTACCCTAACCATGACAAGCTGGTTTTGCCTCTTTGTATTCATGGCCTTGATGTAGGCTATAAATGGATAGACTAAGCATTTGCAGGGGGCGGCAAAAAATAGTTAGGAGGATTTTTAAAAAATAAACTTTATGCCAATTGAATTTAAAAGAATTGAACTTGAGACAATGAAACAAATGTTAGATTGAGTTTTAGATTCTCCTTGTAAAGTAGAAATAAGGCAATAATAGATTTTCTTGTTCTAAAGATATTGGTTTTACTATACCTGTAATACTCATTTTTATGAATATAATTAAATATAATTTGGCATATGATTTAAAATTACTAAGTATAATAAATATTTTTGTAACATTTCAAAGACATTTTTTTGGTACTCGCCCTTCTCCCCACGGAGTACCTCAGCCTGGGAAGCTACATCTCCGGTCACCTTTGCCGAAAGTTGAAGTTAATGCCCGTATCTACTATTGTAGCTACTACTTCATATGCTCGGGAATTCGGGGATGCCTTGTAAAAATTTCAAAGACTGATTATATTGCATATCACAAAAATATTTTAGAATATTTAGGCATTTTCTGTAAATGAAATTACAATAGCAATCGTCAATTTTTTGCCTAAACGTAACTACTTTTATTTTAGAAAAAAAATATTTTTAATTTTTATTGTGTAGCCTAGGTAGTGATTGGATTACTTGCAATACTAAAATGCTGTCTGAAAACTATTGGTTCATACTTGGGTGAAACTGAATCTTAAGACTAAAACAATAACTTAGGGAAGGGGGCTAAAAAATGAAAATGGCTGTTATACAAAGCTTTACTCAGGGTGCAAAGTACCTGAAAACGGGGCCTGGCTCTATTCACACTGCAGTGGACATGAAATATTACAAATTCCCCTCGTCTTCCCTTCCCCTCTACCAGGATTCCAAAACTACATATAGAATACAAAAATATTACAAGAAAAATACAATAAGCAAAAAGAAAATAGCACTGACAATGAAGGTAAGGTACGAAATTACAATAATAATAATTAAAATTACAATAATAATAAAATTGTTGAGTCTTTGGAGAGAAGTGGACGAACTTATGTTAGCCTAATCCTACGACTCCGTTGAACCCACAACTTTTTTTTTTAATTCTAGTTTGTTTCAGATTATTTTTTGCAGAACCACCTCCTTTTGATTTACTGGCATCACAATACTTTCGCAATTTTTTCAAAGCTATTTACTAGACTTTCTTGGCCCTCCACCACCTCCGGAGTCCTCGACCATAGGCCATACTCCGATCCCAACAACTCTTCGGCGCATTTGTTCTATTGCTCCGTTTCTCGTTCTTGTATATCCTAAATCGATTGGGAAATGTGTATTGAGCTTGTTGTTTGCTTCAGCACTAATAGAACTGTGTATTTTCTTTATGTTAAGTCATTTTGTCTAGCGGGGGGGGGGGGAATCTTTATAACGTAAGAGTAATTTCATTGTGCTTGGTGGCAACAATGGTATAAGGCTCTAATGGCATCCGGACAGTCAGAGAATACAGAATGTTTTTTTTCGGAGACCGGTTTGAAGTTTAAAATTTGTATGGGAGCTTACTTTATTGCATTTCAATTATCTTATGATGAAATTAGTTAAGAGGTAGCAGCAGGTATGTGACTATAATAAAAATGAGTAGCAGTGGCGTAGCAAGATTAGGTGGTACCCGGTGCGGAAAATTTCTTGTCACCCCCCCTTTTAAAGTATTAAAAGATGGAACAGTTCCAAGTGTTATTTTTTGGATAGTCAAAGGTAATCCCACGAGAATTTAAGAGTTCATCGATGGATGCAGCTGCAACGAATTTATCTTATGTAACTCGTAAACTCAACGGATTATGCAAAATTAGTAATAATTACTTTGTTATATAGAAACAAAACTAAGCTCCGAAATCATGGTATACCATGAATCAACAATCTATGAATCGATTCGAGGAACCATATTGTGACCAGTGCTACCAATGGTGCATATAAGACATAGTTAACCTAATTCAGCCAATTTTGTTAGAAGGAAAGACATGCATATCAAGCATATTATGCAGTACATTGTACATTGCACTGTTAAACGACAATAAATGCTATTATTATCATTATTATTATTATTAATCTAAAGTACGTTATAGACAGACAGATATATATTGTTTTCGTGAGCGACAGACTGTAGGTGTTACCATTAATAAAGCGAACATCTAGGCCAAAATACACTCCCGATTTTTTTATATTTTGTTTACCAAGCGAAATCTCGAATGTTGAAAAGATGAATTTTGATAAAAGGAAAAAAAAAAAAATTGTATTTATGTCAGATACCTTTCAAGATGTGAACCGAAGATTGGAGACAAGTTTTCCTTATTTTTACATAAAGAAAGTTTTCTCGAAAACGGCTCTAACGATTTTCTTTAAATTTTGCACGTGGGTTGCTTAGGCTATAGAGCAAAAACTTTTTCGAAATAATTCTCTGAAGGGTAGTTATAAGTAGGGACCGGATTTTTAGGTTTTTAAAAACACTGTTTTAGGTTTTCCATTAAGTGAAATAGTTTTTTTTAGGTTTTTTTGTTCAAAATATTTTTAGGTAGAAAAATTGGTTTAACGAATTTGAATGTGCTACATAGGATTCAATACATAATACTTGTTAAGTTTAACTTAACAAAATTGACTTAAATTTCTGTAAACTTGCAGAACTTAGGACAGAACAGACGTAGAAACCCGCGGGGTGCAACGTCATAAAACAACCTCAGAAGAAGAAAAGAAGAAGAAGAAGAAGAAGAAGAAGGGGGAAAGATGAAATTCAGGTCATCGCCAATCCACTGCCGTAATAAACTCGATTTCATTTGTTTCGGCATAATTAACACGTCTTCTTGAAACTCACAGTGTGACCACTCAGTATGAATAACAGGGAAGTACTAAAGGCAAACAAGGGCTTTAAAACACAGAAATCTATATCCTTGTTCATACACGGCAACAATGGTTGTTCATACGAATATTTTAAAAGGAATACGCCGGTACTCTTACACTTCGTCTCTTGATACTGTCCATCCTAGACGACAACGGGTTGAACGAAATGCTGGTGGTATTAATTTCAACCCGACAAAGTTATTGTCTCTCCGCAAAATATCGATTTCTCAACTGACAAACAAAAAAGACAAAAAAACAGCTTAAATTAGATATTTTAGGTTTTATATCCCGTTTAGGTATATTTAGGTTTTTATACCCCATTTAGGTATTTTTAGGTGCCACAGAATTAATGTGGGTGAATCCTATGGACATGATTCGAAAAAGTGTATTTTTGGTAGCAAGGAAAAAAATAGGTAAAAACCTAAAAATCCGGTCCCTAGTTATAAGCCACCAACTCTGAATACGGGCTCTTTGCAATACGGCCCCTTGCAACGGAAAATCGTAGGAAAACAAAATTTTGTATTTGGGTTAAGTAGCTTTTGGGGATGTGATACGAAGATTGGCGACAACTTTCTCTTATTTTTAAGGGGAGGCTAACTTTTATTTGGGCAGAGGAAGTTATGTGAATTACTGTATACATCATTTTTTTTAGGTTGATCCTAATAAATTTCATAAACAAGTAACGTAACTATTTTACGGAACTGCATTATTAATAAGCTATTCTTAAATATGCGCACATCCCAGTTCAAAATCTAGATTGAAGGAGACTTCGGAGTCAACTCTGCCGCAGCGGGTAGAATTGGTTGCTGCTTGTGATATAATCACCGATTGTTGAAGTCTCATTAATAAAACTGCAGAGACAAGCATCGACAGAATAAACACCCCTCCCCCTAGCCATAATATTATTTTTCGTATCAACACAGCGGCCAGTTCAGCCGCGTTTTATTACCTTTCTTGACTGAATTTAAAACTAAAAGAAGTTTCAATACGCATGTTGATTTGTAGAAAGTTCTAAAGCTTATTTAATTGTTTTAAATCGTATTGTTATTTTCATTAAATTCCCTTGAGCGATTTTTACTTACAATGACACATTTTTATTTTGTCACCCGCACCCCCCGCACCCCCCTTCCTACGCCACTGATGAGTAGATGGTCTTAACACTTGTCCCTCCGCTTTACCTCGCAAAATAAGCGTAACCAAACTAGCTTACGTACTAAAACCCCACTTAAAGGCTTTATGCCCCAAACCGAGGGACTACAAGGATGTACGAATACGAACAAATAATATTATAGTACAATACTAGAAGTGACGAAATAATAATAATAATAATAATAATAATAATAATAATAATAATAATAATAATAATAATAATGGGAATGATAAACAGTATTACTACTAATAAGCCAATTGGTCGGATGTATTTAAGTTTGGTATAGTTATTTTGAGGAGAGTAATTGCAAATGCTTATTAGATTTAAGCCTTTATTCAAAGTATTGTTCTAACATACTTTATTTGTCAACGTAGGAAGTATAGAAGTCGAATTGTGCCCTGGAATCTGAAAACAAAAATTTGGTAACCCTTTTTTTTCAGCAATAGGTTATTCTTAGTTTATTGCAGAACATCATCAAATTTAGTGACGCGAATTCTACAAAAGACAACAGTACGAGAACTACTCGTATTGAAACGTGTAGCCTACTGACAAAGCAGTTTGCAGAAGATTTCTTGACGAGACAGCCACAGCACGGTTATCGAGTTGGCGCGTGGTGCGGTCTGTAACCCAACACCCGCACAGGAAACGCCAGCAACCCTAAGGACCACGTGATCAGGATGCCAATCACACGAGATGAGCGTCTTGTAACCGACATGCTCCAGCAAAGGAAACAGGAAGGAGCACGCTATGTTCTGTTTGTAATGTTTCCTCTTGTTAATGTAATTTTTACATTATTACTGTTGAAATCATTCACTATGATTTTACTTATTATCATCAAATATCATCACAGCATCAATTTCATCATCATACTTGGTTGTTAATGTTTTTTTTTTTTAAATTATTTATTCTTGTTAATTATTTGTTTTGGCCTGTACTAATATACTTCGAGACCATCAGATGAAACTAGCAGTCGTCGGCAAAAACACTTCTGCTCGGCCCATAGGCGTACCGAGGGGGGGGGGGTTGGGGGTTTGAAACCCCCCCATTGATTAAAAAAAGGAAAATTGTATAATTTTTTAAGTCTTTCCATAAATTACTTAATACAAGTATAAAGCGTGGGAAGCTTAAAACTCGTTATTTTGCGTCTTAATTTATAACATTTTCCGAGGGAGGACCCCCGGAAGCTTAAAACTCGTTATTTTGCATCTTAATTTTTTTAATTTTCCGGGGGAGGACCCCCGGACCCCCCCCCCCATATGGTCGGCCTGGTTACGCCTATGGCTCGGCCAACGCCTCTGAAGATGATCGCCATAATTACGGGCGAAACGTCAGGATCTGCAAACCTGAGATTACGGCTTAACCAGCCCGGAAGACTATTTTAACCTACCAATAAAATGTAGTTAGGTTTACCTTCCAAAGATGGTAAAGGTAAGAATTCCTTCAAAGATGGTAAAGGTAAAGGTAAGAATTCCTTCCAAAGAGCGATCGAGTATGACTCCTGAGTCCACAAATGGCACTATATTAACTATTAAAAAGATAAAAAGGTCATTTAGTTCCATTTTGCACAACTACTGTACATCTAATTAAAGGCAAATAGATCCATAATAGCTAGTTGTGTGCAATCAGTACACGATTGTAAAATTCACCCATTCTGATAAATATTTGTTGGCTTGCATTCAATGTGTGCTCCTGATACAGAAAACAGTGAATGACATGTACTTACTACTGTGTAGTGATTTGTGTTGTAATATTAACACATGTTAACGGTCTACAACCGTACGCCAGAGAGAGATAGAACAATGCCCTCCCTGCTCTGATACTTAAACACACATTCTATATTCCTCATTAACACGGCTTCCTGTGTCCAACAAAGACTACCGCCTACACATCACACGACATGTCACTTAAGGCCTGTCACTTCATCCTGTCTTATTTATGAGTTCCATAAATTCATTTCCACTGTTTGTTATTTATAGAATATTAATAGGCTACATTCATTTAAAAAAATGATCGTTACTTTCAAACTATCCTTCACTGTCGAAAGTTTGCAATTGAAATGATGATATCAAAAATCTCGTAAGTCCAGAGGTAACAAATCAGGAAAAAAAACTAAATATTATTTAAAATACTGTGCAAGGCAGAAATGCGTTTACTCCATGCAGTAGATATACATTCATTCAGTATTCATGGGTTAAACTAATTTTGTAAAGTCCATCCTTGACCCTTAAGGGATGTACAAAGTAGGTACACTTGGAATGTTTTTGTAATCACTGGTAATCATAAGCCTGAACTTGTGTTTTTCTTCATATTAAAGAACTTTTATTGGAAGTTTATTAGAGTTCTTGAAATCACTGCAACATTCACCTGAAGTTATATATCGGAATGGGGCATAAAGTTGGGTGCTTCTAGGCGTCACTAGGTGCGTTCCACATCAAACTAGAACATGCCGCCAAAAAACCAATTTCTCAAAAAACGCGGACCTGGGACGTTTTTGAAATCACTGTTTTAACTATTTCATGTTGAATAAATTGCCTAACGCATTATGCATTTCAATTGTCATAAAAATGTAATTTTATATCAACTTTTCAAGCTATGTGAAAAATAAATATACGTTGTTTCTTTTATAAAAATCACCCTTTCTCTGCGATACAGTCAGAAAGGCATTGTAATGAACCGTAAATATATGAATGTATTATTTGGTATACCAGTTACAAACATGGCACTTTAGTAAGGATAGGATAAAAAACACGACCAAGTGTGTAAAGACCCGCGAGTTCACTTTTGTAACATGTTTATTATATTTCTTTTATCCACTGCTTTGTAAAAGAAGGTCAAATGGTAAATAATTAACCCTTAAATTCATAATGTATTCTATGGGATACAGTAGTAGATTTGTAACAAAATTATGTAAGAAAAATGTAGAAAAAGGTTTAAACTTCTTGTAAAATTATAGAACAAAGTGCAAGAAAAAACCGACGGGCCTAATCAACGTGTTAATTGTTTTCTCTGTAGTCCGGCATGGTTTGTATTTTGCACGAGTAACTGAGACCCGCGCATTTAAGGGTAAATGGGAAATAAATTTGTAAATTGTAATATCAGATCACCGAAAAATCCTTAAGATTCATGATGTCAGCTTTTTCTTTTCTTTTTTTAATTCAGCTGTATTTATACTCCTTTGAGCTTCGAGGACATATCAGCTGTTCAAGATATGTGTCTATACAGTAGGACATGCAACTACTGATTGCAAACTATTTTCTTTTGTTGGTGTATATTATGCCTGTAAATTTCAACTGATATTAATTTAATTGAATGTGGTATGGGATGAAATAGTGAGAATGAGTCATGGTAAGTAATTATGCAATTCGGCATTTGCCTTGACGACTGGGGAAACCATGAAAAGACCCATATCAAATTGGCCGACCACGGGATTTGAGCCTGGGACCTCCCGAATGCGAAGCATTGTTTTAAGTATGGAGGAAGAAATTGAAATAGAAGACTTTGCTAGTACTCCGCCTGAAATTTAGAAATTGTACATAATTATATATTAAATTTACTTCCTGATAATTAATTACGATTATTTTATTATTTACTTCTGTACATCAGGTCGCGGGCCTGTAAGGCCCAGACGGCTTGGGTCGCTTAAATCCTAAAAGGGAGAGGTAAAACTACGATAAAGAAAGAAAAAGAAATAAAGAACTTCTGTACATCAAGTAGACCTATAAAATTTTAAATACCGTACGAACTATACTTCATAAATATTATTTAAATTAAATACATGTATTCAATAGTTTTCTTACTTTTTTACATTCATGAATCTGATGGTAAAAACGACTGGCTGATATTCGTAGACATATATTAAGTAGTTCTACTACTGCCTACAAGGCTAAGATATTATAGATCGCCAACTTTCTGCATTATGCAATTCAAATCCCTTCACAGTATTATCTTATCATAAAATCATATCTTAGCATAACAAGCTCAAGAATAATTCTAGAGTGATAGGGAAAAAGCGAATAAGTCAAAATACCAAAGTTTTAGGAGAGACAAAAAACAATTTATTTCCACAGCATTATTACAATACTTAGTTCTGCCCACCAGATATTCTTATACAGTTTCTTATCCTATGTAAAAATATCTTGGTGCGCTGATGTAAATAGTGTAACAATGCTGCGGAAATAAATTGTTTTGTGTCTTTCCTGAAACTTTGGTACTTCGACTTATTCGCTTTTCCCCTATCACTCTAGAATTGTGGTTTGTGGATTATCCACAGCTTCACTGCCGCGAGTTTAAGCAGGAATGACTAATCTATTGCGGCCATATTGAACAAAATCTGCATAATGACAACTTATATGAAGTACACGATATGATTAGTGCTTTCATACAGAGAGCAGGGAAAGACTGCGAACAGAGTGAAAACGTGTTTTAGGAATCCACGGGCTTTCGCTGACCTGTATTCTTCTACTCTTTTATTCTGTTTCGATATTCTTCCATAGACCTGACGAGCAACAAAGATTAAATTGTAGGCCTACCGTACTAGGTCTGTACATAAATTCTTCAAGCATTTATCATCATATATAACTTCCTTGCGACAGCAATTTCCCTAAAGTGGTGGAAGTAATATCTCATCTCCTGAATTACACGTGGTCGCATGTTTGGGAGATCTGTATAAGGGCGTTTTCCAACAACACGACACGTGTCTCAGTAATATCAGCACAATGATTAAATTACAGTAAGAGCATTGCTCCACATACATACCAATTTTCTCCAGCGTCCTTATACTCGTAGGGACTGAAGTCCACTGTGTGCCTAATCTGCCCTCAGGAGCCATGCTCATTTGCTCAAGTCTCTGTACATTTTTTCCAAACATGATTTCAGCAAGTAAGGGCAGTAAATGGTAGTAAGTATGCTTAAATTATAATTGTGCAGTTTAACTTATAATTGCTTCGATCTGAGTGCCCACTTTTACGTAACCTGCTCAGATACGTAACTTTATCTTAGCAATAAAATGTTGGGCCCACAATAAGAGTAAGAATTAAAAATGAACCTTTATGCAGGTTGTCGACCAAGAGCTAGGCTAAGTCAGTTTAGCTTAGCTCACATACAGTGCGGGATTTCATATGTAGTTGTGCCGACAAAACTACATATGAAATCCGGTATAACTATATATGAAATCCCTCACTGTATGTGAGCTAAGCTAAGCTAAGTTAGCTTAGCTCTTGGTCGAAAACCGGCATTATACGCCTTATCATCCCAATAAGTGCAAGGATCTCCTTATATAATCCTGACAGCAGACAGAGACTCAGCTAACTTCTCGTAAAAGCTTATCGGCAGGGCCCGGATTTTGATGACATACCTTTTAACTGGTACATCATGGACGTTGCCCACTAGTGCAGATATTCTTATCATGACTTTTAGATTATAAAAATGGTAATTTTTAGGGTCTTTTTTGTTAATTTTTATGTCAATTTTAAATGTAATGTCATTATCTGATCTATTTTGGCCGTTTATGGCTTCCCCCCCCCTCCATTTCATATTTTAGGTAATTTCTTCAATTAAAAGTCACTGTATTCATATTTTGTGTAGTTTCTTACATTATATAGTGTGTTTGTGAATTTACTTACGTTCAATAGCTTAAGATCGGAACTCTAAATAAGCATAAATATAAATATAGGCTATATAAAACATATGTAGACGGTGTTTACTGTTTGCATTTAACCGTATGAAATCAACTAAATACAAGCCTATAAGTGAGTCAACAGCATAAATGTATATTAGGCAAAATAATTATGAATAAACTAGTAAGTTATTTACATGAAATTTTTGGGTCTTTTTTTAGTTTTGGGGTCTTTTTTTGTATCTTACGGTCATTTTATAGCTCTTTCTTTAAGTATTCTAGATCATCAAAATCCGGGCCCTGCTTATCAGCATTAATGTATATTTTCCCAAATGTGCCGTAAGCATATTGCAAAACATATACGATAGCCTACTCACGGAATATAATACGTTATCCTATATGATAGCAATCACAGTTCTATAGTAGTGTGCTATTATATTATGAAGAAAAATAGATTCAATCGTTTTATGTATTATGTATTATCGTTTAGGGAAATTGGTCCTGGTGGAAAATTAGAATTGAACCCGTTTCTAGTTCAGTATGCCGATACCGCGATTATTCGGCTACCCCATATCGTATCCAGTCCCATCAGTCATTTTTTCCTTACCGGTTTAATACACATCTCTTCAGTGAGTTGTAATATTATTTGTTTGGGGCAGAAATTCGAAAATATTTAAATCTGCTAAAATTTACTTAAGACAAAACACCAATTTAGACATTCATATAATTATTATTTAGACACTAGTGAGGTATCGTTATGTTATTTCGCCCAATGTAAATACATTTTTGAAACAAGAAGCTGTTTCACTACACAGAGACATGATTTAATGACAGTGAATTAAGATTTTATATCCCATTAATAAAAATCCAGTTCAATTCTGCTTTAAAATGATACAGCAAATTTCTACCTATTATAGCATTTGAAAACATAACATTATCATGACGATCTCCTAAACCAGTAGGCTAAAATTAGGAAAACCACAAAGGCATCTTCGAGAACAAAGGCAGAATTTTCTATCAGCTTATCCATGCATCTGAAGAAGAGATGCGGGCGATACATCCGGCCGTCCCTAATGGATTTGCAACCCTTATATATCAGCAATCCACATGCTCGCACAGATAATTGGCTATTGTCGTCCCGGCCATTGTCATCGCCACACAATTACACAGTCGTTTAATATTCAAGGATGTGAGCGACTCGTCGTGATTAGCCAGCAATGAGCTACAGACTAAGTGACCACGTTAATATCTCAATACAACTCACAGAAATACTTACGCAACAGACACGAAATTGATGATAAGAGTATGTGGCTTTGGAAACAATTTAAGTCCCGTACAATTTTGTCCGAAGTGTTAATTATAGCGCACCATTGTTCTCTTATTCAATTAGGGCCCCCAACTATGTTGTGGTTTCCCTCAACCAAGCAATACATAATAAATATATTTTCCAATAAAAAAAAAAAATTGGCTGCGTGGAACGCCACGCGACAGAAGTGAAACTTGGATTTTTTTAATTTTACAATTTTTCAATTTTGGATTATTGGATTTTTCAATTTTGGATTGTTGGGCTTTTTTAATTTTGGGTTTTTGAACTTTTTAATATTGGATTTTTTAAACTTTGGATCTTTGATTTTTTTATTTTGGATTTTTAAATGTTGGATCTTTGATTTTTTATTTTTTGGATTTTTAATGTTTTTTAATTTTTTATTTTGGGTTTCTAGATTTTTTTTAAATTTTGGACTACACCTTACGCTTAATCATTGAGTTTTCTGTGCAGTCCATCCCAGCCTCACTACTTTCGTGACGATTTTGTTCGTAACGCAACTATGGATTAGCTCTCGATTTACTCCTAGCGCGGCTAAAGAAGTTTCACTTCGAAAATTGCTCCTACACTGTCGCCTGTCCCCAATGAATCGTATAGTCAGTAAATATCCAATTTGTCTTTTGCTTTTGCTACGGGGAACACCACGAAGACAAAAAAAAAGTCAAATTCGTCGACCACGGGGTTTGAACCCCTGGACCCCCGAATGCGAATCCGCCAGTCTTGTCGGAAGATGTAGCCTAAAGTAATGAGGATCCATCGATCGTAATGGGTTTTTCTTTCTTTCTTAAACAAATTTTCCATCTCTAAATACCGGTAACGAAATAATATATTGTTCTCTGTCAAAACCTGTCTCCTTAGTATCCTTAGCTTGTTTCTTTTTTTTTCTCAAACTTTATCTTGATGGCCGTGGTGTATTCCAAAACTCAGAAGCCGATTTTTTTTATTGTTAAAATTTCCATACAGCTCTAAAATCATGTAACTAAAGCAAATTTCTCTATATGCTACGCCTCATGAATAAACTTGCTAGTTTATAAATACTGCATTATGCCGATTTTATGTAGGCTATACCGATTACCTATATGCTTTTCAACACTTAATTAGGATTTATAAAGCCTAAACGAGCGCTTAAAATATTTGTTCGGAACTAAAATCCGCTGTCTACTATTAAAGAAGAATCAAATCTTTAATATTTATGATTTATTCTAGAGCTTTCATGTCCTAAATATGAAATAACTTAGATCATATTTTAATTTTATTTGCACTTAAGTTTTATCGAAGGAAGATAGGTAACTAATTCCAACAGAAGTGTTGGTGTAGCACGTCCAATATCAGAAACTAGGAGGCATTACGTCAAGTATTAATGTTTCCTCCCTCCGGCAATTCCTACCGCAAGTCCTCCAGCTTATCTGCTGAAGACAAGATTGCGTTTTCCTTGATTCTAGGTATCTGATAACCACAACGAGGTTCCTATCTAGATCTCCCTCCAAGGTATGATTCTAATTGAATGGTTCCGAATGTTCAGATTTAATTGTGCTACAGTATCTAGTAGTGAAGGGACACCGCCTTCAAGAGGAAACAAATAAGAAACTCGTAAAGAGATACTTACATACAGGAACAGGAAATAAATTAGAAACTGCTCAAAATCTGAAGGAAACACTTACCTGAAAAAAGAAGAAATTTCAATTCAGATAATTTAAACAAACAGAAATATTACAACGACTGCATACGATACACAAACACAATAACATATATAATTAATAGGGTTCAGCGTGGCGCACGGAGGGGGGATAGGGGGATATATCCCCCCCCGAAATTTGAAAACAAGGCAATATGCACTCTAAGTGGCCAGTTTTATAAACTAATTATATATGTAAGTTATTAATTTTTTTTAGTATTCCTTCTACCTATTCAAATCCCCCCGAAAAAAATCTGCGTCCGCCACTGGGTTCAGAAGTTGATGAAATGTCATCTTTTTTCTGAGACACCACAGACAATGCAGGATGTAATGTAAATTCTTCTCGCCTCAAAACGAACAAAAATAGCTTACTTTTATTTCGCATAATTTTCTTAATTTTTTGGCATTTTATTCTCTACTAGTCAATTTTTAAGAAAATTTTCATTCTTTCGTTGAATTTTTCCCTCTTTTGTCTTCAGAATGAACTTTTCCAACATTATACACAAACGATCTTATAGGCCTAATTCTGTAGCTAAGAGGCGTTCATTCAGACTGTAGATATTATTGCATTTTATTGACGATTGTGATGACTAAGGCGATGATTTGAATAATATCGATACCCGAAGTTCTCGAAATCTTTTAATCAGGTATTTTCGTTTTCTTAGATAATCCGTTTCATTAGTAGCTTAATCTGAATTTTCACTAATATGTCCCAAAATGCACAGTGTATTTTTTCGTTGGTTAAGTGTAGATATAGGCCTAATCCCTCGCTGTCCGAAAATAAAATGGATGTCTGTCTTACTACTTAATAAGAAGTGTGTTCTAACGGAAATTTGGTAAGAAAATTTCCTTTATTTATTCTTTTTTATGAGCAACTATGATATGGTTTTTAATTCTGGTTTTTATTTGAAAATTCTCTTAATTCCAGGTATCTAGGACTTACAACAGGTCTAGAGTCAATAGCCTACATAAAATTATTTCCAATTTTTAAATTTGTATGACTACAGATTAGTTCTTCTTGGGGGAAAAATGGGTAATAATTTTATGGTTTGAAAATGCTATAAATTTTTCTCTAGAACGTCGTTATTACTAACTGAGCAAATCACGAGAGAGTAAAACATATAAAACACCAGTGTTATTAACTACATAATA
The DNA here is from genome assembly GCA_964059195.1 of Ectobius pallidus. Taxonomy (NCBI): domain Eukaryota; kingdom Metazoa; phylum Arthropoda; class Insecta; order Blattodea; family Ectobiidae; genus Ectobius; species Ectobius pallidus. Next base: position 84,178,864 of record CAXKWD010000003.1, read on the forward strand.
ATTATTATCCTCCCAGAAAAACTCAGTAATGAATCTAGCGTACTTCTCCATGGTATTATTGTGTAAACTCCCAAAATATTTTCGTCCCGGCTTCCGTAGGAGCGTCTGAAGTCTTGTCTCTTGGCTTGACCTCTACTTAATGTAAATACATGTCACCGGATGTGCTGAAGGTTTCCGGAATGCTTACAGAAGTGTTTTTTATAGTACACAAAGCCAGCATGTGTTCGGATAAAGCAAAGGAACTCCCACTCCAAAACAGCGCCGGATTCTGCAAACTACAATAAATAAACATTCACACTTTGAAGATAGAAAAAAGTGATAAACTATGTAATAATCCTTTTTTGCTTCTTTACCCATACATTAGTATCAAAGAATTATGCTCGCTTTAAGAAAAAGTTCACGTTTTGTTGTGAAAAGAAACAAAACAGTTCATGTGGGCGCCTATGAACGGCATAATTAGAAATTTTAAAATACCGAAACTAAAACAGTACATTATGCAACGATCCCTTAAAAGAATTTATTACAACACGAACAGGCCTGTGTTTATATAGCTTGTTTCTTCATTTTCATGACCATTATGGGCAAGTTGCATACGACTGTATTTGTTCAACCATAATTAAATACAGTATAATTGAATTAAGTGTTATTTCTGCCAAAGAGAGACATTCCTTTCCATGTTTTGAACTCGACTGAATGAAAATGAACAAATGCATCTCTAGATTATATATGACCGCCTGTGTGGTCTCGTGGTTAGCGTCTCTGGCTACAGATTTGCAGGCCCTGGTACAATCCCCTGTACCTCTTTGTTTTTTCCTGAGGTAGAGAGGTCTGGAAAGGGTGCAATCAGCCTCATGATTAAAACTGAGGAACTGCTTGATAGAGAAGTAGTGGCTTTGGTCATGGAAACCACCATTAACGGCCGTGGGTGTCAGCATGCTGACCACATGCCCCCCAATCCTGCCGTCTGCCTATGGTAGATGACGCAGCGGTTGGGTGGTAGGCCTTGTCCCTTCTGGGATGTTAGTGCCACGGAGTTATTCATCATCATCTACTATCAAGGTTTAGACCATTACTGATCTGTTCCGGCTCCTTTTATTTTAGCTGCTCCCTCCATCTTTTAGCTGGTCGTCCTCGACTTCTGTGTCCTTGTGGATTATAATTCAAGATCATATGAGGCAGCCTCTCTTCATTCATTCTGCTGATATGCTCAAACCATTTATTTCTATATTCTTCAATTTTTGTTACTATGTTGACTATTTGTAATTCTTTGCGGATATCTTCATTCTTTTGCTTATCTAATAGAGTATATCCTGCTACATAACGCAGAAACTTCATTTCTGTTGCCTCTAATCTTCTTGTGAAACTTTTAGTGAGAGTCCAACATTCTGAACCGTACAGTAAAACAGGTACCGGTATAGCCAAAATTTTATAAAACTTTAGGAGAGTTTCTCTACGGACTTTCTTTGCTAATGTTCTTCTAATTGTACCACAAATTTGCTGAAATAAATTCAACTTTCTGTTAATGTCTTTTGTCCTATCATTGCCTAAGAAAACTCCTAAATAGTTAAAATCCATTACTTGTTCTATTAAAAGATTATTCACGACTATTTTGGCTCTTATTGGATTCTTTCCATGGAACGCCATTACTTTAGTTTTACTTGGGGATATTTGTAGGTTGTATCCAGCAGCAATTCTTCCTAATTGAAAAATGGCTCTTTGTAAGCTGTCCTCGTCCGTTGCTATCACTGCCTGATCATCTGCGAAAAGGAGTGTGTATAATTTCCTATTACCAATTTTAAAATTTTCTAATAAAACACATTGCCATTTCCTTATGACGTCGTCAATATATAGGTTAAATAAAGCTGGTGATAAAGGACACCCTTGTCTCACTCCTTGGTTTATCTCTATGTTGGCAGTAGACTGTCTATTTCCATCTCTAATTTTTATGGTGGTTCCAGCATACAGACTCTGGGTTGCTCTTATTATGTGATTTGGAAAACCTCGTTGTTTCATTATGTCCCACATTATATTTCTATTTACTTTATCGAAGGCTTTAACATAATCTACAAATGCTATTGTTGAGCCCTGGTATATACCTGAGTATACCTTCGTATACCACGGTTATACCGGAAATCATTGTCATTGTTTCTCCCGGATTATAATAGCAATGTTATAATTTAGGATACGACAATGCATGGGTCAAAGAGATTAACATTTTATTGTTGAAATATAAAGTTAAGACAATTACATACTTTTATGGATATTGCTTTAGAAGTCACATGAATAAAGCAAAGATTGCAGTTTGTAAAAGGAAAGAAGTATTATATTACGTTCATTGTCAGAACATGAAGTATAGCACATTTGCGTAAACATTATTCACAGAGTACTGAGTAAGGATAAAATAGACTAGTTTCTATTGGTTGTTGATGAGGTCATAATTATGTCATTATTTTCCGTTGCTTAACGCAAGATTTAAGCTTTTATTGAATTAAGTCAATTCAGTAATATTCATATTGTGTTCATGCAAATAATAGGCGATTTGCATACAAGAAAGGCATATAGTACTTTCTTATGTTATTTTGTTTGATCACGACTCTTGACCGAGGTTTGGGTGTGGCAAGGATGGTTATATAAACCTGGCCGAAATAGGCCTCACTCTCAGACTCAGACTTTTACTCTACATGAAGTTGATAAGTGCATCGACGTCGCAAGACGACGGAAGCCATGAAGTTGAGGATGGTTGTGAAGAACTCCGTAAAATGTAAGTTCAAGGAAACATATTAACTTATTGATTTTTAGAATAAATATGTAAACTAAATTTTGAGTGTTTTCTTACGAGAGTATAAGATCCTGATCCATCCGAATTAATAGTTTTATTTAAGTTAAATAATTAAAAGAGTAAAATCATGATTGTTGGTGTTGGAAATAATATTTATTTCAGAAACGAATGAAAGGTAATTAAAGAAGAAGATAACGAACGTAGAGCCGATCGTTCGAACATTCCTGACATGTGCCACCTCCTGGGCGAGGGCACAACAATGGTGTCATAAGCGGGATGTTTACCGCGAATAAAATTAATGTTTAAAGATGGAAAAATGGTTTCACGATCTCATGCTCTCGGAAAAATGTTAGGGTGTGTGTAGGTGTTAGTAATAAGTTGTTGTTATAAATTGTTTAGAAAATGTGGGCATTATAAGTTAGTGGCAAATTAAGCTTTTTGGGAAATTTTTTACAAATGGTTGGTGCATTGTAAGTCAAGGGTTGATTAACATTACTTGGTTAACGATTAATTGATTGCTGATAGTGTACAATTCACATAGGTCAGAATGTTGCTTGACGAAGGTATTAGACGAGCTTTGTAAAGCTTAACACTAGGGTAACAGAATTAAAGTTTAAAACTAGGGTAACAGAATTAACGGCAGCAAAGCAAATCTTGTAGCAAGATAAATAGTTCAGGTAACTCGACAAAAGATTTTACGGCATATAGTGCGATAAATGAGTGGAGTGGCTCAGCAGATAGCTTACCAGTGAAGGAATGGTAAAGGAATTTTTAATTTTTTTAAAAATTATAATGGGAGTTTCGAGATTCAAACAGAGAATTCAGACAGTGAATTCAGACAGAGATTGCAGACAAAAAGCAGATTGTAAAGTTTAAAGTTGTAGGTCCCGCAACAGAATTTTTTATTGTCAGGGAGACATTGATTTAGTTAGTGACGAAACTACGTATGATTAGTTGAGATCCACTTTCGAGAATAGGGTTAACAAACAAAAAAAAAAAAAACTACCCGATGATTATTATTATATTTAGTTTTAAATAGCAACGCAAAAGGTTTAATCATGTCCAAGATTTATCATTATAATACTAAAGCCAACTAATAACTCACACGAGAAGCATATTCGTGCTGAGAAGGCAGATGCAGACTTTTAGCAGCTGATGTAACAGGATGAGAAGTCGGGAACAGATTCAACTCAGGTTACCATGTTACATGAAAGTAGTACAATTAGCAGTCACAACAGAATTCAGAACAAGAGATTCAGTTTATATTTTTTTTTAAGTGCGAAGTGCACAAGCCAGAAATGTATTTATTTACGTTACATGTTATGCTTGCGGTATGCACGACAGCAGGATTAGATAAACGACAATTTTAATCAGCAAAGAAAATAATCAGTTTAAAAGGATGGGCTAACATACAGACTGTTTATTGTAAGAAAAAGGGACATAATTAGGGATTGCAAAGAGATATACGAGAGTTTGAGGGAGTAGAACTTCTCGTAGGATTTTTAGAACACCTCGCGCAAAGAGATCATTATTAAGATAGACGTAATTGAAAAAAAAATAAGGAACTCATGGTCATAAGCACTGATCGATTGAAAAACTCTTTAGTTTTAGTTTTAGAGGATACAGATGCGGCTGTATCAATCCAGGTGTTTCACAGGTTATTTCTTAAAGAGTGACGTCACAAGCTAAAGGTATTACCTATTTGATGGATTTCAAGTAGATGGATTTCGCGAATGAAGGGAAATATTCGCATGAGTTTATAGAGTGTCCAAATTGAAATAGAACGAGACGGAATAGGTCTTGATTGTATGAATCAAAACATGGAAACATTGATGTTTTGAACCGCGCACTAGTCATATGAGAAGAGATCATAAATCTGTTGTAGTAACCCCCGTGTATTGACGCTAGGAGAGATGGATTCGGACTGTACACCCGAAATAATCCACTTACTTACCATACGAATGGGAATAGAAGTAACTCCTGCGATATCTTGCATGGTTAGGTGGAAGCATCAGAGAAGAGTTCTAGAAACAATCTCATATCTCAGTATGATAGTCGTGATGTTTGTCTAGTTTATGCTGCACGTAAACAGACGATACCATGAAGGTATGAAGCTATAGCGCATAGGAAGTGCACAACTATGTTTAGCTTGTCCCGAGAATAAGATAAAGTGTTTTAGACCTGAAGAGCAAGGTATTATGGGATTTACCTAGCTAGATCGCTTAGCGATAGGGAGATAAGCGATGGGAAACAGAGATGTAGAACAAAATTCCTGTGAAAATAATTAAACAATTAATTTTTAAATAGAGTTACCGAAAATCAAAGAATAGGATGCATCTCAAAAACCACGTAAGTGCAGGCGTGATGAGTACTTTTGTTGCTGTGGGTACGATACGAGATAGTGACGTCAAATTAAAAAAAAAAATGCAACAGCACGAACAACACATTCAGATTCATATCTGGGAAGAAAAAAAAAAAAAAAAAAAAAAAAAAAAAAAAAAAAATCAGGTAAATGTGTTGGCTCCGAATGAAGTCGGAATGCGACATTATAGGCTTACTTGAGTCAGAGAACTTAAATCACTTACCTTAAGTGACAGGCAAAATAAAATGTGGAGTGTTAGAAAAGTTTGTAGATGTATTTCATGACCCAAGAGATAGAAAACATAGGCTGCACCAACAAAGTAAAACATGGAATTAATAACTGGGATGTGCCCCAAGTTAAGAAAATACCCCTACTACGTAAATATAATGAGAAGGTATAGAAATGATAGATGATGTTGGATAAGAACATTATCAGGCCTTCTGCGAGCGTTTGGTTAGCTCCGATAAAGTTTTGTTCCGGAAAGAGTTCCGATGAAGAGGATCGAATTAGGTTCTGAACAGATTTTTCAGAAGATAACGCATAGAGATGTTAATTATTATATATAAATGAAATTTTAATGAATTTGGTTTATTTAAAATATTTAGTGAGTTTAAGCTACATTGAGTTTTAGTAAGTGGAAATAGAAGGAAAAGAAAGAAAGAAAAGTTCAGGTTATAGTGAATTATTTTATTGTACGTGTACAATTAAAGAAGTTAGATAATTTTTAGGTTTTGTAGATTATCGCAGATACAAAACGAATTTGCTTATGTAGCGAAGTTTATGATAGATTTTAATTAAAGGACATACAGAATGCGTACGAGAAGAATTTAATAAATTATATTTGAAACATTAAGAGAGATGTTATGTCGTCAGTCAGTATTAAAATACCAGACTGCAAGAAGTTGGTTATCTGGAGATGGAATGCAGAAAACTCCTTCGCTTGCATTCGATGGTATCAAAGAGCGTGCGTGATCATTCAACGCGAGCTGTTACAGATGTTTAGCCAACTACATTATTTTAATAAACTATATGAATGAAAATGTAATGAGTTTACCGCGATAATAGATTAAAATAATAATAATAATAATAATAATAATAATAATAATAATAATAATAATAATAATGGTAATTTAGTTTAAAAGAATTGAGTTCGAAATTTTTGCGTTAGATATAAGATTTTTTTTCGAATTACATTTTACAGTCCAATACAAATACATCGATTTGTCACAGACGTATGCAAAATTTTTACATTGATAAGGATGTAAAGGTATTTACGGGTAATCAGATTACCAAGTTGTAATATTTTAAATGGTTAGAAAATTTTGAAAAGAATTTTAGTTTGATGATAACAGAAGTTATGTTAATAAAGAATGATAAGGAATTCAGGCTAATTGTTCCGAACATTTCAGAATATTGCAGAATAATACAGAATTTTTTACGAATTGTCAATTAGTGTTTATCGGAAGACAAAAGAAAGACGTTAGAATGTTGAAACGTAGAATTTTTATTGTCCAAATATGGTATTATAGTTGAAATAGAGGAAATATTGCCAATGTTATTATATAACAGTCGTAAGACAAGGAAAACCCCGTCGTTCCATTGTATAATTTTAATCCAGTTTTACAGCTCTTCGAGCAAAGCGTGGATGAAGTCAGTAATTACTACCACTGAGGGGAACATAAATGAGGTTTACTATCGTATTATGTTTAAAATGGAAAAACATTGGTAGTTCATATTAGTAGGATAAAGTTACGTCCTAATGGGGGAGGACATTGTTTCTGGAAAGGAAACCAGACGACATGAAATGGTGCCAGCAATACACCCACAATAGAAAGATAGAAAAATAGTAAGCGAAGCCTAATGTCATGAAAAGATGCCATGAAGAAAAAATGTCATGAAAAGAGGTCATGAAAGCAAGCCTACCGATTAGCTAGGACACAGTAACCGGTGGATGAATATTGGTCGTCAGAGGACGGAAAGCCTTTAGCCAGTTAGTATACCGTCACATGGATGACGATGGGAAAAATGACGACAGAAGTCATTTCAGTAAGGTGAATGAGAGTCCGTTGAAGCAGACTAAGGGACAGGTTGCAACGGGAGCGCGCACAAGTAGTCATCTCTTTCACTATTAAGAATTATGATCAGTTAGCGAGTGCACATTGATAACTAGATTTTCAATATTTGACCAAGAGACTTTTACATTTAAGAGATTTTCACGTTTGATGAGATTTTAATATTTAACGAGGCACACGTAAATAAAAGGACTCCAACAGTTAATGAAGCTACCAAAGTTTAATGAAGCTTTCGAAAATGAATGAAAGTCCCGAAGATTATCGAGCAACGCGTGATTAATAAAACTCCCAGGAATTAAAGAGAACCGCAAATGAAGAAACTCCAAAGCCAATAATAATGATAGTTCCGCAAATAATGAAACTTTCAAAAGTAGGAGAACTTTTGAGAATGAATATAACTTGGTGTGTGTAAACCCCATGTGAGGTTTAGGTTCAAAAACGGTGTGTACCGGAGTAGTGAGGACAAAACTCACGGGAAGGAACTCCGAAGGAATAGTGGAACCCGCAATAGAAATAAATCCCATGAAGTTAGGTACGAAGAAGACATATATATAATTTAGAACCACTCGAGCAGGGTCACGAATGAAAAGTGAACGCGCAGAATAAATAAGTTTGCACCATAGAATTTCATAGGAACGTAAAGAATATTAAAAATATTAAAACCCTTAGGAACGTAAAGAATATTAAGAATATAAGAAATCCCAAGAATGCACAGAAAATGAAATTAGTAGTAACAGTAATCCAAGCAACACAAGAAAGTCATTATAGAATTTAATACAATTAAAATACTTTGTTACAGAGTATAGATATAACAATTAAATGGAAATTAGGATTTAGTAATGCAGCAGAACGAAAGACGACGAAATCTAGTAAAGGATACAGTAAAGAAAATTATTTTTTTAGGTGTTAAATAGATTATTGTAATGAAATTTAGTTTTATTATGATATTTTAGGCAACGTACGAAAGATGTCAACAATTAAGAGAAATTATATTGTAAATTGATTTATGAAAGCAGTGTGTAAATAACAGTTTTATTTAATATATGAAATTTTAAATTACGAAATACTATACGATGTATAGAATGAGAAAATTTATTGGTAATACTAGAACCAATTAACCATAATAGTGGAAGAAGAGATTTTATATAAATAAAATAAGCGCAAATGTAGGAATTTATTAAGTATATTAATAAAACATGATACATTTTAAATTAATTAATTGAAGATGTTTTGTTTGAATTGAATGTAGTTACGAAAGCATTAACATAATTGCTAAAACTACAAATTTTCGTTGACACATTAAAAGAATTAAAGCAACATTCGATACAGTGGAAAAGATGTTAATTTCATAGTTATTGGAAAGTTCAGCTTAATTCATTTTAAGTTTTGCCATTTTTGCAATTTTAAATGTTTTGAAATTTCTTGAAGGAATTTCTTACTGTCAGTTGTCGAAGTTAGTAAATTAATTTTTATGAATTTATATATTTTTGAAGTCATTGGACAAGTATTTTGAATTATATAGAGTACGGACATTACCGTAACGAGTTACAACAAATTATGATAGCGCATTAAGTTTTTATTTTATCCAGCTTGATTTCCAATGTTTAATTATGACAATTAATACAATATATTGTGTTTGCTTGATGATAGAAATAATTGCAGATGTAAGGCGATTTATGTACCATAGTCCAGACGACTAGTAACATTTTAGCCAACCAGCTAAACTGTGAACCTGCCGATTCACAGGACAGCCAAAGAAGCCATTGAGACTTGTGACAGGAAGATCGGAGGAGATCAACAATCACCTGTGTGGTATCGCCTACTTTAATTTATATGTATTATTATGAGGGTATAGCCTTCCACTGGAAGTGCGTAAGTTACTTTAAAAATGAATTACGAGTAGATTCATCATTTTGTTTGAATAACAAGCATACTTGAAGACATAATTAATTGTAATATTATTTAATTAATTTTGAGTTTTGCCCCATATTACTGAAGATAATTACATAAATTATGTGATAATAAAATGTTGTTGCCAGAAGTAAATAAAAATATATTCAGCATAGACTTGAAGTTTTTGCGAAATGAAGTAAGTCATTAATGAAAGAATAGTCAGAAAATTAAAGATATTGATGAAAGATTAATTTTAGATGACGTTAAAGTTTAAATAAAAATGTTAAAGAATAACAAATTAAGTTATGGTGTCAGAAAAAAGCAAATATTACGATGAAATAATTATTATTGTGGTCTGTGTTTAATACAGATACGAGCCAAGCTGATGAAGCCAGGAGTTAAGGAACCTGATCTTAACCAAACAAGACGTCATGGTCCAAGAGTCCAGAAGAAGCAATAACCTTCCGACCATATGATGTGCAGAGATGAGAAGAACGACGTCACCGTTCATTGAAGAGTTATTTAATTAGTCCGACAATTTCACTGGCACAGATTTTCAGTTTGTTTAGTAAAAGACATTAAATCAATTGAATGTAATAATTTTATTCAAGATGAAAAGAAAAGATTATGTAATAATGAAGGAATGTAAACAAACAAACACACACACACACTCACTCTAAATAACTAAATGTTAAATGAGTATATACATATCAGTATATATAGGAGGATTCACAACTATCACAACTATAAAATGATTTTAAAGTAAAATTAAATTTTTGTAGTTAAAAACCAAACAGGATCAAACAGTCGTGTTAATAGATTAAAGTAAAATTAATGATTATGTAATAAGAGGAAAATTATGGACATCAAAGCCAATAAGAAAGAAATGAATAATGAATTTAAAGATTAAATAAATTTGAGCTGTATTTAAATTAAAGTGACCAAAAGAGGAGGCATACATAACCCCTATCAGTTTGTCGACTTGTTAAGACTGTAAGTAAATAATTGAAGGCCGCTGGAACGGAATAACATTCTTGTAAGCCTGATTGATGAATGATTGAAGCCACTGTGGAATTAAAACTCTACAAGCGATAACTGTTGAATGAATGAATCTTGCAGCTCTCAACAAGATCGAGAATTTTGGAATTTTCTTGAAAATCGAGTGTTCCAAACGGAACAGCTCGTTTTAAAAAAAGAAGGGGGTGATGTTGAGCCCTGGTATATACCTGAGTATACCTTCGTATACCACGGTTATACCGGAAATCATTGTCATTGTTTCTCCCGGATTATAATAGCAATGTTATAATTTAGGATACGACAATGCATGGGTCAAAGAGATTAACATTTTATTGTTGAAATATAAAGTTAAGACAATTACATACTTTTATGGATATTGCTTTAGAAGTCACATGAATAAAGCAAAGATTGCAGTTTGTAAAAGGAAAGAAGTATTATATTACGTTCATTGTCAGAACATGAAGTATAGCACATTTGCGTAAACATTATTCACAGAGTACTGAGTAAGGATAAAATAGACTAGTTTCTATTGGTTGTTGATGAGGTCATAATTATGTCATTATTTTCCGTTGCTTAACGCAAGATTTAAGCTTTTATTGAATTAAGTCAATTCAGTAATATTCATATTGTGTTCATGCAAATAATAGGCGATTTGCATACAAGAAAGGCATATAGTACTTTCTTATGTTATTTTGTTTGATCACGACTCTTGACCGAGGTTTGGGTGTGGCAAGGATGGTTATATAAACCTGGCCGAAATAGGCCTCACTCTCAGACTCAGACTTTTACTCTACATGAAGTTGATAAGTGCATCGACGTCGCAAGACGACGGAAGCCATGAAGTTGAGGATGGTTGTGAAGAACTCCGTAAAATGTAAGTTCAAGGAAACATATTAACTTATTGATTTTTAGAATAAATATGTAAACTAAATTTTGAGTGTTTTCTTACGAGAGTATAAGATCCTGATCCATCCGAATTAATAGTTTTATTTAAGTTAAATAATTAAAAGAGTAAAATCATGATTGTTGGTGTTGGAAATAATATTTATTTCAGAAACGAATGAAAGGTAATTAAAGAAGAAGATAACGAACGTAGAGCCGATCGTTCGAACATTCCTGACATGTGCCACCTCCTGGGCGAGGGCACAACACTATGTATACTGGCAAATTAAATTCCTTTCTTTTCTCGAGTAATTGCATCATAGTAAAGATACAGTCGCAGCAAGATCTGCCTTTCCTAAACCCATGTTGTGGTTCTAAGAGAACTGTTTCCATTATAATATTTATTCTATTTCTCAAAATTTTTGCATATATCTTGTAACATGAGTTCAGCAGACTAATTCCCCTGTAATTATTGCAGTCTCCTTTATTTCCTTTCTTAAACAATGGGATGACAATTGCTTCTTTCCATTCATCTGGAATGTTTCCTATTTTCCAGCACTGATTAAATAGGTTTAGAATTCTTTTATATAGAGATGGTGGGCCATATTTTATAAGTTCTACATTTAATATATCTGTTCCTGGCGCTTTTCTATTCTTAAAACTATCTAATGATTCTTTAAATTCTTCTTCTGTAATAGGATCAACATTTCGGTCATTATCCACTAAAGAAAAAGGTTCCTGATCTTGTGCTGTCCACAGTTCTTTATAAAACATTTCCCATTCTTTTAACTCTATAGGGTTAATTTGGACTTGATCCTTTACTTTCTTATTCATATATGTCATGGCTTTAAAGGCGTTTTCTTGTCTTCCATGTACATCGTCCTCTAAATAAGATATATATCGGTCCCAATATTGTCTATTTATTTTCCTAGTTTCTTTCCTTACTAATGCACGAAGTCTGTTGTATTCCATTCTGTTTCCTGTCGTTCTAGTGTTTTAGGAAGCGTAAATATGCTTTCTTTTTATCCTCCACTAGTTTCTTTAACTCATCATTCCAAATATTAAGCCCTTTTTTCGAACAATTAATTTTCCTTTTGCCCAATGCTTCTGTAGCTGCTTTGGTAATGCAATTCTTTATGACATCCCATTCCATATTGATGGTGTCATTCCGTGGTGATATGTTCATATATTCCTCTATCCTTCTTTGATATATATATATTTTATGCTTTCCTGTCTCAGCAGATGTACTCTGAATCTTTCTTCTACTTTCCTTACTTTATTTGATACTATTTTCCATCTTTTATACATCATAAATCTTCCCACAACAAGAAAGTGGTCTGAACCTACATCACTACCTCTAAAAACCCTTACATCTTGTGCCATTTTAGCTGCTTTTGCATTACCAATTATATAATCGATTATTGATCGCGATCCTCTTTCACTCCAGGTATATTTGTGTATTTCTTTGTGTTTATAAAACGTATTGAGTATTTTCAGACCATTATAAGAAGCAAAATCGATTAAAAAATTTCCATTTTTATTTCTAACTCTTTCTCCATTCGTTCCTACTACATTCTGAATCGATGTATCACCTACTCTTCCGTTAAAATCTCCAGCCAGTATAATAGTATCATTTTTGTTCGTTTTATCTAATTGTTTCTGCAGTTGATTATAAAACATTTCCGATCTACCTTCTCTTCCTGATTCCGGGGCATATATCGCAAATATAGTTATATATCCTCTATTTTCTTTAATACGTACTGTTAAAATCCTTTCATTGACACAACAGTAGTTTTGGATTCTATTCTTCAACCTTTTGTGAATATATAAAGCCACACCAGCTGATGCTCTTTCATCTTGTTCTACACCACTGTAATACATTATGTAATCAGTCAGCTGTTTTGAGCCCTTCAGTTTTTTCTTAGTTTCTGATATTGCTGCTATATCTACTTTCCTTTCTTTTAATTCTTTTTCTAATAAGTTTTCTTTATGACATAACCCTCTGACGTTCCATGTAGCCACGTTAAATATTTCCGCATTTCCTACTCGTTTGTCCTGTTTCTTTGCCAAGGTCCGTTTTCCATGTAGATCAGTCCGATTAGCAACTATTTGGAGCTTATGAGTAGAATAATTTTTTACATGAGAGGGGTACCGGCCCTCAGCACAACCATTAACCACCATTAACCACCTGGAGGGGGTTTTTAATCAGGGTTCCTTCCCTTAGGTAGATTGCCTTCACCCTGGCTCAAGGAGTCCTACCTACCCCTTTACTGTGTATCAGCCCCAACAGTAAGGGTTGCTCCTTCCGCTCTTCAAGCCAAACAAGGTCTTGTTTCCTAGCTGCCTCGAAAACCGTTGGAGACTTCACACGTTACCCTGTGCAAGGGACCCTTCGACCAGGTACTACACACCGGGTCAGTGTGTCCTGGAGCTAGCGAGGGAAGGGACGCTATCCCCTATGGTGAGACTACCTCATTGAGGGTTCTCACCCGCTACCCGCACGGAGTTATTAGTTAGTTAATTAAATATTTAAGTTTTGACATGTTAGATTCATCAAACAAACAGAAACGACTGACCCCGGCAATAAGCTGCATGTACTGTTCTCGTCGTTCTTATCTTTTGCGATAGACGGCAGCTGATGGCGTGCGGTCAAGTCGAGGCTTCTCTTGCTCATTTTAATTTGAAACCCGAAAAGAACTCAGTTTAGTATAACATTAAAGCTAATACGAGCAGAATTGATTTTATTTTAAATACAGGTTCTTTACTACGCAGTTAAATTTGCTGATCTCAAGGCTTCTAAGACTGTTCTTAGTTCGATATTAATCGATACCACACCAATGTTATAATGAAAATCTGTACTTTAATGGATGTCACTAAGGTACTGTTTCGTCTTATACCTATATAATAAGCGTATTATACTATGGTCGAACAAAAATGATATTTAAGTTACACCATAGGCGCCGACTGCAGAAGAGCAAAAAAGGTACATGCCCCTCATGAATCATGGCCCCATATGAAATATCATTAGAAATAACTAGCTTATAAGTGTCAGAATGGTACTTCGTGAAATTGTGTGGGGGACGCAAAATGTCTGTCCGTCTGTCTGACTGTCTGTAAGTCCGTGTGTCTGTACGCGGCATAACTCAAATAAGCTTTATTGGATTTTTATGAAGCTTGACATACGCATTTATAACGTCCATGGGAAGAACCCTACTGATATTGGACCAAATCGGTTGTCCGGTATCGGAGTAATGCCTATTTTAATGGAAATATATTAAAAAGTTGCGATAACTCAAATACGCTTTATCGGAGTTACATGAAACTTGGTATACGCCTTTATGACTTACATGGAAAGAAGCCTACTGAATTTGGACCAAATCGGTTGACCGGTACCGAAATAACGAGTACAGTAGAGCCTCGGTAATTCGAGCCCCGGTATTTCGAGGTTCCGTGTAATTCGAGGTGGTCTTAAGAAAATTAAAATTTTCCATAAAACTAGAGTAAAATCCCGTTTTATACGGTGTCCGCATGTAAGTTTTACACACTTCCGAATGTGTTAGATTTTGAGCTTTCTTTCAATTTTTCCATGTACAAAAATGCAGGTAAAACTGTCCCACAATCGTTCATAATAGGCCTACACAGAAATAACCTTGGCTTCAGACTGCTAATGCAATTTTATTACAGATTGACAGAAACCGTTAGGTTCGATCTTTCTTTGTCGGGACCTCCTGTCAATCAGTTGTACAGTGCATACCTTCCTTTCATAAAATAATACTGTATTGTTACAGTAATCCCTACTCAGCGACAATGGTAATTAAAAGTGTTTTCCAAGTAGAGCTGCTTTCCTGTTCCACTCCTTTAAGGGTCAGGCAATGACTTAACCCTTAAAGGATGCCGATGTAGCAAATTGGAAATGTTTGCCAATATACATACAGGCGTAACACTACATATATATTTGTTTTTTTAGCCATTATTGTCCTCATTGAACATTTGTTTATGATACCCATTGATTATAAATATTTCCGTATAATCCGAGTTTTTTGTAATTCGAGGTAGCCTCAGCCCCAATTAGCTCGAATTATCGGGGTTCTACTGTACATCTATTATAATGCAATCTTCGTTCTCCGACAATTCGAAGCATTTTGATTGGCTCGAGGCCAACAAATCAGCGAAACTTTCACGAACAGTACAAAATTAGGAAAACATTTTCTTTATTACATAATGCCTAAGTGAAATGAAAACAATGAACATAAAATAAAATTAGAATATAAGTTGTTATATTCTAATTTTATTTTTACTTACAGTTTTAATAGCTCTGAACCACAAACATTTTTAATAAACTACCAGTGTAAATTTCTTAAAAATCCTGGAGTCAATTAATAATGGCGGCGAAGCCGCGGACACCATCTGTAAAATATTGATAATTTAACCCCGGAAATATCGCGAACAATAAAAATCCAAACAAACCATTCCTTCCCTTGAAAAATTATAAAATTTCTGAAAATTACTTGAATTTATCAAATCAAATTCATATCATAAATATCTGTCAACAAACAGTTGAGATACAATGCCGCATTTTCTTATTTTATCATTGAGGGCTTTGATGCAATGCAGTCAGATGTTTGTTTACTTCGCTGTTCTAATTGAAATTGGGTACTACATGAATACTGTTATATACAGAAGGTACATTACTGTGAAATAATTTGCGGAGTTATTTTCCACTGAATTTCAAGTTGGAATACAGTTTAGATTTGATAAATGACACTATTCTTTCACTTATGATTATCAAACTAGACCGCCAAACTGACCGACTTGGACTCTATTCTGGAGGTCTCTGGATCAAATCCCGGAGCCGGCCGATTTGACATGGATTTTTTTTTATGTGAGTTCGCGATTGTCAAGATATCACAAATCTGTAGTTCTGCTGACGCTAGTCGATTTTAATCTGATAAAAACTTATTTTCTGCATATCATAATTGCAATTATAATTGATTCAACAAAAACAATCTATTATTCCGCTAAATCGCTATCATAAAAAAAATAGTCTTTAATACACAATGCATTCAAGAATTTCGGAAATTTCCTATTCGTTGATTCTCAATTGGTGCACTTGCCACTTCAGTACGATGAGATAATATAACGCCCAGCTCGTGCGACCATTTCTCCGGCATCTGTGTACTGCGGGTTTTCTAATCGGTCTGTACAGGCGCTATACTTCTGTAACGCCTAGCTAAAGCGACCACTTCTCCGACATCTGTGTACTGCAGGTTTTCTAGTCGGCATCAGCAGGCGCTAAACATTTGTAACTCGTACACACTGCAGACGGGATACGAAGATCAAGTCAATCACTGTTGGGAAGAAAGATGTTACCTATCCTCGGATCTTACGAGGGCTATTTTTTTCAACCTCAGACGGAGAAAAAAAATGAAAACCACAGTGAAAATCAAAACTGTTTTGTTTGAAACCTTTAGGTACACCTTCTAGCTACTTCTCTTCATAGTCGCGCTCCGATTGAGACCCTATTATGTACTGACTCCATCCAACCATCCCTCGCAAATTCTACTTCCCTTAAATCTATTCTAATATTGCCCTCCCACGTACGTCTAGGTCTTCCACGTAGTCTTTTCCCTTCGGGTCTCCCAGTCAATATTTTTTAGATATGTCTTTCCTCCCCCATTTCCAGCCCATTTCATCCTCCGTGATTTAATTACCCTTACTATATCAGGTGACGAGTACAGGCATTGAAGCTTGTCATTATGTAGTTTTCTCTAGTTCCCATTTTCGTCTTTCTTGGGCACAAATATTTTCCTAAGCCCCTGTTTTCGAACACTCTCAGATTATGTTCCCGAATAGTAAGTGGCCATTTCTCACCCAGTTAGCTATGACAAATAAAACTACAGTGTTTTGCAGATGACAAACAGTTTGTCCTCTTCCTTACTTAGATACGCGGTCCAATCAGAGACGGCGAGACGGAGGGAAGACTCTTACTGCTAGCAGTGCTTCGTAAGCTCGTACACGTGATTGGCGGTGAAGGAATCTGCTTCTCATTTGAAAAATACTGTACCCAAATATTCCTTCACATAGCCTAAGCCTATCAAACTTTAGAGATTTGTTTTTCCGCAAGGCCAGCTTAATGAATCGATTTAGAGCTTAACTCTGAAATCGAATGCAAAAATAACTTATTTTCTGCACATCATAAGCTAATTGCAGTTATCACTGTTTAAACAAATGCATTCTGGCACTTTGTTACCTCAGTTTACCTGATATTTTTAGTAGAACAAGAATAATTATATTAATTGTTAAGTGCCAGTATGGTACTTTATGAGATTGTGTGGTGGACGGGAAAATGTCTGTCCGTCCGTCCGTGTGTCTGTACGCGCTTTAACTCAAATACGCTTGATCGGATTTTAATTAAACTTGGTATATGCATTTACAATGTCCATGGGAAGAACCCTATTGATATTGGACCAAATCGGTTGACCGGTACCGGAGTTAAACCCAATTTTGTGTCTATTTTAAAAGCGCCATAACTCAATTACGCTTTATCGGATTTTCATAAAACTTTGTATACGCATTTTTAATGCCTATGGAAAGACGTCTGTTATATTGGGCCAAATCGGTTAGCCGGTACCGGAATAATGCCCAATTTAGTGCCTTTTTATGGTATATTATATAGCAAAAGATGCGATAACTCAAATACGCTTTATCGGATTTTCATGAAAATTGGTATATGCATTTATAATGTCCGTGGCAAGAAGCCTACTTATTTTGTACCAAATCGGTTGACCAGTACCACAGTAACAGCTAATTAAAGGTCACTTTTTTAAAAATCATATCTATACTACAATGCCGCATTTTTAATAATTTGAGGGCTTTGTCTGCAGTGCAGTCAGTTGTTTGTTTACTTCGTTGATGTAGTTGAAAATGAGTACTACCAAATGCTATTTGGTGCTACATGAATACTATTATATACAGAAGGTACATTACTGTGAAATAATTAGCAGAGTTATATGCCACTGAATTTTGTGAAATGTTGACATATTTTAAGAATTTCAAGTTGCAGTACATTTAGATTTGACAAATAACACTATTCCTTCACATAAGCTTATCAAACTACATCGTCAAATTGACTGAGTTAGCCGAAGGGTAACGTCTTGGATTCGTATTCTGGAGGTCCCTGGATCAAATTGCGGAACCGGCCGATTTGAAATAGATTTTTTTTTAATTTTATTTTTTATTTTAATGTGAGTGCGCGATTGTCAAGGTATCATTTGGTCGATTTTAATCTGATTTAAAAAAAACTTATTTGCACATCATAATTGCAATTATAATTGATTGAACAAAAGCATACTGGCACTTTGTTATATCAGTTTACCTGATTTTATTATGTTATTACTATCATCGAAATTATTAATATTGTTATCAGTTTTTCATTGTTCTCATTATTAATACTATTATTAATTTGTTATTATTACTACTGTTATCAGTTTTTTACTATTATTATTAGTATTATTATTCTTAAAGACCTCAAAAATATTAACTGCGAGACTCGAAGGTGGGAGGAGAATATTAGGATAGATTTAAGGGAAGTAGGAGTTGCGAGGGATGGTCGGGTGGAGTTAGCACAGAATAGGGTTGATTGGCGGGCTCAGGTAAGCGCGGCAAGGTACCTCCGGGTTCCAACAAATACATAATATTTCTTTAGCTTGCTTAGGAATTGTCTATTGCCATTGATTAAGTATCTATAAGTAAGTATTGTTGTTATTATTAGGCATATTACTATTAATATTATTCTCACCATTATTATTATTATTATTATTATTATTATTATTATTATTATTATTATTATTAACGTAATTTTTATGTTATTGTATAGTACATCATAGGTTCAGAGTATGCTTACTGATCCTACATGGGAAATATGAGATACAAGTTTTTTGAAGACGCGATAAGGCTCCGATTTGCACTGGCTATACTTTAAGTTTTGGCTTTGAGCTTTTCTTTCTTTCTTCCTTTCTTTCTATTCTGTTTGTTTTCCCCCGGAACATCCCTGATGATAGGCTAATATTCAAACTTAGCACACAAATGGACGCCCTACACCTTTTATAAAAAAATAATTACAGAAATATAGGCTATATACGACACATCATTTTTATAAAAATGGTTAAACTCGCCATATTAAAACGTTATAGCTAAGTCATTCAATACAATTAATTACCTGATTTTAATTAAGATTTCCTATAGAATTGCACAACTAAAACCTTACCGGAATTCTTATAACATTCGTCCTGAACAACACCCTGAACAAACCATCTGCCTAATAATAAGTTAATGCCAAAAGTAAGCTGTAAAAAATATAATCTTGTCGCTTGAAATTTTCTTCGTTGTGAGATCTGCCCGATATATCTTGGGTCTACAAAAATTCCGATATTTTCTAAAATATTATTAACATATTTTGCATATTCCACATCTATACAGGACTCTGAATATTCTCAAATATTTAAAAATAATAATAAATAGTAATAATAAATCAGGTCAAGTGATGAAAGATGGAGTTAATAGGCCATATTTCAGAAAATATTGGGCCTTAGACCACGGTTTCTTGAGAAAGTTTGATTAGCCTATGTGAAGGAATAAGTGGGGTAACTATATATTAACAGAACCAATTTACAGCAAATTCCTCACGTCAAAAATATTCCTTTATTTTATATCTAGGCATACAAATGCGATGTCAAAACCTTTCAAAGATTTTATTAGAGAAAAACATTAAACAATTGAACGCTATGAAATGTTCCGATCGGTTACAGACCTAAAAACTATGTCTGCCAAATTACAAGTTTCTAGGGCATGTGGAAATGAGTACACTTCAATCTTAATGAGTGGATGATCTAGCTAGACTATCGTAGATGTGAATGACGTCACGATTATCGAGCCAGTTTTTCCATAAGTTACTTATGGTCAGCTAGAAACACCTAATTTTGCACGCTTATGACAGTTGGATGTGACAATATCCAGCAAAATTATACGATTCTTGCTTTCTTATGTGTGTAAAAAATTACATAATGTGAAGAAAGTATACAAAATTTATTTGAAATAAAAAAATCTAATTATCTAAGGTATAACTGATGGAGGTACGATGAAAAGTCATAGGGTCAAACTTGTAGACCTCTTAAAATCCGCTACTGCTGCTCCAACCGGCTTTTATACGACTTGCCGTTTAGCTACTATAAGCCTCCAAAGAAGGTTTAAACATATCTTAAAACTGCGTCCGCCATTTTGAATGTTTTTCGGGGGTAAAAATTTAAAAATTGGAACTTTTTTTTAATATTCCCGTCGGTTACAGGCTATAAGCTATAAGTATACCAAATTTAAGAGTTCCTGGCTCATTTGGAAGTGAGTAAACAATTGTCAGTGTGTAAGTTAGCAACGCGTCTTTGTAGTGTAGTAATTATTTATTTAAAAAGCGTATGACCGTTAATTAGGCGTTACTCCGGTACCGGACAAACGATTTGATCCAAACTCAATAACATTCTTTATATGAATGCCACAAGTATATGTACTAAATTTCATGAAAATCTGACAAAGCATATTCATGTTATCGCGCGTACAGACACACGGACGGACGGACAGACAGAAATTTTCTCGTCCACCATGTAATCTTAGAAAGTATCATTCTGGCACTTAGTAATAAAGTGATGTCCATTCATTTGGCATTCAGTAAGAGTAACATGATCCCTAGTGATCTCTCCCGACCTTGTAATAAATTAACATACCCGTTTATTGCCTCTGCTAGAATCTAGTTCAATATGTCGTGATTCATATACTGCATATAAAATGTTAAATTCAGGCAGGTCAGCTGTAATATTACGATCAACTGCTTAACTAAGGCTTGCCGCACACGGAGCCACTTGTGGTCGCCACCGGTGGCGACCACTTGTGGTCGTGTTTGGCGCACACGGGACCACTTGTCGTCGCCACCGGTGGCGACCACTAGACGCTAAACACGACCACCGGTGGTCGCCACTTTATTCATAAATATTTCCTCTTCTCTCGTCAGTTGCAGAATGGATCTCGATTTGGAAGCACTAGTTGCAGTTTTGCTAGTGAATGCCTTTCTCTTAAATCATCTGCAGAAGTGAAATGTTTGGGGGATTATTACTGATCAGCATTTGAAATGAGATAAACACATTCCATATATATATATATTAATTATATATAATATATAATATTTTATTATATAATACAATATGAGAATCAATATATAAATTTGTAAGTCTCCGTAACTGTATGGCCATTAACATTCTAAAAGTGGTTTATTTAGCCCTAGTCGAATCCGTTATTCAGTGTGACATTATTAAATGAGGAAGCATTTCTAAAATTTTTCTACTCCATTAACTTTATTAGAAGAACGCATAATCAAAATTTGTTTAATAAAGTGACTGGACTAACCAGCATAACTAATCTATTCCGAGCTTAATGTATTTAACATTAAGATAATCTATAGTCAAAATATGTACGTTCACTAGTCTTTTTAATAAAAAAGTATTAATGTATAAAAGTTGACCGCCGGCGTGGTCTTGTGGTTAGCGTTGCTGACTACAGATCGGTCGGCCCGGGTTTGATCCCCGGTACCTCCTCGAATTTTTGTGAGGTAGGAAGGTCTGGAACGGGGTGCAATCAACATCGTGATTTAAATTGAGGAGCTACTTGATAGAGAAATAGCGGCTCCGGTCATAGAAACCACCATTAACGGCCGTGGGTGTCCGCATGCTGACATCATGCCCCCCCCCAATCCTGTCATCTGTCTGGGATAGATGACGCAGCGGTCGGGTGGTAGAACTTGTATCTTCAAGGATGTAGCGCCATGGAGTATAAAAGTTAGCTTACATGCAGATTTCTTTTCAAAACACTCATCTCCTGAAAGTCTGGAACAAACAGTTGGCACATTTATTCCAGGATTTTGTTTTATCTATCATATTACTGTAAATTAACACGGCATATCACAAATAGCTGTTTTCACATTGTACAACTCAGAACAGCATCTGTCCTGATAAACTTTTCTTGATCAGTCTGTTGTTTATTCTTTCAAACGACAAGCATTTTTTTCACGCTGACTCAGATGTAATGTTGATACTGCATCTATTTGTTCTCTCTCTGCCACAAACAATAAATTCGTTGATCCAAAAATGCATCCTGAAGCTTTGCTGATTACCGTAATTAATACGAGTGTGTTATTTTCTGAACATCGCCCTTCCTGCTTTCCTTCTCCCATTAATTATTAATTGATTTGTTCTTTACTTTTTTTTAATGCTTATTTAATTTTAATTTCATTGTTACTTAGTTTATTTTTCGTGCTGTTTCTGCTTATCAAGCAGAAAAACAGTTTGACCCAAAATCTCTAGAAGACAAAACAGCTTTGAATGAACATCAGTTGCTTTATCCTCAACTTTGTTATTATTAGTACGGCAAGAACTTTATAATTGTGTGCATTTTTTTATACCACTATTGAACGATTGCTCGAATATATGTAAATATGTATAATGCATTAAGTGATTAAATAAGAGCAATTTTATGGAATTATTTTCCATTTTACGTTTTCAAGATTTGTATTATTATTATTGATTTTTCTTTTTTTTTCTTTTAGGTATTTGGTAATTTCGGCGTATTGTAACTTATTATAGTTTTTTATGAAGTGTTGTTCTCAATAAGCACCAATTGCTTCAGTGGAGTTACAGAGAAGCATTTCCATATACAATAAAAATCGTTACTTTCAGGCAAATGAAAATAATTTTATTTGAGAAACTCCGTCAATTCATATTTTCTGTATTCATGTTAAATTTCACAGATTCATGTATCCCAGTAGCAATTACTTACTTTATTAGCAACAAATTGAGTAATTTTATTGTAAATTAAATATAATGCTCTATCGTACATTAATTTGCTATCTAAAATCAACACATCATTCCAGAAGGCTAATTATCAGTAATAAGGAATAATTTATTCATTTTTAAATATTTTAGGTCATAAATGTATTTTTTATTTTTATATTTTTATGCATTGCCCTAGTTACTACGCCTATATATTAGATTTCACATAAGGGCACGCAATAGATGGGACCAAAGTTCTTAAAGAAGGGAGCTGTATGCCACTGTACCACGCCAGAGGGAGCTGTAAGCCACTGTAGCACGCTAGAGAGCCTGTGGCGACCACAAGTGGCTGCCGTGTGCGGCAAAACTCGACCACCGGTGGCGGCCACTTGCTGCGAGAACGAGCGTCTCCCCCAGCCTGTGGCTGACACTGGCGTCTGCAGTGGTCGTGTGTGCGGCTATTTTTTAATTCTCCATTTAAACTCCATGTAAAAGCCCTTCTCGCAGCTTGTGGTCGCCACCGGTGGCGACCACAAGTGGCTCCGTGTGCGGCAAGCCTAACTTGCCTATAGTCCAGACATGAATAATTTATTTTTGTTTTATGATCAAGGGAAAAAGAAGAATTCATCAATTGATTCGCTCGGTTTTAAAGCAATAGCAAACGAATGCAATAACCTCTGCAAAAGATTCAGAGACAAAAATGCTAGAGCATCTGAACTTCTACGAATTATTCCTTGCAACTATTTATATTGACAGATTCTTTGCTGTACAAGTTACACTGTGCACCCTGCAAAACATCATAGTTCAAGTTGTGAGGATTCATAAAACAAAAGAGCATGAATCATACATAGTTAAACAAAAGCAATGCACATTTTATATATCGTTCGTGGGCTGCAATAGTGGCACAACTGAAAAAATCAGAAGCTGAGATAAATGAGTTTGAAGTTTCACCTTATATTGAAATGCATCATTCATAGGATTCACTGATGGAATAAGTGGCAAACGGTACTAAATGGCTCCGTAAGGGTTCAGTTAATAATAACATCATACAAATTTTACCCCCTCACCCTCCTTGTTGTTTACAGGATTCATGTTTTGAGATGTGCCACTATTGCTGAATGTTTCTAATCCATTACGTTGGGCTATCTTGGAAGTTTGTGGCTTATGAAACGAATGTACAGGCAAAAAAAGTAAGCTTTATTAATGATGTAAACAAATTATTAAAAAAGTGTAACGAGTAACCAAGTTGCAACACCAAAACCATAACCATAGTCATGTTAAGTTGCAACAACGGCACAATTCGTGAAGTACACCAGAGATGTCCCGCAGAAAACAATTCAATACTTCTGCAGCACTGGCACAACTTGAAAAGTGTCACTATTGCAGCCAGAGTAAATAACAAAGCAGAGCATGCAACAGCGACACTTCTGTCATCTGTTTGTAGAATACTGTACTATAAAATATGCCGCTGTTGCTGCTGGAAAGTAGACCAATCTGCAATTCTGAAGAGTGCATTAACTCAAAATTCGTAAATTTTGAGTTGTGCCACTATTGCAGCCCACGAGCGATATTATATAATAAAATTATACATATAGATCCATGTGATATGTTTTCCCGCTCTAAGTTTGATATTACAAAGAGAAATTAGAAGACTCTAATAACAGTAAGTAATAAGTAGGGCCCGGATTTTTATGTGCTAAAAAACTTTAAAATATTTATTTTTTATGTGCTAAAAATGATAAAAATATGTGCTAAAACTAAAAAAAAAATGAGAAAAGAAACAAAAACACCAGAATGTTCGTAACTTACTAGAACAAATTATATTGAAACTCGCCAACATCAGATGTAAAATGCTGACAGGAGTTGCAGTGCACAACAAATGTCATTTCCAAATCCTTGTCTATTATCCGAGAATAATGCCTTATATTGAGAAAAGGAACGTTCTACATCACACGATGTTGACCTTGCATATTTGAAGAGGGGTATGTCACTAACATACACATGACCAAGTTCACTTATGTTTTGGCCTTCCAAAACTTGAGCGACTTTGCCACCATTTTTCTCAATCATACCTTTAAATTTTGTTCTTAGAACTTCTATTTTCGAACCTGAGATAGTGTTAAGTTGCCTTTCAACGTATTGTATTTCTTTAAGTGAATTACGCAATGTTGAGATTGGGTTCTGTTCTGTTCTTCCCTGACCTCATTGCAAGTGAAGCATTTGTGTTGAATTCTTTCGAGATACAAATTTTTGTTGTAAAATGTTAAAAGAGAATGAGGAAAAGTACTAAAATATGTATTTATGGAGAAAATATTGAAAATATTTATTCACATAACTTTTTTTTGTAAAATATGTGTTTTTATGTGAAATAAAATTTGGAATTTGCGTTTGTCGGACCTCGATTTGGATATTAAACTTTGTTTTAGGAATGTACACATCAGGAAAAAAAACATTTTTTTACATACAAATCCGGGCCCTAGTAATAAGTACTTTAATAAGTAAATATAAAAATTCGAAAGGATTTATATTGAGGAATACAAGATTACTTGGGCAAACACACAGAACACTGACATACCGTCACCTGAGAAATTAAGTATACGATGTCCATCAAGGTAAGGTTTGAGAAAATAAAGAAGCTAAGAATATTGTGGAGACTCGCATAATCAAGGCGATATAGAATATTATTGCTGTACTTGGAAAATTGGTTTCGCTCTAAATGCATATGGTGCTTACCTAACTTAAGAGCCTGAAATGTAATTGCCGCTATGTCATTTTTCGCCAAAAGTGAACTTAGTACACTCTAAGGCTAAGTTTTTGGTCTGCCCAATCTTCTATTGGCAAATGGTTTCCACTTGTATATTCTTTTGACCAATCTGTGCTCCTCCATTCTAGCTATATGACCACCCTAATCTTAATGTTCTTATATGATTTATTATATTCCTATTAGGCCTATTTATAAGCTGTAAACTGAGTAAACAGAAATCGCTAGGTAAAAAACACCATTTCTGTAGATAACTGAGTTGTTTGTTTGAAAGAACAACAGTCGCCATGTTCAGGTTCTCACAGAATGTAAGTTATGACGTGACTATAAATAAGGAAACTAGTAAAGTTAAGGAAACAAGCTTGTAAACGTCGCGTGATCTCATTTATTATTATTAAACCTGACATGCAAATACCCAAGAGAAAGATCAAATACAACGAGGCTCCGGCAAACTGTTACGTACGCTAAAGTAAATAAATACATTTAAAAAGACAATTCGTTGGTCAATGGTTATTAGGCTACTTCCCCGCAGAACCTTTTCGAAGTTTCGGGGCATGGTCTTCCGAATAGTTCCGTTGATTTTTCCAGGCTAATACTAATTCAAAGATGACGGGTATTAGTCGTTATAGAATTTGGAAGTATGACAATTTTCACTTATAAACAATTAAGTTTCCCATGGACCCACTCGTGACGCCAATAACGACCCTACTCTATAAGTTATGGTTCGATATTTCTATTTTCCACGTTTGAAAGGCTTTATAAGCCTAACTGACCTAATGTTCTTGTTTCGACTGACTTCCGGATTTAACTAACTCCTCCCCCCCCGAACAAAATTTTTTTAAGCACACAATTCCAAAAAGGCACGTCGTAGAATTTTCAAATATTATGTACAGTTGTAAATTTATCTGAATTATTGAAAATTACAAAATTACACAATTAACTGTTAGTTGACAAATATACTGCAAAACATGCGTAGGCTACAAAATATTTAACAGAATTTGTAAACTAAGTTAGTTTTTGATAACATTATATGCTGTGATCTATTAGCCTACCACTACTGCTACCCCAAGGGACTTACAAAACAAATGCATGTAAAGATAATTTTTCTTAAGCAGCAAAATTTCGGCAAGATACGCTTATTGGAGGCAAGTTTCGTAATGAAAAATATGCTAAGCGTTTTATGAATATGCTGAAATGTGTTGTTGGCCGGATGGAGACATTAATTTACAAACAAATGAGGCAGTTCCCACGCAATGCATATCGCGCCTGCTCATCACAAAGATGAAGCACTACCACCGGGTTCAACGTCTCATCATCTGCCTTTCAGAACAAATCAAATTCTTCAACGGATTTCGAATTAATATTGCATTATTATTATTATTATTATTATTATTATTATTATTATTATTATTATTATTATTATTTTTACTACTTTATCATTCACGTTAACTTCATTATCATCAAGGTATTTATTATAAAAATCCGGTAAGTCATTCCACGAGTAGTTTTGAACTGACTATTTCACTCATTCGCCGTGTGTTTGATATTGACCAATAACGTTTAGCAATTCCTCGGAAATAGACCAATCACGATCGTTTATCTTATAAAATGCTTGCCATTAATACGAGGATGGGATTTTATCCGATAAACTGGTCAGCTCGTTACTGGACATGTAAGCATCAATGTGCCTTGATTAATACGCCACATGCTTACATTAAGCAGCATGAAAACAGATTTTATACAACACAACTTGGTCTCTTGATAGGCCATATGTACATAAATTGAATACATTATGTAAAAACGTTCAAGGTAGAAAAACACAACGTATATCATCGTCTACAAGTATGAAAAAGAGAGAACAATGTACATTACAAGTTGGTTACATCTGAAGAACTGTTCTCAACTCGCTGAAAAAAAGGACAATTAAAGGACTTGTTTAATAGTCACCATTTTAAAGGTCAGTCCTTTAAAAAAAGGACTATTGGACACACTGATAAATCTTTTCATCAGGCCGAATCAACTGAATACGTACTGAATGTGCTTAATTCTATATTACCAGTGTTTGTTTCGCCATTTTAGAAGAAACCTTGTTGACCGGTCAGGAGGCCTGACCGGTACTGGGGCAATCTCCCGTAACATATATTATATTGCAGTATACCTCTACCATAATATATGCATATTATACAGTTCTGTTAGCAAAATTGAACAAAATCGTTCGTGCCGTTTTGAAGAAATTTGACTTCATGTGAAATGGTTGTCAAAATGGAGTGAAATCCATTGCTACGCCTCTTGTCACATCCCCGAATCTGATATAATGCACTCGCATACCTTTGTTTTGCCCTAAGCATGGACAGTGCACCTTCCTCACTTCACTCTGGTAATATAGAATAAATCACATGTCAGTACGTATTCAGTTGATTCGGCCTGATGAAAAGATTTATTCAGTGTGTCCAATAGTCCTTTTTTTAAAATGGTGACTATTAAACAAGTCCTTTAATTGTCTCGTCGGGCCTGGCCGTATAACATAACGTGTTAAGTACATAGTGTGTTGAAACTGGAGCTTATCTGGAATATTCTGTTCTGTGAAAATGAACATGAGTTCATCGAATGATACAAGAGGCGGCGCATCTTTGCAACATTAATAACGTTTAATTCGAGGCATTAGAGCATGATGTCACGAGCCTACATTTATTCATCTGATGGAGATGTAGAGTAATTACTTCAAGCGTCTAATTAGTGACACCAGACTGATAAGGGATATACAAACGTTGTAATCCACTTACAAGTCGTATCATGCCTTAATATGAAACGCCTTTGGAATAAACAAGAAACCTTGTTCTGCTGTATCTAATTTTTAAGGCCAGGAAATTAATTTTCTATCAGAAGACGAAATATGCTTGCAAATATACTCTAAAATTTGTAAAATATGCTCCAGAACCAATGAAATATGGTCTATAATTTGAATACATTTAAGGCTTTAGTTTCTTATTAGCTAAATTGTATTATAAATTACAAAAATAGTAGTAGGTTAGTATTCAAATTATATTACAAAACTTCTTAAAAACTACATCATTGCAACAAATTTTAGTAAATTGAATACTGTCGCAGTAGAATGTCGCTTTAACATTGACTATCAGTTCCGAAAGCATAGCCCTAAGGCTATGTAGTGTTAATTACAGTAGGCTACAGTCGATTCTCAAAACATTCACTTAGCCAAATACGCTGTAGGTCTTGAACCTTTCATAACTAAAGGGCCATTTTCTTTTTGGTGAAAGACTTAACGGGCCGCATTAATTTATTGATTAATTTGAGGTTTTATGATTTTAACCCTAAAAAATATAATTTTAAATTGTGTAAAAATTTAATTTTGAAAGATATTTTCATACACTATCAGTACAAAAAGCATCAATAATAATATGTCCTCCCTCAAGCATATTGAAAACCTAGGTACAAATAAAGAAAAATGTTGCAAAGCTGTTATTTTAATTAAATTTTACTTCAGATTTTTAATGTTAAACCGTATTTAACACCGCACACCAAAGAACATCAGTTAAATTACACTAATGGACTGCAATAAAATGCACATTCAAAACACACATTGAAAAGCTTATTAATGATATGCAAAACAAAATATATGTCAAAGTGATTACAGCCGATACTGAGGCCTACTTGTGTACAGTAAATCATTCTCTGGCGATAGACAGCTGCTACTAGATTTCGATTATGTAATCTGACCTCGT